>JARHVA010003667.1:590000-1877500 GCA_037957365.1 Torreya grandis
CCAACTTCATGCTCAGAGGTTTGATCTAATAAGGTCTGGCATAAGCTGCACAAGGGAAGTCTGACAAAATACATGTAGAGAATAATAAGGCATAACACAAACCTTGCTAAGGATTTTGTTGCAGCATGGAATAAAAAAAATTGTGGAGTTAAGAGGTATTAAAATCAATGTCAGTAAGGAGTTGATTGGTGAGGTAATTGGAATGTAATGCAAGGGGTCTAAATCTTTTAAGAATGAATTAAAGAAAATGGAGTTGACGTAGAGACTTTTTAGGACAAATGAGACTTTGAAATTTGATAAAAGGGGATATACATGAATGGACCTACCAAGGTACTAGCTGAAGGTGTGCTTGCAAATCATGAAATACCTTACTTAAAAAAGGACTTGGTCTGGCTAGTCTAATCAATGAGTGAAACTCCATAAACAAAGAAGCCACTAAAATGCTACAAGCTTTTGCGCAACATAACAAGGCAGAGGCCCCTACCCAAAAATAGGATGTTGGGAAGGTAGAGGCTCAACTCACTCCAAAACCCTCCTTCAAACCCCTCAACATGGACCCCCTCAAGAATTCATCAGAGAAGGAGCAACCTTGGAAGAGTCCAAGAATGATTATGTTAAAGGATGTCATGGAAGGATTGAGTAATAAGACTCAGGAAAAGATAATCATAAGAGAGGGGGTATAAGAGAGGGTAGGCAAAGGAGGAAGAATATGATGTAAAGGGAGAACAAATTGAGAAGGGTAGGTAGGTTCAACAAGAAAAGGGGGAGGGGGGATTGGCAGGCAAGGGGGAGGGAGCCAAAGTCGAGTAGAAAACCTCATGATTGTGACACCGTAAGTCTTGACTAGAAGGTCCCTCCTTTTTCTAAATGAATGGAGGGGAGGAAGGAGTAAACAAATGAACTACAAATGAACACACTACCACCTTATGACCAAGGATGTTACACTAGAAATAACAGAGTAGAAGGCCTTCATAGTTGAGGAATTGTGTCCACCTACCCCTAAAAGAGGATAAAATCACCATATGAATAAGAGTATTAGAAATGTCAACTAGGGCACAAACTCACACAAATCTACCAAACAACAAGCTTCCATCAATTTTTGTGAAGGAGCTCATTTTTTTAAAATTCCATGATAAGATCATCCTTCCTCAAAGTTAGCGGTAGATGATAAATTATAATCCAAAGGGGAGCAACTGTGATCTTCATTGTAACAAGGTCAAATAAGGGAGACCATGGGCATAAAAAGAGGTCAGAATTATGGAAAAACCAAGGCCCAGAAGACCAAACAATGTCTTTGTCTGAAGGGCTATGAAAAATGACATGAAAAAACTAAAGTTGATCTAGTAAAAGGAGGGGGCAGCAATAGAATTCCATGAAGACAAAGTTCATTTAGAAAGCTCTTTGGCAGAGGGGTGAGAACCCATGCATTTGAAAAATAGAGAAAATCAACCTAATTTAGATTCCATATTTGCTAAAGAAGAGTCAGGGATGACAAACTCAGGAGCTTCATTAGAAAAATGAATGGTGACATCCCCAAAACAAAAGTAGGGAGAAGAAATAGAAGGTTGAGCAGAGGTTACAAAAAAAGGTTTCCCAATAACTGGATCACTAGAGTGGGGAAATTTAGCGAATGTGGGACAACTAACCAAGGAAGGAGACACGAAAGGGAAAAAAAGATTTACAAAAGTCCACACAGTTATGGTGGGGATTGTTGGCATTCCTACAGTTAACAAAGATCCATCTGGATTCATGCTCAGGGATCATAATGGAACAATGGAAGGGCACCGTCACAACATCAACATAAGAACACGCATAGGGAGAGGGGGACTTTTGGAAGCAGGTGTCTGAGCCCACCACTGGAGCTGAGATAAAGCAAACATCTTGAGATAAGATAGTGGATTTGTTATCAAAATGTCCTGCACACCAACCAATTTTATAGCCTGGGCATCAGAAGAGCCATCGCCAAAGCTCTTGTGCCGAGGAAGGAAGCCCCTGCATAGACCTGATGCCCTATCCAATGGTGACCCAGGAACCTCCAACATTTTGTGAAGGGAGACTTCAGGTACAAACAATGACTACTTAGAAAATTCATCCATGGGCTCAATATTATCAAAATCGAAAAGAGGAAGAGGAGAGGTAGAGTCTTCCACTAGGAGGCTGTTGTGTTAAAAGTGTACAAAAGATTTTAGTTTAAACTTAGGCTTCCCTCTAGATCTTATATTCTAAGTAAAAATTGAACACACAATAAAATCCAACTCAGAGGCTCTCATGACCATTTTTGTAATAAGATATTGTTATAAATTTCTTGAAAAAAGTCTATTAAGAACAAAATAATGATAGAAATTTCCAATTCATATTAACATTTAAGTACCATTTAATTGTATAAAAATATTACATGGCATATCAAATTTAAGACTTTGAAAATTATAATAAGACTATATCAACATTAACTAATACTCAATAAAAATATAATAGAACCATATATACTTTGAGAATAAATATTTTATTATAATTTAATTTTTAATTAAATTTTAATCGAGATTCTTTTATTATTATGATAGATACATATTTTAATTGAATTAAAAATGAAAATATTTTTATATAAATATATAAAATTATTGAAAATATATTATTTTTTAAATATATATTTTAATCGAATTAAAAATAAAAATATTTTTATATAAATATATAAAATTGTTGAAAATATATTATTTTTTAATCTTTAAAATTAATTTTTTTTAATCTTTCTTTACTTTATTCTTCTTTATTTTTTATTTTAATTTAGATCATATTATTAATACAAATATTATTAGATACTAGAAATATAAATTTGAAAATTTAATTGGGTCTATCAACATTAAGTAATATGATATGAAATTTGAATTTTAAAAAAATATGGTGGGACCATATCAACATTAATTATCAATTCAAGATAAATATATCTAAAGAAGGTTTGATGTAAATTAACCATAAAATCTATAGATCCTATCAATAAATTTCATGTAAATTTAACAACCTAATCTTTTCAATGAGTTTGAAGTAAATTTAACAACTTATAATTAGATAAAGCAAACTACAATTTTATAAAAATTATACTTGTTATTAATATCAAAATTATACCTATTATTAATATATAAGTAATGGCAAAAAAGCAACAAAAAAAATAACAATAATATTAATTTTATGTAGAATAAGAATATTAACAACCCACATTTACATAAGACGAATTGTAAATCTATACCTATACAAACCAATTACAATTCTTATAAAAATTATACTTATTATTAATGTAAAAAAAATGATAAAAAATAATAATAATAATAATAATATTCATTTTACTTAAAACGAAAATGTTAACAACCCACATTTACATAAGATATTGTAAGTCCATACCTATACAAGAAAAGAGGGAAAAATCCTCAAACTAACTAGAAAATAAACTAATAAAATTTCTTAAAGATAAAAGGCTTTATGGTACATCAAATGGAATATGGTGCATCAAAGGTTATACGAGGTAATAAATCAAAAGGTTATAATCTTAATAAAGTAAATATTAAAAGATTATATTTAAATTAAAAAATATATAAATTAAAATGTTGAATTATAAATAGAAAAATATGTTGTGTATATGTTCAATTTTAATTTGAAAATAGATTTATAATTATTTTATATATAAAATATATATTTATTTGAATATATCTATTTTTATTTTTTATAAATATATTTTAATATAATAAATATGAATATATATTATAAATACATAAAATTATGAAAAAAATATTACCATTTTATATTTAATTTAAAGTATATTTAAATATTAATATTAATAGATACAATAAGTAATATCATAAAATTCACATATCATATTAACATTTGAATATCATTTGTATGATAATAGAAATTTCTCAATCATATTAACATTTTATTATTATGATAGATATTTATTTTAATGGAATAAGAATGTTTTTATATAAATATATAAAATTGTTGAAAATATTATCTTTTAGTCTTAGATTCTTTATTTTTTTTGAGATCTTTCATTATTATTTTATTTTTCTTTGTTTTTTGTTTTAATTTAGATCATATCATTAATATAAGTATTATTAGATATTAGAAACATAAATTTAAAAATTTAATTAGGTCTATCAAGTCATATGATATCAAATTTTAATTTTAGAAATATATGGCTGATCCACATCAACATCAACTATCAATTCAAGATAAATATATCTAGACAAGGTTTGATGTAAGTCTAACCATAAAATCTATAGGTCTTATCAACTAGTTTCAAGTAAATTTAACAACCTAGTCTTATCAATGAATTTCAAGTAAATTTAACCACATATAACTAGACAAAGCCAACTATAATTCATATAAAAATTATACGTATTATTAATATATAAGTAATAGTAAAAAAAATAACAACAATATTAATTTTAACCACCCACATTTATATAAAACGAATTGTAAGTCTAGGGAGAAGTGTCAGCAATGCCCTAATTTAAATGAAACCATTTCACCTATACTTATTTATATAAGACGAATTGTAAGTCCATATCTATAAAGGGAGAAGTGTAAGCAACATATTAATATAAATGAAGCCATATTAACAACCCACATTTACATAAGATGAATTTAAGTCTGTACTTGTACAAGGAGAAGCGTAAGCAATATCTTTAATATAAATGAATTATGAATCAACACAGAGAGAAGTGTAATCAACAGCGTAATATAAATGAAGCCATTTCACCCATATTTATATTGGACTATTTCACCTATATTTATTTATATAAGATTAATTGTAAATCCATATCTATATAAGATTAATTGTAAATTCACATTTAGAGAGAGAAAAGTCTAATCAACATCCTAATGAAACCATTCCACCCATATTTATATAAAAAGAATTGTAAATCCAAATCTACACAAGGAGAGCAATTAAAACCCTAAACCAACTAAAATATAATATTAAACTTTCAGAAGAAGTGATGCTACACCTACATTTAAACAAATTGTAATCCACACTTGCAGAAGAGGAAGAAGTGCAAATAGAAAATAGACCAATAAAATTGCTTAAAGATAAGGCTTAAGCCTAAGCCTCTAATCCTCTAATCAAATGGTCATCTGAACTTCACGGTGCATTTATTCCCGGTCTCGAGGGATACAATTTACAAAGCAAGAAAACAGTGGTGAAAAAAATTAATAGAATTTGTTGATACAATTTACCGAGCAAGATAAAAACATTGAATGCTGGGTGAATTAATATTTTAGAGGCAATGGACGGTGGCTAATCATTCATCAACTCAGTTCATCATTAAAATCTTCATCTTCCCTCCAATTGCAATGCTAAATTTCTTCCTATTGCTTTTCCTCTTGCTGCTTCGCTTCAATTTCTTTTCAGGTAAGCCTCCATGAAATCTTAGAGAGAGAGGGCACTAAAAATGGGGTAATGAGTATAATGTAGATCTGAATTTGTTTTTGGGTCAGTGGGGTGGGGTGAGGTGAGGTGGGGTGGGGTAGTACAAAGAGATGATAAATCAGGTGGGGTGGTCTCCTTGGATGAGGGAATGAAGCACTGTATGAATAGTACGAGGAGATTAGGACCAATCTATGAATTCAATATTATCTGAACATTGTGTGTGTTGCGATGGTGTTTTTCTTGAGTTGCAGTCACAATCAGTGTCTAGTTGGTGGAGGGGAACATCTGGCACTTTGACGTTGAAGACTTGGCATAGCATATAGCATTGATCACGGAGCTGTCCCAGGTCAACTTTTTCACTCTTTCCCTTTCTTAAATTAAAAGAAAAACACTGCCTAATAATTCTGCATATTTGCCTGCTTTTCTCTGTGCCCTTGTCCCAAGGAAGAGCCCACTGTCGCCAGTTATATTGATATTGATATGCCGCTTCCTAATCCTTAACGCCCAGATGGGCAGCTTTGGGAAATACAATACAGTGGAATGAAATACTATTAAGTTTAACGCTCTTTGACTTGCTGCCTCTCTATCTCTACACTATTATTCCTTTCTTGCATTTATAACAGCACCATAAACTAGTACCAGTAAAAGCAATAAGTATTATCTAGTGCTATACCTCTTGATTGCATTGTTTTACTATAGAAATAATGTAGCTTTTGACCTTGCCACCAATTGTGCTATGGTGATTTCTCTCTCAGGATTCTCAAGCAATGATAGTCAACAAGGCATTGTCATAAGAGGCTGGTTTCCTGTTGTTAGATCAGATTGATTAGAGCAGCTGTCCGTTTTTGGGCTTCGTAATTTAACTTTTGATATGGCTCCTGATGGTAAAGAGAGCTTTGGCTTTCCTATGGAGGCTTCCTTGAATTATAAGCCTTCTGGGTCTACTACTGCTTCTAGTTGGCAATCTGCTCTCGCAGATGCACCAGCCATGAATATCCAAGGGAGTCCTCTGAGAGTGCCCACTTCATCTGAATCTCTGTCTAGTTCATTTCTTAGCCTGGGTTGGGAACCCAGTATGGAGCAGAGCATTGTGGCCCCTTTTCAATCTTCATTGGGTTCAATGGTGGCCCCTTCACCACCTGCAACTACTAGTCTGTCCTCTGATGGCATCATTTTTATGAGAGAATTCATTGGGAGACTGGGTGCAAATCCCTGCAATTCAGGAGGAGGAGATGGAGCCTCTGGCCCATCTCCGTCATTGGGATCCACAATGGACACAGTTCTTAACTTGGTTACAGCTTGGAACCCTCTGAATTCTAACCCAAGTCTTAACCTTGGGGTAGATCCGTCCAAAGGAGCATTTTCCATGCAAGGGGGAACAAGAATTGCTCCTCCACACAGTTTAGCACAGTTCTCTCCAGATCCTGGATTTGCAGAAAGGGCTGCTAGATTTTCCTGTTTTGGGAGCCGAAACTATTCTGATCTTGCCCCCACATTCAATTTTTCAGAAGCTGAAACATCCTGCAGATCCTCGCCAGCTGATAACTGTCAGATCCCACGAGTGCCCAGTAATCAGTCTCTGAAATCTGGACTTCCTATCAACCTCTCTAACATGGGGGAAATTAGGGATGCAAGTGCCTCTGAGCTCACCCAGGAAGGGGCAGAAGCTGAGGTGAGAATGACCGAGAGGAAATTCTGTAGGCTGTCGAGGTCTTCGACACCGGTTTCGACAGATGACATCAGGCAGAGACTTGGGACATCCGGGAATGAGTCTGATGAGGCAGAATTAAGCACCGGCCCCGAAGAAACTTCAAGTTCTGACCATTTAGCTGCGAGGGGTCCAGGTTCCAAGAGGTTCAATGAAATCAATGGAAGAAAAAGGAAAATGCTTTCTAAAGCCAAACCAAATGATGCTATTGTTGCTTCTCCAGGTGAAAGAGAGACAAAGGTATGTTTTTGTTGAAAGTTCTTATTTTGAAGTGAAATTAGTTGATAACTGCTTTGCATTACAATGCAGTTCTGTAAAGTGTTAATAGAGATCCAAAATTTACCATTGTCACGGCATTAGGGTCCATGTTCTCGCTAGTAAAGTGTTTTTAGATGAGAATTAACCAGGAGCTCTGGTGGACAATTATTCACATACACACTTTTTCCTGGACTTTTATTAATTGGATTTAGGATACATAATTCTCTACAGTGTAAATGTCATATCGATTCGGTAATGGCTTTTGACAGAGTATGGAGGCAGAAGGTTCCCAAGGAAAGCGATTCAAAGTTGCAGAAGCTGGTTCAAAGGAGAAGGATGATTCAAAATCCAAGGCTGAGCAGAGTACAAATGGAAACACAAGTGAAAACAGTTCAAAGCAAGCCAAAGACAATGTCAAACTAGCTGAACCACCAAAAGATTACATTCATGTGAGAGCAAGACGAGGCCAAGCTACTGATAGCCACAGCCTTGCAGAAAGAGTAAGTATTAAGCTGGCGATTCCATCCTAAAGCATTTAGTAGAAGATTTTTCTTTTCAGAATGTAATTCTTGATCTCTCATTCTTACATCCATCACTGCAAGCAAATTGACAATTGAAGCAAAGTATGTTCCATTTATGACAGGTGAGAAGAGAAAAGATTAGTGAACGCATGAAGTTTCTGCAGGATCTTGTTCCAGGCTGTAGTAAGGTAGAAAATGGTTCTCGATTCATGAAGATCATTTTTGAAAGGGTCTATTTTAAACTCTCATATTTTTTCCATGGGATAGAAACTAGTCAGAAGAATGTTATGCTAGTTTGGATTCTGTTGAATTAATGTATGTACCATCCCTGCAGGTTACTGGCAAAGCAGTAATGCTTGACGAGATAATAAATTATGTACAATCATTGCAGAGACAAGTTGAGGTAAAGTTGGACAGTAAGTTATTCTAGATTTTGATTTGTAAGCTGACCTCAAAATTTATCCTATTCATTGATATAATTGGCTTCACATTTTATTATGTTACAGTTTCTATCTATGAAACTTGCAACGGTCAACCCTAGGCTGGATTTCAACATGGAAGGATTTATTGCAAAGGATGTAAGTTCATTCGATTCTTTGAGAAATCAAATGCTGCAATTGTGGAGGAGGAAATTTATTTGTTAGAATTTCTTTATTATATCTGAAGTGATTGATGATGTTGATCGAGAGACTTGATTACCAGATAAATATAGAAATCTCAACAATTGCATAAAATTTTGTTAACAAGTAGTTTTACGGATCTTGGTTGAATAGCTGATCTATCTGTCCCAATAAATCCTCTTTTGAACCCTATGAAGTCGGTTCTATGCTTCTCCAACTGTGAGCGTTTGCATCTATCCGCTTGCTGTAATGTATTTTGTGAACTTTCTTATTGTTGCAAAATCATTACAAATTGCTGGCTTCCATCTCTGTTTCTGATATGTTGATGAACTTTTACTTGCAAAGAGATTAAAACAGTATTGTTCATAATTCATTTTCATTTTCATTTTCAGCAAATATAATGGTGTACTTTGTGTTTACTGAATGAAATGCCTGCAAATTAAAAGAATAAACATTGTGAACTAGTATGAGTCTTGAACTAAATATGAAGGAATCCTAATCTGCAGTTTTGTGATGACTACAGATGCCCCAGTCACGTGGCTCTGCCTCACGGATGCTGTTTGCCCCTGATACTTCTGCAGCATTTCCCCAGCTTCACCAGCCACAACAGGGTTCTGTCCTTGTTGGTGTGGCCAGTGGAACAGAGGGACATGGAATGGGAAATCCAGTAGAAGCTGCACTGAGAAGAACAGTCAATGCCCAACCACTCTTTATTGATGGTTATGCAGATTCTCTTCCTCAGGTACCTCAAAGTTGCATGTGGGCTTTTCTAAGTTGATTTGTGGAAGTGTACTGTAATGTTATTATTGGCATCTTCTCTTGTGCTCTTCTTCAGTTTAGTCTCTCTTTTTAGGAATGATAACTCCGGATTTACTTCCATGTTTTCAAATATTTGTATGTGCAGATTGCAAATATTTGGGACGAGGATCTGCAAAGTGTTGTGCAGATGGGATTTGGGCAAAATACACAAGGTCCTTCAACATCTCAAGGATTTCATGGTAAGGGTGAAGGAAAAGGAAACTAAGCAATTTTCACACTTCCATAATTTGTCTTGGTCAGTATTAATTGCCATTTTTAATTGCAGGTTCACTACCAACAAGCCATATGAAAATCGAGCTTTGACTCCAACTAATCCTGCCTCTTTTTGCTTGATTTGAAATAAGAAAAGATGTTCAAGGGTTCTAAGAATCTTTGATATAGTTTAAGCACAACTCTATTGATATGCCAAAGAAGAATTCTAATTTTGGTGCTCTGAGCATTCTGTACATATGGGTCAAGTTCGCTGCTTCTCCCAAGAATATGTTTTGGTAATAGGATTCCGAATTTCTATGGTAACCAGCCAGAAATATCATTGATGGGTCATCTTTTGCAAGCAATTTATGATGGGATTAGTTCCTGAGGGAATGCCCCATAATTCAAATCATGTGTATAGTTAGGGCGGATTGTGTCGTCGTGAAAAGTAACACGTACCATGCTAGAAATCTGAGCTAGTTTGTTTTCTTTGTGCTGATTCTGATTAAGCGGACATTCATGACCTTATTTTTTTGGATCATGAATTCATTCGAATCTGATTGTTCCATCACCATGGATTATCATAAACAACACACCAAGAGCTGTTTGTGTAAAAATAATGCGGAAATTGTGATAGAATTGGATAATTTGGAGTATAAGAGATATAAGAAGTACGCTACTTTGCAGTGCTAAATCTCATCTTATATTTTACATGACCAGTCCGGGGATAGAATTAACCCTGACTTCCCACATGGAGACCTATATTTATTTCGCTACACTATCACGATGTTTTTCTTTTATATATCAGACAAAGCACTTAGATATCATATGATTTTGCATGGATTGGACATTAGATTATGCTATTTTTGTGTTTATCTTTATATGTTGTTATTTTTTTGTTGTAGTGGTGATAATAAGGTGGGGAGTAGCCTCCATGAACTTTTAAGTATAGTGGCAGTGGAGAGCTTTGGATTTCTCCCAATGGCTACTGGATCTTTTTATTTTACTCTTCCATGTTATGAAATGTTTATAGATTAGGAGACTTGTTAAATTGATTCTTTCCTATACACATCTAGCCCTTTAGACATTTATTAATCGTTAAATTGTATAATTTTAAAGTATTTGTGGTTTGTTGTGGTGTCCCCTTTCTTCTCACCTCCCTTTTTCTCATCTTGATTTCATGACATTGTGGCGGTCTTGCTAGAACCTTACACTTCACATTTGTGCACCTATAAATGTGGAGTATATGTTTTTGGGGGTGGTCCAATAAGTTATATAAACTTAAAGTGTATGTTTCTTGGGTTTTGTGTGGTCTTAGTGAGTTAGGGGGCACCCAAGGGCTAAAGTTGATGTCTGTGTGACCATACTTACAGTTTTTGGCCCTAAAATACAATCAATATTTTTTGTGTATTGTTTGGATAAATCATCAAAATTTGTATGAGGATAGAAGTTCATATGAAGAAATAACATACATATATATAACATGCTTCTTCCTCCTATCAATTGAATTAACATGTAAAGGGCAATATTGAATTGATAACCATCATCAAACTTTTACATGAAATGCAAGGTTGATCATGAAATTTAGTCCTTTGATGTGCTTGTGGTTGTGGTCCCTTCTTTTTTTCTTTTTTGACCATTTGATATTGATTTGCATGCTAATAATATCCTAATTTGAATTCAAGCCATGTATAAATGCACAAGTTTCTTAATGCATTTAGGAATCTAGAGGTCATCTAAAAAAGTATATAACATTTATTATTTATAAGAATTTATTGAGCATTTATAAAAATTTAGAGAAGTCAAACAACCATAGGAACATTCACTGTAGCACAAAAATGAGAGACACATTGTGTTGCATTGATTTGTATGGTTGATGATTTACTATAATTATTGTAGTGTTATTTTTGATATTGTACACTGTTGAGGGGTTTAACAAATATCAAGGTAGAAAATGATTTAAAATGGAATGGAGATATTTTTGGTATTTTTTTTGGTGAAACAAGGCTATAATAAGTTAATCTCTCATATTAAAACACCAATATGGTGTGTGGAAAAGTACGGATCCCTATGGGTCTTTCTAAAGCTAATGTAAATTTGTGGTTTATCATGAAGAAGGAATCTTTTTTCTGGAACAGAGTTCAAAGGATAGGTTTTCATGATCCATCTTGATGCATCTTCTGTAAAGAAAATTTTGAAACCCCAAACCATGTCTTCCTTCATTGTAATTTCGCCTAGAGAATTTGGTGCTATTAAGGTACTTTTGATTAATTGGATAGAAGAAAGGGACCACGTTATAAGTATTTGGGCTATAGCCCCATCTCCAATTATCTATAATTTATGGAAATAAATAAACAATAGTCTTTTAGAATGCTATCTTTCTTTGAAGAAATCCTTACTTTTAAATTTGAGGTGCTTTTTCAAGAGGTTTTTAAGGCTAAAGTCTTGCCTCCAAAAAAGGAAAATCAACGAAGAGGAATGCCATATTCTCTTAAAATAGATTTTTTTGTAAAATAATTTACCTCCCTCCTCAAATCAATAAAAGAAAAACGGCTTCTTGGAAGCCCCTAAGTGACACTTATGTCAAGCTAAATTTTGACGGAGCATCCAAATGCAACTTCGGTCTTTTTGGAGGTAGTGGCATCATCAGAGATATTCTGGGATAATTGCTTTCATGTTATCCTTCAACATTCCTTGGTCTTCAAACATTTCAATTGAAGCTCTAGCTCTTCTCAAAGGTTTGAAAACCACTATTGAATATAATTTTATGAGATTATTTGTAGAAGGTGATTCTCTCTTGCTTATCAACAATGTTAAATCAAGAAGATCTGACTAGTGGCAGATCAATTCAATCATTCATAATATCCTCCACGTCATTCCTTTTTTTGAGGATATTTCTTTATTTCTTTCTCCCAAAATTATTGTGAGACTAGCTCTCCAGTAGATTTCTTGGCTCAGTTTGGAGCTCTTCACCTTTTTCCTAATAAAGATTGGCATTGTGAAGGCTCCCCTCCCTGGTAAGTTTGTAGAGAACTAATCAGAAAATACTTGACCTGCCTTCAACTTTCCATTTGATCAATTTGTTGGCAAAAGAATTGGTGCTTTGGCTTTTAGAGAGTTTGTTGTAGTCTCAGGGTCTCCTCCCTATTTTAGCTTCTTGGATCGATTGAGTTTGAGGTGCTTGGAGAAGCCATGGATTATGTCTTGGATTCATTTGTTGTCAAAGTTTTCCATGTAGAGATATTGTATTAATGCTTGATGAATGTTTTAGTAGTTGGTGTCCAAGGCTTCTAGTGGTGGTGTTTTCCTGCATTCCCTGAATTGTTCTATGATATTGCTTCCTTTTTCCACTCCTGGACTGATATGGGATGTATTTTTTGCTAATGGGTTATGGCTTTCTTTGTAAACTTTCTAGGCTTCTATTCTCTGGGCTTCTCTTTTTTACTGGCTAGTTAACTTTGTCGTTGCTTAGCTTTTTGGCTTTTTGTTCATCTCCTTATGTTCCCCTGGACACTTCATTTATCTTTCTTGGTTTGATATACCAATCAAATCCTTTGTACCACGGGGCAAGGGCCCCCTTTCCCTTATTTTTCTCTATCAAAAACAAATATCAAGGTAGTTTAATACTTTTTTTGAGGTAACATAGTTCTTAGAACACATTGTTTGCCTTAATTTTTTTAGATCTAGCTACCCCATTAAGGCAAGTAGAAGTGCATTTTTACAGTGATCAGATTATAGTTTCAGGAAATTGAGTGAGGTTTTTGTATCCTTGGATCTAAACAACACAATTGTAAAAAAGTTTTTGCCTACCTGACACTTCTCAGAAATGTACTCACTATGGTTTTGATGCCCAAAATGTCACATTAACGATTTATACAAGATCTTCTATTCGCCACGAGTTTTCAAGGTTCTCGATGTCTTACCACAAAGCTCTCATTTTCACTATTAAATATGAATACTATCTCCCTATATTTTGATATTCAAGGTATATTTCTAAACCCTACTCTTTTTTTAGTGTTCTAGTTTTAAAAAATTAATTAGGTCTTATTTACTATTTTACATCTATTTTAGGCATAGTTAAATGTTCATGGATATTTGTGTTCCAATTCAATTGAAATCCATTTATTCATGATACATTTTGGCAACCCCTTGCTCTTTGACATCTCTTTTAGGGTTAGATCTTGTTTCATTTATGATAGATTTTTTCGGGCTAACTATTTGGCATGTTCTTCCAAGGTTTTGATTTGTTGTACCTTTCTCCCATAGAGTCATTTGACTTTATCTAATTGCCTAAGGTTAATTCTATTGCATGCTCTTATATCTAATAAACTTATCTTTCTTGTGTTTGATTTTTTTGATCCTAAACCCTACGTCATTTCAATTTTTGAAAATATATTAACCCCTAACGTATTTGTAATTACTCAACATTTCAATAAAGTTTTTCAAAACGTTGTAAAATTTTCAATGAATGTCATGTATTTTCATAATAATGTAGAAGATAGTGATTATGATAGTGAAGATAACATTGATGAAAGGTTAAGCAACATAAGTTTTACCCCTGTAGGTCCAATTGAATATACAAATGACATTTATTTTTACATAAGCCTTCATGAAAGTCAAATTTTGATAAGAGAAAAAAAATTAATAAGGGAAAAAGTGTTATATCCCCACATAAAGTACACTATAGAAATATGGATTTGGACTTGTATGTGCATAAAAAACTAATTCTCTTCAATTAATTTACCATTAGGCTTATCTAATCCAACTCCTTGATAGGGAATATTACTCATGCATCTAACATTTTATCGATATCCTATTTGATCTTCACCCACAAATTGGGATTCATGATATGTACGGTACTTCTTTACCGGTCTTATGGTTTCATACAATTTTGTGCATCTATCCCAAAGAAGGGTGTAACCCCTTAATCTCATGATAATTATTTGAAAATAGATTCTTAAATTATGTGATTAGTTCTACTATGCATGCAAACTCAACTTCTAAACAATAACTCCAAATGTTTGTCAAATGTGGGTCTTCTTCAGTTCCAATGTTCACTACTTTTTTCCCGTAGTGGCTGATTATAATACTTGGTCTCATCACCCCTATTAATTTTGACTATCCCCTCTCCATCAGTAGTCTTCACATTTAGGTGATCCACTTCATTAGCCACAAATTTTATTTCCACAACCCGGTAAAATTCTTTTTGATTAGTGTCCACTTGCATAGGCTCACTTTACATATCATAACACTCTTCCTCAAAGATATTTTCCATTGAGTAACTTCCATCATTGTGAAGCTTCATGTAGTCTTATATTTGAGCATTCTAAGTGAAAATGGCTACTCTCATAACCCTTAATAGTTGAGTCAACTCAGGTGTGCTTGTATCAAAACTGAATGTCCACACAAAGTCCGCTTTCAATGTATTCAATCTAAAGTCTCATGTAGCGTCTTCAATGTCCCATACAATGCATGCACCCATAACCAAAGAGGAATAAAAAAATTACTAATATTCCATATTTCCTTATAATCTTGAAGTGCTCCATAGAATTTGAATATCATGCGTAGACTATAAATACTTTATTTTCATTCCTTTGCCCAAACCTTATACACATTGTTTGCTTTATTTGACCCTATTCTAGAAACCTCAATCTATGCACAACCTAATGTAATGTGCAAAACTTAGAGTTAAAAATAGAAACAAGCAATTAAATCAACTCCTACTCCAAACTAAGCACAAATACCTACGATTGAGCTGAGAAGGAGAAGATTATACCTTAACTTACCACAAAGACCTTCTTGTTTTGTAGATTTGCTCACTTTGATTGTGGTTGCTCAATGGATTTTGCACAATAATTTTGCTAGCATATCCCTATGATTGATAATTGATGCTTTATTGGATGATATGATGATACCAAAGCTTGTTCACACAATGGACATGATCTCCTTAGACTATTCAAGCCTGTTTAAAGTGAAGGAGAGGGGCTCAATTTATAGATCTGGATGGGGGAAATGAATGGTCAAGATTGATTAGAAATATAAGGATGGGATTGAGTCAACATATAATTAATGGAGAAGTTGAGGGAGTTGGAGGATTAATGAGGTTAGATGATGAGGTTATATTTGCTTTGATGAGGAATGGCATTGATTTATTTAATTTTTGACTTGGATTTGGTGATTTGATTTGAGATTGACAATTTAGTTTATTTATTATTTAGAATTATGTGTGCGATTTAACTTTTTTAGGGAGTTATAGAATGTAAAACCCTAGGTTGTTAAATTGTTGGAATAATAAATTAAGGAATAAATATAGTAATATCAACAACCACTAATTTATACAACAATTGATTTGTCTGATTATTTTATAAATAGCAATGAACTAGAAATGGTGTACTTAGTTGGAAAAAACTATCTAATATGGATAAGTAACAAGCTAGAAACTAGTGCAGGAATCGTGTAAGGCATCATCAACAAGAAAAAGGTGTCATAAACCCTCTTGGACAGTAGCATGGTCCTCTTGTCAATAATTCACCACACTAGTGTCCTTTGTGTCATGCTAATGTCCCTATGCATAGAGACAATGAGTTCTTAGGCGGACCATCACTTGGTTCTGAGAAGCCTGTGCCTGTGTGACCAAATGTTGGTCATTGTTTGTTCCCTATTTTCACTTATTTCAATGTGAAACCCTAATCCTCCATGTTTTTAGGTTATTTGAGGAGCACAATTAAAAGAGAGTGGCATTAGTAGGGTAGGATGGACGTGACCTCAACACCCCATGTGTTGAGTATTGCCTACATACCAATACCTTGAAAGGGGATGAAGCCTGATGGAGTTCTCCAAATCTAAGTATCGGTTAAAGTGAAAGTGAATGTACTATGAGTGTCAATTTGAGTGTGACTTGAGACTATAAATATAGCTTTTGGGCTGTTATAAATGGGTATTGCAGAAGTAGGGTAGAATAGGGATCAATAACCTAGATTTGCACAATTGTTTCTGAGTTTATTTGTGAGTATTTGCATCTAATTTCCATCTAGGGGATAAATGATTGAAAGTGTTCTATATATAGAATTATGTTGCTTATTGAGATATGAAATGGCTCTAGGCTAACCCTAAGGTGATTTGAGAAATGGAAAGATATCCATTGGGGGTGCAAAGAACACATAGACATTAACATTATCCCTTTGCCAATAATGTAGTGCATTATAGTCCAAAGGGTTGTGCTAATGTCCGGGTGGTAGGAACAGGTGAAAAAGGGATTTGGGTGCCTAAGTTAAGGATTAGTGCTACTTTTGGTATATCTAGGAATGGGTTAGACTCACACAAAAGCTGGAAAGTGATTATTAGAGGCCTAAGATAGGTATAGGGCTAAGCTAAGGACAAGGTGGTCTCAAGTAACACTCATTGAACTAAAATGACATTTTAGATGACTACATTTTCCCCCCATTTATTCCTTAAATGTAGCAAAGTGAAATGACTAGGATAAAGGAAAAATAAACATATTTGGACTTACTTATGAGGTGAAGCCCATGAATCTAGGTTTGAGTCTATGAAGCTTGTTCCATTGCATGTCCTAAAAATAAAACATGATTGAATCTGTCCTTACTTAAGAAATATCAAAAGCAAAGACCAAACTGAGTAAAGAGATGAGAGAAATAATAAATAAATGAATGCACCGATGCAAAAACTTGGTGACATCCTATGTGTGCATGTATATGGTGATCAAGCAATGAATAACTTGGACTGAGCTGATGGCTTGCTCAATCCTCATGTGTTGGTGGCTCAAGAACTCAAGGCGACCTTGAATCTGTCATTGCCCACCCTTTTTTGGTGGATCATAATTTTTGAATAGCTTGGATTGGATTGATGGCTTGCCCAAACCTCTTATGTAAGTGGCTCAAGAACTCAAGTTGGCCTTGACTCCATCATTTCCTGCCCTTGTTCAGTAGAAGAACTTGAAAATAAAACTAGTGTCATGAATATGTAAAATATGGCTTTGGGCCACTTGGGAACTATGAATATAAAATGGCTCAGGGGCCACTTGGAAACTCTAAATGTAAAATGGCTCTGGGTCACTTAGGAATGCCAACCACTGAGAGAAAATGAGGCATCAATCTATCATAAACCTAGTGTAAATGGTTTTTGGAGTATACAACGTGGAGAATGACATGGATCTACCATTCTATTTGAGCAATTGGTGCAAAACTAAGCATATGGAAATGATGTGCTATGCATGTGCCCCCAATTCTGATATCTTTGCATATGGATTATCGACTGAGTTATAGTAATTTGTGTTTGTGTATATCTTAAATTGAAATGAGAGTGATTATGCTATACATGATGCCCCCAATCTTAACAAACTTGTGTAATTCTACATAAAACCTGAGTATATATTGATCATATCTGATAATCTGTGAATAAAACTATGCAAACTTGGATTATACCTACTATACCTTTTTGAAAATTATGGAATTTTATGTTTCTAGGGCTATTGGTAGTAGCACGGTCCCCTAGTTAATAGTGCACTATGCTAATGTCCTATGTAGACATGCTATTAACCAAATGTGTCATTTTTGTGCAAAACTGAGATGTATCTAGGTGTGATCATTTTTCACTATATTTTCCTGAGTCTGGGTTCTTAATTCATTTTTGCAAGCTGAAAACTATGTTCTGAGTACATTAGGATGGCCTGATCTTTGTGATAAACACCTATGAATGCCCCCTCTTTTTAGGGGATTGTTGAACCTCTAAAATAATTATCTTCAAAATAAAATCTATGCATCATATGTGTTAGACTAAGAATATATGATATATGTGTGACAAACTAATATAATGTGTATAAATGACATCAAAATGTAAATAGATTGAGCATAAGTTGGCAAAGTATGATGTATGTTATATTTAACATTCACAAGGTTGTCAAGATAGATATAACAATGTAAGCATGTCTATGAATAAAAAATGTGAATATAATCTAAGCGAACTACCTAGGGGGATGGGGCATGATGTCCATTAAGGCACCCAAGAAGGAAGGGGAGATGCATGAGGTCCCTCATGGAATCACAAACTGAATGTGCAAGCAACAAAAAAAGGACAAGTGTCATGGCCATGATGTATACATGAAAGAATACATACAAACACATGAGGCACAAAGTAAGCCAAGGGGCCATAATACAAGGGACATGGACACATGTCACTAAGTTTGAGAAAGAACATACATACAAGAAAATGTTCAAATGTTCACATATGTAAAGAGAAAGCAAGGTTGGCTTAGATCCACATGGAATGACATGTTCAAATTTCCACATATATAATCAAGAAACATGCATAAGGACATGGGCACATGGCCAAAGAATACACATAGTGAAAGGAATTGGATTAGAGACATAGAATAATGACATATTCAAATGCCCTCGAGTCGATGTAGAAGCCAAAAGACACAATCAAATCTAAACTAGGAAAGA
Source organism: Torreya grandis (assembly GCA_037957365.1). Lineage (NCBI taxonomy): Eukaryota > Viridiplantae > Streptophyta > Pinopsida > Cupressales > Taxaceae > Torreya > Torreya grandis. Next base: position 608,999 of record JARHVA010003667.1, read on the forward strand.
TAAAAATGAAAGTATGCATGAACATGTGGTACAAATCCATATAAGAGCAAAGATTATGTAAGATGAGTTTGTAATAGTAGTAGTTGGTAAAAAATTAGTGTAGTATAGAATGATATAACCTGGCAAATCATAAGTTGTGTAGTATAATGACCCAATGGGTGAATGTAACAATGTTGAATCTATGTATTTGTGTATGTGCCCCCTAGTGGGTAAATAATAGCAAATCTAGATCTATATGATGGACTTGAGTCCTATAATGATCTATGAACACTCAAAGAAAACAAGTGAATCATGTATGTATGATAAAACTAACTACACTAACATAGATAACATATGTAGTACCTAGAAAATAAAAGGAATGTAAACATGGAAATGCATATAGTTTGAAATTTATAATTTTTGAGTAATATTTTTGAATGTTTTTGTATTTTTGAACATATTATATTATTTTTGTATTTTCTAAGTATAAGCTATGCCAATAAATATGAAAATGAAACTATGTAAATTAGAGAGGAACATACTAACTGATGAGTCTCATAAGAGACTCACTATAAAGGTGTCTTGTATCAAATAAAGGAAGAGTGACCACACATGTTATGTGAGGAGGTATTTGAGATTTGTGAACCAAATGTACTAAGTAATTTATAAATGAAGCTACTTATGGAGCGGGGCTATGAATCTATGGAGTTGAATGAATAACCCTATAAACTACAGGGTTCTTAGGGACACATATGGTAGAATAAGTTGTAACTGGCATGAATTCTCTATGTGAAGTGATGTGAGGATTCAATAACACTGATCTAGGTGTGAATGGGTTAGAAAGAGGATGTATAGAATCCATAACATATTTCTGATGCAAGGGTCTCTCTAATAAAGTTCTCTATGGGAGAATATGTATATGTGGTAATGCTATAGAAGTAGGCCTCACCTACACTGGTGGCTCAATTTATCTGAGGTGTGGTAATGGATGGAACTTTTATTGGTGAATGTTGTGTAGATGGATATGGAGTACGTAGAGGATACTCATATGGAAGGCTCCCAACTATAACAACCTGATTAAAATGTATATACTTAAGGCATCTGTATATGGTAGATGGAATGGATTGAAGTTACTATATCCAAGGCCTACCCAATAACATATCAAATGTATCGACCCTATGTAAAAATAAGAATATAGTGTTCACATGTGTGGGTCCAACCTATAATGGAAGTATGATCTCCCCTATGGAGCTCTAGACATGGCCACTAATTCCATGAACAACTATCTATCAGAGAAATATCATATTCTGAATAACCCAAGTGCTGTAGAAGTATAATAGTACACATATTGATGCTTGACCCATTATCAAACATGACACTCTAAATAGGATGATGATCAATGTAAGCTCATAAAAAGAGTGCATATAAATTTGAGTCATCATTAATGTTCTCATGCTCTGAAAAAGTGATAAGAGGTCTAGCTAGCACTATAGTATGATACACACCAATGACATTATTTAGAGGGTGTGTGTCCATTGTATGAGTATGATAAGATGTTGTTGGTGGATGTGCTTGATAAGTATAATGAACATCAGATGAGCTTATTATCTCATTATCCATATGCTTTGGAAATAGATCTAAAAATATTTTCATTGCTTTTAATTTCATTGGTTGTGCTATGGGTACCTCTATAGGAATGTTCACATCAATGATATTAGCATCTATCAAGTCTTGTATCTTATATCATAAGCTGATACATCTATTTATAGTATGGATGGAGCCCTTGTGATAATCACAAAATGCATTGGGATTATAATTATTTTGAAGAGGCCTATTCATATCAACCTCTTTGATGGGAGGGAGAGATATGACATTGCATTCCAAGAGTTATTAGAGAACATATGTTGGTGATTCAGGAAGATTCGTGAAAGGTCTCCTTGGAGGAGATAATAAAACCATGTGAGGAACTGGCTTTGAGGTTGCATTAACTCTTGTCTTTTTATCATTCTTATTTTTAGTGGGCATCATCTTATACGGGGGTTTATTGTAACTCTTATTAGTTGAATCTAATCTAGTTGTGCACCTTAACTTGCCCATGGATAAAAGCTTGACTTCTCATTATTTCATTGTATGACATAAATTTGTGAATGATGGGATTTTTTGAATAGTATAGCTTCATGCAATGTCAGTAATATGAATATACTTGAATGTCCTAAAGTTCTCTATCTGTCATGGGGCTAGTCATCTTTACTAATATAGTTTTATATCGTAAGACATATTCAAAAATTTGGCTCATTAGATTTTTTATTTAGTTGAGCAACTTGGCATAGGAAACCTTGTCACTAATGTTGACTGAAAAATGCGCCAAAAACATATCTACCAGTGGATTAAATGCTGTGATGGAATTATTAGGGAGATCATATAACAATTTTAATGTGTAGTCCTTTAAATGTGAAGGAACAACTTAGTCAGGAACCAGTCATTAGACACGTATTCTAAAAATGCTATGTGAAAATCATGTAGATGATGCTCTGGGTCACCCTTACAATCATAGAAATTAAGCTTGGGTGCCAAAAATCTAGATATAAAAGGAGTTGCTACAATATGCTACGTCAATGGTGTATGTAAGAGCATATGAGAGTCCAAGGCATGATATGGTCTAGTAGCACCCTACTAAAGATGTAACACCTTGGCCTGCAGAGAATGAATCTCTTTCCTAAGAGATTGTACATCTAAAGAGGAGGGAAATGTACTAGACAAAAGAGGTGTTACCACTGGTGAGAGTTGGCTAGTTTTAGTAGGTTGTTACAGAGTCTAAGGTGCCCCCATAATAGGTGTAGCAATATTAACATATGCGGGGTTAATGGGTTAACCAAGTGATGTGTTCTTTTCCAATATAGCTTGAAAAATATGTGCATGACCATGGGGTTGTTCTTGAAGTCTATCTTTGAACATTTTTAAGACATCATCCTTATTTATTATAAGATTTTCATCATGGAGGGAGGAGTGTGTCCTGATTCCCCTCTTGTGTATCATCAAGATCTTGATTGCATTTCTCATATTTTGATGTATTATCATTAAATTCCACATAATCATGATGTGAAGGATCAATTATAGGGGTTCTAACTAGTCATTTATCCATGTTATAAGCTCGAATAAAAGGAATCTAGGTATGCTCAATAGGAATACCACTAAGCCTAACACTTCTTCTTAAAGAAAGAGATACGAATTTTTGAGATGGCATATAGTAAAGAAAATGAAAGAGGTCCACTATAATAGAATATATGAAATTTTAAAAGCCTAGCACAATAAATGGAAATAGGAAAAATAAGGATAAAAACCCTAGGAACATCCAGGGATAGGGTTTTGGTGCTATTCAAAGTAAGTTGAGTTTACCAAATGATTTAAATTTTTTATGGATTTATGGAATGTAAAAACCTAGGTTGTTAAAATGCTAGAATAATAAACTAGGGAATAAATATAGCAATATTAACAGCCATTGATTTATATAATAATTGATTTATCTAATTATTCTATAAATAGAAATGAACTAGAAAAGGTGTACTTAGTTAGAAAACCAACTGAGACAAATAAGTGGTAGGCTAAAAACTGGTGTAGGAATAGTGTAAGGTGTCATCAACATGAAACAGGTGTCAGAAACCCTCATGGATAGTAATGTTATCCTATGGTCAATATCACACCATGTTAGAATTCTCTATGCTACACTAATTTCCTTATGCAATAGATATAATGAGTCCTTGGGTGGACTTTCACCTAGTTCTAAAAAGCTTGTGCCTATGTGATCAAATGTTGGATCACTGCCTATTCCCTATTTTGACTAATTTTATGTGAAACCCTAATCCTCCATATTTGTTAGGGTATTTAAGGATCACAAGTAAAATAGAGTGGTGTTAGCAGGGTAGGTTGGATGTGACCTCAACACCCCATGTGTAGAGCGTTGCCTACATACCAATATCTCAAAAGAGGATCAAGTCTAATGTAGTTCTCCCAATCTAAGTACTTGTGCAAGTGCAAGTGAATGTTAGTATGAGTGATGATTCAAGTGCTTTAAGTGTGATTTGATATTGGAAATATGAGTAATCTAAGATCTAGGTTGTTGTAAAGAGGTGTATGCATAAATAGGGCAGAATAGGGATCAATGACCTTAATTTTCATAATTATTTCTGAGTTTGTTTGTGAGTATTTGCATCTAATTTCCATCTACGGGATAAATGAATGAAAGTGGTATATATATATATATATATATATATATATAGCATTATGGTGCTTGTCAAGACATGAAATGGGTTTAGGCCAACTTTAAGATGTTTTGAGAAAAGAAAAGATATCTGTTGGGGGTGAAATGAGCATGGGGACAATAACACTACTCCTTTTCCAATATCACAATATGCTATAGTCCAAAGGATCGTGATAATGCCCAGGTGGAAGGAACCTATGAAAAAGGGACCTGAGTACCTAAGTGAAGGCTTAGTACTACCTTTGGTTTATTTGGAAATGGGTTGGACTCAGACAAAAGATGGAAAGTGATTAAGAGATGCCATAAGATATATCTAAGACTAAGCTAAAGACAAGGTGGTCTCAAATGACACTCATCACACTAAAATGATATTTTAGATGACTACAGTGTGCATGGATTTTTTATCAGGGATAATCAACTAACTAAAAATGATTAATTAGTTGATTAATCAAAGGGTAATTCTTGTGGTATCTAGGTATGGTCATGGTATGAAATGTGATTAATTAGTTGGGGTGATAGTAGTTTTATCAATGGGATTAGGGTGGAATAAGGATTATTAAGGGTGATTGGGGATGAATAGATATGAATAAGGATGATTAGGATGAATAGAGATGAATAAGGATGATTAATGATGATTAGGGTGTCAAAAGTGAGGTGTCTAAAGTGTTAAAAGTGGGTTATTGAAAGTTTTTAAATTGGGATGTAAAAAAGAGACCCTCTTTGAAAGGGTGTTGTGACTGAAATAAGTGATAGATTTTGAAAGAATGTAGAAGAAGAAAGGAGAGTGCACTAGTGTAATAATCCCACTAGGTTTTACTAGAATATAATAAATTTTTTATAAATTAATTACACATATTCATCTAGTATATTTCACAATGAGAAATATAACTAAGTGATCTTTAACTATATGTATTATATTAGTTAACACCATAAGGTTTATAGCTAATCCATTTAGCTAATGATCACTATAAAAATGATATAATAATTCACAAACAATGCTAAATAAACAATAAAGAATGCATTTATTTCATTATAGTAATAATACAATTTTAGTCATGGATGATACAACATTACAACCACTACTGTAGAAGTAAAATGAATAAATAGTATAGTTTTAGCCATAATAAGTCTCAATAAATAATATTAGAATGATACAAAGCTCTACAGAGTATGAGTTCTCCATGAACTCAAGTATCTATATGTAATATCAAGTGTAGTCTCTAGTGTAATACTGTTGTGGGGAGGGAGAGCATCATCAGAGTGTTTTTTCACACCAACCACGGACCATCGATCCTATGCACTATCTCCCAACAAAGGAATGACCCTCCCTTCACGGATGGGTAGATAATGATGATGTAGTAATTTAGAGTGATAAACTAGAACCTATGTGCTTTAAGATAACTAATACATGATGTGTACCATAAATAAATCCATAACATGATATTGCACAAACATGTAAACTATATCAAACACATGAAATGATAATGTTTAACTATAAACATTACTTTGGCCAAAGTTTTCAAATAGTTAATAATCTCTAGGATCAATCAATTTCATACATACCACTCAATTAGACTACACCTCATATTTCGTTAATGATGCTAATTAAGCCAGTAGAATCCATCCGTTGCTTATTTAGTGTCATAAATGTAAAATTTGGTTAATTATATAATAATATAATATCTAATAGATTCACTTGGATATTTCCTATTAGTACATATAAAATATGCTAAGTATGAAAATATCAAATACATACATTTAGTCCATAAAATGTAATGCAATGAATATAATATCATCTAGATTATTAAATAATAATAAACATAATCATAAACATTCCTCAATATAAAACCATTTGAGTAATAATTATATCTAGAGTACAAGTTACTCAATATAATATGTAACTTAAAATGTCATTTCATCCATGTAACATAACATTAATCACAACTTATTTCTTTGTTTATTTTCCAAAAATATAACAATAAGCCAATCATATAACAAACTTAATATGATCTATTTAAACAATTTAAATACTTTATTTTAATGCTTCAACTAAACATTAAATACATAATAAAGCACCCATAATACCTTGGTGTATAAGTAATGTTCAAAAGCATTAAACAAGTTGTGTACATCTATATATATTATATCAGTTCTTAGATTTAAAACAAAGTTAACAAAACATATGTATATATGATGTATACATGTACACATTTTAAATTCTCAGGTGTGTGTGTGTGTGTGTACACACACACACACACACACACACACACACACACACACACACACACACACACACACACACACACACACACACACACATATGAGAATGTATACATTATACTCTAAGTGGAAAATCCACTGTCAATGATCTAAGAGTATCTCTTATACTATCGGTATACATTCTAACTATAATAACTCATCAAAAAATCTTAATATACCAATAAGTCTAATCCATAGTACTCGACTTACCATACTCAAAATTTAAATGAATTACATAACTAATAAAAATTAAATAGTTATCTAGTCACTTGGCCAACTATATTTTTTTCAATCCTAAAGTTTTACAAGACATAATTTAATCATTCTTCATACCTACTCATTGTCTTTAAACTCTCTTGCATTATACAAGTAAGTTTGAGTTAAAATAATATATCTTAGTATAATAAAAAATAAGATATATTCACAAATATTTAGCATAGTCCTTTATATTTTATACAAATCTCACCATATTGCTTATAAGCACTGTTACTAAGTGTATTTGTATATAAATTTGAATACAAAGCCTATCATTCTACCTAAGACTTAAAAACACCTTATAAAACATATGTGTTTAATGTGGATACACAAAAAAAGATTAACTTAGCCTTCTATGTTTATATGTTTTATATAACAATAGATAAACTTTAATTTCCTAAATGCCATTTATCCCAAACACCAACTCACGTTATAATACCAACCTATAACAATGTAACCTATGAGTTTGAATTTTGAGGTTACTATATATATTATACACAAACAAAATTTTGTATATTTCAATCATACACAAAACCCAATCGAATTCCAATTCATTTCACAACCTAAATTCGATTCATAACCACCTAAATAGATGCCATAACATTCATTTGATTTCACACACACACACACACACACACACACACACACACACACACACACACACACACACACACAAACACACACACACACACACACACACACACACACACACACACACACACACACACACACACACACACACACACACACACACACACACACACACACACACACACATTGATATGTATATATACCTCAAGTCATTAATTCCTACAGGGTGTATATACATACCCCTGTATATATTTATATTTATCATATAGATAAATATATAAAAATAATGCAAATCTCATTAATTTCTATCAACGACTTCACCTACATAGTTGACCTCTATTTATGGGTTAAATTAACTATATTAATATCATAAAATAATCACAAATAATTTTACTTGTAGTCATGTGATTAATCTTGACCAGAATATAGATATATTTACAAAAGTCCCCATATCTTTAACATAATAAGCTAAAGAATAATCTCAACTAGAGTCATAATTTAATCATTCCTCAGACCTACTCATTTTATTTAAACTCTCTTGTATTATACATGTAAGTTTGAGTTAAAATAATATATCTTAATAAAATAAATTAAAAGATATATTCACAAATATTTAGCATAGTCCTTTGTATTTTATATAGCTCGCACCATATTGCTTATAGGCACTGTAACTAGGTGTATTTATATATAAATTTGATTACAGAGCCTATCATTCTACCCAAGACTTAAAAATGCCTTATAAAACACATGTGTTTAATGTGAATACATATCAAAATATTAACTCAACACTCTATGTTTATATGTTTTATATAACAATAGCTAAACTTTAATTTCCCAAATGTCGTTTATCTCAAACACCAACTCATAGTTATAATACCAACCTATAACAATGTAAACCTATGAGTTTCACTTTTTAGGTCATTTTATATATTATACACAAACATAATTATGTATATTTCAATCATAAACAAAACACAATCGACTTTGAATTCATTATACAACCTAAAGTCGATTCACAACCACCTAAATAGATGCCATAACATTCATTTGATTGCTCTCTCTCTCTCTCTCTCTCTCACACACACACACACACACACACACACACATTGATATGTATATATAACCTAGGTTGTTAAGTCATATAGGGTGTATATATATACCCTTATATATATATTTATATTTATCATATAGATAAATATATAATAAAAATAACTCAAATATCATTAAATTCTATCAATGAATTCACCTACATAGTCAAACTCTATTTTTGGGTTAAATTAACTATATTTATCTCATATAGTAATCACAAATAAATCTACTTGCAGCTATGTGATTAATCTTGACTAGAACATAGATGTATTTACACAAGTCCCCATAGCCTTAACATAACAAGCTAAAGAATATTCTCAATCAGAGTGATAAGTTTACTTTGCTAAATAAAATATTAATCCCTTTAACTTTACATAGGGATTTTATCACTCCTAAAATAAATAGAGTTATCTTAAACAATTATATCAATTTTAAATTTTCACACAACACAGACAAAATTCATCCCTTATAGGGTTTATTTGAAATCCATTGTGTTCTGCAAGGGTTTCAACCTATGGCCATTTGATTAGGGTTTTAGGGATATAAGATGGGTTCTGTGGATGGTGAAGCCATCCACATGGCCCATCATTTAGCCTTCTAAGATAGTTTCAAATACAATAGTAAGATAAAATCCATAAATATTTGATTACCAAAATCATTATAATAAAAAATATGAATCTTAAAGTAAAACTAACATGGTAACAAAACCTCCAAAGCCAATGCCAAAGATTCAAAATTTTCTTCCACTGTAATCTCAAATCCTCTCTATAATTCTTCTATCTACCCCCCGTGTCCTCCACAACCTCCTTTATTTCATTATTAATCTACATGACCTTACTCATCACACCCATTTCTCCCCTTTACTTAGTAGAAAATTATATAATGCATCACATGAATAACTCAATAGAACAACAATCTGCCACCATTTTCTCATGCAACCAACCTTGAATTATCATAATGATTTTGTTAAAAATTATTGTTAATTCAAGTCAAAGACAGATTAGAAACCCTAATCATCTCAAAATTTCAAGTGATTACTATAATAATCATTTTATGCATGTATTTTGACTTTACCAACACTAACACCGACTCCCATAATGCCCATGCAAATTGACTCAATAAATGTCTTCAAACATTACCATTTCATGTAATGTAAACTAAATGACTAGCCTAATAGACAATATTATTCCATATGACAAGGTTGATATATCATATTTCTATCTAAAATACTATTGATAATATTAACAAGTCAAACAATATTATATTTTCTAAAGTTAATGCAACAATTCAGAAACCTTCCCAATAATTTATAAACTCATTGATTAATACTATGACTTCACTTAGTCCTATCATTGTTTAATATAATTAGCATATTAAAACTGTAGTCAACACTAAGTTAAACACAATGATGTTTCCCTCAATCATTTAACAATGAAACTACATATATTGACTTGGATACGTCATCATTATAACAATAACAATCTTCTATTTATGACATTCATTTAATAACTTGAACAAAAAAATATTAGAAACCATCTAATACATACAGTTATGAATCCAAATAAAGCATAATTTATAATATACACAACTATACACTAGACTGTAATAAGTGATAATAAACATGCATGGATTCACTCATTCAACCGAGCAATAATATCAATAGTTATTAATTTAGTAACACAACTAAATTAGTGAAATCACACAATCAAAACAACATGATCATCGAAAAACAAAAATATCAAAATAGACATATAACAAAGATCAAAACATACTACAACTATCTAACTTAGGCAATAATAATAAAACATGTTAATCTACTGTGGTGTATGTGTGGGTTTTTAGTTTTCCTCTATGTCATCCCCTAATGCTTACATCTACACCATACTCTCTGATGATGCCCTCCTTCCATCACACTCTGAGGGATAGATTTTCCTTGCTTCCACCTCACAATAATGAAGGTAGTTAGCCCAAAACATAAATATATCCATAAAATACTATTGTATAAACTAACAAATATGATAATCAAATTTAGAATATGAAAGTACAACTATCTCATAACAAATCAATCATGTAAATTAACATATAACTATCCCATAATTAACATGACATAAATATTAATATAATAGTAGTTAAACAAATAACAACCATAATAATCCATGGATAAAAAGGTTATTTAGCTTAGAGATAAATTAGGATGTGACAACTTTCCCCCCAAAGTTGGTCATCATCTCGATGACACTTATTCAAACACAAGTTTTAAATTTAAAACATTATTCAACAAAAAATAACATAATATGCAACAAAAAATCAAGAAAACAAAGGTCAAAAGAACCTTTAAAAATCATCATAATCCTCTCAAGTGGCACTATCTTTAGAATATTGGTCTGACTAGACCTTGTGCTGTGACAGTTCTTTATTATGAATATTGAGTTTACAAGTGTTAATTATTCTGATTGGTTCTACCATGATCACCCTAGGATCTAGAACCTACAAAGCATTCCAATCCAACACATGTGAAGGATCAATCACATGTTTTTTAAGATAAGACACATGGAAGACATTATGCAAAAAAGCTAGAGTTGGTGGTAATGCAAGCCTATATGCTACAAGATTGACCACTTATAAAACTTTTAAGGGTCCCACATATCTAGGTGAAATTTTTATAGACTTCTTGAACTTAATCGATATTTTTTGAGGCTTCACCCATAGAAACACTCTATCACCTACAAAAAATGTCTTGTTGTTCTCTTCAGATCAACATAAATTTTTACTTATTATTGGCCTTAGCCAACCTCTGCCTTATTTTCCTAACTTTCTCTTCAATTTTTAAAATAATCTCAGGTCCAAAGACTACCTTGTCCTCTAACTTATCCCAACTGATTGGTGTTATACACCTCCTTCCATATAATGCCTCAAACAGATCCATCTTCAATGTAGATTGGTATGAGTTCTAATTAAACTCAACTAATGGAAGGTACTCCTCCCACTTATATTTCTAATCCATGTAATATGTATAAAGGATATATTATAATACTTGGTTAATTTGCACTATTTATCTATCAATTTATAGGTGATAAGCAGTGCTGAAATTTAACTGCATACCCAAAATTGAATTTAATGTCAACCAAAATCTAGAAGTCATTCTCAGATATCGATCTAAAAATATATTATCTATAAATCCATTCAATTAATACACATCTTTCATGAATATTTTTGAAATCATAGGTGCATCATCTGTCAAGTTGACTGGTATGAAGTGGGTTACCTTGGTTAGTTTGTCAACTACTACCAAGATCATATCATGTTGGTTCCATGATAATGACAACCCTTAGACAAAGTACATACTAATCACCTACCACTTCCACTCTGGTATATCATGTGGAAGTAACATTATTTTTGGATGCACATGTTCAACTTTCACATGCTAAAATTATAAACTATGAGACATAAAATATGATGCATTTTTCTTGATCCCTTTGTATAAATAGAGTGCTCTTAGCTTAACCATGAGCTTGGTTACACCTAGATGTCCTAAATATGGGGTATTGTGTAGTTCCTTTAGCACCACGCTCCTTAGATTCTCTATATCAAGCACATACATCCTACTATTGTACCTCAAAAGACCATCATTATTTATATTAAATATTTTATACCTAGAATTCTAAGAATTTTTGGATAATTATTTCATAACTTGATCATAAAATTCATCTCTTGGTGAGAATTTGATTATCTGATCTCAAAAAGTAATCTTGATAGTAGCCACAACTAATATGTACCTTCTACAACTTAGATCATCAACAACTCTATTCTCCTTGCCTTTGATATAATTACTATCAAAATCGTAATTAAATAATAAATCTAACCATCATCTCTGATGAGCATTCAGGTTCAGTTATATGAAGATGTACTTGAGTCCCAAGTTATCTGTCTTGAGATCAAATGATTTCCCCAACAGATAATGCCTCCAAAATTTCAAGGCATACATAATTACTACAAGTTATAGGTCATAAGGGGCATAATTCACCTCATATGGATTTAGTTTCCTAGATTCATAGGCTAAAATTGAGCTATCCTGCATAAGAACTCCTCTAATTCCATCCTCAGATGCATCCATGATCACTGAGAATTGACCATTAGGATTGGAAACTCTTAACACTAATGCTGAATATTTCAAGTAATTTTTCTTTATTTCTTAATAATAAAGCTGTAAAACTTGAAATAAAGGTGAGGTTAATAGAACCTAAATTTGGTTTTCACTATGTGATCTAGATGGTTGTAGATATTCCTCTTTATTTAGGGAGGAATGACCTGAAGATAAAAAAAGTACTAGATTAGTTAGATAATAGGGTTGATTAACTAGCAAGCTAGATCTAAGAAGTATAAGCTTCCTTGGAGGATATCAATCCAAGCTTTTAAACAATCAAGTTCTGAAAATGAAAGATAAATTACTTGCATAAATAATAGAAGATACTAAAATCAGATACAAGAAGTGTTTGAAAGAGATTAATTTTCCTAGTTATAAAAATAAACTATTAGATATCAATGCTAAATGAATCAGACATGGTTTAAGAAATAGGGTGATGCTCTATGATAAGGTATAAAGTTAGAAAGTGGTATTTAGTTAGGGTCTGATAGGTCAAATAAGCTTGCTATTAGAATTGACACATAATGACCATCGACAGTTGGGTAAGACCATCAATGGTTAGGTGACCATTAGTGGTTAAGGGTAGACCATTGGTGGTTAAGTGACCATCGATGGTTATTGTCAGATTTGGATTAGGTAAGGGTAGGTCTGGTTAGAAAAGTGGATGAGTGATTTTGGGAGATGGGTTTAGGCTGGGAGCTAGTTGTGAGATAGAAATAAAGGAAATAATTACTAAAAATAGATACTTAGCTCTATTATTTGAATAATGTTGAGGTGAGTGGATGAAAACTCATTTTGGATCCTAGAACAATTCTGTTAGAGTGTCAGTGTCTTGGTTGTGATTGACGAATTGTAGTGTTTGTACTCCCTATCATGTTCATTAGGAGAAGACCTATAAAAGAAGATTTGGTACAAGAATCTCTGATAATTTAAAATTCTCTTTGATGATTATTACCCTCTTTTTTACCTCCTCTTTTTTTATAGAAGAAAGGGAGAGGTGAAACAATGAGTTCAAATAAGGTGTTCAATAGGTCATCTAATTTTAATCTTAACATGCATAATTATGTGAGTGACTAAGAATAAAAAAGTGAATTAGAGTTCAGCTAGAATTAACCTTTAAGGTGGTTAAAATTTGATCATCAATGGTTAGGTCTAACCATTGATGATTAGTGTCTAACCATCAATGGTTGATAGGTCAAAGATATAATGATCAAAATTAGTTAGGGTGACTTAGGTTTGGTGGTCAAAAAGCTATGAAGTGGTCTCGAGGGGGTCTAGGGGCGGTCTAGGGGTGGTTTAGGGGTTAGTGTGTCATCTAAGACTGTATTGTATAGATTTATAATGTCTACATTTCCCCCCCTTATATTATACAATTTGTATTAACAAGCTACAAAATAAAATCAGAAGGTTGGATCGAAGGTTTGGATGCCCCAAACATGGGAGGAGGTGTTCTCCCTCAAACCAAGATTTAATGAGATGAAATAAAATTGGATGTAGGTTTGAAAAATAGTTAAGTGCATGATAACATTAGTTAGAGTGGGTATCGAGGCACAAACATGCATACAAAATACAATTAAATGTGATATCACATATTACACTTTGACTAGACTACCATGGTTTAAATAGTCGGGTAAACATAAGGTCAGAACTAGAAGGAAAAGTGATAAGTAGACCAAGTGACCACATTTGGGCATGGTGATTAGGTTAAAATAATAAACACAAGTATTCTAAGTAATTTAAGTGTATTCATAGGTATCTAAGGTAGGAAGTGATCTAGAAAATACATAATTGGGTTGGTGTGTAAAACATGGCATGAGTTCAAGTTTTTCAAGATGGCAATGTAGTTGTAGTGGTCAAAGTGACCAAGGCAAGGTCATCACAAAACATGTGAAAGTTAGGCCAATATGATTAATATCAAGTGTATGTGGTTAGTTGATTGGTGGAGTAGGTAAGCTCTATGGGTATATAGTTGGTAATGGCAAGGGTAAGTTGGCTTGTTTGAAAAAGTTGTGATTGTGATGAAAAAAAAGTGGGAGGTTGACCGTTGATGGTCACTACTGACCATCGATGGTTATATGTCAGACCTAAAAGGGTGATGGTAAAAATGCCACCGAGGGTTTTCATTTCCTCATTGGTGCATTTTTGATCTACGGTGTTGGGTGTTAAGAAAAATGGTGATAGTTTGTTTGTTAGTGATTGGGTTTAATTGGTTGGAAATTCAACCATCGAGGATGAGGTAGAGCATAGGGTATGGTAGTAGTTCCCATAGCTCCTCCACATCAATGGTTACATAATGAGGTAGGGGGTGTAATAAAATTTGTAATTTTTATTGATTTAAATGTTTGTTTATTTGGTCATGGGTCATTTATACCTAGGGTTAGGGCTAGGTTTAGGTTTAGGTTTTTGTAATTGGGCAGGTGGAGGTTTTGGGGATGAAAGTGGTAGAGGGGTTGAAATTTCGGATGGGTAGTGTAGGTAAAGGAGGTTAGAATGGTTTAAATAAGTTTTTAATTGACATGGTGGATGTTTTGGGTAGATTAGGATGCTAAGGGTAGGTTTATCAATAGTCATCACACATGATCATTGCCAATTGCTATCAATTGTCACCAATCATTATCAAATATCTATGGTTGATAGGCAACCTTTGATATGTTACTATGTGGTGACCATCAACGATTTCTCTCTTAACCATTCATAGTCAATGGTGTGACTAATGATGGTTCCAAAAAGGAATTATCACTGGTTGATTTTTGATCATTGACGATCGATAAAAACATGGGAAAGTTAAAATTATTTGAAAAATGGGTTGTAGGTTAATTAAAGTTTAAGGGTGAATGAGTTAAGGGGTAAGGTTAGTGGGTAAGGGTGTAAGTTATGAGTTTATGGAAGGGTTGAGTTGGTGAATAGGGGTAATAGGTAAAATTTATAGGCAAAGGCATGCTAAAGTAGGTGAACTAAGACATTAACATCAAACCTTATAGGTTAGGGAACAACTGTAGATCAAAGATTGAGTACTATAGTTCTTAGATGAGGTTTTTCAAGCAATGATAGACTAAGAGTGGGACCACTTATTAATAGTGGGCTTGGGTGGGATCAAGCATTATCAACATGTACCTCAAGATGTGGTGATGTTAGTGACACTAATTAAGAAATGGAATCTAACCACTAACACATTCGTACTTCCTACTAGAGAGATGATGATCCTACCAGAGGACATTCACCAAATCATGCAACTACCACTACAAGGTGAGCTAATAGAGCACATTAAGGGCAAGGAGTGAGACCAATTTATGGGTGTGTTATATGGTGATGATGTGGTTCATGTGAGGTGGCATGCTATAGTCCTACATTATGCACCCTTGTATCACATGGATAGGGGCATGAGATGGGTTGTCACTATGATGATGATGGTGATGACTTGTTACACATTATGAGACTTGAGTAATGGTAGGTTTCCTTCACTATTATTAGGTGTTTTAGTTAGCATGGTGATGAATCAGATAGTGTACAATTGGGGACCTATTTTTTTAGTTTAGATATAATGAGAGATCTGGGGCTTCAAGGTGTATAGGAGGTATGGTATCGATATTGGGTTTGTGCTACATTACTGAGCTTATGAAAACATCAAGGTTCTTCGACTAGGTGGGCTACCATGGCATGCATTTATTTAGATGTACTTTAGGGTGGGGTTAATGTGACAAAGATATAATTATACATTGACATGACTAGATAGAGGGTCATGTCATTTGGAGTGGTATAGGGATTGATTAGATGCATTGGTGGTGGGTGACATGGTTTGGTGACTGTATGTCCAATTTCATGCATGGGTTAGTCATATGAGGTAGATTTTATCACTATAGAGTTACAAATGGATTTATGGGAGGTGAGATCCAAAGGTAGAGTTGATCCCTTTTGACAAGGTGAGGAGATAGGCACATTATGATGTGGCCATTTTGGAGGTGATGAGATAGTTTAACCTCGTTCAAGATATCCTAGGGTATTTCCATAGATATAGGAGGGAGGACGTAGAGTTCCCATTGCCTGCTCTAGATCTTAAGGATGTATTTATTGATCATGAGGAGTTACCAAAAAGGGCTAAGATTGATGATGTAGACATTACTGATGGATACCCTATGTGATTCTAAGCACATTATGATGTGGCCATTTTGGAGGTGATGAGGGCCCATAAGACATGGATATGGATGTAGAGGTGGGGGTGGTGAGCAAATGGGTGAGGATGCCCTAAATAGATAGGCATTAATTATTGAGAGGGATTAGGCATGAGTAGTACTAGCCATACCATAGGCATCTTTAGCATCAGTTACCTAAGAGAGGGACATGGCATAGGGCTAGGTGACCACATTGATTGGGGAGATGGATCAGGATAGGGCTTAACTAGCCATGGTGACTTAGGAGAGAGATTCTCTAAGGTAAGCAAGAGTATTGATAGTTGTGGGACTACTAGGGACTATCTCAATGGTAAGATATGTAACGACAGTCAAGGAGCTCTAATATTATGAGGCCTTAGTTTTTAGACATTTACCGAATGAGCCTAGATAAGGTGAGTATAGAGATAAGATCGTTGGAGAGGCCAATAGTGCGACACTAGGTTAGTGGACCTCATCTACCGGGGGACAAGCTGGCTCAAGAGGGTAGGCTTCAGGAGGTAGTGGTGCGCTAGGGGCCTAGACTATTATGAGACATTATATTTTTGATGTACTATATGATTTTGATATTGGCCTAAGAGCTGATGTAGTGAGATGTATATACATTTTGAGAGACATGTACATTTTTGTATAAATGATCATTATTTTGATGATGAGATTATGATATATAGCTGTGATCATGGTTTATGGGTTGTGTTGATGTTTATGGATGTGATGTTATTTATGATGATTATGCTCATATGATTAGCATGTTATGGTTTATGTGCACTCACCTAGTTAGGCATGTGATGATGTGGCTATTTAATTTATGATGATATTTGATATTGGTGGATGTTGTTTATGATATTATAATGTTTATTCTTTGATGGACATGACTAGGATGTTTGTGATTATTGTTATGGTTATGGATGATTAGGATGTAATTCATGTTCCTAATATGGTTATGGGTTAATGGATCATAGTTATATAGATGTGATAGATGGTAGGATGTTTATGATGTGTGTAGGTGATGTGATGTTCATGATGTTCATGATGTGATGATGTTTGTTATGATGAGATGTTTTATTGGACATGTGGATGAATCTTTGATTTCTTACCTAGATAGGCATGTGATGGATAACATATGTGGATGATGTATGATTACACAGTGATAGATATTTAATGATTAGTTGGTATTGTTGGTTATTTAGATGAGATGATTATGATGTGATAATGTAATCTATGATTAGATATATTTCAAAGTAGAATGACCTGTGATGAATTATTGATTTATGATGTGATAAAAGGTAATTTTGTGATGATCATATGTTTGTTATGATGGCTAAGATATTATTTTGATTAAAAACACTTAAACAAGGCACACCACATAATAAAACACATAATTGGTTTTTGAATGTTTTTAATGAGCTGCATATGATTAGATGAAGGTGGTTGACACATAAAGTAAGTTGGATTAGAAAACTAAATGTGAGGGAGATAGGCTAATCAAGAGACAAATCATAAGGAATGTATTAACAAGTAGATATGAGAGAATAAGAAGAAGGCATGATGCTTATTATTTGGCGAGGATTAAAACAAACCAAAGTATAATTAGCTTACAAACATAAGTCATTTGAAGGCTTCATATTAGAGTCCATTAGTTGGTTAAAAAGGTGTTTTGATCACATAATGTAAATTAAGCTCAAAATCCCTTGTTTATAGAGTGTATAAAGGGGAGATGGATGAAAATAGAACCTTCTTGTGAGACTAACATGCCTCTTCAGTAGGTTACCAAAGAGTCAATATAAACAAGTCCATGTTATATAAAGTGTAGATTGATCAATGTAGGAAATCTACTCATGAGATCTGATTTCGACTTCCAAATTATTTTTGCTTTGTTTGATTTTGATAATGGGTCATTCAATATGTTTTTATTGCTTAGAGGGATGGGGAAGCTGATCGATGTGGGAAGCTTCTAAGAAATTGCTATGCTTTGACAAATACTTTACTCAACCATCCTTCAAGGGAATGGTCTAAGTTTGTGATCTTTGTTTAAATATTTTGATAGCTATCCTTAAAGGGAGCAGTCTACCTTATAGTGAGAAATTATAATATATTTTGATAACTTTCCTTTAAGGGAACAGTCTATGAATGCTTGGAATGACCCACATGAGTGTTGGCTTTTTGTGATTTTTTGATTGATTTTTTTCTTTGATATTGACATGGATTTTATTATATATTATTAAAAGGTTCACCTTTATGAAGGCAAAACTAGAGCACAATAAAGTTGATGATGTGCAAAATAGGTTTAAGCTTCAATAACCATGAGAATCCATACTTTAAGGGGATGGAAAGTACCATGAGGATCATGCCATGGGTAGAGACATGGTACCCATGTTTAATATGAGGTGAAGGCTGTAATGGATAATCATATGATTTAGTGTTAATCAATTGTCATTAAAATAAGGGGATGCATGTGGGTAAAAATAATGGATGAGCTAAAGTTAGACAAAATGTGAGTTTAATCCTACTTAATAAAAGAAAAGGCACATATGTGAAGCATTTAGGGTCTCAAGTTCTGGTTTCCCTTCAAGAGAGGACAACTAGTAAGCTCCCAATCCATACTTATGGGTGATGATATAAGGTCCAATCCAATTGAAAGCAAACTTGCCCCACTTTCTTTTCTCTATATTGGTGAAATGCTGATTTTCCTTTAGGATGAGGTTATCAATGTTGAATTATTATACTTTAAGGTATTTTTTATAAATACACTTGATTATATCTTGATAGACATGAAGGTGGGTAAGCATGGCTAAATGATGCTCATCAAGTAGCTCAAGTTGGGCTAAATGTTCTTGATGATAATCTCTCTCAAAAATGAGATCTTACAAGGATATGCAAAAAGAGGGAATTTAGACTTTGAGAGGAAAGACAACCTCTGATCCAAACACAAGAGAGAATGGGGTATCACCCTTAGAGGTTCAGATGCTAATATGATATGCCCATAAGTCAAAAGGGATGTGTAAATGCTAATCCTGACTAGATGCGTTAACCATTTTAGTTAGCATGTTATTGAGGGTTTTTTTAGAAGATTTAGCTTATTCATTTACTTGTGGATGATAGGGAGATAAGAAAATTAAATTGATACCAAATGCATCACAAATATCTTGGACTTCTTTATTTTTGAAAGATTTTCCATTGTCGATGATAATTTTATGAGAAAGACTGAAATGACATATAATGTGATGGTTGATAAAATAAAAAATATTTTTATCTTTGGTTGAGATGAGAGGAATATCCTCTACCTATTTGGTGAAATATTATGTTGTAGTGATGATAGAATGATGTCACTATGAATATTGAGGGTTACTTTCAATAATAAGATCCAAAACCCATTGCAAGAAGGGCCAAAGATCCTTAGATACTTGAAGACTATGGCTAAGTGTGTGATGTAAATTGGTGTGTTGTTGACACTTAACACACTTATTCACATAATCAAAACAATCTTGGTTGAGAGTAGGCTAGTATTAGCCAAGGTGAAGGATGTGTTTAGTGATGGCTAGGACACTAAAGTGTCCTCCATAAATCCCATCATACATTTCTTTGATAACATTAGAGGCTTTATGGCTACATAGGAAATGTAAGAGGAGACAATCAAATCCATGTTTATAAAGAATTCCTCCTAGTATGGTATAATGTGAGGTGCTCTAAATAAATTCTCTTCAAGCATTCCTAGAAAGGTTAGAAGGGATAATGGCAAAGTTGAGATAGTTGAAGGTTTGCTGATACCAAATTTTAGGTTAGGTCTCCTCCACATTGAAGATGGTAGGAGAGTCTAATTTGACATAAGAGGGTTGGGTAAGCTGATGGATAGTGATAGATAGTTTAGATTCAGAGGGTACAAATGGGATTTGGGAAGTGAGAGAAGCCATTGTGTTGACAAACTTTTTCATAGATCATGGAGTGGTTTGGATACAATATTATTCAAATGATGCCAAGAGTACATCAGATAGTTATTTTCAATGTTAAAAAAAATCATTATTACATTGATAAGAGTCATTGATTTGATTGACCATAAGTTGAGGGTCACTAAAAATGCTGATCATTTTGACTCCCAAGGCTAAGGAAATTTGGAGACCTATCACTAAGGCTTTGTACTCAACCATATTGTTGGTACATTTGAAATATAACTTGAAAGATAAAGGAAGAGGTTCACCATATAGGTGGATAAGGATGATGACAAATCCTCCACCATGTTGACACTTTGATCCATCGAAGAACATGGTCACTTGATAGGTAAAGTCTGCTTAAGAGAGGGTCATGATGGACTCATCTAGAAACTCAAGAGGAGGAGGTCAGTTTTCTGCTAATGGTGCTTTAGCCAATTAATCGAAAATGACTTGCCATTTAATTAAATTTTTCTATAGTAATTCAAGGTCAAACTCAACTAGAAGCATAAGCCACTTGGCCATATGTTGGTTTTGTTATGGCTTAGAGTAAATATACTTGAGAGGGTCGATATTGGTTATGACATAGGTTTTATGGTTGAGAAGATAATGGAAAATTTTTGTGGCCACAAAGACCAAGGCAAAGAAAATTTTCTCGATATGGGTGTATTGGGTCTCATATTCTACAAGCATAAGACTAATGTAGTAGACAACTTGCTCATTATGCTACTCATCTCGATGATCCAACATTACCCCTAACGAGTGTTTAGTGATGGAAATATAAAGGTAAAAAGGTTGATATTCCTTAGGAGGAATGAGGATAGGTGGAGATAGAAAGTACTCTTTAAGTGAATCAAAGGCCTTTTGATAGTCGTTATTCCACTAAAAATATACATCATTGTTAAGAAGGTGGTAGAAAGGTTGGCATCAATTCAAAATTGAGAGATGAAGTGATGAATGGATTGGAGCTTCCATTGTAAGTTGTAGAGTTACTTGAGGTGGGTGGGAGGAGGCATGTTGAGGATTTCTTTGATTTTGGTGGGATCAACTTCAATTCCCCATAGGAAGAAGATAAATCCAAGGATCTTTCCTGATAGGACCCTAAAAATACACTTTTTGGGGTTAAGGCAGACATGGTAATGGATGAGTCATTCAAAGACAATCTTAAGAATGGCCAAATTATCTTTACAACATTTGGATTTACCAAAAAGGTCATCAACATAGTCTTCTATGATTTTGTGAATAAGGTCATGGAAGATGTAGGTCATAGCATGTTGGTAGGTTAAACTAGTGTTCTTCAGTCCAATAGGCATGGCCCTATAGAAAAAAGCTCCCCATGGGGTAATAAAGGTAGTTTTGTGTTGATCTTTAGGGGAAATTATGATCTAGTTATAACCCAAGAATGAATCCATAAGAGATAACATCTCATGACTAGCTATAAGATCAATAAGCTGGTCAATGCTTAGAAAAGGAAATCCATCCTTTGGGAAAGCAAGGTTAAGGTCATGAAAGTATACAATAATGCAAAGTCCCCTTGTGGTTTTGGCGATAGGAATGACGTTTGGGGCCCATTATGGATAATCAATGAGTTGAATGAAGTTGATGGATAAGAGATGTTGAAGCTCTTTTTTGATGAGAAGGGGTATACAAGGCTACATTCATTGAATTTTTTTCCTAGTTGGCTTGGCCTCATGATTGGTGACTATATTATGAGTGGTGATGGAGGGGTTGATTCCTAGCATGCCACTATAAGACCAATCAAATTTTATGTTGTGGTCTTATAGGAAGGAGGGAAAGTCCTAAAGCTCCACATAATTTAGTGATTGGCTAATTTTGATTATGCATAGGTTATCTAGAGTACCTAATTTGATATCCATGGTGGATTCATTCAACATAGTGTAAGTCTTAAGAGGAAGAGACTTTTGGATAAAGGAATATTTTACACTAAGATAGGTGAGAATGAAATCATCATCTTGACACCGAATGGTATTAATGGTAGGAGAGTTGTCTCCTACCATCTCAGGATGAGTTAGATAAATGGTTATGGTCACTCCATAATTTTGATAAGTTAGGGGTCTGAGGCTGATCATGTTGATGAAAACAAAATTTAGGGGGGATGATGTCAAAATCCTCAATTGTCAATGGTAGAGTGGATGGTGAGGATGGGATTTCTTCATCATTGATGGTAATGGGAGTTAGGTTAATTAGATTTTTAGGTGGCATGAAACTGAGGCCATGTAGGAGTGATGGTGTAACCAAAATTGATGGTTGGTTTCCTCACTAGGGTAGAAGGGTGAGGTCCTAAAATAGAAGGCAAAGTGGAAAGGGGAGGCAGAGTTTTGGTTTTTGGAATCTTGGGTGGTTTCACCTTCTTTGTTGGCTTGGTTTGGGGTTTATTTGATAGGTTTGGTGAATTTAGTTTCAATTTCAATGAGGGGTGAGTAGGGCTTTGAATATGGAATATTCTAAGGTTTTTGATGGGTGTGGTTATGATGAGGGGAGCTACTTGGGATATTTTTGGTGGAATTAGTTTTGTTGGTTCAAATATGAAATGAGGGGTGTAGGTTTCTAAAGGTTTGATTAAGGTGATGGTGGGTTCAATAGTGGAAATAGAAAGTTGGAATGATAGTGGTATGGTTGGAGGCTCTTGTTTGGTTGGGTAATAAATCCCAAGATGGTTCCAAATTATGGCACGATTTGCATTGGGTTGGGATACATACTCCAAGCTTTGAACTAGTATAGAAAAGGGATTATAGATAGATTTGATCCCTTAGATATTTATCTTAAAGGATAAACCCATGGGTGGAGAGAGAGAAGTGGTTACCTCATCCTTTTCCTCAATTAAAGGCTCCAAGGTTTGGGAAGATGAGTCTCCTATGGGAGAGGTAGGTAGAGTGATCTCTTCCTTGAGGATGCTTTCCAAAGGAAGAGTGGATTTATATATGATAAAGGAGAAGGATATGGTGGAAATGGCTACCTCTTTTGGTATGTCTCCCAAAGAAGAGGTTGGTGACTCCACTACCTCAATAAGTGGATAAAGGGGAAGGGTTGTTTCCTTGGTCTCATTTTCCAAAGGAATGGAGAGTGAATCCACTACCTCAATAAGTAGAGGGGTAGGAAAGGTGGTTTGGGAAATGGTTTCCTCAATAATTAATTGACTAAAAACTATGTTAATAGTATGGAATTCATGGTTGTGAGAGGATTATGATCTATTGTTTTTATTATTCACAGAAGGGGCATGGTTAGGCAATGATTTTCTAAATATGTCAAGTGATTGATTTGGGGTGAATTGGGATTATCCAACACAAGTTCCCCCTTATCAATGAGATTTTAGACAATATTATTGAAGTTATTGCACCTACTGACATCATGTCCAATAACATCATGGAAGGCACATAATTCATTTTCCTTATACCAACTAGGTATAGGATGAGAGGAATCAAATTGCTATGGAGGTTTAATTGATAGGATTTGTATGATGTTAACTTTCAACAACTTATCCAAGACTAAAGCATATGACTCCCCTAGTGGATTAAATTGATTTTGGTTTTTGTGATTTGGGTTTCTAGTGTTTTGATTGGAAGAATTGGAGGAGTGGGGTTGGTTAAAAACTGATGGAGGAGCTATTTTGAGGACAACCACATTCGTGGTTACTTTATTTTTAGAGTTAGTGTTAGTTTGATTGTTAGGTTTGGAGGAATGAGTCTCATTTTATTTGAAGGTGTCATTCTTGTTTCTCAATTTAAACTTACCCTCATCAATGGATCTATTCTCTAATTTTTGTGCCATGGTGAAAACCTCATCGAAGGTCCTAAAAGTCTGAACCCATAAAGTGGAGGAAATGTGTTTGGCATAAGCTCGAGAAAAGAGTTAAATTAGATTGGGTTGGGGAAAAGAGAAAGAGATTTGATTTATCAAGCTTCTCCAATGGGCTATGAAGTCATTTATGGACTCATCGTCAAATTTTCAAATGGAGTAGAGATCAGTGATGGAAACTTTCTTAGAGATGTTTATGTAAAAGTGATCTAAGAATGTTTGAACTAGTTGGGAAAAATAAAAGAGGGAGTGATTTGTAATAGCATTGTACCAATCTAGTGTCAAACCTGAAAGAGACGTGGAAAAGGTACAGAGAAGGAGAGCATCATCATAGGTGATCAAATAAAAAGAATGCCTAAATGCTCTCAGATGTTGTTGAGGTTCTTCCTTGCTCTAAAATTTTGAAAATCATAGAAGTTCTTATTGAGGAGGATACAATAAAATGGGGATTGATGGATGAATTAATTTATTGCAAATTTGGTCGTAAGATAAAAGGTTATGAGCACCAGATATAAATGACTCCAAAGTAGTCATTTTATCCATTAACATTTTTACAAGGTTTATTTGTGGTTGTGCACCTTCATAGTTTTAGGGTAGATTATGTTGGGTTTGGGTAGGTGCACCATACAAATAGATGGTGGGGGGTTGAAAGGCTGACACATATTGGTATATGGATATGGGTGGTTGGGATGATGCCATATATGAATACACGGAGATAGGTGGTTGGGTGGAAGGTAGAGGTACATACCCTTGTGGGTTAAGGACATAACTCAAGTTTTATGAAATGGGCATCTATTGGGGGATTGGCGTACATTGGGTTGGAGGTATGGTTGGGTTGGTAGATAGAGGATAGGTGGTAACTTTGGTACTAATGGGTGGAAGGATAGAAGGTATGGGGATCACCAAGCTTTAGAATGGAGTGGAGGTTGGTGGGTTGGAAACAAGAGGATTAGAGGTAACACTAGTAGAGGGTACTCCCATGATAAGTGGAGTACCGGTGCCCAAAGGTTAGGTTTCTCCTATACTAGAAGGGTTGATAGTTGGGGTAGAAGGTGTTTAGGTTTTGATTAGTTAGGTGGGTTGGTTTTGGATGGTGGTATTAGTGGGATTATTGGTAGAAGAAGATACTTGGGTGACCAAGGGTTAGGTGGAAATGGTGGTAACATAAGTGTCACCCATAAGGTGGGATGGCATACCATAAGGTAGGTTAATAAGCATATGTGAAGTAGGGGTATGGTGAGATATGGTGTTAAGGTAATGTTGGAGGACTATAGGGTTATTATCTATAAAGGTGACAAAATCTGCATCACCTTAGGCAACCATCTGAGGGATGCTAAGACTTCCAAAAGGATGGGGATAACTCTATTTATCTGAGATGTACTCCATGGATGAGGGAGAAGAGGAGGATGGATGATTAGGAGGTGGATCTTGATTTAATTGGTTTCTTAGTTGTTGCCTAGTTAAAACCATGTAGATAAGGGAAATAGGAAGATATAATGAATCTCACAACTCAAAAAAAGAAAAGACAAGAAAAAGTTAAGGAAATAAAACACACACTAAAACATGTTAGATCCTAAGATTCCTTTTAGTCTTTTTTGTGGCTTATGCTTTAAGCTTTAAGAATTATGTACTCAACTTGGTTTGTAGAGCAGGTACTAAAAAAGAAGTATATGGTTGGTTATAGGTTGTGTTCAAGATCTCAAAGGGATCTATGTTGGAAATCAGTACGTGGCTTGATATTAGGGCCTACCCCCTCACTTCGCACACTATAGCGATAAGGGTGTCAGGTTTTTATCCAAGATATACCAATTGCCAACTTATACTCAGCTAGTGAACTAAGTTGGTTATCCCCTTAGTGGTGAAATCCAAGTAGGATAGTGGTGAAAGGTGATCGCTAGTTGATGAAATCCCAATTGGGCCTTATGTCAATATTATTATGCTTGATTAGATGTAAGTGGTTTGGTCTTGTGTGTGTCATAATAATGAAGCTATGATTAATTCACTCTATTAGTTAAGCTATGTGAGCCAAAATAAGCAATAAAAATAATGTATGTAGTCAATTTTAAGCCCAAAATAAAGTTTTTATTTCATTGTATGAGCAAAAAAAAGAAGAAGCACCTAAATGCAACTATGAACTCAAGAAAAGACTCAAGGGTCCCACCGGGCATGCCATAATTTTTCACTTAATTTTTTTTTTATGTATTAAGAATAAAGTTGTAAAACTTGAAAGAAGGGTGAGGTTAGTATAACTTGGATTTAGTTTACACTCTGTGATCCAGATGGTTATATATACTCCTCTTTGTCTAGGGAGGAATGACCTGTGGATAAGAAAACACTAGAGAAATGGTTGATTAGTTAGATAGTAGGGTATATTGCCTAGCAAGCTAGATCCAAGAAGTAGAAGCTTCTTTGGAGGCTGTCTATCCACACTTTTAAATAATTAAGTTCTATAAATGAAAGATAAATTTATTTCATGAATAATATAAGATACTAAAATCAAATATAAGAAGCGTTTGAAATAGATGAATTTTCTTAGTTATAATAATAAATGATTAGATATCAATGCTAAATGAATTAGACATGGTTCGAGAAATAGGGTGATGCTTTGTGATAAGGTAGAAAATCAAAAAGTGGGATTTGGTTAGGGTCTGACAAGTCAAATAAGCTTACTATTAGAATTGAAACATGGTTACCATTGGCAGTTGGGTAAGACCATTGATGGTTAGGTGACCATCAGTAGTCAGGTGAACGTCAATGGTTAAGGGTAGACCATCAGTGGTTAAGTGACCATTGACAATTACTATCAGATTTGGCTTAGGTAAGGGTAGGTATAGTTGAGAAAGTGGTTGAGTGATTCTGGGAGATGGGTTTAAGCTGAGAGCTAGTTTTAGATTACGATAAAAGCAAGTTTTGAAGGGACCCCGAAACCCTTTAATAAAATAAAAAAAGATGAAGCATTAACAACCACCAGGAAAAGCATTCCTGAAACCTACTGAAGAGCAGCATCAAAATCAGATTTTATAGGGACAACATCAATATCCAGTTTATGAATACTATTTAGCCCCCTAATATTCCAAGTAAAATCTAGAATAGTTGCCTACCTACCATCAGCAATATTCTGCATACTCTCTAGCTCTCTAGTTTTCTTAGTGGATCTTCTTCCAGGTTTGTCCAGGGAACCAACATCTGGTTTCACCTTAGAATGCTGTTCAACGCTTTTTCTAGATTTATTCAGAGTAGAAGCAAGAGGTTTCACCTTAGTTTGCTGATCTTTTTTACTGCTTCTAGTTTCTACCCCCTTAGTATCGATATTTTTTTCAGCCCTTTTTCTTTGGTTTAGTTTATGCTTTGAGTTTTCTCCATTATATTTCATAACATCTAGAGGAGGAGGCTCATCCAAAGGAAAGTCATTATCAGCCTGAGATAACACCTAGATCTCCCTGGACTGAGAAAAAAGAAAATCTCTCTCCTCTGATTTATTTCCAGCTTCAACCAAGAATTCACCTTCCTCTAGCACAACTTTTTCGTCTACGTCTCTCCATCAATCTTCTATCCTTTGATAGAAAATGATTTGTTTTGATAGATATGTCAGATCAGCTATTCTTTGTTCAGGTATTATGGTATCTGATTGCAAACCATGTCCTTCTTTCTCAAAAGAAAGCTCTTTATCCGCCTCATCATGTGGAGCTTTAGGGTCTTCAAAAGAAGGCTCTTTATCTGCCTCAGCATGTGGAGCTTTAGAATGTTCTTGGCGATGATCTTCTTTGGGTTTCCATACTTTCTTTTGCTAGAACTTGGTCTTTTTCCCACTTGAAACACTACTAGAATGATTTTTAATTTTGGAGGGACAATTTTTAACCAGATGCCCCTGTTTCTTACAAGCATAGCAAGAGTTGGGAAAATCTTCAAAAAAAATTTCTTGAGTTTTTTTACCAAGCTTGGATATTAATTCCACCTTTTCTGGGAGATGATTCAGGTTTACCATTTTAACATAAAGTCTGACACTTTGAAGTTTGGTTCTAGCAACTGTAGCATTATCCAATGCCACAAGTTCACCAAAAGAACTGGCAATACCTTTAAAAATGTCCTCATGCCAAAATTCTAAAGGGAGACCAAGAAGTCTAGCCCAAATGGGAGTGGTTAAGAAAAAAGAATCTAAGAGATCCATGTTAGGCTCCCATTTTTTAATAGTGAGAGAGCATTTACCAAAAGACCACGGTCCTCCACTAAGAACCGTATTCATATCTTCCTTACAATTGAAGATAAACGAGAAGAAACCATTCGACATTGGTGTAATATCTACCTCTCCTTGAATAACCCATTTCCTTTTAACCATTTTTGTAAGAGATTCTAGATTTGTTCTTGCTCCTAAAAATTTGCCCACTAGGGTGAAATCCATGGAGGACACAAAAAAATCTACTAAAGGATCTAGAATAAAAACTTGAAACTCACCTTTCTCCCAACAAGACTTAGCAGTCACCGGTGGGAAAATAGATTTTCTAGTAGGTTTCATGCCAAATAGAGATGACCACGTCCTTCATTCTGAGAACCCTGCCTTCAGCCCTTTTAAGGACTTTTCCTTGTTAGAATCAACATTATCTTTCTCCTTTTCAAGCTCCTGCCCCAACACATGAAAAGCGGAAGGGGAATCCAATTAGGGGACATGGACACCACAAAAAGGATCAGATCTGCATGAAGACTTTCCATTATCCACATCAGCCAAAGATTCTAACCCAACATTCTTATCAACACCTCCTATAGTTCCTCTAGGGTCTGTACCTCCTTCCAGATTCTCCCCGACCAGTTTCTCGCCTACCTGCGAACCAGCTAGTTCAAATTTTGAAAGAGCACCCAGTTTCTTGCCTGCCTGCGAACCAACTAATTCAAATTCTAAAAGAGCACCCATTCTCATCTATTTCAACTTTCAAATAATTAAGCTGAGAGCTAGTTGTGAGACAAAAATAAAAGAATTAACTACTAAAAATAGATACTTAACTCTATTTCTTGAAGAATGTTGATATGAGTGGCTAAAAACTCATTATGGATCCTGGAGTAATTTTGGTAGAGTATTAGTGTCTTGGATGTGATTGATGAATTCCATCACTTATGCTCCCTATCATGTTCATTAGGAGAAGACCTACAAAAGAATCTTTGGTACAATAAGATCTGATAATGTCTAATTCTCTATTATTATTATTTCCCTCCTTTTCACCTCCACCTCCTCTCTTTTTATAGAAGGAAGGGAGAGGTGAAATAATAAGTTCAAATAAGGTGTTCAATAGGTCATCTAATTTTAGTCTTAATGTGCATAATTATATGAGTGGTTAAGATTAAAAAAGCAAAGTGGAGTTGAGTTGGAGTTAACTTTTAAGGTGGTTAAAGCTGACCATTAGTGGTTGGGTCTAACTGTTAGTGGTTAGGTGTCAACCATCAGTGGTCGACATGTCAAAGGTAAAATGGTCAAAATTAGTCAAGGTGACTTAGGTTTGGTGTCCAAAAGGTTGTGAAGTGGTCCTGAGGGGGTTTAGGGGTGGTCTAGGGGTTAGTGTAACATCTAAGACTATAGTTTATAAATTTATAGTATCTAGACTAAAGTAAGCCTCCTTTTCAGCTCTTGAAAGGCTATCTCACACTTGTCTGATTAGATAAAAATATAATTATTCCACTGAATAGAGGTAATTGGATTAGCTATCTTAGAGAAATTCATAATAAATTTCCTTTAATAGCCTACTAATCCCATGAAACTCTTTGCCTCATGTAAATTATTTAGTGATGACCATTCCATTATGGCTCTTATCTTCACTAGATATAATGAAATACCATCCATAAAGATAATATATCCCAAATACTACACTTTATTTTGGAAAAATGTACATTTTAATTACTTGTCTTATAATATGTGATTTTACAAATGCTACAAAACTAGTTCCAGATGCTCTTTCTCATCCTTGGAATATATGAGGATGCCATATATAAAGAACAAAAAAATGATCCACATAATCTTTGAAAACATTATTCATAAGATTCATAAATACCACTGGAGCATTTGTCAACCCAAATGGTAACACTGTGAACTCATAATGCCCATATTGAGTACTGAACATTGTTTTCAAAATATCCTCATCATGGATTCTCAGCTGATGATACCCTTTTCTAAGATCAATCTTATAAAAGATTCTTTCCCTTCACATTTTATCAACAAGATCATCAATGCATGGAAATGAATATCTATTCTTGATTTTCACCTTGTTTAACATCCTATAATCTATACACAAGTGAAGAGTACCATCCTTATTCTTGATGAAGACAACTGGTGTATGCCATGGTAACACACTTGGTCAAATTAGCACTTTCAAAAATAACTCCTAAAGTTTATCCTTTAACTCAACCGATTCAATGGTTTTTATTTTATATGGTACCTTAAATTATATTTTTGATCTATGTATGATATCAATCGATAAATCAAACTCACACTTAGGTGGTAATCTAGGTAATTCCTCTAGAAACACATCCTAAAATTTCTTTAGAAAAGGATAATCATCAATGGATAGTTACTTATATTCCTCCATCTCATTTATATTAATGTTAAATGCCTAACATACCTTCCTTTGAGCTTTCTTGAGTTGGATTGCATAATTTCTTCTTAGCTTCAACTCCCTTTTCTCACCTTGAAGTTGTGTCTGATTTTCAAAATCATCTTGACACTCAAACTTCTTTAGATATCAGTCAACCTTATATTTATGCTTTGAAAGCCAATTGAATCTTAGGATTACATAATATGACCCTAATGGTGCATCATAAAGATCCACACTGTAGTGAATTCAGGCAACCTAATCTCAATTTTGATTAAACACTTTTCATCTTTGACCTTCGATTCATTCCCATATTTTACCAACCATAAATTTGCTATAAATACAAATTTTATAGATAATTTACTAATAATTTTAGGAGCAATGAAATATTCTTTATCTCTTATGTTAATCAAAATAGAAAATGGATGATCAAACAAAATACCTGATAGTTCTATGGGAGAAGATTGATACTCAACTTGATAATTATCAATAGTTGCATTAATCAACTACTTAAAATTACCCTAATGAGGAGCATAAACCTTATTCTTTAACTTGTCCTAAATACATTCTCAAGCATAATGGTAACCTCTACAAATGAATAAACCTCCATCTAATCCTTTCTTGTCAGGTTGTTGGTTCCCCTTGAAACCTCCCTTGAAACCATTACCAAATTTATGATTCCCTGAACCACTACTAAAATTGGCATTCTGATTCTTGAAATAACTCTTGGAATATCCATTCCTATGATTCTAGTTATCTTTTTGAAATTTGGTTTAGAACATCCAAACCTATTATTAAACTTATCTCTAACTTGGTAAAGAAATTTATTTTTTTGTTCCTACTTGACTGCCTTCTTGAAAACTTGATCCATGGTAGATGGCCCATGAATATATACTTCACAACCAATTTGGGGTTTTAATCCCATGATAATATTTCTGATCCTAAACCTATCATCCACCTAATACTGAGGTACATACTTAAGGAGCTTGATGAATTACTCCTAATATTCATTCATTGATAGGTCTCCTTGCTTAAGATTCTAAAAATATGTAATATTTTAATCAAAGTATAAATATGGAAGCCATCATGACTTAAATAATGTCACAAACTATTCCCAAGTAGTGGTGGTAGAGTTGAGGTTCATCTTGAGCTTCTTTTTTACCCACCAAGTTGCTGCTTCACTAGAAAGTTGATATGCTCTCCAAATTACTTTGGTGACTTTAGAATAATTTAAAATCTTAAAATATTTCTCCATATTTATTAGCTATGCTTTAGATCCATCTCCCAAAAAAATTCTATGAAACTTGGGTGGATTTACCTTTTTCATGTCTCATTCTAACTCTGCATCTACTCGAGCTCTCACATCTTGTGTCACTTCCTCATGCCTTTGCTCTTAAGGATGTTCCTATTCAGTATGATGCTCTTCAAGTTCCTCCTGAGCATTCATTGCTTCATGGTAATGCATTTCCTATTTTATGGTCATGATTCATTCTCTAGTCTTTGGCATGGCTGTGAGGATTTGATCCAACTTCACAGCTTGCTCAAAGGTCAACTAATTTGGATCAATAGGGGGATTGATATTTTAAGTACATTCACCTCCTAGTCTAGCACATACCCTTTTTCTTCTTGGTTAATAGGATAAATTTTTTTATTAAAGCAAACATTAAATCCTAGAGTTTGAGCCTCAGTTTTGATACCACAATGTAACAACGCCACTAAGTTTTACTAAAATATAGTGATTCTTTTTTAAATTAATTACACATATTCATCTAATATATTTCACCATGAAAAATCCAAATGATCTTTAACTAAATTTATTATATTAGTTAACCCAATAAGGTTTATAGCTCATCTATTTAGCTAATGATCACTATGAATATGATATAATAATTCATAAACAATACTGAATAAATAATAAAGACTACATATATTTTATTAAATTAATAATATAATTTCAACCATGACTAATAAAATATTACAACCACTACTGTAGAAGTAAAATGAATAAATAGTATAGTTTAAGTAATAATAAAACCTCAATAAATAATATTACAATGAAATAAAGCTTCATAGAGAATGAGTTTTCCATGAACTTAAGTATCTATCTATAATCTCATGTGTAGGATCTAGTGTAGTACTAATGTAGGGAGGGAGAGCATCATCTGAGTCTTTTTCCACACCAACCACAAACAATCAATCCCACATATTATCTCCCAATAAAGAAATGACCCTCCCTTCATGGATGGGTAGATAATGATGATGTGGAAATTTAAAGTGACAAATTAGAAACCATGTGCTATAAGATAACTAATACATGATGTGTACCATAAATAAAATCATTCTAACATGATATCACACAAACATGTAAACTATATCAAACATATGAAATGATAATGTTTAATTATAAACATTACTTAAGCTAACATTTTCAAATAGTTACTGACCTCTAGGATCAGTCAATTTCATACACACCACTTAATCAAATTATACCTCATCTTGCATTGATGGTGCTAATTAAGCCAATGGAATCCATTTTCTACTTATTTAGTGTCATAAATGCAAGATTTGGTTAATTATATAATAATATAAAAAGCAATAGATTCAATCAGATTTTTGCTATTGGCATATATAAAATATGCTAAGTATGAAAATGTCAAATACATACATTTACTCCATCAAATGTAATGAAATTAATCTAATATCATCTAGATAATTACAAAATCATAAACAATTCTCAATATAAACATACCATATGGGTAAGAATTATATCTAGACTACAAGTTACTCAATATCAATATGTAACTTAAAATGTTATTTCATCCACATAACATAACATTAATCAAAGCTTATTTCTTTATTTATTTTCCACAAATTTAATAATAAGCTAATCATATAACAAACTTAATATGATATATATTTACACAATTTAAATACTTTATTTTAATGCTTTAACTAAACATTAAATACATAATAAATCACCCATAATGCCTTGTTGTATAGGTAATGTTCACAATCATTAAACAAGTTGTGTACATCTATATATAGTATATAAAATCTTAGATTTAAAAAATAGTTAACAAAACATATGTATATACCATGTATACATGTACACATTTTGAACTCTCAGGTGTGTGTGTGTGTAGTCATAAATCTAAGAATGTATACGTTATACTCTAAGTAGACAATCCATTGTCCATGATATTAGAGTAGCTCATATACTATAAATATACATTATAACTATAATAATTCATCATAAAACCTTAATATACCAACAATTCCAATCCATAGTACTCCAACTACCATACTCAAAATTTAAATGAATTACATAACTTAAAAATTATACAATTATTTATTCACTCAACTGACTATATTTTTTTCATTCCTAAGGTTTTACAAGACATAATTTAATCATTCTTCAAACCTACTCATTATCTTTAAACTCTCTTTTATTTTACAAGTAAGTCCAAGTTAAAATAATATATCTCAATATAATAACAAAATAAGATATATTCACAAATATTTAGCACAGTCCTTTGTATTTTGTATAACTCACACCATATTACTTATAATCATTGTTACCAATTATATTTATATATAACTTTGAATACAGAGCCTATCATTCTACCTAAGACTTAAAAACACCTTATAAAACATATGTGTTTAATGTGGATACATAGCCAAAGATTAACCTAGCCTTCTATGTTTATACATTATATATAACAATAGATAAAATTTAATTTCCCAAAAGCCATTTATCCCAAACACCAACTCACATTTATAATAGCAATCTATAATAATGTAAACCTACGATTTTTAATTTTTATGTCACTGTATATACTATACACAAACAAAATTTTGTATATTTTAATCATACACAAAACCCAATCAACTTATAATTTGTTAAACAACCTAAAGTTGATTCACAACCACCTAAATAGATGTAGTAACATTCATTTGATTGCTCTCTCTCTCTCTCTCTCTCTCTCACACACACACACACACACACACACACACACACACACACACACACACACACACACACACACACACACACACACACACACACACACACACACACACACACACACACACCCTGGTCATTAAGTCTTTCAAGATATATATATGTACCCCTATATATATTTATATTTATCATATAAATAAATATATAATAAAAATAACTCAAATATCATTAAATTCTATCAACGACTTCACCTACATAGTCGACCTCTATTTCTAGGTTAAATTAACTGTATTTATCTCATATAGTAATCACAAATAATTTTACTTGTAGTGATGTGACTGATCTTGACCAGAACATATATATATTTATAAAAGTACCCATATATTTAACATACCAAGCTAAAGAATAATCTTAATTAGAGTCATAAGTTTACTCTGCTAAATAAAATATTAAGACCTTTAAATTTACCTAGGGTTTCTGTCACTCCTAAAATACACAGAGTCATCTTAAAAAATTACACCAATTTAAAATTTGTACACAACATAGAAAAAAATCATCCCTCATAGGGTTTATTTGAAATCCATTGTGCTCATCAAGGGTTTCAGCCTATGGTCATTTAATCAGGGTTTAAGGGCTATATGATAGGTTCTATAAATGGCTGAGCCATCCATAGGGCCCATCATTTAGCCTTATAAAATAGTTTAAAAAAAAATAGTAATCTAAAACCCCTAAATATTTGATTACCAAAATCATTATAATAAAAAATATGAATCTTAAATCAAAATTGACATGGTAATGAAAATTTTAAAGCCAATGCCAAAGATTCAAATTTATCTTCCAGTGCAAGCTCAAATCCTCTCTCTAATTCTTCTATCTATCCCCCATGTCCTCTATGGCCTCCCTTATTTCATTATATTCATC
Source organism: Torreya grandis (assembly GCA_037957365.1). Classification (NCBI taxonomy): domain Eukaryota; kingdom Viridiplantae; phylum Streptophyta; class Pinopsida; order Cupressales; family Taxaceae; genus Torreya; species Torreya grandis. Next base: position 644,936 of record JARHVA010003667.1, read on the forward strand.
TACATGCCCTTATTCATCATACCCATTTATCCCCTTTACTCGGCATAAAATAATGACTAAAATAATGTATGACATGAATAACTCAACATAACAATAGTCTGCCACTATTTTCTCATGTAACTAACCTCCAATTATCATAATGGTTTTGTTAAAAATGAGTGTTAACTCAAGTCAAAGATAGATTAGAAACCCTATTCATATATAAAGTTCAAGTGGTTATATAATAATAATTTTATGCATGCATTTTAACTTTACCAACACTAACACTAACTTCCCACAATACCCATGAAAATTAAACTTATACAAAGTCTTCAAAAATTACCATTTCATGCAATGTTGACTAAATGATTAATTAAATAAATAATATTATTCCATATGACAAGGTTGATATAGTATATTTATATTTAAAAGACTATTGATAATATTAACAAGTCGAACAACATTATATTTTCTAAATTTAATGCAACAAATCACAAATCTTCCCAATAAGTTATAGACTCATTGAATAATACTATGTCTTCACCTAGTCATATCATTATTTAATATAATGAACATATTAAAACCTTAGTGAACACTAAGTTAAACTTAATTATGTTTTATTTAATCATTTAACAATTAAATTTCCTATATTGAATTGAATACATCATCATTATAACAATAAATATCTTTTACGTATGATAGTCATTTAATAACTTAATCAAGAAAAGTATTAGAAACCATCTAATACCTACAGTTATAGATCTAAATCAAGAATAGTTTATAATATACATAGATATACACAAGACTATGATAAGTCATATTAAACATGCATGGATTCACTTATTCAACTAAGAAATAACATCAACATCTATTAATGCAGTAACACAACTTTATTAGTGAAATCACACAATCAAAACAACATGATCATCAAACAATAATGAGATCATAGTAGACATATATAATATAAATAAAAAAAATACTATAGCTATCTAACTCAAAGAATAATTATAAATCCTATTAATCTACTGTGGTGTGTGTATGGGTTTCTAGTTTTCCTCTTTGTCATCTCCTAATGCCTTCATCTCCACCATCCTCTCTGATGATGCCCTCCCTCCATCACACTCTGAGGGATGGATCTGTCCTATATCCACCTCACAAAAATAAAGGTAGTTATCCCAAAACATAAATATATCCATAAAATACTACTATATAAACTAAAAAAAATGATCATTAAGTACAAAATATGAATTTATAGATATCTCATAGGAAATCAATCATGTAAATTAAGTAAAATATAACTATCCTATAATCAACATATGACATAAAACTTAATTCAATAATAGTTAAAAAATAAAAGCCATAATAACCCATAGATAAAATGGTTATTTAGCTTAGAGAGAAATCAGTATGTGACAACTAGGATGCCCCTAATAGCATGATGGTTAGGGAGATGGAACAAATTAAGTGGTGATTTGGTTAGAGATGATGCTCCCTTGAGAGGAAAAGTGGGAATGAAATACATAGATGGGATCTTAAAATGAGAAGAGGGGTTGAAATGGAAGAATTAGGGATAAAATAGATGGGTGTGGGTGAATAAAGAGGGGTTGAAATGGAAGAATTAGGGATAAAATGGATGGGTGGGGGTGAATAAAGAGGGGTTGGGTTTCATGTATAGTATGCTAATTATGTATATAGATGTTTTGGTGGATGTTATGAATGGATGATATTAATGCACTTGATATAAGTCTTGCATGCTTTGAGTTGTCCCAAAAAATGATATATGTAAGGGGGTTGGATTGGGAAGGATATATCTCAATAAATAGATGAGCTTTGATTTGCCCCAAGCAATGATGTATGCAAGGGGGTTGGTTTGGGAAAAATATATCCTAACAAGGTTGTGAAGGTGGATTTAATTGATTTTTTGGATGTGCAAGCATAAATCAAGGAGTTAGCCAATCATATGGATTTATGATGTGATTATGAAGGCTCATGTTTATTGTTATCATGGATTATATATATATTTTTAGATGAATGTGATGATGTGATGGACTTAATTCTCTTATTGTAATATTTATGATGCACACTTAGTGATAATGAATGTTAAGTATGGATAGTTAATTATAAGAAATATATGTTTATAAATGGATGTTGATGATTTGATGGTGCATGCTATTAATATTTCACATAATTCCAATTGTTTTACTAACCTGCTATTTTTAATAGCATATGATAGAATGCACCATTATATGGAATACCATGATGAAATTAATGAAATATGTTGTAGGAATGACACAAATGAAACAAATATGAAAACACACAAATAATGAATAAAAAGTAAGTAATAATAATCCAATAACAAAAACATAAAAAAGTTATGTTTTTCTGTTATCAAGTTAAAAACCTTAATATTTGGTGATTAATGATACTAATAGGATTGGGAATGATGTATCCTAATAAATTTGTAAGCTTATATTTTCTCCAAGTAATGATATGTAAGGGGGTTGGATTGGGAATGATATATCCCAAAAAAGATGTAAGCTTTGATTTAGTAACGATATATCCTGATAAATTTGTAATGATTTGTGTAAAATTAGACCAAGGATTTTAACATGAAAAAAGATAAAATGTATTTTTGTGAAGTTTTGGATTTTTATAGATTTAGGATTTTTTTTTGATTTTACATTTTTTTATATTTTTTTGATTTTTGGAATTTTTAGGTCTTATAGGGTGTTGTGATAAGATGATGAGTAAATGTAAAATATGTTCTAGAATCAGTAATGGGAGGGGAAAATGGGTATAATGATGGAATGATTTAGGATGGGTTCTCCAAGGATTATGCTATAGAATAATTATCCATGTGCTAGTCTAATTCCACATTGTAAAATATCTAACATGCCAAGATATTTCCAAAATATGTTTTCAATATTCCCTGCACATCTTTATCAAGTTAAAACATGGGAAGAATGATGGGCATGATGGGATGGTTAAGGGGATAGACTAGGGTGTCAATGGATAGGTAGAGTGGATCTAGCCCCAAGTGTAGGGTACTTATAGTAGCATATGAATCTTCAAGCGTGAAAGAACTTGAGGTTCATGATGTTCATGGGTTAATATAGCTCTTATCCATCTTACGTGGATAAATTATAGGATCTTGAACTAAATTTAGTGATAGTGATATATGGTCCTAGCTAATTAGGCTCAAAATTACCCTTCTTCTCTTAGTCCTAATTGGTATTTTAAAATTTTGTCTTCAGAATAAGGTCACCAATTTTAAATTCCCTAGATTTGATGCACCTATTGTAGATCTTACATAGATATTTTGATATGATTTTATATGGTCTAGCATGCTAAGACTTTTCTCATCAATAATTTATATCTCATGAAGCCATGAAAATATATATTATTCATCATCAATTAGAATTTTTAAGGAGCTTCATAGAGAGGGTAGTTTGATCTCAAATGGTAATATGGCTTTAGCTTCGAATATTAGGGAATATGGTGTGGCTCCTATGGATGTGTAGATAATTTTATGGTAAGCCCATAAGATAAGGTAAAGTTGAAGATGCCAATACTGACCAAGGTCATTGAAAATATTCTTGAGTATTTTATGAGGGTTTTTTTGGAGACTTAAACATGCCCTTTGCCTTATGGATAATAGGGCGTGGACCATCTATGCTTGATGTAGAATTGAGTGAAAAGGGATTTAAATTATTTATTTTGGAAGGACTTACTTTGTCAGAGATGATGATAAAAGGGATTCTATAATGGAAAATGATGTGGTTAAGGATGAACTTGGATATCTATTTTCTTGTTATGTAAGTGAGGGGGATGGCTTCTAACCATTTGGAAAAGTATCTAGTGGATGTGATGATATTATTATGACCATCAGATGAAGAGGGGTTTATTTTCCCAATGAGATTGAGCCCCCAAGTAGAGAAGGGACATAAAATCCACTATAATGTTTATGATAGTGCATAGATGAGGTCTACATGATTTTGATAGGCTTTACACTTTCTGACATATTGACAAGTGTCTGCTTATATGATAGGCTAGTATTATCCCATTATGAGTATTTTATTGGCTAGGACCATGCCACTAGTATGTGGTCAACATATTATATTATGGACTTCCTTGAATGCTAAGTTAGTTTCTTCTAAATTTAAACACCTCAATGGGTTCCATAATAGCCCATATAATAGAGAGTGCTACCAAGGAGGGTGAAACATGAAGTGAATTGGATGAAGGATTTTCATTGATTACATGAAAGATCAGGAGGAAGGATATGATCATGAAAGTAGGCCTAAATACCCTAATACTAGGGAGAATTAGGACCAATAATCTAACATATAATTTCATATTTAGGGATATATTATTTTGAAATCATAAGTTATTCCACCAAGAATTAACATTATGGGGTATCTTGTGACATCTCAATAAAAGAGCTAATGGTGGCCATTGCATTTCCAAATTTTTTACTTGTGCAAGGGATCTATTTAAACTAAATGTATACAAAGTACTACTTTAATATATCAACCATGTTATTGTAGGGGATGAGGTTTTCATATTTAGTATGATACTCATTATTAAATTGATTGATAATAAGTTGGGAGTCACCAAATATAGACAAATTTTGAATGTTTCATTAGATTTATATCTTGAGACTTGAGATGAGTGCTTCATATTTCACAATGTTATTGGTATATGAAAAGTCGATTCTAAAAGCTTTGGGGATGAGATCACCTTTTGATGTAAGGAATAAAATTCCTACCCCCAACCATGCGTGTTGATGGATCTATCAAAGTAAAGTTTCTATTTTATTTACTCATCGAGAGATATGATCAATTCATCTATAAATCCAATGACCAAAGGTTGCTTATCTTACAATGGTTTTTTTTCCAATTGATCTACAAAGACTTGCCCTTTAATATATTTATAATGTATGTATTTAATATAAAATTAATTAATCAACATGACCCACTTTTCCATTATACCTATAAGATATATTTTTGATAGTATACATTTGTGAGGATCTACTTTGGTTGTTACAAGTTTGGTTTTGTTATTGAGCATGTAGTGTTGCAACTTTTACAAAGTGAAGATGACAACTAGGCATGCTTTCTCAATGGGGGTGTAGTTAAATTAATATCCTACCAAATTTATTATTAGATAATAGACAACTCTTTCTATTCCATAATTTTCATGTTGTGATAAAAGATCACCGAAGGTAAATTATGTTGTGGAGATATTAAAACAATAATGGTTTTTCTTGAGTAGGTATAGTTAGTACTAGAAGGTTTGAAATATATTGCTTGAGTTATTTAAAATAATATTGAAATTATTGATTACAATGGAGTAAACTGTCCTTTTTTAGTAAATGTGTAAATGGTTGACACTTATCTACCACCTATTAGATAAACCATCTAATAACTTGAATTTTGACCTATAAACTATGCAACTGCTTGAGGTTTTGAGGATGAGGTATATCTATGATGGATTTTACCTTTTATAGGTTAACTTTGATACCATTTATAAAGATGGAGAATCCTAAAATTTTTCCTGATGTGATACCAAAGACACTTTTTAGGATTAAGGCACACCTTGCATTCCCTTAGTCTTTTAAATATTTTGCATAAAAAAACTAGATGTTTTTCTTTGGTTTTTTATTTACCCTATATGTCATCCATGTAATCCTCTATTATATCATAAAACATGTCATGGATGATGATAGTCATATATTTCTGGTAGGTTTTACCTATGTTTTTGAAGCCAAAATGTATCACTTGATAACAAAAGGATCCATATGGTGTAGTGAACAATGGTTTATGTTGATCCTTGAGTGTTTAATTTGATTATAGCTAGAGAAACCATTCATGAGAGATATCATTTTGTGCCCTAATATTGAGTCTATTATCATGTCAATATTGGGTAAAGGTAAGTCTTACTTTAGGTAGGATTTATTAATGCCACATAAATCTATACAAACTCTGATTCGTATTAGTTTATTGCTAACAAGCATAATGTTGGATATCCATTTGGAGTAATCAATTGATATGATGATCCCAACATCCAAGAGATTTTAAATCTCTTATTTGACTATAATAACCACCTTATGATGCATTTTCTTGAGTTTTTGTTTGACAGGTTTAACATTTACATGTACAATACTAAGAATTTAAGGGGTGATATTGTAAAACATGAGAATTTAAGGGGTGATATGTGCATGTACAATACCATGAATACATATAACATGATAATTTAAGCATATGAATAATAAAATATGTTTATATCTTCTTTCAAAAGGGCGATTATACTTTCTTGCTCCATAAGATTGAGAGAATTCCCCAATTTAATGATCCTTGGGTTATCCACTATTCCCTGTTAATATCAATGGTTTCTTCAAAAATAAATGTAGAACCATATTTCAATCATGTTGACATAGGGGGAAGGTTAATTTCCTTATCCATTGGTGCCTTAGAAAGGTTTTTACCAATATAAATGTCTTTATTTTCTTGATTTTAATTTTTTCATCCAATAATGCCTCATAGAGGTTTTCACAAGGGGACTTTGATTATATATATATATATATATATATATATATATATATATATAATGACTAAGGAACTCTTAATTCTCCCCAAAGTATGTTTATGCGTCAAGGTTGATTTCAAATCCCTATTTGTGATCCCATATCAGGTTGCCAACTTGAAGTCTCATTAAATATGTAATAGCTTCACCATTTGAATAATTTCCAATGGTACATAATATTTTTGGTCTCAATCTATGAGTTAAGGATATTGGAGGTCAAGGTGAATGGTAAAGATAGTGGTGCTATTAAAAATGCTAGTGGAATCGAAGTCTTCATAGAGATTATGAAAATGATTTATTTCAATGTTAGACAAAGCTTCCTAAAAAATCATTTAAGTGTCGCTAAAATACTCAAATAGATCATCACCAGGGGGTTTGTAGATGATGACATGATATTTTCAATTTTAATACACTTGTATAGGTTCTAAGATTCCCTATTCATGAGGACCTAGTACCTTTCATTTATAATTCATGATTTCACATGTTTTGTTGGTGATAAGATACTCTTTGATTTGGAAAAAAGATGCAATAAAATTATTATGTAGTAAATAATCATAATATATTTCCATATTTTCATCTACAATAAGGCTCATTTTGAAAAAAATAAGTTGAACCAAAATAATAGAATACTTTTTATATCATTTTATTCAAGGTGGGCCTGCCATAACTTCTAGGATAAGTAGGGAGGTTAGTCACATGGAAGGCATTTTTAATTTCATACTCCCTATAGCCTTTCTAAATGATATTGAAGAAGGATTTAAGATGTGGATTATTAGTTGTGGATGGGAGATTATCTAGATGGATGTAGGATAGAGGCTTTGACATTTCTAGTGCTATTATTATATTTGTTTTAGAGCCACATTCCATGATAGAATAATGATTAGTTTTATGATATCAATCCTCCAACATTTTACAATATTGGAAGGGTTGTGGATCACCAAGGATGTTTATTTACATGCATGAATGTGTAAAATTAATGCACTAATAGAAGGTCGATGGGATAACTTACATGGCATGAATCCATGGTCTATCAAAGAGGATATTATATGGGAGGTCAAGATTGATGACATAGAGTAGTGTTTAGTGTGTGATAATCCCAACCATGTTAGGAAGATGTATGGTACCACTTGATTCATTCTCAACATTATCATATGCTTTGATAATGATGGTGTTTGGGTCTAATTATACTTTAGAACAATCTAGATATTTGACTAATTTGAGCATGTAGATATTTAGACCTGATCTATTATTTAAAATTAACTTATTTATATTGTGCTTGATGATGAAGGATTTGATTGATAATGGTAGGTTATCTGATGTGTTGATATAAGGCATGTTGTGTTGGTCAAATGTGAGTTGGTGACTCGAAGACAAGTGTCCAACAAGTACTTAGAATTGGTATGGGTCGATGTTGTTGGGGACTCTTGACTCTTGAAGGATTTGGTATAAGATGTCCTTATGAATAATGAATGTCTTGAGGAAGTCCAAGATAGATATTTGGGTAGGTTTATTCTCAAGTTGTTCAATGAGGTTTTATTTTCCTTCAGGGGTAGGTAGAGTAAGCCTCTATGTGGTGATTTTATTATGCTTAGTTATGACAACACAATCTAAGGATTTGACTTTGATGGTAGTAACATAATGGTATGTGTTTTCTATATGACCAACAATGGAATCATAGGAATACAAGGCTTTGGGAAAATTGATACGATTAGATTGGGTGTTTTGACCTTTATTTAATTATGCAAGAGTATGATCATTATTTGAAAAGGGATCTTTGTATATCTCTAATTCCTAATTCTTAGATATAGGTGCACTACCTTCAAGTTTAATATCCCATTTTTTGATAAAATATTAGATGTAGTTATTTAACTTTACACACCAGTTTGTTGATTTGCCATTGATTTAATGGAACCCATAATATTCATCCTCTTTGTACCACATGGGTTTTAGTTTAATTTCATCAAAAGTATTGGTTAAAGGAAACATAATCATGTTTTTGGTGATGAAATTATGGAAAATAACTTATAAGGATTATCCTAGAGGAGTATATTTTATTTTTTTTGAGTCTTATTTGGGATGGCCCTAAGGAATAGTAACACTGGAAGTGTTTTGGATGGTTTGCATGTCATTTGAGTTAGTTACTTTATCACCAAAAATGTTCTTGTTATTGTTAAAGAAATTGGGATTTTATATTGTGCTTGATTTTGTTGATCCTTAAAAAATATTTTCATTAAGCCTTTAGTGATGAGAGCCTTCTTGATCTAGACTCCCTTATTGATAATATCATCAAAGGTAGTGGCACAATGCACTTGGATATGGAAATCCATTTTTTGATTGAGGTTGGCAGTGAAGATGCTGACCAATTTATTTTTAGGGATAAACTAAGGGAACCTATTTTCTAAACTTCTCCATCATTCTAAGATTTAATATAAGTTTTGTCCATTCCTTTGCTTAGAAATACAAAGGTTCTTCATGGAGTTTATGTTCCACTTGTATGATAAATGTTTTATAAACCTTTATGATAGGTTTGAAAATATTATGATGGAACATTTGGGAAGATACAGGAAACATTCCAAGGCTTGGCCGCCTAGGCTCTATGGGAATAGTTGAATTAGATAGATGCCATTATACATGAATTATTGACATGACATAAAGAAATATTTCATGTGTTACCTTGGATCACACTTTCCCTTATTTAAATCATATCTTAGTGAAATGTATAAGGACACAACTCCTTAAATTTTTATTTATTACTTTGATTTCCTATCTTCAGTCCTTGGAGGGCATCCTTCATAGCTTTTCACTCTTTGGAAAATGACATGCCCCGAAGTGGTGTTGATGGTTGTAGGATAAAGGGAAGCTTAAGGGTCTAACTAGTGTTGATTATTGTTGATTCGATTATTGGTTTTAATATGAAGGTTTGGATATTAAAGGACTGATGCGAGAGGCTATGTTTTTTAATTATTGACTAAGCTATTGGATTTAGTCAAATATAAATAAATTTTGATCTTATTAGAGTTGTTTATCTATAATTAACTTCCCTTTACCATGATGTATATTAATATTTGAATTGTAGATAGTGGATATAATGTTTTGAGAAATGGGATTATTATAATTAAGTGGGTCTAGATTTGGAATGGTGTGATATTTATTTATTAGTATGTGTCTCAAGTTTTCAAGATTGTAGATTACAAGACACATGAACCATATCTCTACAATCCATAGAAGGATATCATCCTTGTTTTCAAATAGATATTGGTCAACTTGGGCTCTACCTCAATTAATTTTAAATAAATCATCTATTTTGTAAGTATATTCACTTTAATTGGTAAGGCTAACATTATCATCATTGAGAATGTGTTATTGATCAAAGTGGAATAATTTATGATTGAAAAGATTTTCCATATCTAGGTTTTAATTTAATCTTATTTGAAGTATCATTTTTGGGTGCCATATGTTTGCTTGAGTTTAATTCATTTTAGATCTTATTTGGTTTGAATGTGTGATGGTTTGAAATTGGTTTATCATAAAAGGGGGAACAAACAATGATTCATGACAAAATGAAATAGTCTATGTTAGTCAAGTGGGATTATAATCAGATAGTGGTTCATATATAATGCCTCAAAGGTACATTATGGGTGATGTTGGAAAATGTAATTTTCCCAACACCATTATTAATATATGGCTAAATGGATCATATTATACGTTTGAATAGATTACTAGGGGGGTCCTTGACCTTTTGGTATATGAGGCAAAAATCCATGATGTAAGGGTGTTGTCTAGGGCCTGGGTATTGTTGGATAACCACCTCACTTCATAAAAACTAGGTAAAACTTAATTTTCACATAGATAATAATGATAAATCCTCAAATATATATAGTTCTATTGACATTTTTCAAGACCCCCCCTTTTAACTTATCTATAATGTCTAAGCTTTACATGATCTCATGGTTATATTTTAAGAGTCTTTAAGTCTTGTGAGAGGTATTATGTTACCATAGAGACTGATTATGTCATCACATATTAGAGCTGTATTGGGCCTATTTGGTGATATGACAGTGATCATAGTGATCAAAAAGTGATAGACTTAAATATGGTCTTAAAAATGATAGACTTAAATCCCTAGCAGGAGGTTGGGTCATTTCAAGGTGAAAGTAAACATCACTAGCAATGTGAAGGATGTTCAAGTCACTCTTGGTTCATGATATAAATTATAGTGATGTGTGTCAAAACCATATCCCATGTCCTTTCTACTCAAATATTTCACAATGCCTCATTAACCCTTTCAAGACCTTAAATACCCTATATGAGTCAATTTATAATATCTTCGTGAAAGGGGAATTTTATAGCATTTAATTATTTAAAAGAGTCTTAAATAGGTCCCCTTATCTCCATATAGTTACCATTAAGCATTTCATTCCATAAAGGGTCCATTTGAAGACTTATTTTCACCTCCCACTAGCCACATGGGTCCCACACATGGAAACCAGGTGTCTTTTAAACTTATCCTATCATAATATTAATTTGAAAAGCCATTTTACCTTGTTTTTCCATCCCTCTACCCTAAAATGGTAGTTTTAGCTCAGAGACATGTAGAAAATGGTGAAAAATGGTGTTTTCAAGTGCATTTGGTGAGTTGTACAGAATGGTACAATCCTTATGTACAAGGGGGGAGTCAAGTACTATAGAGGACTTTAGTGTAGATGTATGGAAGAAGTTTGAGGGTTAAATAATATAGAATAATTCCAAAACCATTACTCCTTCTTCATTGGCTTCTTTGGTAGCTCAGACACTCTGTCAGGTTTTCCTTCATTCCATAAAAGAAAGGTCAGATCAGAAGCTGGTATTTTTGGAAGATGAAATATATCCCTTGAAATTATTATCCATTCATTTTTTTAGTGGATTCATGTATATATCTTCATGAAAAATCATTAATAAAATGGCCACTCTAATGGAACTCTTCATCTGTATGAGGCTGAGAAAGTACATTGGTTTTGGTAGATTTATGAGGATTTTATGCAAAATAAGGATTATCATATTTTTTGAGACCATCATGTCTCATATACATCACCCTCCATTCATGTTTCACATATGTGAGAGTGTGGAAGTAGTAAAACCTTCATGTTTTCTTTGTTTGTAGTCTACAAGTAGATTTAGATAACAAATAAAATGTTGAGTGATTTATTTAAAAGGAGTTGATAGTGTTGAAAGGTTAGTTAAGTGATCCAAACTTCCCAATGCTTCTCTAATAAATATTGGTGTTACAATATCCTCTCATTAGTTCAAAATGTGTTTTTAATGAAGGTTTCATATGCATTTGAAGTTCACTATGTAGTAACACTGTGTGTTGCTCATGACACCATTAGAAACTTCAAAGCATAGGCTAAGAACATGAAAGGAGGTGTTAGAAACATAATACATCATCATAGTATCCTTGGAGTAGGTATATTAACCTCTAAAATAGCCTCACAAGCCTAAAACTACTTTTTTTTCCTCTAAATTTCCATGCAGTCAATTTTAGTAAAGATTAAGTTTTTTTTTCAAAGGTTAAGGTTCCTCTGAGATTCCTAGGTTTCAATTTTGGCCTATGTGTGTATTTTTCTACCTATAAAAGTTCTATGATTACATAGGTTTGGTATAATGAACCTCAAGGTTCTTGTGGTTTGTCTTGATAAGGTTTCCATTCTCCATTTCATGTCATGTTTTGTCCTTGTCATTTCATAATGTCTTTACTATGATTTCACTATGTTTCAACCCCATTTTCATAATTCAACTTCCATATCACCCAAATACACCCTCCTCTACCCATACACCCTTCATTCCAAGTTTAGACCATGAGATACAAACCTAGACACCCCTAGTGATCATCAAGAACCATGAAATCAATGAAACTTAGACCCATATAGGTCATAGACCCTACTGGAGAAGATAATGAGCACCTACAACCATCCTTCATCACCTTGGATAATGATGTGGAGTAGTATGTGAAGGCTAGAACCTGAGTTAATAATGAAGAAAGGTTATGAAGGGGAATGGGAATGAAGGATATAGAAGTAAATAGAGTTCATCAGGAACCACATGCTATACCTACTTAAAAAAATAAGATCAATGTTTTATTCTTTTTGGGAATTAGGTGTTTAATTCCTAAGTAAATAAAGGGTTAAGTAAATGTAAAATCAATAGTAATGTGTCTTAATTATCCTACTGATTAGTGTAAATAGATATTTATTTTATATTTTCTTAGTAGGAAGTGTAGAGAAATTAAACTTAACTTATTCTGGGTCAAAATGACTGATTTAAGATATGGAAATTACTATGCAGGGATGGTAGACTGTTGCAACTAGAACCTATAAATATATTTTTGGATTAGATAGGAATGAAAAATTTAGGACACCCTACTACTTGGCATTGTATTATACTTTTTAGAGCTATTTTCCACTTCTGGTGTTATTGTCCTAGTGACGTAGATTTTATAGGTTTTATTCAGCAGGTTTGTAACACCTTGGTAGTGAAATATCAGATCTTGATTCTATGCAAAGCTCACTATGTGTCTAATCTAATATTCAAAACCCTTGGGAGCTCTTGGTACTTGACCTTGAATAACAAACTTGGGAAAGAGAGAATGGGTTAGTGTGTAAAGAATACACTGGATGCACTTCACACCCTATGTGTGGGCATATTACTTACATACCAATACTTTGAAGAGGGATCAAGTTAATGTAGTTATCCTATTTGAAGTGCTTGGTGAAATTGTGTGATGCATGCAAAATATAATGTACTTCAAATGACTAGTGACTAGAATAAGTAATTAAATAGGCTTGAATTAGTCTTAAAAAGCTATATGTAGAGAATAGGGAAGAGTGCTTGAGTGTACTTACTTGTATTCTTGATATTTTCCTATGAATGAGTGCTAACCCCTTTAAATGGAAATTGAATGTCATTTTATGGGGAAACTAATGATCCTATATTAGATGAACTTGTATTAGGCTGATAGGGGAAAAGATAAGGAATCAGGAAAACCTAACCATTAGAGGTGAAAAAGAACTTGGAGAATAACACTAGAAATAGGACACCCCTAAATTCTAGTGCTCCTATCCAAATTGGGCACTATTTTCCTATGATAATGAGCCATGGGGGGATCGATCTAGGTTCAAGAAGGATACTTGGGTCCTAAAAAGCTAAGTTTAGGAAGCTCCAAGTGATTGGGAATCAGTGAAATTTTAGCTGAGAAGGGTTGAGTGAGCAAGAAAGAGGACCTATAGGTTGGGTGCTATTAGCCATGCCTAAGTCATATAATTTTTCATTTTATATGATTAAATTTTCCCCCTTTTATTCTAGTGATGCAAAAAAATGAAACACTAGGATAAAGGAAAAATAAAAAGCATACCTGAACTTACCTGTGAGGGAAAAGCTCATGAAGTTGTGTGATGCTAGATGTGCACAAAGAGAGCATGCTATGATGTATGAATATATAAATAAAAATATGAATTAGATAATTTATTACTAGATAAAATATATCTAAAATAAAAACTTATAAAAATTGAGTAAAGGAAGAGAGAGGAATGAATACACCTCACTAGGTATGCAAATAAATACAAAACCTATTGTGATGCTAGATTATGCTAAGTATGTGCTAAATCAGGAGTAATATCATGAACAGAGATGAGTGATCAATTCCTCAAAATGTGGCTCAAGAATTTAAAGGCTATCCCTTTGGATCCTTCATCACCAACTAAGTGAAGTTAACTAATCATGTATATGATAATCGATGTCTAAACTATGTGTCTAATCCCTCTGAATAAGTGGCTCAAGAATACAAAGGCTGGTGCTTTGGCTCTTTCATTATAACATGAAGTGAAGCTATGAAGTGATACTAGTATAGAATAAATATCATATGGTATATCTCATGGATCCCATTAATGTGCTAGAAATCTGACACTATGGTGTGGATAGCCGAATGTGTGCTAAAAACTAGGCCACTCTTGGCCATTTCGAAAGATGGAGATTAGGCTTGTATGAAAACCACTTTGAAACTAATGTACTAGGATTGTATGAAAGCCAACTTGGGTACTTATAAATCTAAAATTGTATGAAAGTTTAACTCAAATGTGATGCCAACCACCTATAGATGGAGTAAGGCATGCAACTACTAAGAATGCTTGAAATAAACTGAACTTGGAAATAAAAGAAGATCAATGTGCCATGCACATTGCCCTGAATCACTAATTTATAGAACATGGATTCTAATCTAAAAGTTATGCCAACTACCCAATCTAAACTAAAAGTGAGAACCATCATGCTGCACAAGATAGCCCCCTGTATCTAAGAAAATTGTGCTAAAATTATTTAATTTGAAGGATCTAGAAGTGAAAAAACTATCCTTGAACTGAAAATTTTACCTATTTCTATAAACCCCAAGTGTTTTTCTACCTAGATAGGAGTGCTAAACTATGGACACCCTTATTTTTGGTTCTAATATCTAATTTTTGGTACTAATGTCCATTTTTGGCATTACTATTCAATATGAAAAGTGACTACTAATATGAGACTATTCCTATTTTTCTACTCTAAATTGACTAGTTTGACCTCTGGATTCTGTGCTGACTATTATTAATGCTGCTATTTTGATTTCTAGGAGGTTTTATCTCTATGACAAATTCATTATTTGATTCCTCCTCTTTTGAGGGTAGGAATGATGAACCTAAAATGACTGCCCTCAAAAGAAAAGATTCATGCAAGTGTGTTAATCTAAATAGATATATGATATATCATTTGATAGTTGACAATATGTTTCAAGATATAGTAATGTTTTTATTGATAGATATTTTTAGATCAACATGGGTATGTCTAGATAGATAACACAATGTGAAAGCATGTGCAAAGTACTAAACTAGAACTATAAATTTAAATTATTAGTTGTTAGTTTGGAGGGATGGAACATGATGTCCATCATGGCATCCAAGAAATCAAAGAAAATACATGATATAGATCATGGTATGGCACACATTTGACAAGAAACAAACAAGAAACACACTATATAGTCTAAGAGGCCATGCAAACAAGGGACATGGGCACATGTCACTCAAACTAAAAACAAGCATGGAAGGCATGTTCAAATTCCTTATAGACATATAAGTGAAATAAGCAAAGTTGGCACATAGGCCATAAGCACATAGATGAGTAAAAATAAAGGACATTGGAAAATGTCCTAAAGCACATACATGAAAAAGAAGCAAAGGACATTGGCAAATGTCCTAAAACAAAAACAAGAAAGAAGTTGGAATTGAAAATTCAATCACACAAGCTATGCTAAGAAAGTAGAGAAAGCATGTAAGAACTGGAAGATTACAAACACATCTAACTAATTAAATAAAATGTGAAAGTATGCAAAACATGTGTAGTACAATACAAGGTATGTGCTAAGAAATACACAAGTGATAGATACTAGTAAGAGGTTGATATTATATTCTGTGTAAGCTATAAAGTAATGTATATCATCATGATAACTCAAAGTATGTGGTGTAGAAATTACATAACCTAAATGGTGTAGTCATGTAAAATATGCCCCTATTGGTTACGTATAACCATGTATGTCTTGAATGTAGAAGTAGGAATGCCCCCTCTATGGGTAGAATGAAGCAATCAAGTAGCTAGATGTCACTGTAAACACTCAAAGAAGATCAAGTGAAGCATGGCAATGTAGAAAATTGACATACAATAGCATGAAATAACAAATTCAATTCCTATCATGATAGTAGTAATGAAAAGCATGGATGATGCATATAATTGAAATATTTTTGAAAGTTTTGATTTTTTTTGAATGTTTCTATGTCTTGAATTTTTTGTATTATTTTTTTTATTTTTAAAAATATTTGAATTATGTATAAGTAAGCATAAGATTTTATATTTACAATCAATTCTATAAATAAATTATGTACAAATATATACATCATAATATAAAAGGCTAGGCTGGTGGTGGGAAGAGATCCAAAGATGGAGCCTATTGGGGATGAAAATGGAGGAAAGGATTTTGGCCATCATCAAATGCATCAAGATCATCATCATAAGTATCATCATATGCTACAAATTCTATGTTCATGATGTCATCATGTTTAAGGTGAATTAAGGGTTAATCTAATGGTAGAGATGATGATTCTACTCTTGGACATTCAACCCTGCTGGTAAGTGACTTCAGTGGAAGTTATGGAGCTGGTGCTAGTGGTGGTGATATAAACTAAATAATACCTTGATATTTTAGTTTATTTAATCTCTATTGTAGTTTTGTGCATAATTTTGTTTCATGGCTTATAATCCTATGAAATATATAAGATGGGCGACCATCTTGATGTGCTAGTCTATTAATAGATCTATGTCATACTGTAGGTAATGTGATCAATCCATGATCAAGTAATATTTGTAATATAAACTAAGGTTGATGCTATGTCTTGCCTACCTAAATATGAATAACTAGATTTATATCCATAGAGGTAACCATGTGAACTATATGTGCCAAGTGAGCTGACTATAGTCATGAATGTGGAGAATGTCCTGAGAGTGTGGTGCAAGATGCTAAAAGCACTATAGGATGTGGTATGAGAGATCTAAAGTCATCTCAATACTATCTTAGGCTGACTGGTGTAAAGCTCAATCCACATAAATAATCATCTGTAAGTGTGGGTGTTGTATCATCATTTGAATAAGCTTGTGAATCTATTTTGACATCATTTACATATGGTAACTTTGAATTTACCATAAGGGGTAACAATGCTATAGGAGTGTGATCAACTATAGTGGTAGAAGAAAATACTGCTACCAAAATATTTGTAATTGGTGGAGTAACTATGGAATCAATTAGAGCTATTGGTGTGACTATCGGTGATGGTAGATGTGTGATAGGCATTATAACTATGATCGATGATGTAGCTAGAATGGTTGGATCCATTATGATTGACAAAAATAATTGGTGCTGGTGGTGTGACTGTGAGTGGAGTAATGTGGGAAGTGATAGTCTCACCAACCTCATATGTATGTATTTGATCTAGAGAAATGCTATGAAGTGGTGGCTGTATTGTGAGATACTGTGTCCCATCAGATGAAATAGTTGAATATGACTCTATAAGTCAATAATATCTAAATGAATGATTGCCTGCCAGACATGTGTATAAATATACCTCATGGAGAAACTTAATACATCAAAGGAGAGTAGAAGGAATAACACCCATGATATATATCCAAGGTCATCTGAGTAAAATATTATAGTGGAGAGGACCTAACATGACCTAAAACTATGTGGAGAGGGTTTTTGGTCCCACCATGATATCCAAAGTAATAATACCCAAAGTCTATCATGGTATCTCATCAAACCCTCAAATGTTCTTATATGTTTTTTGCATTGATGCCAAATCTATACCCATGGCTTATAAAAAAGTGATATTACATAAATTTATTATGGAACCACTATGAATGAGAACTCTCTTAACTGCATTGATTTTGACTTGTAGTTGTATGAATAGTGGTAAATTTTGATCAATAACCATTTGAGAAGGCATGTCCTCACTATCAAAAGAAATTGCATCTTCTATAGTTTTTAGAGTATTGACTAATGTTGCAAGATAATAAGGTTTTAAATCAAGAGGCATATAAGTTTGAGTGAGTACTTGATAAATAATGTCCTTGAATACATTATTTTTTTGAAGTATTTTTAACATGGAAATTTTAGTTGGAGTGGTTTTCAATTGATTAATAATGTCATATGCCTTGTGTGAATTTGCTTGTGCTAGTTGATTGAGCCTAGGATAGGTTGGAATAGCAAGGTGATGGGGCTCCTAGGTAGGTGGAGGAGGCATAACTACATGTCAAGTAATAGATCTAACTGCATTATCTACTATTCATATAAGAGTTATAGTTTTTATAGGAGGAGAGCAAATATAATCAATGGGTTGAGGAGGTGGAGGAACAAAAGGTATCAATTGGACTCTTTAGTGATGGGTAGTGACCTAGGGAAGAGTAAGATGGACCATATAACATGACTTGATATGGGGGAGAGGTTCCAAGGGAGGTGATGCAAGAGATGGATTAATATTTAAGAACAAATTGCTTAACATCATCCCATATAATGAAAAATAAGCATGAAATGCAAAGAATGAAACTTTGTACTAACATATGATAGAATTCATCATTCATGTACATGATAGGGCCCATTATGGTTTCTTTATTATTTTCAAGAAATGTAAGAAGAATTTAGAAATAACTGAGCATCACTTTTGTAATCTTGATGTAAATGTAAGGTGATACCTCAAAAGCAAGGAAGGAGCTAGTACATGCAACTAAGGTTTTTTCCAAAATTTTATTTGCAAAATACTATGAACTTTTGAATTTGAAATTGATTTTTATAAGTTAAATATGCAACTATATTTTTAGAAAATTATGCAAAAAGTACTAAAAAATAACTAAGAATGTATTTGATGTAACTAGGGTTTTGAATGATTTTTTTTCAAAATTAGTGCAGTAATTTGAAAAATTTATAGTTTTAATTTTTTAAAAATGAGAAAAAATCTAAAAATATTTCTAAAATTAGTAGTGTATTTTTCCTAGTGGTTTGAAAGTGGTTTTATGCAAATAGGACCTAGTATGTGCAAACTAGGATTTTGGGTGGATGTATTGAAAATAATTAAATTAATTTGTAGTTTTATAATTTTTAATTTTAGGAAAAATCAAGAAAATATTGAAAAAATTAGAAATAATTATTCCTAGGGTTTCTATGGTTTTTGTGTGAAAGTTTTAAGTAAGTCAGGTTCACCAAATGTTTTATTCTTTTTGGGAATTAGGTGTTTAATTCCTAAGCAAATAAAAGGACCAAGTAAATGTAAAATCAGTAATTAATGTGTATTGATTAGCCTACTAGTTTGTGCAAATAGATATGTATTTTATATTTTCTAAAAATAGCAAGAAGTGTAGAGAAATCAAACTTAACTTATTCTAGGTCGAAAGGGCTAATTTAGGATCTAGAAATTATTGTGTAGGGACGAAAGATTATCACAAACGAAATCCAAAAATTTATTTTTGGATTGGATAAGAGCACTAAAATCAAGAAACCCTAGTACTTTGTGTTTTAGTCCACTTTTTAGAGCTATTGTCCACTTCTAGTGCTATTTTCTAATTTTGACACTATTGTCCTAGTAACCTAGCTTTTTTGGGTTTTATTCGATATGTTTGTAACACCTTGATAGTGAAATATAGAAGATTGATTCTATGTGGAGCTCACTATGTGTCTAATTTAATATTCAAATCCCTTAGGTGCTCTTGGTACTTAAACTTGAATTATAAACTTGGGAAAGAGAGAAGGGGTTAATGTGTAAAGGATACACTAGACGCACTTCACACCCTATGTGTGGGCACACTGCCTACATACCAATACTCTAAAGAGGGATCGTAATAATGTAGTTATTCTATTTGAAGTGATTTGTGTAATTATGTGATGGATACAAACTATAATTTGAAATTAGAATGTACTTTAGATGACTAAGGACTAGTATGCGTACTTGAATAGGTTTGAATTAGTCTTAGAAAGATGTACGTAGAAAATAGGGAAGAGTGATTGAGTGTAATTTCTTGTATTCTTACTCTTTTCTTGTGAATGAGTGACAACCCCTATAAATGGACATTGAATGTAATTTTATAGGGAAACTAATAATACTAGGTTAGATTAAATTATATTAGGTTGATAGGGGAAAAGATAAGGAATCGAGAAAACCTGACCATTAGAGGTGAAAAATAACTTGGAAACAACATAAAAAATAGGACACCCATAAATTTTAATGATCCTATACAAATTAGGCACTATTTTCCTAGGAGGATGAGTCCTGGGGGGATGGATCTGGGTCTAGGAGGGCTATTTGGGTCTTAAAAAGCTAAGTTAGAGAAGCTCCAAGTGACTAAGAATCAATGAAAGTCTAGTTGAGAAGGGTTGAGTGAGAAAGAAAGAGAAACTATAGGTTGGATGACATTATCCATGCCTAAGTCATCCAATTTCACATTTTATATGATTACAATCAGTCAAAACCTTAAAGTGTATACACAAGCTTGTAGTGAAGAGGTGGGAGCAGGGGTTTGACTGTAGGGTTAAGAGTAATAGGAGTATGAGGATATTTAGGAGGATATGAAGATATAATAAGGGAAATGAATAACCATTAAGGCATTTAAGGAATATAAATAGGGAATAAATAGGGTTAGATAAAGATAAACACCTCAAACTCAGCCCTAACAAGCATGAGCACAATTAAGGTTCTCTTTGAACACATACAACACTATAATCCTATGATGGAGTTATTCAAAAATTCAAAGGGGTTTGAAGAAAACATAATAATCTAACTAATATGAACATATTTCCCAAGAATATAGGGAGAGGTTAAGTCACCCTATGTGGGGTCTAATCAGTTATAGACCTAAATATAACACCTACAGGCCTGTGACTAATATGTGAAGACCTTTTGAAAATTTAAAGTGTAACATAAGGATGGAGGAACCTAATAAGACATGTATATAGGGGATACATCATATAATTCATATTAAACACCATTATATTATCCTCAAGATGTTATTAAGGAAAGAAAACACATATACAAGTCTTGACAAGCTTACAAATACTATCACATAAGCATAATATTAACTTTTTGGGAGAAAGAATGTAAAAATGAAAATGGATTTTTATATATTATCCATGTTCCCAAACTCCTTATAAAGTGTTTTTGTCATCAGAAAGAATAAAGAGTCTAACAACCTAACTCTTATGGGCCTAAGCTGAGTAGCCACAAGCCAACTATATAAATGAGGGAGATCTACATAGTCAAATGGGTTAATAGAGGTTTGAATATGTATGATGAATAAATGAGGGAGGTGTGAAAAATACCCCACTATGATAGTTTAATGGCGATAATCAATATAAAGGTCTGATGGCCTTTTTAGTCTTTCTATGCCTAAAACTGAGGCATACAGTCCTGTGCACACATTTTAGGGCCTTATGTTTACTTGGAATCTTGGTTAATAGTTTAAAATACCTAAGCATAATGGTAAGATGGTATGAAAAATTTACAAAGTGGTATAAGCCTCAGATAAGGTAGGGAATCTTCTAGAATGAGCCTCTAGGGATATGTAAACAAGAATACCAAAAAACCCTAAGCTGACTGTATTGTCATATTTAAAGGCAGAGTTGAAGGAGAATTTAAATTTGAGGGAATTATTTACCTTGGAATGTGTTTTATAGGTTATTAAATCCATAAAATATTAGGAAAAGTAGATATACTCAACCCTAAACCCCCATACAACCCATATTATAGTAAATTGTGCCTACAACCAACCACTTAAGAAAGAGGAGAAAAACAAGGGTTTTGAGTTATTTGAAGACAATTTCATAGGTTGGAATACTTAAATTTTTTTTAACATGATGAATCTAAGCCTTTAAAGTGACATATAGGCCATTTATTCCCTCAAACATAGTTTAGGCCTTTTGGCCTAGAAGCTTGTCTTAAGGCCTAAAAGGCTCACACTACCTTAGGGTATATTTGGACCCTTCACAAGCATAATTTAGACCTTTAAAAAATGTATAGGTGAGTCCTAAAAAGTATTTTTGAGAAGGGGAAATCAATTAAGAAGGCTATATTACTCTTAAAGACTAGCTTGAACCACATAGTCCTTCATAGCCAATTCAAACCATCACTTCAAGAGCTTGTATCTTGAAGAGCATAAATACTTGGAGAAAATGTTGCTATGGGATTTTAGGCACAAATATACAGTTTAATTTCATGAAAGAGTGAGTTATATTGAAGAGCTTAGGTGTATCAAAAAATGCTAATAAATTATCCTACATAGATTGGCTAAAAATGACTACAAGTTTGACTTCTTATGTTTAAATCTCCCCACACTAGTTTCATGGGAACCCAATATTTTTAAGGATTTTAGGGGGGGATATGGACTTAATATACATGGCCATAAGTTTTGGTTTGGAGGGTTGAGCTTTATGAACCATCATTAAGATGGTAAACCTTCTTAAACCCTCCTAAGACCCTATTACAGACCAGTTTGAGAAGATGATGAAGAATTAGAACCTAGTTGCAATGGAATGATCCTATAAACACTTCAAAGATATAGAGAACTTAGAGGAGAACCTATTCATGGATTTTAGTTGTACATAATCTATATGAAATGCTTTTTTTTAAAACTTTTCCAAGGAAATGGGTAGAAGGAAGGGTAAAAGATAGTTTATAATGATTCAAATATTTGGAGGGAATGGTCTAAGACTTGATTCATCTTTTCAAGTCATAAAATGTCAAAGGATTCATCTAGAAAGGTATCTACAACTCATCTCCAAACTGCAAGTCTATAGGAATTAAGAACAGAGAGACATAACCAACTAGTTTGGCACAATTGTAGATATTTATTGATCAAAAGGGGCTCATGTTATGATGTAATGGGTTTTTATAGGTATGAATCTCACTCATACATAGAATATCAAGCTTTCTTGTAGGTTTCATGGTATCCAACATACAACAATCAGGATATTAGGCCTAATTGGCCTATTTGTTCATTAAGGGAGTTAAAGAATGGAATAATAAGGTAGTTGGAGTGGGTCATATAGAGATACCACATCCTGTAACTGATGCATTAAATATTATCAAGACAATCCTTATGGCCATCATGAGGAATAAAGAAATTACCAAATAGGGTCAATATGCATATTAAAGAGAGAGTTGTTCAACACCTTAGAGAGGATAATTGCACCTCATTTACACTTTGTAACTATCATGAGAGGAGTTATGAAATATTTTAGGCCCATGGATATTCCTTAGTGGAAGTCAAATATATCCCTTATTACACCATCAATGTCTAAAAGCCATTGAATAACCCCAATCAAAAGGAGCTACACATGAAAAGGGTTGAAAGAGGACTATTTGTCACTATTGTAACTAAAAGTAGAGTGGACCTTGGTCATTTATTACCCCTTTATCTCACTTCCATGCCACATTTTACATCACTTTATCTCCTCATCTATTATTTATCCAGTCTTTATGGCCTTGTATCTCTCAGGCTAGTATGAGAAAACTCTACCAATATTTGTACTTGTGCACCTACTTAGAATGATGAATAAAACACTATAGCTTCTTCATGATCATTACTTAGTATATTCATGAATTTTTTTATATGAATAGTGGTATATTCTTTCCTTTGTATGTCTAAGTTTCACCTAAGTCCTAAAAATCTTTCCTTGTAGGTCATCTAGTGTGTCTTGATATTTATGGCTCAATATTGAAGTGGATGTCTAATTATAAGTGATTTTAATGAGGCCTTTTTCTCATTACCCTCTTGCTTCAGTCTCTCAAGTTGACCTCTAGGTGAAAAATTATTGTTTTGAATCCATTGAAGGTAGTGTGTTAACTATATGCATTATCCACTAGTGTGTTAAGAGTTCAAGTTGAGTGAGTGGATGAAATATCATTTTAGGTGCATCACCACCATTTAGTGTAGGTTTTATTTATACAGCCTCCTTATCCTTTTTCATCCCAATAATAATAGGTCTTAAAGAGATTTTAAGTGATAAATTAGGGGATTTAGTCCCATAAAAATGAGAGGTTTGACTTGTATCTTAGGTAGCCCATAACCTATAGGTCAATCAATGTTAGCCTAGGTTTGAGGTGGATGTGAATAGTCTTCCTCAAAAAGGGTGAACCATAGTTACCAAATAGTTATGGCATGCTTGGTGGGACCAAATTTCAAGTGCCTTAAAGCATGCCTTGGAAATCTTAAAGGACATTTGGGAATTAAAGACATTCAGTAGAAAAATCTATAATCATATTTGAGATATTTAAGCACCACATCAATAGAGTTATAGTCAAAAAGTCACAACAAATTCATGGCAAGTCATCACTTCAAGGGTAAGAAAGGTTATCATTCATAGTTTCATTCATTTTCATGTGCTTAATGAGGAGTCATGGCTATACGTGAGGCAAATTTCTATCATCCATTCCTCTATGAATAGACCTATGACTCTTTCCAACTCCATCATGATCCCCACCAATCCTACTCTAATCCCTATCAACCATACATCCACCCTTGTCAGCCCTATGACGAGTCCTCTTATTTACAAGACTAACAAACCCATTGTGAGCCTCGTCTATCTCCTTGGAAATCTAGTTATCAATATAATCAATCATGGTAGCACCATGATATTCTTGACCAAAATACTCATGCCCTAAGTCAATATATATCAGGCTTGAAATAGACCTTATTGGACTATGAGAGATATATGGTAAATATTGACACATTGAAAGGGTATGGGCAAGAGATCCCCAAGAATATAATTGAGAGGGTTATAAATTGATTACAAAAATCCAAAAGAGACTGGTCATTTTTCATCAAGAAGGGTCATTCAAGGGAAAATAATGATATGTTGAACATAGATGGTGTAATTTCCAAAGTTGAAGATAAATTGATAGTGTATTAAGGGTAAAAAACTCACCATCATCCACATTGTCTCCCCTAATCCATCCCATGTCAATATTATATTGAGTTTCCCATCACCCCTCAAAATCTTCCCTTAATTGAGTATCAAATCTCTCAAAATCCTTCATAAGCCCTATCAACCTTTCCCACTTGGAAATCTATCCAAAAAAGAACTCAAAAGGTAAGAGAAGAATGCATTAAAGGGGATAGTCACCATGAGTAGACCCTTGATCAGTCAAGGCTTGATTTTTAAGCCTAGATTGCCAAGTAAATTGAGGTTACATACCAACATTTATGTCAAATAGTGGTAGCTAAAAAATCAACACCATCTCAACTAAACACACCTTTCATACCCCAAATTGTAGTACACTCAACACAAGAAAATCCTAAGCCTATGTTTCCATCTTGGAACCAAGTACTAGAGTTAAGGAAGAGAGAAGGATAGTAAAAAAAGTCTAAGATCATTCAAGGGTCTAAATTATTTCCTTCATGGAAATCTATCTAAACCAATGTGCAGAAGGAGGAGGTGACAGTTGTTGAAAGAAAGCAATTGAATGAAGAAAACAAGGCACATATCTCATAACTCTTGATGTCACTCAAATAATTTCCTATGCCACTCATTGAGAGAGCCTATCCTTAAAGAGGTAAGCAAATAAAATTAGATTGAGTTGGAAGCTTATGATGATGAATCATCATATATTGAAGAGGAAATTGTCCTCATAACACCCTTTGGAAAGGAAAGAAACCATTTAACCTTCAAAAATGTAGAATAAGATGGGATGTAAGGACTAGATAAACCATAAGAGAAAGATGCTTACGTTGGAAAATATGAAAGCGAATTAAAGGATATCTTTGATGACATGGCAAATTCTCTTCATCATGGAAGTCCTCAAGAGATTACAACAATTGTGAGAGAAACTTGTAACCAACTAATGAGATAGAGAACAAGGAAAATATGAGAGATTTCAAAGTCATTAAGTGTTTTTTGAAGATTAAGGAGTTTAAAAAGATCATTCAAGTTTTTTTTTTGAAATTATAGGGGTAAGTTACAACCTCCTTTAATAATCTTGCGAGTTGGCCCAATTTGAAGAATCCATTGTCATCAATCAAGAAAGGGGAAGACCTTTAAGCATGCCAAAATAAGAAGTTATCCTATGTGAAGGTGACTTGTTTGAACTATTAAAATAAGGATACCAGCCCTTTCTTCCACATATATATGCTTCTTCAGTCCTAGAGGATAGAACTAGACCTAACTAGCCTCAAGAACCATCAAACAAGGTCCACCTATCCTTAAAAGCAACCTCTAGGCATAATGTAAGATTTGTTTCAAACTGCCCAACATGATCAAGATCAGTATATGAATAAGATAGAATTTATGATGTTCATGCAAGGAAGATGAGTGTGGGAGGAGTGTTATTGGGTGATTGACTCACCTAACCAGTCTATACACCTAAAAATTTAGTAGGAGGATTCATTTGCCTTCTTTAGAGGCTATGAACATGACAATATCTTTAGCTACAAGTTGGAGCCTTCATGTAATTAATAGTACATGATTGTACTCATATCATAATGTGTTAAATTTAACTCTTATATCTAACTTGATCAAAGGAATTTCCTTTTTGATCTTGGAGAAGAAGTGAGGTATGTATACACATAATATTTTCAAACTTTTATCAAATACTGATGCTTTATATCTTGTAAGAACCCATTGAGATTCAATATATTTAAGTGCACACCCTAAGGGGAGAACCAAGAAAGGGGAGAGTATACCATTGGTGATTCACTAGATTTTTATCCCTTATTTATACTTATTACCAATCCAACTAGCTCTTAAAATATTACCCTAAGTTATTACTCCTCTTTTGCACACTCCTCTAATCTTTTACCATCTTTTGTACCATTTTTCCTCACCTAAAACCCATTTTGATAGTTTATAGCATGAGGTCAATTAGGTTGACCCTATACTCTTATTAGTGAATCTCATTTAGGATCTATGTTGGTTCTTGGCTGACCTAGCCCATGAGCTAGTGAGTTTTTTGCAATAACAATACTAGGTCGACTGGGTTGACCATATCAACCCAAAATTTTAGAAGGGCTTAGGGTTAAATCTACCTATATATACAAGATAATTTAACCATTATTATATAGATATCAATATTTATTATTCACTTGTGCTTATTTATAATTTTATCTTCTACCATTATACTTGAGGAGTCTTATCATAGGATTTCTACTTGGAGAATCTAGTCTTATAGAGAAGTTTTGAATGATTTGGCATTTCTTAGTGATCCTTATAAACCAAAACAACCTCTTGCAAAGCCCCTTTGGATAAAAAAGAGATTGAGTCTTGATGGGTTCATCTTTTAGGTAAGTATTCTCCAACTTTGCTCCTCTCTTTAGTAGATACAAGTAGCATAAGTAATGGCTTTTTCCATAAATTAGGGTCTTACTCATACATAGCTTAATTGAGATTATCCTATGCATGTTTACTTCCTTTTTTTTTATTAACCCTTATATTGTGCCACAAGCTTTGGTGAGTACTAGATTAGATTTCTTTGCTTTACTTGTTATTAGTATAGCAAATATGAAAACATAGGTCTTAGTTAGGGTTATTATGTGATTGTGCTTGAATAGAGTCTTTGAAACCCTCCTTAGTATTATTTTTGTGATAAGATATTCCCTAATTGAGTCTATCAGATCCACATATTGGTCATGTTCCTAATTATCTAATGTATCCCCAATTAGAAGTATAAGTAAGTAAACATTAAGTCATGGTCATTGGTAAATAATAAATAAGTAATGACTATCTAATATATTATATAATCATTAATACATCAAAGTCATGACTATATAATATATAAGAAAGTAAATAGTAAACAATATATCCCAATTATCTAATGTATCCCCAAGCTCATATGTGAGCTGCTAGGCCGTTTAGTAGTTTAGATGAGCATTTACTCTATTTTCTCAATATGAGCTATACTTTATATCTGAAGCATTAAGTAAATGAAGATCGGTAGCTATAATACATGTTGTATTTTGATTGAATGTATTTCACCTTAGTATTGAATTACACAACATTTATAATAAGTATAATGGTTAGTTTAATATATGAATATGGTGTTTAAATTAAGTTCTAATTTAGAGTGTTAATGGCATCTCTACAATTTATGATGATGCCATCATATTATGTGGGAATAATATTAGTGTAGTAAGGAATCCATGCTAAGAAATGATATCTATACCTAAGGTACTAATTTAAGCATAAACCTTTGATCTAAAGTAATCCCCTTGACCCATCTTAGCACCAAATAGCACTAAGCTAGGAAGACAAAGATATGTGCCCTTGAGACAATAAAACCAAAAAATATAAGCTTGCAACCTATACTAAAATAAACTCCCCTAATAGGATTTGCACCTATATACCATCAACCTAGTCCAAATTTTTTTTACACCAATGAACCTACCAATGTCATTGTTGTAATGACGAAGTCCTAAGAAGAATGAGTTATGCCAGGACATAGCTAGCCAACACAGGCCCCAATTATTTCTCTACTATGTTTTGGGTGAGTGCATAAGGCTTGAACCTTATGTGAATTGATGTCAACATAGGCAAGTGACAAATGTTGAGCATTATGGGATTATTCCATATTTGTGCCTAGTTGTATCAAGTCTAGACCTGACTTAGCTGAATAATCACCTGATAGAGAATGAATCGAGACCCCAACTTTTCTACAACATTTCAGTTTTATTGTTAGGAATTGTGTTATATTTTATTACTATAAGGGTGTGATAGAATAATCCTTCAACTCTCCCTCAATAACATCAAGTGCTAGATATAATATGTGGAAGACACCTTTACACTACAACATCCATCCTATAAATGATAGAAGTCAAGGAGGTGGGTCTAGAATAAACTGTATAATGCTCTATATGAGGTTCTTTTTTACAAACTACCTAAGCATGTGTACCGATGGTTGGTTACCTATGTGACCCATAGAAGGTAGAGATATGGAAGAGACCTTAATTAGATGAAATAACACCTAAAGAAGCTTGTGAACCTTGATGACACTTGGACTATATTTTTAGACATAAGGTGGCAAGGAGAATTGAATAGTTACATGCTTGAGTCTGTAGTATCAACATAATGCTGCCTTGAAGAAGTAGAGTATCAATTATTTTATGATCCCAAAGGCACATTTATGAAATAATTCAAGACAAGACTTAATAAACTGATGGTGGATTATGATTTTTAAATCATAAGAATGGAAGTCTAAATTCCTTTCACATGGGAGAAGCACAACGCAGGATGTGTAGGTGAAGCACAATGAAAGGGGATGAGTAGATTGGCATCCAAGAGCTTAGAAGATAGACTTATAACAAGAGAAGGAATAGGATGATAGAATATCTAGAACCTTGAAGTGTTGAGATAACCCATAGTGCATGAGAAGGGCATGGGGAAGGATATCTTGAATTGCAGTGATGTAAGGAGGAGAGAAAAAATAAAACCATAGATCAAGATCAATAGTTTATTGGTGAAGAATGTGTTGGGTCCCTATATAATTTGGTAATAAAAGATCAGATATAAGTTCCTACCCCCTTTTAACCTATGACATAAGCTCATGTGTTAGATCCCACATAACAAGAAAAAAGTGTGATAACTGACCCTATTGTCATCATTAACTTTGACCATTTCACAAACTTGGGCTATAATTTTATGATTAAACAAGTTTTTCCTTATTAAGATTTAAGTGAGGATAAAACTATACCTTTGGGTGCTATCTCAACAACATAGAATGTGAGCACAAGTATTCCAGCTCAACCAATCTTAGTTTTAGATACTGGGCAATATCCCACAAGAAGTAGTTCGATGCCACAAATTAGTAGTACAACACACTCATCATGTTTAGCACTAGAAGTAACACTGAGACCAATACCTAACCTAGTAGTTGGAGGTGTTAGAGCACCACTTCCAAGAAAAGTACCAAGGGGGAAATCACCTTAGATGTTAGTGCCCCCTTGCTATAAATTTACTATGAAATGGCCATGCACTTACCAGAATACCACAACATGGAAAATACCATATATCATGTGATAAAGTGTGAATTACAATGGTACACTCAAGGTATAACCCAATTAAAGTGCAAGGTAACATAGTTCATGATAAATCTAATTGATTGTGCTCATACCTAGTATAAGAAATTTGATCCTAACCAAGCTATGATTGGTTATGACATCTTAAAGGAAGCATTCTTGAAGGAATTCAATATACCTAAGTTTAAATAGAAAATAATTTCCATGACCAAAGAAATTAACCAAGGGCTATTAGAGAGCTTGCACTTATCTAAAGCTAGGTTTAAAAGTATTCTTTCCAAGCTTCCTTATGACATTCACCCCTCCTAGAATGTGTAATGGTTCATTGGAGGATTTATAGTACAATTTAGAAGAGTGTTCTCTATGAAGACATTCACATATCCTTGAGAAGTGATTGAAGATGCACTTAGATCCAAGGTAATCAAAAGTGCCAACACTAGGAGTATCCGTTTTATGGAGGTGTATATCATGTCTATGGCCTTCCAACTCAAAAATCTAACTTCTAGTTAATTATCAGATGCTTGAAGTGGATTATGGTGCACCAACTATGAGATGGAAGGCCATAATAATAACAACTACCCTTGAAAGAATGTGAACACATTAATTCAAAACTATAAGGTTTGTCATGAGGTGCATGATGTTCAAAACTATACTTTATTATAACATGTTAGTCAAGTTAACATAACCATATATTGTTAGTTTTGTTATTCCTACACTCATATCACACCTAATTGCCATATAAATAGATGAGATATACAAAAACATGCAGAGAGGTGCACAACAAGCAACTATAATAATTGAAGGGTAGATCACCCAAAGAATTGAGTGCTATGGCTAGTATAATGTAGGCTATGGGATGAAAAAAGGCACTAGAAGGTGAGGTGAAGAATGTAGTAGAGGAAGATTCCCACAAGGATCATGTTATAATTGTTTTTTGATTGAGAAGTATCAGTGCAATTGCCCTACACATCCAACATGTGTGTATTGTTGAGGATCACACAAGGTTGAAGAATTCCCCAACTTGTATAAAAAGTTGACCCAAGGCTAGCCTAGTGTAGACAAAGGTGCAAGAATGATACGACATGAACCAAAAATTGATAAATGGGCTTTGAAAGCACAACCAACCAATACCAAGAAAGTCAAGGTGTAGGAAACTACTCATAATGGGCTCACCACTCAGCCGCTAGTTATGCATATACCAGAATTATGCCTAAAATATCAAGAAATAAGTTGTATTAAGCACATCACATGGTTAGAACCCAAAGATGTGCCTTACCCTAACCCTAAACACTAGAAGGATGTCTTGCAATTGGTAATGGACATAATTCAAAACCTCTAAAGAGAGATTCAACTAGTGTGAGACCTAGAAGTGCAAACTACTACCTCCCATAAGAAGCAAGATAAATAAGAAGTTAAGGTATAAGAGCTAATGGAGATCTTTCATGTCTTATAGATAGAAGGGATGTTACCCCTATTGAAGAGCTTACTTTTATAGCAGGTAGAATAGAAACTAGTTGAAGTTTCCATGCCACACATAGAAAGGGCATGAGAGGTCAGGCATACACAAAATGTGGAGTATGATCAAGATATCCTGGTAAATGCCACCATTGATAGATGGTTTATATGTGAGATCCTTGTGGGCACAGGTGCTAACGTTAATATCTTGACAAAGAATGTATGGGAGAAGATGGTAGGCTAGTCTCGAGGCCTTCCCCTCGTGTGATTTTCATGGCCAA
The DNA here is from genome assembly GCA_037957365.1 of Torreya grandis. Lineage (NCBI taxonomy): Eukaryota > Viridiplantae > Streptophyta > Pinopsida > Cupressales > Taxaceae > Torreya > Torreya grandis. The sequence continues at coordinate 676,825 of JARHVA010003667.1, forward strand.
TAAATCTAGGACATAACAAATTAAGATAATAAAAGACATTGTTGTAGATATTATGGGCATTGAGTTCCATGATAACTTTAAAGTGATTGAGTTGGCTAAGCAAGATAATTATCTAGCACTCCTAAGAAGGCCATGGTGCTACATAAATAATGATGATATGTGCTTCAAAAAGCATTATATGAAATTTAAAAATGGCAAGGAGAGGGTTGTGATCCCCATCTCAAGTGACCAAGGACACCCTAATATAGAAAGTGTTGATCTTGAGGATGAAATCAACCATATCTATAACATCACAGTGTAAGGCACTAAGACTATCAACCCTAATGACCAAGTAGTGCATTCTTGGGAAGGCGGAAATTTATCCTCAAACACTATTTATGTAGCTTGCATTTGATGGGTTAAAGAAGATTACAAACCATTGGTCAAAGGTGCCACTTAGTGAGTACAAAGGCACCAAAACATATGAGGATTGGCTAGGTCCAAATTGATCATACTTCATGAAGATGGGTTCCTTATAATATGAAGATGGGTCCAAACTTGCAATGCTCCCATGATATGAAGGGAATAATCCTATAGAAAAATATGTCTACAAACTAAAGTCCTGCATCCCAAAGGAAGTAGACAAAATGGGCACACTAGTGTATACTTTGAGAATCACTACTACTCATTGGTGGGTAGCATAGAGGCCTAGCTTACCAACTTGGCAAGATGTAAAAGTAGCCATCTACACCAAATTTAGAAAATACAATGAGGACCTAGAGATTTTTTCATACTCTAGTGATTCAAACCCAATAGTACACATACTCTTGTGCAAAGAAACATGGATTGATTGTAGTAAAAAATCCTTGAGGAACCTATGGGTGCACACCTTCTAAAAAACCTTGAGGATGTGGGTATGAGCTTGGTATATGGTCAATGAAATGCAGCATGAAATAATTAGTTGGGATGTTTTGAAGGAGAAGTTTATGCACACCTTATCCTTTTCCTCACATAACCTAGAATTGATTAATCCATCATAAATAATTCAAAGAGTAGTGTTTGATGACACTAAAATATTAAAAGAGTGCCTACGATATATATTCAGGGAGAAAGGATTACCACTCCCAAATTTCTTGGAGGAGTAGACACTCAATAGTGACTCATGTGATGAAGATATTGATATTTAGAAAGCACACACTTGGATGTACTTGATAGGAAAAATGAAGTTCATGAAACAAGTGGATGATAGCACCCTTAATGAAGAAGACCCTACTAATTTACACATCAAAATAAATGAGGGGAGTAGGTAATTTGAGGACACACATTAGGAGAGAAACAAGCCCTATCGTGCATCACTCAAAACCACCCAAGTTGATATCATCATGGAAGGAGAACCAAATGTGGCTACTTGGGGTGCATATTGGTTTTACATAGAGCTAACATGAATTATGGATCTCCTAAAGGAGTTTCAAGATTTGTTTTTGTATAATTATTAAGACATGAAGGGCACCTACCCATCACTTGGGAAAATGAACACAAAGTTGGTAGATGGCATGTGACCTATCAAGAAGTACACCTATAAAATGAACCCCAACCTATGTAATAGGGTCAAAATGGGATTGATGGTATGCTAGTGGCAGGAGTGATCTACCTAGTGAAAGAGTTAGAGTGGGTGAGCCCCATTTTTATTAGAATTAATAAGGATGGCTGCATATACATTTGTGTGGATTATCGATTGTTAAATATTTCCTATGTCACTAACCCCTTCTCGACTCCATTCATTCATGAAGTCTTGGATGGAGTCATGGGCTATGAAACCTATAATTTCACTGATGGTTTCTCTAGATACCATCAAGTCCAAATTGAAGAGGAGGACAGGCCTAAATAAACCTTTGCAATAGAATGGGGTTATTTTACCTATAACATGATGCCTTTTAAGATCAAGAATACACCAACCATATTATCTAGAGTGGTTATCACCACATTCAAAGATTTTATTCATAAGTTCTTCTAGGTATACCTTGATGATTGGACTATGTATGGGCTCATGAGAGACCATATGATAAATTTCACCTCATGTTTGAGAGGTGTGAATAGCTACATATATCCTTGAAACTTATTAAGTACATATTTGTAACAACTTTTGTCACCTAGCTTGAGAACATCATCTATAAAGATGGTCTATTCATCAATCTTGCAAATATTGCCATTATTCTATAGCTCTAGAACCCTTCCATATAGAAAGACATTTGCAAATTTATTGGCCATTATGGCTATTATATAATGCTTATAAAGAGCTATACAAATATTTTGACACCATTAGAGGAGATTTTGTACAAGGATGGCCCATTCTATAAGGGCATAATGTAAGAGGATGCCTTTGAAACTTTGAAGCTCAAGTTGGCTAGCATGCCTATTTTATAATTTCCTAACTAGATGACTCCATTCTATGACCATATCGATGCATCTAGATTTGTAATTGGTACCATTATGTCAAAACCCAATGAAGGTAAGATGGATCATCCTATCTCATTCACAAGTCAAAAATTGACCCAAGTAGAGAAAAATTACATAGCTATAGAGCATGAGGCACTAATAATGGTCTACACCCTCTAAAAATTTATGAAATACTTATTATAAACCACATTCATCTTTTTCACCAATCATGAAGAAATTAATTACCTTGTGAATAATCCCATTATCTATGGGTGCATTTTTATATGGATAGTTCTATTTCAATAATTCCAATTCTTAGTTATGGTGAAGCCTAGAAAACAAAACTCAATCCCATACCATTTATACTATATCAACATTGGTGATGTGGTAGCTCCCATTAAAGGTGACTACCAGATGCACAACTCTATAGGGTCTAACGCATCCTTGAAGACTTGGTGTAGATAGATGCTTTTTTAATGTCTAGGTTTTCACCCCAAACCATGATAACTAAAGAGAAGAAGTAGCTCACCATTCATGCCACCCCATTTTAGATCATTAGTGGGGAATTGTATAAATTAAGTTGAGATAAAGTTCTATGCCAATGTGTTTTATAAAATTAAAGAGACTCCATTCTTTAGAAGGTGCATGAGGGGATAATAGGAGGCCATTACACTAGAGATGTAATGATGCACAAGGTATTGTAATCAGGCTTGTGCTGGCTAAGTCTGATACAAGAAGAAAAATATTGTGCCAAGGCATGTGTCATATGATAGTTCATAAGAAATCCCAACCATTAGGATGATATTTTCCTCATCCCCATTCTTACCTAGGTTCCATTCAAAAAATGGGCCATTTATTTTGTTGGGATGATCACTCTTGGAACAAGGTGCACAGGCGCAAGATATATTTTGGCTACCACCAATTATTTCACAAGGTGGGTTGAGGTAGTACCAACTAAAAAATTAACTATTTCCACTAACACTTGGTTCATATTGGAGAACATCATAATCTATAGGTTCCCACTCAGTTTAACTAATGATAAAGGCACACACTTAATGAAACTATGAAAATATTTCTATCTGCGTATATGTTGGTGCACCACAATACCACCCCATATCATCCCTAAGAAAATGGAATATCTAAGGCATTCAACAAGATATTATAAATTTACCTCACAAAAATATATGACATTAGTTTTAAAGATTAGGATGATTGAGTATTAATAGTAATATTGGCATACCACATAAACTATAAGCACCTGAACAAGGCTAAACCATTCCAAGTCATGTTTGGCATAGAGGAAATTATAATGATGGAGTTCATGGTGCCATAATTGTAGATTGTGTGTATTGGTCATTTGGATGACCAAAAATCATTTACTGTGAGGCTGAAGGACTTGGAGCGCTTGGATGAGGTGCATGCCCAATAAATATGGAGCCAGTAGATAAGAAGACATGCCAAAATTTATGGCATTACAAACATATTAAGTATAAAGTAATAAATAAAGGAGAATTGGTTTTTCTCTATGATTCCAAGTACCTCAAGGACCTAGGAAAACTATAAATTAGGTGGATGGGCCAATATGCCATCCATTATATATTGAAAACTAGCATATGTAAGTTACACACATGGTTAGGTGAAATGCTCCTTGGGCATTTTAATGAAAAATTGATTGAAGCCTTATAGGAAATAAGATGACACTTTTTCCATCATAACACTGATTCCATGGTCATAAGTTGGTTGTGTTGTACTAACCCAAATGACATTTGGTGCAAGCCAAATATTTCCTTTTATTTTATGTTGTTATTATTTTAAAGTGTGTAAGTATCACTTCAAGCCCATAAGAGAACTATTCTATCACTTTCATGCATACATCCAATTAGGTGAGTTGAGAATAGATGCTTTCTAAGCACCTAAGGCTAGACACCTAAGTTTCTATGTGCATGGAGTTTGCTAGACATGCACAAATTTAAGTACCGAGTGATGGTGAAAGGTGCACATGATGTTGAGTGTGTATAAGATGAGAGGAAGGCACATAAAATGATAAGTGTAAAAAACACCTAAAGAAAGAAGTATTAGAGGACCAATTCAAGGGATTTATATGGGGTATGATAGGCCAAGGAAAGTGATGAAAGAACAAAGAAATCGACCAAAATAGGAAAACATGCTTGTAATTAAAAGCACAATAGGAATAGAAAATGGGACCATGGATGCTGAATTGCATGCATGTGAGGCACTACACCCAAGTTTCCAAAATAAAGGAAATTGTCGTGCCAAGTGAAAAAATTAGAAGAGAAGATCATAGACAATATGACATCCACCAAAAGTTATGAGGAAAGTGACCATTTGAACTACGTGTCACTTCACCCAAAAAACAATTAGGAGAATTTATTGAGGTGATGATGGAAGCACACATATCTACATTGAATTCATATGTGGTAGTGGATTTTCATTTATTTCATAGGATTTTGTGAATTTCAATAACTCTAGGTTCTACCATGCCATTAATCATCTATAATTAAGAAGGTAGCTAAATTAAGAGTATAAAGCAACAACATGCTGACTATTTTAGGTTACAAAACTCAAGATTATTTTGATCTAAAAATGTAGAGCATATAACCAGAGCCAAAGTAAACAATATCTACTACAATGAAACCTTGAGCACCCCTAGACATAGAAAGGGAATGATTAAATAGAGAAATAAATTGTATTCTCTTTGAGATTGGCATAGAGAAGTGTGGGGCAAAAATTTTGCAAGAAATAGGTAGTAGAAAAGTTGAGTGACACTAAGGGAAACATTAACATCAATAAAATATCAAAAAACTAAATTTGTAGTCATAGATATCATGACTATGAGGAAATCCAACAAAAAATATAGGCTTTATCAAAGTAAATAGACTATACTTCAACACTAGCCAGTTTAGGATGGGGAATAAATGTATGAGTTCTAGCTTGCAACAAGCATAAAAGGATGCTAAGAGGGAAAATATAGTGGAAGAGATGGTCATTGAAAAGAAGAAAACATAACCAATAGAAGGAGTTTGTGTCACCAAGGTTGATCCAAAGGCAATTGCAAATATGTCATATTGAGAAATGTCGTTTCCCATGAAGGTTTTGGTAGGAAAAAATTGGGCATATTTCATGCACACTTATCAACTAAAGAAGTACAACCATTTCACCACAAGTTATGTACAAGATATAGCACAAGATTAGGTGGTTAATACAGGGGCCAAGTGTAAAGTAGGCATGACATTATTTGATGTCTCTATTTGAGAAAAACTTGTAACCACCATCACAACTCAGCTCTATGAGTTGCCATGTTTCAGGAAGCTAGAGGAACTCATGCAGTTCCTCCTCTCATACATCCATGATGACTACTTCTAATTTATGGGGAGGCACATATAGTTGTTAGTAAGCCTTATTGGCCAAATCACTAGGCTCTTAGACTCTGATGTAAATATCCAATGGATGATGGTGAAGTTGAAATGGTCATGAAACTCCTTGGGTACTACAAGGGAGGGTTTGAATTTCTAATCAAAGATATCAAAAACCCTAAAATGAGGGTAGATGCACACCTCATGAGTTCAAAACTTTTCCCTAGAATTTAGTGGATAGAAATCACTAAGACCTACCTATGCATCACCTACCACATGGTACAAGGGGTTAAGTTTAACATCACAAAGTTCATTACAAAATAAATGGTGAATAACATGCTTGAATGTCATACAGTCCAAGAGACCTTCTGATGGGGGTCGATGCTGATTCTAATTATTATGGAGGAGGTCAATGTGCCTGATAGTGATGAAGACAATATTTGGGTATTACTAATGATTAAGGACTCCCCAATGCATAAGTATTGGAAATTCACCTACCCCCCACATTATCCTATAAGTACAAGGCCCAAGTGATGGGGTGGTATGTGCAGTACATAGAGCCATTCAAGATGGAATGGTGCATCCTAGAGGAGTTCCCTCAAAACATGTTTGAAATGAAAACCTTTACCATTATGTAGCACTTATGTGTAGTCACTTGGCAATCAAAGATGGTAACAAATCAGGATAGCTAAATCTCCCCTATGCATTTTATGCCAAGTACTTCAAGGATGTGCTAAGGATAATTATAATGCACAATAGCTGGAAATCCTAATGAAAGTCATAGATTTAGAAAGAATTAGGTTGTAACACCAATATGTGTACCCAAGAGGGAAAGCTACCAAGGATGAAGAGGATGAATCAAATCACACCAACATCCATCCCTTCCAAAAAGAAGTGATTCTTGGGCACATCCACATGCTATATTATGAGATGAAGCCAAGAAATAAGGGAACATGCCCTGAGAAGGATGATGACCTACTCCTCTATATTGGTGAAGAAAGGAAAATGGAACCAATAGCATAGAGAAAATATCCCCATAAAAAGTGGGGAGAAACACTAGAGAAAATTTAAGAGCGCCCTAGGTTGAAGATTGCCTTTGATGATGAAGTGAATCCACTTGCACCAAAGAAGAAGTAGGTGAAATTCACATCAGGGATTGTTTAACCCATCAAAAGGGAGAAGAAAAATATATCTAAGGGTCTAGTTACAATACCCACAATAACTTTAGAAAAGATGGAGGTTTAAGAGGAATGTGAGGAAATAGAAGTGCAAGAGGAACATAAAGAGATGGAGGAGGAGGAATATGTAGGGATAAAAGTTTACATCATCTATGAAGTAGTAGTAGAAGATCCCAATGCTAAAGAAGTTTAGGAGGCCCTCCAAGGTGTCATTGATACCATGCTTAGATAAGCTAAAAATATATTAAGTACCTCAACCAAAGAACCTGCCACATAGCCTCCACATACTAAGGAGGAAAAGAGAGAAGTATGGAGGAAGGTGGGGATAAGAAAGGTATAAATTTTAAAGGCACTGATGTTAGAAGAGAAAAGGGATGACATGAATAATAAAGGCATGACCTAGGAGGAGATCTCAAAAGTTGAGGAGGGGAAATTAAGGCCAAGGAAGAAAAGGCCTCAAAGATAGACAAAAAAAGGAAGGTCAAGAAAAAGAAGAAGGCCCAAGAGGAAAGGGCCAAGAAAAATAAGGAAGAGAAAAAGGTTGCTACAAGTGCAGAACCAATTAAGGAAATAAAAACAGAGGTGCATAGTGTCCCCACTAGCATAAAAAAATAAGATTCACCATAGTAGTGCCCAAGTAGTGAAGGGGTGCTTGGAGACAAGGAAGGTAATGATGGTGACTTGAAATAAAAAAATAGAGAGTGTTTAAGAAACCCACTAGAAATAAGAGGTCAAAGTCGGCATTGAGGAAGAATAAGAAGCAAATAAAGGGGACAAGTTTGAGGAAACACCCTTACTAGAGAAAGATGAAAGAACCTCAAAGGAAAGTTCCAAAGAGAGCACCAACACTGATGAAGAGGGAGAAAAGTAGACAAAGCTATCCATCACTAAAGAAGAAGGCACTGAGCCAAGCCTAAGGGTAAAGGTGTAGAAGGGGAAGATCAACAAAGATTAATACATGATTGAGTACATGCCCCATGCAACTGCCATAATTAGGATGTATCAATATCTATCATTTTATTTTGATAGTTTTATGGATGAGTTTAATTTTGATGTACTATAGAAGGCCATACTAGGCATAAAGAAATTGGAAGAATGGCATGATTCCTTTCTCATAAACCCCCATGTAATGGACCTAGTTAGGTCAGCCAACACACTCATCTAGATTGCCTCTAAAGTAACATAGAAGAACATCATTAATGATGTTAGGGATTCAAAGTGGAAGAAGATCACAATTAAAGTAGAAGAGGAAATAAAGGCCATCAATTTTAATTTACAATAACTAGCTGAGGGCATAGAGGCAGTTGGGCCAACCCTCTTAGATAGTGTTGACACTTAGAATCTTTTAAAGGTTACAAGGTATGTGTGATAGTGGAGCAGATGATCCCAAGGTAGAAGGTAGATCTAACATCAAAAGAAGAGGAGGACCCATGTACCATGATAAAAAAGGAGATGGATGAAAATTTAAAAGAGATGAAAGACCTCTTTGCACAACTTCAAGAGGGCATAGTGTAGCCAATGCTATCTTTTATAAATTCTCCAACTAGGCATCTATCATATATGTGTACCTCAAAAAGGTAAAGGGGGATAAGAAGGAGATGATGGTGTAATTATTCACTATGAGTAGATCAGAGCACACCCAAATAATGTGAAAGTTAAATTCATTAAACATGTAGATCAAAGACCAATAACAAAGCCTAGAAGCACTCTTTTATACCTTGAAAACCAAGGCTTATTAAAAAGGAGAAATCTTGGATGGAGGAGTATTAAAATCTAAAGCAAACCTCAAAGCCATTCAAAAGGAATTAGAGAAGATGGATGTGATCCCAATTAATACCGCTTCAATAGAGATAGGCAATGCCATTAAATAACTCAAGCTCACCATCAACGGATTTAAGGACTTTAGAGATGGACTAAAAGAGAGTGCACCAAATTTATGTATGCCAAGAGTATTTAAATACTAATTCGAGGGTGGACTAGAAATTTTTTATGGGGCAATGTTGGGAACCTAATTTGTCCAATTATGAATCCACACTAACTTGATAAACACTTTGGTGTGAAGAAATCGATTGGGATGATTGCTATTTTTATATCCTTTGTGCCAGCTAGATGAATCAACACATACCTTGTGCTAGCTGACAAGTGGATAACTAATTCTATGATGGCTTAGGAATCTTAAAAAAGTGGAAGCACATGGAGATAATAGTGTGAAGGGAATAAAGTAATTGAGCTAATGGAATGATTGCTAAAAGATCTAGCTCTACACCCAATGTGCACCCTCTACCCTAACATGAATATGTTCCTAAGTGCTATAAAGCTAAACTCAATCTAGTTAGCAGAGAGACATGACTTTGATGTATAAAATCTCTATATAATTAGTTTTACATAGTAGTGATTTGACCACCTTTGAATCTAAGGATTAGCATGGATGCCTTTAAGGCTTCACCTTGTAGCACCTAAGCTCATTTGTGAGCTACTGGGCTGTTTAGTAGTTTAGATGAGCATTTACTCTATTTTATCAATATGAACTGTACTTTGTATTTGAAGCATTAAGTAAATGAATATTGGTAGCTGTAATACATGATGTATTTTGATTGAATGTCTTTCACCTTAGTATTAAATTACATAACATTTACAATAAGTATAATGGTTAGTTTAATATATGAATGTGGTGTTTAAATGAAGTTTAGTTCACATCATTAATGGCATCTATGTAATTTATGATGACATCAACATATTATGTGGGAATAATCCAAGTGTAAGAAAGACCCCATGCCAAGTAATGATATATATGCCTAAAGTGATAACTTAAGCATAAACCTTTGATATTAAGTAATCCCCTTGACCCATCTTAGCATAAAATGACACTAAGCCTAGTAAGACAAAGATTTATTCCCTTGAGACAATAGAACCACCAAATATAAGCTTGTGCCCCTATGACCAAAATGAGATCCCTAATAGAATTTTCACCTATAGACCATCAACCTAGCCAAAAAGTAGTTTGCACAAATAAACCTACCAACATCATTGTTGAAATTACCAAGTCCTAAGAAGAATGAGTTATGCCAGGGCACAAGTAGCCTAATGCTAGTTCTAGTTATTTCTCTTCTATAGCTCACAAATTTTGAGTGCTATGAGATTATTTCATATTTGCACCCAGTTGTAACAAGTCTTGATCTAACTTGGATAGATAGATAAGCACCTAACAAAGAATGAATTGAGACCCCAAATTTTATACAACATTATTTATTATTTTTCTATATTTATGATACTAGGTCAACAGGGCTAGTATAGTCTCTAAATTTTGTGCACAAGTTTAACACACAGTCACATCAAAATGACTTTGTTGTTTATATGCAGGTCTTCATCAGATATATGTTATTGGAACAAATAGTTCAACATAATACAAGTTTTCACTTCCAAATAGGCTACTAGGTCAAATAAGTTGACATAGTACTCTTATTCAGCTCTAAGAAATATATTAGGTTGACCAAGCTGATATAGTATTCCAAATAGCTTCTAGAAAACATACTAGGTTGACCAGGACAATATAGTCATCTTCACAGGGTTTAAAAAATAGGGAATTATAGTACTAGGTTAACCTAGTCAACATATTTGGTAAAATTTACAAGTAACATTCAAGGCACTTCAACAAAAATCTCATATTTATCTACATCTTCCAACCCACCAAGGCTCGTTTCTCTCTTTCTCTTTCATTTTAGTTCTTTCCTACAATTATGTTTTGCATAGTTTGTAGTATTTAAAACCACCCTCATACAACAAACTAGGTCAACCTAGTTGACCTAGTCTTATATTCTATCTTCTACCTAAAAGAATAGGTCAACCCTATTGACATAGTTATTAAAGACCCTTGCTTCAGTAGTATAGTAGTTACACTGTTGACACTATTCTATAATGTCTACATACATTATCATTTAAACCAACACTATAATATGTTTTAAGTTGGAAATTAACATCTATATGCTAATAATTACTTCATTATTTTACTTTCAATTGCTTACATTCTTAGAATATATCACATAGTCTAATTATGTATTTTTTCAATATACCATTTAGTTTTATTATTTTTCTCTTTCTTGCACACACTAATAAATCACATAATTTTAAAATGCATTTAAACATTTGTCTACCCAAGGCCTACCTACTTGGATTTCATCACCAAGAAGGATGCTGACTTATTTTTTTGGCTAAGTGTAAGCACATGTTAAATGGTATACATTGGTAAATCACCTGACACCCTTATCACTATGGGATTGTGAAGTGAGGGGACATGCCCCAATACCAAGCCAATACCATTACCAACACAAATTCCTTTCAGCCTAAATGTCCTGAAACCATCCATAGATTACTTTCTAGTTCCATAATTTTAGCCAAATTACCTATCACACTTAAATTAACACTTTATAATAATATAATAACATTCACTTAGCATTTAATTTCCAAGTTGACTGCTTACTCTTTAATCATTATATGTTGTATTTCAAAATCTTGTATTGGCTAACATTGGTGCAAGGGTTTGTGTTGTGTGCCTCAATTAGATCATCCTCATTGAACCCTTTGATTATGTGTTTCCTTTAATTTATTTATTTTAAGTACATTATAATATTTTCCCTATTTTTATTACATGGTCATTCTATTCAACACAATATCTTACACACTATTTTTCTCCCTATGTGTAGTACGAGGTTGACCCAGTCGACTTTGTATTTCTTTTTACTAGTTAGATTGTAGCACTAGGTCAACTTAATTGACTCTATACTCTTATCAGACTCTATTTTTCCTAATTTATAGTACTAAGTTGACCTAATTGACTCTGTATCTCCTTTTACTAGTCATATTGTAGTATTAGGTTGACCCAGTTGACTCTGTACTCTTATCAGACTATGTTTTTCCCAGTTTGCACTACTAGGTCGACCCAATCAACTTTGTACTCTTAATATTATCTTATCTATCTGAATTAGTTATCTATATATCTAAGTAATTTCTTTGTCTCTACTGTTGGGGATCAATCAACAATTTGATTACACTTATGAAAGCAATAAACCGCGGAATTAAATCAGATAGATAAGTAACTAGAATGATAAATAGCAAAGAACAAGAGATACAAGAAACCACCCTGAAAACTTGTATTAAACTCTTTACAGAAGGAATACAATTGAAGAAACTTCTTTCTTCCACACCTCTCTCAGATGTACAGATCTCTCTCTAGATCTCTTTCCCTCAAGAGCTCTCTCTCTCAAGTACAATCAACTCCAACAACCTGGAATGATTCACCTATACAATTCTGTACTGTTCTTCAACATTCTCATACATTCATACAATAAGCTAAGAAGATCTTTCCTACATATAGAATTAGGAAACTTGAGCATGCAATTACAACCAACAGTTAAGCCTCTTGAACAAGGGCTCTAAAAATAGTCTTACTAATAATAGAGATGCGGACTTAAGACTACAACTTAATCTCATCATGCAAACACTCGGTTTTGTTCTCAAAAATAGCTCTCTAGATGCACAGGTAACCGACGCCAGTTCCTACCTGCTTGCTTATGACCGATGTCGGCCGATCCCTACCAATGCCGATGTCTCTTCAACTGCTCTTGATCGATGTCGGTCGCTCCTAACCGATGCCGGTGACTGTGTAAACCTGAAACTTTGGTAATGCACTCCTTGGAAGCTTTTAGGCTCCACACCTTAACAATCTCCCACTTGGAGATAAACAACTGCACCAGTACCTGTATAACAACATCTTCTAGCTCTTCCATCTTCAACTCAATCATGAAGACCAACAGAAGTTGAATGAAGATTCAACTTCTCCTCTGTAACCGGCTTGGTTAACATATCAGTAGGATTCTTATCTGTATGGATCTTCTCCAGCTTCAACTCACCATCTTCCAATACTTGTCTTATGAAGTGTTACCTAAGTTGTATATGCTTTGTTCTTGAATGAAAGGCTGAATTCTTAGCCAAATGAATGGCACTCTGACTATCACTGTATAGTCTACAACTCTTTTGCTCCTTTCCAAGTTCTTCCATGAACCATGTCATCCATATCATCTCTTTGCTAGCCTCTGTGGCTGCAATATACTCTGCTTCTATAGTTGACAAGGCAACAACCTTCTGCAACTTTGATATCTAGCTAACTGCCGTTCCACCAACAGTGAAAACATAACCTGTGGTGCTCCTCCTACCATCCAAATCACCTGCCATATCTGAATCTACATAACCATGTAGAGAAGTATCTGAACCTCCATAGCACAAATGCCTACTGCTGGTTCCTCTCAAATATCTAAGGATCCACTGAACTGCTTTCTAGTGTTCCTTCCCTGGATTGGCCATATACTTACTTACAACTCCCACTGCTTGGGCAATATCTGATCTAGTACACACCATTACATACATTAAACTCCCTACTATGGAAGAATATGGAACTTTATTCATGTACTCTACCTCATCATGTGAATTAGGACATTGTTCTTTACTCAACTTAAAATGTCCAGCCAAAGGTGTGCTTACCGGTTTTGCATCCTGCATGTTGAACCGTTTCAACACCTTGTTCACATAATCCTCTTGAGACAAAATCAACCTGTGATTTTTCCTGTCTGTCTTAATGCTCATGCCAAGAATTTTATTTGCTGCTCCCAAATCCTTCATGGAAAATGTTTGAGCTAATTTCACCTTAAGCTCAGAGATATCCTACATGTGTGATCCTGCAACCAACATATCATCTACATACAACAACATAATAATATATCTACCATTGTCCAATCTCTTAAAATACACACAATGGTTAGATTGATACCTAATATAGCCATGCTTAGTCATAAACCTGTCAAATCTCAAATACCACTGTCTAGGAGCTTGCTTGAGGCCATACAAGCTTTTATTCAATCTGCACACTAACTTCTCCTTACCTTTGACCTCAAATCCTTTCGGCTGTTCCATGTATATTTCCTCATCCAAATCTCCATGAAGAAACACTGTCTTAACATCAAGCTACTCAAGATGCAAATCCTCAATAGCAACTAAAGACAGTACAATCCATATAGAAGTCATTTTAACAACAAGAGAAAAAATCTCACCAAATTCAATACCTGGCTTTTGTGTAAATCCTTTCACTACCAACCTGGCCTTATATCTCATCTGTCCATTCTCACCTTCCTTCAACCTGTAGGTCCATCTGTTCTTCAGTTTCCTCTTGCTAGCTGGCAACTCAACCAAATCCCATGTTTGGTTCTCTCTCAAGGACTCCATCTCCTCAACCATGCCACGCTCCCACTGACTCTTGGACTTCACCTGTAATGCTTCTTCAAAACTCTCTGGTTCTCCACCATCAGTTAGCAATAAATAGAATAATGAAGGAGAATATCTAATTGGAGGCTTACTTACCCTTTCTGACCTCCTGATGGGCGTATGAGACTCATCCACAACACGCTGTCCACCCAAATTCTCTAACAGTGATCGACCTTGATCACCTCTAGACCTGTTACTAGTCGACGCCGGTTCTGCTTGACCGACGTCGGTGCCTGTCCTACCGACGTCGGTCTCCGTATGACCGACGTCAATTTCTATTCTGCCGATGTCGGTTCCTAACCTACCGACATCGGTCTCTGTGTTTTCCTACAAGTGACTATTTCTTTTTCCCACAAGCTCATTTTGGACCGTCACCTCGTCCAATTCTCCATTGCTCTGCCCAGATTGATTCAGCTTCTTCAGCTGATCATTATACATCACTTTTTCATTGAAAACAACATCATGGCTCCTAATTATCTTGTTAGTTCCTAGATTCCAAAATCTGAAAACAAAATCATCTAAGCCATAGCCAATAAACGTGCACCTCATAGACTTAGCATCCACCTTCTTTCTATTTTCCTTATCTACATGCACAAAGGCTTCACAACCAAAAACTTTGAGATATGAGAGATCTACCTTTTTACCTATCCATGCCTCTTCTGGAATTCCACCATCTAGAGCTATAGAGGGTCCTCTGTTAATCAGGTACACTGCAGTGTCAACAGCTTCTACCCAAAACTCTAAGGGCAAACCAGCATGCAATCTCATACACCTTGCATGCTCCATGATTGTTCTGTTCATCTTTTCAGCAATTCCATTCTACTGAGGTGTCCTTGAAACCATCCTTTGCCTGTGGATTCCATGCATATAACAATAATCTCTGAACTTATAACTGTAGAACTCACCACCATTGTCAGATCTCAGGCACTTCAATCTTCTGCCTGTTTCATTCTCAACCATAGCTTTCCAAATCTTAAAAGTCTCAAATACATCAGATTTCTTCTTAATACAATAGATCCATACCTTTCTTGTAGCATCATCTATGAATGTAACATAGTACTGTGATCCTCCAATAGAAGCTACCTGAGCTGGTCCCCACATGTTTGTGTGAACAAGATGTAACTTATGCTTCTTCTTTGTTGACCCAGTCTTAAGAAAACTCACCCTCTTCTATTTTCCAAACACACAATGCTCAAAAAATTCTAGATCTATGCTTTTCAAATCTGAAAGCTTACCTTTAGACTTAAGAATTGACATCCCCTTCTCACTCATGTGGCCTAGCTTTGAGTGCCACAATTTAGCATCCACATCTGAAGTAGATAATATAGAAGGAGAACTGTTAGTAACACAATTACATAAATAGAGAGTACCTACTCTCTTACCTCTGGCCATTACAAGTGCACCCTTGGTCACCTTCCAAGATTTTGCTCTGAGAGTTACTGTACAACCCTCATCCCCTAACTTTCCTGCAGAAATCAAATTCCTCTTTAAGCTAGGAACATGCATAACATCTCTCAACACCCATGTGTTTCCATTCTGCATTTTCAGCTGCACTTTACCTTTGCCAATAATTTTACAAGGCTCATCATCCCCTAAGTACACTATTCCAAAATCTCCATGGATATAGTCACTAAAATATTCTCTATTAGGGGTAACATGAAAAGATGCACTAGAATCTAACACCCAAGATTCTATATTATTATGAAAAGAGAATATTAAAGCATCTTGTGCAATACCTGCAACCTTTGCTTCTTCTTTTCCTTCGTGCTGATTGTCCTCCTTAGGCTTTGACCAACAATCTCTGCTTATGTGCCCCATCTTTCCACAATTCCAACATTGTGGCTTCCTGCCATTTCTGGATTTGGATCTACCTCTCACCTTTGACTTAGACCTTGATCTCCTCTTTCTCTTCTCTTTTTGCCTTCCCTTGCTCTCAAAACTTAAAGCATTCCCTGATGTTTCCTCTGTGCTTTTCTTGCAAATTTCTTCATTCAAGATAACACTAACAACATCCTCTACTTTTAAAATATTTGATGTAGATGCAGTATTACTAACTGCCATTACTAAGCTATGCTAGCTTTCAGGCAAAGAACATAATATTAAAAGAGCTTTTATTTCATCATCAAACACAATATTGACTAAACTTAATTGATTTACAATTCCATGGAAATCATTCAGGTGATTAGATACAGATCCACCTTCCTGAATACGCAAATTAAATAACTGCTTCATAAGATATACCTTATTAGAAGCTGAGGGTTTTTCATACAAATTTGCTAAAGTAGTCATCAACTCTACCATTGTTTTTGCCTATGATAAATTAGATATCACAGTAGATGCTAGACTCAGTCTTATAGACCCTAGAGCCTTTCTATCAAGAACTTCCCATTCTTCATCATCCATGTCTGTGGGCTTCTTTGCAATCCCACCTAACGGTAAGTATAGATCTTTTTGATACAGATAATCCTCTATCTGCATTATCCAATGTTGATAATTTTTGCCATTGAACTTCTCCATTCTCAGTTTAATTTCTTCTACCATTGCTTCTCCCACTCAAATAGAAATCCATGTGGAAACTCCTATGAGTAACCTGTAATCAATACACACTACACAGATCTGAACCACCTGTTAGTGAACCTGAGCTCTGATACCACTTGTTGGATATCAAGCTCTAAGCCTATAACCTAGGCTCTGATACCGCTTGTTGGGGATCAATCAACAATTTTATTACACTTGTGAAAGCAATAAACCGCAGAATTAAATCAGATAGATAAGTAACTAGAATGATAAATAGCAAAGAACAAGAGATACAAGAAACCACCCTGAAAACTTGTATTAAACTCTTTACAAAAGGAATACAATTGAAGAAACTTCTTTCTTCCACACCTCTCTCAGATGTACAGATCTCTCTCTAGATCTCTTTCCCTCAAGAGCTCTCTCTCTCAAGTACAATCAACTCCAACAACCTGGAATGATTCACCTATACAATTCTGTACTGTTCTTCAACATTCTCATACATTCATACAATAAGCTAAGAAGATCTTTCCTACATATAGAATTAGGAAACTTGAGCATGCAATTACAACCAACAGTTAAGCCTCTTGAACAAGGGCTCTAAAAATAGTCTTACTAATAATAGAGATGCGGACTTAAGACTACAACTTAATCTCATCATGCAAACACTCGGTTCTGTCCTTGGAAATAGCTCTCTAGATGCATAGGTAACTAACGCCGGTTCCTGCCTGCTTGCCTGTGACCGACGTCGGCTGATCCCTGCTGACGCCGGTGTCTCTTCAACTGCTCCTGACCGACGTCGGTCGCTCCTGACCGACGCCGGTGACTGTGTAAACATGTAACTTTGGTAATGCGCTCCTTGGTGAAGCTTTTATGCTCCACACCTTAACATCTACCTCTTATTATTATTTCTTAGCACCCTCTTTCTTTCCTCAAGCATGAAATCCCATATCATAATATTTTTGGATAACTTAGATCCATTTAGATGCTATATGTGGTGCTCTTTTCTTCTTATATTTTGTTTTCTTTTATTCCTATTTTCAACTAGTGGGTCATCTTGTGATGCCCATCCACACATTATTATAGCCTTTGGTGAATATTACGATGCCCACCCACATGTAATTTTAGACTCTGTGGCATCTTACGATGCCCATCCATACATTCACTTACCCTTTAGATAATATTGTGATGCCCACTCTTATTCTACCTGACATGATACTAAATTAATTCAACTTCAAGAAACATTTTGAGGCACATAGGCTTGTATCTCACATGATCATCCTTGATATAGACATTAGTGTAGGACCCTTCCCTTGTTTTTATGCTTTCTATATATGCTATTTATCTAACACTTTTTTTAGGTTACTTACATGGTCCTCACCCTCTGTAGCAGTTCTCTATTTTTCATAAACCTTAGTCCTTGCTTTTGGTATTTTTGTTTTTTATCATGAATTTAATTGTAAAACTATGGATAGGACCCATTCTTCCTCATGATATACTTTTATCCTCTTTATTTTCTCACTTTCCAAACACTTTTTGACACTCCTTGGGTTTATCTTTTGTGAGTTTCCATGTAAGACCATGGATATGACCTATCCTTCCTCAAAAATACCATTTTTTGCTTATCTTATTTATTTTTACACTATTTTTGGCACCCTCATTGGTTTATCTTAATATTTGTAGTGTAAAATCATGGATAGAACCTGGCCTTCCTCATAAAATCACCATATTTTTCATTCCTTTTTAGAATATGTTTTGCAATGTTTACGAGTTATTGATCTTTATTCTCATCTTTAGATTTTGATTCTTTTGATAGATAAAATTTGCACAATTATTAATTTTAGCATGTTTTCATCTATTTCCCTCATTATAATGATAAGAAATCACACTTTATTGTCATTGTATCCCTTTTTTGCCCTTTGCCACTTTTTTTATGATTTGAAGTAATTCAAATTATTTCATGTTTAATTCCTCTTGATTTTCTATCCTTTCACTTCATATTGGATAAAATAAGGTAAAAGTAAAGATAACACTTGTATTTCATCTAAATTTATGAGACTCCTCAACACCATGCTTTCTAATTTCTTTCTCTTAGAAACTAAGTCCCAAGTATTCAAATGAAAGTCATATTTAATAGCCATGTTTGGTTTTCCAAATCCGTATAGAGGAGGAATAGAAAAAATCCATCAATAAATTTAAAATCCAAATCATTTGAAACAAAATTCAATGATATAAAAAAGGCAACATATAAATCTCAAAAGTCAGAATCATACCAAAAAATGTGATTACAAGCACATCTATTATCTCTATTTGAATCTCAAACTCCACAGTTGGCCTCATAATAGAGCCAAGGTCCATTATGGTATGATAGGTTAGTAGATTAGAATATGATAATTCAAAAAACTCTATAGTGAAACCTACTTTCTCACGTAAGTACCCAATCTTCATAGTAGACTGATGACTCTGTAAGGGATCCTGAGGAATGGGGAACATGTTGTGAGAAGGTAGGTCCATTTTAATTTTCATGTATATAGCCTTCATGGGATGATATATATAATTCATTTTTTGACATAAGACTTATATGGCTAAGAGAAGTTCTTTAGAGTCCTTAAGGTATAAAGCCCTCTTGTTTTGATAAACCTAATTTCAGTGTTTTGACTTTGATAAAGAGTTCCTCTACCTTGGTTTTTCCATCATTATCCCCTCCACCCATTTCATCTTTCCCCTTGATAGGCATGTGTGATTTTAAATCTATTTTCCCTCCTCTCTACTTCCTTATTTTTCACATCTTAAAAAAATGCAAGTACTACATTGTTTTAGTTTTATCTATCCTTAGATAAAACATGTTTGAGCTACTATGGATTACTTTATTTACACTAGGACCTTACATTTATAGATGTGCCTTACTTTATTTTACCATTTTTTATTGTTGTACTACCCCTTTTTGTGAACACCTGAGTTCATTTATAATTTTATGTACTTTTTCCATTGTTGAATGAGGTTAGATTGTTAATTCCCACTCATCAATATTGTTTTCCCTTTTATGCACCTTTTTCCTTTGATGATTGAGTAAGGATTGTTACTGCTCACTCATCAATATTGTTTTACCATTTTTACTTTCCCCTCTTTATTTAAGTAAGTATTATTAATGCTTCTACATTGATGTTTAATTACCATCCTTTTTGATATGTATTCTTGGTTTGATTTGGTGAGTTTGACTTTCTTACTTAAGGTTTACTTGTTTGAGTTTTTTGATCTTTAGTAGCCTTGGATTTTTGGTTACCCAATTTACTCTAAACATTTTGATTTGATCATTTTGTCTAATATAGCACTTTTCACCCCAGCTTGCCAAATTTATAAGTACATCCCATCCATATAGCACCATTTATCTTATCTTTCCTATATTTGTTTGTTTTTGTTATTTAGTTTTGTATTCTTGGGTTTGTCAAAAGCAGTCTCTATACCCTCCATAATCAAAACTACAAACACAATAGACAACCATCTAGTGATAAAGGTAAGTCAAGGTATGCATATATTTACCTTTTAGTTATTTCCATTTCCATCATTTAATTTAACTTATTTTTACTTTAAAATACTACAACCTTTTTTTATCCTCAACATTGTGTGTTACTATGTTATTTCCCTTGTTTCATCTGAGTGACACATGATGAGATTCAAGTGGGGCATATGCATACACATAATATTTTCAAACTTTTATCAAATAATGGTGCTTTATATCTTGAAAGAACCTGTAGAGACTCAATCTATCTGAGTACATGTCCTAAGGGGTGATTGAAAAGGAGTGGGTAGACAATTGATGATTTTTAAGATTTTTGTCCCTTATTGCCACTTATTACCTATCCAACTATCTCCTAAAACATTACCCTAAGCTATTAATCCTCTTTTGCATAGTCCTATAGTATTTTACCATCTTCTATATCTCTTTTACTCACCTAAAACCCATTTTGATAGTTTACAATATGAGGTTGACTAGCTTGACCCTGTACTCTTATTGGTGAATCTCATTTAGGGTCTAGGTCAGCTCTTGGCTGACTTAGCCTATGACTTAGTGAGTTTTTGTCAATAATAGTATTAGGTCAACTAGGTCAACCCTGTTGGTTGAAACTTAAGAAAAGACTTAGGATTAAATCCACTTATATATAAAATATCATTTCTCCATTCTTATAGAGACATTATGAGTTATTATTCACTTGCACTTATTTATAATATACTCTTTCACCATTCTACTTGAGAAGTCTTAACTTAGGGTTTATACTTGGAGAATCTAGTCTTGTGAAGAAGTCTTGGATGCTTTGACCTTTCGTAGTGATCTTTACAAACCACAAAAACCTCTTGTGAAGCCCCTTTGGATAAGGGAGAGATTGAGTCTTGATGGGTTCATCTTTCAGGTAAGTATTCTCTAACTTTTCTCCTCTCTTTAGTAGATAGAAGTATCATAAGTATTGGATTTCAAATAATATTACTCTTATTGTTCATGCATTAGGGACTTACTCATACATAACTAAATTGAGATTTTCTTATGAATGTTTACTTCCTTTTTATTTATTAACCCTCATATTATGCCACAAACTTTGGTGAGGACTAGATTAGATTTATTTTCTTTACTTGTTATAAGTATAGTGAATATGAAAACATAGGGATTAGTGAGGGTCATTATATGATTGTGCTTGACTAGAGGATTTGGAAACCTCCCTAGTATTATTATTGTGATAAAATATCCCATAATTAGGTCTAGTGAATCCACATATTGGTCATGTTCTCACTTATCTAATGTATCCCCAATCAGAATTATAAGTAGGATCTAACTTCTCTGAGTTAGGATTGATTTATAGATGCATTGAATTTTTGATTGCATACAAGGCATGCTTTAGTTAGTTGAATCTAGTAGTTATTGTCATGGATCAATAAGTGTGTTACACAAGTTTGTAAGCAGTTTCCTTATTGCTTTAGTTTCTTACCTTATTTATTCCTAGGTGTTAAGTGTGTTTCTTAGAGCTAGGTATCATTTCTTTGCTTGTCTTTATGTGCCTTATTGTTTCTATAGTTTAAAAAGTGTCCTTGAGTACTAGATTAATTGGAAAGTCCATCAAGGTGATCCTTATCTCATATTACCTTGTTTGAGTCATCATGTCATCACTATCATGAAAAAGTTTGGGTTCTCTTGAATAACAGGTTGGTCACCCATTAGATTAAATAGAAATGTTGAAATTTTGGCCTCACAAGGCCAAATGTCAACCCCTACCATCAAAAACTTGAATAATACCCCCCTTTATCTTATCTATAATGTTTAAGCTTTCCATAATCTCATGGTTGGTGTTTTAAGAGTCTTTGAGTCTTGTGAGAGGTCTTATGTTACTATAGATCTTGATTGTGCCATCACATATTAGAGTTGCATTGGGCCTATATGGTTATAAGACAATGATCATAGTGATCATAAAGTGATTAGGGAAGTTGTATTGGTATTAAGCATGATAGGCTTAAAGATCCCTAGTAGGAGTTTGGGTCATTTCAAGGTGAAAGTAAGCATCACTAGAAATGTGAAGGATGTTTAAGTCACTTTTTGTTTATGGTATAAATTATACTGATGTGTGTCAAAACCATATCCCATGGCCTTTTTATTCAAGCATCTCACAATGCCTCATTAGCCCTTTCAAAACCTTAAATGCCCTATATGATTTAATGTACCTTATAATATCTTCATGAAAGGGGAATTTTTTAGCATTTCATTGTTTAAAATATCCTTAAAGAGGTCCCATTATCTCCATATAATTATCATTAAGAGTTTCATGCCATAAAGGGTCCATTTGAAGACTTGTTTTCACCTTTCAGTAGCAACATGGGCCCCACACATGGAAAATAGGTATATTTTAAACTTCTCCTATTGTACCATAAGTTTGAAAATCCATTTTACCTTTATTTTGCTTCCCTCTACCCTAAAATGGTGGTTTTAACTCAGAGACATGAAGAAAATGGCGTTTTTAGGTGCATTTGGTGAGTTGTATGAAATGGTAAAATTAGTCTATACAAGGGTGGATTAAAATACTATATAGGAATTTAGTATAGATGTATGGAAGAATTTTTAGGGTCAAATAATGTAGAACAAGTCTAAAACCATTGCTCCTTCTTCATTGGCTTCTTTGGTAGCTCAACCACTATGTCAGGTTTTCCTTCATTTCATATAAGAGAGGTCAGATCAGGGGATAGTATTTTGGGAAGATGAAATATGTCCACTGAAATTATTATCTATGTATTTTATCAGTAGTTTCATGGCCAGATCTTCATGAAAAATCATTAAAAAAATTTCCACTCTAATAGACCTCTTCACATATGCAAGGCTAAGAAAGTATAATAGTTTTGGTACATTTCTAAGGATTTTATGCAAACTAATAATTGTTATGTGTTTTTGACATCCTATTAGATTATATAAATTACCCTCCATTCATATTTCACATGTGTGAGAGTTTGGAAATAGTAAAATATTCATGTTTTCTTTGTTTATAGTCTATAGGTAGATTTGGATAATAAATAGAGTGTTGAGTGATTTCTCTAAAAGGAGTTGATAGTGTTGAAAGGTTGGTTGAGTGATCCAAACTTCCCCATTCCTCTCTACTCAAGATCGGTGTTCAAAATATCCTTTCATCAGTTCAAAAGGTGTTTTCAATGAAGGTTTCATATGAATTTAAAGTTCACTATGTAGTAGCATTATGTGTTGCTCATGAAACCATCGTAACCTTCAAATCATACGCTAAGAACATGGAAAGAGGTTTTATAATCACAATATGTCATAATCTCATCCTTGGAGTAGGTCTCTTAACCTGTAATACAACCTCACAAGCCTAAAACTACTTTCCTTGCCTCTAAATTTCCACACAGGCAGTTTTAGTAAAGATTAAGGTTTTTTTTCAAAGATTAAGGTTCCTCAAAGATTCTTAGGTTTCAATTTTGGAATGTGTGTGCCTTTTTCTACCTCCAAAAGTGCCATGATTACATAGGTTTGTGTATAAATATCCTAAATGTTCTTCTGGTTTGTATTGAACCCATTCTCCATTTCATGTCATGTTTTGTCCCTGTCATTTAATGATGTCTTTACTATCATTGCATTATGTTTCAACTCTATTTTCATACTTCAGCCTTCATATCACCCATAGCCACCCTCCTCCACCCATACACCCTTCATTCCAAGTCTAGACCATGTTAGATAAACCTGAACACCCCTGGTGATCATCAAGATTCATGAGATCAATTAAAGTTAGACCCATATAGGTCATAAACCCTATTGGAGAAGCTAATGACCACCTACAACCATCCTTCATTAGCTTGGATAGTGATGTGGAATAGTATGTGAAGGCTAGAACCTAAATTAGTAATGAATCAAGGTTATGAAGGGAAATGGAAATGAAGGAGATAGAGGTAAATAGATTTAATCAAGAACCACATGCTAAACCTACTTAAAAGAAGGAAAGGTTAGTCAGAACCTTAAAGTATATACACAGGACTGTAGTGAAGAAGTTGGAGTAGGGGTGTGACTACAAGGTTAAGAGTACTAAGAGTATGAGGAGATTTAGGAAGCTGGAAAGAGATAGGAAGGGTAATCAAGAACCATGAAGGCATTGAAGGAATATTAAGATGGAAAAAATAGGGTTAGACAAAGATAATTTTGTAAAACAAAAATGGTTCAGGTCATTTGTATTACCCAAGGATGACCACATATGTTCTTTCCTTATACCATAAGGTGATCTTAGAAATCAAAAATGATTTTCACCTTTTTTATTTTTATTTTTATAGGGTCTAGTGACTTGGATTTCATCACTAAGTGATAGCCAAAGTTTGTGTTCCAATAGACTTTTTAGGTAACTAGGTTACACCCTTATTGAGGAAGACTGTTCACATCCACCTTGAACTTAGGCTAACATTGGATTGACTTATAGGCTGTGGGATACCTAAGATGGAGGTCAAACCTCTAGTTTTGATGGGGCTAGTGTTATGGATAATTTTTACATGGGAAATTTATAGGGTGGTAAATCATAAATTACTATGTATAAGTTACCACATGGTAAATAACATTTACCATAGTGATATACATATATAGGTTAGATTATATTATTGTTGTTAAGATATATTTTTATTTTTTATAACAATATATCATAATAGGTGTGTTCTTAGTTATATGAGTTTCAAAGGTTTTATAGGTGAGATAATATCAGAATTGTTATAGGACATTATTATTATATATATGTATGTAATGTTTGAAATTTATTAATCAAAGAATTTAGTGTGGAAGAAATAATATATTTGTGTTGAATTAAAATTCCCTATGTACATTTGGATTTATTATTCTGAACATGAGATTAATCTAAGTTAAATATCTATAAATACCCATCATTGGTATCAGATCAGCTATGGCAATGGGACTGTGAGAGCATCTAAAGGGGAACTAGTGCAACACTTTATCATTGTGTATGGAATTTTTTTAATGTGAGAAGTTTTTAAGTTTTGTAGATTTTTTTTTGGTGTGTCCTATTATTTCATGCATAGACTCTATTTATGTCATGCTTCTAACATAAAAGTGAAAAGGAATATCATTAAAATTAGTGAGGCTTACTTCTCTTGGCTATAATAATTTATACTCATGGTCATAGAGGAAATAAAATATGTTGTTTATATACAAATTTGTATATTGATCTATAATCTTGCATACATCATTTATTTGGCATAATCTCATTACAAAAGAGTTAAAATGTGGTGTTTGTGTAGCTAGTCAGAAGCTTCTCTTTTGGTGTCAACCACCATTCTGGCCTACAATGGTCAACTGGGGAATTAATATTTGTGTTGTATTTTAAATGTGATTACATTATTTGGACAATCTCTATTTTCACAAACTATGCCCCTGATCTAAAAATATCCATGATGATGCTTGTCAGTATCTCATGTTGACAAAGACAACTCAAGTAGTAATCATTCTTCCTCTAACTATGCATCATGATTAGTTTATCTCACCATGAAACTTCCCTTGAAATCCCTGTTGCTATGCTATTAACTCTACATGCATCACCACATGACTATCAAATCTCCTTGACAACAAAGCTTCCATTTGGATCTTTGGTTACCCTACTTCATTAGATATTTTGGAGCAAAAGAGCATCGAACCACATTCTTAGTCATCAATGTCTACTAGGACCAGGTCAAAACTCAATTCATGGTCAATGTTTTTGAGTCACAAATAAATTCTTGTTGTTTAGTATTTATTTTACGCTCTTTATATAAGTTAGTAATAGGTCATTTAGGTTTAGGTATACAAACATTGAGTTGTATTTTGCCCCTTTCTTATAGGTATAATTTTATATGAGAAGTTTTATTTTGTGTTTTTTCTTACATTGTCAAATAAGACAAATTATTTTTGTCAAAAAGTTGTAAGAAAAAATATATTCCTTATAGACACATTTTCGCTCATACACGATGTACAGGTTACTACTAAGATTCAAATCTTCATTGGAAAATTAAGTATCCATTTGCTAAAGGAAGGAGGCAGACAAAGGTAGGAGGATATTTACACCTCTCATTCATCACCAATGACAAGGTTATTGATATGCTATGGTGGCACATTTGTGTGGTGTACATTTGCTTTTCAGTAGTGTGGTGTGTTTTTTTTTTTTTTTTGGAAATTTTCACATTTTGGGAGAGGAACATATAGAAATGTTTCATTTTCCATTCAAAACCAAATCGGCTAAAGTCAAGGAACATTACCAATGGTAGTATTATTTACTATGTGAGATTGAGTGGAACGATTGTACATAACATCTACAAATAAGAAGTTGATTTCTTACAAGGTCAAATGTGACATTTAGTGTGTGTTTTCTTTTAGTTGTAGTTTAGTGTGCAGAAGATGTAAAAAAAACCCTAATGTTTTAACTCCTAGTAGAAAACATTGTAGAGTGTGTCTTTAAGTTTATTATAATACTCATAGATTTGGAAAGGGGTGGTGGTTGATCTAGAAAACCATATATATAAAAAGGTAGATAAACTTTTACTGGTGTAGTTGTCCTCTAACTGCCTTCCTTATTTATGAAGATGATCTACCAGTGGGATGTTGAGTGCATTATTTTCATGGAGTAAATGCAGGATGCATTCCTTTGCATAGTTGTGGTCATGTATAGCAAGATAGACAGCCAATTGGAAGTTTACATGCCTTTTTTGATATAGATTATGATAAAATCCCATGTAACATGTTATATTAGAAAGAGTTATGTTGTACCATGTCAACATTAAGGGGGTGAATGTTACAAATAATGTTTACATGGGAAATTTATAGGGTGGTAAATTAGAATTCACTATGTATAAGTTACCATATGGTAGCATGGTAAATAACATTTACCATAGTGATATACATATATAGGTTAGATTATATTATTTTTATTAAGATATATTGTTATTTTTTATAAAAATATATTGTAATAGGTGTGTGCTTAGTTATAGGAGTTTTAGAGGTTTTATAGGTGAGAGAATATCAAAGTTGTTATAAGAAATTATTCTTATATATATTTATGTAATGTCAAAAATATATTAATCAGAGAATTCAGTGTGTAAGAAATAATATATTTGTGTTAAATTAAAATTCCTTGTGTAAGTTTGGCTTTATTATTCTAAACATGAGATTAATGTGAGTTAAAGCTCTTCAAATACCCATTAGCTAGTTTCCCTAATTTTTCACTTCAACTCTCTATAAGACCTAATCTTATTGGGATGAAAAGGGATGAAATAATATTAGGTATACAAATTACAGACCCATCATACATACCAACCCACGTACATCTGATTGGGTATACAAATTAAGGACCCATTATTTCAATAACCCAAATAATTATGTGTTTTAATCACATTATGACATGAGGGGCTTCATATCTCTAATACCCAGGGTTTTAATAATGACCCTAAATCATAAATTTTTTGTAACACTTCACATAATATTTTATGACTGAAGTGGTCTTAAAGTGAAAATACCCTATTGAAAATTACATGTTATTTAATTTTCTTATATGTATTTTGAGCCTCATGTATTTTAAGTTATATTGGGGACCATCTAGATAGCCCATTTAAAACTTATCTTAAGGCCAATCAACCACAAATTATTTTTAAGTATAATGGAAACCAATCTTCCCTAAGATCTCATGATATACCACTCTGAGTGAGGGTTAAGAGATTAAACTATTCCTACTCTTAGTGAGGTAGATCTGTGAACTACAATCGCATTGCACAGTCATCTTACCATTAAAATTAAGGTTTATATTGTATATATGTTAATGATTATTTATTGTTATACCCACATGTTATGTGTTGCATAGTTTGAAATTGAAACCAATCAAAATTATCCCAAGTCATAATTTTTCATTGCACATTTGTGCAATAAGGTGTTGTACTACCTAAATTTTGGGTCATTATAACTATTATACTATCTAAATTTTAGAAAAATCAAATCAAGTGTATTTAGACCTAAATCTAGTTTTAAATCAATTATCTGCATTAGTTCACTTTTGACCCAATTCTTATTTAGATCAAATCAAGTCAAATTAGGTCAACTTTGACCAAAGCCAAGTAAATAAACAAAATACACCCTCTTTGGGTCCATTTCAATCAAACACATCCACCATTTTTTGGGCCATTTAAATCTAGACCAACCCTCCCTCTTTGGGGCCACTTAAATCAAAATAATATACCATCTTTGGGATCGATTACTTCCAATCCAATCCCATTTCATGTATCCTTTCTTGGGGGAATTAGTCTAAGGTTTTAATCTAAGTCATGATATCTCATGATCCTAAACTTATTCTAACATTTCCAATCATTAATCAAGATGTGATAGACCAACTCTCCCATCTTAGTCAACAACTATCCCACTTTACATCTATTTCTGATACTTTATTCACTAGTTAAAAATCCACCTCCACCCTTAAATCCACAATATAACCAATAATTTATCATCCAAGGGAATTTATCTATTGAAAACCCAAGTGTATCTAAGTCTGATAACTAATCAATTAGGATATTCCATGATCCCCTTCCCAGGAATGATCAAATTCTTCCACTTCTAAGTCAAGGCCAAGATAATCAACTCATTTTCAACATTTTTGTCAAATAACCTATCCTTGATGATTCAAAGTTTGGTGAGTTACCTTTTGACCAATGACTCATTTTTGATGAAAGACCCATATTTAATGAGCCTATTTCTAAAGACCCCACTATTAAAAAATATCTCATCTTTCTACCATTGCAAAAATTCCCCTATTTTGTAAAATTAATTCATCCCAAAGCCTTCATTTCTAAGTGAAAAGGGTAATTATGGGAAATACAATCTAAGAATACATCATTATGGCCACTTCTATATCAGAATCAGTTTCCACTTTGGAACTAACATTATAAACAATAAAAATGCTCTCAGAAGTCAAATCATAATCAGGTTCTATTTTAAAATCAATATTAGAATTAGGTTCCACTTTGGAACCAACATCAGATTTATCATCAAAACCAAAATCAACATTATTCTTATGATCATATTTAGATCCACTTGATTCAAGATCAACTTTAGAATAAAATACATTAGTGGGTATTATGACATCGACTACACACTTATGACAAATCCATTTGAAGACAACATTGATTCTTCCATGATTTTGGAGGAAGCCTCCTTTGACATCAACATAAAGGATTGTGCTATGTTTAACCCTTCAAATACCATTACCTAGCCTATTCACATTAATTATCTTATCCATTCCTTTGATAACTAATTTACCACAACTATTGATTGGGACCAAAATAATCACATATTATTGAATTTTTTCTATGGTGGCATATCAGTTGTAGAATTTATAGGGATCCAAGGTATAAATTGATCAAAATACAAGTTTGTTAGTGAAACTTTATTTGAGGCACTAGGGGAAAATCAAACTTTAAAATTAACATTTCCTAGTGAAACCTTATTTGAGGTGTTAGGGGATAATCAAAGTCAAAATTCAACACCTTTTAGTGAAGCTTTTTATGAGGTTCTAGAGGATAATAAAAATCAAGAAGAATTTTTTGACAAAAACCTCTTTGAGGCACTAGTAGTTGGACAACTTAGTTATTCATTATTTGATGAGGATATTATTGAAGTCAATATCAACACAATTTATAATCCAAAAATTATTCATATTTCAACAACTCTCATGCCTAAAGAATAGGAAAATATTGTGGTCTTATTGAGAGAATTGTTAGAGGTAGTTGGCCCCACCAAAACCTAAATTTTATCATAATTGGAGCATTCATAATAAAAAATAATGCGTGAGACTATTAGTCCCAATGCCATTTTTCCTCCTAGAGGTTATACCTCCTATTTTGATCCCAAATTTTTTCCAAAACATATTTCTCGTAGTAAAATCAAATCCTTTATCCAATGCTTATCCTTTTTATCCTCCTTGACAACACTCAATTTCATAGAGGCTATGAATACACCTTGTTTATATTTTGGAAGAAACATAATAAATAACTAAATAAGATCACAACAATATTAGTGTAGTCCACATCAACATAAGGATCCTAGTAGAGCAACTATCTAGAGTGGGTATTGGCCAGACATCAAAGGGTCAACATTATGTATCTCATAATCCTCTATTGATTTGAGACGTTAAAAAATAAATAAATAAATAAAAATTAAAATAATCAAAATATAAAGATAAATAATTCATCCAATGGTGAAAACTATGCTTATGGTGCCTTAGGAAAGTACCATAATGAAAACTAGGTTTCTGGTTTCATGCATAAATAATTCATTGTCTACAAGTACCTTGACACTTAGGGGAAACCCCATTCACATTGAAATACATTCCACTCCATCCATTTTGACCATTAAAATTTTATACAAATCCTATTCATCCAAGCCCATCCTATCATGCCCATTAATCTTCCCATCTTGACCTTGTTATGAAAGTAAAAGGTATATTGAGACCTATTTTAGGAAACATTTTGTCCTATTATCCAATTGGTACTTTTAAGAATGGATGCATTGGTTCTCACATGACATATTCCTTGGATTTTCATAGGACCTTCCATCATCATAAATTATTATTCCACATTATCCTTTTCATTCTTCCATTCATTATAATTGCACATCCTAGTGATAGAACAAGTTTTACCTTTGTTAGTTACCCCTTATGTATACTTATTCAGATTTTTTTTTATAAAAATATTACAAACCAATCAAAAATATATAGATAACCAGAAAATACCTAAACATTACCAA
This sequence comes from Torreya grandis, assembly GCA_037957365.1. Taxonomy (NCBI): domain Eukaryota; kingdom Viridiplantae; phylum Streptophyta; class Pinopsida; order Cupressales; family Taxaceae; genus Torreya; species Torreya grandis. The sequence goes on from JARHVA010003667.1 coordinate 707,907, forward strand.
ATGATTAAAATCTCCATGAGAGATATAAATCCATAAAATTGTAAACATTTGATAATGTTTAAAATATTCAAGAGAGATATAAAGCCACAAAATTAAAAAAAACATTGGTCTTGTCTTAAATCTAGCCAACAATACCTTGATTAATTATTTATCCACTCATTTTAACACCCCTTGGGATGTGTCTTCCCCTTATTGGGATATGGCTTTCCCCCTAATTTTACCTCCATTCTAGCTCATAACTTTCACCCTCTTTGGGGCAAATCAAACTGTGTAACTTATTCCAATTTATCATATCCCAATTCCACCCCCTTGCATATATCCTTTCTTTGGGGGACCATTCCATTATTATTTTCATTTCACCTTCACATGTGGATATTTACTTTTTTAATGACAAGATTCATTCTATTTATTTTATTTTCAAGTTTGTGTGTGCATGCATTTATTTATTTATTTTTCTTGTTGTGCATTGACTCTGTCCATATACATTAATAGGGTGAGTCCTTGCACTTGTACTTTAGTCCATCCATAAGCATATGATAGAAATGTAACCTCATTTTCTCTATATCATTGTTTAAATGTGTCATTTGCCTCTTGGATCAAAGGTCAGCACTTATGCACATTGCATCTAGGTCATCATGGTGTTTTTATATCATGATGCATACCATTGTGTGTTACATTAAAAATCAAGTGATTGAAGCTTATATATAATGTCACACTATGATGGTAACTTATCCCCTTAAGAAAATATCTATTTTAAAGCCAAATAATTTTGGTCATCTTTGACCACATCACATCATTTCATCCTTATTTTATGTTTTTCAACATAATATCAATATTCTATTCTTCATCATTTATCATCACATTTTACCCCATATTTGGGGGAACTACAATAACCTGAGGTCCACATGGACTATGAGGAAATAATTAGTCACATGACATTATTGAGGTCAGATAGATCACCATTATTCTTTAAATCCAATTACATTATTCTTCCATAATTATTTTATTCTTCCAATCATCTTCATACTTTTATCACTATACACATCCTTATGTCCCTGGTTTTGTTTGTGGCTTCTTCATTCCTTGGAAAGTAATTATACCATCCACGTATCTAATATCAATTGTCCTATAAAATTTATATCATCCATCTCATCTTTAATTTGTGTCATAGGTTCAATCCTTAATCTATTCTTACCAATCAATCAATGAATTAATTAGTTTGTGTAGACACCGAAATCGTGTCGACTCCCCTGGTCATCCCTCATGTTATTCTCCCTCGCCTATTTAACCCCTGTCGACCATTTTCCCACTAGCCTTGAGCCTGGCAACATGTCAAAATGAGCAGAAGGCTAAAGTTAGTCTCTGCCCCCATTTTGCATCTGCCGACCACGGTCACCACCCGACCGACGTCACCAACGTCGGTCACTTATCGGCCGATGTCGGCGGTCCTGCCGACGTCGGTTCTCCTTAGCACTGCGTTCTCAATCCGAACGCAGGAACTGTTATTCCATTATTCGTTATCAATCAGTTATCGAACCATCCCTCACCTTCATCAGCAAAACCATTTGAAACTCTTATCATTCGAATAGACTCTGGCAATCATTCAAAAACTCTGACAATCACCCCGAACTATTACGATCAGTCAACTCCGGCATCCAACCAATCTGCATTCACTTTCTCGAGTTCTATTTATACTTCGATCAACTTCTGCGACACATCAACGACTTTAATCATGTCTTCAGTGTGTAATAGGTAAGTATCTCTCTCTGTGTTTTTGTTTCTCTCTGGTTATTATTTGTTTATTACTGTTATCACCCCTATTTTAGACTTAGACTATAACCCCGACCTGACTTCCTCCTTTACACCTCTGTCCACTATCCCCTGACTACACAGTTTGTAACTTTGCTCAGACTTCCTGCATAAACCCCAAACAAAACAATAGACCTTTCTGCAAAAGCCTAAGACCCTGTCCCGACTCTAAAACCTTGACCAGACCCAACCAGACCCTGTCCCGACTCGACCAGACCCGACCAGACTCGACCAGACCTGTCCAAGAACTGTTGCCCCAACCGATGCCGGTCATTACCCCGACCGACGCCGGCACTTTAACCGACGTCGGCACCCTTCCCTAACCAACGCCGGCACAGAGACTGACACCGGCGACTGTGCAGAACATTCTGCTGCATATCAGGTATGCATTTGTGTTTTATTTCATTTTGTGTTTTATTATTTCCATTTCTAGAAAATATTCTGTTTTAATCAGTGGGTTGATATCCCTTAAGGAAGTCTTCATACTTCAGGGATCAAGTGTTTGCTTGACAGCCCACCGTCTCCTTGTCTAACATTTTTCATGTTTAGTCCATTTTCTTTTGCAGGTGTCATTCCTCCACAGCCAAAGAGGAGTACCTTCCAACGTCTGATTTCGGTGCACACGACCATATCCAGGTATCTTCTAACCTTGACCATTTCTTTTAGTTTCTCATTTCTATCTTTGAATGTAGAAAGTGATTTAGCGTAGAAACATTTTGGCACGCCCGGTGGGACCCTTAGGGCCTTCCTTGGGTTCTTTCTTTCTTTCGTTCATATAGGTGCATTAGGTTCCTTCCTTTTTTGCCTCTTTCATCTCTTCTAAATGACATCGTAAGCAGGAATAAAAAGAACTTTTCTTTTCTTTCTTGCACTTCTAGACTAGTCAAAACTCATATTCTTCGACTCTTTCTCCATTCGTTTTCATACGAACAAAACATTTCGACTTGGGCATTAAAACACATTTCACTTTCATTTCTGCTTGCTTGCATTTCTTAGACCACACATAGTAATTAATAACCGCATATTGAATTAATCTAGTCCACTTGATGTTACACGACCAAACCACTTGTACAAAACAAACATTTTAACTTACCTGAGACAAGGCCCGACTGGGATTTCATCCCCCAGCAGATACCTTACCCATCTCGGCGATCTTACTTGGATATCATCACCAAGGGGAAAGCCCACTCCATTCTCTGGCAGAGTCTAATCTCTAGGGGAAGTATATTTTGGCTAAGTGGGCCCAGTTTATCACTGGACTCATGAAGTGAGGGGAGCTTGTTCCTTAGCACCAGGCCTTGTAAGAAACCTAACACAGACTTCTTGAGCACCATAACTAACCTGAAACCATCCATAGACTGCTTCTTCTAAGACCCGACTCAAAAGCCAATCTTCCTCTACACATATTCTAAGGCATAAGCCACTATAATCCTAATAATTTACTCCTAGGGTTTTAGGATCTGCTTGTGTTCTTCATCTTTTTAGTTCTTATCAGCTTGTTTGAGCTTGTGAGGACGTTCTTCCTTGCCTTGAATGGTTCTGACTCGTAGCCAAGCCAAAGCTCTAGTCGATCACACGAGGCATCATCCACTTCCGTCTACCCCATCCATAACTAGCCCTAAAATGGAGTTTAACTTAGAGACTAAAAGAAATCCTACTCGACCATCCCCAACCCAGATGCCTATCATCCCAGAAGGGGACCAAGATTTTGCACGTTCTTGGACCTCAATGTCACAGCCCTCCAAAACTATCTCACGAGGAACCCAACGCGAGACCTTTCGGATGAAGTGGCGATGACATCAACATCATCTGCTACCCAACATTTTGCCTCAACCATTAACCCGACCATGGCCTATACGCAAAGTTTGGCCTCCCCATCTATTTTTAGACTGACCTCCATCAGGGTTCCATTACCCCCTCAACCACCTGCAATTCAACCAAGTTCTACATCATACCAAAACTTGATTGTCTCGACCCCACACACTCTTGCGCCCATATATGTAGGAGTGCCTACCTCACCCTTTGTCAATGCCGTCACACAACCACCTTTGGCGATATCTACTTAGCTTATGCCTTCTACCTTCATAACCCAACCACCTTTGGCCTCCACTTCTGTCCCTGCGACTAGTCATCCATATGTTGCGCCCTTACTGGTACAACCGACTACGTCGTATACCTCTTCTAGCCTCTTTCAAGTGCCTTACAATCTAGGGGGTGCTCCACCCACCAATCCGTCAGTAGATATCATCAAAATGCTGATGGACAGGATGTCCAGTCTTGAAACCTCTATCTCCAGCTCACACAATGCTCTCTCGTATGACCAAATTTACAACGAGCCCATTCATCCTTCTGTGCCCTTCTGACCATACCCCAACCAGTGGGAACTTCCTAAGTTTTCTCATTTTCAAAGCAAGGAAGACCCACAATAGCACTTACGGGCATTCAGACATGCCTGTTACCCTATCGCCCACGACGATGCGTTACTTCTACACATGTTTCCTATGTCTCTTTCTGGCCCTGCCCTTGACTGGTATAGCTCTCTTGCCAGACATTCTATCTTTTCATTCATTCAACTCGCCCACTTATTCATTGACCATTTCTCAATCAATATCACTAAACAAGTTTCGATCACAGACCTCTACTCCATTAGGCAATTTGACGATGAATCAATAGTCAATTTTGTCGCCTGTTGGAGAGGCCTGATTAATCAGCGCTCCTTCTCCTTGCCTCAACTTGAACTCATTGAGCTCTTTTCTCGAGCATGTGTCAGCCACTTCTCCTCCACCTTGTGGATTCAGACATTTTGCACTTTCGACGAGGCTTTCACCATGGCCCGAAAGCTTGAACTTCGTGCCATTGAAGAAGATAAGGTCAAATTGCGTAATACTAATGCAAGAACCAATGACCATTCTTCTTTCGGATCTTCTTCTTCTACCAATTCTGAATCCAAAGGAGTGGCCAACACTGTGGTCGTCAGACCACCATCTTCGACAACAACTAATCAACCTCAACCTTCAACATCTCAAAGAATCACAAAACAATTCCAACAACAATACATACAACCCTTCCCTAACCGTCCTCCTAGCCACAACAACATTCAGACCATTACCAATGACTCTCATGACCATCATATACACACAGTCAACACGGTTTCACCTCTTGTCCCTGACCAACCTCCATCACAGGTAAAAGAGCCATCTTCTCCCATTCGTCTTCCACAGGTAGAAGAATCTCCTTCTCCTATTAGTCCTCCATCGACCTCTCTCATATTGGAGGACGCTTTGACCACATCAACACCAACTGCCTCACCTTCATCCTTCTTATCATCCATAAATGATCATACCTTTTTGACTCCTCAACCACACGCAGAAGCCATGACTACTCCGGCGCTCTTTCCACTTAAAGAGCCCACATCTTCATGTTTCTATTCAAATTTTGTTTTTCAATTTTCAAATGATTAAGAAACTAAAAAAAGAATGGTCAAGGCTTTTGTACCTAGATAAAGTCTGCACACCGTAATCCAGATGCTGTGAGTACTCCTCTTTGGCTGTGGAGGAATGACACCTGCAAAGAGAAGAAGCTTGGACAAAAGAAGATGTTAAATAGACAAATGGTGGGTTGTCAAGCAAAAGCTTGATCCCAGAAGTATGAAAACTTCCTTAAGGGATATAAACCCACTAAATCAACAAAAAGGAGTGTCTGATAAATAGTTGAATAATGAAGAACCGAAATGATAAAGAAATGGAATGAAAAAGAGAAGTAAAGACTTACTTGAGAGAAGCTGTCAGATTGATAACAGTCACCGGCGTCGGTAAGACTACCGGCATCGATTGGTCAAGATGCCGACGTCGGTTAATATGCCGATGTCAGTTGGGGTAGTGACTGGTGTCAGTCGGGGCAAAGGTCTTTAGACGAAGTTTGGTTAAGTCTATGGTTTGTGGACAGAGTTTGGTCAGGGTCTGGGTTTATTTAAATAGTCTGTGGACAGAGTCTGATCAGGGTTTTGGTTTGTGGACAAAGTTTTGGGCTTGGTTGAATGGTCTGGGGTCTGAGTCTAAGAGTCGGGTTAAATGGGCAGAATGTATGATTTGAGAGAGAACAAGAGAAATAGGGAGGTGGACAAATCAAGATTCGGGTCTGGGTTGATTAACAGTCTAGTCTAGGGAGATATTGCTTGAAAGAAATAACTAAAAAGAGAATAAGAACACAGATAATATACTTACTTGTGCCTTGTGGAAGGTGTGCTACCGATAATTCCCGTACCTGCTGTTGATGTAGCTTGTATGGAGAACATGTCGCTGAGGGAGAACCTTGAAGCTCTTGCTGCACTTGAGGGAGAGAGTGGGAGGTTTGATTGAGAGATTTCGTAGATTGATGGATAGTCCAAGACTAGGATTCCTGATTCACTTTTAGAGATTTCTTGATTTCTGATTTGGATCCTCAAAAGAGTTTGAAAGACTGGTTAAGTATAACCGACATCGGTGATTCTGTCGACGTCGGTCGACACTTGGCCGACGTCGGCGGGGTTAGAACGGGCAAAACAAGCCACCAAGCCTGTTTTTCATCTGCCAAGTGCCCTATCTGTTGGAAAATGCCGAGGGTTGTGCTAAATACGCACGAGAGTTTATTAGGAGGTTAGAAGAATTAGGAATAGATCTTGAGTGAGTCATAGGAGGAGAATTAGTCCAAGGTGAGGTGTCCCAAGGGAGGTGTCATGGGTGAGGTGTCTAAGGAGGGGGGTTAATTCAAAATAAATTAATTATTTTAAATTAGGAATAGGTTAGGAATGGGTTAGAAATGGACTAAGGGGGAAAGTGACCAAGGGTTAGACACTTTTTAGGTGTCTACATTTGCCCCTTTTTGTCTTGTTGGTTGTTCTAAGCGAACTGCAAGACAAAAATAGGAGTCGGTTGCCCCAGGGATAGGATAAAGTTGATCAAGTGAACTGCAAGACAAAAATAGGTGAGAATTGATTGTCTCGATTGTGGATGAGGTATCCCCCCTCAAAGCAGGAGTTGAGAGAAGGGAACTTAGAATCAGGTGCTACTTTGACAGAAAGTGGATGAAAAAAATAGAGTGAGAACGCTGCCAAAGTTGTGATTGCACGTACACCACTTCATGGGATGGTCAGGTCAAATTGTCGCAGGTCAAAGGTCGAGGAGTGCCAAAATTGAAATAACTGGGCCCCAGCATTAGTCGTAGCTGATCGAGTTATTCAATCGAGGCTGAAGCTCCAGTGGTCATCATGTTCTAGGTATCCCAGGCTTAGGAAGTGCTCCCAAAAACATGAAAAAGTCACAAGTAGTGCGGATCAACTGGCTTGCAATCCTATACTTGTAAAAGTCAAAAATGTGCGCACAATTTTGCTAACCAATCATGAGGTAGCATACAGGCAAAAATAACCAAGGTAAAATGCTTTGGAAGTGGTCACGGTTTAGGAGATGGGCATGATCTCCAATGTCTGGTGGTCGATGGATGGATGCAAAAGTGATCCAAGTGTGCCCCAAGGGGCCAAAATGACATGGTCTGAAGGACTTGACTTGATTAGGGACATGATTTTAGTCATTTTGAAGAGGGATAAAAGATTTGAAGGCGACCGACGTTGGCTATATAACCGGCGTCGGTGTCCAAAAGAGACCGACGTCAGCGAAAATAGGCCGACGTCGGCGGCCTAGGGCACGCCAATGCCGACGTCAGTGGCCTACCAAATCTGACAAAACCAGATTGGCAGCCCACCAAAAGTCATTTGTGAATGTGATTGATAGAGAAAAAAGTTGTCTAGAGCTTGTTAAGTGAAACTGACTCCAAGTTGAGTGGTGCAATAACGTGAGGTGGCAGAGAGACATTGGTGGAGAGAAGGAGTTGATTGGACGCTGCAGGGACGCGTGTGGACCAGGGGAAGCGTGTAGAGCCATTGGGACAGAAGAGATGGCAGAGGGGAGTAGAGGACCTATGGGAGGTCCACCACTAGTGGCACCCATCGTGCCACCACGCTGGGATGAGGTAAGAGGGTCTCTGAACCTGATTTTGACATTTTTTTTGTTTTTGAATTTGTTTTTGAATTTTTGGTTATTTTAGGCAGAAATCAAGGGGGAGGGTAGTTAGGAAGGTGGGTAGGTTGTCTAGGAGAGCTTAGGAGTCATTTAGGAGGGTTTTTGGGGGTGTAGGGAGTTAATTTGGGGAAGCCCTAAAAATTAGGGCTCGCCCCGTTCGGCCCTAGTGCCGAACCAGTCACCGACGTCGGTGATCATGTTGGCATCGGCTGACCAGCTACCAGCGTCGGTAACTAACCTATCGATGTCGGTCACTAAGTGACCGACGTCGGTTAGGTAAGTGCCGTCACCGGCAAGCTAACTGATGTCAGTGGCTGCTTGGTCAGAAATGGTTCTAAAAAATGGTCAAGTCGAGAGGTCGAAGCTACGCCAATGGCTTCTCGGGTGTCAAGATAGGCTTAGATAATTTGAATAGTTGATAGAATAGGAAAATTAGGAACAATGTTAACATGAAAGTGTCTATGGATGGATGCAGGCGAGGCAAACCCTGATGCTGCAGGATCGCCTCCCGACTCTGCTGATGCAGATATGCGGAGGCGTGTCAGTCGAGGAGTGGGTGCAGATGAGCGTAGTCGGGCTAGGTAGGCTGAGACGCTACTGTAGAGTGGTGAGGGACATGAGCCTCATGGTGGCTTTGATCGAGCAGTGGGACCATGCCACTAACACCTTCCACCTACCTACGAGTGAGATGACAGTCACGGTGGAGGACGTGTACCAAATTTTATGGCTACCATTGCACAGAGCAGACCTGTATGCGTGCTCGAGAGAGGCACATGACATTCACATGGTTACACTGTTTGGAGAGCACATCGAGGAGATGAGCTACCATTCAGCGAGCTTTGCATATGAGCCGTTGTATGTGGTGGATGAGAAGGCACATCGGCTGGCCATCCTAATGATGATTGGCATCACAGTGTATGCGTTGTCAGATGCAGAGGGCGGTAGGTTTCCAGTTGCTATGACTGGAGTTTTGATTGATATGCAAGAGTAGCAGACCGTGTTTGCCTGGGTGCCTGTATTTTTGGCCTAGGTATACAGAGAGCTGTGGGGTATCAGCTAGCGGCGGCGGTACAGTCTATGTGTGGGCCACCTACTACATTGCTGGGCATACGAGCACATAGTGGTCACACGACCTCTTGGCCTCCCAGTGGCGATTTAGGCTGGCTTCAGAGTAGGATTCAGGTGATGGCACGAGATTATGGCATAGACACGAGTGGATGGAGTGGTCAGGGACATTGACTACTACAGAGGGGTACTGGAGGCCCTGATTCCTGCAGACATCATCTGGAGACCATACTTGGTCTATCCAACATTCAGAGACCAGGGAGAGCAGCTGGTTGGTGTGTAGAGCCAGAGATGGGTCAGGGGCAGGCGAGCCGGTGAGCTCGAGAGGATCCCTGTAGAGAGAGTGCGGTGTCAGTATGGGCTGTTACAGGATGTGCCTCCCACCTTCCCACAGTATAGGCGGGATGATATAGAGACACCGATCCCACTTCCAGAGGAGACAGAGGAGCCCAATTTTGAGGAGTTGCCGGCAGGACCTGGGATAGCCGATCCAGGGTGCACAGAGGCCTACACGGCATGGTGGGCAGGGCAGTATCAAGGCATACAAGTGGGTCCCCAGCTAGATTTGTAGGCTATTACCAGGGAGCTAGATGCAGCCTGCGCAGAGAGGGATATTGCACAGCAGGAGAGAGACACGGCTCAGGCCCAGGTCTCAGTTTTGCAGGGGCAGCTAGCAGGAGTTACAGGGTAGCTAACAGAGAGGACAGGTCAGGTGGTAGCATTGACAGTGCAGGTCACTCTTTTACAGGGATAGCTGGCGACAGCCCAGGCACAGGCAGTGGCAGAGCAGAGTTTTGGAGGGCAGGGCCCACTGCAGCAGCCATCTCAGTAGCCAACATTTTCATAGGGGGCAGGACCATCGGTATCAGTGCACCGAGGTCAGGCACAACCACAGGGGTCTGGATAGGCCACAAGAGTAGGGCAGATGGGTCCACCGCAGACTATGTCTATGGTTAGATACACTGATGTGCTAGATGAGATCGCGTATTATGAGAGGGCCATCAGGGGGTTCCCTCAGATACAGTGATACTCAGAGATGAGGGTGGAGCAGAGCCATCAGAGATCGATGTCACGAGCGATGGCTTCAGGGTCACGCAGATGGCAGAGATCAGAGGGAGGAGAGGATACAGCCTCTTCTTGGCCACCGCCACCACCACCACAGCCACAGCCTTGAGGGCAACTCTGGAGATGTATTATTTTGATGTATATACCGGCCTGCGAGCCGAAGATGAGAGATGTATGATGAGAGACAGACACAGATTGTGTCTTTTTGTATAAAACTTATTTTTGATATATATGATGAGATTTTGGTTATTGATGTGTTATGGAGATGTTATAGATGTTTAATGTTTTGCATGATGCATGTTTTGATATGATATTTATGATGATTATGTTATGATGATGCTAATGATTAGAATGATGTAAATGATTATGTGATGATGACTTTAAGTTAGATTATGATAAATGTGATATGGAATGTTTAACTTGTAGATTATATGATGCAAGTGTTCAATGAGTTATGATGGATGAATTTTATGACTAATGACTTATGTTGTGATAATGAGTAATGAGAGTATACTAATGATTGTGTGAATCGGTGATTGACTGTGTTATGTTTGACAGGTGACGAGAGAAGGAGATGGAAGAAAGTGAAGAGGAAAGTGGCCGAGCTAACCCCAGAAGACCCCACGTCAACTGAGTGCTGCCTACATAGCCCTTGTCGTTAGGGCCTCAGGCCGATGTAGTTCTCCCAATAAGGGAGGAAAAAGATTGAAGTGGTTGATTATTGGTCATGAGAGTGATATAGCATTTCCCAATTGTCTAAGGGTACATGCTTGAGATGATAAGGAGAAGATGATGTTACAGCCTTTTCCAAATGGTGTATTCTGTAACATAGGTCGAGGTTTTTCATCCCTAGCAACTATCCATATTCGTGATGGATGTTTGCTAAAAAAATGAAGTGAAGTCTATTTATGCTTCAGCAAGTATTGGTTTATGCTTAACATAAATTGGGTAGTTGATAGTTTCCATGTGTATTGTTGTCCATGGAAACTAGAATGATTAGGCTTATGTGAATGGTTTAAAAAGAGTCGGATTAAGTTGTTTTGACAAATGATGTGAGTGAATGTGACCAAAGTATAGGAAGAAAGTAAAAGGCATAAGTGCCCTTTTATTGATAAGGACCAAAAAGACAACATAGACAGGGGTTGTTAGAAGCCCCATTTATGCGTTGCATCATTGACCATAGTTATGTTAGAGCAGTAATCGAATCCCTTTTGACATTTAAAGTGAGCTCGAAGTCCCTTGAGTAGGTGATATGATAAGAGTAACCCGTTTTAGAATATGGAGAACTTTGCCCCTTTTTATAGGAGACCCTGAGACAACAACAAGTCAAGTCCATGACCCAGGTTTTTTTTTTTTTTTTGAGTGAACTGATCAATGCGGGAAGTCCACATAAAAATGTCATTTATTTGGTGGTCATTTGTGAAGCTGATCGATGCGGGAAGCTTCTGAGTAAGTGCTATTTGTAGCAAGATTTAGTCATAGCCATCCTTCGAGGGAGTGGTCTATACTTTGCTTTATAAATTTAAGGGCTTTTGAATAGCTGTCCTTCGAGGGAGCAGTCTATTAGCTACAACAATGATAGTGTAGCTGTCCTTCAAGGGAGCAGTCTGATTTTTGATTTGATTTTGTGACTTTGGATATTTTGACATCTTGATTTAGTTTTGACAGAATATTGAGTCATGGACAAGACTTATAGAAGGTCAAGGGCTCCCTTTTATTAGGACGAAGCATCCATACGTCATAAAAGGGTTGTAGAGGATTTTGTTAAGGGAAAAAAGGGTGAAATGAATTGAGGATTAAAAGGATAAGGATTGCTTAAGGGACAAGCTCAAGTTAAATGTCAAGTGGATGAATACTCGACTAACAATAGAATGGTCATAGATGCAAAGCATTAAGAGGCTCAGGTTCTGGTCGGCCTTCAAGAGAAGACAGACGATAAGTACCTGATCTATATTTGTGTGTTATGATATAAGGTCCGAGCCAATTAGGAGCAAATTTGCCTCGTTTACTCCATTCCATATTGGTCACATGTTGGTTCTCTTTGAGGACGAGGTCTCTGATATTGAAATCTCGTTCTCTCAGAGTTTTATTATAAGCGCGCTTGATGCAATTTTGATAGACGTGGAGATGATTGAGGGCAGCGAGACGACGCTCGTCGAGTAACTCAAGTTGAGCTAATCGATCTTGACGAAAGTCATCATTAGAAAGAATGTCATGGAGTGAAATGCGAAGAGACGGGATTTGTACTTCAAGAGGTAGGACAGCCTCTGATCCATACACTAGAGAAAAAGGAGTAGCACCCGTAGAGGTTCGGATGCTAGTGCGGTAGGCCCACAAAGCGAAGGGTATTTGAACGTGCCAATCCCTTCCAATGTCATTGACCACCTTCATGAGAATTTTGGTTAGGGTTTTGTTAGAAGCCTCGGCCTGCCCATTTGCTTGTGGGTAGTAAGGCGAAGAAAAGCTGAGTTTGATGCCGAATGAGTCGCAGAGTTTTTGGATGGTCTTGTTTTTAAAGGACTTGCCATTGTCGGTGATGATTTTGTGAGGTACACTGAAATGACAGATGATGTGGGTGTTGATGAAGTCGACAATCTTGTCGGCTTTTATGGAGATGAGAGGGATAGCTTCCACCCACTTGGTGAAATACTCGGTGGCGGTGATGATAGATTGATGACGAAGAGATGAATGAGGGTTAATCTCGCCGATGAGATCTAAGCCCCATTGTGAAAAAGGCCAAAAATCTTGAGCAACTTGTAAGGCGTGACTAGGGAGATGTAGCAAGTTAGCATGCTACTGACACTTGATGCAACGCTGAACATAATCGCTACAGTCTTGATGAAGAGTGGGCCAATAATAACCTAGGCGAAGGATGCGCTTGGCAACTGAGTTACCACTGAAGTGTCCACCACAAATCCCATCATGGGCTTGTTTGACAGCATGAGAAGCTTCAGTGGAATTTAAACAGCGAAGAAGAAGGCTGTCAAAACCTCTTTTATAGAGAAGGCCTCCTAACATGGTGTAGCGAGCGGTGCGCTTGATGAAAGCCTGCCGCGCATTGCTAGAGAGGTTGGGAGGAATGAGAGAAAGAGTTAAGTAGTCCTCAAGTTGTTTATACCAAACATCTTGTGAACTAGAGTCTATGGTGTGGACGAGATTGATGTCAGTGGAAATATATGATGGCAATGGCACACGATGTACCATGACATAAATTCTCGATGAGGATGATGATGATGAAGGAATATGAGAGGCAAGTGAAGCCATGGTGTCAGCAAACTTATTCGTTGATCGAGGAACAGTCTACAATAAGTGATGGTCGAAAGATGATAAAAGAGTGTCAACACGGTGCTTGTATCTTTGTAAAATTTCATTTTTACAAAGATATGAACCATTGATTTGATTGACGACAAGTTGAGAATCACCAAAGATGCTGATGGTCTTGATGTTTAAAGAAAGGGTGGTTTGAAGTCCCAAAATTAAGGCTTCGTATTTGACCATATTATTGGTATATTCAAAGTCAAGTTTAAAAGACAGGGGCATGGGTTCACCTTCATATGGAATGAGGATGACCCCTGCACCCCCACCAAGTTGACATTTAGAGCCATCGAAAAACATCGTCATTTGGTAGAATGTGTCATCAGTCGAGAGAGTGGCGATAGATTCATCGGGAAACTCGCACTGAGAAGGTTGATTGTCGGGAAGAGGGGCATCTGCTAGTTGGTCAGCGATTGTTTACCCTTTGATAGATTTCTACTGAACAAATTCTAAATCAAATTCAGCAAGAAGCATGAGCCAACGAGCCATACACTGGTTTTGATATGGTTTAGAATGCATGTATTTGAGGGGATCAGTGTGGGTGACGACAAAGGTTTTGTGATTGAGAAGATAGTGATGGAGCTTGGTAGTGGCAAAGACTAATGCCAAACAGAGTTTCTTGGTATGAGTATAACGAGTTTCATAGTCAACAAGTGTTCGGCTTATGTAATAGACTGCTTGCTCACAGTGTTGCTCGTCTCGATGCGCGATCATGGCACCTAACGAATGATTGGTTGCGGAGATGTAGAGGTAGAAGGGTTGGTCATCTTTTGGTGGAATAAGGACTGGTGGAGAGACCAAATAGCGTTTAAGGGCTTCAAAAGCCTCTTGTCAATCCTTATCCCATTTAAAAGAGACGTCCTTCTTGAGGAGATGATGAAAGGGTTGGCAACGATTAGAAAGTTGCGAAATGAAATGGCAGATGGATTGGAGCTTCCCTTGTAGGCTGCGGAGTTGCTTGAGGTTAGTTGGAGGTGGCATTTCGAGGATAGCACAGATTTTGGCAGGATCTATCTTGATGCCACGAAAAGAGACAATAAATCCCAGGAGCTTTCCTGAGAGGACCCCAAAGACACATTTCTTGGGGTTAAGACGGACTTGGTAATGAAGAAGGTGAGAGAAAATGATTTTGAGGATAGTCAAATGGTCATGACGAAGCTTGGATTTGCCAAGCAGGTCATCGACATAGTCCTCCATGATTTTGTGGAGGAGATCATGAAAGATATAAGTCATGGCACGCTGATATGTGGCGCCTACATTTTTCAGACCAAAAGGCATGACTCGATAGCAAAAAGTTCCCTAAGGGGTAATGAAGGTGGTTTTGTGCTGATCTTTCGACGCAATCAGGATTTGGTTGTATCCTGAAAATTCATCCATGAGCGATAACATCTCATGGCCAACCGTAAGGTCAACAAGTTGGTCAATGTTTGGAAGAGGAAAGTTGTCTTTGGGACAAGCTAGGTTAAGGTCACGATAGTCAGTGCAGATCTGGATCCCCCTAGTCGCCTTGGTGACAGGAACGATGTTAGAGACCCACTGTGGATAATCGATGGGTTGGATGAAGGAGACAAAAAGAAGGCATTGAAGCTCTTCTTTGACAAGAAGTGCAACACGAGGATGCATTTTGTGAAGCTTTTGCCTAACAGGCTTAGCCTCTGGGTTTGTGACAATGTTGTGAGTGGCAATGTTAGGGTCGATGCTAGGCATATCGGCGTAGGTCCAAGCAAAGGCTTTACGATTGTCGAAAAGAAATGTGGTATAGTCGATTTGCTCCTGAGTGTCTAAAGACTGACCAATCTTTAAGACTTGAGGAACATCAAAAGATGAAAGGTTAATGTCAATGGTTGATTCATTTAACATAACTTGTGTTTCAGAAGGGAGGGAGCGCTGAATGAAAGAATCGTCAGCAACCATATATGTAAGAATGGCATCGTCATCTACATAGTGGACTGTGTTGATGGTTGATGATTCATCGTCTATCATGATAGGATAAACGAGAGGGAGAGTCTTGGGAACCCTGTTGAGCTGATAGGTTAGAGGTTCCAAGCGGATGGTGTTTATGCAAAAAAAAAACTAGGAGGGATGGAAACCACCGACTCCGTAGGTGAAGAAGGAAGAATAGGCGAGTCTAGAAGAAATTGGTCGATGTCTAGTTTAGGGGAAAGGTTTGTGGAAGCCTCAGTGGGTTCTTGGAAACCCAGTCCATACCGTTTCTTCGCATTATCGTCATTGGGTGTTTCGATAGGCTGATGGGAACCTTGTTCATAACGTCCAAAGCTGAAACCCTTCCATGCACACCTATAAAGATAGGTATTGGCAAAGGTGGGGTTGCTAAGAAAGGAGAAATCTGATGTGAAGATTTGAGGCGAGGAAGAAGGATTTGATTCAGTAGGGGCTTGATCCAGCCCCCCATAGATGAGATTGGTGCGAAGGCTAGGAGGACCATAAGGAATGACCATCCCAATTCGACAGTCATAGTTTGGGTTTTGATGGAGTTGTCCATACTCTTGAGGAGTTTCGAACATGTCTAAAGTAAGGAGACGATATTCTCCTAGTGAAAGTCTTTGGAAGATGTCGTCCATGGGGTCCTTGGTTGGTAATTGAGAAGATGATGTGGTGGCGACTGCGGTTTGTGCACTAGTTGACGCTTCTGCAGATGGAGGCGATGTTTGGGTTGATGCTTTAAGCGGGATAAGAACGTCATTTGGGCTATAAGTCGTGTTACAGGTTTTAAAAGGAGATGGGTTGGTGGGAATGACATGGATTTGTTTGTCGTGTTCAAATTTGACACAACGGTGAAGTGTTGAAGGGACGCAAGCCATGGCACGGATCCAGGGTCACCCTAAGAGGATGTTGTATTGGAATTCTCCTTCAATGATGTAGAAGAGCTTCGAGATTGTGCGTGGACCAATGCGGATGTGGAGGACAATAGTGCCGATAGTGTTAGCGGTTGTGTCATTAAATGATCTAAGGATTGCGTCAGTTTTTGATACGCAATTCTTGGGAAGGGCTAATTGGTCAAAGGTGTGAGAGGAAATGATATTAATGCTAGCGCCCCCGTCGATCATAACTCATTTAATACGGGTTCGATCAACGTAGGCTGTGATGAAAAGGGTGGCATCCTGATCTTCCTCGGTAGAGGTAGGAATCTCAGAATTATTGAAAGTGATGGAGGCGATGGGGGATAAAGAATGGACTAAGGCAGCAAGTGGTTGAGGGTCTTCAGGTTGAACCTCAGCTGCCTGTAGGGCTTTGATTAAAGCCTGGTGATGTTGGGGGAGCTTTGAATAAGGTCATATAGGGTCATCTTCACAGGCGTTTGGTGAAGTTGTTTTATCATAGATTCTGTGATTACCTTTGAAGAAGTGGGTTGGGACGCACCTAAGATGGAAATCTTGGGTTTTGGTGGTTATGGTGCTTGGACAAAAGGATAGGTCCAAGGGATAGCGGCTTTTTCCTTCACCTTGTCCTTCTGTGACCTAGTGGTTACATGAATGGCGTTGATTTCGAAGATAGTAGGTGAAGAAGGGGTTATGGTCTGTTGGCGAGATGTTGACGCGATTGATGAGGTTGGATGGGAACGAGGGTTGGTCGAGAGTGTCCTCAAGGAGAAGGGTGTCTTTCTCCATAAAGTGGTGAATGACTGCCTTGAGGGCACAACAGGTCTCGGTATCGTGTCCTGGTGTGCGATGGTATAAACAAATTTTTGTATCATCGAACCAAGACGGTTTTGACCCGAGAGGTTGGAATGGCTTGATGGAAGGAAGGGTAATGCTAGAAGTTTGCAAAAGTTGGCATAATATTAAAGCGTATGAACCTTCTAAGGGGTCTGCACTTGTTAATACATGATGCACTGGTGACTTCTGCTTGGGGGATGCTGAAGAAGGTTTTCGTACCACCTTTTGGGTTGGTGGTGCGATGACAGGTGAAGACGGCACTTTCTTTGTTAGAGGTGCTAAATTTTTGAGAGGGGTTTGACTTGTGATTGGCGAAAGAAGTAATGGAGGCAATTTGTGTTGGTTAATGGTTGGAGTAGGAAGCACGCCAATCAAGGTAGAAGGATGAGGACCCAAGATGGAGGGCAAAGTTGACAGTGGAGGAGGGGTTCGTCTTTGTGGTTTGGCAGTCTTCTTTGATTTGGTTGGAAGACTACTTTTGGGCGAGGTTTGGTTCAAGTCCACCTTCACTTGCGGGTGAGTGAGGGCAGAGAGAGGGCGAATGCCAAGTGGCTTGATTGGTTTGGATTGGGTAGATGTAGGTTTAGAAGTGGGGGTTTGGTCTTTGTTTGGAGTCTTGGACGATTCTGCCTTGGGAGGATTGGTAGCATGAGATGAAAGGGCACGAGAATGTTGAAGAACTTTAAGATGTTCCCACAATCCCCGATGCTCCACTTTCCTTGAAGGGAGAAGTTCTAATTTCTCCACTAGTCAGGAAAATGGTTGGGAGGATGTTGGATGAAGTTGGGATCCTTGAGAAGATGTGTTAGGTGTAGCAGTAGTCTCAGACCCAAAGTGTGTGGGAGTTATAATTGGATTATCGTTGGTTGAGGAAGATGGAGAGTCAGGTTCTTCTCTTGGTGGAGAAGGAACGGGAGAGTGTGACTCCTCAAGCGGGTAAAGGGCAGGAATTATGGTGCCCTCCACTTGTGGTCGAGGAGTGGGTAAGGTTAGGTCCTCCATAGGCAGAAGAAAAGAGGATGGTGAGACCGGTGGTGCCGGTAAGGTGGAGGCATCCTCCAAGATGAGAGAGGTTGATGGAGAACTGATCGGGGAAAGAGGTTCGTCCACATGTGATGGACTGGTAGATGGGTTAACCTCTTGAGATTGATTGTGGATGAAAGGTGAGACTGTATTGACCGTTTGAATATCATGTTCATGCGTGTTGTCAATTAAGGTCTGGACATTATTTTGGGTCGGTGGATGGTTGGGGAATGGTTGCTTGAATATGTCGATGCCCTGGTTTGGAGGAGCGTTGGGATTACCTAGAACGAGATCCCCCTTTTCAAGCATGTCCTGGACTATGTTTTTGAAGGTTTTACAGTTTCTCGTGTCATGACCTTTGACATGGTGGAAATTGCAGAAGTCATTTTCCCTATACCACACAGGGATGGCGTGTGAGGGATCAAATTGAGGCGGTGGTCGAATTTGGGGAAGGTTGAGAATCCCCTGTTTAACAAGCTTTTCCAGTATAGATGCGTAAGATTCTCCAAGAGGAGTATATTGTCTTTGCACATATCTTTGTTGGAATTGTGGGTGGCGCTCTGAGATGTTGATGGCTCATGTTGATTAGATGAAGAGGATGAAGGTCTAACGGCCACAGCATTAGCTGAAGTTTTAGACTTAGGATTTGACGATGAAGGCTTAGAAGAAGAAGAATCATTAGTCTTGGAGTTGGGGTTTTTGCTTCGCAACTTGACTTTGTTCTCCTCGATGGCACGTAATTCAAGTTTATGGGCCATCGTGAAAGCTTCGTCAAAGGTACGGAAGGTCTGAACCCTTAAAGTGGAAGAAATGTGTTTGGCGCAAGCTTAAGAGAATAGTTCAATAAGTTCAGTTTGAGGTAAGGAAAAGGAGAGCTGATTGATAAGGCCTCTCCAACGAGCAACGAAGTCAGCTACTGATTCGTCTTCAAATTGACAGATAGTGTAAAGGTCTGTGATTGAAACCTTTTTGGTGATATTAATGGAGAAATGGTTAAGAAAAAGCTGGGCCAATTGTGTAAATGAGAAGAGGGAATGGGTGGCAATGGAGCTGTACCAGTTGAGTGCAGTGCCAGAAAGGGACATAGGAAATGTGCGCAAGAGTAATGCGTCATCATGGGCGATAAGGTAGCAGGCATGTCTAAATGCCCGTAAGTGTTGCTGTGGGTCTTCCTTGCTTTGAAAGCGAGAAAATTTGGGAAGCTCCCACTGGTTGGGGTATGGTCTAATTGGAACGGAAGGATGAATAGGCTCATTGCAAATTTGCTCGTATGAAAGAGCATTGCATGAGCCGGAAACAGAAGTCTCTAAGCTAGACATTTTATCCATCAGCATTTTGATAATATCTGCTGACGGATTGGTAGGTGGAGTGCCCCCTAGATTATAAGGCACTTGAAAGATATTTGGAGGGGCGTATGACGTGGATGGTTGCATAGATGCAACATATGGATAGCTGGTTATGGGAGCAAAAGTTGGGGCCAATGGAACTTGTGTTATGGGGTTGGTTGGCACAAGTTGGATAGGAGCCGTCAAGGATGGTTGAGGCGTGGCTATGCTTGTTGACGGGTAAACAGTTACTCTTGTATTTATTGGTGCAAGAGTAGGGGGAATAGAGACTAGAATGTTTTGGAAAGGTGTGGGGTTTGGTTGAGTGACTTGAGGTTGAGGGAGTATGGGAACCCCCATGGAGGTAGGTTTAGATGGAGAGGTTACGTTCTGAAGGTAAGATACGGTTGGGTTATTGGTGGAGGTGTTGTCTAATGGTTGAATGGTAGGTGTCGTTGATGTGGTTCTTGTGTCAATTAAAGAGGTCGGGATCCCATAGATTGGGTTGCCTAGGGAGTCTCGCATTTGGCTATTCGTGAGATAGTGTTGTAAGGCTTTAACGTTAAGGTCTAAGAATCGTGCAAAGTCTTGGTCTCCTTCTGGGATGATAGGAGTTTGAGGCGGGGTTGGGCGAGTTGGAGTTCTTTCAGTCTCTGAGTTGAACTCCATTATAGGACTAGTTGTAGGTGGTGAAGGTGGAAGCGGTTGTTGGCTAGCGTGGTCAAGAAGGGCCTTGGTTTGACTGCATGTCAAAACCATTCAAGGCAAGAAAGGGTTAGGTTTTAGAAAACTGTGTTCTGTCAGTCTCAAAAAACCAGAATAGATGTTTAGACAGTCAGAAAGTTGGATTTTATGCTTGCTGTTTTTGGGAAAAAGAAAATAGACAGAGACCGACGTCAGTATAAAAACTGATTTCAGTGAATAATGCTGCCGATGTCGGTCAGATGACCGATGCCGGTACAGAAAATTTGTCGACGTCGGTTACAGGACCGATGTCAGTTACTGTGTTTTCCAGAAACTCAGAAAAAAAAAGTTTTTGGAAATGGAGAAGACGTCCTTACCAGCTCAAAAAAGACAGATACAAATAGAAAATATGATGGTGACAGACAGAGCCTAGCATTAAATCCCTAGAAACAATTTTATTAAGATCATATGGCTTATGCCTTAATATAATGTTTGAGGAAGTTGGCTGTAAGAAGGGTCCTAGAATAGGCAATCTAAAGATGGTTTCAGGTATGTTAAGGTGCTCAAAAATCTGTATTAGCTTCCGTACAGGCCTGGTGCTAAGGAGCAAGCTCCCCTCACTTCACGATTCCAGTGGTTAGCTGGTTTCGCTTAGCCAAAATATACTTTCACTATAGTTTAGACTCTGCCAGAGAACAGAGTTGGCTTTCCCCTTGGTGGTGAAATCCAAGTAGGATTGCCGGGTTGGGTAAGGTTGTCCGCTGGGTGATGAAATCCCAGTCGGGCCTTGTCTCAAGTGAGTTTGATGTTTTATTGAGTGCTTGTGGTCTAGTAGTGTAACATCAAGTGATCTACGGTTTATTCAATATGCATTTGACTAATTACTAAGTGTGGACTAGAAAGATGCAAGAAAGCAAGAAATGGAATGCAGTAAGTTTTAAAACCCCAAATCGAAATATTATCTTGGAATGAAGACAAGTTAGAGAAAGGGTTGAGGAGAATGATTTTTGTACTAGTCTAGAAATGCAAGAAAAAGTAAGAAAGAGTTCTTTTTATTTCCTGCTTATGATTTTTTTTTTAGAAAAGAAGAAAGAAGTGAAGGTTAAGAAGCCTAATGCAACTAAATGAACAAAGAAGAAAGGGAACCCAAGGAAGGCCCTAAAGGGATCCCACCGGGCGTGCCAGAATGTTTCTATTCAAAATTTGTTTTTCAATTTTCAAATAATTAAGAAACTAAAAAAAGAATGGTCAAGGCTTGTGTACCTGGATAAAGTCTGCGCACCGTAATCTAGACGCTGTGAGTACTCCTCTTTGGCTGTGGAGGAATCACACCTGCAAAGAGAAGAAGCTTGGACAAAAGAAGATGTTAAATAGACAAATGGTGGGTTGTCAAGCAAAAGCTTGATCCCAGAAGTATGAAAACTTCCTTAAGGGATATAAACCCACTAAATCAACAGAAAGGAGTGTCTGATAAATAGTTGAATAATGAAGAACCGAAATGATAAAGAAATGGAAAGAAAAAGAGAAGTAAAGACTTACTTGAGAGAAGCTGTTAGATTGATAACAGTCGCCGGCGTCGGTAAGACTACCGGCGTCGGTTGGTCAAGATGCCGACGTCGGTTAATATGCCAATGTCAGTTGGGGTAGTGACCGGTGTTGGTTGGGGCAAAGGTCTTTAGATGAAGTCTGGTTAAGTCTATGGTTTATGGACAGAGTTTGGTCAGGGTCTGGGTTTATTTAAATAGTCTGTGGACAGAGTCTGATCAGGGTTTTGGTCTGTGGACAAAGTTTTGGGCTTGGTTGAATGGTCTGGGGTCTGAGTCTAAGAGTCAGGTTAAATGGGCAGAATGTATGATCCGAGAGAGAACGGGAGAAACAGGGAGGTGGACAAATCAAGATTCGGGTCTGGGTTGATTAACAGTCTAGTCTAGGGAGATATTGATTGAAAGAAATAACTAAAAAGAGAATAAGAACACAGATAATATACTTACTTGTGCCTTGTGGAAGGTGTGCTACCGATAATTCCCGTACCTGCTGTTGATGTAGCTTGTATGGAGAACCTGTCACTGAGGGAGAATCTTAAAGCTCTTGCTGCACCTGAGGGAGAGAGTGGGAGGTTTGATTGAGAGATTTTGCAGATTGATGAATAGTCCAAGACTAGGATTCTTGATTCGCTTTCAGAGATTTCCTGATTTTTGATTCAGATCCTCAAAAGAGTTTGAAAGACTGGTTAAGTATAACCGACGTCGGCAATTCCGCCAGCATCGGTCGACACTTGGCCGACGTCGGCGGGGTTAGAATGGGCAAAACAAGCCACCAAGCCCATTTTTCATCCACCAAGTGCCCTATCTATTGGAAAATGCCGAGGGTTGTGCTAAATATGCACGAGAGTTTGTTAGGAGGTTAGAAGAATTAGGAATAGATCTTGAGTGAGTCATAGGAGGAGAATTAGTTCAAGGTGAGGTGTCCCAAGGGAGGTGTCATGGGTGAGGTGTCCCAAGGGAGGTGTCATGGGTGAGGTGTCCAAGGAGGGGGGTTAATTCAAAATAAATTAATTATTTTAAATTAAGAATAGGTTAGGAATGGGTTAGAAATGGACTAAGGGGGAAAGTGACCAAGGGTTAGACACTTTTTAGGTGTCTACACTTCAATCCCTTCTCCATCGAGAGAAGAACTATCCACATCTAAGTCCAAACCCGCGCAGGCGTCCATCATGCCCAAAGAGATTAAACCTCTTGGTGTTTGCCCCACATCTAACCTTGCCTCACATAAAGGTGGCCCTCAACCCAAACCAAAGAAGGCTACTAAACCACACTGGAGGCCTCCTCCCCCACCTTTGTCATTACCTTCAATTTTAGGCCCGCATCCGTCCACTTTAATAGGAGTTCTTCCTACTTCCATACTTCACAGAGACAAGTCACCTCCATTACTCTATCAACCTGTCAGACTTATATCTCCTCCAAACCATCGACCTATGCCTTTTATGCCTCTCAAACCAAAATCACCAACCCTCACTGCAATAAAACATCCAGACCCATTAGCAGGTTCTTATGCCTTGCTGTTACGGTAATTGTTTCAGTCCTCTCGTATCTATCTCCTGCTGCTTAGACCATATCAATCTCTCGGACCAAAACCCCACTGGTTCGATGACACTCGCATTTGTGCATATCATCGCATGCCTGGGCACGACACTGCGCATTCTTGTGCCCTCAAGGTTGTCATTCGCCAATGTCTGGGGAATGACACCCTTCTTATCGACCACATTATCTAAAAACCTTCAATACCGCCCCACTCATCAATTCTCGGATCAAGGCCATCTTGGATCGACAACTCTAAATTTTGCCACTATCACCACACTCTGAGACATGACACTGATCGTTGTTGCACTCTTAAAGCTATCATTCATCACCAACAGAGAAAGGATTTCCTTCTTATCAAGTATCCTCTTGACCACCCCTCCGACAAATCATCAACACCGACCCATGCTTCTCCAACCTCATCACCTAAATAGGAATCTCTACGCCAGACTATGGTCCCTTTGCCACCTTTAACCCCCTTATTCGACATCAACATAGTCCATCTGACCACTAAACCTCAACTGACCTTAACCAATCCATCAAACATTCTCCCTAGCTGCTGGGGGAGTTCAACCTTCATCCAAACCTCGACCAATTTTTCAACTCAGTCTCAATCAAATATCAATCGCTCCTTTAATCCTAAACCTCGACCAAGTGTCCATTGACCCTACCTTCGATCAAACATTTGACCAGTCTCGACCAATCAACAATCCAATATCACTCAACCAAACATTCGACCCAACCAAAGACCAAATACCAACCAATCAACCCTCGACCAACCATTGACCAACTATCAAATGACCAAATCTCAACCAAACATTGACCAACCTTTTTATCAAAACATTCAACCAGTCTCGACCAATCAGCGACCATATCAAACAACTTCACATCCACTCATCAATCAACACCTGACCAATCTGGAAAGAGGCAAATGGGGCAAGTTTGCTCCTAATTGACTCGGACCTTATCATACACGCACAAGCTTGGACCAGGGACTTATCAGAATCTGAGCCTTTTTATGCCTTGCATCTACAACCATTCTACTGCTAGTCGAGTACTTGTCCACTTGACACTTAACTTGAGCTCGTCCCTTGAGCAATCCCCATCCTCTTAGTCCTAATTCCTTTCATCCCTATTCCTCTTAACAATTCCTCTATAACCCTTTTATGATGTATGGATGCTTTGTCCTAATAAAAGGGAGCCCTTGACCTTCTATAATCTTGTCTATGACTCACATTTCTGTAAAAACAAATCAAGATGTCAAAAATATCCACGGTCACCATATCAATATCAAATAAAAAGGCAGACTGCTCCCTCGAAGGACAGCTATACTATCATTGCTGTATTTAATAGACTGCTCCCTCAAAGGACAGCTATTCAAAAGCCCTTATATTAAACAAAATTCTAGACCACTCCCTCGAAGGATGGCTATGACTAATCTGGAAATAAACAACACTATCTTAGAAGCTTCTCGCATTGATTAGCTTCACAATTGACCACTAAGCAAATGACATCTCTATGCAGGCTTCCCGCATTGATCAGTCTGCACCCTAATAAAACAAAAGAGTCATGGACTTGGCTTATAGTTGTCTCAGGGTCTCCTATAAAAAGGGGCAAAGTTATCTCTGCTCTTAAAATAGGGTTACCCTTTTTCTCCTCCTATCACTTGCTCAAGGGACTTTGAGCTCACTTTAATGTCAAAGTGATTCGATTACCATTCTAACACAACATCTGGTCAACGACGTCATGCATGAATGGGGATCTTGGTTCTAATAACCCCTATCTATGCTGTCTTTCTGGTCCTTGTCAATGAAAGAGTAATCTGCTTTTCACTTCTTCTAACCTTTGGTCACATTCACCTTCATCACTTGTCAAACCTAATCAACTCAACTCAACTCTCTTTTCAGGCCACTCCCATAGCCTATTCACACTAGTTTCTATGGACACCAATACACATGGAAACTATCGACCAGACGCAATTTAAGTTAAGCATAAACCAATACTTGCTGAAGCATAAATAGACCTCAATTCATTTTTAGCATACATCCATCATGACTATGGAACATTTCTAGGGATGAAAGACCCCTCAACCAATGTTGCAGAATACACCATTTGGAAAAGGCTGCACCATCATCTTTTTACCCTCATCATTTCATCATGACCAAGACCAATCTATCGACCATTTTGACCACCTATCTACCACTCGGACCCCTAGTCTGAACTACATTGGTCTGAGGCCCTATGACTTGGGCTATGTAGGCAACATTCAGATCACATAACATCTTCTGAGGTTAACTCGACCACCCTCGTTTGTTCGTCTCTCTGATGAACAAACCTTCTTTCCTCCTTTTGACCATGACCTTGCCCTCGACCATGACCAATTCCCTCCCTTTGACCCCTCCTCCCTTCTAGGGAGAACTACATTGGCCTGAGGCCCTTTCCACCGGGGCTATGTAGGTAGCACTCAGTTGACATGGGGTCATCTGAGGTTAGCGCGGCCACATCCTTTCGTCCATTCCTCCACCTCGACCAATGACCATTGGAGATCATGCCTATCTCCTCTGACTTCGACCCCTTCTAGAGCAATGTTGCCTTGGTTATTTTTTGCATATATGCTACCTCATGATTGGTTAGCAAAATTGTGTGTAGACTATTTTTGACCCTCACAAGTATAGGATCTCAATCCGGTTGATCCGCACTATTTGTGACTTTTTCGTGTTTCAAGGAGCACTTCCTGCGCCCAGAATACCTGGAACACGATGACCATTTGGAGCTTCAGCTTAGATTGAATAACCCAATCAATAGATGACTAAATGTTGGGGCCCAGTTACTTCAATTTTGGCACTCCTCGACCCTTGACTTGCGACACTTTGACCTGACCATATCGTGAAGTGGTATGCGCGCAATTACGACTTTTGCAGTGTTCACCCTCACCCCTTTTTCATCCACTCTTTGTCAAATCAGCACCCGATTCCCAGTTCCCTTCCCTCGACTCCTGCTTTGAGGGGGAATACCTCATCCATCATCGGGGAAACCAACCTCCTCTTGTTTTTGTCTTGCAGTTCATTCAAACAACCAACAATATGAAATCAACCTTATCCACACCTGGGGAAATCACTCCTTTTTTTGTCTTGCAGTTCATCCAGAACAACCAACAAGACAAAAAGGGGCAAATGTAGACACCAAAATCATGTCGACTCCCCTGGTCATCCCTCATGTTATTCTCCCTCGCCTATTTAACCCCTGTCGACCATTTTCCCACTAGCCTTGACCCTGGCAGCATGTCAAAATGAGCAGAAGGCTAAAGTTAGTCTCTACCCCCATTCTACATCTGCCGACCACGGTCACCACCCGACCGATGTCGGTCACTTATCGGCTGACATCGATGGTCCTGCCAACATCAGTTCTCCTTAGTACTGCGTTCTTGATCTGAATGTAGGAACCATTATTCCGTTATTTGTTATCAATCAGTTATCAAACCGTCCCTCACCTTCATCAGCAAAACCATTCAAAACTCTTATCATTCGAACAGACTCTGGCAATCATTCAAAAACTCTGACAATCACCCCAAACTATTACGATCAATCAACTCCAGCATCTAACCAATCTGCATTCGCTTTCTCGAGTTCTGTTTCTACTTCGATCAACTTCTACGACACATCAACGACTTCAATCATGTCTTCAGTGTGTAACAGGTAAGTATCTCTCTCTGTGTTTTTGTTTCTCTCTGGTTATTGTTTGTTTATTACTGTTATCACCCCTATTTTAGACTTAGACTATAACCCCAACCTGACTTCCTCCTTTACACCTCTATCCACTATCCCCTGACTACACAGTCTATAACTCTGCTCAAACTTCCTGCATAAACCCCAAACAAAACAACAGACCTTTTTGCAAAAGCCTAAGACCCTGTCGCGACTCTAAAACCTTGACCAGGCCTGACCAGACCCTGTCCCAACTCGATCAGACCCGACCAGACTCGACCAAACCTGTCCAAGAACTGTTGCCCCAACCAACACCGGTCATTACCCCGACCGACGCCGGCACTTTAACCGACGTCGACACCCTTCCCTGACCGACGTCGACACAGAGATCGACACCGACGACTGTGTAGAACATTCTGCTGCATATCAAGTATGCATTTGTGTTTTTTGTCTTTTATTTCATTCTGTCTTTTATTATTTCCATTTCTGGCAAATATTCTATTTTAATCAGTGGGTTGATATCCCTTAAGGAAGTCTTCGTACTTCAAGGATCAAGCGTTTGCTTGACATCCCACCATCTCCTTGTCTAATATTTTTCATGTTTAGTCTATTTTCTTTTGCAGGTGTCATTCCTCCACAGCCAAAGAGGAATACCTTCCAACATTTGATTTTGGTGCGCACGACCATATCCAGGTATCTTCTAACCTTGACCATTTCTTTTAGTTTCTCATTTCTATCTTTGAATGTAGAAAGCGATTTAGCGTAGAAACATTCTAGCACGCCCGGTGGGACCCTTAGGGCCTTCCTTGGGTTCTTTCTTTCTTTCGTTCATATAGGTGCATTAGGTTCCTTCGCAGGAATAAAAAGAACTTTTCTTTTCTTTCTTGCACTTCTAGACTAGTCAAAACTCATATTCTTCGACTCTTTCTCCATTCATTTTCATACGAACAAAACATTTCAACTTGGGCATTAAAACACATTGCACTTTCATTTCTGCTTGCTTGCATTTCTTATACCACACATAGTAATTAATAACCGCATATTGAATTAATCTAGTCCACTTGATGTTACATGACCAAACCACTTACACAAAACAAACATTTTAACTTACCTGAGACAAGGCCCGACTGGGATTTCATCCCCCAGCGGATACCTTACCCGTCTCGGCGATCTTACTTGGATTTCATCACCAAGGAGAAAGCCCACTCCGTTCTCTAGCGGAGTCTAATCTCTAGGGGAAGTATATTTTGGCTAAGCGGACCCAGTTTATCACTGGACTCGTGAAGTGAGGGGAGCTTGCTCCTTAGTACTAGGCCTTGTACGAAACCTAACACAGACTTCTTGAGCACCATAAGTAACCCGAAACCATCCATAGACTGCTTCTTCTAAGACCCGACTCAAAAGCCAATCTTCCTCTACACATATTCTAAGGCATAAGCCACTATAATCCTAATAATTTAATCCTAGGGTTTTAGGATCTGCTTGTGTTCTTCATCTTTTTAGTTCTTATCTACTTGTTTGAGCTTGTGAGGATGTTCTTCCTTGCCTTGAATGGTTCTGACTCGTAGCCAAGCCAAAGCTCTAGTCGATCACGCGAGGCATCATCCGCTTCCGTCTACCCCATCCATAACCAACCCTAAAATGGAGTTCAACTCAAAGACTAAAAGAACTCTTACTCGACCATCCCCAACCCAGATGCCTATCATCCCAGAAGGGGACCAATATTTTGCACGATTCTTGGACCTCAATGTCACAGCCCTCCAAAACTATCTCACGAGGAACCCAACGCGAGACCTTTCGGGTGAAGTGGCGATGACATCAACATCGTCCGCTACGCAACCTTTTGCCTCAACCGTTAACCCGACCATGGTCTATACGCAAAGTTTGGCCTCCCCATCTATTTTTAGACCAACCTCCATCAGGGTTCCATTACCCCCTCAACCACCTACAATTCAACCAAGTTCTACATCATACCAGAACTTGATTGTCTCGACCCCACACACTCTTGCACCCATATATGCAGGAGTGCCTACCTCACCCTTTGTCAATGCCATCAAACAACCACCTTTGGTGATATCTACTTAGCTTATGCCTTCTACCTTCATAACCCAACCACCTTTGGCCTCCACTTCTATCCCTGCGACTAGTCATCCGTATGTTGCACCCTTACTGGGACAACCGACTACATCGTATACCTCTTCTAGCCTCTTTCAAGCACCTTAAAATCTAGGGGGAGCTCCACCTGCCAATCCGTCAGTAGATATCATCAAAGTGCTGATGGACAAGATGTCCAGTCTCAAAATCTCTATCTCCGGCTCACATAATGCTCTCTCGTATGAGCAAATTTGCAACGATCCCATTCATCCTTCTGTGCCCTTTCGACCATACCCCAACCAGTGGGAACTTCCTAAGTTTTCTCATTTTCAAAGCAAGGAAGACCCACAACAGCACTTACGGGCATTCAGACATGCCTGTTACCTTATCGTCCACAATGATGCGTTACTTCTACGCACGTTTCCTATGTTTCTTTCTGGCCTTGCCCTTGACTGGTATAGCTCTCTTACCAGACATTCTATCTTTTCATTCATTCAACTCGCCCAATTATTCGTTGACCATTTCTTAATCAATATCACTAAACAAGTTTCGATCACAGACCTCTACTCCATTAGGCAATTTGACGACGAATCAATAGTCGATTTTATCGCCCATTGGAGAGGCCTGATTAATCAGCTCTCCTTCTCCTTGCCTCAACCTGAGCTCATTGAGCTCTTTTCTTGAGTATGTGTCAACCACATCTCCTCCACCTTGCGGATTCAAACATTTTGCACTTTCGACGAGGCTTTCACCATGGCCTGAAAGCTTGAACTTCGTGTAAATTGAAGAAGATAAGGTCAAATTGCATAATACTAATGCAAGAACCAATGACCATTCTTCTTCCAGATCTTCTTCTTCTGCCAATTTTGAATCCAAAGGAGTGGCCAACATTGTGGTTGTCAGACCACCATCTTCGACAACAACTAATCAACCTCAACCTTCAACATCTCAAAGCATCACAAAACAATTCCAACAATGATACATACAACCCTTCCCTAACTGTCCTCCTAGCCACAACAACATTCAGACCATGACCAATGACTCTCATGACCATCATATACACACAGTCAACATGGTTTCAGCTCTTTTCCCTAACCAACCTCCATCATAGGTAAAAGAGCCATCTTTTCCCATTCATCTTCCACAGGCAGAAGAATCTCCTTCTCCTATTAGTCCTCCATCGACCTCTCTCATATTGGAGGACACTTTGACCACATCAACACCAGCTGCCTCACCTTCATCCTTCTTATCATCCATAGATGATCATACCTTTTCGATTCCTCAACCACACGCAAAAGCCATGATTACTCCAATGCTCTTTCCACTTAAAGAGCCCACATCTTCAATCCCTTCTCCATCGAGAGAAGAACTGTCCACATCTAAGTCCAAACCCGTGTAGGCGTCCATCATGCCCAAAGAGATTAAACCTCTTGGTGTTTTCCCCACATCTAACCTCGCCTCGCATAAAGGTGGCCCTCAACCCAAACCAAAGAAGGCTACTAAACCACACTGGAGGCCTCCTCCCCCACCTTCGTCATTACCTTCAATTTTAGGCCCGCATCCGTCCACTTTAATAGGAGTTCTTCTTACTCCCATACTTCACAGAGGCAAGTCACCTCCATTACTCTATCAACCCGTCAGACTTATATCTCCTCCAACCATCGACCTGTGCCTCTTATGCCTCTCAAACCAAAATCACCAACCCTCACTACAACAAAACATCCAGACCCGTTAGCAGGTTCTTATGCCTTGCTGTTATGGCAATTGTTGCAGTCCTCTCGTATCTATCTCCCGCCGCTTAGACCATATCAATCTCTCAGACCAAAACCCCCCTGGTTCGACGACACTCACATTTGTGCGTATCATCACACGCCTGGGCACGATACCGAGCATTGTTGTGCCCTCAAGGTTGTCATTCGCCAATGTCTAGGGAATGACACCCTTCTTCTCAACCACATTATCCAAAAACCTTCAATACCACCCCACTCATCAATTCTCAGATCAAGGCCATCTTGGTTCGACAACTCTAAATTTTGCCACTATCACCACACTCCAGGAATGACACTGATCGTTGTTGCACTCTTAAAGCTGTCATTCATCACCAACGGAGAAAGGATTTCCTTCTTATCAAGGATCCTCTTGACCACCCCTCTAACAAATCATCAACACCGACCCATGCTTCTCCAACCTCATCACCTAAATCGGAATCTCCACACTAGACTATGGTCCCTTTGCCACCTTTAACCCCCTTATTCGACATCAACACAGTCCATCTGACCACTAAACCTCAACCGACCTTAACCAATCCGTTAAACATTCTCCCTAGCTGCTGGGGTAATTCAACCTTCATCCAAATCTCGACCAATTTTTCAACTCAGTCTCAATCAAATATCAATCGCTCCTTTAATCCTAAACCTCGACCAAGTGTCCATCGACCCTACCTTCGATCAAACATTCGACCAGTCTCGACCAATCAACAATCCTATATCACTCAACCAAACATTCGACCCAACCAAAGACCAAATACCAACCAATCAACCCTCGACCAACCATTGACCAACTATCAAATGACCAAATCTCAACCAAACATTGACCAACCTTTTTATCAAAACATTCAACCAGTCTCGACCAATCAGCGACCATATCAACCAACTTCACATCCACTCATCAATCAACACTTGACCAATTTGGAAAGAGGCAAATGGGGCAAGTTTGCTCCTAATTGACTCGAACCTT
Source organism: Torreya grandis (assembly GCA_037957365.1). Lineage (NCBI taxonomy): Eukaryota > Viridiplantae > Streptophyta > Pinopsida > Cupressales > Taxaceae > Torreya > Torreya grandis. Next base: position 739,534 of record JARHVA010003667.1, read on the forward strand.
ATCATACACGCACAAGCTTGGGCCAGGGACTTATCAGAATCTGAGCCTTTTTATGCCTTGCATCTGTGACCATTCTACTACTAGTCGAGTACTCGTCCACTTGACACTTAACTTGAGCTCGTCCCTTGAGCAATCCCTGTCCTTTTAGTCCTAATTCCTTTCATCCCTATTCCTCTTAACAATTCCTCTATAACCCTTTTATGATGTATGGATGCTTTGTCCTAATAAAAGGGAGCCCTTGACCTTCTATAATCTTGTCCATGACTCACATTTCTGTAAAAACAAATCAAGATGTCAAAAATATCCATGGTCACCATATCAATATCAAATCAAAAGGCAGACTGCTCCCTCGAAGGACAACTATACTATCATTGCTATATTTAATAGACTGCTCCCTCGAAGGATAGCTATTCAAAAGCCCTTATATTAAACAAAATTCTAGACCACTCCCTCGAAGGATGGCTATGACTAATCTGGCAATAAAAAACACTATCTTAGAAGCTTTCCACATTGATCAGCTTCACAATTGACCACTAAGCAAATGACATCTCTATGCAAGCTTCCCGCATTGATTAGTCTGCACCCTAAAAAAAAAAAAAAAAAAAAGAGAGTCATGGACTTGGCTTATAGTTGTCTCAGGGTCTCCTATAAAAAGGGGCAAAGTTATCTCTGCTCTTAAAATAGGGTTACCCTTTTTCTCCTCCTATCACCTGCTCAAGGGACTTCGAGCTCACTTTAATGTCAAAGTGATTCGATTACCATTCTAACACAACATTTGGTCAACGACGTCATGCATGAATGGGGCTCTTGGTTCTAATAACCCCTATCTATGTTGTCTTTTTGGTCCTTGTCAATGAAAGAGCAATCTGCTTTTCACTTCTTCTACACTTTGGTCACATTCACCTTCATCACTTGTCAAACCTAATCAACTCAACTCAACTCTCTTTTTAGGCCACTCCCATAGCCTATTCACACTAGTTTCTATGGACACCAATACACATGGAAACTATCGACCAAACGCAATTTATGTTAAGCATAAACCAATACTTGCTGAAGCATAAATAGACCTCAATTTATTTTTAGCATACATCCATCATGACTATGGAACATTGCTAGGGATGAAAGACCCCTCAACCAATGTTGTAGAATACACCATTTGGAAAAGGCTGCACCATCATCTTTTTACCCTCATCATTTCATCATGACCAAGACCAATCTATCGACCATTTTGACCACTTGTCTACCACTCGGACCCCTAGTCTGAACTACATTGGTCTGAGGCCCTATGACTTGGGTTATGTAGGCAGCACTCAGATCACATAACATCTTCTGAGGTTAGCTCGACCACCCTCATTTGTTCATCTCTCTGATGAACAAACCTTCTTTCCTCCTTTTGACCATGACCTTGCCCTCGACCACGACCAATTCCCTCCTTTTGACCCTTCCTCCCTTCTAGGGAGAACTACATTGGCTTGAGGCCCTTTCCATCGGGGCTATGTAGGCAGCACTCAGTTGACATGGGGTCATCTGAGGTTAGCTCGGCCACATCCTTTCATCCATTCCTCCACCTCGACCAATGACCATTAGAGATCATGCCTATCTCCTCTGACTTCGACCCCTTCTAGAGCAATGTTGCCTTGGTTGTTTTTGGCATATATGCTACCTCATGACTGGTTAGCAAAATTGTGCACAGACTATTTTTGACCCTCACAAGTATAGGATCGCAAGCCGGTTGATCCGCACTATTTGTGACTTTTTCGTGTTTCAAGTAGCACTTCCTGAGCCTGAGATACCTGGAACATGATGACCATTTGGAGCTTCAGCTTAGATTGAATAACCCAATCAATAGATGACTAAATGCTGGGGCCCAGTTACTTCAATTTTGGCACTCCTCGACCCTTAACCTGTGACACTTTGACCTGACCATCTCGTGAAGTGGTATGTGTGCAATCACAACTTTTGCAGCGTTCACCCTCACCCCTTTTTCATCCACTCTTTGTCAAATCAGCACCCAATTCCCGGTTCCCTTCCCTCGACTCCTGCTTTGAGGGGGAATACCTCATCCATCATCAGGGCAACCAACCTCCTCTTGTTTTTGTCTTGCAGTTCATTCAAATAACCAACAAGACAAAATCGACCTTATCCACACCTGGGGCAATCACTCATGTTTTTGTCTTGCAGTTTGTCTAGAACAACCAACAAGACAAAAAGGGGCAAATGTAGAGACCGAAATCGTGTCGACTCCCTTGGTCATCCCTCATGTTATTCTCCCTCACCTATTTAACCCCTGTCGACCATTTTACCACTAGCCTTGACCCTGGTAGCATGTCAAAATGAGCAGAAGGCTAAAGTTAGTCTCTGCCCCCATTCTGCATCTGCCGACCATGGTCACCACCTGACCGACGTCACCAACGTCCGTCACTTATCGGCTGACGTCGGTTCTCCTTAGCACTGCATTCTCGATCCAAATGCAGGAACCATTATTCTATTATTCATTATTAATCAGTTATCGAACCATCCCTCACCTTCATCAGCAAAACCATTCGAAACTCTTATCATTCGAACAGACTCTGGCAATCATTCAAAAACTCTAACAATCACCCCGAACTGTTACGATCAATCAACTCCGGCATCCAACCAATCTGCATTCACTTTCTTGAGTTTTGTTTCTACTTCGATCAACTTCTGTGTCACATCAACGACTTCAATCATGTCTTCAGTGTGTAACAGGTAAGTATCGCTCTCTATGTTTTTATTTCTCTCTGGTTATTGTTTGTTTATTATTGCTATCACCCCTATTTTAGACTTAGACTATAACCCTGACCTAACTTCCTCCTTTACACCTCTGTCCACTATCCCCTGACTACACAGTCTGTAACTTTGCTCAGACTTCTTGCATAAACCCCAAACAAAACAACAGACCTTTCTGTAAAAGCCTAAGACCCTGTCCCGACTCTAAAACCTTGACCAGACCCAACCAGACCCTGTCCCAACTCAACCAGACCCGACCAGACTCGACCAGACCTGTCCAAGAACTGTTGCCCCAACTGACACTGGTCATTACCCCGACCGACGTTGGCACTTTAACTGACATCGTCACCCTTCCCTGACCGACGCCGACACAGAGACTGACACCGACGACTGTGTAGAACATTCTGCTGCATATCAGGTACGCATTTGTGTTTTTTGTCTTTTATTTCATTCTGTCTTTTATTATTTCCATTTCTGGCAAATATTCTATTTTAATTAGTGGGTTGATATCCCTTAAGGAAGTCTTCGTACTTCAGGGATCAAGCATTTGCTTGACAGCGCACCATCTCCTTGTCTAACGTTTTTCGTGTTTAGTCTATTTTCTTTTGCAGGTGTCATTCCTCCACAGCCAAAGAGGAGTACCTTCCAACGTCTGATTTCGGTGCGCACGACCATATCCAGGTATCTTCTAACCTTGACCATTTCTTTTAGTTTCTCATTTCTATCTTTGAATGTAGAAAGCAATTTAGGGTAGAAATAGTTTGATTAAATGATCAAATCTGCCCTACTAGGGCACATCAATTAATCAATGATCAAATATACCCTATTGGGGAAAATTGATTAATCAACAATCAAATCCTTCATATTGGGGTAAACCAATTACTTAGTAAATTTTTTGCTCTTTGGGGTCATTCAATCATTTATTATTTCTTCTAATTCTAATCTCAAAACTTTCACCATGTTTGGGATAAGTCAAAGTGTTCTACTTATCTTTGGATGCATCCTTACAAATTCCCCCCTCTTTAGGGATATTTATTGTTACTTCATCACTAGACATCAAAGTGTGTAAGTATTAGCTCACCTGAATTAATGTCATCAATGGGTTAATTTCATTCTTGTTGTCCATTTTTATTCTTTTCAAGGGCCTGTCCATCAAAAATGTTTTTCAACCACTCCCTCAAGGGGTCATCATGGGCATCTCAAATGTTTTTTGGGGCATCCTTATGAGATTATTTTTAATAAATTGAAAAAGAATCAAAAAAATGTGAACACATCATCCTTTGATTATTCCTAAATAATTTTATCAAAATTTTCATTCTTTGAAAATATGTTACTTAGTCTAGTGTCTTTAATGCCATTTTAAACATGAAAAAATTGTAGACAATTCATTTTCATCACTTCCATGTCAAAATTGAAATTAAAATGATTTATTACAACATGACACAAATCAAGATTGAAATCACTAAAACACCCATATTCATTGACAAACTTGACATGCATATTTTAAAACAAATTAGGGCATCCCTGATTGGGGAAATGAACTATTTCCAATCATCAGTTTCATCTAATTCATCCTGAGTCAAATTATAATTTTTCAAGTGATGCTTTAGACCAATTAGGTGGAACCCTTATTCAAATTTCAAAATTCACATCACTTTCTATTAAGTTGATTAACCTAATCTTCCAATAATGGGAAATTCCATAGCTTTTTGGAATTAATTATTTTATTAATTAATTAATTAAATTATTCATCTATTCACATGGAAAGTGGATTCAAATATCTACATCATGACATCATCAAAAAATATATTCATCATGACATCATCAAGAAATATTTACATCATGACATCATAAAAATATATATTCATCATGACATCATCATGACATAATGTAATAAATGGATTAAAATTGATCCAAAAAGTTAAGATTTGAAAAATATCAACATAAATTGAAGAAATATCAGGAATGAACCTATTTATGATTAATACAAACTCTATCCCAAATATTAATTGTATTTTCCATCCAAATTGGATTGAACCTCAACCATACATCTAGATTAACATTTAACAGTTGAAATTAGTCTGATAAATATATAAATAGAGTTTATAAAGATTTTTTTTGCAATCTTACTTTGCAAAAATATAAGGAAAAAGTCACTTATTTTTTTGATTGTTCAACAAATCTCAATAGTGCAAGGGAAAATGTTGACGAACTAGCCCTACAACACTAGTGAAGATTTTGAGCTCTATATCTAGGATAAACATGTATATATGACAAATAGAAACATATATCCATTGAGGAAGGTGATACTTTGTTTATTTCTTCTAGATCTTGCCCAATTTGAGGATATACACATAGAATTCTAGTTTTAGATTGTTTTATGTTTATTTACATTCTAACAAGAAATTAACCTTCTTTTCAATCATATGATCACAATTAGAAATGGATGGATGATATTTAGTAAATGTTCTCATTAATGGAAAAGTTGAGGTATTTGGAGGATTAATGAGGTTGGATGAGGTCATTGTATTTATTTTGATGAGAAATGGGCTTGATTGATTTGATTTTTAAATTGGGATTTGGTGATTTGACTTTTTTATTATTATGAATTATGTGTGTATGTATTTTATTATTAGGGATAATTAACTAACTAATAATTATTAATTAATTGATTAATTAAAGGGTAAAATTTATGGGATTTAGGTAGGGTCATGGTATGAAATGTGATAATGTGATTAATTGGTTAGGGTAATATTGGTGTTATCAATGACATTAAGGTATATTAGGGATTATTAAGGGTGATTACAAATGAATAAGGATGAATAATGAGGAGTAAGGATGATTTGGGTGTCAAAATTTGGGTGTTGAAAGCATTAAAAGTGGGGTGTTAAAATTAGAGTGTCTACACCCACCACATTAGGGTGGTATCACTCATAGTATGGATCAAGGTAGAAACTATATCTACCTATTTCAGCATGTGGGCCTCAAACTAATTCACATAATATTTCACACATATGGTCCCAAAAAATTTGGTAGTATATCCATATTTCCTTTGATAATTTTAATTACCATCTTGACTTGTTTTCCTTAAGGAACCCACTTTTACATGACCCTATGCACTGGATTTTAGAACTATTCCTTTGCAATTCCATGTACCACTCCATAAAAAATTAGATTTTTAGTCTTCTTATGTAACTTATTTACTCCTATGCACTTTTGTCTAGTCACTTCATATGCATCTTGGAGTCATAACTTAAATGTAATGCTATAATTTTTAGATACTTCTAAAATGCTCTCCCAAACCTACGCTCCCATCTTCTTATGGGTCAATGTTTTCCTCCCCCTACATAATAATATTTTGATTATGGTTTAATTATTTATTTGTATATACATATTATAAATATGGTGGGACTTTTGTAACATCCAAAAGAATAATCACCTACTTCCAATTATTTTAAAAACTAATGATTCTATGTTTTAACTTCATATCCCCATTGCTATCATAACACCATGTTTGATCAATCAACATAGGGTAAAAATTTTACTCTATGATTTATATCACTTAAAAATCATAAGATATTTTCACCCCATAGATGTAAAATTTTCTATCTTTCAAACCTCCAATGGGATTAGACTTTTTTTTCTTCTCCATATATATAAAACTTGTCAAATGAGGCAAATTCAAGATTTCCATCCTTTTTCATGCATCCTTTGTAAGTAAATTAAATTCTATGTTAGTGTCTATCAGAGTATTATTCATCTTCCACCCATTGAATTTTGAATCAATAAACATCTCCCTATAATAATGACTATATTTCCATACACAAAATTATTTCATGCATTCCTCCTATATAATGTGTGCAGTCCTAACACTTTTTTAGAGGCAAGTTTTCAAAAAAGTGATTGCTCCTTCCTATTTCATCAGGGAGAACAATTTGGTTAGCTTTGTGATCTCCTAAAATCTTAATCCTTTCCTTTTTTTTAGGTTTTTCCCTCTAATGCTTGCAAAGTTTTTAGTTTCCATTGTAGTGTACTTATTTCCTCTTGTGCGCACACTAGTGCATCTTCATATCCTATGGAATCATTCTTATGTGTTGCACCTTATTTTTATTGTGTGGTTAATCCACTTATTATAGTGACATTTTAATGTGATTTTCCCTTGCATTAATTCTAAATCAATAAGGTCTCCATTCCTTACCTTTATGGACCACCTTAATCATTATGACCTCCTAGGCCTTCTCACCCTCCTCAATATTTTTATGTAAGTCAAGACAATATTCAATATTATGTCCTTATCTATAGTGCATAAAAGAAGGAAATTTTAGATAATCTAATTGATAATTATACAATACCCCATACTTATACCAAAAACCTTGGTATTGATTCATAGTTATGCCTCCAACTATGTGGCCATAACTTCTCTTTAAACTTTACCTTGTGAAGAAAACACAAGACAACTCCTCTAAATTTATTGAAAACACTCCTAGCACATCTCCTCAATATTATTGTGATATATTATGCCATGTGTATAATATTCACATACCTTACACCACACACCTATTTTTATTCCTTTTTCCCAAATGAAAAATCTCAGGTCTCATGCTCCTTGTTGTAAACATAAAAAAGAAGTCATGCCACTATAAATATTATTCAGAAACATTTATCCCATGTGTGCCCCATCACTTTAAATTTTTTACACCACTGACTTGCATGTGGCCTTAATGGTGCCTTTTTAGAAGTCATCTACTCTAATTAATTCACCATAATTAATAAATATGCTTCTAAGAAAAGACTTATTTTTGAATTAAAACTACTTGTAACCTTCATTCACAAAGCAACATCCAGAGCCTCTTGTGGCTTAGTAAGATTATTCATCACAAATTTCCTCTTAAAAAGAGCTAATAACCCCCAAAAACCACTCTGCATGATTGATAGATTATGATATTTTTGATAAAATGGTATTAAACCTTACATCATAATATCTTACAATACGAACCACCTCTTGTTTGATTTCCTTTAAAACAAATATAATATTTTGTTTAAATTATGGTATATGCAAATCCTTGAGAAATGTGACCTTTAACTTGTCAAAGTTGGTGCCTATCTAGTCAAGATCATATTTTTAGAACTATACATATGTCTGATCAAATAATGTTGTCATAAATATACTAGACTTGTAGTGTATATGATATACAACATCTTGAACTAAAAATAATCCCATTTACACCCCAAGCCATCTTGCACTTGTGTAGATGCTCTGCAACATCTTTAATTTCATGGCATTCTGAAAACTTAGTTGTATCATAGTAAACATGTTGATGAAAAATATGATGGTTATATGTTTACATGTTTACTCTAGTCATTGTAATTTATTCACCCAACCCTTTTAATAATGTAGCACCTACCCCTACAACTATTACCATGCTTAGTAGTCCATCAAGACTCATTATAACATATAAAAGGAATTTCCAATTGGATTTTACATAGTATCTCTTCTACTGTGTGATTTCATAACTTCCCCTATCTCAACACTAACTTTATCACCTAATATTATCACTTCAAAAATATTCTTCTTTCTAAATGAAGGGATTTCATGAGCATTGGTATATGTACTCATATCAAGGACTTATAAAAAATTTGTGCTAATTTTCCCATCAAACCTTCCATAAAAAGGTTAGATTAAATTTTAAAAAATGATTCTTTAATTCTTATATTTATCTTAGTGGAAAATGAATCAAAACTTCAAAATCTTGTCATGTGCCCTCCTATTCTCACAAGGTTTCTATCAACATACATTTTCCCAACCCTCCTCTCAATAGAGTCTGTGGTAGAAACATTTCCTAATTTGTTGATAAAAGGCTAAGACAAGACTCAATGGATAACCTAATTAAAATTATTTAAGAGGGTTATGAATATAATTTGATTATGAATGACATAATATATGAAGGTGTAATGAGTTAAATAATAATGAAATCAAAGAAGACCATGAAAACCAATGTAAAATTGTAATAAAAAAGTTTTATTATGCTAAGTTTTGTACAATATCTAAGAAATAAGATGTGTGGTGTATATGTGATGCCCAAATTTATTCCTATATACATAAATAAAAATAATGGAAAATTTACATTAATATACAATAAAGGGAAATGAAACACCAATTGAACTCTTACAAAAGTTGTTAACAACCTCTTCATAATTGATGAATGTTGTGACATCATAGGTTGCTATTAATGATGAGATAAGGTCTATAATACTGACATTGTAAGAATCAGAGGTAGAAAAAAGGTGGATTTAAATATTTTATATTATCACATAGGTGTAAAATCTAATTCCATGCTTCTAATGTTAATATAAGGTTGGATATGTAGCAATGTTAAACTATGGTTAGATATAGTGACCTAGATCCCACTAGATCAATCAATACTCCTTGAAGAGAAATGGTTCCATTGCATGAATTTTGATAATTTATGTGTAAAAAAATTTAAATTTTTTACTTCTGTAAACCATTTCCCATAAGAAGGCACTTATCCTACTTTGATAATCTAGAATATAGGGATTACTTATCTACATGTTTTTTTGATGCAAACATCGATGACTTGATCTGATTTTGATGGAATATTGCATTTTTTTATTGATATCTATCTACTAAAGAGTCTTTTAAATATATAATGTATATAACATAGGTGGAAAATAATGACACAAGAGTTATGTATTAAAGACTAAGTGCAACCCAAGATAAAAATGTAGGTTAAAATCTAAATCATTATATCCTACTTGCTTAGTGATGGTATAGGGATCATGCCAAAGTGGATGAATATTTTCATAAGGTCTTGTCTATTTTTTCTTCTATAGGCATAGCAAATCTCAATCACCGACCTAGAAGGTTTGCAATATCCGATGCTTGTCATGGTGTTGTTTATATTTTACATTAGCCTATCGTAGAATGGTTTGCACTTTATATTGAATGTGTTGAATATGATCATTGAACTAAAATTATTTTTCAACTTCCTTTTGAGTTGAAGTAATTAATAATATTGAGGGAAAAATAATATAAACTATGTCAATGGGTGTTAGAGGTTGGAAACCTAAGTAGACCTAAAAAGGGTTGTGTGCAATAGACCTATGAAGAGATCTATTGTAACTATGTTCAATGAAAGGCATGATTTCATACCAAGTGCATTGATTATTTAAATTTTACACTCTAATAGGATTTACTATCATATTATTTACAACTTTCATCTATCCATTAGTTCGTGGATGAAAGGTAATAAATTTGTTCAACCTTGTGTCTATCATAGACTAAAGTGCTCTATATAAATTTATTAATAACCTTATATCCCTATCAGATAAGATGGTTTTTAGGATTCCAAAGAAAATACATACATTCTAAAATTACATTTGAGTTATTTATGGAGATAATATTGATTTCTTAAAAGATATGATAATTACCATCTATGAGAATCTATCAATTCCTACTTAAAAAAATCATTACCATGCTTGGTAGTAGCATACCTAGAGATAAAATATATGGAAATAGATTACAAAGGTATCCTTGGAACCAATAAAGGTGTTTATAAACCTTGCTTATTTTTAACTAGTTTGGAAATTAAACATACAATATAAGACTTGATGTATTTGTTAGGGTGTGGAGCTAAAAGCTTCAACTATGCAGATGAAAATAGGAGGTTGCTGAAGATCCAGAAGCACCAGTGTCGGTGGTATGACCGACGTTAGTCAAGATGAAGTAGAAGGAAACCAGCATCGACAGGAAGTCGGTCGACGTCGGTCAGCACCAGGTAGATAGGGACCGACGTTAGTCACCTGGGTGTTCCAGAACTATTCATTGCACGAACAGTTAGTTAAGTGAACGGAGTGTTTGCATGTAAAGGCTATTGCGAGTCTTGAGCTGCATGTCTATTATTAGTAAACTAAGAGTCTAAGTTATTGTTTAAGTCTGGGATCTATTTATAGACCCATTGGCATGTATTGTAAGTATGAGCTAGAAAGGAAGGCAAGGAAGATCCTTCCATTGTAAGATCATTGAGTTGTAGGTTGTTTCAAGCTCATAGGAGATCTACAGGTGTAAGTATGGTCTGTTGAATTACAGGTTGCAGGTTCATGTGAGATATACTTGAAGTACTATAGAGTGCTTGGTGTACTGGCAGGGTTATTACTGACTGGTTGGAGAGGTGAACACCAATTCTATGTGTGAATTGTGTGTTGGGACCGTTTTTGGTAGGTGAGTGTTTTGAAGAAGAATTAATGTACACTTGAGGTGTGGGAAGCCTCTGTAAGGTGGAAGAGTGTGGTGGATCTTTATTGTATTCTTTTCTGTACAAGTATTAATACAAGATTGTATATTGTCTCTCATATTCTGTGATATTTGTGAATTCTAGTTACTTGTACTTCTGGATATTTTTGCATGTTTAATTGCTTAAGTTTGGTAATCATATTGTGCTCTTTCTGAGGAGCAAGATCCTAACAAGTGGGATCAGAACAAGTGTGTTGTTCTTGGATTCCCCGATAGTATTTGGATACATCATACTTGAGGTGTGGCCAAAATAAGTACTTTTACAACACTGCAAGAGTATTTTCAACTCCAAAATGTCTTGAAACTTTTATAAAATGATCCTTCCATAATATTTTATGTCTATCTACCTGACATGGAATGCCCAAGCACCTAAGGTGATATATGATTCCATATTGAAAGTAGAAGTCTTTAACTGAATTATTGTAAAGCAAAATTTCATAGATATCTACAAAATCCATGTAAGACGGATAAAATTCTTACCATATGTTAAATTCATGTCCACAAGCATAAAGTAAAGAAAAGAGAGCTTGAAATAGTAGATGGATCAGATAATTTTTGACTAGATTGGAACTTCCATTCTTATGTTTGAAGTTCATATGGAACTAAGGAAGATAAAAATACCATTTCTAATGCCACTTGCTACAACTTATTATGAGTCTACAATAAATGAATAAAGTTGTGACCTATGTGGATCATAGTTTCCTTGCCCAAGATATAATGTTTCTAATGATTACATACCTAAATAATATCATTAAGATCAAGTTCATAGGTTGGGTAGTTTATTACTTGTGTATTGAATGTTTTTTTATGGTAAGCACCCAAGTGACCATGTTGAGTGAAGACTACTCTAATTGAAAATTAAGAGGCATATGTTTCAAGATCAAATGGTTTATGAATATATGGTAATGAAAGTACTAGTGTCGAACATAGTCTAAATTTCAATTCCTCAAATAATTTATATTTCATAGATCCCCATATGAATTTTTGATTTAGCACCACCTTTAGTAACTTGGTTTAGAGGCTAAGTCACATGAGAAAAAAAATATAAATCTCATGTATAAATTTGATAATACAAAGAAACAAAAAAATATATATGAGATTCTTTAGTTATGGCCATTCATATATGACTAGAATCTTATCCAAGTCCACGTGCACTCCTTCTACATCTACCATGTATCTTAGGTACTATATCTATAGCATAAAAAATACAAATTTATATATGTTTGCATAAAAATTATATCTATACAAAGTGTCAAGTACTTGCTCTATATGCTGAAAATGTTCATCCTATGTTTTGATAAATATTAGGATGTCGTCAAGGTAGAATACAACAAATGAAGTAGTGAGTGGCTTGATAATGTCATCCCTAATCCACTTGAATGTAACTAGTGCATTAGTTAAGTAAAAGGTCATGCCCAACCATTTAAACAAATATTTTATGGCCTTGAAGGCTATATTACATACATATATAGGTTTAATAAGAATATGATGATACCCATAATTAATATTAATTTTGGTGAAGTATTTTACACCACAAAACTGGTCCCAGAAGTCTTCAATCCTTGGAATAGGATATTGATTCTTCACTATAATCTTGTTATGAGCTTAGTAATCAATGAAATACCTCCACGTGTTATCCTTCTTTGGTGGAAATAATAATTTCACTACCATAAGGTGATAAGTTGGGCCTAATATGTCCTTTGTCCATGAGTTCATCGATCTGCCACTTGATTTATTCATTCTCTAGAAATGATATGTTGTATAAATAATGTCATCCCTAATCCACTTGAATGTAACTAGTGCATTAGTTAAGTAAAAGGTCATGCCCAACCATTTAAACAAATATTTTATGGCCTTGAAGGCTATATTACATACATATATAGGTTTAATAAGAATATGATGATACCCATAATTAATATTAATTTTGGTGAAGTATTTTACACCACAAAATTGGTCCCAGAAGTCTTCAATCCTTGGAATAGGATATTGATTCTTCACTATAATCTTGTTATGAGCTTAGTAATCAATGAAATACCTCCACGTGTTATCCTTCTTTGGTGGAAATAATAATTTCACTACCATAAGGTGATAATTTGGGCCTAATATGTCCTTTGTCCATGAGTTAATCGATCTACCGCTTGATTTATTCATTCTCTAGAAATGATATGTGGTATAAATACACATTAGGTAGAGGTAGTCCATAATTCAAATCAATATTATGATTCATTGCATAGTGTATAAGCACTTCCTTAATTAATAAAGATATCCTTATATTATTATAACTTGTGATTAAATTCTAAGGTCTCTATTACTATAGTTGGAATAACTGCAATATGGATTGGTACAATAAGGACATTCTTACATGCAGATCTCACCACCAAAAGCACAAAATTATCACTAGATGTGACTAGATTTTTGTACTACTTTGTGCTAATGAATGATAGATTTATAAATAATTATTATATGTGATATCTATTATTGTCAAAATCTATGAATTTTTTTTTGTGATTTTCCTCATAGACTGCATGTCAATGGTAAAGATATGGTTGATTATGAAAAAAATCAAATAAATCTAATGGAGTGATGTCATAAAAGACTATATATTGAAAATAATTGATGTTTTATACTAACTGAGATAGATGTGTGACATTTTTATTTTATCCCACACTAAACCATTAATAGAGTATGGTTATGGGTTAGGTGTTAATGGAAAATTCAATATGTGAACTACTTCAGGAGAAATCAAGGTTTTTCTAAATTCCATTATCAATAATAAAGTGTAATGGCTGAGAATTGATCCACATTTAATAATGTAACAATATTTTTTATTTATTTATTTCCATAGGTGTAGTAGAGATGTTTATGGTATCCACCTTGGTTCTAGGTTTAGATTCCATGATATGTTTACCTTTATCTAATGGGTTAGTATTTATATGTGTTACCTCAAGTTGTGCATTTAGAGTCTTCCTAGTGTGACACTCCTCATTGGAATGAATTTTTGAGTTATGAAATGAAAATCTATTTATACTCTTAGAATACTTGTTCCAATCATTTTTTGATTGCTACTTATTTTTTAGGGGTGCTTGGAGCTATTCTACTTGGAAGATTTAGACTACATATCTAAGACCTAGAATATTTTATATTATTCTTGGCCTTAACCTTTACTTCAAACTTGAAAGAAAATACGTAGACCACTCTAATTGAATATATATGTAATAAATCCATATTTAAATGAATATGTGGTTTCAATCCCAACCTATACTTTGAAACAAGGTTTTGTTCTAAATCTTGAATCCCAAGTTTGGACACCAATGTATGAAATGTATCCATGTATTATTGTATAAATTTTTATTTACCTTGGTGTTACTGGCATAACTTGATGTACTTATGATCATATTTTACAACAAGACAATATGTTTCTTTTAGTGATTCTATGAAACCATTCAATGTGTCTAAGTTAAATTCATCTTAAAAAAAAATCATGTGATGTTTAATAGTCTTCCCACCATTTATTTACTGATAAAGAAAATTTTAGAAGAGTAAATGTAGTATTTTATCATTTAGAGAATTTATTAACCATGTAATATTAACATATTGGGTTAATCCAAATATCTAGTTCATATGCATATAATTTTCATTTAAACATAGGTATTTTTAGATTGACTTGTATCTTATATGGTGTTGAATACCTAATGACCAATGATAATGAGTGGTGTTGGAATGAGTTTGTTTCTTGAGAAGTAGTAATAAATGATTAATGAAACTTTCTCACTCATATGCATGAATTTATTCTAAATATTCACATTGTCTTTTCAATGCATCCTCTATCATAGTTTGAAACATTTTTTAAGTTGGAATTATTAAATATTTATTTCCTATTTGAGGTTGTGAAGGAAGGTATGATTAAGGGTCATGAATCTAGATCCCTAACTTCCTATAATTATAATTTGTATGAGTGGGAATATAAAAATAAACAAATTTAAAATATACCAATATATCACTTAGAAATGATACGAAGTGTGTATGCTATGATACCATTGATCTAGGGCCTAGGGGGAGACCTGGTGGATAACCTACTTGAACATATTTAATAGGGTTATGAAGGGAAGAGAGTTATGAATGATAGAAGATATGAAGATGAAATGCATTAAATAATAAGGAAATAAAATTAGAAGATGGAAAGCAATGTATAATCATAATAAAAAACTTTTATTATGAAAAGTTATGTATAATATCTAAGAGATCAGATGTGTGGTGTCTATGTGATCCATAACTTAATTATTGTCTACATAACTAAAAATAATGGAAAATGTACATTTATAATACAATATAGGAAGATGAAGCATCATTTGAAACATTACAAGATTTGGTAATAACTAATTCATAACTAATGAATTCTATGACATCATTGACTACCATTACTGATGAGCTAAGTCTATATTATTGACACTATAGGAGTTGTACGATAGTGAAAAAGTGGAGATAGATCTTATGGATTGGAAGGTAGGTGTGAAACTCAATATTATGCTTATAACATTAGTGTGAAGTTGGATATTGAATAATGGTAAACTGTAGTAAGATATAGTGACCTAGATCCTCTTAGATCATCTGCCTTATCATAGCCTTTCCTCTTTTTGAAAGCCTTCCATTTTTAAACTTAATACTCATCAATATAGTCTTGTATCTATTATACCATATGTAAAACCTTGACTGACTAAATATTTATTCAATCATACTTAGGGTGTCATCCATAATTTCCTCAAAAATTATTTAAGCTTCCAAATCTACTATGACCATCCCAGATCAACTATGACATACATCCAATCTCTCCAAATTAAAAAAATGAGATATATAAATAGAACCATAATTTTGTCACTATTTCTATACCGAAACCTTAATTATGTAAAGAAATAAGTAGTACAATATCCTAGAGCCATGAAATTGACACTTTTTCCTGAAACACTTGAGAAAAAGAGTAGTAAAATAATGAATGCATGCACATTCAAAGTCATGCTACCATATTCAACCATGAAATCATGGATGTATAACTTGAATCAAAATAATAACATCAGGAACCATGTTACATGATTATGTGAAGTGATTAAATACATGTGCACATAATTTGAAGTCTAATTACCTACATAGGCCCTTAAAAATTATAAAGTTCAACTAGATCTAGTGGTCTTCAACATTTACACATCTTACACAATAATTATTAACACAAACTACAAGTACATATGATAAAATACACTAAGTTTAATGTTAAATCATCATTTATAATGTTGAAATGAACACTTCCTTTATATTAATTAAAAGGCTCAAGCATTAACATACACACTTGTGGATAGAATAATACAAGAGAGTACAAAGAGAATGAATTATGTGTCAATGTAAAATACAACAAGAACCCTTATCATCACCAAGACATGACCCTAGACTATGTTTATATCCCAATATTTTCTCTATGTAAATCTCTAGATCTATTAAAATGAGCTTACTCTCCCAACTTCTTGTTAGTTAATATTATCCTCCCCTTATGTAGTAATGTTGTAGATATGGATTATTTTTTCTTTATATGTACATCTTTGACATATGGTGGGTCTTGCACAACATCGAAAGGGATACACCACTTTCCATTCTTAAAAAAAACTCATGGTTATATATTTGAACTACATATCCCATTTTATTCATAACACCATGGTCAACCAATCAATGTAGGGTACACATTTGCTTCTATGAGCTCTATCACTTCAAATTGAGTAGATAATTTCACCCCATGATGTAAAATTTTGCATCCTTAAAAATTACAAAGAGATTTGTCATTGTTTTATTCTCCATATATAGAAAAATCATAAAAAACTATGTATTAATGTTTCCCATATTAATCCATGTGTCTTTCACAAGAAGATTAACTTATACACCAATGTATACTAAGATAATGTTCATCTTCCATCTATTGAATTTTTAATCTTAAAGTAACTCCTTGTCAAGATATTATTTCATGCACTCCTCCCTTAGGTCTAGTTGGTCTCCACACTTTATTGGATCCATTTTTTAAAAAATGATCACTATTTCTTGCTTCATTAGTGAGGAAAATTTTGTAATCTCTATGATCTCCTGTGATCTTTGTCATTTCTTTTATTTTTCTCAAGCCTTTACTTCTAATCTGAGCATAGTTTTTAGTTCCCCTTGTAGTGACATTATTTCCTCCTATATGCACACTAGTAAAATATTATATCTTGTGGGATAATTATTTTACATCACAATTTCCTTTGGTTTCATTTTTATTTCTTAAACTGAACTTCATCTATATTCTTGGCCCTATCTTACTTCTCGTTCCATGAGGTCTTCAGTCCTTACCTTTCTTGATTACCATAATCATTACAACCTTCTATGTCTTCTAAATTTCCTTTATAGTTTAATGCAATTTAGGATAATATTCAATCTTATGTATTTCCTTGAAATGTTTACAAGTAGAAAGCCTTGAATAATCTCATTGTTAATGATCCAACACCCTTCAATTGTATCAAAAACCTTGGTATCTATTCTAGGTTATGCCTCCACCTCTATGGTTGTAATACCTCCCTCCATATTGATGACCTTGTTAATAATATATAGAACTCATCCTAATTTATTAAATACTCTCCTAATGCATATCCTCAATTTTATTTCAATCTATTGTGTCATGTGCATTATCTTCACATACCTTATCCCAAAGTTTTTTTTGTATCTCATTTGATTTAAAAATTAACAGATAGTCTTGATTCTCATTTACCTTATAAAAATACACTCATGATGTTGTGAATCTTTATTTAACACATTAATCTTGTGTGTGACCTATGAATTTGTATATTTTACATTGCTTACTAGCGTGTGGAATTAATGGTGACTTAGTAGACGTACATTGCTTTAACTGTGTCTCCATAATTGGGATTTATACTCCTAAAACTAGACTTATTCCTAAATCAAAACTCCATATAGCCTCAATCTATATATTATCATCCAAAAATTCCCATGGATTAATTAAATTATTCATTTTAGACATCCAATTCTCACCACTACCATGTTGAAATTGTAAGTCTAAATGACTTCCCAAACTAATACACAAATTGGACCAAAAATACCAAAATGCTCTAATTCATTTTCACACATCATGTGAAATTTAAGATTCATTATAATATGTAAATAATTATGGAATTACATTATACACAATAATCACCTTATTCCAATTCATCTCCAATCAAATTACAACCTAACAAATTAATGTTTTCAACCAATAGTGCAAGAAAACTTATGAAATTCCAAGAATTGTAAAAAGTATAATAAGAATCACTTAGATAATAAAATCCAATCAGATTCTTAAGTGAAAAATTCTTAACAAATTAATGACTATATAATTTTGGAAAATTTAAAATTTGAATATATGGGCCATGACATCACCCATGAGATCATCAAAAGGTTGTCATGTACCAAGTATTTATAGAGATAAATATATCTAAATTAAGGAAATCCATGCCTTATTAATGATCCCTCTTTCAAAAATATTAATTAGATGTCCCTAAAAAATTAAACTCATTTTTTACTACTCATATCATTCTTGATCCAAATTCCATAACTGAATTTCCAAGCCTATAAATGCAAGAGACACTATGGCAATAATGTATAATTTATTCTAAACCTTCAACCATTTCTTCCATTTTCATTCATAAAAAAATAAAAATAGTGCATGAGGAGATGTTGGAGGCACTTTACCAACCACATTAGTAAATATCTTGAGCTCCATATCTGGGCACAAACATGCTTGTGGATCATCCTTGAAGTGAAGTGACACAGGGAAGGTATAATCATATTTTATGCTTCTTATTAGTTTCTTCAATTCATTGACCTTGAAAAACTGATATACTAGGATTAATATGTTTTTTATTGTTATTTTTTATTGATTTTATCCACTAATGAATGGACTAACCTATTTTACAATCCTATTTCACATTTGGCATGCCCAATGATACTGTGCACCCCAAAAACTCCTTGGAAGGATTCCTAACATTCTAATTATCAAATTTAATTCTCATTTGAAATTAATTTTCCTATTTTTTATCTCATTTTCCTATACTCCACATTTATATAATTGGTAAAGTCACCATACATATTGGTGAGGTCACTCATGCAATTAGTGAAGTCAATCTATGAATCAATGGAATTAATTTTAACACTATCTATCTTCTTTGTGTGTCTTAACAAGAGTGAATAACTTGACCTGATAAATGGTGAACTCAACCTTCATATCGGTGAGATAAATATACAAATGGTGAAGTCACTAATCTATATTTCCATGTGTTTTTATGAAAATAGGGAACTTGACCTACGAATCAAAAAACTCAACTTATAATTGATGAGGTTGATAGATAAATGGTGATATCACTAAAAAATTAAACTATATTTTTAAATGTTATTCACTAAAAATGGTTAACTCATCTTGTTAAATGGAGAGGTCATATTTATAACTAATGAATTCACCAAAGCTTTATTTTTTATTGTCTACAGATCAGTGAAATCACCTTGCTAGACAATGAAGTCGACTAGTGTGGAATTTCTTGACACCTTAAAAATGTTGAAATCAATTTCCTTGGGTGGTAATAACTATTGTTTAAATGCATAATTATATTTAATTTTAATTTTAACATATTTTTAAATTTATTTTAAAAATAACAAAGGAAAACTTTAATCATCTTTTCTATTTGGTGCTTAATAATGAATAATCACTTTTGACTTAGTTCCTAAGAGTGCACACATTTAATTTTTAGCTTAGGTGATTTGTTATTTATGTCATTTTTTATGTACACCATTATGTGTATGCTCTCCCATTTCCCCATTTAAGGATCTTGGGTAACCAAAAATGCATAATTTTACTTGTTTACTTGCCTTACGCTAAAAATTATTTTCAAAGTATGCTCTTCTCTTGCCCATCCATGGGGTCTTAACAATCAGAAATGAAGAGTGTTTTTTCCATTTTTATCTTTTGAATTCTTGGGGTGGAGTTCATATCCTTACCAGTAGTATTTAGGGGTGCATTGACCTAAGAAGTGATACCCTAACATCATACCAACCCCATTATCCGATGGGGCATACAATTTAGGTTAACACTAATGTTATCATAGGTGGTGGTTCCTCAGAGCTTGATTGTGTTAATATCACTTAAATTAGACCCTTATGGTTGAAGTGGTAAAAAAATGTCTAGAAATTTTGGTGAATGGCCTTTAAAATCTTACATCAAATTAATGAATTATTCTAAAGTGCCCATCTACCATAAGTTATTACAGGACCATCTATTTTTAGAATAAAAACCACATTTTTTATGACATTCTCATTGATATAGGGGTGAAAATTTATCCACACCCAAGGATTTCATTTTAGTACTAATATTTTAGATAAGGGTGGATTAAAAACCCTACCAATAATTACAACAATTTATTTAATGAATCCTTAAATTTTATCCTCTTAAAGGAAATTATATCAAAAGGACTCAATTGCATGCTGGAAAACTATATTAGTTTTTAAGTTATATATGTGATTGCTTGAGTACTTTGTTCAAACTAGTGTTATGTTCAAAACCACCTTAAAAAAAATACACTAAGTTATATAAATAAACAAATTCAAATTGCATCTTTGCACATTTAAACAGTAAGGTGTTACGTTGCCCAATTGTTCCAAACCATCTATAGTCATTTTATGGTGTTACATGTTTCAATTGAAACATAACCTTGTCTTGTTTGGTACTATTATGTTGCCTATTGTGTTCTTGGTCTCAAACTATCATTTCCTTATGTCATAAATTTAAAATTTAATGTCCAATTTCAGGTTCTAATTTTGGTCTAAAACCATTTGATCTTGTTCTAAATTTCAAACAAATTGAGTCAAAAACATACCAAAGTCCAAACCATTCTCTAGTTCAAAAAACCATTTGAGACATGCATGGGTACACATGTAGTGGAGATTTTTATGGCCATAGATTTAAGGAAGAATTATATGATCCCTTAGGATGCCTTTGAATTATGAATATAGTGACTATAGTGAGGACCACCCTAAAATGTTTGATAGCCTCCCTCTCATTGTTGGTACTAGTCAAGGTCAATTCAAACAACAACCATGGAAGATAATGATGAATAAAATCTAATATTATTAGAATCTAGATCTAATATCCTACCTAAATTCCCTATAGACCAATTATGTAGTCTTGTACACATATAAGAGTTACTTAAAAAATTAGTTGTTACCCAAAGTCAACCCCTTATTCAAAGTACAAAATCATCCATTGCATCATCCAATAAAGGGAAGGGATAACTTGTTGACCAATCCCAACATGGATAAATCATTGTTTCTACCATATAAAATATTATAAAATGATATATAAATTATTTGTTAGCTAATTAAATTAATTATTTAGCAACAAATTCATTCAATAATAATACTTTCATAGAGCAAAATCAATTTCTTGAGAAACCACAACAACCTATATACAATGTTGCATCTAATGTAGACCAATTGGATCTATCTAAACATGCCATTCTATTGATGCCTATAAATACACCACATGGGTTATTAGTGTTCAAATAACACTTCTCATTTTAGAATTGTAGGAATTTAGAGCATGAGTAGCAGGTTGTGGCAACTTAATGTCACCTATGGTGAAATAGTGACAAAGATATGTATTGGTGTTCCATAACTTTATAATGAGTGATGGTTGGGAGCCATCGTGGTCCATTATTTGTGAATTTTAGAAGATATATTTTAATTATTAGTTAATTATGATCCATATTTAAACTACAAACTAATCTAGGTGTATATTTACAATGAGGCTAAAACTAAAGTGATCTGGTATAAAAAATGAGCAAAGAGAAGCGCAAGGTAGAAAAGAAAACAAGTGATTGCCAATTTTAGTCTCAAATATCATGATAAAGCATAAATTTAAATTGAGTATACATTCAATTAGTATATAATGCAACATATCCTAAGCTCAAATTTCACTACATACTAGGCAAACTTCAAAGGATAGTGTAAAGAATCACAATTAAGAACTAGATTTACTTTAAAGATTTACTACTATAATCAAATAACATTTACACATCTGAATATAGAGAAAAATAAAATGAAGAAAACCCAAGATCTTTCAACTAATCTAGAATATGAACAAATTAGAAACCATGTGATTAGAAATTACAACCCAAAATTCAAATAAACTATTCAAATTCAAGACATAAACTAGCAATTGAGAGAAAAGCTATGTTAGAAATTGATTTATCAAATATGGAAAATGTTTATAGAAATCCTTGATTATATTTATTTATTAAATTATAAAAAATTTCTCCAAAATTATCTCCCTCTTTTACAAGATGGTGATACATGCCTTTTATATAATGATAAGGTAGTACACTGGTCAGTTACAACACACATGCATACAAAGATGAGGATAATTGTCCTTAAAAGTTCTAAAATACACTTGTCTTTTAAAATTAGATTAACCTAAGGGAAATATGATAATATAATAACATACTCCTCATAAAGGAATATTTATATTTTATATATTACAAAGTTTTTACAAAAAGGAATATTTAGTTGGTTGGTGGGCCCATTGCCCTTGAACTCTCCTGTTGATCTTGGAGCAATTCCATTGCCTTATGTTGTTATTACTTGATAATATCAAGGTATATAGATGGTTTCATGAGGTATATTTATTATTTATCAAAAAGGTCATCCAAATCCCTATCATCTCTATCCATAGCGTCTTTTATGCTCCTAGACTCTGTAATCTTCTCCTCAACATTAAAGATCATGTCCAAGATTCGTCTATTATCCCATCCAAATTGGCCTTGGATTTTGTTCTTAACTAAATACATTACCAAGGTAAAATTATGTTTGAATTAAGCTTCATAAATGAATCCAAGGGCATTAATCTTGGTAGGATTAACTAGCATGGAACCCAAGAGCTGCTTAAACCTAGTGATCAATTCCTTGTCATCTGTCAGAAGCCTATCTAAATTTATTGTCCACACACTTAGGCCTTATATTTTCTCAAATAATATCCCAAATATGGAATTTATATGGGAAAATCTAATAGAATTTAACTTATAAATATTGTTCCCAACCCATATGTTGATGAGATCCCTTAGCTTAGTCTCTACCTCTTGCCACTTTGTTATCATTTCCTTGGCTACTTGGCTTTGCTAGCTTAGTGAATCTTTCCTTAACTTCATGGAATATAGAGATATAAAAATATAAAATAATTAGGCTTCAAACATATCCAAAATCACAATAGGCATAGATAAAATTACATGTGTCTCAAGGTTCTCCTTCTCCTTCTCCAAATTATGGATCCTCTACTTCATTCCCCTAATTCTAGCTTTAGCCTGAGCTAATTAGGTGTTAAGTAGAGTTTCAACATACTCATCATGAATAGAATTATATTATAGATATTTTAATTCAATATAGGTTAGGCCAACAAAATGTTTTACCTTTTAAAAAGTGAACTCTTTAGTTCCCACCATGGCCTTCCTGGTGGTGACCCTTTCTAATCCAGCTATCTCTAGATTAAATTAGACAATGGTGATTATTTTTGTGAACTTGGGAGGTTATATGAACTTAATACCTAAGATTATTGATGCTATAGGGTCATCTATCCTCTTATCTTTAGGTCTTGGAGTGACTAAAATTCTTATTTCTTCCTGTTCCTTCATTATAGCCCTAATCCATGGCTTAATGTCATCTTGCACTTCAATGTTGGAAAATTTTGTTATGGCCCATGAATGGGAGAGAGAAGGGATATTTTTTAATTTTCCATAAATAAACTAGTTAGGGATGAATAGTCCATGAATGGGTAATTCATCATTAAATAGGTTGATCTCACTAGTTGGATGTGTGAGATTCAACCTTGGTATTTTAGGTCCAATCGAGACTAGTGCCATTTTTGCCTTCCTCTTCTCCCTAGGATCCATTAGGACCATATAAAGATCAATTTATTTTCCTTTATCTTCTCTAATCTCCCTTACTTAGATCTGAGTTTTTCATCTTGTTCCCATTCCTCATATTTGTCATATGCTTCTGCAAGTTCTTTAAGGGCACCCTTGAGTGTCTCATCCAACTCCAAATCAATCACATCTATATGTTCAATTGGGGAAGGTGTATTTTGTGTTATTTATAAAGATGGGAGGACCTCTTCAAGTCTCTATTATATTTTTTCCTTCCTATGCCCTTGTTTGATTTATCCTTGAGGTTATGGCTGCTCCACTTAAGGTTTTCATGGGATGTCTCGAATGGTCTAGGAAACAAGTGATATTGGAGAGGATGCATTTTCCATGCCTTTGATGATGGCTTATCATCCTTTGTCAACTTTTGCTCAAGCTTGATGTTATGCCCTTTGATCCTAGCCAACACTTCCTCATAGTTATTTACCCTAATGTATATGGTGTCATGAACACTGAGCTGATGAATTTATTAAGGCTTGGGTAGCTTTTTTTCCTTAAAATGATTAACTACTATACTCTTTAGGTCTCACATTTTAATCTTGTCCAATTGAAACCAAAATGAGTCTCTATGTTTAGATATGGTATCAACCTATTTCCAAGATTTAAATATAGTCTTTCAAATAATTAAAGGGAAGGGGTGGAAAAGACCCTTCCTCTTTTCCTTACAAATTCCATCAATGCCATGGATGAGCTGGGAGGCAATTTCTTGCTCAGCCAACTTGCTAGGAACATACACTGGTAATCTATAGGGCTGGGACATGACCCCCTCAATCTTGATGACTATGTAGTTTGGATAGAACCAAATGTCACCCATCATATTTACATATTTCTTAATTAGTGGATGGAATCTAGGCATGTGAATACCTATAATACCCTCCATTATGGCTAGGTAGACATAGTCACAAATAAACTACATATGGTTCCTGTACTTAAAGATGTGCAATTTGGAGTAATGATGGGAAATGGTGGTTTGACCCTCAAGAGACCAATGTTTAATGCCATGGAAGCTGATGGAGGCAAGAAAGGAATCTATTAAATATGACATAATATATAATTGATTAGATATTTTCCTTTTGATGGTGGTGAATTTCCTAGATAAGAAGACACTGATCAAGTTTCCAATTAGAGGGGTGAGCTTCTCTTCAACCATGAAATACACATAGGGGACCTAGATTTTGTTTACATAGGTGGTTAAGGGGGATCTTAATACTTAATTTAATAGGGTAATGACTACCTTGATGCCCTCTCTAAATTGGACTATTGGGATCTTACCCTTAAATTCCTTGAAGACATGGGTTCTTTGGTGTAACCAAGGTCTAAGGATGGTGTCTAGGTCATGTTTATAGGTCCATTCCTTGATTTTAGATAAGTATACATGGGGTATTAGGAGATTATAATTTTTTCAAAGGCCACAAGGGAAATGTAAGCTAATCTCTTAGAAATCCCTTCTCAAATGATCCAATCATTATCTATCCTACAATCAACAAATATAGAATCAAGGAGATCGATGCATTTTAGTACCTTAAGTTTTGTAATAGCATAGTGAAGGTCAATCATTTAAACAATGACCAAGTCATAATGCCTCTGGCTCACCAAGATAATTATTTTCTCCTCATTTATGATGGGCTTAAGCTCTTCCATATAAAAGAAGATTTTAGACCAATTCTTGATGCTTAGGGAATTCAGGGCCATAACATCTAATTTAGTGTCCTTGAAAATTCATGCCTTATTATCTATTGATAGGTAGAGTTTGGTCTCCTCCTTCAACTACTATTTATGAACTACCATGGTCTTTACTTCTACAAATTATTCACACCAGATTGAAAATTGGTCTCTGTAGTAGCTCTACTTACACTTATAAACACAATCAAGTTCTCTTTGGATTGAATTTTAATGAATTGAGTTCACTTGGGTTAATTTTATGCAAGGTTTAGGGTTTTAGAGTGTTAATGATAGGATACATCCAAACTCTAGCTCATACATGCTTTAGATTTGATTTTAGCCTTTGCCTTTATACCTTTACATTTTTGAGCCCACCAGATCTTTTATTTTTTCCTTTTATGATTACATGATGCCTATGTGGCATCGATCTTGACCGTTCATGGTATTTTTCATAAATGCCTTTGAATACTAGCCATTGGCATTTAAAAATGCCTTATTTTATTTTTCTCCATTGGATCAAAATTTTGTATTTGCATGAGCTATTGATTGTGATCTAGGATCTTACCTATTTATTGGCTCATTAGCACCAGTGCCCCATGGTTATGCCACTTGGCATCTCCATGAGCCTTTTGAATTCCTTTTAAAAGTCATTAGTGATTTTATGCCATGAGATTATGGGGCATGATGAAGCATGAACCATTGGATCATCTATCAATTCTACCTCAAATGTGCTTTTGCCACATGTCAATTCTATAGGATCTCAAGACTCCATTAAAATGTCCTCAAGGTCTTCATGCCATTGGATCATCTTCTCATGATGAAGTGCAAACCACTAATCTAAAAAAGATTCCCAAAATTTAAGTTAACACATTATTAAGGTGGGACTTAGGCTTAAATTCCTTAGGCTAAGGTTTATTTCATTTTTATTAGACACAAAGTAAACCTTAGGCTAAGGGATTTATGCCTAAGTTTTCCAAATTATATAAAGGGGACTATCGTTAGATATCTTAGGTTAAAGCTTATGATGTGTTAAATAAGCTCAATGTATACTTTGGGCTAAAATATTTATGTTAAGTCCATATAACATGCTTAAAGGAATCAATATGATATAATGACCTAATGATAAAATATAGTTTTATTGCATTAATAAACACATTAAAACTTTTGGTTAAAAGCATTTGGTCTAAATTTCATGTAATAAAGACTCTTTAAGAATAAGACTTAGTATAAGTCTATAGTTTAAGGTTCATGGTATTTAAACAAACTATAATGGGGACCTTAAAGTATAGATTGATACAAAGTTAATTTTTGTATGTATTTAGACTACAAGATCATTTCAATATTTGTAGGTTTAATATTTTTAGTGTTTGAGTATCTTTTGAGGGCTTCCATTAATCTACATGGCAAGTCATGAGATTTTTAGCAACCTTTTGGAGTGTATCTTGATCATAAGTAGAATAATTCATTAGCTTAAATTTGATGATCTCATAGATGTCAAATACATCCTCATAGCTATCGAATGATGGTCATACAAATGTGAATTCTAAACTAGTGAAACTTTTAATTTAATGGGCTTAAAGATGACAGTTATGTGGGTGTTAAATACATCCTTACAAACATCAAATGATGGTCATGTAAGCATCAAATTTAATCTCATCAAATTATTTTGACCCAATGAGAGAGTGCCACTTGGAACCTTTATGGGACTTCTAAGGATCTCAGACTTAATTTGATCCATTGGATCAAGATTTGTAACAAAGTGAGAGCTATTAGATGGTGATTTAAGGCCTTGTTGATGATTGGTTATTTTTTTAGGTGGGCCCCTTTATTTTTATCTATGAATGTGAGGATGCCATGTGTCGATCCTACATGCCTTTTGTAATCCTTTAACTTTTCAAATGTCTCACCCCATCTGATCAAGTCTTCATAATGAAGTGAGAACCATTGGATGAAGGCTAAGGGCATAGCTTTGTCAGGTCCTTTACACCATTGGATACTCTTCCTATGATGAATCATATATCATTATATCTTCTAGTATTCATATCATTTAAGTTAAATCTTGGGCCTTTCTTGCTCCATTAGATCAAATGCCATGATAAATTGAGGATCATTTAATCTATCAAGAAGCACGAAAGTTAAGTCAGGACTCAAGACTTAAAGACTTAGGCTAAGGTGTTAAGACTAAGGTGTTAAGACTAAGGTCCCAATTGTATTAATAAATACATTAGGGCCTTAGGATTAAAATGTTAGGCTAAGGCATAAATCAAAGGGACTAATCTAGGAAATATTATGAGGACCCTTCAAAATGAATATTAGTCCTAGATAGGAACTTAAAAAAAAGGGGGGAAATAATAGAGGGGACCAAGAATTTTTTAGGCTAAGCTTTAGTTGTGTTAAAAAAATGACTAAAATTAGGATATCAAATTCATGCTTAAGTCCAAAATAGGTTTTAAATGGTTCTTTCCAATTTGGTTCCTGATGGTATTCAAATTTGAAATGAGGGGTTTGTCAAGGTTTTAGAACATGAATTTATTAGGAAAAAACACAATGGAACCTGCAACTAAAATTCATAAAGAAAATTTATATAAATGTTAGTAAAAAATTAATCAAAACATAATAAGTAATATTGCATTTGGAAAAGTGGATGATCTTCAAATTCTACAAATGATCTTATAATCTTCAGGGTTTTTTAAGGGTCCTAATTTTAAAAAAATGGGGGTATGTTGGCTCCAAAAAATAGTGACTCATGTGGGAAACATAAAAAATATGTTAAAACATAGAGACTCTAATTTAGATAAATATTTAGGTCATCCATTCCATTTGATCAATATCATTACCTAGATTTGATTATGGTTGAAATAAAGCTTGCACCTATAGAATTAGGGTCAAACATCAAGACATATCCTACTATGTGTGTTCTTTGATTACACTTACTATTTTCCATGGGGTTTAAGAAATAACTTCCAAGTTTCATGTCCTTAATCACTAATACTTGACTCAGAGCATGTTTAGATATTCATTAAGAACTATGATTTTAGTTTAGGGAAGGCTTGGACATTGCTCTGCTACCAGCCAAACATTCATAGCCCTGACAAAGATTCCTTTGGAACCACTCAAGGCCTTTCTCCACTACTAGTGAGGCATCTATAGCCCTGGTGGATATTACCAAAATCACCTATGCTTACAAAGCTTTTGATTTTGCATTGAATTTTTCTTTTTTGCATTTTATTTAGACTTTTATGCTTTCAACAAGGTTGAGAGCTAGGGTAACTAGATTTTAAGATTTGGTTAAATGTTTGATCCTTGAAAAATCACCCATGGTTTCAACTATCATCCCAAGCAAAGATGATTAATTTCTAGTGTGGGTATACCATGATAGTTTGAGTTCTCACCCTATAAGTGCAAGTCTTCTTAAAAATAGTTTGAGATCAAGACAATGGTTAGGTTCTCATGAAATATTTGGCTTCTTCTATTGGTATTTATCAATTTATTCATGTTAGAAAATTATGATTTACATTTTAGGACCATGGTCATCATATACATGGGGTTCAAACCTACATTTTTGAATTTTGGGAATTTTCAAGAAAACTTCATAACTTTGAGCTTAATATTATCCAAAAGGACTTATTAGAATCAAGGAACAAAGAAACAAGAAATAAACACACTAAAAAATTAGGAAAGCAAGAAATCAAGGTAAATTAAACAAATATATACAACCTATATACAAACAAGGAACATGAAGGAAATAATAGAAGGGAACTAACTAGCCTACCTATGCTAAATCGAACCATCTTACAAAGTTTATTCCATGAAGACTTTAGGTGGAGTCGTATCAAAGTAATGCTTGAGAAATTACCTATTAGTGGGTAATGTGAACTATTATCCTTAAAGTTATTTCAACTTAAAGGTATTATTCCAAAGTGTTTCCACTATTTGATAGGGGCCAATCCACAAAGGTGTGAATTTTCCATGTTTACCCTTAGGCTCAGATGCTTTGTCCCAAAGAAGAACTAAGTCTCCTTGTCTGAACACCTTAATCTTTGATATTTTATCAAACCATGTTTTCATTTTGGTTTGATGCTTGTTGAAATCAACAAAGGCTTTATCCCTTGCATCTTCCATTTGAATTATGTCTAGCAATCTTGAATTTGATAATTCCTTACCCTCTTCCATATATTCATGCATGAATGTGTATGTGGGAAACTTAAGAGTGATGGGGAAGATTGGTTTCTAGACATACACTAATAGACATGGTGATTCTCTTAGGGCTTGCTTGATTTTTATCCCATCATCCCATAGTGAAAATTTGAGGAGCTTATGCTAGGTCCTGGGCTTATCGACAACAAACTTCTTGATTGATTTTATTAGGTTTTTGTTTGTAGACTCAGAGACTCCATTTCCTTAGGGATAAGTTTGGATGAAAACTTATGGGTAATCTCATTATCATAAGCCCATTCAATCATCTCTCTCTATATAAATGTAGATCCATTTTCACACATTAGAGAGACTGGAGTTCTGAACCTAGGATAGATATTTTCCTCCAAGAAGTTGACCACTTAATCCTATATTATTTGGTGGCTACAGCCTCAGTCCACCTTTTACAATAGTCTATGGTATTCAAGACATACATGTGACATTCAGATGAATTAGGGTTGATTACTTCAGCAAAATATAACCCCCATTAAACAAATGGTTAATAAACCATGACTGGTTGTAGAGGAATTACTACCTTTGGTTCCTTGGTGCTAACAACTTGACATGAGTGACATTCCCTCACATGTTTGTAAGCATCCTTAAAAATAGTTGGCCAATAATAACTAGCTCTAAGAATTTTATCGGTTGTGGTCCTTCCAGATGGATGCCCAATACCAAATTTTTTTTGTAAGGTGCTCATGATTTGGGTGGCTTCTTCTTGTGAGACATATCGTAAGTAAGTTCCTTAAAAAAATTTCTATACAAGACTCCATCCTTGATTAGGTAATGGAAGGCCTTTAGCCTTAGGGCCCTTTTTTTCTCCCTAGATAATCCTATAGGACAAGTACCATTAATTAGTAAATGTTTGATCAAATCATACCACTCACTAGCTTGTAAGTTTTGTTGATTTACTTGCATAATACTTAGCCTATGGTTATCATTAATAATCATTTGGATCAGCCCTTGGCACCTTAACATTTTTTCTATTTTCATATCCAAATCATACTCCTATAAAATTGACATCCACTTACCTCTACATTTTCCCAGTTCATTCTAACTTAACATAAGTTTAGTGGTAGGTTGAGGTAAAACATGTACCTTATTTCTAAGGATATAATGCTTAAATTTATTAACTACCTTAACTAATGCATATGCCTAATTATCAATAAATGAATAATTTAACTCAACATTCTTAAAATTAGTACTCTTAAAATCTATTGGGTGATCACACCCATCAATATTTTGAGTTAACACTACAACCATAATATGGTCAGATGTAAAGGAATAGAGGTAGAAGTCCCTTGAGAAGTTAGGACTTATAAAGACTGGAGCCTGGCTAATGGCCTCCTTAATGTCATTGAATGTCTTTCTAGATTATTCATTCCATGAAATGTTTGGCATCCTTCTTTAACATGTCATCTAGTAGCTTGAAAGTATCTACAAATTTAGAAATGAATTTTGTTATAAATTTTATCTTACCAAAGAATAACTTTAGCTCTTTTCTACTATTTGGGGGCTCTTTTTTGGATATAGCCTCTACCCTTTCAAGATCTATAGATATCCCATTTTTGGTTATGACATGACCCAATAATTTTACTTCAGTAACACAAAAGATACTTTTCTTAGGGTTTAAGGAGATTCCATACCTTCTGCATCTCTCAAAAACTTGTTGCAAGTGCATAAAGTGATATTCCCTATTTTTTGAAAAAAATGTTAGATCATCCATAGATATGATAATACACATACCTATCAAACCTAGGAAGGCATGGTCCATATCCCTTTAGAAATTATCTTCTACATTGATTAGCATAAATTGCATTATCTTGTAATTAAAGGTTCCCCACTTGGTTGTGAAGGTTATTTTCATCCTGTCTTCTCTATCAACTAACACCTGGTTGTAACCTGAAAAGCCATCAAGAAAAGACATCATAGCTGAACCTAAAATAAATTAAATCACTTGGTCTAGAGAAGGAAGGGGATAGTTATCCTTTTCTAATGCTTTGTTTAAGTTTTTAAAGTTAATACAAAGTCTAATATCACCATTCTTCTTCTTGACTAGCACCAAGTTAACCACCCAGGTAGAATGGAATCCTTGATGGAGAAGACTATACTAGCATCTAGTAGTCTCTTGACCTCCTTGAAGATCATGGGTTCTAGGACATGATTTATAGAACTCTATTTCTATCTGAATGGTTTTTAGATTTATTTTAGGGGTATATTATGGGTGATGACTCTTGGATCAAATATCTTTAATTCATCATAAAACCAGGTTATAAACTCCCTATATTTGGTAAGGAACTCTTTGGCTTTTTTGTTCTTAATGTTTGTGTAGGCTTTTTCAACATTAACTAGTTAGGGCTGATCTTGGAGACTGAGATCAACAACATTATAATCTTTCCCACTTACCTCAAGAACCTTAGAAACTTTAGCTAGTTTATCTTGATCAAACAGTCTTTCTAAATCAATCATCCCCTTGGGGATCTTGTTGTCATTAAATTAAATGACTTTACCATCAAACTTGTCCTCTTTATATGCATTTTCATCAGTCTCATCAATAATATGAGTATCAAATGCTCCAAAATTGGTTATGAAATCCAATATCTATTGATAATCATTAAAAAATTGAAAAGGTTAATATTATCAGGCACTGAAGGATAAGGGATCAACTCAATTTTGAAATTAGGGGAATCTTGGTTGGGCATGAGGTTGGCTGTAGCAAATTCCAACTCATTAGTATCTTGGTTTTCCTCTCTTGTGATGGAAGTGGTGATAAAATCATCAAAGGACTCAATCAAATACCAAACCCTAAACTTATATCTCTTAAGACATGAGAGCTTACATTAGTATTTGCTTCTTACTTGTTTGATCACTAGTTCTGAATCCCCATAAATTAGTAGTTCTTTGACCTTATTATTTATAGAAAATTATAAACCTAGGATAAGGGATTCATATTCAATAATATTTTTAGTAAAAGTGAATTAGAGACTATAAGAAGCATGGCACTTTATATCATTAGGATTAGTTAAGACAACACTAACACCTGATCTATCATTACACCTAACACCATCAAAATGTAATTTCCATAGTCTAGAAACAATATGAGAACTTTTGGGATCACATACCTTATCATTCTCTAGGGTGAAAACCCCTAAGTATGAGTCAATTACGTTGAACCTCTCATTCATAACACTATATTCCATTATCATGTGTTTCATCCTTGGTTCTCTTTCAACCCTAATTTGATTAGGGAATCCCTTCCAAGGTAGCCACAAATGTGAGCAATCTATAGACTTGTACTGATTCTAAGCCTGGGTCCACTCCCTAATTAACAAGATTATATAAAAATTAGGTATATAAATAAATTTAATATCAATGAACTGTTGCATTCTAGGATTAGAAGCTAGTTGCATGTGAACATTTAGAAGTTCTCCAATTACCTTAACTCTAGATTTGTCTAAGTTACAACTCTATCAGACTCGATAAGAGTCAATACAAGTTATTTTCATGTACTTTATAGCATGATTTTGGTAGATTTACTTGACTCTAATAAGAAATTACTTAATTTCTTACCAAACATCCTGATAGTGAGCAAGAAAGGAGGAGATTTAGCTTTGGCTTTGTGCACAGTCACATTGGAATGATCAGCCTTGGGTGGATTGTTAGACTTATTTGACAAATAATCTAATAAGAGGTCCATTTACTCTATGATATATGTTATTTCATGAAAAGTGAGCCTTTATATTATTTATATCCTCAACTATATTATATATAATTTTATTAGAAGAACTAGGAATATCAATATTGGGTTTAGAAGTACTCCCTTTGGGTGGCTCTGGATTGTTTCTTGAATAAGTGTCTGGAGGAGTTCCAAAATTATTTGGAGGTGTTGAGGTAGTCAAGGACTGCCTATAATTTATATTCCTTAAGGAATAGGTCTTCTTCAATAATTTTTTAAAGGCTTGGATCTCCTCAGGGATCTCATTAGGTTCATTCTCTTCCTAAAAATGGAAATAAAAAGTATCTACCATGAAGGATTGATCAAATCACTTGCACTAATTTCCTTATTAGGAACCACTTAAAATTTATCCAAATCCTCTTGGAAAGATTCAAAATGATGAAAACTGATCTTACACAGCTCTGTAACCATCAACAAACTTATACAGACCTATCTAGATCATTCATTCCTTGTAGCCCTGTTTTCCCTATTTATTGGCCATAACTCCTTTTAGGTTAGCTCAATAATGAAAGTAAAACAATTTATAGATACCCATTAATCCCTTATATAACATACTGAAAAATATCCTAAGGTTACTTTGTACAGAATTGTACTTTCTTCTTTAGGCACTGTTTCAATTAGCCCTCCTTTTATGCAAAACGTCTTGTCCAGAGTGAAGTACGGACTTTATAATAAAACAAGGAATCATTAAAGATACCCATTACCTTATTACAGGTGAATAAATCATTTTTTAGGGCACTTATTTGGAGAAATACCCTTTTCCTATATTGGCCTATGCTCTTCCTCTCACATGCACCTAGGATCCACTTGGCAATTATTCTTTTCCATACTTCTCCATACTGTGGCACCTTGAAACCAATTCTAACAGTTTTATAACATCATAAAGGTTCAGATTACAAAGTTTCAAGAGTTTTCAAGCATTAAAACTCATTTTGAAGGCTTGAACCTAATTCAGGATTTTCCCATGATTGTCACAGGTTGAGAGCATTGTAATTGGGACTGGGAACGTTTTACCCTATTTCAAGGGTTAAAATAAATTTCCTATGGTCTGTATTAATTCCCTACACCTTATACAAAAATAATCAAGTCATTTTGATTAATATTTTAGGAGTTATGTCCTTTTTAGTGACTGGGAACACATTTTTCTGAACTGTTCCAGAACTACAAGTCTGTATTTTGACCATAAATTTTTCCACATTGCTCCATTATATCTAAAACCACTTTAATTGTATTATTAACTCTAATTTTCATCTACACACAACATTTCACAACTTTTCATTGGGTAAATCTCGAGATATACCCATTTTTTCAACCGTGGCCTAATTTTCTGTCCACACAGGCCGAGAGCACAAATAATTCAGCTGAGACAGTTCTAAGATGTTTCAAAGGGTATACCCTATTTTTTGAGGTCTTTCTAAGTGTCATAAAACTTTATCATTTACCAAATTTTCCAAGATAGACCTCTGATCAATCCAACAAGGTAAATCTGGTTTCTTTCCACTGAGTATTCATGACAGTCAACAGGGGTGCAAGGTTTTCATCTAATCCTTGATTATAATAGCTGTTATGAATTAAAAAGAGGTTATTATTCATTCCATAACATATAAATATGCATAATAGAGCTTAATTCATTCATTTTTCTATAGAGAACCATTCAAACACATACACATTCACATACATATACACGTTCACATATGCAGGCCTGTCATCATAATTCATAAAGAAACCATATATGAAACAAATACATTCATTCTCCTTAGATAAATTGGAAGACTTAAATTTCAATATCAAAATCCATGGCTTTCAAGGCCTTGCTTTCTCCTTCACACATTCTCTTGTCTTTAATCAAATTTGCTCCTCTTTAACCTTATCATCTCTTGAGTGAGGTCCTCCCTCACTAATTCTCCTCTCTATTCTTCATTCTTTCTTCTTTCCCTTGAATGAGAGGACTTTTAATCTCTGTCCTTCTTCTCTTCTATGCCCCTCTCATCCTCTCTCCTTCTCTCTCCTTAATAAATTCTACTTTTTTTCTCTCTTTTCAAGAATCTCCCTTCCAACTTCTACGCCCAAATTGGGCTTAAAGCAAAACCAAATGCTATTTGTAAGTTTCAACAATATACTAAGGTTGAAAATAGTTTCAACCATTTCCCCCTGATTTTCTCAACAGCCTAACCATCACTTTTTACCTTTTACCTTTCACCTTTTGATAATTACATTTACTTTCAAAGTGAAATTTTGAAATCTACACAATTTGGAGGGAAAACCAGAATTTGAAATTTCCCACTAGAATTTCATTTGCATTTGCAACTAGTCCTCCATGGTGCTATTGTAGATGCTCCTGCATCACAAAAGCTTTGCAAAACTCAATGCAGTCAATTTCAACATGCTTGGCCATGTAATGTACCCTACAATAATTAGGTAATGTAATATCATGAGGTTAATATCCATGGTCTTATTTTTAGAATATGGCTCATTATTGCTATTATTATGAAAAATATCATTCTAAAATCCATTATTTGGCCTATTATACCTTTTAAGTGAGAAGATCTTACCTAAGCTTTCAAAAATATTTCCAACTTATTTTTGTAGCTGAATAAAATCAATGCTCAACTTTTGGACCATTTTTAGGATAGATTCATTCTCATTTTTAGGGGTTTTACCAAGTAAATATTCCATATTTTCTTCACAATTCCTTAACCAATGTTTCTCAAAAATTAAAAAGAGGCATTGGGTCCATCTAACACCATGGGTTGGTTACCCTCATCTATCAACATCATTTTCTACAAAACCCTAAGGGTAAAAAGGATTGGTCCTCTTTTTTCCATAAATTCTCCCAAATTTATATTAAAAAACACCATGATCTATTTCAACTTCCCCTCCAACATCACAAATTGAATAAGGCCCATCTTCATTTTCCTTGGCTCTGAAGATGTTGCATCAAAGATCAAAAATAGAATGGGAGTTTCCTAAAAAAACCTTAACCCTCTAATTAAACTATGATAAAGTCATCAACTCATTTTTTAGGAAGAATAAGGAGATAAATGGGTCACTAATATTTTAGGAAGCTTAAGTTCTCTCATAGAAGTCATAGATGTTGAATAGGTAGTTGAAAAAGAAAATCATGCATAAGAAGTTATAGTTGAAGAAGAAACCCTTGCATAAGAAATTGTGGATCAAGAAGAAAAATAAACTTTACCCTCTATATTTAATAAGGGTAAAGTGCCATTTATAGAAGAAGGTCCATCTTCCCCCAGCCTACTAATGAAGAAGAAGATTTTCAGCATGTCATGGCTCTATCCTAGCATGAAGAAATAATTCGGTAGTAATAGGCAGAATTATATTTTCTACATTCAACATTGCAAGGTAAAAACAAAATTATTTCCAATTTAGAAATAATATGTGAATAATCTATTGAATAATTTAGGGTACAAGATATAATTCATATAGTAATTAATGTTGATCAGACTAGAGTACATAATTTGATGTTTTCCAAAACTTAAGATTTGAGTACTTTACATAATTTTCTTTCCATTAAGGATACCCAAATTGTTGATTTGAAAAATTCTATTATTACCAAAGATATTGAGATTAATAATATGTGATAGTCTTTTTCTAATAGAAATGCATTGATTATTCAACACACTACTATAATACAAGATCTAACCACTCAGGATATTTAATTACAAGCCTCTTTACAAGCCATGTAAAGAAAGATGAGGGAAATAGCAGTCCAAAATAAAGGACCTACAAGAGATATTCCTTAATTCCCCCTTCCACTCCATGAAATGATTTTATTTTGGAATAAAATATAGCATAAAATTTAGAATTTGGAGGAAAAAACTTTTAAGATTAAAGTGAAGTCTCAACAATAATTAAAAAAATCTCAAATCTCCATTCAAAATATTTGTGCAATTTTTTAAAAATTGTTATCATGCAAGCAACCTTACTCTATCTATGTTCTTTTTCTTCATGATAAATTTTAAAAGTGGAAAATACAGTTGATTTCTCTTGGATTTATTTATATTATTGAATATAAACACATGTTTATGGACATCTTTCTCAAGAGTAACACATAAAGATAAGATGAAATTTTTGAATTCTATATTTGTATTATGTTGTTAGGTTATCAGTATAGTTTTCTAGTAAATTTATTTGTATGGGAAACACAATTTCATGCCTTCCTCTCTACTTTGAGAAATAAAAAAGCATGGAAAAAATCACACAATAAATGTCTAGAATTGTAGAACACCATTGGTTTGTGTATGAGACCCCAGTTTCTAGATGCCCAAAAGCTTCTTACTACTTTTCAACCCATATACCATATACACATGAAGAATAAATACCATGAAGTATTGAGAGATATTGTGGTATCTTTTAGATCTTTCATGATCTAATAATTCACCAATTTCATCAATGCCAACATAGCCAGGTGGAATACTTTACTTGTTACTTTAAAACATAGGGAAGTCATGAGTCTTACCACCATCAGATGGAATCTTAGGAGAGATAGGGAAATTGCATAGATTATAACTTAACTCTTAGATTAAGGAGGCTCAAACATATGGATTGGAATGAGATTTAGGACTTCAATTCTTCTTTTTCCTCTATCTCCATGGTAGAATTGGTAGAATTAGGCATAATTTAAAATTTAGGCTTGGTTGCACATACTAGTAAGGGATTATGGATTCTTACCCAGATGGGGACACCATTTTAAAATTTATGATCTCAGTAAGTGGCTAGAATCTATAATTTTAGATTGAAGACTAGTTATCCCACTAAGTTTGCAAGAGGACTTACAAAAGGTAAAGTGTGGGGGAGAAATGATGAGCATTCAATACTACTCATTATATCTAATACAAACTATCCATAATGATTCCTTTTGGTTATATATTGCATTGCATTTAATAGTTAAGGTTTTATCTAAGTAAGAAATGAATGCATTTTTTTCTCTGTTCATATATGATACATTGTTGATTTTTTATCTTGTTATTGTGTCTAACTTAGATGAAATGAGCATAGTTTTTGTATAGAAACACATCCCTATGATGGGATAATTTTGAGAAGACATCAAATTGTTTTGGAAAGTCTTTTTAGATAAATTTTTGAGGATTTATCAAATGATTTTGGAATATATGATGGTTTGAACATGATTTGAAGATGCTCTGAAGCCACTCTGAAGACATGTACATAATGCTCTAAAGACACCCAAGCATGCTTTGAAGATGTCCAACTAGATCCTACAAATCAATATAATGATTCTAAAGATATCTATTATATATAGATAGACGTTCTATATTTAGATATCTTATTTTAGACATTACTATTCATAGTAATGGTCTAAAATGATTCGAATATATTTGTACTTATATTTTATAAAACTAGATAAATATTTGGATCTATGTTAATTATTTTATATCTATTGTTAGTTGAGTTAGTTTTAATGCCTTCATATAAGCATGGGATATGATTCCTAGATCATCTATATTTTGAATAAGTAGATTTGGCCATTTAGATTGCCAAATTTTGTATTATGTGAATAGATGTTGAGATGTGCTTTAAATACATATCTCCTTCTCATTTCAATTAGTTAGAAGAGTTATAAAGTTGTTGAAATTAGTTAATCAATCATAAATCAAAAGAAACCTTCTAGTATATTTTTTGCATATTTGTATATGTTTCTTTGATAATGAAATAAAGTTTAGCATTCCTTTTCATTACTAAGTAAATTAGTTCCTATTCTGAGGAAGGAACAAGGGCCCACTTCTTTCCAAATATTAAAATAAATCTATACTTTTTAGTTTATAATTTATAAGCATTTATTTAATTTAGGTATAATTCATTTACTGCAAAGTGTAATTTCATTTTTAAATACAAGAGTGATTTCCTTTTCAATGCAAGTGTGAATTTCCTTTTCAAAGAAAAGTTTGAATTTCCTTTAATGCAAATGTGTTTCTATTACATGCAAAGGTTGTTTCAATTCAATTCAAGTGAGTTTTATTTATGCAAGAGTGCATTTTTCAATTTCATAGAAAGTAAAGTTTGTTAATCTATCTCGATATTTATAATTTGTTAGAATCTATTTTAGTGACAATATTCAACATTCTTAGATTCTGGAATATCACATTATCCTACCCAATCAGGAAGTGAGGACACTATAATTTCTTATGTTAGATGTTTAAGTTTTGGATGTTGATGGTCTAAATTCTATAGGATATCTTTAGTTAAAAAAACCTTTTAGAATTAAATTTTGACAAAATAGAGTTAGAATCTTATTTATGATTTTTAGGATTTAGACATCACCATATAAGTAAACCCCCCAAATAATGAACTATAAACTCCAATATCCAATAATCTCATTGTATATAGCCTTGGATACTAAACCTGATAGAAAATGACACCAATACATTGATTGGTTAAATGAGAGTTATAATGACAACCTATCAAATTATGGCTTGATGATTTCTCCTAATCATCTAATCATCTTTATCCCATCATCAATTCCATCATCCTAGCCCATTCATCTAATATCCAATCAAGCCTTTATTTATAATATCTCTATTGATAAACATCAAAAATATCATCTCCATAATCATTTATATTAATCTAAGTCACATCCTCTATCTAACCACTAACATGTCTAACATCCATCATCATCATCTTCCTCTGGTCTCTCCATCATTATCATTTAATCTGAATTACATCAGCCTGAGGTATTATTAGACTATGCAGGTAGTGATTAATCACCTAATGTGTCTAAGGTCAGCTCGATGACTCCCATCTCTTTATTAATCCTTTATCATCACCTCTTCATCATTGTATCTCACATGTCCCTAATGACTTGCAGTATTCATATCCTTGATTCGATGCAATGCAGTCTAATTATTCTCCTTTGTCTTTTGGTCACTTGATCATATCATTTATTATCTATCAACACCTTCATCATATCAATAAAATTAAACATTGAACTACACTTGTCATTAATTTTATCAAATCCTTGTCTTATCCTATCCAACATCTCTCATTTACATGTTTCCTTGCTTGGGATATGTTAAAATATTACAACCTTTATCCTATCATCACTGTGTTACTATTGATTCCCCCTTATAATGTGTCGATAATCATGACACTATCATTTATATTCCCCATGCACATGTCTTTACTAAGGGCATCATCACTTCATATCTCATTGCTTAGGTTGATTATTTTTCTTCATCATTTATTTCTAGATCTTTCATCCCTTCCCCTAATCTATCCATCACATCCCACCCCTCATTTCCTCTTTTGAGCTACATGTCCCCTCAAGGGGGCATTACATCCCCTAACATCATTTAATAAAATTCATCCATGGATTTTTTAATTTAAAAGACCATTACTTCTACTTCATCCACTCTCAATGCTCTTTCAAAGAGGAGCAAAATGTATACAATAAATTTTGCTTGCCTTTCTAATTAATCCCATTAATTTATCCCCTTTATCATAATCATATCCATTTATCTAATACCCCCTTATTAATTATTCATTTACTGACCGTATTTCTACCCCACCAATCTATTAATTCTCCTAAATCCCCATTATATTATCATAACCCCACTTACCCATTATTTGGCAATTTAAAATTCCCATGGCCCACCTACCCACCTACTAAGCCTACCCCTAGGCCTTCCTACAAGCCTACCTCCCCTAGACTCTATATAATCCACTAATAAACTATCTAATCCATCCCTAATCATGATTAAACCTCCTAAAGATATTCTAGTGATTTCTATCTCTATAACCTTCTCACCTTTAGAATCCTCCAAGGAATTTTTTAGCTCCTTGGATAATCCTCCACCATAGATCTCAACAATATAACTTTTAAATATAGTCATTGATCCTCCCTCCCTCATCTATATAAAAAAATCTACTCCATTGAAAACATGTAGTAAATCCTTGAATGAATCCATAAATCCATGTCAATCAAACAATCCATAAAACCAATGCAATGAATCAATCTACCATAATGTTGAAAATTTGAGTCTAAGGTAATCTCAATCCAAATTCTTTGTATTTTTATTATCCAATCTTGGTTTAGAAAAATTATTTTTAGGATTAGAGTGCTGATTTTAATTTTCATTCATTTATTTTCATTTTATCTTAATGGTTCTAGATCTTAATTAGTGGATTGACATTTTTGGGTGTTTTTTATTTAAGTGCATAATCAAAATCCATATAGCTCAACAATCCATATATAAGCTCAAACTGTAAAACAAGTCTCTTTCCAAGGAAATTTTCACACAACTTCTATATGAACACACCTTCTCTTCCTCTCATCCATTTAGAGATATTATTTCTACATCAGTAGGATATTATAGTATACCCTTTCTCTTCATTAACAAAGGGTAAGCACCTTGCTATAGCCAGTCCAACCATACATA
Source organism: Torreya grandis (assembly GCA_037957365.1). NCBI lineage: Eukaryota > Viridiplantae > Streptophyta > Pinopsida > Cupressales > Taxaceae > Torreya > Torreya grandis. The sequence continues at coordinate 781,621 of JARHVA010003667.1, forward strand.
TATTTGGATGGATATAGGATGAATAAACAATTTGATTGATTAGACTATTCACTTGTTCATTTAGGTTTAGAAATGAATTTAAAAAAGAAAAATAATACAAATGTCATTTCCAAATACCCTCTTGATCATCATTCCTTCTTTCAACTTACACAATTGTTTCAGCCCTTTCCAAGCATCCTCAATTTTTAAATTATTCACTACAAAATGTAAATTTAATTGATAAATGATGTGAATTCAGTTTATAAAGGATTCTAATTCAATTTCTATGGGATGCTAATTGACATTTATTGGAAGAAGAATTATGCATACTCTAACCCTAATAGTAAGCACTCAATAATGATGGAATCATGAGACAACTAGATGAAAATTCATTACATGTCTCTTCACTCACATACAATTATAAGTACATGTACCTAATGATAGTATAATAAGTTATTATCAAACCTGAAGGACCTGCTATAGTAAGGGGAATTTTCATGACTTCTCTCCCCATTTCACCCTTACCAAATGTCATTAGTAATAGACCATTACACTCCACCATATTTTCACTCCATCACCTTTTTCTTGCCTCCACATACATCTATACATTGCCATATTCATCATCCCATGGTTCACATAATTCATCATGATGTAATCATCCTTATTTCACATCTTATAGATAAAAAACTCCCTCATGGTAACTTTCACAACTCTTCATAATGACATATCCCATCAAATAGAGGTAACCATACTCTCTTTTCTAAGGTGATCCTAATTTAGTATTTAAACCTAGTCATGATTATTTTATCATGTTAAATTATGTATGAAATTATTACTATAGGCATAACCAATGGAAATTTAATATCCACTTTGGTTATCATTCACATCAACCTTTACATCCCTATTATCCATTCCACTCTTTTCTACATCGATCTTAGATTATGTCCTTCACTTGAGCTCAAGCGATGATATAGTTGGGTGGGCTGCCATAAATTAATATAAGATAGACACATGATTTACAACATACAACAAATGGTGAATTTATTTATTCAATCATAATTAGTAAGATTATGAAAAATAATGGTCATTGCACATAAACATAGATGGCTTGTTATCCCATCATATCTACAAAACCATCCTAATTATGTTTTCCTAAAAAATATTAAGCCACATGGTATGAGGTTATGTCCTAAGGTAACCCATAGATCTTACACCATTATTAGCACAATTAAATGTCACCACTATTTTCAGAGATGTAGGGTGGTTATCATAATTTATAAATTGAATGGGTATGATCAAGAGGTTTTATAGGAGTTTGTTAACACATTTTAAGATAATAAGGCTACTATGAAGGGACTGCATATAAGGGCTACTGAGAACTTCCTAATCTATGTAACTGGTCTTCCATGAATAAGGGATATATGGGAGTAAAGAGTTAATGATGAAATAAAGAATAATATTTTATGAACGGAATGAACATGTAACCTTATATGAGTAGAGAATAATTCATCTCTCACTACCTTAAGTATGGGCACAAGTTTCCTTATTCATTCTTAAATACTTTACTTATGATGGGAGATACTCAATGTTATATGTTACTTATTTTAAATATTCTCAACCACTTAAGGTATAGTGTAAGGATAAGTGTGCCCAACTTTTTACTAAATATGTTAAATGTAATAGCTAAGGAATATTGAAAAGGTAAATCTAAGTCATTATCCCATCATTGTCTCATTCAACTCATTATTCATAGATGTCTGAGTAGATGGAAACCCAACTTGGCTTGGGAAGAATTTTTACAAACACCATTAAAGGAAGACAATGATGAGTAGGAAGTAAAAGAAGAAAAAAAGTGATAAAGAGGTAGAGGAATAATTTTAAGAGTAAAATGAAGAAGAAGAAGCACTAGAATAGGATGTATCTACAAGATAAAAAACCACCATGATAGCAATAAAAATAAATAATGGAATAATGAAAGGAGTCTACAAAAAAATAAGTGACATGTAGATCATAAGAAAAAAGAGGAATTTAATCATCCCATCTTCCTCAGCTAAATCATAAAAATAAGAGGCTCGACCAACTCATAAGCCTACTAAAAATTCCAAGGCTAAGGATACACAAGCTTATATAAAGAATTACCATAGACTAAGAAGCAAATCACTGATGATATCTACTTGAAAAAAAACCAATTTAATTCATGTTAGTGAGGGTTCATTACAATAAAAAAAGGGAACATAAATATTCTAGCACATCCATAGCTATAAGTAATGGAGAAGAATACCCTACTTCCTATGATTCTAAATCTATAGATTTAGATGTAAGTAAACATGCAAAGTAATAAGTTGAAAGGAACATGTGAAGAGAAGATGAAGAGATGCAAGAATAATATGAAATTAGATAACAAAAACTCCATATATGATAAAAAAAACATAATTTCAGACCCTAAATAAAGCCCTTAAGTAAATTGATTTTCTAGAGAGAAAATTTAGGATGTTTGAACAAGGAAATAAATTAGATACATTGGCAAATGTGGCTTCATGGATATAAGAACTTGTTATACCAATTGAGTCCCAACCCACAACATGTGTTATGGATTTTATACTAGTTCAATCTCATCTTAACATTACTATTATTGAGAATTTTGTTGCATCTATTTCTACACAGACATACAAACCAAAATAAGCATTCCTTTTCTTTGAAATGTATCTAAGAAGAGATGAATAGTTTAAAAGTGCATATTTTAATTGGTTTAAACATTATGGTAAATTGAGGAAATAGAATAGAGAATTAAAAAATAAATCTATAAGGGTACATAAAAAATCATGACACTTGAATCAAGTGTAATATTTGGCTAGGTTAACATATTATTTACTGAATTGTAGATCACCTCCCAAAGTTTATTCCATATACCTTGAAGAGAAATGGATAAAATTATAGTTTATGAGGGTTTATTTTGATCTTCCCCACCTAGTAATATATCCTCAATATTTCTTTGATATATATAAAATCATCACTCTTGAGGTACAAACTCAATTATGTGAATTCTATATACATAATTATGTTATCTCCCATAAAGTGGAATAGAACCCCAATCTTTAAATAGGAGATATTTTACTTGAAGATTTTTTTTTATATCTACTAAATAAGAATAAAATGGGTCAAAAGTTAAAATATTATAAAGTAAAATAAAATAATCTTATTTTATGATTATATGGGAGGCTACTTAGCCTGAGATATAGTATATGAATGGGTTTCCTTTATGGAAAGGAAAGAGTTTGATTCCTAGTTTATGAAAGAATGAATGGAAGCTCATAACCACTATTTCACATTTTTAACTACAATAGGGAAATAATAATTTTGAGATTGAATAAATATATTTAAATATCTTACCCATGAATCAAAGAGTAAATAACCATTCTATCAATATAATCTCAAAGTTTCCCTTGATCCTGTTCATACCTATATTGAAATTGCAATAAGAAAGGAACCAAACTAGTTGGCTATCACTTTTCATCCACCACCATTTTGGTATCATATTATATACTAGACAGGGGTATAAGCAGTTAATAAGAGAAGGGAAAACAAGAGGTGGAATAGAATGGAGGTTCTGCATAGATTCTATGGAAAATAGAGTATTGGGGTATTTAAACCCTTTGACTTTAGATTATTGTGTGCCCTTGAAATGCATAAAAATGTTTCTTGAGAATGGGAAACACATTAATTTTGGGGGTGTGATGATTCATGTATTTGGCATAATTTTAACCCATAGAAAATTTTTTAGGCCTCCCATTGTTAAAAATATTTAGCCATGTTTTATATATTTTCCTACCAAAGCACTAAGAAAACATGATGCATATATTACCTATGTTTATATGAATGAAATAGTTTTTATTTATGATTAAGATGCATTACGGTTATATTTATTATGATTTTTTAATTTATAATCTATGTTTTCAAGTAATGTGAGTAAATAGGACTAGCATGCAACAATTCTAGGTAGTTATATCCCACAATAACTAAGTGATGAGCTTGTAACTATTTGAATACTACCACATCAATTCATAGCAACTACCAATAACCTGTTTTGACCTTTAGCAAATGTAATAGTATATTTAAGCTTTACCCATGATTTAATATGTTAAATAAAATATATTTCATGTCAAAATATGATGTTTATGGTTTAAGGATGATGGTAATGGATATTATTCATTGAACCAACTTCTATTATTATTATCTTTCAAAATAGAACTTCCCATGTTATGTTTTCATATAACCATTAATACCAACATTCTCTTAGATTATACCTATTCCTATATTTTATTTTTTTAATCTTAACAATTATTTCTAAGAAATAATATATTACCACCTCTATATATAATGCATCATGGATTTCGGTAATGGGTAATGGAGTAATAGGAATTTTGAGTGTGAACAACATTATTTTCAATATTTATCTTTGTAACCATTATTTTATCAATATTTAATTGTTATATGATTATTAATGAAATAAATATTCTAAATTAAAAGCATTAAAATGTAAGAGGATCATTGGAACTCAACCCAAGCAAGGAGGGTCCCCTTAAGAGGAGTTGTAGTGAATATTCTAGCTTGTTATATTAGTTAATTATAATTGGTATGCAACTATATATTTTTTATTATTTGAATTCTACATATGTGTGAGCTAAGTATTTTGAAAAATTCATATATTTTTTAATTAAGTTTGAATGGTTATTATTTTATTACATGAAGATTCCACCATATTTAATTCAATTAATTTAATTCATGCAAGTGTGATTTACTTCTAAGTGCTTTCAATTCATGTAATCTCCTTTATGTAAGTGTGTTCCTATCTATAATTGATACAAATCAAAAAATGAGTAAGTGTTTCACATATAGTGCCAATATCTTGTCAAAGTTAAATGTACTCTAGGTTGACAACTAATGAATTATATTGTTTTATAAACCAAGTGGTTATTCCATATTGTAAGACTGGGTTGTATATTTAGAGATTGGTTTGCATCAATTTAATTGGTGGTTAAAATTATGCTCATCAAAATGTTATCTCTACTTTTAACACTTATGTAGATACTATTTTTTTTATTGGTACTTGAAAAATGATAAGATTGACACACATATACCATGCATGACTTGATCACATAAATAAGGTCTAAATTTACCATTCTCTCACACTTGAATGCTATGTTATGAGTCAACCATTTTATTATTATGATATACACCTAAATTAATCTCATTATCTATTTCAAAATTTTTAAATATACTAAAAATATATCTTCAAATTCTTATTTTAGTATAAATATACACATGTCAGTTTTACCAAACCTGGTCAGTATTACTAGTTGATATTGTTCTCATCTAGTTGATACTAACATGTTCCTAACAATGGCTAGTTTATAAAATTAAAACAATCCTTAGGATAAATTTATTAACCTAACATGTTTATGGAATGATAAAATATTTAATTGGATCCATATATAAAAAAATCAATGTATCTTTCAAAATTGACTTGGCACTTATCTGATATACATCTATACATTATTATACACTAAGAAAATCTACCTTATTCTTTCATAATTTCAAACCTATCACTAGGATAAATCACATTCCAAATCTAAAGCATACCAAATATGATCCAAATAAATCATTATGAAGTATAGAGTCTAATAATTAGTTGTATACATATAGTGAGAGAGAATAATTACACAGTCATATTAGATGGGAGAAGTACATGTGGATTGACTTCCCTCCTCATAGTATTAGACATGTAGGAAGTGGTAATCATCATAATGAGGTTAATTTATTTATTTAATCCCATTACACTTTCCCTCATTTTTTAGTTTCTATCCATCACAATCATATCTAGGTTTTCAAGGCAAGGAGGTTTATTTGTGTATCTACATGCATCATTAGGGTTAAGGATCTCAAACACATAGTAAACTATGATAATTTTAGGTAATTATACAATCATTGTGCCCTACTCCCATGAAATTTATTATCAATTATTGATATTGACTAGATCCTACAAAACTAACCCATCACAGATAGTGAATCATTTCCAAAACCAAATAAATCATAGGTCTGCTTATCCTTGATTTTTACTTCCATAATATAGTCTGTCAAATATTCAGATATAAAATCTAATTATATTAATATATTTATTAATTTATATATTTATCATATACCATTTATCAAATCATAATAAAAATATCAATCTTTCACATTAAAATGTATGCTTGAATACCATATCTATTAATCTAAATCTTACTATAAATTTCTATCTTAATTGGATTAATCTCACCCATTAATCAAAATGAGGGTAAAACCCTATAAAAATTGTTTATAAATATGGGATGGAAACCCCAATCACACTCCACTGAGTACTTGAGTATTCCCTATGTTCTAATACTCTGAAGAGAGTTCAAACCACATGTAGTTCTCTAACCTATGTGTATGTATGCAAAATTATCATCCACTAGAATGTAATGCAAATGTTTAGATTTTGACACTTGATAACATGTAAATTTAACCTCACATTACATATTAAAAATTTATTTTTTAAACTATTATTTTTTGGGGTCTTCATATTTGGATGCTACTAGATAGTGCCTCAATAATGTGTAAATGGATCTTTCAAGATTTGTCAAGATAAATTCTAGATACTAGGTGTTTTCTAGATAGTATTGGCCTTAAGATTTATGTGTATTTATAGATGAATCTTTGGGTGAGTTTCCCCCATAACCAACATGTGAAGCATGTAGTCTAACCTAAGGGAGAGATAACTATTTGAGAATCTTGGGTCACTATTGGAGAAGATAGATGCTAATGTTTAACTATTACTGACACTATTAATGAAGGGTAAAATATTGATTTATAACATGGTGATATTTCACTTAGGATAATAGATAATAATGGCACATACTAAGGATATCTGGAGTATGAATGACAAAAATATGGTATGGCTAAGCTAATATATAGATAAATATATGGGATAGAATGTAAGAAAGAGTTAAATGTATATACACAAGTCATATAAATTTGAATATAGGTAAAAAATATGTTTCCAAGTGTATAATACCAAAATTATGTGTATACAAATTCCTCCCTTAAGTCTAGTATTGAAAATGCTAGATTAAAAGGACAAAATAGATAAATTTGGTACATGTAATTAATTGTAGTTGATGTTAACATGGATTCCCCAAATATACAGGTTACTCCATGAAAACCCTATAAGTAAACATTTATAAATAAATTTCAACACATGATATACAAATATGAAATAATATATATCATTAAAATTTTTGAAATGACAAAGTCAAGTAATGAATACACCTATAAGTATCTGAACCAAGTTGCCCTATTTTTAACTTACTGGAGAATGTCATGGAGTGATTATTCCCCATGGAGATAATATTATTAAAATCATGGATTGAGAAGTACATCCCTCAATCCCTATAAATTTTAAGGGTGTATAACCTCAACTTCACTACTCACAATATCACCCTAACTCTTATTGGTGTAACCCTAAAATTGATTCATATAAAAAATGAAGCTTTAAATCAACCAATATATATGGATTTTATATTCAAATTACTTATGTAGTACCATAATTCCATAACATTGAAATAGAAAATAATTTGCATGAAAAATGTTCATGCCCTTCATCTGATCCATCTATTCCTCAATATGATAAACAATGTCATAATTTATGTCAATTTAATCAATCTAATAATCCTGCTCAATATTATCCTCGTAATATGTCTCATAATGTCATTTTTTTTCAATTTTCCCTCATGATCCTATAAAATCCCCTACACATGTTTCACATATATGTCAATCTACCCAATTTGAATGTCAATATATCAAATATATCACATCTAAATCACATAATGTGACCAAAATCTAAAAACTATATCTGGAAAGGGTTGAATCTCTATAACAAACCCACTAGTATGCCCCCATTCTGAGGTGAAGGATGAAGTCTATGAATCAATCATCTCAAAATAAAAAAATTATGTGCAACATATTATATAGAAAAATTTAATCATGTAAATCATGTGTGGTAACATTATTATATAATCATCAAATAAATATTTGATCACTCACACACATATAAAACATGGAACCCAAGGCACATAGTTGTCATTTGAATTAGATATAACAATGATGCACATAGTAATAATTTTTGTAGTCATAGGCACTCAGTAAGAATCCATGAAAAATATGTATGATATCCATCATGGAATCACATAAATAGAATAATTTATGACAATAATCATGGCACCATAATCTCAGGACCATATATGTATCCATGCATGTAAGCCCATAATGTCATGATCATGGTGCATACAGGCACTTAAGATATGACATGGACATAGACTATAGGATCCTCAAACACACATGATGTGACAACACACAATAAATTCACTCAAACTAACATGCAATATATCACTCAATGTAGCAATCATAAATGTTCACACATATAACACACAATGTATCCTTAATGTTACAATCATCCATGATCTGACAATGTAACAAATGGTGTAGCACACATCAATGATCACATAATGTAACAGCCATCAATTATCACACAATGTAACACAAATCCATAATCACACATAGATAATTCAATGTAACACATAATGGTCACACATAGAACACTCAATGTAACACACACTTGTCACACATATAAAATTCAATGTAGCATACAATCAACACACATACAAAAAAAATTTATTATTTGTAATTGATCAATGTCCTCATCTCATGTAGATAAGTACTAATCCATATAAAATAACACCTTAAATATTATATTCAAGATTAAACCATGTCTAAATAGTCTAAGTATATCAATTTGATCAATGGAGTGTCATATAAAGATATAACTTGATAATATGTACCTGGATTCCCTTAGTGTAGTCATGCCCCCTGTGTATAAGGAATGTAACACATTCTTATGTCCATGTATCATATGTAACCTATATATCCTACATCTCACTCATGTATACCATGAAAATAATTTGTGTAGATAAAATATATGAAATCTACCATATATATTATAAATAATATAAATCAATATTTTAACTAGTAAAACATATTATACATGACCTAATTTTTTATTTGAGAATTTATAATTATTTTTGTATATATTTTTTTGAATTTTTAAACATGCTCATATTGACCAATGATCATATCAATGGGATGCTCACATGGAGGTCCTTGATTAATCAATGTGAATTTTACCTATATAGGTGAGTAGTAACATGTATGTATATTAGAAACTTAGAAGTGATTACACATTGTAGTATATTTGTCACTATCATCATATTGAACATGACCCTATGTACACTATGTATATATATAAACCATATTATCTATTTAACTTTATTTTTATTAGTGTAACCTATAGATACTAGAAAAACACACACAATGGTTCTAGATGTCAAAATGCCTTGGGACCACCCAACCTCTCTCCTGACCATAAACATAAGTTATAAAACCCACTAACTAACCCACCAGACCATGAGTCAAGTTAGCTAACTAGATAACTCACTAACTTTCCATTGTGACCCAACTTAATTCAAACCTTGACTATTGATGATCACTTTGACAGTTGATGGTTAAACCTGACCACCGATGGTTAGGTCTTCCTCATATGAACAAAGACAAGTCAAGTTATGTACAAGATAACACATCAAAATTGAATATGGATGGGAAGCTAATACATAATGAATCATCAAAACCATCAACCAAATCTCTTATGGAACCTTCTACCTCCATCTCTCTTTTCCTATAAAAGGAGGGTAGTGGGAGGTGAAAAAGGATCTAAGAATTTAGCAATCATGTAATCAAGCTATCAACCAAAAATCATTAGGAGCTTTTAGCATCAAAACATTATTTAAAGATCTTCCCTCCAAAAAATCAAAAACCATGATAGAGACTCGAACCTCTAAAAAAATTATTCTTCAAGAAAAGTACTATTACTCTTCCCAAATCATTCTTGAATTATCTACCAACTATCAAACAACCAAATAAATATATTTTTGGTTTTTTTTAGTTCTGATTATTTAGTTTCTGACCCAGACCCTTATGAATCATATATTCTGACTTCCCATCCCTAACCATATCTTTAACAATCTGCTACCCAATCACTAACCTCATCAGCCCAAGATTTTTGTAACACTTTTTAAAACCCACAACAACCACTTATGATCACCCTAACCATTGATGATCACCTTAACCACCAATGGTCATCTCGACCACTGATGGTCACTATGATAAGAAATAACAATAAGCTATTTCCACCTACTTTCCCTCAACCAAATTCCACTTTCTATTTTTCTATCTATTCACAGAATCCCCACCTATTTTTAAAACCCAACCTAACCTATTTATCATTAGTATTGACCCACTTATTGCTATAATTAGTCTATTTCCTTTATTAAGCTTTTATTTCTTCTTGCATTCCCTTTCAATATTTTCAATTATTTGATGCAAGTACTTCATCTTTATTTCTTTCAACTTAAATGTTCTAAGATAGTGGGCTGATAGCTTCTTAGTAATCTCATGCTTCTTGGATCTAACTCATGCTAGGAAATCCACCATGTTATCCATCTAACAACCCCTTTACTTTAGTATTTTCTTATCTATAGGTCATTATTTCTAAGACAAAGAGATCTTCACAATCATTTTGATCACATGTACATAAACAAACATGTTCTTCTACCATACCCATATCTAGTTTCTTACTTCTTATTTTCTAAGAAAATAAACTAAAATTAAGAGAAACATTTTAGCACATCCAGTGGGACCTATTAGCATCTAGGTGCCCTTTTCTTCCTTATTCTATGGTCATATAAAGAAATCAAAATTTATTTTGGGTATAAAATAAACATTGCACACATTGATTACTTGCATATTTAGCTCACGTAGTTAAAATTAAAGGCTAAGTAAATCAATTATAGTTTCACCTTTGTTCTCACACACCAAAACTAAATCACTTATATCAACTAAACATCATAAGAATTGACATAAGGCCCAACTAGGGTTTCATCTCCTAGCAGTTCACCTTCACCCTTTGGCTATCTTACTTGGAGGTCATTACCAAGAATAAAAACCAAAACTTAGCTCTCTAGTTGAGTCTAAACTCTAGAAATAGGTATATACTAGCTAAGCACCTAACACCCTTATTTCTGTAGTGTGTGAAGGGAAGGGGTAGACCCCAATACCAAGCCACATATTGATTTATAACATAGTTCTTTGTAAAATCCTTAAACACCTGAAACCAACTAGAGACTTCTTTTCTAGTACCTATTCTACAAACCAAGTTTTTCTTCACACTTTCTAACTAAGGCATAAGCCAAAAGTGAGATAAAAGGTACCCAAAGATTTTAAACACAATCTAGTGTATGTTTTTGATTTCTTTGAGATATTTTAATTTTATTTGCTTTGTGTTTGAGTTATGATATTTAATTTATTACTTTTTATTCCTCACATGGTTTTTACAAGACAATAATTGAGGAACCAAACCAAATAGGAGCCATTTTCCTCTTTCTCTTCCTCTATGGAGTATACCTCAGATGTTGAGGCTTCTCCCCATTCTTATACCAACCCCACCATGCCTTAGATAGTTGTCCAAGGTGATGCATATTTTTCCACTTTCATTGATAATAATCTTATAGCCCTCTAATATTATCTTAATACCCTATCTTACCACACCCTTACTTTAGTTCCACCTATGGATCCACCTTATGGGAGCCTCCCCATCTTATAGGAGACACCTTTATTGCCACTACCTCTACCCAAACTTTGATCACTCAAACATCTTCCTTAACTAATAACCCATCCACTACCTCCATCCAAACTCAATTAAATAACCCAACCAATAACCAAACACCCCCTACACCAACCAAAAACCCCTCCAACATAGGGTCAAGCTCACCTTTTGTTACCCATACTCCACCCACCATACGGATATCTTCTACCCATATTGCCACTATTCCCCTTATCACTACCAACCCACCAATCTCCACCCCACTTCAAAATGTGGTGCTTTTTATACCTTATACCCTTCCACATATTAGTACTAGATTTACCACTCACCCCTAACTAATTAACCCATTCATACCTCCAACCCAATCCATATCAATTCCCCACTTTATCATTTTGGTCATACCTCCAAACCAACCCACATCAACTCCTCAGAAAATACCTATGACACCCTACCCATGCTATGTTCCTAATCCACAAGGATACATAGCTCTATCTTCCACCTAACCTCTTTTTCCTATTAACCCATATGTGGCACCTTCTACCCAACCTATTGTGCCCATTAACCCTTATGTGGCATCATCTTAACCCTCAATGAACACATACCAATATGTGGCATCTTCACAACCTTATACCAGTTATCCATACATTGCATCCACCCAACCCCAAGAAAACTTACCATATAATTATGGAAATCCCCAACCCCAAATAGATTTGGTCAAAATTTTGATGGAAAAAATGACCAACCAAAAGTCATCTATCTCTGGGGCTCATAACCTCTTGTCTGATGACCAAATATATAATTAAATTATTACCCATCCATCCCTATCTAACCTTACCCTCCTAAATGGGAATTACCAAAATTTTATAAATTCCAAATCAAAGAAGACCCCCAACAACACCTAAGAGCATTTTGGCATTCTTGCTACTTGATTGCCTATGACAATGCTTTTCTCTTATGCACCTTTCTTATGTATTTATCTATCCCAAAATTAGATTGGTATAGTATTATCACTAAGCACTCCATATTTTATTTTTCCCAACTTTCCCAAAAAATTTTAGACCAATTCTCGATCAATATGTCTAAGAAGGTCTCCATCATTGACTCTACTCTATCAAGTAATTTGATGACAAATGAATTGATGATTTTATATCCTGATGGAGAGGTCTTATCAACCAAACACTTTCTCTTTGCCCCAACCCAAGTTTATCAAATTTCTCTCTTGAGCTTGTTCCAAACACATCACCCCTAATCTATACATTCAAACCTTTAGAACCTTTGACAAGGATTTCACCATGGCATACAAACTAGAAATTAGAGCCATTGATGAGGGGAATTTGAAACTAAGAAATAAAAACTCTAAATTCAAAACCAATGACCCTTCCCCATATAAAACCACCAACCAATCTAACCACCCTAATACCAAACCAAAGGTAGCTACAAACATGGTTGTCCTTAAAACCATTCCACATCTGGTTGTCAACCAACCTAGCCAAACCAACTCCTCTAACTCTTCCAACCAACAAACTCAAAATCAAAATTAGGCTAATCTAAAATAATACACTTCACTATGGGAGTCATATGCTTTAGTTTTGAATAAGTTAATCAAATAAAACATCATATAGATTTCCCCCATCAAATCTCCCCAAAAATTTGATGCTTCTCACCCTGTACCTGGTTAGTACAATGAGAGTGATCTATGTGCTTTCCACCATGTCATTGGAAATGACATTATTAGGTGTAACACCTTCAAAACCATTATCCAAAACTCGATTGATAAGGGGAAAATTATATTGGATAATCCCAATGCACCCCTAAATCAGTCACTCAACATATTTTGACAATGTTTTCCTAATCATGCCGCTTTTACCCATCATGATGACAGTATACTAGAATCATCTCATGATCATGAGGTCCATACGATCAATGTAATTATCAATGAAACTATCATTGAGGAAACCACTCCCTCAACTACCTCTTCCTCCACTCCACTTATTAAAGTGGTAGAATTACCCCCCATTCCTTTGGATACCCAAACAAAGGAAACAAACATTTCTTATCCTTCACTTGATGAGGTAATGGACTTACCTTCCTCCCCCATCATGAAATCACTCACTCTCTTTTTGGAAACCATTCCAAAAGGAGAGATCACCTTATTTACTCCTTTCATGGAGAAAATATCCTCTCGAATCTTGGAACAAGGGTGAAGAAACCATTCCCTTACCTCAACCTAAGGGCCTAATCTTTGAATTTGATGCCCAAAAAACCAAACCAATTTACAAACCCTTCTCTAGACTGGTCTAAAGACTAGAATTCTATTCTCAACCCAATATGGATCAAGCCACCTTTTGGCACCATATTGGGCTCCCCTATCAAAATAAGCATGAACCTTTGACCTCACCTTCATCCACCCCATATTCAATCACTCCTACCCTTAAACCTATAATCACCTCAACCCCTTCATAAAAAACCCTTTTTCCCAAAACTGTGGAAGAACAATCCAAACCATCTCTATCCAAAATTATCAAATCACATTACACCTCTCTAATCAAACCTATCAAGAACCTAGGTATGCTTCCTAATTCTATCCTTATCCACCCATCTTTGAAGTTGGACTTAACCCCATCTATTCCACCAAAGAATACCTTAAACAAAATAACCAAGAAAGCAGAAACACCCAAACTCCCACCTAAAACCAAAACCACACCACCCACTTCCCTTTAACCTTCCATCTTGGGATCCCATACTTATTCCATCCTAAGAGCTCATCTTTATATCAAGAAGGAAAACCCTCCCAAAACTACCCAAACTAGACTTCCTCCTTTTATTATACCTTTACCTACCCCCTCCAAATCTTCAAACTCATCATCATTATTAAACAAACTATCTACCTCTACCTACCCACCTATCTCCAAACCTTCATCATCTTAATCACCTAACTCTAAATATTTCACCCTTAAACCTTACATATCAAAACCATCCAACAAAAAGTAATCCCAATCAAACCCACCTACCAAAACCATTATACCACCAACAAATTTCATAGTGAAACCTACTTCTAAGAAGGCTCCCACCTCGAAAACCAAAATCCCATCACCCTTAACACCTTTACTCAAATCTTATTTAACCATTTTAAAAAGGTTATTAAATTATTCATTAAATATACCACCTATAAAACCCTTTAAACCTTCTACTTTGAAACCATCTTGTTTAAATGATAGTGTAATCTGCTCATACCACATGACACCTAAACATGACATAGAGAACTACAAATCTCTCCAAGCACTTATCCATAACTTATGAGATAATGATGATCTATTATTTTATAAACCTATCTTAATCCCATTATTAACCCAACCACCAAATGAACCTATCCAACACTTACTCACACTCTCATCTAAGAGTGAGGAGGAACCAAAGTAACCTTCTAGCCTAATGCTTCCCCTCATCCACACTATCCACATGGTTACCCAATCTTAGGCCCAATAAAGAGATAAAGGAAAGGATAAAGTGTCCATTCCATGGACATATCCTTCCACCCCTCAACATTCCAACTAGACTCAAGCACCTTCACCTTCACCAAAACCCAAAATATCCATTTTAGGTGCCTCTCCCTCCAACTCTTTTAAATCTATCTAGCGAGTAGTTTTGAAAAAACTTCACAAGACACTAGTGAAGATGAGCCTATACAAAGTAATCAAAACCTCACCCAATCACTGCCAAGCACTGATAGAGGCCCTAAAATCTATAGATGTCTAAACTGAAGACCCTCAACCTCTTGTAGCCTTTATCAAAGCTCTTTGACTTTTCACCCTTGTGACATTCAAGGATTCAAAAATACCTTCCATCCATCTCAAATATCCTAATTACCTTATTCATCATTATATACATCAATCAAACCCACATCAAAATGGTGATGATTGATGGGGGAACTAGTATTAATATTATCTATTCTCATGATTATGGCCAACTCTAGTTGCCAAAGAATATTGATAGAGGCCCTAAAATATATAGAGGTCTAAACTAAAGACCCTCAACCTCTTGTAGCCTTTATCAAATTTCTTTGACTTTTCACCCTTGTCACATTCAAGGATTTGTAAATACCTTCCATCCATCTCAAATATCTTGATTCCATTATTCATCACTGTATACATCAATCAAACCCACATCAAAAGGGTGATAACTGATGGGGGAGCTAGTATTAATATTATCTCTTCTCATGATTATGACCAACTCGAGTTGCCAAATATTATCATGTTGGAAACCATAGAAATCCTCTATTCCCTTAAAGATATTATGGCCACAATCTTAAGGATAGTCATCCTCCACATCTTCTTGGGACCTTGCACACTTCCTTAGCTATTCTACATCTTATAAGGTGAGCTCCAATATAACATCTTATTTGGATGCCCTTGGATATGCTCCATGAGTTATGTCCCATCCACTTTGTATTGATGTGTCAAGATTAATCGTGAGGGTTAGGTCATCACCATACAAGCTGACCCTAGTATTTTTACATCTTGCAACATGATATATCAACCTAATGACGTTATTATTCCTCTCTCATCAACCTCACCACCAACCAATAATAACTCTACCCCTACCATCGATAAATCTTCAACTAGCTAATTTATCATTCTTCTCAAATCCCCATAGAGGACCCCTTATAACTTACATTCCAAAATCTCTCACTAGAAGAGTATCATATTTTAGCCTTAGATGCCTTCCTTACTCAAGAGTATGGGAATCTTGACCATAATCCTAGTTATGATCCCAATATTAAAACCATCATTATTTTTGAGATTCCCAACCACCAAACCAATTTCATCTATGGGGAACTTAATCATTCGATTATCACTTCCTCCAACACCTGTTCTACTTCACCATTTACCTTTTTTTAATCCTATTTGGACAAGCCAAAATTTTCCAAATTGTCCCCTAACCTATAAAAGGGCAGCCAAACTAAAACATCTCCTATGATTCATCCTAAAATGGTATAAAATTATTCTCCTAACATCCACACCATCTAACATCAAGATGATGATTCCATTCTCACCTATCTTGGTGCAAGGGATTCTTCTATCCACAAATCCATTCCTCTTAAAAACCAAACCTTATTGAATGAATCCACTATCAATATCAACTTGGGTACTCAGGATAACCCTAACATTGTAAATATTGGTCAATCCTTAGATTCTTCAAAGTAATAGGATCACCCTTCCTTCTTTCATGAATTTAGTATAACATTTTCTTGGTCTTATCAGGATATACCCAAAATCAACCCTTCCATATCTCTCCACAACATCATCATCCATCCTGATGCTAAGCCTATTAGTTAAAAGCTTTATAAGATGCACCATCGTATCACCCTTTTAGTCAAAGAAGAGCTTTAGCACCTCTTTCATGTCAACTTCATCCAACCCATTGACTATCCCCAATGGGTTTCTACTATTGTTCCCATCACCAAACCCATAGGGGGACTTCACCTCTATGTTGACTATCATGACCTCAACTTTTCTTGTCCAAAGGATGACTTCATTTTGCCTAGCATCAACCAACCTGTTAATCTTATAGTCAGCCATGAAATTTTATCTCTCATGGATAATTTCTCAAGATATAATCAGATCTTGATTACCCCAAGGATCAGCATAAGACTTCCTTCATCACCCCATAGGGAACCTTCTACTATAGGGTTATGCCATTTGGTTTGAATAATGTTGGAGCAACCTACTAGAGTGTGATGACCTATATATTCCATGATCACATCCATAAAATCATTGAGGACTATGTAGATGATCTCATTGGGAAATCTAAATATTTCTAGGATCATCTACAAGTTATCAAAATTATCTTTGAGTGCTTAAGCCATTTATATGTCTGACTCAACCCCAAAAAATGTGTTTTTGGGGTCCTATTTGGAAAGCTTCTTGGATTTATCATCTCTCTTCGAGGAATTAAAGTAGACCCTAGCAAATTCAGAGTGATCCTTGACATGACACCTCTAACCCACCTTAAGTAGCTCTGTAGCCTGCATAGGAAGATCCAATCCATCAGTCACTTCATCTCTCAGTTATCAGATAGATGTCAACCCTTTCACCGTCTTCTCAAGAAAGATACATATTTTATGTGGACTAAGGACTATCAACAAGCCTTTGATTCACTCAAAGAGTACCTTATTTCCCCACCCATTCTTATCCGTCCTAAAGAGGACCAAACCTTCTACCATTATATATCTACCACTGACCATTCTTTAGGAGCAATGCTCGCTCACCATGATGAACAAAATAAAGAGCAAGTTGTCTACTATATAATTCAAACACTAATAGAGTATAAGACTTGGTACACCTATACTAATAATCTTTAACTCACCTTAGTCTTTGTGGCATCCAAAATTCATCATTACCTCCTCAATCATAAAACCTTTGTCATCACCAACATCGACCCACTCAAGTACATGCACTCTAAACCATACCAAAACTAGTGTATGGCTAAGTGGCTCATTCTCATAACTGAGTTTGACCTTGAGTTCCTCTAGTGGAATTCAATTAAAGGGGGAGTCATTATCGATCAATTGCCTGAAGATCCTTTACTAGACAACCAACCTCTTCCTATTTCTTTGAAATTTTATTTTGAGTGTTCCAATAATATGGATAAGTATGAAACCCTAGTAATAGGTCTCCAAATCACTCTAGCCTTGGGAGTTAAGATGATCAATGTATTTGGAGATTCCCAAGTTGTGGTCAACCAGATCAATGGATCCTACCAATGTAAGAATGATGTATTGAAATAGTAAAAACACCTAGTAGATGTACTCTTAAAATCATTTGATCATTACCTTATCCAATCTATTCTATGATCTACTAACAAGTTCATGGATACAATGACTTCCCTTACTTCCTAGATCCCATATACACCTTCTAATTCTAATATCTTTGTCACCATTCATCATTTTATCATACCCTCTTATATCCAATCTAACCTCCCTACCATTTGTAGTGTGGAGGAATATCCATAAGATATTTAGTACGATCAAACCTTTAACTACCTCAACCTCAACATCATTCCTCCCAACCTCTCTATGAATGCTCAAAAATATTTTATTAAAATTACCTCTCATTATACCATAATAGGGGGAATCCTTTACAAATGTGGTATTGATAGATACCTTATTCATTGCCTACACAGTCATGAAGCCTCCCATGCTATCAAGGAAATGCAAGATGGGATCTATGGGGGATACTTTAATGGTCTATTTATCGCTAAATGTATCCTTTAACTCAGCTACTATTAGCCCACCCTCAACCAAGACTATTATGATTATGTGAATAATTGTGTTAAATGTCAATAACATGCCAATTTACATCACATGCTAGCCCATGGCCTTTAAGTATCCAATGACTTTTAGACCTTCTCATAATGGGGACTAGATCTCATTGGGGAAAACAATCCTCATTCTTCGTAGAAGCACTACTCCATCATCACCACCACCAAGTATTTCACCAAGTGGGTAGAGGTTATTATTCTCATCTTGACCAAGGCCAACAAGATAGTTAACTTCATCAATCATCATATAATCTATCATTTTCGTGTTCCCCATAATATCATCACTAACAATGGTAAATATTTCAAAAATAAAAAATTCCAAGGTCTTTATGACACATTTGGCATCAATTTAATATTTTCCTCACCTTATCATCCATAAGAAAATGGATAGGTTGAATCATCTAACAAAACCCTCAAAAAGATGTTAACCAAAATGGTCAATGTTTCTAGTTGATATTGGAACTTGCACATCCCCTTCACTTTATAGGCCTATCACACTAGCATTCAAACCTCTATGAGTGATACCCCTTTCTCTCTGGTCTTTAGAGCATAGGTATTCTTGCCTCTCAAAGTCCAAATTCCCTCTCTTTGCATATCCCTATAAGACATCATTTTTGAGAGCAACTATTGTCAAGAGCATCTATCACGACTTTAGATACTTGATAAGTACCACCTAAATATGCTTAACCATCTTCATGTCTATCAAGAGTGAGTTAAGCACACCTATTACAAGCACCTAAAATAATGAGAATTCAACATCAGAGACCTCATCCTAAAGGAAATCAACATGTGACCAATATGGAGAAAAGAAAGCAAGGCAAGTTTACTTTTAATTGGATTGGATCCTACATAATAACACATAAGTATGGATTAAGATCTTATCATTTATCCTCTCTTGAAGGCAAACCAAAACGTGGGCCTCTTAATGATTCAAACTTACATATAATTTTTTTTAAACAAGGATAAAACTCACCTTTTGTCTAACTTAAGTTCATCCCTTGATTTATGAAATTTTCACCTTCCTCACACCTTCATCCCATCCCTTTGAGGATAACCCATTACAACATATAACCATGTGATTAAGCATCATAGTCATAGCCTAATCCTAAATATGTGTACCATGTCTCTACCCATGGCATGGTTCTCATGGATACTTTTTGTCCCTAATCAAATTAAATCCCATGGTCATTGTCTCTCAAAACCACCTCTTTCACTTTCATTAACCTTTTTGTGCTCTAGGTTTTACCCTCATAAAGGTAAACCTCCAAGCCTATATAGACTTCTCCATGTCTAACCTAGCATCAAAACAATTTGGGATAACTAAATATCACTTGGGTCAAAAATATCTAGCATGCAAAATGCTCCCTTGAAGGATAACTACCTAAAAACTAAATTTATTGAAAAGATGGACTGCTCCCTTGAAGGACAACTACCAAAATGAATAAATCCAAACTTAAACCACTCCCTTGAAGGATGGCTAAGTTAATTTTGTCAAAATAAATCATTTAAAGCTTATCAAATCAACCATGTTCATAAAATTATCAAAACCAAACAATAAAAGACCCCATATCAAAATCAATAACAAGATATCCTAAGAAAGCTACAATCAACTTTCATATATAACATCAATATAATTCTTACATTGATTAATCTACACCTTGTATTAAGACATGAACTTGTCTATTATGGTTTTTAGGTCACCTATAGAGGGGGAAAACCAACCCTTCACACCACCTATCACCTATCTCCCCTTTGTACCATCTACAAATCAAGGGATTCATGAGTTTACTTGACATGATGTGAGTAAGAAAACTTTTTACCAACCAATGCATGCTAATGCATAGCATTCAAAGGGATTATGTTCCTTAGTCTAATCTAACTTTGGTTTTATTTTATCTTTACCAATGGAGAATCAACATGCATTTTCCTTATCCTCTCATAATTGGTTCATGTATTAACTTAGATGTATGTCTCATGTTTTTCATCTCTTTTCCCATATCTAGTTTTGTTATCTAACTTACTTAATGTGCTATCATAATCAACAAAATAAACCACATCACATATATATGAACACAACCATAATCAAAACATCATAGCCAAATATAAAAAAAAGAACCATAATCATAAATATCATAATCATAACTCATCATACACATCATCCATAATCATCACATGCCTAAGCTAGTGAGTCTACATCTCATAAGCATAATCATAATAAATATGAACATTTAAACCATGAATCATGAAACATAAAATCACATCTATATATCATCATCACATCATATACATCATGTCTCATCAAAATTAAATAGCACATGTAATAATGTGCATCTCTCTCTCTCTCTCAAAATATATACATATCATTGTATTGTTGTGTAGGCCAATATCAAAATCATATACACCTCTATGCCCTAGGGTACCACTACTACTTGGTGCCTACCACCTAACATACCTACCTATCCACCCATAAAAAAACCAACTGACCCAAATTTGTTATACGTATACCACCTACCAAACTATCTTTATACTCACCCCATCAAGGCTCATCAAGATAATGT
Organism: Torreya grandis; assembly: GCA_037957365.1. Lineage (NCBI taxonomy): Eukaryota > Viridiplantae > Streptophyta > Pinopsida > Cupressales > Taxaceae > Torreya > Torreya grandis. Next base: position 803,266 of record JARHVA010003667.1, read on the forward strand.
GTGAGGACTATGGCCTCATAATAATGTAACTCCTCAACTATGGCTAAGTAACGTGCCATGAGAATGTTACTTAGTGGTCCTACTAGTGTTATGGATCCTCCTCTAGCCTATCTTAAGGATTTCCTTTCCTAGGTCACCAAGGCTAGTATAGCTCTAGCCTGATCCCTCTCACCTATCATAGTTGCCACTTGACCCTATATTATTGCTAGTTGACCTTGTAAAGTAGCTACTATGGCTAATGCAACTCAATCCTAATTTCTCTCTTTGATCACTACCTATACATTGGGGACACCTACCTATACCTATACCTATAGACCCTTACCAATTGGGTCCACATCCATAGGCTATTTACCCCCATCATCCCATCCAAAATTTGTTACTACATAGAGATATTGATACCACATTGAGTAGCCATCAAAAAAACCTACATCATCAATCTCTACTCTGGTAGGTAGCTCCTCATGATCAAGAACCATCTCCATCAGCTATGGTTTTAGAAGCAAAAACTCAGCATCCTCCCACCTATACCCTAGGATTGGACTCAAAATACCCTATATTAAGCTAAAATACCTACAAACCCTATCAAAGGGGAAGATATTAGTCTCACCCTCTCTCCTCCCAAAAATCTACCTATGATTTTGTAATGATAAAATGTGTCAAGTATAGTGGGACCACCTCAAAAATCTAACATATGTCCTCTAAAAAATATCTCTAACCATCAAGGCATCCAATGCCCCTTTGAACCAATCAATATCTCATACACCTTTTCTAGGTCCCATGAGTATGTAATTGCTCATCCACTGCATAAAACCCACCCTAAAGTCCATCTAGGCATATCCCTCCTATTTCAGCCCCATCAGCCTTAAAACCAAAATGTGCTCATAGGCACAGTAGTGTAATATGAACCCCACACTAATGTTTTATCTCCTATGAGCTTTGACCCCCCATAGATCCTTATATATCTAAACCAATAGCATAGGTTCCCAACTAAACACTGTGCAACCTAGTAGTATCTTAGCTAAAACTCCCAAAAATAGATAAGCAAACCTCCCACTAATTGAATCTAGAATCATAAAGTAGGAGATCATCATCATCATAGTCATCAACCTCTGGTCATCCTTGGCCCTCTAATACAAAGGTGTATAGCTAAAGCCTCTAGTGTGTCACCTAGCAAAATCTTGATCATCACCATATATGAGCTTTATGTGTTTATCTCTCTCCTCCCTCTCAATATGATATATTGAATCCCACCGAATGGGTAGATATGTGATCTTATGTATATCCTCTAGTAAGATAATCATCTCACCAATTGATAGAAGAAAGATGTTCATGGCCAAATCCCATCTCTCAATAAGGGCTAAGATCATCGCCACATCTCATGGAACATATTGGTAGTGCACCATCAATTTAAGGCCAACCTCCTCCATGTAATCCTTGTCCTCCTCCATCATCCAAAGGTGGATCTCCACAAAGATCTAAGGGACCTAATCCCACATCTAGATATGATCTCATACCTACAAATTTCATTAAAAGACACACTTAGTTTTATTTCCTATTATTGTCCACCAACTTACCACTTGCCTACTTAACTTACCCTATTTTTATCCTATAAATATTCCCACACAATACCTATACCCTAACCAAAATCATTCACACCTACACTAGTCTTGATAACACTACACTTGAAACCCCCCACCCAAGCACTACCATTAACATTACAAACATTCTAACTCACCTACACTCAACATTTTTTTCCAAGTGGTTGACCACCGATGGCTGCTATGACCATCGATGGTCAAGTGACCCTTTTCCCTTCAATCTTTGACTATCAATGGTTGGATACAACTACCAATGGTTAGGTGTAACCACCAATGGAAAATCCCTAACCCTACCTACCCAAAAAACCACCTAAATTTCATTTTAACTCCAAATATAAATACCTAGTACCTACCTTAACCTCCCTTAACCTAATCTAACCTTCAAAAACCACTTTCCCCCAAAAATTTAAAAACTAACTCACCCCCACCCTAATACCCAAATCAACACCCATACCCCCAATAAACTAACAAAATTCAACCAAAAATGCCAAAATCAAACTACTCTAACAATTTAATATAGCCCCTACCTCATTCTTCAACTATCATTGAGGAGGAATCCTAGGTTCAACAGCCTAGCCATGTCCCTATCTACACTTTATACTTGATCCACCTCAGCAATAACCTCTACATAGTCAACCAATTAGTAACCACCTCATCAATAATCTTGTACAAAATTCCAAGGATATAAGTACATAGATTCAAGAGTCAAAAGTAAATGAGTGAAAATGAAAACTACTTTTTAATTTTTAATCTCCACACTTTTAGGGTGTTTGCCCCTTGACCATTGATTATAAAGGTGACTTCCTATAATTTCTTTTGAGACCCCTGACCATTGACAATCAAGATTCCACTTTTCAAATTTTAGCACACATACCTCAGTTCCACCTTTTGGAGATTCATTCCCTAACTAATATACCAATCACCCTATCCACCTTGACATTGGCCATCTTTGGTCCCAATTATCACACATTTTTGATGACCTTGATTGGTCCTTTTTGACCATATAGACCAACATTACCATGTTAAACATTTTAATTTTCACCACATAGTGCACACTAGACCATTTTTGTTTTTCCCAAGATCACTTCCTACCTTGGATACCTATGAAAATACCAAATTTATTTAGGAGACTTGATAGGAATAACCCAATCATCTATACCTAATGTTATGGCCCAATAAGCTCATCACCAATCCTTCTAGAGCTAACATTTTTTATCAACTATGGAAACTTAGTTTATATGCAATCTTGAATATCACCCTTAGTCATAATGTTTTCACATTTTTACACTTCAAATGACCAACCTTTTTATCACCAACCTCATGACTCACCCTAACCACTTATCAAACCTGCACCTAATTATGCTTTACCTCATCAACTCCAATTTTGAGGGGGAAAACCTCCTCCCATGTTTAGGGAAACCAACACACCAACTTAAAATCCATTTTTTTTTTATATCTTATTGATACAAACTACATAACAAAAGGGGTAAAATATAGACACTAGAAAACTGCGCACAATAGTTCTAGATGTCAAAATGCTTTGAGACCCCCTAAGGACCACCTAGCTTATCCCAACCATAAAAAAAAGTTAGAAAAACCATTAAATAACCCACCAAACCCTAAGTTAAGTTAGCTAACTAGATAACTAACTCACTAACTTTCCCTTTTGACCCAACTTACTTCAAACCTCGATCATCGATGGTTAATCTTGACCATCGATGGTCAAGTCTTCTACATCTAAACAAAGATAACTTGAGTTATGTACAATCTAACATATCAAAATTTAATATGTATAGAAAGATAACACATCATGAATCATCGAAACCATAAACCAAACATCCTATAAAACCTTTTACCTCCATCTCTTTTTTCCTATAAAATGAGAGGAACATGAGGTGAAAAAGGATCTAGGAATTTAGCAATCAAGCTATCAACCAGTAGTCATCAAGAGTTTCTAGCATCAAAAACTTCTTTGTAGGTCTTCCCTCCAATAAGTCAAAAACCATGATAGAGACCTATATCTCTACCAAAATTGATATTCAATAAAAGTACCATTACTCAACCCAAATCACTCTCAGATTAGCTACCAACTATCAAACAACTAGTTAAGTATATTTATGGTTTTTTTAAAGTTATAATTATTTAGTTTCTAACCTAGACCCTTCTACATCATATATTATATCCTCTCATCCCTAATTATATCTTTAACAATTTTTTACCTAATCACTAACCTCATCATCCTAATCTTTTTTTGACACTTCTTAGAATCCACAATAATCATCGATCGTCACCCTGACTGCCAATGATCACCTTAACCATTAACGGTCATCCTGACCACCAATGATTATTGTGATATGAAATAACAAAAATTTATTTCCACCTACTTACCCTCAACTAAATTCCACTTTATATCTTTCTACCTATTCATAGAGTCCACGCCTTTTTTTGAACCCAACATGACCTATTTAGCATTAGTATTGAACTACTTATTTCTATAATTAGTCTATTTCATTTATCAAGCATTTATTTCTTCTTGCATTCCCTTTTAGTCTTTTCTATCATTTGATGTAATTACTTGATTTTTATTTCCTTCAACTTAACTATTCTAAGAGAGTGGGTTGATAGCCTCATAATATGATCATGTTTCTTGGATTTAGCTCACTCTAGGTAATACACCTTGTTATCCATCTAACAACCCTTTTTCTTTAGTATTTTCTTATGTACAGGTCGTTCTTTCCAAGATAAAGAGGATCTCTTCATAATTATCTAGATCATGTGTGTACAAATAAATAAGTTATTCTACCATACCCATATCTAGTTTATTACTTATTTTTTTCCAAGAAAATAAATTTAAATTGAGAGAAACATAACCAACAAAGAGAGAAATTTTGAATATTTAAATTGTTTAAGATATTTCCAAATTATACTAATTTTAATGAAAAAAGAAAAAATTTAATTACACTTTTCTATTTATGGAAATTACTAAGATTATTATGGTACTTATATTATTACATATATGTTATAGTGTTATAATATGTGTATATGGTAGAGAAGACTAAAAATGGATGAGGAGCCACTCAGATTAGGAAACTAGATATATGGGTCTATATGGACAAGTCTACCAACCTTTGGATGCATGTGTCAAACATAGTTATATAATAATCTAATTAAGGTGTCCCTATAGCCTATACCTAATTTTTTTGGCATAGGTAATTATGCATTATTGTAATCTATCACCTTGTGTGATATTAGAAGTTATCTACGTGCTTAAATCTAAAAAACTTTTCTCCTTCACTTAAAAACCCAAGCTCCAATTTTGACACTAAAATTGGGCCTAAATAATGGGAAGAAATATGGGTTGATATGACTCAAACCATCCCCCACTAATTAGTTTAGTATTTCCTACATATTCAATACTCTTAAGAGTGTTCAAACTACATGTAGCTCTCCCATTTAGGTGTATGTGTGAAATGGTGCTCCTTTAGATGAATACAACCTATGATCTAGCTTTCAAAACTTGATAATATAAAAATTTGATTTTATTAGGTTATTTAAAATTAGATAGGGTATGATCCTTATGAATGGTTTATTATTTTGGATATTTGGGGTAGTCCTTCTTAAGGTGCAAGTGATATATGTTTGATATATGAGTACCTAATGAGTGTTATATGTGGAATAGGATTAGATATATTTGTATAAATAAATGACTCTTTGGGTGAATTATAATGGAAACAAGATTAAAAACATATGGGTTAATCCATAAGGGTGATTTAAAATTATAAATTATTGTTACTAGGTATACAAATAGATCCAACAAAGGTATATAGCTAAAAAATATGGAGTCATCTGAGTATAACCAAAGATATCAAAAATAGGAATAATGATATAATGATTAAGAGACAATATGATTGGGATAATAAATAGATTAGGCTTAGAATAGGTAATTCAAGTAGGCGACTAATAAAAAATGAGGAAGGTTGTACCCATACAATGAAATAGGATAGGAGGTAAGGGTGTGCAAAAGCCATATTGTTGATGCACTTATTGTGCTCCCTGTGTCACTAGGGAACAAAAGGGAAAGTAAAAAACTCAATTTAAAGTCCTAGAATGACTTAGGGCTTGATTTATTTATACAAATATTATTGGGAATAACACAAATAGTAGAGATGTGATCACCACTTTAAAAGGCTGCAAGCAGACCCTATTGTAGGGATAATAGATGTTTATGTAGTGACACTTTTATTGCCAATCTTTGTGTATTATTTTAGTATTTACTAGTTATTGCCAAAAATATAATTAAATAGTGGATATATACAACATGATATAGACTAAGGTAATTAATGGGTGTATCCAAGAGAGAGTAGGGTAGGGAAGAAAAAAGATTGTGCTTAAGATGAATGAAAATGACAATTTTACCAACTTGTAAGGAAAATACAATAAACTAACATCTACCAGCCCTAGTGTAATTCTAAAATCTAAATAAACGTAGTTGAACCTTCAAGGGAGTAAAATGCATGTATCTAACAACATACTTTGCATAAAGATAACTCAAAATAAATTTCACAACATATCTAGTTAAAAATGAGAGAAAATAGAGAAAATATACTATCACATTAGTCAGCCTAGCATTAAGATCAAACTAACATATGCATGAATAAAATGTAATTACCATATTAATTTTTAGAAATGAAATAATCAAACATCAAAATCTTGAGGAACAACAACACAAATCAAACAATTAAGCACTACAGACAATCCCATAATTTTTTTGTCTCTCTTGTATTGATTCTTACAAATAACTATTTCTGAATATAAATGATGGTAAGAACCCCATTTATAGGCCTCAAAATTCATAATATGTGTTTAAGTGTGCCTATAAGAGGCACCAAAATATAGCCAAATTTATATAATTTTTACATTTCAAAGAAATATTCCCAATTCAAAATTACAAGACATAACTGAATATTCCTAAGGGCCTAGAGGTGCTTGATGGACAACTTGTTGTTGTTGTTGCCTCAGATTCTTCTTCACTTCCTCCTTAGTACAAATCTCAACACATGCCTAGTATTATTTATCTATTTGAGTAAAATCTAGGATCATGGGCTTAAATAAACTAGGTATGTCATGGATTATATTACTATGCTTTTTGAATATTGGTCTTAATGCCTCCTCAATTGCCTCTACCTTTTGTAGCCTCTAGTTGGTAAATGCCATAATGTCTATCACATCTAAGTCTATTTTGGCACTTGTTAAATCTTAATATAATTGAGAGATTAAGACCTTCATTTGTGCCCAAAACTCTTGATCAATCATGAAGGAGCCATCGGGCCTGGTCACTCTGGTGATCATGGCATCCTTTAGTAAGTGGGCTATCTTAAATTTAATTTTCTCAAAGGATATGTTTTTATCCTTGAGCTAGTCAAACCATGTCTTCAAAATCCTCCTCCTATTCATGAGGATGGTTTGTGCTAGCATAATGTCTTTAAGAGGTAAAACTTTGAGGTCATGAAACTTGTTACTTCTTGCCACTCTCACTAAGTTTGCAAACTTAGTATCATAGAGTACAAGGCTTTGGTCAAGATTCATGACCACCTTGGATTATTGGATCACATATCCTTATATATTATGCATAACCTTGTATAAGTTTAAAAAATTGATTACAACATTGATTATTAAAATCAAAGTGCCAAGTAGCACAGTGGGTAGTGTTTGCTCTTTCAACCTCTTCAATTCCTGATGCACACCCTTCATCAAGGCAATAGTTGATTATTTTTGTGTTGTAACTAAGGATATATGATCATTTTAATACTATTATACCTCTCTATGGTTATCCGTTCTCTTCTTGGTCAAAGTGAAGAGTGGTTATTTACTTTAGTATATCACAGTCAAGCTTGATTGAGTTTGTTCCACTTGTCTCCTCACCACTCTCTTCATGGTTCTAGTGGCTGCATCAAATATCATGAAAAATTGGGTTGTAGCTTGGCTTTCCTAAGGCTTAAATTTATTTATTGTCTACATAATGTCCCTTATCCAATTTGGGGTGGCTATAGTTACTGGTTGAGTGGGAGGTGGTTACAATGAGAGTGCCTAGGAAGATATGAGGTTAAGGCTGTAGTTGGAATATACAAATTAGTTAGGTATAATTGCCCCAATGGATCAAACAAAGACTTATTAGGGACCATATTGATAAAAAAAATGAGGGAAATGTTGAAATACCAATAATTTTGCATATTATGGTGAGGCAAAGTGGTTGTTTCTAGGTGAATGATTTTGGAATGGGTTTGAGTGTCTTGGTGGATGTAAGGGATCCAAGGGCAAGTGATGCACATGTTATGGTAGCCTGATAAGGAGTAGAACCCATGTCTTGGATAACATTAGTGCTTTAAAAGCCTAGTGGAGTTGGAAAGTTGGCAATGGTATGGGAGATGAATTGGGGAATGGTGCACTCAAAATAAGTAGTGGTAGGGGATGTGAACATGGGAGAGTGAGTAGTAGTAAAAGTAGAAGTTGTGAATATTCCAATAACTAAGAAGGAAGGCAAGCGTATAGTAATTTCTTTGGGAGTTTGGGAAGTTGGTGAAGGGGAAACTACTCTAATTTTGGTTTTAGGATACATCTTCCTTGTATAAACCTTTTAAACCATCCTCCCTGCTAGCACTTGTAGTCCTTACATCTAAATTTCAATTCTTTATTGCCCTTACTTAAGATCAATGATATTGAGGCTTGATTGATCTAAGCTATGTATGGCAGCTTCTTTAGTAGGTGTAGATACAATTATGGGATCTTGTAAAGGACCTAGTTGGATACTTTATTATCCTTTTATCAGAGCTAGGAGGTATGCCCTATCCACTTGGAATGGCCTAAAGTGGGGGCCTATAGGGTCTATTTGTGAGATGAAGAGTGTCATCCTTTTATTCTTCTTTCTCCTCAAAATATGCATTTGACATGCTCCCATGAGTTTGTGTAAGTTGAGGTTTTACTATGCCTTCTTTCCTCCTTTCTCAATCGAGCCTCATATCAATCGATGTATTCTTTGTGGTAGTGTTTCTTAAGACTACCTCATCATTAATTACATTCAAGTATATTTAATCATGCACCTCATCTTGGTGATTATATTCCATAGTTATATCCCTTTTGAACTTGGTAATGTGTTTATAAATGACTTGGTTTAGACATAACATTCTATAGTAATTTTTGGGAAATTAGTATGAGTCCCTATGCCTCACTGCCACTATTACATCTTGCCATGCCTCACTGCTACTATTACATCTTGCCATTACTTTAGCTTGGCTCTCCCAAGCTAGTAAGGAGCCTTTTGTGGGGGGTGTCTTTTTATTCCTCTTGAAGATGCTATCAAATCCATGGAGTAGTTGGTAGGATATCTCTTCTTTTACCAACTTCATTAGCACATACCTTAGTAGCCTAAGAGGAGATACCATTACCCATTTTACTTGGATGATTGTATAATCAGGGTAGATCTGGAAGCTACCTATATCTCTTAGTGCTTACTTAACTTCCCATGGCACCATTTGAATTTTGCATTTTGTGATTGACTTGTAGATAGGGGGATAGAAATCCTCTAAAATTATTTTGATGTGGTGCTTGAAATGGTGAATGTGCATTATAGAATATGTCTAGGGCATAACTTTATCTCCCATAGGAGTCCATGTGTTTGGCCCTATTTATGAATTTTCATAAATAACATCCAATTAATAACATATCATATAGAATGGATCTCTATTTTTGTATGTGACTTCTATATCTAAAATCAATTTAATACTAATGATATCACTAAGTGAGGGGATCTATTGATCAACCAAAATCATTTTCAATAGTGGGATAACCCTTATATCCATGTATCCAATGTGTGAATTTTTAAATAATATATTTAGTAGGGCAAGGATAATCTTGACCACATTTTAGAATTGGTAGATGGGCACATTCCCCTAGTCATCCATGAATACCACTTTAGTTGGGTTCATTACCAATGAATCTAAGACTATCTTTGGTTTATGCACCTCATACCAATTATTGATGACACTTTGGTTGTAGTCTAACTATGGTAAGGGTAGGTCATAATATATTTCAAAATTTTACCATGCAATGAAGGAAATGGGAAGTTCTTGGTTCATGTACTTAAACAATCCATCTTCACATCTTAACATCCTAAAGATGCCATACACTAGGTCAGTGCATGACATGACCTCTAGTTTTTTTTGTGGCTTTATGGATATCAGTAGCTTAGATTGCTAGGATGTTAGAAGTAATTTGAATAACATAAGGCATGGTCTTATAATCATCAATATCCATAAATGCCTCATACCTATATTAGATACTATTATAATGCATGTCCCTCATGTCTAAGGCCTTGAGGACGAACTCTATGTCTTTAAAAATGACTAAATTACCAAACTAAAATAAGAAGTCATCATTTCCATATGCAATGCCTTTAATGGGAGTGGATGGTCCTACTCATGTCATTTTCTCAATATTTTGGGTAGTGATTGACATCCTCTTATATCTCTTTAAAACTTTTGAGCTTCAACAATGGTAGTTTAGGTGTAATTCACGAAGAGATCAATCTTCATTGACCTGAAAATACATATAGTAGAGAGGGAAAACACTTAGGGATTTGAATGCAAATATAAGTAGCAATAGTGGATTGAAGTAGCCTTTTGTAGATTAATTTGATTAATGTAAGGTTTGATGGAAATTATAGTTCATACCATATTAATGGCAAGCTCATCACCTTCACATTCAAATTTAACACTGATTTGCCTTTGATTTTCCATCAATTTTAGCTTTAAAGATAAAGGTTGCCACCTTTTAACACATGACATGCCACTTCAGATCTAACTGGGAATTTTTTAGGGTTTGAAGATGACTAGTCCTCTTAATCAACTAAAATTAGGACACATGGCACCTTCTAATTAGTCACAGGCTCTCAAAATGTAGTTTGATATGATGACTCATTCATACTCTACCTCATATCATCCTTTTATTTGTGGCAAGCTTTTGGGTAGGGCCCTCTAATTTTGGTTGGTTGTGGGAGTGCCATGTGTTGCTCTTGCATACAATCAAAACATCTTCCTTGCTAGATGGATCTCTCATGAGTAATTGTGACTTTACTTAGATAGGTGTCACCTTTAAAAGGATTCTAGACAATTGTCAGTAACTTTGTGTTAAATGTTTGGCTCATGTAGAACCACATGTTGATCTTGAGGGAAATTTGTTGATATCAAGTGTAATTTTATGGGGATGACACATGACATCATCTTGTGGGTCTAGTGGGGGCACACATAATTTTGGTAGGCCTTCAAAGGTGTTTTAAGGATCTTCATATAGAAGTATCATGTGTATGAGAAGTGTCTTTAAAGGACATGCATCATTTTCATGAACTTATCTTCATTTTGATACACCATGAAGCTTTGATCAGATGGATTTGGGGATTCCACACATTCATTCAGTGAGATCTCATGAGTTTTGAATCAAATGGCTTAGGTGTATCTATGCATCAATCTTAGATGAATCTAAAGGAAGCACGGGGAATTTTAGAATATTACTCATGTTACACTTGGGACATGTGGCACCATCTCATTAATTACTAGATTGTAATGGGATGTGTGGTGGTTTGAATTTAGATGGAGTTGCTCATGGGATCTAGGATCTTGACATGTAACCTATGGATTTGAATTATAATGGTTAGTTCCTTCATGAGCTCTCAGGATGGTACCACATGGTTCATGGGTTCTACTGATACATTATAAGTGTCATGCATAGAGTGAATTTGTTTTAGCCAATGGTGTAGCTTGAAGTTATGATAGTAGATAATTATGCCTTTGATAAGTGTCATGCTCAATAGTGAGTATTCTTTTAGAAGCCTTTTCATAAATTGACATCCTATGAGGTGTCATAGGCTGCTACCTTTAAGTTGATGTCTTATAAAGTCATGTGAGAAGTTAAGTTAGAATTTGAGAAATGTCAAATGCTCATCATAATTAAATTATAAGAAGTTTAAAGTAAAAATTTTAAGTAAATGATTTAAACAAATCAAAAGTTTAATTCAGTAAGATCCAATGAAGCTAGTCGTATTCATGCTAATTAAGGAACCAAGCAGAGCATTCTTAGTGAAGCTTGTCTACACATTTTGAATCCATTAATGGTTAAATATTAATTGAAATTTTGGTGAAAAAGAAAATAAACTTGAAATAATATATATATTTATAAATTATAATATATATTTCAAGATGAATATGTAACCAAGAATTGCTAGGAAGTATTAACTTAGATTTCCTATGTAGTCAAAGGACTTATCAAACTTGATACTTACGCATTTTTTGAAAATTAAGATAGGAGGGTACCCATTTTGGGAATAGGGGGTAGTTGAGAATCAAAAAGTGGTGATATTTCTATGGAAAAATTTTAAAATGTTATAATCCAAATTTTTTATTCAAAGATGAATAAAAAATCAGTCATCTCACTATGATTTTCAGCCACATCAAAACTACATTTTAGAACTAATGAAAGCTCATAATATGGAAATAGAGTTTAAAACTTGTAAAAAAACATATTATGTGTGTGATTTAGATTTAATTGACCATTTACATTGGGTTTGGGACTAATAAATTTCAAGTTTCAAGACATGAATACATGAAAAGACTTAAGCATTATTTAGGTTTTATATTATAATGCTCTGCTTAATTAGGGATGGCTTGGGCATTGCTCTATTACCAGCCAGGTGTCCATAGCCTTGATAGAGATAACTTTGGATCCACTCTAGTCCTTACTCTACTGATATCCAAATTTCTATAGCCCTGATATAGATTGCCTAAATAACCATTCATGGAACATGAATCAGTTTATGATTTCACTTCATTGGTGCATCATATTTTTTTTGTTGTGTTTTTTTTTATACTTACATTTGTAAACCAAAAAGGTTGGAAAGAATTATCTATGTGTAAGGATTGTGTTAATACATAATTTTAATTGTATTCACTCTCAGATAGAAAATTCCACCTAGGAAATTCATTTAGTGAATTTGAGTGACATTATGATGGTCCACATAGGTTCAAACTCTTGTTCAAGTAAATGCTCAGTCATCTAAACTATATTATAGCCTTAAAATAACTTAATATTTTCATGAGATAACTTGTTACAAATTTACCCCACCTAGATTTTATAAAATAAAACAATGCTAAAGGATTCCAAACTTTGGACTACTAATGTTTAAAATTATCAATCCCTTATTCCCCTTTTAGGACTAGGTTAACATAAATTGAGCCAAAGATTTATTGTTGAGAGGACTTATTTATACACTATAACAAATTAAAAAAAAAGGGAAATATAAAGTAATAAAAAACAAGACAATAAATAAAGAAGGAAATAAATAGAAAGGAAATAAAATCAAAATAAAAAAGGAAGCCTATTCTACTCCTACCTACTCTTATTCTAAACAAGTCTTACTCTCCTTGTGGAATATGGGACAAAGAAGTAGATAAGTAATGCTTCATGTATTTCTTATTGATATGAAAGGCTAAGTATTTACCTTATAGATATTTGAGTTTGAATGTCTTCTCATTGAGTATCTCTGCTTCTTGATAGGGTCAATCTAGAGGGGAGTGAACTTGTCATGCTGTCATTTTTTCTCATGGGCCTTAACCCATAGTAAGACTAAGTCTAAAATTTAGAATTATTTAATTTTGGATCTCTTATCAAAACATATTTTCATAACATCTTGATGCTAACTAAATTTTTTCAAAGCTTTGTCTCTAGCATCCTCCATTTGGATGATGCTTAATATCCAAGACTGCACTCCTTAATCATCCTCCATGTACTCAGCCATGAATTTATAAGTAGGTAGATTCAAGGTTATGGTAAATATAGGTTATGTATGCCCATAGAGAAAATTTCAGTAAAGACTACCATTCTCTAGGTCTCTTTTCTACAAACTTCTTGATAGTATTCATCAAGTTCTTGTTAGTTGAATCTGTAACTCCATTTCCTTAAGGGTAGTAATTTGAATCAAACTTGATGAATATTTGGTTTTAATATGCCCATTTAATGAATTTTGATGATGTGAAGGCCATACCATTATCACATACTAGAGACATGGGTGTCCTGAACTAAGTGATAACATTTTAATTAAGTAACTTGATGACACCAATCATTCTACTATTATTGGTGGTTATTACTTCAGTCCACTTGGTGAAATGGTTTATAATAGATTGTATAAATTTGTGTCCTACCAAGGATTTGGGGTTGATTACTCCTACAAAGTCAAGGCCCCATTATGTAAATGGCTTTGCCTCAATTATTGGTTGTAAAGGTATGGTTGCCTTTACCTCTCTTTGGTTAAATACTTGACATTCAAGGCATGTTTTCACATGCACATGTGCATATTTGACTATAGTTGGCCAATAATATCCAACCCTCAATATCTTGTGTGTAATAGTGTACCCCAAAGGATGGCTACTTCCAGATTTGTCATGGATGTTACCCATGATCTCTATGGCTTTAGCTTTGGAAATACAACTTAAGTAAATTCATTCATAGTTATTTCTATAGAGGACTCCTATTTTGATCATAAAGTGAGATGATTTTATTCTAAGGGTTCTTTTATTTTATCTTTTAAGGTATGGGGGACATGTTATATGCATCAAATACTGAACAATGTCTTTGTACCAATCTCCACTAGGTACTTGATTCTCATTTAACTACAAAACATCAATATGAGGATCAATGTTTGTAATGAGTTGGATTAGACCTTGAACCCTTAATAACTTATTATATTTTATCTCTAAGTCATATTATTGAATCTTGGTCATCCACTTCCCTCTTCTTTCCCCAAGTTTATTCTATCCTAGCATTAATTTGACAACTGGGTTAAACAATTTGGCATATGTCTTATTCCTAAGTATGTAGTGTCTAAATTTATTTAAAGCATTGAACAATGCATAATCTTTCTTATCCAAGGTAGGATAGTTTAGATAGACATTCCTTAGGTTGGTGATCATAAAGGCTATGGGGTCTTTTTGTCCTCTTCTTTTTGTGTTAAGATATCAACAACTGTAAGATCAGAAGAAAAAGAGTATAGATATAAATATTTATTAAAATTAAGACTTATTAGGATAGGAGCTTAAACAATAAAATCCTTTATTTCTTGTAAGGCCTTATTCACTTCAACGGTCCACTGTATCTTTGAATCTTTCTTTAACATGGCATTGAGTGGTCTCACTATATATATGAAACTAGAAATAAACTTTCTTATAGAGTTGATTTTGCTAAAGAAAGATTGTAACTCTTTTTTGCTATTGAGAATTTCTACCTTTGAAATTTCATTGATCCTATTATGATCTATGGTCATACCTTATTGAGTAATCACATATCCTAAGATTTTACCTTTAGTCACACAAAAGATGTTTTTCTTGGGTTTCAAGGAAATGCCATACCTTTTGCACTTCTCTAGCACTTGTTCTAAATACATCACATGATCTTACCTATTTTTAGAGAAAATATTTAATCATACATGTAAATGATAATTCACTTACCAATTAATTTGTATAATTCATGGTATATTAATCACTAGAAAGTTGCTCCTATATTGATAAGTCTAAATGGCATCTATTTATAGGCAAATGTTCCCCACTTAGTTGTGAAAGTAGTCTTCATTCTATAATTTTTGTTTACCAAGACTTGGTTTTAGCCGAAAAATCCATCTAGGAATGACATCATTTTAGAGCCACTTACCAACTATATGAATTCATCTGATGGCAAGGGATAATTATCTTTCTCAGAATATTTGTTATAGTTTTATAAATCAACACAAAGTTTGATTTATTCATTCTGTTTCTAAAATAACATAATGTTAGCAACCCATGTTGAATATTGTATAGGAAAAATTGTCCTTACATCAAGAAATTTCTTCACTTATTTTTAAATTAGTGGTTCCAACATTGGATTTATTGGTCTGTGTATTTGCATGAAAGGTTTACAGGCTTCCTTCAATGGGATAGTGTGGGTAATCACACTAGTGTCAAATATCTTGAGGTCATCATATGACCATTCAATAATTTCCTTAAACTTGGTTAGGATAGAAGCAACTTTATTCACCTCTTCATTGGTGTACACGAGACCAATGTTGACACTTTGTTCATTTCTAGGATCTCCCAAGTTAACCTACTTGTAGTCTTTCCCACTTATTTTGGGCTACTTATATTTATTTCCTTGCCTATCTAGGTCAAACATCCTCTCCAAAGAGATCATTCCCTTGGGAATCTAGTTATTTTTTAGTTAAATATATCCATCTTCACTATCCTTAGAACTTTCATCCTATTCATCAATGATGTGAGACTTGAATACACCTGCATTTCACAAGAATTTAATTATCTATTGGTCATCATTAAAGACTTAGAAGTGATTGATGTTATCTAGTATAAAGGGTCATGAGATTATCTCCATAGTGAATTCTAAAAGCTTAAAACCTCAAGGGGTACTAGGTTTGTTGCTACTGAAGCCAAAGCATCCACCAATTGGTTTTGTTCCTTGGTAATGAAATGATATTAAATGAGTCAAAGTACTCAATTAAGTCTCATGCTCTAAATTTGTAATTTATTAAACAAGAAATTTTGCATTGATATCTACTTCTAATTTTATTAACAACTAGTTCAGAATCACCATAAAATAATAGCTCTTTAACCTTATGTTAAATTATATTTTGAAGCCCTAAGATAAGAGCTTCATATTATACTAAATTGTTAGTTCAAGAAAACTATAATCTATAATAAGATATATACTCTTTTCCTTTAGGATTTATTATCACAATTCCCATGCCTAAGCGTTATTTAGTTTGTGGACCATCAAAGTGCAATGTCCAAGGACCTTTACCTTATTATTCTTATATCTTATTATCACCTACGACAATTTTAGTGGTTTCTAGAGTATAAACACCCAAGTTAGAGGATTAGTAGTTTACCTTTTCATTCTTGGAATTGTATTTAGTAATTATGTATTTCATCTTGGGTTCTCTATCAATCCTAATCTAATTCAGAATCCCACATCAAGGTAAACACATGTGATATCAATCTATGGACATGTATCCATTCAAGGATTTAGTCCAATCATGACTTAGTAATAGTCTATAAGTTTTGGGCATGTGAACAACTTGAATGTTGATGAACTACTAGATTTGAGGCTCATGAGCTAATTGCATATAGATGTTCAATAATTCACCAATAACCTTTACTCTTTACTTGTCCAATTATACCACCACCTTCTCATAAATTCTTAGAGGCATAATATTAGCTGAAACACTAGAATCAAGTAAGCGGTTGAGTAGGTTCTTGCCACAAATTTTAATAGTCAATAAGAATGGTGGAACTTCATGCTTACTCTTGTACATTACTACATTTGTGTGAGATTTTTAAGCCTTGATGGAGCCAGGGTTTTCATTCAAGGAATTCAAAAACAAATCATGTTATTTAATGATTTGTGTGGGCTCATGAAATGTTATATTCACCTTGATCTTATTCATGTCCTCCACTATGTTGTATCCACCTTTCAATGTTGTGTAGGGATCTTATATTTCTGGTTGAATCTCCTTACCTTTGGGTTGTGGAGGGTTATTATCTTTCCTACCATTAGGAGGAGTATTTGGCTTGTTAGGTGGGGTGAAATTTGCTAGAGGTGGGTTCTAACCCTTATTTATCAAGGCATAGTTTCTCCTATGGTACTAATAAAAGGCATGCACCTCCTCAATATTATCTTTAAGTTCATTATCATCTTGGCTTGGGAATTCATAAGTCTTGATGATGATAATTAATTCAAAGGATTTAGAGGTGTCATTAGAGTTATTAGAGCTTTTAGTATTATTTTGGTCAGTGGGATTCATGTCTAATCCCTCCATTTGGCTATGGATAGCTTTAAATGCATGGCAGAACTCAACACAATACAATTCTTAATATCTAATAGTATTGTGCACTCAGTAATAGTTAGGCAAGGCCATTTCAAAAACATTAATCTTGGGTAATTTGATCAAAGGGGGCTCACTATTGTTATTAATCCTATTGAAAGGCATGCTATATCTTCATAAATTATAATTTATGCTAGAACTTTCACCAGTGTTTCCCATCTATTTCTTGAGATCCAAGAAATCATTAATGAGATTTTGGACAATTCTTTGGATTGATTCTAACTCTCCCTTTAGAGGTTCTAGTCTTTTGGTCTAGGTGGTAGCTTGGACATTTATGTTATTCATAGACACTATGGTTTGATTTTTCTAGGGATGGGCTCTAACATTTTATTGGTTAAATAAACCTAGATGTTAGTTAGGCATAACATGGCTCAAAGGTAGTTGGTTGATTATTGGTAACTGGGTCAAGGCAGGTTGGTTTTGATTTATATTGGGAATGACATTTAAATAAGCATGGTAGCATCAAAGATGGGATTAACAAAGGTAGGATTCCCTTATAAGTGCATTTGATCATCAATCTGAATAGCCTTAGCATATGCTAACAGTAATGTGTCAACATTTGAGCTCTTCTCAAGAAGACAACTGTCATGGTATCTAAATCATTTACGTATATTTATAAGGCTAGCTCATAGGCTTATATGGTGGGGACATAAGGGTGTACATCTTTTAGAACCTAGTATTGAATGTTCTTATTGGTTATTCTGGGTCCCTTTTTAGGGTGGTAAAGTGTTGGTACATGACTCCTAGGTTAACTATCCTATCAAACTGGGCAACAAAGGTGTCATTAAACTAATTCTACTCGATGATGGAATCTTTGTGTAAGTTAAGGAACCAATCATATGTGACATCCAAAAATGTGAAAATAAAGAGATGACATGCAATGTCCTCATGGATCATGTTAATAAACCTTAAAGATGTTTTAAAGGACTTGATATGCTCCTCAATAGTTATTATACCAGTGGGAGTAAAGAGAGGCAAATACTTCTCTAGGTTTTTATGCAAATCATGCATAGGTCTAGGGACATTTATGGATGAGCCAACTAACCATGTCATGAGTGATACAAAGTGTTGTAAATTTTGGTTAGATGGATAATTAAGCTAACTCCTAAACTTTCTAAGTCTACATTTGTCTACTCTTTCTTTGTTATGAGTTTCTAGAGATGCTAAAGGGGTTTTAGGTTCAAATCAAGATCTAGTTCAAATCCTAAGTAGCTCTAAGATGAAAAATGGGTGTTAATAGAAAAAGAAATACAAAGATAGCCTCTACAAGTGCCAAGTATCACAAAAATTGGCCCACTCAACACAAAAAATACTAGATCAAGTATCTTTGCCTTGATATTTGAAGATCTAAGCTTAAATACTTCAGAATTCTCAAAATTTCACAAATATTTGTTAGCTTTGCATGTAAACCTATAAATATCAATGTTAAAACAATAATTCAAAGCATATATGCCTTATTTAAAAAAATTGATATTGTTAAAATGCTTGAAGTGCAGAGTAATGTAAAAATCTACTTAGATTTGAATGAAATATAGAAATTAAGTTCATAAATGCCTAGATCTAGTATAAGCAATGTGTTAGAGATTGATCTTTGCATAAATATCTAAAATATTTAACCAATTTGTACTAAAATTTACAAAGATGATCAAAATAACCTATGATATGTGTAAATAATAGGGTATTTCACCTATCTTTGCACAAATTTAAGAAAATATCTAGATTATTTTACCAAATTTGCACAAATGAACACTAATTTTGATGAAATATTTCAAAAAATGCAAGGATACATGCAAAAGATGCAAAGGTTTATGTAAATAATTGAAAATACTTAGTGTTCTTTAACAATATTCATTTACTTGAAAGAATTAAGCATGTATATAATAAAGTACACTATAATTTAACAAATATGTATGAAAACAGTTACATAGGGCCCTAATTCTAGCACCAGAGATTTCCCTTCCTATTGATGCACTTATTGTGCTCCTTGTGTCACTAGGGAACAAAGGGGAAAGTAAAAAACTCAATTTAAATTCTTGAAATGACTTGGGACTTTATTTGTTTCTATAATTCTTTCTAGGAATAACACAAATATTAGAGATGTGATCACCACTTTAAAAGTCTGCAAGCAAACCCTACTGTAGGGACAATAAATGTTTATGCAGTGATACTTTTCTTACCAATATTTGTAAATTATTTTAGTAATTTCCAATTATTTACCAAAATATAATCAAATAGTGAATATATACAACATGATCTAAACTAATGTGCTTCATGGGTGGATCCAAGAGAGATTAGGGCAGGGCAGAAAAGAGATTGTGCTTAAGATGAATGAAAATGCCAATTATGCTAACTTATAAGGAAAATACATGAAACTAACATCTACCAGCCCTAGCATAATGCTCAAAGATAAATAAATTTAGTTTAAGCTTCAACAAAATAAAATGCATGTATCTAATAACATACTTTGCATAAAGATAACTCACTCATAGTAAATTGCACAACACATCTAGTTGCAAATGAGAGAAATTAGAGCAAATATACTATCAAATTAGTCAGCCTAGAATTAAGCTCAAACTAATAGATGAATGTATAAAATGTAATTTCCAGATTAAATTTTAGAAAGGAAATAATTAGACATCAAAATCTTGAGGAATAATAGCACACAACAAACAATTAAGCACTACAGACAAGATCATAAATTCTTTAGCTCTCTTGTATTGATTCTTGTAAATAACTATTTCTAATTATAAATGAGAGGAAAACCCCTATTTATAGGCCTCAAAATGCCTAAGAGATGTTCAAGTGGGCCCATAGGAGGAACCCAAATACATCCAAGTGGCTAGAATGTTTACATTTCAAAGGAATATTCCCAATTAAAAATTACAAGACATAACTGAATATTTCTAAGGGCCTAGAGGTGGTTACTAGCTAGCTTGTTGTTGTTGCCTCATTTTCTTCTCTAATTCCTCCTTAGTCAAAAATTTAGTACATACCTAGTATTATTTATCTATTTAATAAAAATCTAGGATCATGGGCCTAAATAAATCAAGTATGTCTTGGATTACCTTATCATGCTCTATGAGTATTAGCCTCAATGCTTCCTCAATTGCCTCTACCTTTTATAAACTCAAGTTGGAAAATTCCATAATGTCTATCACTTCTACAGCTATCTTGGCACTTGCTATATCTTAATAGAATTAAGAGATGAAGACATTCATCTATGCCTGAAACTCTTGATCATCTATGAAAGAGCTATTAGGCCTGGTCAATCTAGTGATCATGGCATCCTTTAGTAAGTGGGTTATCTTAAATTTAATTTTCTCAAATGATGTGTTTGTATCCTTTACCTCATCAAACCATGTATTAAAAATCATCTTCTTATTCATGAGGATTGTCTATACAGGCACAATATCGTCAAGAGCTAAAACTTTGAGGTCAAGAAACTTGTTGTTTCTTGCCACTCTCACCAAGTTTGCTAATTTGGTGTCATAGAGTAAAAGACTTTAGTCAAGCTTCATGACCACCCTGACTTGTTGGATCCCATCTCCTTGTCTCTTCTTCATAACTTTGTAGAGGTTGAAAACATTGATCACAACATTGATTATTTAAATCAAAGTACCCTCTGGTATAGTGGGTAGTATTTGATCTTTCATCCTTTTTAGTTCCTGCTACATCCCCTTCATCAAGGCAATAGTTGATTCTCCTTGTGCTTGTACCAAGGATATAAGATCATTTACATACTCTTATACCTCTTCAGTGTCAGCCTTTCTCTTATTATTCAAAGTGAAGAGTGGCTCTTTACTTTCAAATATCATAGTCAATCTCAACTGAGGTTGTTCCACTTATATCCTCACCACTCTCTTCATATTTCTAGTGGCTGCATCCAATCTTAGTCTAACTCGGGCTATAGCTTGGCTTGATTGAGGCATCCCTTTCCTTATTATCTACATCATGTCCCTTACCCAAATTTGGGTGGTTGTAGTTTTTGATTGAGTGGGAGGTGGTTCTAATGGGAGTTCTTGGGAAAAGGATGAGGTTAAGGTTATAGCTAAGATATACAAATTAGTTAGGTTTGATTGCCCTAGTGGATCAAATAAAGACTTAGCAGGGCCCATATTGAGAATAAAAGAGGGAAATGTTGAAGGCCAAATCATTTTGGATATTTTGGTGAGGAGAATTGATTGTTTTAAAGTGAGTGATTTTGGAATGGGTATGAGTGGCTTGGTAGATGTAAGGGAGCCAAGGGTGAGTGATACACTTGTTCTGGTAGCCTGAGAATTTGTAGAGCCAATTTCTTGACTAACCCTAGTGCTTTGGGATATCAATGGAGGTGAAAATTTGGTGGTGGCGTGGGAGATGAATTTGGGAATGGTTACTCTAAAAGAAGCAATGGTGGGGGCTATGAGCATAGGAGAGTGAGCAATAGTAGAAGCAAGAGCAGTTTTGAATGTTCTAATAATTGGGAAGGAAAGGGTGTAGTACTTAAGTTTGGATTTTAAGAAGCTGATGAAGGGGACACTTCTCCTCTCATTGTGGTTTTGAGAGATATATTCCTTGTATAAAACTTTACAACTATCCTCCCTATAAGTACCTACAGTCCTTCCATAAAAATTTCAATTCCTTTCTACCCTTCCTCAAAAATATTGATATTGGTTCCCAATTGATCTAAGCTCTATGTGGTAGCTTTCCTTAGTACGTGTAGAGACAATTATGGGATATTACAAAGGACCTAGTTGGCTACTTGATTCTCCTTGATCAGAGCTTGGAGGTATGTCTTTTCCACTTTGAGTAGCCTAAAGTGTAGGCCTACAAGGTCTATTTTTGATGAGAGGAGTGTCATCCTATTCTTTTTCTTCTTATTTATTCTCATATTTTACATTGAACACACTTCCATGAGTTTGTGAGAGTTGAGGTTTTACTATGTCTTCTTTCCTCCTTTCTTAGTCAAGACTCATTTTAATTGGTATATTCTTCTTAACGATGTTTCTTAAGACTACCTCATAATTTAGTGTATCTAGGTATATCTAATCATGCACCTCATATTGGTGCTTATATTCCATAATTACATACCTTTTAAACTTGGTGAGGTGTTTTTCAATGACTTGGTTTGGATCCCACATCCCATAATCATCTTTGGGTAATCGATATGAGTCCCTATGCTTCACTACCACTATTACATATTTCCATTGCTTAACCTTGGCTTTCCCAAGATGGTAAGGAGCCTTATGGGAGGGTGTCTTTTATTCTTATTGAAGACACCATCAAATCTATGGAGTAGCTGGTAGGCTATCTCCTCTTTTACCAACTTCATTAGCACATACCTTGGTAGCCTAATAGGAGATACCATTACCCCTTCTACTTAGATGACTGTACAATTAGGATAGAGCTAGAATCTACCTATGTCTCTCAGTGCCTACCTAAATTTTGATGTAACGCTTTGTATTTCACATTTTATGATTGACTTGTAGATAGGGGATATAAATCCTCTACAATTATTTTGATGTGGTTCCTAAAATGGTGAGTGTGCAGTACAAAATATATCTAGGGCACAACTTAATCTCATGTAGGAGTCCATATGTTTGGCCCTAATTATGCAATTGCATTAATATCATCCATTAGATAGCTCATCATATAGAATGGATCTCTATTTCTACATGTGTCTTGCATAGCTAAAATTAATTTATTGCTAATGATATCCCTAAGTGAGGGGATTTTTTGATCTTTTATAATTATTTACAATAATGGGATAGCCTTTATATCCATGTATCTAATGATTGCATTATCAAATATTATTTTTATTAGGGTGAGGCCTATCTTGACACCCTTTCTAAATTTCTAGATGGGCACATTCCCATACTCATCCATGAAGACCACTTTAGTTGGGTTTATTACCCATGAAGTTAATACTATCTTTGGTTTATGTGCCTCATACCAATTATAGATGATGATGTAGTTGTAGTCTATTTGTGTCAAGGGTAGGTCATAATATCTCTCAAAACATAACCCTACAATGAAATCAAATAGAATTACTTTATTCATGTATTTGATCAATCCATCTTGACATCTTGAAGATTCCATATACTAGGTTAGAACATGACATGACCTCTGGTTTTATTATGGCTTTGTGGATACTAGTAGCTTGGATACTTAGGATGTCAGAGGTAAATTGAATAAAATGGGGTATGGTCTCAGAATCATAAAGATCCCCAACTCCCTCAAAATTGTATTAAATAATATTATAATTAATGTCTCCATGTATAAGGCCTTAGGTATGAACTATGTGGCTTTAAAAATGACTAAATTTCCAAACTAAAAGAAAAAGTCATTATTTCCATATGCAATGCCCTTACTGGGAGTGGAAGGTCCTACTCATGTCATTTTTGTAATATTTTAGGTAACAATTAATTGATGTCCTCTTGTATCTCTCTTGATTTTAGAGTTCCAACAATGGTAGTTTAGGCACAATTCATGGAGAGATCGAGCTTGGTTGACCTAAGAATGCAGATAGTAGGGAGGGAAAACACTTAGGGCTTTGAATGTAAATGTAAGTAGTAATAGTTGAGTCAATTAGACTTTTTTAGATTAATTTGATTAATTAAAGGTTTTATTCCAATTATAGTTTGTGCTACATTAACGGTGAGGTCATCACCTTTACATTCAAATTTAACACTAATTTACCTTTGATATGCCATTAATTTTAGCTTTAAATCCAAAGATTACCACCTTTTAACCCATGACATACCACCTCAGATCGAGTCAAGCATTTATGGGGTTTGAAGATGATTAGGCCACTTAGTCAATTAAAATTAGTATATGTGACACCTTCTAATTAGTCATGAGCTCTCAAAATATAGCTTGCTATGATGACTCATTCATACTCTACCTTGTGGCATCTTTTGATTTTTAGTGATCACTTGGGTAGGGACCTCTACTTCTGGTTAGTTATGGGAGTGCCATGTATTTATATCACTTGTAATCAAAAATTATTTGCTAGGTATATCTCTCATGAGAAATTGTGACTTTATTTGGATAGGTGTCACCTTCAAAAATATTCTAGACAATTATTAGCAACTTTCTGTTAAATATGTGGCTTAGGTGGAGCCATGTGTTTCTCTCAGAGGTAATCTATTGATCTTGGGTGTAGCTTTATTGGAATTAAACATGGAATCATCTCATGGGCCCAATTTAGACATGCATTATTTTAGTGAGCCTTCATAGGTGTTATGTGGATCTTCATATAGTAGTGCGGTCATGACAAGTGTCATTAGAGGACACGCATCATTCTCATGAAGTTCTCTTCATTACTCTACCACTTGTCACTCTTAGAAGGGGCATTAGATAGTTATATACCATCTAACTTTGATCAAACATCTTAGAGTATTCTATGCATTAAATTGATTATCTCTCATGATTTTCAAATCAGATGGCTTAGGTGTATCCATGCATTGATCTTGGATGAATTTGAAGGAAGCACGTGGCATTTCAAAAGATTGTTTATGTTATACTTGGGATATGTGGAATCATTTTTTAGACTAATGGATCATAATGGGATGCACATTGGCTTAGATTTGGATGGACCTACTTACAAGATCTAGGATCTTGACATGTTTCCTATGGATTTGAATTCTAAAGGCTAGTTTCATCATGATCTCTCAATATGGTGCCATGTGGTTTGTGGGCTCCACTGATTTGTTCCAAGTGTCATACATAGGTCATAGTTATTTTAGCCAATGGAATAAATTGAAGTTATGATAACATAGAATTATACCTCAAATAAGTTTTATGGTGACATGTGGTACACTGAGGAGCGAGTATTATTTTGGAATCCTTTCTATAATTTGATGTCCCATGAGGTGTCATAAACTACTACCTTTCAGTTGACATCTTGTGAAGTCACACGAGAAGTTAAGTTAGACTTCAATAAATGTCAAATACCCATCACAAGAAGATTATAATAATTTTAAAGTAAAACTTGCAAGTAAATGCTTTAAAATAAAGCAAAAGGTTAATACAGTAAGATCCAGTGAAGCTAGTCATGTTCATGCTAATTGAGGAACCAAATAGAGCATTTTTGGCATAGTTTATCTACACATTTTGAATCCATTCATGGTTGATGAAAACTTGGATAAAAATCAAATCAACTTATAATAATATAAATATTTCTAAATGCTAATTTGTATTTCAAGATGAAAATATAACCAATAATTTCTAGGAAGTATTAAATCATATTTCTTATGTAGCTGAAGGACTTATCAAACTCAGTACTTAGGCATTTTTAGAAAATTAAGATAGGAGGGTCCCCATTCTGGGAATAGGGGTATTTTAGAATCAACACATATGTGTACACACAAGTAATTTATGGTAAGGATAGGTCAATACTAATATTATAAAGTGTCTAATACTAGATTTTAGTGTCTATAAGTTCCCCTACTTTTTATTCTAGTATTGAAAATATTAAACTAAAAAAATATAAAGAGATTGCATACCCAAGTGAGTAAATACACTTTGTCTTTAAGAGAAGGCTCCAAGTGTCTAGCATATTCCATGAAAATCTACAAATAAACATGAAACAATCAATGTCCATATATTAAATAAAATATGAAGTAAAATATATTAATGAAATATTTTAAATTTGAATATCAAGAAATGCACTAAAAATTCAAACTATGTATTCCTTTGAGGTATTGTAGACTTGGTTGATTATGTCCCTATGGATAATTTCATGGGGTGATTATACCCCAAATCAACTTCCATTTTTAAAATTGTGGATTGGATAATAAATTCCCTAACCCTAATGAAGGAGGAATAGTGTTAAATAATGGAGTGACATAGAACCTCAGTAGCATGACTCATTATACTAATCTTGAACCTTGATATGGAAGGTGGATCCTCATACTAGTATCATATATAAATCTAAATATATCAAATCAACCATTTTAGATTGATTTTAGATTTAGAGTGTTACCTTTAGTGCCAACTTGAAAAATAAAAAAAATGTAATAGTGTGTGCATGAACAATGTTCATGCCCAAATCTAATCCAACTCTACCAATATAATAAATAGTTTTATATAATATATATGCATTGTGTTCCAAATCTGATAAATTTTAAAACTTGTCACTCATGTACCTATAACTTTTTTACATATGCCCCCAATATGACTAAACCTGTATAAATCTATTCTATAATATGAACCAAATTGATAATATGACACAATTTTAACCCTCTAACATTTTTAATCTATCCCAAAATTTGAAACATATGTTTATATAGGCTTGAATCTCTATGCCAAGCCCACTAATATGCCCCCTTTTGAGGTGAGGATTCTAGACTGTGAGTTACTTATCTCAAAATAAAAGAGTTAAATTTATCATGTTATATGTAAGGATGTAACCATGTTAAATCATTTGATATAATGTGAATAATATGTTATCATAATATTGTTAGGTCATAAAAACTTATGTTAAACATTTATCCTAAGGTATGCAAGTGCCATGTCAAGATAAATATATCAATTAGGCATGAATTTTCAATCATCATAGATATAAGCATAAAATAGTAAACTATGTATGGAATTTTATAATATATATCATGGTATCACAAACAAGTATGAATATGTGTGATATGGATCATCACACCACAAGCTCATCAGACAATCCTAGATATATCTAATCATAAACATGCAATTTCATGACCATGATGCACATAATAAAATCACATGAAATAGCATTCAATGAACATGCGATAAAAACTAGGCTAAGAGATACACCCAATGATCAAACAATGCCACATAATGAGTAAAAAGTTTCACTCAAGTCAAGAGTTGTAAATAATGAATAATCAATGGCATACAATGCAAGAGTTTCACATGATGAGCAATCAATGTTATACTATGAACAATTAATGTCATAAAACAAAGTCAAGGTCCATATAAAAAAAGAGTCATACAATGACACACTCAATCATTAAAATATCATATAATAATGAGAAGGCCACACAAAGCATAATCAATTATTAGCCTAGATGGAATGAAGTAGAAATAATGAAGAATTGAACAATTCAAACTAGTCTACATCATTGATCCATGACAATGTCATCACATAAAAAAATATAATATCCATGAAATGTATCATTGAAGAGAATATAAGCAAGATAAATTCATATGTAATAAATAAATGTAGTTTAATATGATAGATGTAAATTTTATAAAAAAATATATAACATGTAACAATATGACCTATAGAAGGATATGCCCCCAACATTGGTATGGTTCTTAAGTGTAGGAATATCTTGCATCTATACATACACATATCATGTAAAACCCATATGTCATGTATATCATTTATATATATCACGAAATGAATTTTCCTATGATAAATCATACTTAATCTACCAAACATATGATAAATAACATAAATTAATTTAGTAACTAGAAAAATGTTATGCTTAGGTCTTGGTTTTTTATTTTTTTGAATAATTTTTACCTTTTATTTTTTTAATCTTTTGATTTATTTTAATTACATGAAAAAAGATATGCTCATGTGTAAAACGGAAACAATTTCATGATGTTCATATGGTTTCTCACAAGTCTCATATCAATCATAACCAAATTATAAACTCTTGTACCAATTTTTTTTGTAATGACAAATGGCCTCAACCAATTTGGTTTGAACTTGCCTTTATTTTCCTTATCTACATTGGTATTATTTTAATTTTATTTTATCAAAAATTCACCAATCTTCAATTCAATATTTTAAACTTTATTACTATATGCTCTCTTAATGTGATTCTAATATACTTTGAGATGCTCATTACCATGTATGTGTTTGTTATCCAACATTTTTAACTCATGGAACCATTTTTCCTAATATTCATTATCCTTGATAATGTCCTTCGAAGAGACATGAAAATATGGTATCTATAAATATAAGGGCAATACCACTTATGTGTCATAAATAAGATAATAAGGATTAGCCTCTATGTGCATGCAAACACTTGTGTGAAAGACCCATAAATCATAGATAATTTGATTATGCCAATCTTCACCATGTTTGGCAATTGATTCACTTAATATTTTAACAATTTTTTATTACTTTTGTTTTCCATTTCCTTTTTGATAATAAGCATTGGATAAGGTATGAATAATATTATATATAACATAAAGTATCTTAATTATCTTTTTTTAAAGGATGATCCATTGTCTGTTACAATAGATGATGGGAGACCAAATCATGAAATGGTGTTTGTCATTAAAAACCTACACATATCCTCCCCTTTAGCTAATTTTAGTCGTACGACCTCAACCCATTTTGTAAAATATTTTGTGACTATAATGATGAGCTTGAGACCTTCTAATGATTCTAGATTTATATTTCCAATTAAGTTAAATCCTCAAAGGGAAAATCATCATTTTGAGGCAATAGGTTGCAATTCATGTGAAGAGGTATTTTTTAAATTACTATGTTTTTGACATTTTGGGCATATTTTTTTGCATGTTCTTGACATTCATGCTCCATCATGGGCCAATAGTTACCTTGTCTTAATAATTTTTAATAAATCACGTGTCCACTAAAATTCCCCCCACATTTTCTATCATTTACCTCCAATAAAGCTATCTTAGCCTCCTCAAAGCTAAGCCATCAAATTAATTATCCATTAAATGAGAATTTAAATAATATAACATGAAAAATCACTTCATGTTTCAATTTTCATTAATCATTTTATGATAAATTATCATAGATAATAGCCTTATATAAAAATTATAGATATTAGTGTACCATTCTGAATTAATGATAATGCAAGTAAAATTAAATATTACCAAGGCATCTACATATAATGTAGTAACTAATAGGTGATATAATTTTTATAAATTAAAATTTGTGTGCTCATCATTTATGTCAATAGGGATCATAAAATATGGACTAGCCATAACATTTATGTGTTGATTATCTTTACAAGGTATGCTCTCAATCATAATCATCTAAAAATATGTATTTAATCATTATACCTTATCCTTGTATAGGATCAAATTTTCCTATTTTGTTTAATAAATATCTAAAATTTTATTGACTAAAATTTAATAATCCTTGTACACTCTAAAATATTTTTAATCATTAGTAAAGGATTACAATATATAGCTTTATGACCTCTTATAAGTCAAGAGCTAAAGTTTATCAAATATCCCTATAACATCTCCTTTATTCTCTCTTATATCCTTAAGATAACAAACCTATATATGTAGTGAACAGGTGTATTCTTTGTAAAAAGGGTTTTGAAGATAGAGATAACTTGTTTGTGAACTGTTCTTTTACGCAGCAAGTTTGGAAAGAAATCCTCAATCTTTGGGGTATTGAATGGATTCACCACAAAAGTGTGGAGCTATCTTTTAAAATTTGGTACTGTCCCTCTAAGAATCTTGATGTTCTTTTTTTATGGAAACTAAATCTTCCCCATATTTGGTGGGGAATATGGAAAGTAAGAAATAACCGAATTTTTAGAAGTAAAGAACTACTAGGATGGGTGGTGGGGCAAAACATTATTAGAGCTATTAAGGAGAATTTCTCATCACAAAGGGATCCTAATCCAACCTTTCAAATTGATAATCCCTTAAGATCAGAAAAGTCTAATGTAAAAACTGAAAACCCTAGACTAGGTGTTACTTGGAACGTCCCCCCTCATGGGTGGATCAAAGGAAACTTTGATGGAGCTGCTAAAGGGAACCTGGGGAATGCAGGATGCAGAGGAGTCTTGAGAAACCAATTGGGAAATGTAATAGATGCTATTTCTATCCCCATTGGCAAGTCAAACTATCATATTGCTGAAGCTTCTGCTGCCCTTCAAACCATCAAACTAGCTATTGAATAGGGATATTCTAAATTATGGTTGGAAGGGGAATCCTTGAATATCATAAACATTTTAAACAATAAAAATTCTGTTTCATGGACTATAGAGGCTATGGTGATGGAAATGAAAAATTTAATCAAAAAATTTGAGAAAGTTACTATTACCCATACTTACCGTGAAGCTAACAGAGTTGCTGATTGGATAGGAAATCATGCAGTTCAAACAGGACACAAGGTGAGTTGGTAGGATACATTAAACAAGAATGTGGATCTTAGAGCGCTCATTCATCATGATGCAATTCATGCAAAGGAGGGAAAGATCAGCTTGGAATAGAAAACCAATGATTTGGTGGAGTGGCTTCACAGAGAAAGGTTTACACTCATTAAATAGAAATGTTCTAGAGTACGTGAAGCAGATTCTGAACGTGCCTAAAAAAAGGCAAGTTTTGTTCCAAATTGGTAATAGCTAGGTTCATTATTTAGCTTATAATGTTTGGGTGTTAAAGGATATTTGTATGGCTTGCATAAGGAAAGGAGAACCAAGGAAGCAGGAACCCAAAAACTGCAAAGAGTAGAAAGCAAAACAAGATGTCTAGAAGATCCTTCAGAGAGGGAAGGTTATGAGCTATATGGAATGGATTCATGGTTTAAAACCCCATATTACAATGGCTTTTTTCAAAAATTGGATTGATGATAGGGTTACCTTGCATGGCATCATGGTGAATCTTACCGAGAATTTCATAGCGGAGGTCACGAGGCTTCCAATGGAGGGAATAAAATTCTCAAAGCAGACCAGCATTTCAAATGAGGCTTTTTGTAAATTCCCAAAGACAGATGTTAAGGAGCAACAGTTGGAAAAGAGTGGGGATTTTTTTGAATTGGAGCAGATTAAGGTTATTTGGAGGGACATCTTATGCTATATCCATGAGTATTTCATACTTGATGGAAGAAGCAAAAGAGTCCACAAATTCCATTTTGTATTTCTTAATCACTTCAGACACAAAGTAAGAATCTCCTTTCCTTTCTATTTGCATTTCTCTTTGCTCCAAAGTCTGTTCACTCATAGGAAAAAGGAGTCCCATCCTATATTGCATGAGGGATTAATTTTAATAATTGAAGGTCACTGCAAGAATAAGGCCATTGTAATGAATCCTTACTCAGGAAAAAATAAGGACCTACAGAGTAAAAAGAATGAAATAGTTAAAGGGAAAGAAAAAGCTAAATTCAAACTCCTTAGTTTCAAAAATTAGACTGCTGATGAGGAAACAGAGTGGGAAAGTACTGAAAATTTTGGGGAGGAGAGTGTGGAGGAAGAGGGAGGAACAGAAAGTAGGCAATCAAGTTCCAGTGAGGAAGAAGAAGTTCAAGACAAGAATGAGAAAGAAGGAGTCACTATAGAGGAAAAATCTAAAAATAGTAACCATGATTCTGAGGAAAACTAGCAAGTGTTTGAGGAAACTGATAAAGATCTGGATGATCCTTTTGAGGACCTTGTTTTGATAAATGAGAGGGAAAATCTAGATCAGGCTGCCAACCAAGTAACAGAAATGGGAGCTCAAGTTAAGGATGTTAGTAACCAAAATGAAAGCCCTATTGAAACTAAGGAACATAAATGAATGGAAAGGGAGGATCACATAGAAGAAGCTAGAAATAGTCTAAAAAAGAACACAGAAGATTGGAGTGATAAAAGGCAGAATGATGGAAGGCACCCACCTATGAGATTGGCCAATTTCAAAGTAGATGATATCCTTCAATTCGACTTATGGATGTATAAGGAGATAATGGAACTCAATAGGAAAATGGAAATAATGGAAGGTAACTAGGAGGCAGTTCAAAACAAAATCAATAACATGGAAAAGTAGATGAGGGATATCCCCATCAAACTCAAAGACTATGAGAACAACCTATGGGAACTCATTAAGGAAAACAGAATGAAGATGGAGGAGGTTACATCTAGCATATGTGCTGCAGCTGTAAACATTGGAAAAAGATCAAATGAGGAAATCAAATCCTTGGAGGGGCCTAGCAAGAGAACTAGATAGAGCTCAAGAAAGAAAATAGTGCAAGAGGGAGCCACGTTGGCGGCTACTGCCATTCAGGACACTGTTGTGAAAGGTAAGGAAGAAGTGAAGACAATTTTGGAACTAGAAGAATAGATCCTGGTTCTTTTAGTTGGTTGTGATATCTAGTCTCGTTTCCTGGTTTTTTGTATTCTCTTTACTATGGAGTTCCAGGTCTCTGTAAAACCTGGGGACTATCTTTTGATTTTCTTTTCCGGTGGTTTCAGGTCTATGTAAAACCTGATTTTGATACTTCTTTGAAGTAGGTTTTAGGCTTTGCCTGTGGACGTTACTGTTTTATCCTTCTCCCTTTATTTCAAGGTTTTGGGGTCCCTTTAAATGTTATTTTTACCTTAATCTAAAACAAACCTATATATGTTATTTATTCTCATAACTCACACACATAACAATAATTATCTCACACCTTGTACATTACATATATAAAAGATATATGTTTGTACTAAATATCTCCAATATCCCCCCTAATATGAACATGGGGATAAAACACCACTCTATAAATAAGCATCATGCCACCCTAAAGATTACACATGGTTTTGATACTCACATTGACTATGAGAATTACATATACTATGAATAGGGACCCATCAACCTATTCATGTGAATACATGTTTCATTAATTGGTACCCATCAACCAACTCACACAAACACATCTATCAAACCAGTCGAGATATCAAGAACACTTCCTGCTATAGTTTCTATGGTTTGTATCTCCACATTCTCACTACAACAAGGGAAAATATTGATTACACTACTTTATTTTTAGCACATTATAAAAAATAAAATATTTGAGGAGTAAATCATCCTTATCTTCTTTTTAGCCTCTATGCATGTTTGTTGCCACCCAAATAAAAATAACATAGATTATCTTCACTGCCAATGGATTACTATCCTTGGCATTACCTACTTTGTCACAAAATAACATTATTACATTAATTGGATATCATTTTAAACTAATAATGCATCTGTTTATAATAATAAATTTGAAAATGACATACTTTAAGATGATAAACATAATATTAATTACTGATTTGATATTAATGATTATAAAATATAGACTCGTTAAGAAAATTATATAATAATTCCAAATATTAATACTATTTAAGCACCTAAAGGCTATAAAATTTTACTTATCTTAAACTTTAACATGTAAATAATCTAATTAACTTAATAATAATAATAATAAGCTATAACAATAATACTAACTTATATGTAAAGTAAAAAACTAAAAATATGACAAAGTAATAAAACACTATAAGACAAATACAACATTAAATGACTTATTAAAAAAATGAATCTAAAAAATTAAAATAATAGAAAAAAAAACTAAACCAAAAAATGAAAAATAAGACAACCAGTACTGAAAGCTCATGGTTTCCTCATATTTTTTTTTAATTTTCAAGTTTGAAGGTGATGATGGGAAGAGAGATTTGATGTCATCCATGTTACAACTAAGAGATTGATTTGAATAGGTTTCTTATCAATTCTAGTGCTAAGGTCACCTTTATGATTTCAGATGTTCATTATGATTGAGTATAAATAATGACGTGAGAGAAAATGGAATATGACAACTAGCTAAATATAATAATTACTAATAGGTAATGTTTGATATTCTCTTTCCTAGTTCTATTTTAAATCTTATAACACCTCTAAATAGTGACTTCATGAATTGGACTCTAGTTGTGTATATGGTTATTGTGTTTAATTATCATGGCATACACCATGTAAAAAATCTAAACATCATTATGATCTCAAACACCATTGCAGTCCAAGTTAATATGATAGAGATAACTTAGATGTGCTTAGGTCAATTATTATGACCTTGAATATCCCAAAGGAAACTATGGTGACCAAAATTTGTGCGATGCATTAGATAATTCCCTCATAGTTTGAAAATACTTTATGATGGCTCTCAACTCAAAGTAAAGTGAGATCTCCATTCTGAAAGTAGACATTTTGAAGGACGTCATCTGATAAATAATAATATCTATGAAATAATGTGAAACCAAGACAAAAAAACCACTCAAGGAGATGATTGGCTTGGTATAAATAATATGAAATACTATAAAGTTAGATATGTAGAGATATGACATCCCTTGTAACTAAAGACTGCAAATCAATATCCTAAACCATTCCAAAAGAACCTTAATTTATGATAATATAACTTGATCTAAATTACAAAAAATATTCATACAATATTTTTCTCTCATCATCTACGACAAAAATAACTAATAACAAATCAACCCCTTATAATTCTCAATATCCCATACTACTCTGATACCATTGATAATATTTGGACCAGGTTGATACAAATAATAACCAATAGACTTTGTTGAATTAATCATCAACAAAGGATAATAATATATACTTTTATGACCTCAAATATTTAGGATCTAAAGCTTATCAAATATCCCTATAACATCTCCTTTATTCTCTCTTATATCCCTAAGATAACAAGCCTATATATGTGATTTGTTCTCACAACTCACACAAATAACAATAATTATCTCACACCTTGTACATTACATACATATAAAATATATGTTCATACTAAATATCTCTAACAATTTTATTTTTTGTCATACATAATCCAAGTAACAATGCCTCATATTTTATTGCATTATTTCTACATGAAAACCCTAAGTGATGTGTGAATGTCATAGGCTGACCTTGAGGAGTGATGAGAACTAAATTGGTTTTAGCAACTATGGAACATTTGGATGCATAAAAGTACATGGTCCAATTATCATCACCACTATGATATGCAACAATATCATCATAAAAAAAATAATTAATTGGTAAACTTTTAACTAATTATGTTGTATCTAATTGATTTGTAGTGACTTGTCCTTTTATTAATTTTTGAGATATGAAATTAAGTCAAATTCTGTCAGCATAAATACTCATTTAGCTATACATCCTAATAAATGTGATTTTATAATGAGAAATCTTAGGAATCCACCTTTATGATGGCATGCATTCATTATTAAGCATATAATGTCAAATAATTTTTGTTGCTAAGTTAGGGGATAGACATATATTTTCTATGGCATTATAAATTTATTTCATAATTCATTAGTGTATAATTATTTTGATATATTCCATGTTCTTGGTGATAATCATCATATTGTACCAATAAATACCCTAAGGCATTATCCATAGCATAAATTTATAATAACAAAGGCCTATATGGTATGAGAGGCATTAGAATAGGTGGGTTAATTAGATAATCATTTATTACATCAAAAGTATGTTGGTAGTCAGAATCCCATTTGAAATTTTTATTTTTATTTATTAATCATGTGAAAGGTTGTGACTTACTAACTAAATGAGCCATAAAATGTCTTATTGCATGAATCATTCCCTATGAACATTATAATTGTTTCAATCCTTTTGGTGGAGGCATATCTATAATAGCTCTTACTTTCTTTGGATCTACTTATAAACCTCTATGACATATGATATATGCTAATATTTTTTCCAATATGAAGATAGAATAAATGATAAACCAATACAAGAGAAGTAATAGTAACATAATATTTAAATTAAAATTTAATAGTATAAATTTCATGCACCCAATATTATATAGTACACAAGATTTCACCTAGGAAACCCTTACAGGATAAGCCCATCACAATAAGCTTATTTAGTATTATATTAAATAAACCATCTTGTAATAAAATAATTTTCTTCTCAGTTTTGTTCTACCCCTACTGTATGTTTAATTATAAGTAGGAACATCAATAGGTCACCACCTTTAAAATATTATAATACCATGGGTACCAAAACCATGGGCCAAGAATACAAACCATAATAATTCCCCATAAAATATGGGTCATAACACCTATCATAACATTATTATAAGTAAATACATCCACAATATCACCAAAATTCACATTCATTGTGGAAAAAAATTAATCTAAGCTCCCACCCCAAACCTCCAATTGGAGGGGCACCAAACCCCTAAATACCCCAACTATGGCAATGCCCTAGACCCCAATTTTTTTACCTGGCTATATAGTACCTAAGGGGTGTAACATGTGAAAGTATGTAATAATTATCCAACACAAGATACCCCAATACATATTTTTCTATATTAAAACATACATTATATTTTTGTAAGTGTTAAAATATTTTTCATAAATTTATAGCATGATCTTATTGATGTTTATATTTTACAATAAATTCATCATCATAATATTCCATTGTTTTATGTATAAAATAATTAAATAAATATGTCATAGCCCTTTGATAAGTGGCTCCTACATTATTCAATATAAAGGACATGACCACATAATATGATGTCCTCGACAGTATAATAAACATGATTTTCTCTTGATCTTTGGGATTAATATTTATTTAATTATAACTATCAAAACCATTCAGGAATGAAAACATATCATAACTAGCTATAAATTCTACAATCATATCAATATTTGATAATGGAAAGTTACCTTTGGGAAAAAACTTGTTTAAATCTTAGTAGTATATACAACATCTAATTTATTCATAGGTATTTACAACTAGTAACATATTAGAGATCCATTATAATTATTTTATGGATATAATAAACCATGCATCCATTCATTGTTAAATTTCATCCTTAACTAATAAAGTAAATTTTGGATGCATCTTTTATTTATTAAATTGGTTTACATTTGGGTGAAGTATTATACTGTGCATGGAAATTACATGGTTAATTGGTGGCATATTTGAATACTCCTAAGGAAATAATTAAAGGTAATTATGTAATAATTTTATAAAATATTTTCATTCATCATGCTTTAGCATGAAAACAAGGAAACTAGGTTTGGATCTCTATTTGTTCCATAATTAAATTCAAGTGTTTCTTCATTTATTAATTATAATCTATCATCCACATGTAATGAAATGGGCATTATATCTAGGCCATATATATATATATATATATATATATATATATATATATATACATATACATCAATATTATACTCTTATCTCTCTTTCTAAAAATAGGCCTAAGCATTTTTTGTATGAGGAAACCTATTCTTATGATATAAAGAATGGATATCCTCATATACCTCTAAGTATTCTAAGAGAGACTCATCATTTGATAACTCATCCAATGTCCAATTCTTTATAAAAAAATTATTATCGATGAGGTCAGGTCATACTAATTGTAATGTTTATATGTTATGAACCTCTTTTATAGGATCAAGCCTTGATTTAAGGAAATGCATATAGATATAAACTTTCTTGGTTCTATTTTCAGTATTGGTCATTGAATCATTTATGTATCTAGGACCTTGTTTACCTTTATGATTAGTTTTAACAATGGGATTAATAATTGATTATGCAATGTTTCCTACTTATTCTATGTATCTCAAATTTTGTAAATGTGTTATACCAAACCATTATTCATTTAAAAATGTTGATGGTGGTGGGAGAGTAACTAAAATGGATACTAATGTTCATTTATCATTGTGTTGAATATGATGTCCATACTCCTTAGGATAGGGCTACATATAAGGTATGTGATTTTTCATAAGTTGAGTCATTGCATAATGATTGAGAGGTTATTGATCTATAGTACATGTATGTGTGTGTGTGTGTGTGTGTGTGTGTGTGTGTGTGTGTGTGTGTGTGTGTGTGTGTGTGTGTGTATGTATGTATGTATGTATGTATGTATGTGTGTAGACTAAATTTGAGGTGCACATGTAAGGTAGAGGATATTGAATTCATATCATGAATACATTTTCTTACCAATATAATATTATAGTTAATATCATTGGTAAGAATATGACATATTGTAGATATAATTTGAGGACCTATAGTGACATCCAATGTAATTTTTCTTAACATTTTTTGAGGTATGTTGTCCAATACATGAATATTAATGTCTAAATAAGTAATATTATTTGCCTCTATACTAAGTATATTTAGGAAAGTTGTATTTAAAATACTAATTCTAAATCCATTATCCAACAAGACTCATTTGACTACCTTATTTAGATCTCACACTTGAGTATATAATATGACTTGTCAATCAATAATATGTTTATGAGGTAGATCCTCTTTCTCAAAGAGACAATTTCATGTATCAATTATAATTTATTAATGATACAAGCAACATAAGATGTTTCTACATCATTCAATATAGTTATGTCACATAATGCCACATGAAGAACATCCTTATAAATAGGTGAATTATGGATCAATTGTGATATAGATATTATATTTGGTGTATTATTAAGTTACTCAATGATATTTGTTTATATAGATTAATTAGATAATATCATGAGGTGGAGGGGATGAGGAGGAACATTCTCCTGACCTCCACTTTTCACTACATGATGAGTCACCCTACCTCTTTGCATTATAATAACATGGACTACTAATTCCAATACAATCATAGGGAAAATAATGGGAGTAGGATGATGGTCATTATTATGTTGAGGCTCTAGGGAGGAACAAAATGATTCTATCATGCTCTTTATAATTATAGACACTCATTTAGTATTAGAAACTTGATAATGTGTAATTTAACTAAATATTAACCTACTTGACTTATGTTCACGTGCATGAATCTTATTCACCATTCCTCATAGCCATTCTCTCATATAAGGGCTTGACCATTATAAATATAAAATCATGATATTACTAGTATCTACTCAATTACATTAATACTCCTAGTCTTTGCTTAATCATCTTTATATCATTCTCAGCCTATCTCCCACCATCATGTCACTATTTAATTCTATGGATAGGTCCATGACTCTAAGATAGGTTTAGAATGCACATATGGGTCAGCCCATAAGTTTGGTATGTTTTTCTAGATGAAATGACATAAAGAGTTATCTATATAACCAAGTCAAGCCTAAGAATGTATCTATCTATCATTGATCTAACAAGGTACTAGAAAACACTATGCATATTGAGATGAAATTCCTTAAAGTTACCAATTTTACAAACCCTTATAATAATAGGAAAAAATATAGGTCTTAATACTATTGTCAAGGTTCAGTCATAGTTTTCAAGTGTTGAAATGCACACTCAAAATTGTAGAGCATTTAACATTCACATGTTGTACACAATCCATTATGTTGGAAAACTACAGGTGTTTTTACTTCCCTCTTTAGAGTATTAGATATTTAGGTATAAATTGGTTATATATTGGTTAATAGGGTTATATCAACCCTTAAATTTCATAGTTTATCTTAGTTTACAATTATCTTACATTACACAACAAAGATTTGAAGCAAAGACAAAGCAAACAGAGACATTTGTGCAGACTTTCAAAACAAATATATAGTTATCTTATAATTTTCTCCTTCATTATATAAAATTTGGATCAAAATGAATCATTTAAAAAAAATTATGATGTTTTTTCAATTCATATTTATTGGATAAAAAACCTATTTATTTTGCTATGATTCTATATAGATTTTCTAAAATTTGTAATTTACCAATTTAAGTAAATTCCATCTAAAGGGTGAAGGGTAGACCTTTTTTAAAAATAATTTTTGGGTCTCATATATTTAATTATTTTTATCAAAAAAATATTTTTATTTCCAATAATTCTTCATAATTTTCTTCAAATGGTTGTTTTTGTATTTTGTGCATGTATGATGGTTATAATGGATATTCATAGTGTATATTTGTTGGATTATTTTATGATCCCAGGTGGTTTTATTTGCATGTTTTAGATATTATTTAATTTAATGTATTGTTTTATTTTTAATAAATAATTAGTTCATGGTAATTTTAGTTATATCCCATAACCACCTGTGAAATGCTTTAGAAGCTTTTCACCTCTCTTTGTAAACATCCTACAAGAATAATTCTTTACCAAAATTTTGTGTGAAATTTTTATTTACAATGTAACTTATGAATTACTTATCTCAATTTTAGTACCATCAGTGGTATCAGATTCATGACAAAAATTATTAATGGTGAAGGAGGATTGAAAGATCCAAAGACATGGTGGAAAGATTTGTTGTGGATATAGCTATTGGTGACAAGCAATAATTGAAGCCTCCACACAAAAAAAATCTTCGTAATTACTTCAAGAATATTTATATGGTGTTATTCATTTTATATATACTACAAAAATCTATTTTTTATAGTTGATTTAGACACTGCAAGAGTGAACAATGGCTGGTATTTTTTGTTAAGAGTTAGATAAAATAATTTTTTAACTTTTCATTGTGTAGTGATCTACTATGAAAATAAGTTTTTTTAAGCATCTAAAATTGGTATGATGATTCCTATTATTGATTTCATTTTTAAATATATTGTTTGTCTTTGAAAGAGAGGATTTTGATAGAGTTTATGCTAAAATTTGGTAAATTAAATGTGTATCACACTCCCTTAGCACCTCAAAAGAATGGATATGATGGTCTTAATCTTTACCATAATACTTTAGGTATACTGAAAGGCTTTTTCTAGGCCATAAATTCTCTCTAATTAGAATAAAATGATCACAACATAGTGAAGCAAAGCATGATGTAGTTGTACGATGCAATTTATAAAGTTTTTTTGGTTTGATTTTATTTTTCAGTTTAATATTGTTTCTTCCCTATGGGATCCACACAAAAAAGGCCAACACTTAACCTTGAAAAAGGATTATGGTGAAAAGAGTAAAATATTCTTATATGTTGTGAAATGGTTTATAAAATATTATGGAGCATGTAATTTTTTTAAATTTTTTCATCCATAAAACAAAGGACATGTGTAATATTATTCACACATGTTAAATTGGTTAATGGGGATGTGGATAATTTGATTTTGTTAGTCTCTTGTAATAGGAAAGGTCAAGCATTCAAACCTCCAAAAGCTTTTATTTGGGTCAAATTTCATTTGGATGCATTCAACATTGTAATTATTATATTGCAATATTTTTTTATCAGTCATTATTTTATATAAAGGTGGTCATGTGACCAGTCAAACTATAGGTTTTCAAATGTTCTAGACACATAGAATGGTTAGTTTTATAATTTTAAGTTTCCTTATATGATTTTTACAACAAATGTATTAAAATTGATGTATAAATGTATATTTTTAGTTAAAACCAACACCTTCGACATGAAAATTCTCACAATGCCACCTCTTACTTGTGTTGTCGACAAACACACCATCCATTACATGTCTCAGGATCCTTTTGATTGACACCATTTAAGTGAAAATTAGAGGTTGGAATATCCATTTGAGTTTAGAGGATAATTTCCCTCTCTAATAAGCTATTTGCTTAGAGTATGGGTTCAATGCTTGAATCAAAATTTTTATCTTGTGTTCTTGCTTTTAGTTCCATTTTTGGCTTTTTATATATGATTTTCATGACATGGAGTGGATAGAGTTAGTTTTTTAATTTCTCTTGATGCATGGGTTCTCACCTTTT
Organism: Torreya grandis; assembly: GCA_037957365.1. Taxonomy (NCBI): domain Eukaryota; kingdom Viridiplantae; phylum Streptophyta; class Pinopsida; order Cupressales; family Taxaceae; genus Torreya; species Torreya grandis. Next base: position 845,126 of record JARHVA010003667.1, read on the forward strand.
GCCTGATAGGCGAAACATTTAAGTATTAGTTAGATTTCAATCAGTCATCAATGATAGTATGAGTTGATAAGGGTTACTAGAACCAACAATGTTGAGCAAAGGTCATCAACATTTGTTGGGCATCATGAATATGTGACATATAGAGTATGAGTTTGTAACTTAGATGGGTTCCTATGTAGTACCTTATATGGGTCAACATAGTTGGATATGCCAAATCATGCTCTACTATAGTACGGTATGATGATCATCAGGGATGAGCAGGCCTTAATCATGTTCATCAACCATTTTTTTCCATAACTCATAGGGGAAGGATTATTTATGGAGCATCATCAATTTTTGGTCAGTGCTAGAGGTATAGTGCACAACTTTCAATTGTGACAGAGTTCCTTTGATTAATTTAGAGGCATTTCTCCAAATCTTTTATACCCATTTGGATCAAGAGAGATTTTGTTGGATTATTTTATGATCCAAGGTGCTTTTATTTTCATGTTTTATATTATATTTAATTTAATGTATTGTTTTATTTGTAATAAGTAATTGATTCATGGGAATGTCAGCTATATCTTGTAATCACCCATGAAAAGCTTTTAAAGATTTTCACTTCTCTTTGTAAACATCATCAAAGAATAATAATTTACCAAAATTTTGTGTGAAATTTTTATTTACAATGTAATTTATGAATTATTTCTCTTAGTCTTGGTGCCATCAATATTTTATAATTCAAATAATGATTATTATAATTACATGCTATTTGCCTAAAATGTGCACTATATTTCATAATCATGTAATGAAATGGATTAAATTAATGTAAAATACAAATAAGATTGAAATTAATGATTATACATCTTATATGAATATGAAAACCCAAGTACTGCCATGTATGCCTTATTCCATCCCTCATCAAGGTTATGATAGATACTATCCTTCTATTATGGAGGTCCACATTGTCATTATCCCAAGAGAAAAGGTGACCCATACTAAAGTACAAAGTAGAGGTCATCATAATTTTCCTCATTATAACCCTCCACCTCTCATACATCTTCTTGATATCTTATGTATGTATATTCAATTAGAAGTGCCTAAATTTTGTGATTATGAAGCCATTATAGATCAAATAGTTATTATGAGGGAGTCCATGGAGACATTATAAAATAAAATATGTCTAATGATTAAATAACTTGAAGATAAAGTTATACATAACCAAAAATTTAAACATGATAGTGTGAATTATGTTTCTACCTCTCAATGTAGGAATGGTATGCCTAAAAATATTGTGTCTCAAGTATGGGTTCAAAAATCTTGCATGAGGTCAATAAGAGTCCAATTGAAACTCTAAGGGGTATGATTCAAAAAACAATTATCACATTACCTCTTATACATCTTCTTAAAAAATCAAAATACTATTGTGCCTATCATATAATGCATGGAGATCATATAGATAATTATTGATACCAAAGTATTACTGATAATGGTGATCCTACAATTGATACATCCATCAAACCACCACCATATTCAAAAAATTATTATATAGTTAATGTTATATCTCCTAGAAAATGAGTGAAAAAATAACATAAAGAATAGTTATAAAATTTACAATTATAAATGAAATTTTATAAAAGGAACAATTACTAAAACAAAGGTTATAATAGGAAAAGCTATGAAAAGAGAAATTAGTAAGAGATAACTTTCAAAAAATAGTTTAAGAAAAACATGAAAGTGTACTTATGAAAGATGAAACTAATAAATAAAATCTAAATAAGAAAGAGGTTATTAATAAGTAATTTCAAAAACAATATGTACCTAAAAATGCTAATGTCAAAATTGTAGTTACCAAGGGGAAATTACAAGGTCTTTCTCATATCTAGAGTTTTTTTAATTTTTAATCATTTTATAGATGGAAATCAGTGTACCAATGTTGTGATTGATAACACCATTGATATTAATGTTTTTAGTATGACTCTCCTCAAATCCCTTATATATTATAAGAAACACTTGAACACAGCTACTTCATCTAGACTATTTATCAGATCCATTGAGCTACCTATAACACTTGGTCCAAAAAAATGTTATTTGGTATTTAAATTTTTCCTTGAATTAGCCCAATGTAGTATTGAATTATCAAGATCATGTATGAAATCAATGGGAGAAAATATTATAAATAATCATGAATATATTACATTTTATCATAAATGTGTGATTATAACATGTAAGATCTTGACAATAGAAAACATATTGAATTGAAATTGAAATTATAAAAATTAATTCCATAATATGGTGTAGTTGATTATGCATATCATACTATAGATACAAAAAAAAATTATATTTATGGATGATGACAACATGGATGATATCATTAATTAGAATTATAGTGACGAAGAAGATACAATTATTGCTACAAGTCATGAGCTTCTTGTTTTACATAATGATAAAATAGATAACTTAACAAACACTATATATAAATGGTAGTTTAGGAGTGAAATATCCATATGAAAATATTCCATTGGTGGTATCATTAGGTAACATTGCATAATATTTAAATACTCATGAAAATATAAAACATAAGATTTCAAATATTCAAAAAAATAAGACATGCATGACATGTATTGCTTATTTACATGATTTTTTAATTATTTATTATATATAGTACATTATATACCTAATTTTACATGTACATGTTTCATGTTATACATGAGTGAGATGCATGACATATAGGTCATCTATGACATGGACACACATGTGTGGGACTTTCCTACACATAGGAGTTATCTTCCTATATTAGAGACATGTTCTTACTAGGGGTATTTTTCTACTTTACACATCTTTTATCTGTATATTATTTTTCATTGATCATAATACACTACTTTAAATTGATTATATGACTTTATATAAATCATGTCATTTCATTAGATATTTTATTTTGTTGTATGTGATAATGACATACATTGATTATGTAGATTAGTCTTTCTCATTTTATGAATGATCGATGTTGCTAATTTATTCTCTATTTGAATCTATTTACTCTATGACATTTAATTTCCTTTGTGTTTGGATCTAATTTTTTGACATTATATTTTCCATTATGTGTGTGTTATTAGATTGTCCATTGTGTGTGTGACATTAGATTATATGTTGAAGTGGGCCATAATCAAGGATCAAACTGGAAAGGGCCAAATGCATGAATATGAATCTATACAGAGTAGTGAAATCTAAAGAAAAACTAAAAAATGAATAATCTTATCTTCAAAACCAAAATTTTTTATTAACATTCATTAATTCATTAGCCAAAAAGTACATAGGAAGGTGCATTTTATAGTGAGAAATTAAGTCACCCAAAAAGGGAAATATCTCAACTCATATTTATAAAATGATTTAAATTACATTTCCCCTAGTGACCTATTATTAACCTAAGCAAGCTAATTATATGGGGTAGGTAAAAACACATAGTGGAAAAATCCTACACTAACACCCCCCTTAAGCATAGATTTTGTGGATAGAAAATTGGGTCTTGGTGCAAAGACCTAATGAGGTACCTAAGTACATAAAAATGAACCCCCAAAGGAGGAATAAGTTATATCTACCTAAAACCCAATAAAATCTTGAAAATTAAGATACTTTCTCTTAGTGAAAATCTTGGTGAATATATCAGCAGTTTTCTCCATTGTCTAGATGTAACAAAGATCAATGACTTGATCATGGATGAACTCTTAAATGAAATGCACATTAATATCAATATGCTTGATTTTTTGATGGAGGACCATATTAATAAAAATATATATATGATTTATTTGTTATATAAGATGATTGTTGGTCAATGAAACTACATGCCAAACTTAGTTATAATCCCTTGAAGAAAAATAGCCTTAGTGGTGGTATTAATAAATCCTCTTTATTCTGCCTTAGTATAAGATAAATAAATAGCATTATGATTCTTTCTTAACCAACTAATTAGACCTAAAATAAGGGATAAATTTTAACCTAAAGTAAACTTAAGATTATGAATATTGTGAGCCCAATCTAAATCTATATAACCAATCAAGTCAATGTAGATGCATGTTGCATAGTGAATCCTAAAACTATGAGTACCTAAAATATAGTGGCAAATATTATTATATATTGTCCACTACAACTCATGTGGTTCTTACATAAATATAGATACCATTTCCACTACATATGAAATACTAAGTCCATTGTTTATAACAAGTTATTGATACGAGGTATAATCAACCAAAGGAGATGGACAATCAACCTCAAACTTCACAACATATATAAAAAGAGTCAAATATATATTACAATAAGTCATGTTAAAATATGAAAATAAATCAAGATCATATTTGGATTATGTAATAGTGATCCCAAAGATAGGATGAGAAATTTCAATCTTGAAGAAGTAATGCAACAATCCCAAATTAGTCATTGAGAACCTGTTAGAAAAACCAATTTTCACTACTATGATGGTAGATGAATAACTCCATATGATTAATAGGTCATACATATAGATAAATAAATTCAATATTGAATCATTATGTTGTAAAATGTAGACATTAATATTAGAATGGTATTTGGTGAACCTAGTCGAAAGAAGAAAGGAGTCTATCTTGGCATACCAAGCTCAAGGATCTTATTTGAGGCCACAGATAGATTTTTAAATTTTTAAAACTAAGGAGGAATATTCCATAAATCCTTATGTTTAATCCATGCATATTTCCTCTTTGAGGTCATGGTGAAGAAAGTCACTCTTCACATCCATATGATGAACATCCTAGTGATGTGTTTCAACAATGGTGAGAGTGGGATGGGTTGAGTTCATTTTAGAAACTGGAGTGAACATATTGGTATAGTCAATTCTAGTTACCTAAAAAAACCTTTTTATACCAAATATTATTTTAACTTGTTTATGGAACCATCTTACTAAAAAATTATTCATTAGATCCACCTACATTGAATATTTTTTCTTCCCTTAGGAAGAGGTACTAAATCCCAAGTGTTTTTCTCGATAAGGAACCATAATCTTCTATAATAGTATCCCACTCAAGAGTTACTGATGCCTTAAAAAATGACTATAGATCAAAATTAGTTTCAATGAAAACATGTGGGGCATCCTATAATTGTAAACATGTTTACCTAGTGTCTAATGGATCTCCAACCCATTGGCCAACACTTTTTAATTTCTATCTATCATAAATAAGACCAATGCTTAGAGAGTCAAGAATATATTCCTCATCCTATAAAGATATTCTAGGAGAAGGATGCAATTAATCCTCATCACTACTCTCATTTTTAGAACTAGAAGAAGAATTTGAATCATCAAAAAATTACTCAAGTGAATCTGAATCATCAGATACTATTACATCCAAGGAAGAGGTAGATGTTTCAAGTGTGGAGTATGGATTCTGAAGGACCATATTGTAAAAATTAACACTCTTATTAATTAAAAAATCATGAGTGGTGGGAAAAAAAACATGTATCCCTTAACACCCTCATGATATCCAACAAAGATGTAAGGTTGACTCTAAGGTTACATTTCCTTACATTTCTTATTTAGAATATAGGTCATAGTAGGACCTCTAAACACTTGAAATTGATTAATTATGATTTTTTCAACTTCTCCAATATTCAAAATGAGTGAAACTATTTAATCATTTATGAGGAACTTGGTTTTGCATATAACAAGCACAGTTGATGGGCTCTGCCTAATACTGAGGTACAAGAGACTTGGAGTGGAGTATACATTTTTCCATTTCGTTCAAGGACATTTTATTTAATTCTAAAACATTATGTTTTTAAGGACTATATGGATGTATATTTTGTATTTCAATCCCCTCTGATGTGAATAATTTCTCAAATTGATTACTAACATACTCACCTCCATTGATAGTGCATAAAATATTAATGGATTTACTTGACTATTTTTATACAAGCACCTTAAAGTAATGAAAATGATCAAAAACCTTAAATTTAATCTTAGTAACATACACCCAATTATACCTCAAAATTTCATCGATGAAATAAGCATGTATTTAGTATTTTTGAATGAAGGTTTTGGAAATGAACCAGTAATATCACTATGGAAAATCTCCAATATGTGTTCAACTCTCCATGATTTTCCCTTGTCATACTTCTCTTCAAGATGTTTACCAAGTATGTAACCCTAGAAAAATATATTATAAAATTTGACTCATGGAAACCCTAAAACCATGTCATGACAACTAAGTTGATCTAGGTAGTGATATTCAAAATGGTTGAATCACTCATGCCATAATTTACTCACCCCATCTAAATGAGTAAGTATTTTATTAGAGGGTTTATCAAGAGTAAAATGTGAGAAATTATTCAAATATGAATAGTGATCTACTTTCCAAATGCAAATATGGAGTGATTATTTGCTTCCCTAATAACCACTAAATTAGGTGTGAAATCAACTATATTACCTAAATCGATGTGAGTGATATGATAAATAGATAGGAGATTGGTGGATAATGATGGAACACATACAACATAATGAAATATACCATCATTAATTTCAAAATATCCTCTCTCCATAACTTATATGGAAGTATTGTCACCTAATAAGATGGAAGGCATAAATAAGGATCCAAGGAAGAGAATATGTCCTATGATGAATCCATGTGGTTCAAAGGACTAGAATCAATTACTCATGTGGAAGGTTGGGATGTAAATGCAACATGTGATTTACCCTTATCTTTTACCTTTTTACCATATTTGGCCTTATAAGACTCATGTGTTGATGAAATCTAATTAAAATAATCAAGGACACATATATTGTGCTTATCGATCATCTTAGTCAATTTGTCAATATTCTTCTTCATGCATTTGGTTTAATCATGCCTAGATTTCTTACAATAGGAACATGTGAGTCCCTCTTTATTAGGTTTCTCATCTAAAGAAGAGGACTCTTTTGATACTTTGGATTCAACATCAAATTTTTTACCCTTTCTTTGCTATAGGTCCTTCTTGTTCTATTTCTTCTCCTTTCTACTATAAGAATTTTATTTTTCATGACTCATAATTAAGAAATGTGATATAGATGACTTCAGTGTACCCATTTGAATAATATTGTCTTAATTTAGAGTTAAGTCAATATAAAAATCATCCAAAGATGGCATGGTCCATGTAGCTCCAAGGGCACACTTGGTGGTATGAAAGTTATAAATAAAGATAAAATAGTTACATCCCAACTTTTCAAGGATGAAAAGAATCAATTGATCATCCTTGATCAATTTCTCATAATTTTAACTACAACCATAGTGATTTTAACTCTGTGAATAAGTATTTTTAGTGTCAAAGTCACCTAGGATCAAATTGGTGAGTTCATTCTCCAATCATGACCTCTCATTATGTCCAACTTTCCAAAGAGTTTTTCCAATGTGGTCTAGGATTCATTAGGAGTAGTAAAAAATTCAAAATGAAAGAGTAGGTTAGGAGACATAGACAAGCATATCATACCATAGGATTCATCACTTATGTTAAACAACTTCACCTTCTCTACATCAATTAGTATTTCTTTTTTATACCCATCATGATTCAATGTAAGCCTTAACTCCTAAAGAAGATTTAAACTATGACTTTCCACTCATGATAGTTGAACATTGTAAAACATGAAACTAGACTCTAATCCATGGTGCAAAAAGAAAATATGTGTTGAAAGTATTATAATGTGAAACTCCCCCTGAATATATGGAGGTTTAAGTTTACAAGGCATGAGAATATCAATCTTGGGAGAAGATATCAAATAAGTAAAGATACATAGTATATTCTTTGAATATTCATGTGTTATGTATGAAATTTTTAGCTATATGTATTTTTTCCTATTCTCCATGAGTTGTAAAGGAATAAAAGATGAATATTCTCCTCTCTTTGGTGAAAATGTATGAGAAGAATATGAATAGTCAGGAACTATAATGACTATATAAGGGTATGTTTATATGGAGAAGATGAAGACCCTTTTGTTGAGATCAATATATACTTTATGGTTATGGTTACCTATAAGGTTTATTATGTTATTTATTGTCTACATTATCATTTTTAATGTTTGGTTTAATCTTACCTAAAATTAAATTGAATGATTTGCACACCTTAATAAAAATCTAGTTTAATCTTAGTTTCTATCTATCATATTATAGTTCATCTCTGTCATGTCTTTGCTAATTATGAATTCTCTTTAGCATCTTGTGCAATATAAAAAAACTTAGCTATCCTCATCCTTAGCATGTTATGTTTCATCAAGAACCTCTTCTAAAAATGGTGTGGTGAGTTTGGAAACACTCCTTTTAGAGGAAACTATGTTAATATGGTTACCAGGAAAATGAGATATTGAAACATGGTTAGACCAGAAAGTATGGCACTTCATAAAAGAAGAATATAAAAATACTAGTATTACCACAAGTGAAATCATTCAGGAGCATATCTATGTATAAATATATGAAATTTTTTAGTGTGAAATGCCTAAACTACTAAATAATTAGTTGACAAGATTGGAATACTATTATTCAATCCTATAATGAAAGAAACTATTACCAGACTGAAGAAAAGATAGACCAGTTGCTAAAACTAGAAACTAATTGGATGCGAGTAATAGAATATCGGGTTACCAACACTATAGATGTATATATCATTGAGTTTAAAGTGTAAGTATATATAATGTTTGAAGTTGTGTATGACCTTTTTGTATGAGGAATTAGAGAAATTTTTTTACAATGACTACCTCTCTTGTTGAAGATGTTAGTTGTGGATAACGCCATAATGCCTACTCTAGCCAATATGGAGTAGTCACTTTAGGAATATGGGGATGTATGTGCATGATGGTGAATGATGGATAGATGAGTAAGTATAGCTTGAAATTTATTCTATATTGGAGATGTAAGGAAAAAAGAGTTAGAAGAAAACTCTTGATTCAAAATGGGAACTGTGACAATAAAATAGATGGAATAAATAGAAGAATACCCAAGTAGATGTGAGTAGAACTAAGAGTAATAGTAGAGTAGGTGATGAATGTTTGCATAGATGTGTTAAACAAGATGATTAATGAAGGATGAATAAATAAGATGATGATGTATGCTAACAGATATAATGAGAGGACAAAGAATGATATGAAGATGAGATGTGCAAAGAGGAAGATGAGAGTAGTTTAGGAGTAGAAGAGATATAAGATAGAATTAGTGCATAACTACAAGAAAGAGTATTGTTAGAAGAGTAATAATTACACAAATAAATATAAATTAGTCATAGGTTAATTATAGGTTTAAACATAAAAGAGGAAGAAGTCATTGGAAATAATTATACACCAAAAGTGTACGTGTCCCCATAGCCCAATCTTTTATATTCTAGTAGAAGTTCTTAGCCAAGTGAACAGGAGGATAAGAATTGGGAAAGACCATTTTTAGAGAAATTAAACTGATAGCATATAAAAATTCACACAAAATCCATTAGGAAGGATTTAAAAGACATAGGATTAGTTGAATTTAAACAACAAGAAGAAGGAAGCACAGTCAAACAAAGTGTGCACTATAATTCTTCTAGTGCATAAAGTAGTACATAAATTCCTCTAATATTAGTTATGAAAAAGACTCCATTCATACTAGTCAATATGTTGAATCAGTCAAGAGTATTCTTAAACTTATCCATATATGATGAGTCCATGGAACTTGAATAGTACCTACTAACTTACAAAATGAAATGGCAATTTAAGGACATCACTGATGAAAATTTACAAAAGTGTGAATTAGTAGGGGCTATAGCTAGGAGAGAACTAGAGTTCAAATACAAAATATATCTTCCACAATCAAATTTAAAATACATTCAATATTGACTCATCATAGAATTTAAGATTAATAAATGCATTAGCTAGACAATATAGGACCTAAAGGAGATAAGGCAAAAGTATGGAGAGTTAGTCTGTGACTATGATCATAGATTTTTTAATGTAATGAATAAGGTAGAATTCACTTTAATAGATAAAGATAAAGTAACATGGTTAATTGAAGGAATATAAAATAGGATTTAGTTTACCACTACACAATCCCAATATGAGACAAAATTAGATGCTAGATTTATTGTACTACATGTAGAATATATTAAAGATTATGGAGAATCCCTTGTTGCTAATTCTAAAATTGAAAACATACTATAGGATTTCATGAAAAGAATGGAGTAATAACATGAGGTAGATAAGCCTAAATTAAATCTATGGTGCATAGAATGCAAAAAAAAAGGACACCACCAGAATGATTTTCCTAAATTCAAGATAGAATTTTGTGAACTCTGTTGGGTAGTAGGTCATGCCATGATATAATTTCATATTCTGTAATAATATATCAAGAACCCATAGAATATATATTGTAATTTTTTCAATTTGACTAACCATGATGAGAATAATTATAGATATTTTTAGGAGGTTAAAGAAGGCATCTCCAAAAATGTATTTGTCATCACAGTGCAACAAATATCCTTAGCAAAACATGTAAGACTAGGCCCAAAAGCTTATAAGAGTTTTACAACCCAGACAGGTCCATAATGGATTTTGAGTTCACCATAGTATCAACCTCATAGTTTGGTTGGATGGACTCCTTCTTCACTAAGTTGGACACCTCCATCCCCTTAGTACTAGTATGTAGCACCTTGGAGCTCACTTATAACATAGAAATAACAAACAAATTAGACCCCTCTAACTATGCAATAATAATTCAACATGGGAGATAATAATAAAAAATATCAACATTAGAACTTTGTGTAGTAACAAGGAGGATATTAGGGGGATATCAGTATAATATAGGAGTAGGTCAAGGCAATAATAGAGGAGGATACCAAAGTGGTAGAGCCAATAACTATCAAAGGCCTCCTCTACAATGCTATCTATGTGGGGAATATAATCATGTCCAGTGAAATTATTTGATGAACCCACAATGATAGTCATATTGTGCATACTATAGAGTCTATGATCAACCTGATACATAAGATTATCCTATTTTATAGAAGTAGAGAAAGGACAAAGCCATCCAAAATGTAAATATGGTAAGTACAGAGCCTTAAAAAACTGCATTTCTACATGTTCTGACATGACAAAAACATGTAGAAAAAGGGTTGCCTCTACTTTAGATGCCTCAAGATTAGGGCATATTTTTTAAAAAAAATATAAATATCTAGATCCAACTATAGAAAAAGTCTTATGCATAAAGTTGTGGAGTTGTTGAAGAAAATTCAGCATCAATAAACTACTGATGGTGATGTTGTAGTAATCGATGCATAAATATATGGCCAAATTATATGTATTATATGACAAGATGGATTTATCACTATGATCATAGATATCCTAAAACTTTTTATTACTCTACTCAATGAATACATATCACAAAACATCATAAAATTATTGCATAATCTTTTGGAATTTGTGTAGCATGGTTAACAAAAGATAGAAAAACTAGTATGGTATATCAAGATGAATAAAACCTAGGATGTTGATGCATGGATTGATATTGAGGTTATTGGTTACAAGATCTTGAATTTTATCTTTAATTTTGATAACAAAGATAATATGATTCCTAGATCTACATGGGAAGCTATTGGATGAATAGCCCTCAACTATAACCTAGTGACCCTGAGCTTAGATGATTATAGAAAAGTTAAGCCTATTGGTATATTGGATGATGTCAAAATAAAAGTCTCAAAATTATCTTTGCAAGGTGATTTTGAGGTTATAGACATGAAGACTGTAGTAATGCACTACCTTGCATTGATAGAAAAAAATGGGCGTATGATGAATAAATAACTATCAATATAGTTAAAAATTAACTTGAGGCACATAAAGGTGATAAAATTATTGTCATTCCTCTCAATAGAGTGTACAATCCTTACATAATTCTACTTAAACTAGACTCCTATGTTCTAAAATAAACTAGTTGGATGAAAATCAATACTAAGGATAATCCAAAATCTTTGTGCATAGCTAAATGTAACTTATACCAATATGCTAAACCATAAGTATAATCATTGCTCACTTATAACTCAAGACATCAAAATAGTGGAGACCCAAACTAGTAACTATGTAACTAATGATAGATTAGTTTGTCATTAAATAATGTGCCTCTATGTCTGTAAAACCTCCCACTCAGTCAAAAGTTAATTTCTTATATCAAGATAAAAATCACATGTAAGACTACATACAGATGAAAAAGGAAGTCACTTTATCATGGAAAACATCTTCATATATCAATGGTGGTTTAGACACCCACCTCCTCAATTAGGCTTGAAGTTATCATGAACTCTAACTGATGTGAATGGTCTTTGTGAACTAGTGATAATTAGCTATGTACTATGAAATGTAAGACATCAATTATTTCATTCTATGTTTTCAATTCCATGTTCTGACCATCAATCAGTGAGTCAATGATTTAAATTATGCTCCAAAGGGAGTTGCTACAACATGGTGGGAAACTCATTGTAATGACTAGCTTGAATGAAATGACACTTTTGAGATCATGATCAATAGTTGCCATAGTTTATCTGCATCAGTTGAACATTCTTTCAATAAGGTGAGTGCCCCAAAATTCATGTACATAAGTGTGTTAAAGTTTGGAATGAGGAAAGTGTCACACCAAAATAATGGGTCTATATCTTCCACTATACACTTGTTCCACTACCAGTATCATAATACATGCACCAAGAACACATAAGAGAAACCAAGCATTGGGCACAAGTGCAGAGTGATTTTATATAGACATTTGTGTTCAAAGATGAAAATTCACTAGTCCATAATGCATTGTAAAAACTCAAGTATTTTTATGCCATGGGTGCACAAAAGACTTGAGCAACATAATAGAGTTTACTATGTATAAAAATGTAGCCTCTAATCTTAATGAGGGATTACAAAGGTAAAATTTTGCTAAGAAGGAAGAACAAGCTCTAACATAGCCATGTCACCATATATAAGATGAGGTATAAGATAGTGAAGATTCAAATTTTTATGGTGACCTGGAGTGACTTGTAGAACCACTCAAGGACACTGACACAACTATGACTAAGGAAGATGAGTTATACAAAAAATAAATTCCAAAATAGAAACATAAAAGGAGTATATAAGAATTTGTGGATGATGAAAAATGCAATATTTATCAACAACATATGAATAAGCATGTCACTAACATTAGAACTGAGGAGGTTCCAAAACTAGCAAGCATAGGTGATTACTAGATGGAAATTGAAAATTTGAAAGATCTATAACTGTTAAGGGTTTACCAAGATGTCTTTCCCACCAAATTCTAAAATTTTTGAGGAGTTGACTCATCTCTTGGTGAGATGCACATTGAATTGAAGGAGTGCACATAGTTAATCAATAAGTAGCCAGATAAACTTAATCCAAATATGAAGCTGAAAGTAAATGCCAAATCAGATAGAATGCAGGATGCAAGAATAATCTATCCTATAGAAAAATTTGATTGGGTAAGCCCCAAGGTAGTTCAACCCAAGAAAATATGAGAAATATGAGTATGTGGGACTACTACATTTTTAATGATGCCTATGTAAATGATCCATTTCTAATACCTTTCACAGATGAATTTTTGGAGTCTATCACAAGACACGAAGTATATTCTTTCATGGATGGGTTCAATGGATATCATCAGATTTTGATTGTGGAAGAGGCTAGATATAAAACAAATTTTTAAATAGAATGGGGTTATTTTGCAATAAAATAGGGTTATTTTCCATACAAGGTCATGCCTTTTAGCCTTAAGAATGTACCTATAGTGTTCTCTCATGCAGTGGTTACAACATTTAAGGATTTCATTAATGACTTCTTATAAGTTTACCTTGATGATTAGGTAGTATTCTCCCTATTTAAAGAGTATTTATCCTATCTACATTTAATTTTTGAATGATTTTGATCCCTATACATTTACTTGAATTTAAATAAATGCTTATTTTTTTACACCATTTGGAGTTTTGCTCGGACATGTAATATGCAGTGAAGGTATTCTGATAGATTAGGCAAAAATCATAGTAATACCAAGTATGTCTCCACCTATTAATTCCATTGAAGTGTGCTATTTTATCAGACATATAGGCTACTAATAAAATTTTATTAAAAGTTATGCAACTATCTGATCTTTGTTAGAAACATTACTGCACAAAAATTCAAAATTTATCTAGACCTCATAATGTCAAGTATCTTTTATTAAGCTAAAATAATGACTATTTACTACTCCTATACTAGTTTTTCCACATTAGTAAAACCCTTTCCATGTACATGCAGATGATTTGGGCATAGAATTTTGTGCCATACCTTTGTATCTCAAATATGGTGCACTTGATCATCCTATACACTTTGCTAGCTAGAAATTATCTGACATAGAGAAAAATTATAAAACCACTAAGTGAGAAGCACTGGAAATCAAGTTCACACTTCAAAAATTCTTGCATTATCTACTTGCAACACCATTTGAAGTCTTCACTAACTATTAAACCTTGTGATATCTGGACAACAAACCAATGCTAGGAGGATGAATCTCTCGATCGCTGATGATATTCCAAGAGTTTCAATTCCACATAAATGTCAAGCTAAGAAGGGAAAATGTAGGACCAAAACACCTCAATCATATTCCAAATGGGGAAAAACTAGAAGAATTACAAGAAGACTCTCTTGACACCCATATTTTTTAAGTCTCTATGATTCTTGAAAAACTTTGAAGCCATTGACAACTTCCTCGAACAAGGAATCTTTCTTGTGCTCTTTCAAGAGTGAGATAAAAAGTAGTTTGTGACTAGAGCACTACCATACACCATCATTAATGGGCTTCTATATCACTTTGAAAAGGATGAAGTCCTACAAAGGTTTGTCCTCAAACATGAATGACCTTAACTCTTGGAGGAAGCTCATCAAAGAGTTGTAAGAGGAAATATTGTAGGAGAGGTTATAACTAGAAAGATTCATGTTTGAGGACAACCTTTTGCAAGACCAACTCTTGGAGGAATCTCATAAAAGAGTCATAGGAGGAAATTTTGTAGGAGAGGCTATAGATAGAAATATTATATAGAGTGGACTATGGTGTTTAAATTATTTCTAGGATGTACACATAGTTGTGTAGCACTATGATGTCTACCAATGCATGGGTAAACCACTCCAAAAAGATGAGATGTCATTACATCCCCTATTAGTAGAGAAACCTTTCAAATAGTGTGGGATTTATTTTAGACTAATCAACCCACCAAATAAGCATAGTAAATCTAGATACATCATTACTATAATAGACTATTTTACTAAGTGGGTTGAAGTTGCTGCCACAAATAGTTGTGATGTAAAAGATGCAACAAAGTTCCTATATGAAAATATCATTACCAAGTTTGGATGCCCTATAGAGTTAGTAAGTGATTGATTAACATAATTTATAAATATCACCATAAAGGCCTTGACTAAAGAGTTTATGATCTCCCATCATAAAATCAATGTCTATCATCCGCAGGCTAATGGCCAAGTTGAAGCCTCCAATAAGGTACTAGGGAAAATGCTTTAAAAAATATGTGATGTCAAGAGGGATGACTAGGAAGATTACATTCCTAAGATCTTGTGGACATATCACACACATTACAAAAGGGATACAAGATTTATGCAATTTTAGTTGGTGTATGGTCTAGAAGCAGTCATGCTAATGGAATATCTAGTACCCAACCTATGCATTGCCATGGTCATATGACTTGGAGATCAGGAATCTCTTACTAATCAGCTCCTAAAACTAAATCAAATGGATGAATTCATATGTTGATAAGTATGGACGTAGGAAGTGCATAAGCAAAGCAACAAATCCTGACATGATAGGAACTTTTACCACAAAGAGCTTCACAAAGATCAACTAGTTTTACTATATGATAGTTGGTTCAGAGCATTCCTAGGCAAACTACAAATAAGATGGAAAGGGCCCTAAATTATACTTGGAGATCAAGAATCTCTTATTAACCAGCTCCTAGAACTAAATCAAATGGATGAATTCAGATGTAGAGAAGTATGGATTTAGGAAGTGCATAAGCAAAGCAACACATCCTGACGTGATAAGAACTTTGACCACAAAGGGTTTCACAAAGATCAACTAGTTTTACTATATGATAGCTGGTTTGGAGCATTCCTAGGCAAGCTACAAATAAGATAGAAAGGGCCCTACATTATACATGACCTAATGTATTAAGGAACCATGGTTTTAAGGGATATTTATGGAACCATCTTATTAGGGTAGGTAAATGGTTGAAGGCTTAAGCCCTACTATCAATAGTCTATTGATCTCATTCTGCAAGTTGAGTAGGTGCTGAGTAACACCATGTAGATTAGGATTTATCTATTTTTTAAGTTTTGTGTGTGTGTTTATTTTCTATTTTTTTTTATTTTTAGATGATCTTAATAATAATATTTGTGAAGTATAAAGACCAAGCATTATGCATTCTAGACATGTGTAGGAGGATCCATGTGTACCGTCAAAAAATTCAAAGAGAAGTGACTAAAAAATATTAAGTATAAGAAAGATGATAAAATTTAACCTTAAAAAGATACATTAGATAACAATCATCCATTGAAATTAAATACAAGATCCAAGGGTTGATTGACATGATCTTCAACAAATTATTAGTTAGTCAATATTAGCTACTCATACCCCTCATACAGATACCAAAGAACATAATGGCATAACTCCACACATGTGCCAATGACTAACAATTTTAATGGCTAGATTAGATGCAGATTTACCAAATCCACCATTGCATTCAAGATGACTAGATAACTAAGCATGGCCTGGACATGAAATATAAGAGGAACCACATCTATAAAGGCTAACTTTGAACACCAAGTCACATTCTATCCTTAGCTTATTTTTATGAACTATAGCTATCAAGAGCCAAAACATTTTCATTGCATATATCATATAGATCATTTAGATTTCTTCTCATGTAGCTATAGATACTATGCAGCTAATCTAACCCCTATCAAAAGCATAAAAGGAAGCTATGGGTGTCGATATGGTGCTTCAACAAACCAAGTAAAGTGATCAGGAGCTATTTTAGTACCTCTATGAATTTAAGCAAAAGCTATTTCAACCTTATCTTATTAACTTCATGCAACCACTCACTCTCACATCTCCCCATATATTTCATAACATAGACATTGAGTGCATGTTGTAGATGCTGACATTTGATGACCTAGGAGAGATAGTTCAATTATTGCTTGGGTAATATAATGAGGACATAATCTATTTAGGCCTAGATGAGAATGTGGAAATCAATACACAAACCAAGACCCAAGCCTTGGGTATTCTTATGTGTGGAGATTCCCTACTACCCTACAAGACCAAAATGCCTCTAATATTTTAATAAGTTTAGGACCTATATGTGTGATAAAACCAAGGGATTCCCATTGATGAAATCTCCAACAAACTAGTATGCATTCTCATCCAGTGTATTAATAGAAGATTTTGGTAGATGATTAAGTCTACCAAGAAGATACCTAATAGAGTTATGACATGCTCATAGGATGACCCACCAAAATGAAGAATTCAATTGGCCCAATTACTTCATCTAGGAATTGATCATAAAAATCAAAAATTATTGCACCACTCCTAGGTAGATGTTCTAGTATCAGTTTTTGATCTTTCTATTTGACCTCATGTAGTGGAAATCACCTGAGGGACAAGTACACTTGGATATGGATTTTTGGCCAGCTTAGTATTTCTACAACATAATATGGATGTAGGAACGTAGATCCCTCACACATGAGGGGAAGTTCAAAATTTTATGGGAGGAGTACCTAGACCTCATTACTACACACCCCAAAGTGCCACCTAATATTATGTAGTACCTAGGCCAACATGCATAGTCACTTTACTACCCAAGGGAGTATTCATCATAATTCATGAGCTATCATAATAACCATTCAAACTACTTCCCTTCTTCATCAAGATGCATATGGTGCAGGCCAAAGTATCCTGACAAAAAGAGCATGCAGATAGCCAAACAACCCCTTTAAAATCTATACCATAGGGTGCAAACATTCTTACTATATAAAAACAAAAGTTATCATCAAGATCATAGTAATAGAATGGGAAGCATAAATTAGATATACATTTCATGTCCCCTCCCCCAAATCAAACAATATGTAGCATGATGACTTAGAAGGATGATCCAAAGGTGTCACAGATAACTAGATCTTGTGACCTCTTGGAGATGGGTACCAATGTGTAGGAAGTCTACTAGGTCATGTTCATAGATATAGATTGAGACTAATATGAGAAAGAGGAGGATAAAGAGCTATTTTTATGGAAGGCAGTGCACATAGTAAAAATTTAGAAGTAGGCTTTACTTGAGCTATGGGTAGAACTCCCAACTTACCCACCTTCCATAATTATCAACATATTTAAAGAAGAGGTAGAGAAAATTTAGTGTAGAATGGACTTATTCCAACCTTTGACTACTCTAACATTTACACCTAATGTTGTATTTGCATCTATACTAGAGAGTCCACCGAAACAACTTGTGTGCAGGCTCAGAACATGGTGGGAGGCAAGAGTCTCCCCTATCTTGGAGGAATGCAAATTTGTTTGACCAACTACTACATAAGAAGCACAACCTACTCTTAAATCTTTTGCATCACCACCATGATGTAGATTTGTCACAATCTATAGAAAGAAGCAATAGGTTCCAAATTTAGAGTTGTAACTAGAGGGTTACCCACCATCACCATAGGCATAAGATGTTGAGGAAATTACACAAGATCAACCAACAATAGAGGAACAACAAACCACCAAGGAGGAAGTCATTCCCATAGCTAAATACCAGCTTAAGAAGGAAGAAAATAATAGAAATAAATAAAAATCACATTAATAATGAGAAACACAACAAGATAAAGAAGCTAAGGCCTCAAAAAAGGCCAAATAAGTAGAGTCAAACATAAAAAAGGCCCAAAATATGGCCAATCAAGCCCAAGAAATAGTTATCATAGCATAATAAGTGTAGGAAGAAAAAGATAAAAAGGAAAAATAAGAAGTAGAAAGACAAAAATAAGATGTGGTAGACTGGGTGAAACAACAGGCAGAGGAAGTTGGCCAAAAAAAGAAGAAAGAACATGATGGATCCCTATGATAATAGTAAGCATAGGCACAAGCACAAGCCTAAGGATAGGCCCAAGCTAAAGGAACAAGAGAAGAGGATGAGAGAACAAGAAGAACAAAGGAAGAAAAAGAATAAGAGAAAAAGCATAAAGAAGAAGATGATGAGAGAAAGAAGTAGAAGAGAAAAAGAAGAAAGAAGAGGAAGAGAAGAGCAAGAAAAAGGAAGAGGATAAGAAAAGAGAGGATGAAGAAAATAAGAAGCAAGAATTAAGAAGAAGAGGAGGAGAAAAAGGAGGAAGAAGACATGAAGAAGAGGTCAAATGAAAGATGGTTGAAGATGTTTCACAATAGTATAAATTGATAGTAGAGGCCACAACACAACAAGAAGCACCACCCACAACTTAGGCATGATCCTAGATGCCACTAAGAAGTGTTTAGATTTGGGACATCCCTCCAGTCACTACTTGGTGCACTACCTTTTCACTTCCTCTAGCTATTATGCCTTGTCCTAACCCTTTATCCTTAGCAAGCACATTGGTCACACTCTTAGTCAAGTAGGAGGATTGACTTGATGTCTCTTGATTGCTTTTGAAGAAGCAGTTAGAGGGTGTTGCAGCTTTCTAAGAATCCATCACATAAAATTCCAACTCCCTAAAACAAAAGTAGAATAAAAAAAGGGTAGAGAATGTGAATCTTAGGGGTCATCTTCAATAAAATACAAATATAATCAAATATACTTTCCTAGAC
Organism: Torreya grandis; assembly: GCA_037957365.1. Classification (NCBI taxonomy): domain Eukaryota; kingdom Viridiplantae; phylum Streptophyta; class Pinopsida; order Cupressales; family Taxaceae; genus Torreya; species Torreya grandis. The sequence continues at coordinate 864,964 of JARHVA010003667.1, forward strand.
TTGGCCTCTCAAGTAATTAGGGACCAAGTGATGTTAGACTATAGAAATCTCAAGACCTTAGTCTCAAAGCTTACAAAGGATTAGTGTGTAACACAAAAAATTCTCTTAGTTGGCATCTTGGGTCATAGTTTGAAGATTGGTGTCACTACTTTGATGACTCTATTGGAGGAGTATCAAGCCATTATTAACATCATAACCCTCCAATCCCATCAAATCACATGCAACCTACTAAACTAGAAATAATAGATTGATAATGCACTTATTTACTCTAGCATAGACATTGTTGTAGCTACCATGGCCATCACAATAATGCATAACCAGAATGCCTAAACTAATGAAACTAACCTTACTCTTTAGAAATCTTTCAATGTTAGGGATAATATGCATGACTAACTCCTTAGTTGGTAGTAAGACCTAAGTCACAACACATTTGTAGGCCTTCAAGTGGAATTACATGTAGAAAAGCTAGAGCAATTCAACACATAAATTCAACTAAATGTCAAAAATAAAAAGGTATAAATGAGTACCACTAAGTAATTGGACTTGAAGAAACTCATTATATGTTACGCACCAATATGCATCCTAATTCACATGGTTCATGAAGTGATGCTTGATTAGGATGCATTCAAATATGACCTAGTTTCATTATGTAGTGAAATGGCCCTAATCCTCAAAGTTCCTCTATACAAACCACCATTAGAGATCCATCAATAACTCACATAGTGTATGGTTTCTAAGTCTAGGGCCAAGGATCCTGTTAGTTAGCCTTCTTATTCAGCAACATCATCTGCTTCTAGTTGAGTATTATATAATGCACAATTTTTGAAAAAAAATTATAAATTTTTGAGCAAGTTTTTTTTGTATTAGGGATGATTAGTGAAACAAGCAGGGATAGGATGGTTGAAAACCCATAAAATGTGGCCACCTAGTTATGCTAGCTTATTAAAAACCCAAAAGGGTGGTATGTTGGTATGCTACTTAGTTGAAATCTTGAAAGGGTAGCTAAATAGTGCATAACAGGTGAAAACCAAAAATGGTGCCTTAAGCAATTATTGCAACTCTTGTTAGTCTACCTAATGTTTTCAAATTATAACCTCAGTACATAGTCAGATGAACCTATGATTTTATCTCAAGACAAGACAACATTTTAATTTTGGGAAAGTTTTGGGAGAAGAAAATGGACAAGTAAAGCTACATAAGATATTCTTTGAATATTCATGTGTTATGTATGAAATTGTCAGATATATGTATTTTGTCCTATTCTCCACAAGTTGTAAAGGAATATAAGATGAACATTCTCCTCTCTTTGGCACCAATGTATGAGAATAAAATGAATTGTCATGAACTATAATGACTATATATGTATGTTTGTATGAAGAAGATGATGACCCTTTCATTGAGATCAATATAGAATTTCTGGTTATGGTTACCTATCATATTTATTATTTGTTTTATCATGTTTAATGTTTGGTTTAATCTTACATAAAAGTAATTTGAATGCTCTGCATACCTTAAGAAAACTTTGGTTTAATCTTAGTTCGTATCTATCACATTATAATTCATTTTTGTTATGTCTTTACTAATTATGAGTTATTTTTAGCATCCTATAGAATATAACAAAACTTATATATCCTCATCTTTATCAAGTTATATTACATTAAGAACCTCTGATAATAATCACCAATGCATAGATCTTGAAAAAACTCTCACTTTCAAAAAAATAATGGTGCCTTAAAAGGAGTAGTAGGTTGATGTAATGTGTGTTTAAATTTTTAGATGGAAAGGGCAATCTCTAGTTTTAAAATTTTGAAAAAATGTGGGTTTATTATTTTTTAATCAACTTCCCCAAAAAAAAATTATGTCCTCTTGGAGTAAAAGTTAAGCACTTTTGGGTTGAAAGTGACTAGGGGCTTAACTCCCATGCAATTGGGGACTAAGACCTAAAATGGGATGTCCCCCTCCCTCTTTTTTATTGATTTAATTTATGTGGTAGTGATGTATCCCCAAAAATATCTCCACTTTTGAAATGAATAGTGTCACTTTCTACTTGATCAAATTTGATGTCCTCCTGAACATCACATAGTGACATTATAAAGAAGGAGAAGGTGGGTATAAATTGGGGTCTACTCAAACAAGTGATGGATATTGTAGTGTGTATGTGCACTGGGTAGAACCCAAGGTATTTTTAGGTCTTGGGTGGAGTGAATACCATGTCTAAACAAGGGGAAAAGTCTATATTGTGTCTATGTAGGGTCTAAAACTTGATAGATTTCCAGGCAATGGTCGAAGTCCAAAATTTATGTGATTAGGGGTCAAAACATGAAAATTTCATGACTAAGGGTCAAAACCTAAAATTTGTTCGAGTAGAGGTGGAACCCAATACATTTTTTAATAGGGTAAAATGTCTACTACCAAAAATGTCTATCGAGGGGTCAAAATCTACCAAAGGATACCAAATGTGTGAAACATCTATCCAAACTTGTTTTTATACCATATAATGTTTTCCAACTATCAAAACTACTTATGAGTGCTAAAAATTCTATTGAGTTGAATACATATCCAAAATTGTGTATTTTATACAACCCCTTGAAAATCTAGCAAAGACCTACTTCAACTTTTGTCAAACCTAGAAATGGTTTTTCCTCAGTCATCAAATGTATAGATTTTTGTAGAATTCAAAAAATAGCCTTGAACCCCTCCAAAAATGGTTGAAAATTGACTATCATGAAACTAGGTCATGTTTACAATCATTCATAGGGTTTTCCACCTTATAAATTCAATGGCATTGTCCATTTTTTACTTTAAGTCTCCGGATATGCATATTTTCATGAATTTTTTAGAAACCCCACAAAAACCTAGAAATTCAAAATCAATGAAAAATATTGAATAAGTTAGAATGCTAGATATCACAATAGAATTGATGTCATTCATCTACCAACTCATGTCTAATACCATGTCAAAGTGGGCCAAAATCAAGAATCAGACTAGATAGGGTCAAATGTATGAAGCTAAATCTATATGGAGTAGTGAAATCTAAAGAACATCTCAAAAATGAAAAAGATTATATTCACAACCAAAAAGTTGTATTAACATTCATTTATTCATTATCTAAAAAGTACATAGGAAGGTACATTATACAGTAAGGAATTAGGTCACCTAGAAAGGTAGTTAACTCAACTCATAATTAAAAAATGACTTAAATTACATTTCCCCTAATGACCTATTATGAACATAAGCAAGCTAATTAGACTATGTAGGTAGAACCACATAGTGGAAAAAATCTTACACTAACATTATCCATTGTGTGTGGCCCTAAGCCTTGTGTGACATTTTTTTATTTATTGAGTATGGCCCTTGCCCTTGTGTGAACATTTATTTTCTATTGTACGTGACTCTTTGACTCTATTTTTTGTGTGGATAAATTTAGGATTGTTTGTTGATCTTGTTAGTGCCATGATCCATATCACACACTCTTATTCTTCTTAGAAGTGCCATGATACATATTATACCTTTTTTCACATAGTTATTACTTAGTTTATGGATGATCATGGTTATCTTTATTATTCATTTGTTTCTCATACATAAATATGACATTTGTATGCATAGGCTTCATGTCTCATACATACTCAGATACTTTATTATTAACTATGATGACATATTCTCCACATGTTATTATATTTACATTGCTTACATATTTTATATATAATATAATGTCTTTAACTATTACCTTTAGAGATAGTTAATTCACAAGCTTCATTCCTCACCTCAAAATTGGGCATGAACAATAGATTTTATTAGATATTAAGCCTTCATAATTATAGAAATAGGGTTTACATATATTATTATAGGATTACTCAAATTATGAAAACTTTGACATAGATTGAGGGTATATGCATGGGCATATGTCATAAATTTCAAAGGATTATGAGATATTTCACTTCTTCTTCTTCTTCTTCTTCTTCTTCTTATTATTATTATTATTATTATTATTATTATTATTATTATTATTATTATTATTATTATTATGTAGGATATCACAATGGGGGCATATAAGTGGCATATGTTCACATTTTCACATATATCAAGATATATTGGCATATATTATATGACTCAAGTTACTCAAATTACTAAATGGAATGGAAAATCATGTCATTCTCTATTCAATATCACTCAAATTTATTATAGAAACAACATATGCTTAGGTATTACTTATAAATTACTTAGACATTACTCATATTGAATCATATAGTCTATCTATAGTGAATGATTCAAATTTATTAGGAATTTGTAATGGATTTTACTTTACACAATAATATTGAATTGTATGGGGATGAATTTAGGCATAGATTGATTTATAAGCACTTCTTATATTTTATAAACCCATAATGGATTATTATTTTATGCAATGATATTTAGTTTTATGGGGATGAAGTTTGGCATAACTTTAATTATAATCGCTTCTTAGATTTTAGGAACCCATAACGGATTCTAATTTTCCACTATGATTTGAGTTGTGTGGGGATAAATTTATCCATAACATAGATTATAGGCACTTATTAATTTTAAATGAGGGTTGTGGCATATTCATCTCAACCCAATTTTTAACTCAGGCATATCTAATGGGTCATGATCAACCCATTCTCCATTGCCTCTAAAAGATAAGTTTCTAGTTTGGTTTTAGTAAATGTGTATTTTTTCATTTATATCATATTTCATATATGTTCATTATTGTTAATTTTTTAATTTTAAATCATAAGTAAAAACTATTTTCTACATGTTTCATTATAGGTTTGCTTGGAATAAGACACATCACATAGTACACACTATGGGAAACACCCATCATGGTTATCCTTAAGTATCACCTTGATCCTTTTATTCTAGAAATTTAATTAATAGAATAAAAAAGAGGGAATTTAGACACTCATATTTGTATTAGACACTTGACAATGTGTTATTTGACCAAATCTTAACCTAATTGACTTATGCTTAAATGCATTAATCTTATTTTTCATTCCTCATATCCATTCTCATATAGGGTTATAACCATTCCAGTTTGTTGTTATTGTTACACATTATATTCTTAGTCTCTCTACCCATTCAGCTTAATATCATTTTTATATTTTATTCTAGCCTCAATCATTGTTCATGTTTTATGTGCAGTGCTTTTGTGATCGACTTGTCCACTTAGGATGAACTTGTCCCTACCCTTTAATAGCTAATTTTTAAAATTAAAAATTCTCATATGGGTTATTTTTCATGTTTCATATGTTTTTTTAGAGGAAATGACCTAAAATGTTAACTATAAAATCAAATCAAGCCTAAGCATTAATCTATCTAACATTGATCTAACAAGGCACTAGAAAACACTCTACACATTGAGAATATAATCCCTAAAGTTTTTAATTATGCATATCCTGATGGATGTAGAGGAGAAGCAATTGGAAAAAAATGGAGAATTCTTTGATGTGGAACAGATAAAAGGAATTTGGTGAGACGTGCTTTGCTGTATCCATGAGTACTTTATCCTTGATGGTAGGAATAAAAGAGTTCACAAATTTCATTTTGTTTTTCTCAACCACTTTAGGCATAAGGATAGAATTTCTTTCCCTTTCTATCTACGTTTTTCATTGATTCAAAGCTTGTATGCCCATAAAAAGAAGGAGTCTCGTCCCATTTTACATAAAGGTCTGATACTTCTCATAGAGGGTTTTTGTAAAAATAAATCCATAGCCTCAATTCCTTTTTCTGACAAACATAAGGGTTCCAAAAAGTGTAAGAAGGATGAGAATGTTAAAGGGATAGAAAAGGCAAAATTAAAACCCTTTAGTTCTCAAAAACAAATTATAGAAGAGGATTTTGAGTTGGAGAGTACTAAAAGTTCTGAGAAGGATGTCCTGAAGGAAGAGGAAGGGATGAATGCTGGGGAGTCCAGTTCCAATTTGGATAGATATCCAGAAACTAAAGGAAAATTTGAGAAAGGGAATGAAGAGGATATAATTGATGGAAACTCAGAATAGATCAATTCTGAAAATGAGGGTAATCAGATTGTGTATAGGGAAGGTGATAAAGACAAAGATATCTTAATTGATGATCCAATTCCTATGAGAGAGGAAGATCATATGGTTTTGGCTTCTACTCCTACTATGGAGACTAGGGGACAAGAAGAGGAGGAACCTGTTAAGCATGAAGACCCTGTTGAGACTAGAGAGGAGAAATTGATGGATAGGGAGGAACAAATTGAAAAGGTTGATTCCCCTCCAAATAAGATTGTAGAAGATATTTGTGATTCTCCGCAGAGGGAAACCAAGCTTTCTTTCTTGCATTCTACCAAGTCCAAAGCTGACTCTATTCTCCAAGTTGATTCTTGGATCTATAATGAAATAATGGAGCTAAAGAAGAAAGTGGAAACAATGCAACACAATCAGGATGTTGATCAGACCAAAATTAACCACTTGGAGGTGCAAATGATAGATATCCCAAAAAAACTTAAAGATTATGATCATAACCTTATAATGCTCATCAAGGAAAGTAGAACAAAGATGGAACAAGTAACATCAAGCATTTGCGCTACTTCAACTAACCTTGGTAAAAGAGCAAATGAAGAAACAATATCCTTGGAGGGTCTAAGTAAGAGGACAAGGCAAAGTTCGAGGAAGAAATCCTTGCAAGTTGCTACTACTTTAGCTGCTAAATCCATTCAGCAAACTACTACGATTGGGAAGGAGGCTGTAAAGATGATTTTGGAATTGCAATAGAAGACTAGGTTCTTCTTTGTTGGTTTGTTCCTGATCTAGTCTTTATTGCTGGGTGTTGCAACTGGTTTTTGTTTTTGGTTTTTTTCTTGGTTATTGGTCAAAAACCTTATTTGAGGTTCCAGGTCCTTGTAAAGCCTGGGTACTTTTATTAGTCTATGTTTGTGGTTTCAGGTCCCTGTAAAACCTAATTTTGATGCTAATTTTTAGTAGGTTTTAGGAAAGCTTTTCATGGTGATTGTTAATGTTTTATCCTTTTTGATACTATTAAAGGGTTTCGGGGTCCCTTCAAAACCTGCTTTTACCTTAATCTAAAACAAGCCAAAATTTAGGTTTGAATATTATTTTCAAGTTTAAGTCATAGTTATTAAGTGTTGAAATCCACACTCATATTTTCATAGCATTTAAGATTACATAGATTTCATACATTCTATTAGGTGGGATAAATACAATCCATTTGAATTCCCACTTTGGAGTATTGGAAATGTAATTAGCACTCAATCATAGGGGACATATGAAGTCAAATTAACCCATCCCTTTCACTATTTTTTCCTATTTATAGTTGTTTCATTGTAAAATGAAAAAGGTTGGGATTTTGAAACAAAGAGAAGGAAAATAGAGTTACTTATGTAGGATAAAAATCATCTAATCACACAAGAGCACTTCAAATACATAGGCATACTCATCTAACAATATTGAATTTCACTTAGATAGTTGCATACCCTGGGAAGTGGGGACATATCCAATTGACACAATCACTTTATTTTTAGATATGAGTATTCTTGAGATTATTCTATTACATTCTAAATGATTGTATCACTCCTATAGACCTAGATTCATCTGAAACAAGCTAAGTACCATATTTTCCTAGAGTTTTCTAGAAATAGAAAGTTATTATATTTAGCTATCTATAATCATTCTTTTAATTAATTGTATATCTAAAGAAATCTAAGTTATTCAATAATTTTATTCATATTAGGGTCACATAAATCTTAAAATAAATAAAATAGTCATCTAGTAGTAATTGAGATAAATTCATATTGAATATTTAAGTAATATGAATTAAAGAAGGCTAAGGGATGTTCATGATAAATTTTAGACTTAGATTTTTTGTACCAAAAATAGACCCATGGGATTACATGCTTGTTAAAGGCATTGCATATTTATATAAAATGGGTAATAATTACAATCATAACTTGAGTTAGAAAATAAAAAGTATGTATAACCATTATACACATGAGTAATATATGTGAATGACCAAAAAATATAATTTAGGTCTATAATAGTCTTAAATATGGAGATTTAAAACCTTAGGAAGGAATATGAAACCCTAATGAAAACCCCAAGGTTTGATGTGGTTAATATAAGTATTAAGTTCATAATATGTTTATTCTTATTTTGAGTGTAACCTAAACAAGATAAAACTTATTAATATTCATATTATCTAAGATGTGTCTAAATTAATCAATTTTGAATGAAATAATAAAATTTTCAATTTCACTTAAAAAAATATGGAAATCACTAAGAGGATTAGGGTAATTAGTATGTTATTTATATTTTATAATCTGATACTATGTGTAGGTGTAAGAGAAGACTAAAAATGGATCAAGATTTGCTCAAATCATGAACCTAAATATTTGAGACTACAGGGACAAGTTTATCAACCTTTGTATGCCTATGTTAGATGTGATCATTTGGTACTTTGAAAAATGTTTCATTATATATTTTTACATGAATATTATGGCATAAATCATGATTATTTCTTGTAAACTTTCACCTTGTGTGATATCAAAATCTCTTTATGTCCCCAAATCTAGAAAACTTGTCTCATTCACTTAAAAACCCTAACTCACCTTTGAAACTAGGATTGGGCCTAAAAAGGGGGAATAAATATGGGTAAACCTAAACCCAACCAACCCCTCTTGTGTGTTGAACACTACTTATGTTTATAATACTTCAAAGAGAGATCAAATTGATGTGGATCTCTCATTTAGGTGTATCTATGAAATGGTTTTCCTTTAGATGAGTGCAACCTATGATCGAGCCTTTAGCACTTGACAATGGAAAACTTGGCTTGGATAATGTGCTTCATACTTTGATAGGTATTACTCCTTGTGTCTAGTTTATAATCTATGATATTAATGGCAATCCTTCTCAATGTGCAAGTGATAGATAAATTCTTAATAGAAGAGTCTTATATGAGTGTTAGATGGGTAATAGGATTATACTTATCATGTATAAATAGATAAATATTTTGGTAAATCCTCATTACATCAACATGTAAAATACATGGGTTGACCCATAAAGATGATTTAAATATTGAAATTTATTTTTGTTAGGCATGTGGATAGATCTAATAGAGGTGAATGGATACAAAAATTTAGAGTTGTCTAAGTATGGAAAGGAATGTCTAAAAAATTGAGACAAAAATCTAATGATTAAGATATATTTTAATTAGGATAATAAATATATTATGCATAAACTAGGAAATTCATTTAGGTTATTGATACAAAATTAGGAAGGTCAATCTCATAAAAGACAAATAGATAGGAGAGAAGGATGTGCAAGATCCATATGCTTGCACAAAAGTCATATATGGTAAATATGTCAAGACTAAAATTTTTAAATTTATAATTCTAAATTATAGTGTCTATATTAACATATGAAGTCTTATGTTTGATAGGAGAGTGATAGAAATGTGCTCATTTTATAATATGTTGAATAATGAATAGAACTAACTTAGGATGTGATAGAGTAGGGAATGCCTATTTTAAGACCTAAATATACCTCTGATATAATGATCATTAAAGCAATAATCTTCTAAGAATATCAATAATATGTGTGTTTATTGGCTTATAGAATGAACCTTTCAGGCTGTATAACAAGTTGTGATGGAGGGGTGAAGGAAATGTCTTTGGCTGAATGGGATAAGTATCCCATTCAGCCAAAGACATTTCCTTCACCCCTCCATCACAACTTGTTATACAGCCTGAAAGGTTCATTCTATAAGCTAATAAAGAATTATATTATTGATATTTTTATAAGATTATTACTTTAATGATCATTATATTAGAGGTATATTTAGGTCTTAAAATAGGTGTTCCCTACTCTCTCACATCCTAAGTTAGTTCTATTCATTATTCAACATATTATACAATGAATGCATTTCTATCACTCTCCTCTCATACATAAGACTTCATATGTTAATATAGACACTATAATTTATAATTATAAAGTTGAAAATTTTAGTCTTGACATGTATTTACCATACATGACTCATGTGCAAACATATGGATCTTGCACACCATTCTCTCCTATCTATTTGTCTTTTATGAGATTGACCTTCCTTATTTGCTATCAATAAATGATGAGGCCAGGATATGCCCAATAAATGTATGATAAATGACCTCATCTTACTCTCTCTTTCTATTAAGTTTGATTACATTTTGTAACTTTTATTTTGATCTGAGATGAGTTAGGATGTGATTATCCATCTTTTGTTGATTGTGATTCTAACATTTAAAAATACCTGTAATTCCTAACAAGTGTGTTGGAAAATTCTAGTTTTGCAATAAAATAGGTCATCATTAGGCTAAAGAACAAATATGAATTGGATTGCATGTTGTTGAAAGCATTAGACTCAATTCAGATTAGTTTCAGAACCTGTAGAATCTATTCTAGAATCATCACAGTTAGTTCTAAAACTTGCAAAATCTATTCCAAATCCATCATAGTTAGTTCCAGAACTCCACCATACTATTTCAAGTTGTTGCATTTTTGGAATTAGCTCCAGAACTCTATATTTAGCTCGATACTCCTACAGATAAGCTCTAGAACTTTTGTGGCTAGATATGGAACTGATGAGGATCTATTCCAAATAGCTGATGATCTATCAGATCAATGATCCCATTAAATCAAAAACAAATTCCCAATTTTCCAAACTTATAGAAGCAAAACATTTATCACACAACTAGACATCTAGCCACATCTTGATTCATCATCTATTATGGGCATGATTTAGTTCCATCGTATCTATGAAATAGTTACATCCATCAAAGCATCTATATATACAGACCTAGGAATTTAGTAGAAAATATATAGATATAGAATATATAAGATAGAGAAAATCATTAAAGAATAGAGAGATAAAGGATAGATTAGTACATTTGTAATACAGAATGTTTTATCAATGAAATAGCCATTTCTATTTTGAAAGCAAATTAAATTGTTCAAATCATGTTCTAGGCGGAGCAAGGGCCCACTCCTCCAAAGAACTAGGATCTTCATTTTTATCAATATTTATATTTATATCCACAAAATTAAATAGGTAACTCTATTAAATTCATAAATTCTTTTAACTCCTTAAAGTTAAGATTTGTTGTAAATTTGTTCTTGCAAGCATTTTAGATTAAATTTTTATTTCTACAATGTGTGTTTGTTTCCAGTAATCTATTTCATTTCTATAACATGTGTTTGTTTCTAGAAATCTATTTCATTCCTACAATGTGTGTTCATTTCTAGCAATCAATTTAATTTCTAAAATGAGTGTTTATTTCCAGCAATCTATTTCATTTATGCAACATGTGTTTATTTCTGACAAATTTGCATAGTTTGATTCCAATAAGGTTTTAACCAAGAAATCCTTAAGACATTAAAAACCCCCCAAAACAAAAAAAAATACAAATAACTCCATTCAATTACTAAATCGCTATGATTCTTCTTATTACATATAGATTTAGACACAACCCTGGTTAAATATGACATCAACAAAAAGTTGATTAAATGAAGGGGATGACAACACCCATCATTTTTGGTGCCATTGCCAGGGAACACTAGTTGGAATTTTCTAATTAGGTGTCAACAAAAGCAAAAATCATTCATTTAGTAATTAAATAAATTTTCCCTAATTTATGAGTAGATCACGAGATTCCAAGGGTAGATTTCTCCCTAGAATATTTAAACAAGAATTTCCATCATCCTCTAGTTTGAGAAAGGATGTTGAGCGAGAATTGGAGGCACCATTATCTCCTACAAGACAAGAAGCAAAATTGCCATCTTTGGAATTTTTGGATTAGTCACCAGAACCAAGTAAAACCTTAGGGAGGAGGATTATTTCTCAAGATCCATTGAGGTAAATTTTTGATTCTCAATTTAGTAGTCAACCCCCTACTCCTAAATTTTCACCATCCCTAAAATAGACCACATACCACATTTATTGGGAGAAGGGATTAGAAAATACCAGAGAGATGGCATGAGAATCTAGAAGAGAACCTAAGAGAGCCTTTACCTATCCCATTCAGATTGAGGATGATGAAACCACTATGAAAAACATTTCACCTGCACACTTGCCCACATTTAGAGGAATGTCATCTGAGGATCCTGACCAATTTCTATTTGATTTTAAAGTACTATGTCAAACTTATGATTACAAGATAGATAATAAAAAACTAAAGTTGTTTCCATCTACCTTGAAGGACATAGTAATGAGGTGGTTTATGGGATTAACATCTAATTCTATTACCAATTGGGAACAAATGGAAACTGTCTTCCTAGATAAATATCAAGATTATTATAGAGGAAGAAATTGAAAGGAAGAATTTTTGAAAATCAAATAGGAAGAAGATGAAAATATGGAAGATTATTTGGACAAATTCCTCTTTGTGAGTAAAAGATGTGGATTTGTACTTCAAGAAGATTTAAGTAAAACCATTTTTATCAAAGGTCTGGATCATGAATCTAGGGAAACCCTTGATATAATTGGTGAAGGAAACATTTCTCAATTAAGAATGGATGAAATCATAGAAATTTGTAAAAACTATTCAAGAACAAGGGGTGGACCTAGAAAGGGGAAAATAGTTAAAAATTTGAATCTAGATATGAACAAATTAATGGATGAATTGGAAAACTTTAAAACATATATATTAGTTCAAGTAACCTCCACCATGGATGGATTGCAATCTAAATCAAATGCCCAACTTGAACCATTAGCCATGTATTGTCCTAAATGCAGGAAGAAGCATGCAATAAGGGAATGTCCTTTGGATAAAATGGAAGTATGTCTTGTCTGTGAATCTAAAGAACATGATAATCATGCTTGTTCTCTTCTTCCACTCATAAAATATTACCTCAAAAAAAACCAATACATCATCCACCACAAAAGAATTAAATTTTATTCAGAGACAACCTAACCAAGGATAGTTTATGCCAAGACCAGCTTCTAATCCCTGGATGATGTCATGGGCAACTCAAATAGTACCAAAAAGTTGGGGATATCCACCTTGGACCCCTTAACCCACATGGCATCCTCAAGATTGGTCAAGTCAATCTTGGTATACTCAAGGACATTAGCAACCTTAGGCTAGTCAATGAAATCCTTATGCTTGGCCACAACCTAGATGGGGCCTAGCAATTATGTGCAAGGAAAAACATATCCAAATTAGAGCCAACAAGCCATAATGGGACCTCCAATACAAAATACATAGATTGAAAATATAGTCCAAACCTAAATTCTAGCACAACCAGTAGAAAACCCAAGAAACAAATAAACAGCTCCTGTATACGAAACATAACTAGAAAAATCAATTGATTTAAATACAATGGATTGTAAAAACATTCAAACTAGATCTGGAAAAATAGCTAGCAGTCCACCTGTTATAATCACTGAGATGATAGAAGAAGCTAAAACCCATAGCACAGTTACACCTAAGGAAGATGACAAAGAAAAAGATAAGGAACCAAAAAAAAAATCTACTGAGATTCTATTTCTAGAAATACTTAAAGAAACCATAGACTTAAGGAATCTAAATTGGTGAAAGAACTAAGAATATTGAATATTGAAATACCATTTTTATAAGCAATTAAGTATATTCCAGAGTTGAACAAGTTAACCAAATTGTTATGTTTTAAAAAACCTGGAAGAAAGAAGTAGTACCCTAGGAATATTCAGGTAGATGGGAAACTTGCTGATTTATTAGCAAAAAAATCCTACTACCTAAATATGGAGATCATGGAAGCCTTGTTATTTCTATTTCTATAGGGAATAAGGATATACATAACATTTTTATTGATTTAGGTGCAACTATCAATGTAATAATAGTGGACACTTTGAAAACATTACCATTAATAGGCATACAACCTACTAATACCATATTGTAGACATCAAATCAGTCTGTAGCAAAACTAGGAGTTATTAAAGATGTGGTAGTAATGGTGGAATCATGGGAATATCCAGTTGACTTCCTTATATTGCAACCAAAAGGTAAAAGACTTGGTTATCCCATTATTTGAGGGAGACCATGGTTAGCTACAGTTACTACCTTAATTGCTTGCAGGTCAGGTGATATGACTATTTCAAATGGTAATAATTTTAAGAAAATTTCATTATATCCATCTGCACAACTTTTTATTGATAATAAAGCAAAATTATGAGTTGATAATCTTGATATTAATGAGCAAATTCTATCTTCTTTGGCTATGATAACATTGCAAGACCATGTATGGGAAATAGATGATATGGTTAATCCTTCATTAAATGAACATCAATCATCATTAGAGCAATCATGATTAGTTCTAAAACTATCATAGTTAGTTCTAGAACCATCACAGTTAGTTTCAAAACTACACCAATTCTCTGTAAGTGAAGATAACTTCACCTCAGAGGAACATGATTTCTCTTGGGGAGAAGAAGGATCTGTAGCATTAGATTTATAGATATCAGGAGATGGTGAAGAATTTTTGGAAAATAGCAGTAATGAGGAGTTTGACATACAACAAGATAAGTATCATAACTCTTCATGTTGTCCTTTGTCTAGCATTATACCTCTAAGAACTTTTAGAGATGTTTCTACATGTCATATATTATTACCACATACTTGTCCACTAAACACCTTAATGGAACCCTTTCAACAAATTAGTTCATCATATCCTAGAACCAAACATGTTGAGATTCAACCAAACAAAATTTGAATATTAATAGTTGGTTAAAGAATGATGAAGTCAAACTGTTTGATGTTTTGAAGGATCATACTAAAGCATTTGCTTGGGACTATAGAGATGTGAAGTGAATTCATCCAAGTATCTACATCCATCACATTTATACTAAAAATATTAGACCAGTTAGGCAACCTTAGAGAAGGATTAATCTAGCCTTAAGGGATATAATCAAACAAGAAATTGAAAAAACTATTACAAGTAGGTTTTATCTACCCTATCTCAGATAGCCAATGGGTGTCTCCTCTTGTAATTGTCCCTAAAAAGAATGGAAAATGAAGAATTTGTGTTGACTATAGGAAACTAAACAAATCCACCCTGAGAGATTATTTTCTCTTACCATTCATAGATCAAGTCTTAGACAACCTTTCTGGTAAACAATACTTTTCCTTCTTGGATGGATTTAGTGGATACAATCAAATTGGAATTGCTGCTGAAGATCAGGTCAAAACTATATTTACTTGTCCATGGGGTACCTTTGCTTACAGGTATTTCCATTTGGACTATGTAATACTCCAACAACCTTTTAAAGAGTTGTATTAGCAATTTTTGCAGACCTAACAAATGACTGTGTGGAGGTATACATGGATGATTTTACTATGTATGGAGATACATTTGATGATGCCTTAAATTTTTTGGATAGAGTATTAACAAGATATGAACAACATGACTTATCTCTTAGTCATGAGAAATATTTGATGATGGTTGATGAATGGATCATATTAGTTCACCATATTTCAAAAAGAGGAATTCAAGTTGACGAAAACAAAATCAAGATTATTTCAAATTTGCTTATTCCTCAAACTCCCACAGATATTAAATCATTCTTAGGACATGCTGAATACTTTAGGCATTTTATCAAGGATTTTAGTAAAATTTCTACCCCCATGTTTAAATTGCTTACCAAGGACTGTGAATTTCTTTGGGATGAATAGTGTCAACATGCTTTTGAAGAAATTAAAGAGAAATTAGTAACTGCCCCAATATTGCAAGGACCTAATTGGGAGAAACCTTTTCACATCCAAACTGATGCCTCAAATACCTCAATTGGTACAGTTTTGGGATAGAGAGATGAAGAAGGAAGAATGTATGCTATTTACTATCTCAGTAAAAATCTTACTCCCACTAAAATAAATTACACTATCACTGAAAAAAATTGGCTGTGATCTATGCAATCAATAAATTTAGACATTACATTATAAGGTACAAAATATTTGTACATATAGATCACTCAACAATTAAATATTTAATAAACAAACTAGTGGTTGGAGGTATAATAATTAGATGGTCATTACTTCTACAAGAATTTGATATTACCATTGTAGACAATCCAGGTAAATCTAATGTGGTAGCTAATTTTTTTGTCAAGATTGACCAGTACAAGGGAGTAGGATCCAGTCAAGGATAACTTTCTAGATGAACAATTATTTGTTATTTTAGCTAACACACCATGGTTTGCTGACATAGCAAATTATCTTGCAACATGGAAGTTTCCTCCTTTCACTAAAAACAAATAAAAAAATTAATCAAAACCAGTGCACAATTCAAATGTTTAAATGGAATGTTATTTAAATGTGATCCTAATTTGGTTTTACGTAGGTGTGTAAGAGAAGATAAATTTTTTGACATCCTCCAAGCATGTTATGATGAACCAAGTGGAGGACACTATTCAGTGAAAATAATATCTCACAAGATACTTGTCATTGGTTACTATTGGCCATCTTTATACAAAGATGTGAAGAGATATATCAGGTAGTGTGATCTTTGTCAAAGGATGGGATAGCCAACCATTACCAATGAAATGCCTCTATAACCATAAGTAGTGATTGAACCATTCAAGAGATGGGGATTGGATTTTGTTGGACCTTTTAATCCTCCTTCACAAGGAAAAGAGCACATTCTTGTGTGTATTGATTATGTAACAAAATGGGTAGAAGTGCAGGCTTTAACAAATGCCACTAAAGAAGTAGTTGCTGATTTCCTTTGGCATAGAATTATGGTAAATTTTGGAGCACTAAGAAGCATAGTTTCATATCAGGGACCACAATTTATGTCCAATATGATCCAGGCCTTCACAATGTATTTTCAGATCAATCATAGGAATTCATTTCCTTATCACCCATAAGCAAATGGACAAGTTGAAGTAACAAATAGATAATTATAAAACATCCTCACTAAAATAGTTGAAGCTAAAAGAAGAGATTGGGTAAAAAGACTACCTGAAGCTCTCTAGGCTTACAATACAACTTGGAAAACCATAACAGGGTTTTCACCATATGAGTTAGTCTATGGGAAAAGCCCTTATTGCCTATTAAGTTTGAACTATAGACATTGAGGATAACAGTTAAGATGGGAATTGAATTGGATGTAGCTCAAAAGGAGCAAATCCTTCAACTCAATAAATTAGATGAATTCAGAATGGAAGCACTTCACCAAATAGAGATAATCCAAGGTCAAAGGAAGCAATGGCATGATTCACATATCAAGAAAATACAATTCAAAGTAGGAGACTAGGTATTGCTATTTGATTCTAAGTACCAATAATTCAAAGGTAAATTAAGAACTAGATGGTTGGGACCTTATCAAATCAAACATTTATTTGACAATGGTTCTATCCAGTTACTTTCCATTGATGGAAGCATACTCTTGGTTAATGGACACAGGCTAAAACTTTATAGGAAGCCTCCTACTAAGGATGAATTCTTGAAATAGATTGAAGCAAACAAAGAATTTGATCATATGGAAGAACCTAGTTCTTCCGAAATGATCAAATAATCAAATGAAAAGATCCAAAATTAAGGGAAGAGAATGAAAACCAGTAAATGGAATTCTCTTCCCCAAAATAAATAAATAAATAAAATAAAAATAAAAATTAGAGATCAATTGAAAATCAGTGATGGTGGTTGATCTTCTCAAATAAATGGCTAACTTTTTTGAATTCTAACTATTTTCTAACCATTTTTTAGAGATAATGTGTCAGCATGATAGAGGGATTACATCATCAATGATGGTAATTATGTTTTTAACTTGTTAAAGGTTAAATGGAAAGTTTGCATATGTGATTAGACTTGATTTAGAAAGATTATTATGATGAGTCATCTATTATACATCATGGTTAAATGTGCAAAATCATGAGAAGGATATTGATGATGGAATGAGTTGGCAAATAACCATAAAGAATCATTCTTATGATTGAAGCAACTAAATTCGCTAGTTCCATAGCTGAGTATAGTAGTTTTGTAGCTGAAATTAATAAGTTCTGTAAGTGAGTATAGTAATTATGCAACTAAATTCACCAAATCAGCAATCAAATCCACTAGTTTCGTAGCCAAAATCATCAATTCCACTGATATGAGAAGCAATTTTCAGCTAACTTGTGAAAGATTCAAAGAAGAATGAATCATGGGAATCAAAAAGAAGTCAGAACCTGACAATGATACCCAACTCTTTATAGATGAAGAAGTAGCAAATATCTTTCAATAGGTAGAATGGCTGGAGTTTCTGAGAAAATACCAAAAAGAAGAAAATATAGAAGAAAAGTTAAAATTGTAGACCCTATTGTACCTTCTCAAACTATTTCTTCTTCTACTAAAGCTATAGAAGAACTAATACCTATCTCTGACAATGACAGTTCACCTAGGCCTAAGCAAAAGGTGAACATCAGAAGAAGTTCTAAGAGGAGACCTATGTCTACACATTTTGAGTCTCCTCAAGAAAGAGAATGTCATAAAAAGTCTAAAGAAATTTCATAGGAGATGGAAGAACAAGAAAGGCTAGAAACTAAAGCTACTGATATATTGGGCAGCATGGTCATGACTCCTCCTAGACCAAGCCAAGTAGAAAAGAAAAAAGAAGATGAAAGATTTGAGGAGCCAATTTTCCAAGAAATGGGTGAGACTACAACACCGTCACATGTAGAAGATGAATAGGCATCTTGGAAAAGGAAAGGGAAATCCTCTATGGTGGAAGAGGAATGCTTAACTCCCCAAGAAATTTTAGAAAAAGAATAAAACTAATAGATTAAATAGGCTCTATTTTTGTCTATAGTAGAACTCATTATCAAGGAAAAGGATGAGGAATTGAACTTCCTCAAACTCAAGTTAGAACAGAAGGAAATGCTCCTTGAAGAATTAACAAAAATTAAAAGGCAACTAATGGAGAATGAGGAAAAATTTACAATATAGACCTCTATGTCAACAGTCTCTGTACAAACTAAATTGAATTATCTACCACTCAAGCAGTTATGGGATGACACATGTAGAGAACTCGGTTAAATCAAAGCATCCAATACAGACTTGAAAGGCAAATTTACGGAAGAAGAGAAAGCAAGGAAGGAATGGGAAGACAAATTTTACAAGGAGGAAAATGATAAGTATAAATGTCTTGTGAAAATACAAATAGTTTGTATAATGAGTGAGAAGCTACTTGCATGCATAAGACCTTCTCTTATTTATAGCATGTTTTTAGAGGAACAATTCATTCATTGGTAGTTGGCAAGGACAACATGTGGCCTTCCACATGAAATAAAAGATGAAGTTAATTTTTCAGCTACCTACTTCTTAGCTAATACATAACAAAAAAACCTTCTATGTGAATTTTACCTCTACAATTTTATGTTAGAAAGAAATACAGGTTTTATGATTGATTTGTATGTAGGAGAAAGCCAGCTTAACGCATTTGTCTCTATTCTTCAAAATTAGATTGCATGGAAAGAAAGGGAGTCAAAGCATTGGTTAAAGGCTCATTCATCTGGTCTCTGTATGAGAATTCATTATGGTAATCCACTCGCCTTTGCTACATATTTCCAATCCCATGCATTTAATGATAAATTCAAGGGACCTTATATTTTCAGTTTATAGCAAAGCATGGATGTCTTCACCTCTTATGAAAGGGAAAATTTTAATAATATCTATGATGCATATTTAAAAAGATGGGAATTTCTGCCAGTGGCATTGAAAAGAAGGGAAGTAATATCCCCTTCAAATTTGATCTGGAGTTTAAAAAGGGAAAAATCTTTATGCACAATAATTACCTGGATCAATGAAACTCTCCTGAGCATATAGATAGGAATACAGACAAGGCCACCTCTACTTCTCACCCCCATATCTCCTTGGAAAAATAGAGAACCTCAACATCCCACTCAATTTGAGGAATGGAAAAGAAAAGTAGAATTAGGATCAGGGTATAGTACTTATGAATCAAAGCATTGGGATATTTAGTTCTAGCCATTTGATCTAAGCAATCAAATGGAATGCAAGATATACAATCCCAAATTTGAAGAGTGAAGTTTGTAAAGGGACTTACAAACAAGTAAGTATGGGGGAAGTGATGAGGCCAAGATATGCCCAATAAATGTATAATAAATGACCTCATCTTACTCTCTCTTTCTATTAAGTTTGATTGAATTTTGTAACTTTTATTTTGATCTAAGATGAGTTAAGATGTGATTATCCATCTTTTGTTGATTATGATTCTAACATTTTAAAAGACCTGTAATTCATAACAAGTGTGTTGGAAAATTCTAGTTTTGTAATAAAATAGGTCATCATCAGGCTAAAGAATAAATATGAAGTGGATTACATGTTTTTGGAAGCATTGGACTCAATTCAGATTAGTTCTGGAACCTGTAGAATCTGTTCTAGAATCATCACAATTAGTTCTGAAACTTGTAGAATCTATTCTAGAACCATCATAGTTAGTTCTGGAACTCCACCATACTATTTCAAGTTGTTGCATTTTTGGACTTAGCTCCGAAACTCTATATTTAGCTCCGATACTCCTATAGATAAGCTCCAAAAATTTTACAGCTAGATATGGAACTAATGAGGATCTATTCCAAATAATCGGTGACTAGTCAGATCAATGATCCCATTAAATCAGGAATAGATTCTTGATTTTTCAAACTTTCAAAATCAAGACACTTATCACATAGCTAGACATCTAGCCACATCTTGATTCAGTACCTATTTTGGGCATGATTCAATTCCATCATATCTATAAAATAGTTACAGCCATCAAAGCATCTATATATACAGACTTGGGAATTTAGTAAAAAATATATAGATATAGAATATAGAAGATAGAGAAAATCATTGAATAATAGAGAGAAAAAGGATAGATTAGTACATTTATAATACAGAACATTTTATCAATGAAATAGCCATTTATATTTTGAAAGCAAATTAAATTGTTCAAATCCTATTCTAGGCAGAGCAAGGGCCCACTCCTCCAAAGAACTAGGATCTTCATTTTTGTCAGTATTTATATTTCTATTCACAAAATTAAATAGGTAACTCTGTTAAATTCATAAATGCTTCCAACTCCTTAAAGTTAAGATTTGTTGTAAATTTGTTCCTGCAGGTGTTTTAGAATAAATTTTCATTTCTACAACATGTGTTTGTTTCCAGGAAGCTATTTCATTTCTACAACATGTGTTTATTTCCAGAAATCTATTTCATTTTTGTAATGTGTGTTTGTTTCCGTCAATTAATTTCATTTCTACAATGAGTGTTTATTTCCAGCAATCTATTTCATTTCTTCAACGTGTGTTTATTTTTGGCAGATTTGCATAGTTTGATTCCAATAAGGTTTTAACCAAGAAATCCTTAAGACATTAAAAATCTCCCAAAACAAAAAAAAATACAAATACCTCCATTCAATTACTAAATCACTACGATTCTTCTTGTTGCATATAGATTTAGATGCAACCTTGGTTAAATATGATATCAATAGAAAGTAGATTAAATGAAGGGGATGATGACACCCATCAATAACCTAAATGAATTTCCTAGTTGATGCCTAATATTTTTATTATCCTAATTAAACTATATCTTGATCATTAGATTATTGTCTCTATTTTTCATACACCCCTTGCCATACTCAGACAACTCTAAATTTTTGTATCCATTCACCTTTGTTGGATCTATCCACATGCCTAACAAAAATAATTTTCAATATTTAAATCATCTTTATGGGTCAACCCATATATTTTTCATGTCCATGGAATGAGGAGTTACCAAAATATTTATCTATTTATACATGATAAGTATAAGCCCATTACCCATCTAACACTCATATAAGAATCTTCTATTAAGAATTTATCTATTACTTGCACATTGAGAAGGACTGCCATTAATATCCTAGATTATAAACCAGACACAAGGAGTAGTACCTATCCAAGTATGAAGCACATTATCCAAGCCACTAGACATATAACAAGTTGTGATGGAGGGGTGAAGGAAATGTCTTTGGCTGAATGGGATATGATTATCCCATTCAACCAAAGACATTTCCTTTACCCCTCCATCATATCCCATTCAGCCAAAGACATTTCCTTCACCCCTCCATCACAACTTGTTATATGTCTAGTGGCTTGGATAATGTGCTTCATACTTAGATAGGTACTACTCCTTATGTCTAGTTTATAATCTAGGATATTAATGGCAATTCTTCTCAATGTAAAAGTGATAGATAAATTTTGTGTGTGTGTGTGTGTGTGTGTGTGTGTGTGTGTGTGTGTGTGTGTGTGTGTGTGTGTGTGTGTGTGTGTGTGTGTGTGTGTGTGTGTGTGTACCAAATATGGTATTACACATATATTATGTATCCAAGGATGTCCTATTAACATATTTAATGCCCTAGTATTGGCAAAAACCAAGAACCAATTAGTAACTACTAAAAGCTATACCATAAGTAGTAATTAAATTCACCCAAGTGGATTTTACCACTTTCTATTGAATCCTTTAATTTTATTTGTTGTAAAAATAAATTCTTCATGTGTATATCCAAGTCTAATGAGAAACATCATAATGTAAACATTTTCACTTCACCCATTGTCCACCATAACATTGTGTATAAGATGTGAGTCAATGTAATTAGACAAAAATAATGGCACATTGATAGAGTCATCATCAATAATATGTTCTCATTGAATGTGGTTGTAGATATATGTACTTGTTTATCCTTAAGTGTACCAATAATTACATCAATAATATGCTCATATTTAACCTTAAAAACATATGAATTTGGAAGAGGATGCACTTTGTAAGTTAGATGCACCTTAGAATTAATATTGGTCTCTTTCAATGTGTGATTTGGAAAGGTTTCATAAAATATCTTGAGCTTTACATTCCCATTATATTATTCTAGTGAATCATTAGGATATTTTTTAATATCGTTGATCTCAATAACATTGTCATCAATTAGATCTTGTATTTTATGTTTAACCCACATAATATGTTCATAGAGTGTTGTGCACATCTATGATAATAATAATATGAATTTATATTAAACCTCCTATTTTATGCCCTATTCATATCAACTTACTTATGTGGATAGAGAGATATGAAATTGCATTCAAGTATCCTTTATAACACTTTATGAGGGGGTTTGGATAACTATGTAAACTTCCTTATTCTAGGATAAGTTGATTAGTAGGTTGTGACTCTATATTAATTTTTACTTTACCCTTATTGTTATTATTATTTACCTTATATTTTAATGTTGGTTTTTTATGAAAATTAGCACCAAAAAATGTTGGAGGATTAGACACATACTTTAACTTATTCATAGCAAGAAACTTAGCTTCATAGTTTTTAACTATATGACATAAATGATATAAATATTGCAAGTGTTTGAACATAATGGACACATGCAATAAATAAATAAAGCTTTTGTTTAATATTTATTTAAATTCATTATCATCCATATGATTTTTTTCTTAGAAATCATAGTCTCATAGTGAATTACATAGTCATGAATCAGCTTATTAGGTTCTTACTTAAATTTCACAATTTGAGTATAGGATAGTTTCTCATTGATCTTGATAGAAAAATTTACTAATAACTAATCATAAAAGGATTAAAGGCATGTATTTATTGTAATGGGATATCCTAAAACCATCACAATGCATAGTACTTAAGACTCATTGGAAAAAACTTTGTCAACAACTTATCACTAGATGCATATGCCAAACATGATTTATGAAAGGCTATAAGATGATGTTTTAGATCATATTTACCATCGTATAATGTAATATTAATTATAACAAATATTACAAGTAGAGGATAAGATAAAATATTTGGGGCCAATGGCATGTGTAATAATGCTTGAAAATCAGTTGAATAACATACTCTATAAGAACTTTTATATAATTTTGAAACCTTAGCTTGAAGATCAAGAATAGTTTACATAAGGGCTTGATAAATATGCATATAATATTTAGTCACATTAGATTATGTTTCCTAAGTATCAACCCTATAAGGCATAAAATTATTTTTCACAAGAAGAGCCATAAGTGGGAACCACATGTTTAGCCATAGGTGTAGACATAGTAATAATAGTAATAGTAGTATTTTTATTAAAACATATTGTAGAATTTATGAATCTAAAAGATAAATTAATATCATTTAAGAGTTCATTGTTTCATTCCTTGGCTAGGGATACCTTAACTTTCTTCGCGTTCTTAGCGTATAGGATGACTTTCAAGATCTTATCCAAACCATAAGATTTATTACTAATTTGAACTCAAAAATTAAAAAGTGTTGCAAATTTTTTAGGATCTACCCCTATTAATTTCATCAGAATGTATTATAAAATGATATCCATTATCATATTCATAATCATTTTCAAGTTTATAAATATCATTATTAATAATGTGTTCCTCTAACTTTGTGTTTATTATTAACATTTACATCAATAGAAGAATTATTTTTAATTTCATCCACTTTATTCATTTCAAAATACACCAAAGGAATATAAAAATGTTTAATTTCAACACCACTTAACCAAGCACTTCACCCTAAGTACAAGAGAGATAACTTTATTATATGGCATAAGATATACTTATGAAAACATCAAGAAAGATAAGACATAAATGTGTAGATTTTTTTATAGTTAGGGGAACTCAAAAATTAAATCTAAATCCCTAACACATACAAAACTTGAAACCCTAACAAATAAATAAGAAGCCCAAAGGTAAAACCTAGGGTTTTTTGCACACAAAAGAATGATCAAGTTCATAAGAAGGTTTTAAATTATTATAGATTTAGGGGATTTAAAAAAAGTATAAAACTATTAAATTTGAATTTGAATAAGCTAAACCATTAACCATACAAATATTAATGTAACAAAGAGACTAATTGAGCTTATTAAATATATAAATGACCAAGGGATAAATCACTTAGTTGATATTCTAATTATTTTTCTTCCTTGCCTATGTATAGTCATCTAATATGCTATGAAATAGCTCTTTGATTATTTTTATTATGAAATAAATCATTAGAATCTACTATAATGTTATCAAAAAATCTCAAACACCTCTAGTGACTAGTACCATCCACTTTCTACCAGAATTATTCTAATGTAATAAAATATTCTTTTTTGTAATAGATCATTGTGCTTACCTATCTAGATGATGTTTGAATGATTTCATATCCTTAGTCATGTGAATATATATTTATTTTTTATTCCTTTTCCTTCTAACTCCACTTTCAACACTTGATCTTGAAAATTAGGTTAAAAATATGTAGCAGACAACCCTAAACACACCTCAATGAGTGATTGAGCGTTATGTATGTTTAAATAATTTGAAGAGATATAAAAATTCATGTAGTTATCCCACCTATGTGTATGTTCACATAATTTTTATTCATTATAATTCAATTCAACTATTTGTATTCACATATATTAATTTAGAATCACTATGATTCAATTCAACTTTTATATTGCATTAGGTGTTTATACTAGGCTTTTTGTTCTATGTATCAAGGGATATGATATATTAATGTATATGGGTTGATTTACATGTCAACATATATCACACATACCACTTATTTAGTTATATGGGTCCAATATATTAGGATAATGGAGTAACTTATGAAATTAGTGTATTGGGTAATGGTTGGCCTAAATTAGGATTAGGAGGCTACCCATCCATTGTTAGTTAGATAGAGGTATATATAAAGGAGATGATTATAATTTTAAAATAAATAAGAAATAATTGAGTCTTATATTGTAATATGATATTTGAGGTTGTCCCCTCAAAGAGACATTATGGAGTTATTCCTTCCTAAAGGAGTATTGTATGGTGTTGCCCTACCTTAAGGGTATTCTATTTTTGCATATATTGAATATTTTTGAATTTTGGCCCATAAATATATATATTTTTTGTGTTTATATATATTATATTTTTCATTATTTATAATTATTATAAGTGTGGATCTTACCAAGTGGTATCAGAGCTTTGATTTGGGTAATTTGTGTGGAACAAAACCCTATTTTTTTAGAATCATCAATATCCTTAAATACATTGTGAATTTTAAACAATTGTGTTACTAGATATGAATAATATTTAAAGGAAGTATCAGTAAAACAATTGAGCCTTTATGATCAATTTTGAGGGAGTTATTCATATTTTAGGGTTTTTACGCATTTCATCATATCTTTTGAAATAAAAATAATTTTTTTGTAAATTTTTTTATGATGTTTAATCATAATTCAAGAAAGATATATACAAAAATTTATATTTTTTTGATACGTTTTGAGTGAGTTATTGTGATTTTGTGCTTTTTCATATATTCTCTCCATACACCTAAATTTGTGTAATTTTTTCACAAAAGTGTTACTAAAGTTAAAATATCATAAGATGAATCTATAGTAAAAATTTGGGACTATTTTGACCAATTTATAATTCATTATTGACATTTTAGGGTATTTCATTAACCCTAATTTTTTTATGGATCATGAAGTTACAACTATTTTCAGGGGAGGATGATATTGATGCTAGATAATGGTGGATCCTTTTTAATAAGAATAATACTCAAAAAAAATTTGGTAAACACGTTTGTCTCTTTCTTTGTTTAGGCCTGCATAACATTGGTTTAATCAATTGAGCTTCGTACAAAGGTATTCTTCATGGGAAGAAATGGAACAGGTCTTCCTAGATCAATGGGATATAAAATAAAAATAGGATGAAGAAGAGGGGAAAAAATTATGGTAATGAATAAGAGAATGAAGATGATGAATAAGAAAAATTAGTGGAAAAATAAGGATAATAAGGAAGAACATGCAAGTGATGATGATGAATAAATTGAGAATAATGATAATGAAGAGAGTACAAATGGTGCAAAAAGAGAGGTAGAGGATCTCAAAGAATAAAAAGAAGAATTAGATGATAAGGGTCCAAATAATTTGGCTCTAAATAAATCTGAGGCAATTTTTTAATTTCATGGATGCATTCAAAAGAAGAAGGTTATTGTGTCCATAAACCCTACCATCAAGTATAACTTCATCAACATGAATGTGGCCAAGCATTTACATGTTAAATCAAAGAATATCAAGGAGGTTTAAATAGATGGTAATAATATTCCAATGTTTAAATATTTGAAGCTCATTATGGAAAATAAATTTTTGCATTCATATTTTTATACTTTGGATATGGATGGTGTGAATTTGGTTCTTGGATATACATGATTAGAGACTTTAGGAACAATCAATATTAATGTTCAAAAGAAGTTCATGAAGTTTTGGTATAGGAAAAAGGTCACTTTATAGGATATCATAGTGGGAAAGACACCAATAACAGTCAAGGTAGATCATGAGGATGAGATTGAAATAGGTGATGAAGATCATGAAGAAGATTAAGATGACATCAATAAAGACACACTATAATCATAAATGAACACTTAATATACTCAAGAGGTAGAATAAAATGTGAATAATGTTAAAATATTAGGAAAAGTTAAGGTGTATAGACACCCACATCATCATGAGAGGAAACAATCATGGATCCAAATGAAGGAGTGTCATAAAAACAATCATTTTATCTATACAAGAAATCATATTTATAATCATTATGGCTATGCATGGAAGCCAAATCATAACTACTATGGTCAGGTATGGAATTAGAGCAGCGTAGTGGTCTATAGAACATGAAATGAATGAGGAAATCACTATGAATATGCATGGAAAATACATATTATGGTCATGGAAAAAATTAGAGGAGAAAAATGAAATTTTGAAACAAGATTTTAGAGATATCACCTACCAAGATCACATATGGATGGCTAGATGATCAAGATTAGAGACAAGTTTTCAATGATTTGAAGCACACTCATTATTTGGTTTCTTCCTATATTTCAAGAATGAAAAATGTCAAGGAGGGAAGAAATGTTATGTATCGAGAGATATGATATATTAATATATATAGGTTGATGGAGATGTTGACATGTGGCACACATCCCCCTTACTTAGTTATATGGGTCCAATATATTAGGATAATGGAGTAACTTGTGAAATTAGTGTATCGGGTAATGGTCAACTTACATTAGGATTTAGAGGTTACCCATCCATTGTTAGTTAGATATAGGTCTTTATAAAGGAGATGATTATCATTGTAAAAGAGGCAAAAAGGCATTGAATCTTATATTGTAAGAGGATATTGGAGGTTATCCACTTCAAGAGACATTGTAGAGTTATTCCTTCCTAAAGGAGTATTGTATGGTGTTACCTTACCTTAAGGGTATTCTATTTCTACATATATTGAATATTTGGGAATTTTGGCCCACTAATATCTATTGTTTTTTGTTGATATATATTATATTCTGCATTATTTCTAATTATTATAAGTGTGGATCTTACCATTTTGGATCATTTATTTAGGGATCTTCAAATTTGGATGATTTTAGATAGTACCTTAAGAATGTGAAAATGGATTTATTAAGATTTACCAAGATAAAATGATATATTCTAAAAAAATTCTATATATGAATGGCCTTAGGCTTGATGTGTATTTTTATTTGACCCTTTGAAAAAATTTCCCCACATAACTAACATATAAAAATTATAGGCCAACCCAAGGAAGATATTATAATTTTAAAAATATTTATTTGAGGATCTTAGGACACTATCGATGAAGGCAGATGTTGTTGAAACTATTAGCATCTAACTATTTCTAACACTATTTAGGAAGGATAAAATAGTGATCTAAAACATGGAAATAGTATACTTAGGATAATTGAGCATTATTGCACATACTATATAGATCCTGGGTACGAATGATGAAAATTGGGATGGCCAAGTCAATAGATAAATAAATGGATAAGAGAGAATGTGAGTGATTTAAATGTGTATACATAAGTCATGTATGTCAAATATAGGTTAAAAATGATGTTTCCTACTGTATAATATCAAATTTATGTGTCTACAACAAGACAATTTAATGATCCTCTTCTCATTTAATTTGAAAAAAAAGCCACTGGGTTCAGATATGTATAACCAAAAAGTAAAAAAATAAAATAAAAATAATAAGATAACAAGGAAAAATAAAATATTGATTCGCACGAACCCATCTTACATTTTAAGTTCATTAAAAAATAATGGTTTAAGAAGGAAGTGTTTATGCTCTAGTATATGAATCTTCATGGCATCAAAGAAATCCTTTCAATATGAAATTCAATACAAAAGGATAATATTTTTTACAATATATAAATAATGAGCACTATTTGAAGAAACTTAAGTATAAATCTATGAAATCTCAACTACCATCTATAAAAAAACCCATATTAGTTGTTGATTACACAATTGCATTATGTACATTTTAGGCCTACTCATTCTTGTGATTTCATAAATTCAATCAACAATGATTCTTTAGAAACTTTGATCATTTATTATTGATGTGGCACCTTTGATTAATTTATTTGCATCATATGTGTAAACACCCATTTTGGTACAAGTACACATATATATAGTCTTCTTTTATGTATATACCTTTTCATTAAGAATTAGACATCTAGTGACATCGTCTCTTATGGACCTCTTTGGTTCCATCTTATTTCCTTTGATTTACCTCCCTCTTGGGCCTATATGTT
This sequence comes from Torreya grandis, assembly GCA_037957365.1. Lineage (NCBI taxonomy): Eukaryota > Viridiplantae > Streptophyta > Pinopsida > Cupressales > Taxaceae > Torreya > Torreya grandis. The sequence continues at coordinate 894,569 of JARHVA010003667.1, forward strand.
ATGTTACTTATATTCATCCAATGTATGCTAGGGATACCTACCTATTTTTTCATGTTTTTTGTATGTTTTTATCTCCTAGACAATTATGTCTACCTTAGACACCAACATCAATTTTAGTGTCCAAATACAATGTAAGTGTACAGAATTATATTTTAGTCTTTTTCCATATCTTTCTCTTTATGATCATTTTTATAACCCTCTTTTCCCATCCAAATATCATTTTTGGTGTGTTAGTAGGTTCTAATTCAAAATAAAAACATTCCTATATATACAAAGTCTATAGTCTAATTAACACACCTAACAATTTGGTTTGGAAACTATCTAATTAGAAAGTATTATTTATTTCAAGCTATTAAATTGTACTATAGCACCGAATCAAATATCTGAAGCATTCAAAATTTCAAATATACTTTTACATTACTTATACCAAGGGTTACTAGGAGAAATAACATACAATCACATTGTTAAAATTACACACATATTCATAGGATGGAAAACTACATGTGAGTATGAGGCCCACTTTGGAGTATTGGTTATGTAGACAACACATGGTAATAAATGGGTTTGTTAGGGCTAGCTTGAATCACATTACTAACCCCTATTTACCAGGTTATAGGAGGTACAATGTAAAGGAACTGAGGGTTTTCTTATTATATAAACCACACACATATGAAGACACATCTAATGATGTAAAATAGTTACACAAGTGATAGCACAATCTTGATTCATATTTAAAACCTTTTATGTACATATCCTTGACTAGACACCTCAAAATTAGACACTAGCATAGATGTTATTGTCCTTGGTCAATGCAACTATTTGATAGACAAAAATAGTCATAATATATAATGAACAAAGTCAAGATATTTAGGCTAGCCCTATGATGATTATTGATCACTGTCATATTCCAAAATAGAATAGCAAAAAAGATGTGCTCTCTTTCATCCCTGATCTACTTGATACTTGTTGTATTTATTGTACATGCTTAAATGAATTATATTGTCAAAGTATTGTATTACTAAAATCTGAATATTATAATATTATGTTCAAATAATTTTATTGCTTGTATGTTTCTCTTGTGAATCCAAAAATCATAAATAATTTTTTGAACTCGTCCTCCATTTGCTAACTAGAACCTTAGTTTGCATATTAGGGTTTTTGCCTTCTTCCAAATCTCATTTTATATTAATATATTTTATTTTTAGATATTATTTGTATCTTATTTATATGGGAATAACTTAGGAATTCTTAGTTACATGATTGTTTTGGCCCTAGTGGTTGTGTGTTTCATAGTTATCTTAAACATTACAAACCTGATGGCATCACTAGAAGAATGGTATGCGTGGAAAATACATTATGATCATGAATTTAATTCAACTTATGATCAATGTATTACATATGAAGACCTACAATAACATCAAAGACAAGATAAAGCCTCTTTTACTTACAACTATGATAATTAAAAACCAATTATTCAAATGCAAATGTAAATGACCAAGGTAGTGATTATGATCTTTATAATATTGGGTCTGACTATGATGACTTCCCTCTTAGTTATGACATTATTCTTATTCCTTTATTTTATGATGATGTATAGTTAATAAATACACAAACTGGTAGCATTCCTAATGTTAAAAATCAAAATATTTGATGCATATTTTCTTTATTTACTTGAAAAAGTGAATGTGCTTCCTCCCCTTAAAATAATGAAAATGTCAAAGAAATTGAATTTTACTCCCCTATCTCTCATGATGAAAACGTTGATGAAATCAAGTGTGTGCCTTATTCTCTAAGTAATATTAATGTTGAAAATTATTTCCCCTATTTGAATGATTCAAATATAAATAGACAAATTTTTTTATCCCCCTTTATTTTTTGATGAGAAAAATGCATGACCTATTTCTCTCATTGTATTGCTTAAGAAAAATAATGAGAGCACATATAACCATCACAAAAAGGTACTTACAAAACATGCATTTTTTGAGGACACAAACAAACTCCCAAGTATATTTCATGTATCATTTACAAAGATCAAGTCATGTAAGACAAATAGAATAAAAACTAGCATTGCATCCTTTATCCCTCATTTAGAAAGTAAAACCAAAAGTGAACATTGCATTCTTCCCTCTCATGATGTTTCAAGTGCATTATAAAATGTTTCTTCCCTTCCCTCCTTCGAATTTTTTGATAAAAAAAGTGGAAATGATTAAAAGTGAAAACAAATCTCCCACTCCTATTCAATGTCAAGATATTTTAAAAGATAATAGTACCAAACTTTTTGTAATCTAACATTATATACTCACCTCTTTAACCATGGATACTCCTTTGCAATAAGAAATAAAAGCATGTGATAATTCATCCTTTAATAGTGAAAAAGATTCAATTATTACTATGTTCCATGTGAATGGTAATTTTAAACCACTAAAAAAACTTCAACCTCTTATGATATGTTATCTATCATGACTACCATGGCAGGTTTACAACAAGTCAAAACTCTTAAACTAAAAATTAATTCTCACGAGGCTATTCTTGAGGAGATTACATTAATAGAGTAACCTATTGCTATGATTGTATTTGAGAATCCTTATCTTTTAAACTTTATTATGCATGAAATCTCCTCCTTCAATGGTCAAGGAGACCCTGATATTCACTTGCAATAATATATATATATTCCTTTTAATATTGGGCCCAAAATGAAAGCTTTATCTTACAGGATTTTCATAATAGATTAACTTAAGGTGCTCTCATTTGGTTTTATATTCTTCTAAATGGTTCACTATCAAATTTAAAAACAATTGAAGATGTGTTTCAATCACATTTTCATTATTATATCTTACCTAAGTTACCATTGGAACATTTTCAAGCATTGACTTAAATAGAAAATGAATCTATACAGGACTATGTTATTCAATAAAAGGATTCTCTATATTCTTTAACTTATATGACCTTAGATTTGGAAGCATAATTTATATTTAATAGATGTATTCTATTTCAACTCAGAGAAAGAGAATTATATAAGCCTTTTCTTTATTCGAGACCTTATATTGGGATGTGCTTAAATATTCATGTATTCTAATGAATAATCAAACCAAGTTACAAATATTTTCACTAAAATAATACATAGTAGGATTTATGTTTTCAAATTAAATAAACAAGTCACACATGATTATAAACCAATTAAAACACCTTCTACATAACCATTAACATATGTAAAAATTTAAATGATAAAGGTGTTGAATAAAATAAAGGAGTATGCTTATAGAGTATCTCCCACACTTAGACCACATACCTCTACCAAATGGCAACCTCTTTAGTTTGATTGGTATCGATATCGACCACATGACATATTATTAAATTTTTTAGATAAATTAATTGTAACACTCCCACCTAATTCATATTATCCACCACATTGATTTAAGAAGGAAAAAGGACAACACTTTTGCACTTACCATGGTATTAATGGACATTGAGATAATGAGTGTTTTTCTCTTGAGAAAAATCTTAGATAATTAGCCAACCAAGGAATCACTCCATATAAAAAATAAATATCTATACATATTCCACATACTTCTCCTATAGGCTCATCTAAGAGGGACAAGTCATCCCACTCTGTTCTTTGTGAGAAAGACATCGTCCATCGACCTTCACAAAACATGACCACTAGTAGGATTCCTTATCCTTGTGTACTCTCTCCCAGGACTGATCTCTCCCACATTGATCCTACTAAGTAACCATTGATTGATAAGGTCCTTCATAAAGAGACATGGGGAGAAAGTGAATCTACACAACATATATGGATACCTAAATAGATACATACAAATTCACAAGACATTTATATATAGTTAAGATCTGGTTATTGAAGCAAAATCAATAGTTCCATTACCACACGATAATTACAATCATGTTTTATTATTTCCATCTAGATTTCATTACATGTGATTATTTATTTATTACTATTATAATAAAATCATTTCAAAAATGAACATATTTATTACATAATTTACCAAATCATAACATTCACCATGGAAATAAATGTAATTAAAACTATATAATGAGAAACATAAAATTAAACAATACACATCCATGTGAAACCAATTACAACCATGTGAAAAATGTCATATACCTATATATAATGGTATAAAATTTATACAAATAAACAACTCAATCATATATTGGGGGAATATCTCTAAGTGTGTACTCTTCATCACTATCAATATCCACAAACTATCACCTCTCATTATATATGCACTAGGATCCAATTGTGTCTTACATGCATACTCTCTCATCAAAATCACTTATTCATCATAAAATATCCTCATTCTCACACCAAAAAGTGTCATAATGATCAATTAGAGTCTACATAATCTTAGTGGCACTCTAATGTGAGATGTCACACATATCCAACTCAGTATGTAGTTCCTTGTGCTTAGTGGCTATAGTATGGTATAATATCACAACCCTCACTATAATATAAAATTAAAGGTGTGTGTGGACTTTATATGTCAATGTCCCTCTTAGTAAAATAATTTATATCTATATCTATGGGGATGTTATGTGTGAGGGCATGTATCACCTGTTCCACCATCATCGTCCAATCTTTGATTATCTATAGATAGTAGAGATGAAATACCAGTTACCTATGTATATGAAATAACATGATTTATCTACTATTATAAATAAATCAAATTCCAAATTTAAAAACCATGGTACTCACATGTGTCCTTAATGGCCACCTTATCCACCGGTGTTGGTCCTATAAGATCACCATCACTTACCTCCCTACCTATCTCTCTTGCACCCCATTGTGTTGTAGAAATGGCACCTGGGGGAAACTATAATAGGAAATAAAAATTACCATTATGCTCTGATCCACATTACACATCCATTTTTACATCCTACGTCATCTCATATATCTAAGGGAACCATATGATCTTGCTCATCCACTAGACGTGGGGCTAAATCTATAGTCATAGGTGTTAATGTATCATGGGTCCATGCTCACTCTGTGTTGTTTGATGCTATGGGTAGGGTGTTGAGGGAACTCCCTAATCTATACCAAATTTTTGTAAAACATGATCATACTAAAAATCTCATAAATACCAAGAAATTTATCAACCAACCACATACTGATATGGACCCTCTACAACTCATGTCCATCCTCAAGCCATACAACAAATTTATTGTATAGATTTCATATAGTCTAATATGGGTTCAACCTATCTAAAGTAACACAATACTCAATCATGGTATGTATCCTACCATGTGTAAATACCCACCACTTTACAAATATCTATGGATTATCCCATCTAGGTACAAAACCACCAATTGGTTATACCATTGTAATGGGATCATAGGCCCAAACATGTAATAAAGTCATAGCTCAAATACCTGCACCATGACTCTCTAGTGCAAACTTTTAAATATCCTTGTATAAGTAGAACATTATAGTGCAACCCCATGAATATCTAGTATGATCAATATCAATATTCCACACTACATGGTACATACAATATGAAATATCAATTATACCACCCTTCATAGCCATAAATGATTCCAATAAAACATAAATAAACTTATGTAAGCATGAAACATCACCTCTAATAATAATTTCAAAATGAATCATAGTACCCATCTCTACATATAAATCCCTATGACTAGTGAAATATACATGATAATGTTGAATATATGGTAGGATACCATCTCTAGTAACTTGAACTCTCTCATCTCTAATCGAAATTCATAAATACACATCCTCTAATGTGATTGTCATCTCACCTATAGGGATTTAGAAGGTACATGTATCTAGGTTCCACCTCTCAACTAGAGTTTTGAGGAGTTGGATATCATATAAAATCTATCCCAAATGGGCCACATGACCCAACCCCATCTGATTTATAACAACCTAGTCAATTGCATATGGACCCAACTCTACTAAGGTAAAATAATGTTGACCATTCCAAAACTCCTAAATATGTATATCCTTATGAAATAAAGAATACAATAATAAAATATTATTATCAATTATATTTTAGTTTGAAAATATTTAAATAATATTTAAATATGCATAAAACTAATAGTATATTAGTGTTGGATTTTAGTGTTTATGCAAGACAAAAGCATCTGATGCTAGCATCCACATAGGATAAAAACATCAAACAATTACATTTGACCCTAGACACTAGCATCATGTTACAAATTAAATAATATAGAATTTCTATGTATGTGTCTACCATCCTATTAAAAATAAAAAAAATACACACATAATTAAAAATTAAAAAAATTAAAATTACTAGCAAATTGCCAATCAAAACTACTTACCAACTTAGGAAAATCTTGGTCATCTAGGGTACTATGGAATACATCAAAGTGCATCAATAACTCATAGCTCAAATTTTAAAAAATTTCTAAATGAAAATGAATTCAAATTTCTATTCAATGCACCTAATATACAACTTCTACACAAACTTCAAACATTCATATCTTGAGCACTAATTGTCTAATTTCAAAACTGTAAGTTGCATTAGAATCTAAAAAATGAACTCTTACATATTATAAAAAGTTTAAAAATATTAAAAATTTACAAAAAATCACTAATTTTTTTACTTCACACATATATTCTACTAGACTCCAAATACTACCCAAAATAATGTTACAAATTGTTATCCATGATACTTTTAGAATAATATCAAGTAAATTATATCAATCATATTATCAATTTTCCTTTTGATAGGAAAAAAATAATATATACTATATCACCTCATCCCTAAATAGGGGCATCTTAGTATATACATGTTTATAAACATGTTCTACATCATCGACTATAGTTGGCACATTCTCTAGATTTGATGGGGGCATGCTTTAGAAGCATGGTCTCCATACTTGTTCAGTATTCAACACCTCTAGATTGCAATAGGGGCATGTTTTTAGAAACATTTCTTCCACATTGTTACTTATTTAATTTTTCATATGTATCCATACATAATATGGGAATTATTTGGAATCATGCTCTCCACATTTACATAGTTTCTAAATTGGCAAAAATACACATTATATGATTTAGATTATAGTTGTGATAAAATTATATACATTAGTAAGAGTTTTTATACATAGTTTCAGCATGAGACATATCTATGGTTCATATTATATAAAATGTGTGCCTAATAATATAAAATAAAAATCATTTTTATATTCCAAAACTATTTCATGGATTGTTACCACATCACAGACTTTTATGTACTGATACCCTAGTCAAACTTTTATGAACTGTATTGAGCCTTAATTATCTATAACAGTTGGATATTATTTTTGGTGTGATTATAAAGATTAAATCATATATTCTCACCAAGTTTTTGGGTGAACTTGATTACATCACTTGGCCAATACCTGAGATATACATATACATATCTTTTACACTTGAGTTGTGTTAGTTGAGAAATGATACTCTCAATAGTTGAAACACCACTCACCCTATTCTTGGTTGGGGGCATGATCACCTCCAAAATCTCCATACTCTAGGTAGAACACCACAATTTTAAAACCTACTTGACCACTTTTAGGCTCATTCATCTTCTTATTTAGAAGATGAATCAGGTTTCAATCCCCCTATATACTTCTCCTATTTTTAGCACTCTAGAACCATCATTACACAACACATACATAGGTTTATTCTATCCATACTCTTTCTTTATGATACTTTTTATTATTTATTATATACAAATTATATACATTGATTCCATTGTGGAATATTATTTCTTATAGGTAATGTTTAAATGAAAGGTTCAAGAAAATATCAAGTAAAGATAAGGTGTCTTGTCCACACCATGGTATGCTTTTTTTTCCTTTGAAACTAGTGATTTCAATTTTTATTGTATTACTAGATTAAAGGGGGGAAATTTATACAACCATTTTGGTAAAAGTACACATATTTATAGTCTCCTTATATGTATATACCTTTTCACTGAGAATTATACATTTAATGATGTGGTATCTTATGGACCTCTTCGGTTCCATCTTATTTTACTTGATTTACCTATCGCTTGGGCCTGTATGTTATGTTATTTATCTCCATCAAATGTATGTTAGGCATACCTACTTATTATTTCTTATTTTATTTATTTTTATCCCCTAAAAACTTGCATCCACCTTGGACATGAGAGTTAACATTAGTGTCCAATTATGAAGCAAGTGTCTAGACTTATATTTTCATCATTTTCCATATCTTTCAATTTATGATCATTTATTTATCCATATTTTCCCATCCTATTGTCATATTTTCATGTGCCACTAGGTTATAATTCAAAATCAAAAGGTTCCTATATAGAAAGGCTATAGTATAATTAACACACCTAACAATTTAATTTTGGAACCATCTAATTAGACATCATTATTTATTTCAAACTATCAAATTGAACTACAACATCGAATAAAATATTTGACGCATGAAAAAGGTCAAATATACTATTGTTCTACTTGTACCAAGGGCTACTAGGAGAAATATAATATATCCATACTGCTATAATTCCACACACATGTATAGGAGGGAGGACTACATGCAATTCTAAGGCCCTCATTAGAGTATTGGATATGTAGTAACACTTAGTAATAAATGGGGTTGTTAGGGAGAGCTTGACTCATGTTACTAACCCCTCTTTACCATGTTATAAGAGGTAAAATTAAAAGGAAATTAGGTTTTGCTTATTATCTAAATCACATACACAGGAAGACACATCCAATGATGTAAAATAATTACATAGGTGAAAACATAGGCTTGATGTAAATTTGGAACCACTTTTATACATATCCTTGAATAGACACATTGAAATTGGACACTAGTGTTGATGTTACTAACTTTGATCAATGCAACTATATGATAGACACAAATAGTCAAAATATAGAATGAACAATGTCAAGATATTTAGGGCAACCCTATGATGATTCCTAATCACTATCATATTATAGAATATAATAATAAATAAGATATTCTCTCTTTTATCCCTTAATTACTTGTTACTTATTATATATATTTCACATGTTTAAATGAATTATATTGTCAACGTATCGCATTTTTAAAATATGAATATTATAATATTGCATTCAAACATCTTTATTTCTTGTATGTTTTTATTATGAATCCAAATTAGAAGGACTATTTTAGATAATCTAGACTTATGTCCCTAAATTGGATAGGAGATAATCTTTGAAAATGAATAGTTTTTTAGTTTTATGTAAGTTGCACATAGAGATTATGGTAATAATTTGGATCTATTACCCATTTATTAGATTGGAGAGAATTTAAAATTATAAAATTTTGAATAATTTATCCGTATTATTGATATTTGTTTTTTATTTAGACTATAGATAAGTCCTAATTATTTAAAATAGTCCTTATAGCATACAACAACATGTTAATTGTTTCATATTACTACCCTTGCTTATTTTTATTTCTGTGCATGTTTGTGTTTTGTCTTATTTATTTAATGACAACCTAATCAAATATGTCATAGTGTTTAATTTATTATATTAATATACAAATATAAGTGTAATTAGTAATTTTTTTTCTTATTGATCACAACTTACTATTTAAGGAAAAACTAAAAGAACTGGGTACTTAGCTTGTTTCTAGAATATACAAGTTTGTGAAAGGGTATAGTCATTAGAAAACATTAGGAAAGGGTGAGTATCTAGATCTATAAATAAAGTGTCTTCATCTTTTAGGATAGTTTTATTCTTCCTCAATGTTTCTAGTAGTGTGGAACTATTTTTTGGAGTGCAAAAATCTCTATGTAGTCTAAACTAAATTTGTGATTATTTCACTCACTATGCCTATGTCTATTAGTGCTTCTTATATATTCATATATTTTTGATCTAACATGAAAAAACTTTATTTTCCTTCTCCTTATTTTCAATCTATAGATATTTTCACTATAAGATTAAATCACTTAGAATAGGGAAAATGGGTGAAATGTATGGGTTAATATGACCTCATACAACCCTTATTTCTAAGTGTTTCCTCTGTATCCAATAATTTAAAGAGGGAATTCAAAGTGAATGTAGTTATCCCACCTAGATGAAGTGTGTGTAATCATTGTAATACTAGCATGCAATGCAATATTTTGTGTGAAAATCTATGATTCGACCTTCCAATGGTATTTATACTTAGATCAAGACTTGCTCTTTTAATGGGTTTCAAATTTGGAAAATTTTGGATATATCCTCTCAATGTGTAAAATGATTTATAATGATAGATATATAAGTGGTAAATGTAAATAGGCTTAGACTTGATATTATTATATATTTTACTCTTTATATAATTTCCTCATAAATAACATGTGAAATGTATGTGCTTATCAACATGGATAATTTTAAATTTAGTAAAATGGCACATGGATAGATTCGGCCCATGTGGACAAATTTATAATTCAAGATTATCTTAGTAAGAATGAAATTTTATAGAGAATGAGAATAATTATATGGGATCAATAGGTTTTCTAACAAAGGTATTAAGTTGTTTAGATAGAGATGAGGTAAATATTGTGTGATATAAATGGTAATTTGGGAAGGCCAAGCCAAAATATGGATGAATGGCTAAGGAGTAATGTTAAAAAGGGTCATGTATGCATCCATAAGTCAAGTATGTTAAATATTGGTCAAATTTAACATTGAAAAGTACCTAAAAGTAAATATGAGTGTCTAAATTTCCCCCCTTTTATTTTAGTAATGTAATTTATATATTAAAAGGATAGAAGGTGATCAAAATTGAGGTTAACAATAATATTTGTGCTCAAGTAGGTACTAAGTTTTGTACCTTAATTTATACAAACTTATAATGGAATATGTATAAATAAATTTTCCACTTATGATATAAATTTAAATTAAAGCATAGAACATATGTGAAATGAAATATTTAACGAATGAATACACCTATATGTATGTGAACCAAGATGTCTTTTGGAGACTTGTCTTATGGAGATAATGGATAATGGGGTGATTATGCCTCTTCAAAATACTAGTGTTAAACCAAGGGTTGAACTCAATATTACCCAACCCTTATGGGCTGAAAACTCACTATATCTATGAAATAGAGTCCACGATATGTTCTAATAAATTTGACAAATGCCTAAGAATATACGTAAAGTTTTTTAAATCATTCATTATAGATGGATTACATGATTCAATCTAAGTGATGCCTGAGTAATGAGAGTATTTTTAAAATAAATTGAATCATATTATTTTCATTTTTATCAATCAAATAATGTTTGATTCAAGTCTAATAACTAATTTCATAGTATTAATATCTATGAAAATATGAATATATGCCCCCAATTGATGATCTATGTAATAAAAGTAATATAATATATGAAATAATTTCATAGAATCAATGAAATTACACTCATAAACTTGTAAACCTATCACATTTTTCCTACATATGTTCCCATTTTGTGTCAAACCTATCATAATCTAAGTAAAAACTTGTAAAAATTTACATATAAATATACCATTTTGAATTGATATGCACCAAAATGTATAATATCTAATTGTGAAGGCTTAGTATTTAAGACTAGCCACTATGTATGCCCCCTTTTGAGGTGAGAGATGTATCCTATAAATTAATCATATAAAAAAAATTGTACATTATGTTATATAGAAAAAAATATAAGAAATGTAAAACATGTACTAATTATGGAGAATATGATATCATAATAATAATATATCATCTGAGTATATATGAAACATGTATCTTGAGGCATACAAGTTTCATGTCAAGATAGATATAACAATGAGAAACATAGCGAATAGTTAACATAGCAATGAGCATCCATAAACTAAGTAATAACTACATAGAAAATGTATGACATGTATCATGGCACTGTAGACAAGAATGGGAGTGCATGATATGGGCCACGACCCAAAAAATCTCAGCAAACAATATTAGATTTATTAACACATAAAATAGATTTACACACAGTATCATGGCCATGATGCACATAATAAAGCATATGCAATAACACTCAATGTCACATAAGGAAAACACCACAGTCAAATGTCACCAAAAATTAGAGTCAAATAGATAAAAATAAAGAGTTGAACATTGCAATAAAAAAATAATAATCTCATCATCCATGTCTCCAAAAATGTCTCATCATCCATTCAAACTAAATGCACCTCAGGATAGGATAGTGATTGGGTAGCCACACGTGTGAACCATACTCCTCAAGTGATAGATTTTAAATATAATGATACATCATTATTCAAATGTAAGGGAAATTTATTGCATAAGGTAGGAGGAAGCATGTCCTTCAAGTATTTTTTTGAACCATTAACACAAAGCTATATCAAGACCTACTAAATTTTATCCTTAACTCGATAGGTACTATGGAGATGGTGGGTGATAGGGATCACTTGGAAACAACTTATTACTCAAAATTTTGAGGTATAAAGAAGGTGTAGAAGAAGATCCAATGAGGCAAGCTCATAGAATTTATGCTAAGGATAACTGAACATGATGTAGGCATGGCAAAAGAATTCATTTCCAAATGGAACATGAGGATCATGGCGCTGAGAGGAGTCAGAATCTCAATCATAGAGGATTTGATTATAAAATATATGTTTATATTGTGTGAGAATTATATATAAATACCAATAAAAAAATCATGTTCTTTCACACCAATGATTTCATCAAGATAAACAAAAAGGGGTTCCCCCAAGTTGACCTCCCATGCTAATGACTTGAAGTATGTCTGCAAGTTATGAATTAATTGAATCTTGAAGGTAATCATACCCTAATATTTTCTCATCACTTTTTAATAATAAATTAATTTCAAGGGTATAAAATCATCCTCCCCTTTTATCTCCTCAAATCCTTAGAAAACACAACTATCACTCACCAAATAAATGATGCAAACCCCATTCTACACTAAGGCCTCATCCTGATTCTAGTTAATCATAGTGAAACCCTTTAGGGTAGGGATGTTCATTTGGAAGGGTCCTCTATTGAGGATTACTCCCCTAAGGAATCCCCTACCTCTAGGTCATATCATCCATTAATTAGTACTCTACATGTTATCCCTTTATCCAAAACATCTATTAAAGACCCTCCTCTAAAACTCATTATCCCTAAACCTAAACCAATCCTACTAGATGAGGGTAATTTCGAGAAAGTGGTTGGAAAAATAAAAACACCCCTAATAGAGGAGATCAATTACAATAAAGAGTAGCTATAAAAATTTAACAGTAAGCTTCATGAGGTTGGGATGAATCTAGTAGGCCTTATACAAGATTAGAATGCCATAAACAGAGAAGTGGCCAAACAATCCAATCCTTTTCCCATTCTATTAAGGTAGATAGGACCCCCATAATGTAACACATGAAATTATCAAACACCCCCTCTCCAAATATCCCTTACATTTCCCCCATCTAGAGGACCCTAGTACAAGAATAGGTGTAGAAAATACCCTAGATGATCCTACCCAGGGATGAGGTAGAAGGGCCCAAAAAAAGAACAAGGGATACAATTTCAAAGAGAAAATAGCGTGTGCAATAAAATATGACCAAGGATGCTAAGGAAACAATGGATGGATCCCACCTCTTGGAATATTTTTTTGTTTATATGTCTATTGTTTTGCCTTTTGCAAGGATAGTCAGCTAGTTTCTGTTACTTTTTGTTGTTTCAGATCATGGGGCTTTCTATTTTATTTATACCTTTTAACTATGGTTCTTGGTCCTTATAAAACTAGGTATTTTACCTTATCAAATAAAAAAATAAGCATCACACCATGTAACATGCAACAACATAACAAATGCACACAAAAATAAGAATAATCTACACAATCAATGTATGGCATCATCACATATTTAAAAAATATAGTATGTAGTGCAATAGCATTATAAGTAGTATGAGTCAAAGAAAACTATGTATAATTAGTGTAAAGTATCTCAAGGTAATCAATCAAAATATTCATAAAATATAAAACATGTGTATAATGGAAAGATTTCCTTCGTGGAAACATACCCCCAATGTAAAAAGGTTCTCTTAGGAGTAAGAATTCCCTGCATCTATATTATCACATCCGTCCCAAGAAGAGTTTGATATATTTGTCTATTTTACTATAATGTGTGATATTATTATTATTTATGAGGTAGGACATGGTAAACTACATTTACTTTAATATATTCATGATTAATAATTTATTTCTAGTTTTATTTCATGATTACACACACATAGAGAGAGAGAGAGATGTGTGTGTGTGTGTGTGTGTGTGTGTGTGTGTGTGTGTGTGTGTGTGTGTGTGTGTGTGTGTGTGTGTGTGTGTGTGTGTGTGTGTGTGTGTGTGTGTGTGTGTGTGTGTGTGTGCACGCACGCGCACGCGCATGCATGCGTGTGTGTGTGTGTGTGTGATGTCACTCTATGATTTTAGGTAGTGACCAATGGATGATCTAGGTTTGTACCTAGTAAGAGCACCTGAATGTCATTCCAATATCATATAGGTAAGTGAAAATAAAAAGATAATTATGTAAGATTAGTTTTATCCACCAAGTCCTTATGTTATTAGTATTTTTTTAATTCTTGCATGAGTATTTTATTTGTTTTGTAGTGGTCGTAATTTGCACATGGATAGTTTTGCTTGTTGTAAAGTGGAAATGATGTCAAATTTTGGGACCTTGGGATTTGTCACTTTATTGGAGATCAATTTTGAAATTATTTTAAAAGCCTTTTTTTAAGGTAGGCTAGTGCATATAAAACTATGATGGATCCACTAAAGTGGGCCATAAAAGGGAATAATATTGGTCTCAAAAGTCTTAATGCATAGCAAATGGTTAAAACCCATGAGGGGGTCATGGTAATTAATCACCATCTATTTTGACTAGCATGGAACATGTTTACTCATTTTTTAATGATTAGATTTTCTTAAACCTTGTCTTGGCAAATGAAGGTATTTGAGTTGGGCCTTCATTATGTCTTTTTTGTAAATAGATAAAGCTATGTGTAGACACTATTAATTTACAACATTATATTAATATTAATACATGCTTCTTACCACTTCCCCATCTTTTATTATGTTAGTTAATTTAGTTTTACCAATTACTACCTTGCTTCACATAATTAGTCTTACTAATTACTTTCTACCTAGGTAGCTAATTTTAACTACTTAACCCTCCTTAAATCTATTCAAATATCCCCAAATATATTAAAAATTAAGTTTATTTTAACCTCTAATAACCTATATCTAGCTGAACTTTGTTTAAAACTGCCTATGACTAAATTTAACCTCATTGATTAGATTTATTTGAATGAACTGGGTAAACTTAGACCATATTGACATTGATTCCTATGATCATTATTGATCTTATTGAGATTGTCATCTATTTAAACTCAGACCTTCCTTGAGAAGAAGGATCCCTGAATTCATAAACTAGAATGTTAGATAAATTGTCTTAGAATACATGTGGAATAATGACATACTTATCTTAGTCCATCCCCACTAATTCAAATATTAATAATATCCCCCATCAAGATGATAATTATCTACAATATTTGAAGTGTTTAAAATGTAAATATATTGCTCATTTGAATATATTTAGATTCCTTGCCCTTAGTCTGGTCAAATTATCATTAATTATTCTTAAAGTCATTTCAAATACCTTAAATCCCACCTTTAGGTCCCATCTTGAGCTTTCTTTCCCCACTGTCAAGATCGATGATGATTCCTCACATGAATCATCCTTGATTAATATAATCATTAGCAATTATAAATAATTGACATCAATCCTTATGTTCTTATTTTTTGTCTACAATCCAAAGCTAATGTAATAGTGCAAATTATTTTCAATTATCTATTTTTAGTCTTAAAATCATAAATCTCTATTTGTATATGATCCCTATGTTTTCACTTTTTGTCTACAATCCAAAGCTAATGTAATAGTGAAAATTATTTTCAATTAGCTACTTTTAGTCTTAAAATCATAAATATCTATTTGTAGATGACATTACCAAGGGTTGTATATGATGTGGTTTCCTCCTATGATTTACCCATAGTCCCTCACCTACTCTTTGTAGATCAGAGTGATATTTACTTTGAGGTAGGACTTTGTGCAATTTTGTTTTCCCCTACTCTAGGAGTAGTTACTAAATAATTAAAAGTAATACACGCATAAGAAGATTGAGCTATAACTTATTGGAATGACACTTTGTTAACATCCATGAAAAATATTAATCCATTTCATTTTAGTATCACATCTATATTGTCATATGCTTTGTTATAATTTATATTATTACATTTTATGCTTAATTGCTTCATATAGTGGGTTGATATCCTCTTAAAGAAGTGTTTAACTTCTTGGAATTGGTCTAGTAGCAGGCAATCCACTTATATATCCTATTAATCAATCTTTTTCAAGTTGTGTCTTGTGTGTAGGTAATCCTTTGTATCCAAAAAGGAACTTCCACTTTGTTGGATCAACGGTGCACAACCTTAATCATAGGTATCCTTTTAAAACCCTATATAATAATTTCCATTTTTAGTAAGTTTATTTATTAATAAAAATGAATAAAAATATACTAAAACATTTTGACACACCTTTTGGAACCCCTAGGTCTCATGATTCTTATTGTGTTGCATTATGAAATCATTTTTTGGTTTCATTTTCTTGATTGTGTGTTTGTACTCAAAAAAGAAAAAACACAAAATTTTACCTTTTATTGTTAAAGTCTAGAGAATAATTGCATTCATCCCCTTAGTTGTTTAGATAATCCACATAAATTATTTTAGGTAGATTAATACACCGTGATAGTCACACTCTCTCATAAATAACCAAACCATGGTAATCTTAAAAACAAACATCAAAACATTTCTTACCTAGGTAGACCTACTTGGATTTCATCACTAAGGGGAAAATCGACTCAATGTACCGATCAAGTATAAAAATTCTATAAAATAAGTATAAAATCTTATCACATAACACCCTTATCTTTATAGTGTGTGAAGTGAGGGGGTTGTCCCCAAAACCAAGCCACATATTTCCTTCCAACATAGAATTAGGCCTCAATATACTTGTGTATATAGAGGTTCTCAGCCTTAAGCAAAACCTGAAACTAGCCTTAGATTGCCATTTCTTAGTACCTTGTTAACTCATTTCCCAACCAAATTATAGATTTTATTTATTAAAAAGTAAACATATTTAAGTATGTTTAATAGAGTGTGTCTTTTCTTTCTCTAAAAATGAGATAATAAAAAAAATATGTCTTTGCATTTCATTATTTATTTCTTTTTTAGTGTTACATGGTTGTAACACAACAACAATCATTGAAATGAACCAAACCTCATACATCATTCTCATCCATGGAGAACACACCAAGTCCTCCTACCTCTCCTAAATCTATGGGGATATGTATTACCCAATTTTATACATAGGCAGACCTAGACTTCGCTAAATAATTGGATAGTAATCCAATTTCCCTTAACCATTATCTTAGTTCTCGATCCATATGAATTCATGTTTCTATTTGAACCCAACCTTCCCAATTTTTGTATGGCATGCTCCTAAAGGGACTTAAAGTTCTTGATGCATCCATGGTTTCTACTTCCACTAATCCACATCCAATAGGTTTAGATACCAACATAATGCAACCCCTAGATAATCAAATATGGTTAATATCTAATCACCCTTCTATGACCATTACCCAAACCCAAAATGTTACTAAAACCTAACTTATGTTTACTCTATCACCCACTACTTCACTTTAAATTTTATGAGTCTCAATCCCTATGACTCTCCCACCTATCCAAATAATCATAACTTCAAATCCTCAAACCCAACCCTTACAATCTACACAATAGGTTCCTCTAAATCATCCTCTTCAAAAATATGTCCCCTTGACTACTCAATACCTAGCTCCATCACAATCCCTTGTGACCACTCACCTTCAGGAAAAACATACACTTTTAAATCCCATAGTATGTGGCTACATCTCAACTTATCATGACCAATTCTATTGGTTATCTCCTTTCAAAACAATTTTCCACTCCACTCCCCACCTATCAACATTAAAAACAAAATGTATTAGGGGCTATGCCTCATTACAATATCCAACCTGACCTCATCCAAATCTTATGAATAGGATGGTAGATATAGAGGATTTTACCTCTGGGAAAAAAATATGCTCATGTATGAGAAATTTTTCAACAAACCTATCAATCTTACCATCCTAATTAGGCCATATCCCTCATAGTGGGAACTTCCTAAATTTATGAAATTTCAAAATAAGGAATATCCCCAACAACACATTAGGGTATTTAGACATGCTTGTTACCTTATATCTCACAATGATGCTTTTTTTAAGGACATTTCTAATGTCATTGGCTGGACTAACCTTAGATTGGTACAACTCCATCCCTTAGTACTCCTTATTTTCTTTTATGAAATTATCTCAAATCTTCTAAGAACACTTATCCATTAATATCATAAGGAAAGTAACCATAACTAATCTATATACCATTGGATATTTTGATGATGATTCCATTATTGAATTTGTATCTATGTGGTAGGGAAAATCAACTAACCTTCTCCATTCCTCACCCTAAATTAATTTATTTATTTTCAATATCATGCACTAAGCATATCTCATCAACACTACAAGTACAATCATTTAAAACTTTCAACAAAGCCTTTACTATGGCCCATAAACAAGAAGTTTGAGCCTTAGAGGAAGGAAAAGTTAAGTTACATAATAATAAATTCAAACCTGACACCTTTAAAGGGACCAAAAATTATAAAACTAAAGTTATATCAAATAATGTTGTCTTAAAATTGACACCTCCAAAAACAATAAACCAATCCAAACCTTCTACCTCCTAAACATAACCACAAAAACCCTTAACATAATTTCCCCTCACCAATACACACCCTTAGGGGAACCATATTCTTCTATTTTAGATAAACTCCTAAAATATTCCATTATTGAGCTTTTTCTAATCACACCCCTTGATGATTCTCACCCCAAACTATTTGATACAATGAAAGTGATTTCTACACTTATCATCATGTACCTAGTCATGGGGTCAATAAGTATTGGTATTTCAAAATTTTGGTTCATAACCTTATCAACCAAGGGGAATTACAATTGGATAATCATATTTCTCTTCCAAATCAATCCACCATTACATTTAGGTAACCATTCCCTAATCATCCTTCTACATTTAATTCTATATAATAAAATATAGGAAGCACCTTGGATCATGAAACCCATGTAATAAACATAATCCATTATCAACATTTACCTAAATAAGTTGGTAATGCTTTTGAATCATCTTCCAAAATAATAAGGATCCCCAATCTCCTTATAGGATATATTTTTGAACCATATAAACTAGATTGATATGTTCTTATTATCCACTCTAGTTTTCTTGATCTCATTATTTGGGATCCTCTTGAATAAATGCTACCTAAGTTTGTTCGAGGTAACCAATCAAAAATAAAGGATGAAAAACTATCAAGGGGGATACTTATTTAAATATCCTCAAAAATACACACATTACTCCTTTAGTCAATACATAACCTTTACGTATCACACGCACTCCCTCTAGCTCACTCATTTCTGAGATGTTTGCTACATTGCATCGACTAGCTCCAAAACTAGCTTCCCTTATAGCTCAGGTCAAGCCAAATCCTATAAAAGGGGAAAATAGGGAAATTTTTTCAAGTGGAGACAAATGCCTTAGGACACTAAGAGGTAAATCCTTACAACATCCACCAATAAGAATTGAGCTCCCTAAAGAGGATATCCCTACTATTTCCAACCAAGCTCTAAAAGGGAAAATGGTTATTTCACTAGATCAAACTAAAACATCCATATTTGGACTTTATCCTTCAGTAAGGATAAAAGCCACCATTATGAAATCCTCCTCTAAGAAACATAAACTAGTAAAAAAGGATCTTCCCAGAATAATAATTCCAATTCACAATCCTTTAAGTCCTTATTACCCTTAGAATTTTGGTATAAGGTCTTATTCCAAACATAAAGTACCCTATATTAGAAACATTCAAATAATTAGTGTAATAAATAAAGACATGAAAGTGAATGTAGCACCCATGGTAATGCCTCAAAAGGTGGAAAAACCTAACCAAGATCCATTATAGGGTTATTATTCCATGATTCTTGATCAACTCCTTCAAACCTCCCTTATAACACTACCACCTATAAAGCCTATTAACCCCCATACTCAAAAACTAGCATAGTATCAAGAAAATAAGAGATGTGCTTACCATTGAATATCAAGGAATGATACCAAAATTTATAACACTCTCTAAGTTATAATCTAAGATTTATTAGTAGAGGATGATCTTTTACGAGAACAATTTGTTCTTGATAATCCTCATAATTAAACCACTAGAGTCACAACTACCCCAAGAAATAGTACATTATTGAGAGGGTCATAATTTACTTTAAAAAAGGAAGATATAACCCATGATGAGACTCAATATAAACCCCTCTTAGACTCTCTAGACTCAAATGACTTTGGAAACATAACAAACCAACCATTGTTTCAAATATATGCAATATAAATAGCCACTTGATCCCAAACGCAAGGTCATAAAACCCAAAATCCCAACAAAACTAAGGTGTCTATTGAAAAATCCCCTACTTATACTATAGACAATTCTACACTCCTATCCCAAAACCCAAAGTTTCTATTCTACAGAAAGCAAAAAATTATAATCCCCCAAAGTTGATACAGATATCAGTTCTAAAATAACTCCATCAACTTCCCATCAAAATGACTTTATATGAACTTATCAAAAGTTATCTAAAATAATGTGAAGCTATGATATAGGCCTTACAAGCCACATAAGTACAATTAGATGAGCCTCAACCTCTATCATCCTTCATTAGATCCTTAAAAAAGTCATCATCTATCACATTTCATGATGCCAAAATATCCTCATTACAACCTAAAGACCATAACCCACCATTATTTATCACTACCCAAGTTAATCAAACATAGATAAAAGAGTTATTATTAACAATGGAATCAATATAAATATTATCTCTTCACATGATTTTAGGCAACTCCATTTACTAGAGACTATTTTGACTCAATCTCTAGCTATCTTATGAGCCTTTAATGGCATTATGGCCCCCACATTAGGTATAGTCATCCTTCCCATCCAAGTATGTATATGTACCCTACTAGAGATATTTTACGTGATAGAGGGAGAATTTCAATATAACATCCTACTAGGATGTCCTTGGATGTGTACTATGCATTGTGTCCCCTTTAATTTACATCTATGCCTTAAATATGAACATGAAGGTAAGATACATGTCATCCTAATAGACCCACATTCATTCAATATGTGAAACTTGACTTATCAATCTAATGATTACTTGATCCACCTAAATAACTTAAGCCCATTATTTTTGTGGAAAACATTAGCTAGTTCTAAAATACCCTCATCTTATATCCCTGAAGAAAACTCCCTTGACTTGGCATTTAAATAACTCTCTTTAGGGGAGTATTAGTTTCTAACTCTTAACACTTTATCAACCCCTCAAGAATATGGATTTCCTAACCAACATTGTACTTACCAACCTAGCCTATGATATATTATCCCCTTTGTCCCCCTTACCTCCAAACACACTTAATATGTGGCGGAATCGATTAGTCCCCCTTATATGGGTAAATTCAAACATGTACCAAACCATTCTCATATAACTTTTCCTTTGTTGACAAACCACACTCAACACAAACCTATCTATAATGATGTTCTTGAAAAGGATTTGGCATAGGATGTTATTAAGAAAGACCCCATGAAAGTATGATAAATAACCTTAGAAAATCACACAAAAAACATGGCCTTGATTTCAAGAAAATTCCTAAAGTTGACAATGATAACACTTTGTCATCTAGTATCTCTATAAATATGAATGACAAATCACTATCATCCCCACTCAATTCTCGTATAATAATAGATGACACCATTTCCATCCCACCTAACCTTTTTTTAATTAGCACCATTCACTTGGAAGCACTAAATTATCAAAACAATGAAAAAATCCTATACCTTCCCCTAGCTTTTTTTGACCTAATAGATGAAAATTCCTCCTCGGTCCATGTAATAAGGTGTCAAGATGATGAATCTATTTTAATATATTTAAGGGTAAGGGATTCATACTTTAATAATATCATACCATTTAATTCTCCTAGTATTTTAAATGAATTTATAATTGATATTAACATAGGAACACTCGAGTTCTCATGAAACATCAAAGTTAGTCAATCCTTAGATTCTCAAGAACACCAAGATTTCACAACATTCCTTACTGATCATATCCAAGCCTTTGCTTGGTATTATAATGATATTATAATAATATATCCTACTATATTCATCCATAACATTGTCACCATTCTTGAAGCTAAACCAGTAAAATAAAAACTTAAAAAAATGCATCCTCGCATAACACTTCTTGTCAAGGAAGAATTATAGTTGTTTTTATTTGTTAACTTTATCTAACCCATTGATTATCCTCCATGGTATCTAACATAGTACCTATCATAAAACCCACATGGGGACTATGCCTTTGTACAAAATTTCATGATTTTAACATTTCATGTGCAAAAGATGATTTTACCCTTCCTAATATTGACCAAATTATGGATCTCACTATAGGACACAAAATTTTGTCACTCAAAGATAGATTTTTTGGCTATAACCAGATCCTTATCACCTTATAATATCATCATAAAACATTTTTTATTACTCCATGGGATATTTTTTGTTATAGGATCATGCCTTTTGGTTTAAAAAATGTAGGATCAACTTACCATCATGTCATGACCTATATTTTCCTTGACTTAATTCACAAAGTCATTGAAGATTATGTGGATGATCTCCTTGGTAAATCTAGGCATCATAAATATCACCTATCTATCCTTCATATAATATTTGACCATTTAGTCAAATATCATTTTTGTCTTAATCCTAAAAAGTGTGTCTTTGGGGTTTTATCAAGAAATCTTTTGGGTTTTATCATTTCCCTTCAGGAAATTAAGGTTGATCCTTATAAAATTAAATCCATTATCGATATGCCACCTCCCTCCAACCTTAGGTAGCCTCATAGTTTACAAGCAAAACTACAATCTATTCATCACTTTATTTCACAATTATCTAATTGATGTCAACCATTCCATCACCTTCTTAATAAAGAAACCTGATTTATATGGGATTCAAATTATCAAGTATCCTTTGATATACTTAAGAAGTATCTCTTATCTCCCCCTATCCTTATTCCACCAAGAGAGGATAAACCTTTTTACTTGTATATCTCAACTACAAACCATGATTTAGGTTTTATGCTTACCCATCAAGACAAATAACATAGAGAAAAAGTAGTAAGTCACATTTTGGTTGAGTATGAGATTTTATACATGTATATTGAAAAACTATGTTTGACATTAGTATTCATAGCTTCTAAAATTCACCACTATTTACTTAGCCACAAAACCTATGTGATTAACAATATTTATCCCCTTAAGTTCATGCATTTAAAACCCTATCAAAATCAATGAATGACAAGATAGATTTTACTTTTCAATAATTTTGATCTCAAATTCCTTAATTATAAGTCAATTAAGGGGTAGATCATTTCTGATCAATTATCTAAGGCACCCCTTGCTAATAATTTACCATCTAGTTATGAATTTCCCAATAAATCTATAGTCTCCACATCCTAAGGAGATCTCAAATATTAGATGATGTTATTCTTTGATGGATATAAATGTGAATGTGGAGGGGGAGTAGGGATTATTCTAATACTGAAGGCATTCATATACCCCTATCTTTTAAACTTGATTTTGACTGTACTAATAATATGGAAGAATATAAATCCCTAATTATAAGTCTCTACATAGCTTTAGCTTTTGATGTTAAGTCACTTCATATTTTTGGGAACTCTTAAATGGTAGTCAATAAAATAATTGGCATATATTAGTGAAATAATAACATCCTCTAGAGGTATAAAATGTTAGTATAATATTTATTAGCCACCCTCAACCATTATGTCATCCAAGCCACTCCTCGGTTAACCAACAAGTTTGTTGATACCATGGCTTCCTTTATCCCATCTTCCTCTTAGGAATCTAAATTATGTGTCCTTACCCACATGGTCAATAAACCTTCTTATACCAACATTTATCTTCCTTCTATCCATATTATAGAGTAAAATCACATAGATTTGTGTTACACACATATATTCGATTATTTGTCTAAATGTATTATTCCTTTAGATTTATCCAAAAATTTTATGTGTTTCAGCAGTGGAATACCTTATATATAATACTAGTGGGCATGCTTTATAAATAGAGGTTTGATATTATTCTCATCTATTATCTCTAAATATCTAAATAAAATCTCAAAATCAAAGAAATACATGATGGAATATGTGGCATCCATTTTAGTGGTTTAACTATCGCTAAGAAGATTGTGTGAATAGGTTATTATTGCCCTAATTTGAATCGATACTAGTATGAATATGTCAATAAATGCATGAAATTCCAAAAACATGCCAAATTATCCCATGTCCCTAGTCATGTGTTATAGGTAGCCAAGGAATTTTTTCCATTCTTCCAATGGGGATTAGACCTTATAAGGCAGATTAATCCTAAATCTTCCTAGTGACATAGTTTTATCATTATTACTACCGAATATTTCCTGAAATAGGTAGAGTTTTTCCCCCTTATTTCAACCAAGGTAGATAAGATTGTATTTTTTTAAATCATCATATCATATGTCATTTTGGTGTCCCACACAAAATCATTATATATAATGGGAAATATTTTAAAAATAAACAAGTCCAAAAATTGTGTGACTCCTTCAACATTAAGCTAAGCTTCTCATCACCTTATTATTTTCAAGATAATGGACAAGTCAAGGCATCCAACAAAACCCTTGTGAATATGTTAACTAAATTGGTCAATATGTTAACTAAATTGTGTGACTCCTTCAACATACCTTTTGCCTTGTGGGATTATCAAACTAGTATTTGAACCCCTACATGTTCTACCCCTTTTTCTTTGGTCTAAAGTATCAAATTGGTTCTCCCCCTAAAATTCCAAATTCCTTCTCTTTGGATCTCTCTTAAATAAATCATTTTAAAGAGGATTATCATCAAGAATGATTAGCACAACTGGAACTTTTAGATGAACATTGATCTATAGATCTTGATCACCTTCATGTATATCAAGATTGGATAAAACATGCATATAATCCACATTTAAAATAATGAGGATTTAATGTCGCTGACCTTATCCTTACATAAAATCAACATCACAAATATGAAAAGAAGTAAATGAGGAAAGTTTCCCTGAATTGGATTGGACCCTATATTATCACTCATAAATATGGATTTGGGGCATACCATTTGGCCTCCCTTAATGGGAAACTAGAACATGAACCTATTTATGATTTACATTTTTATCCTTTCTACTTTTAATAATCCTATTACAAACTATAACTAGCATAAGATCTCCTTAAAACTAAAATGTTATCCCTTATATCTAAATGTAAATAATAATGATAAAGAATCATGTGAATTTCTTGTATTATACACATTTTATCCTTAAATATGGACACCTCAGCTCTATTCATCTCATGGATTATCTTCACTAAAAATAGGGTAGAGTTCCAACTCATTATTTCCTAAAATTACTTTACCTTAAAATTTTGTTTGAAAGGAATAAATTATTGTCTTTTTTTGTGGCTTGGTTTATGAAAACACCCTAGGTTGGCTTAATCTAATCCATGGAAAAAGGTTAATTTGGGATACACAATCAAGAAAAATATCAAATTTGTATACTAATCCCTCAAAGGATAATTGTTTTTAAAATCAATAAAAATATCAAAGTTGCAAACTAATCCCTTAAAGGACAATTGCTAAAATACATACATCCAAACATATATATCACTCCCTTTAAGGATGGGCCTATTCTTTTTTGAAACTTCCTACATTAATTTATTTCTTATTAAAAATAGACCCTTTAAAAATATATAAAATCAAAATTATATCCCATGAAAACTTCCTACATTGATCAGTCTACATATATATACATGGATTAGCTTAAATTTAACCTAAAAATCTTATAAGCACAAAAATAGATGTGTATTCCCACATAAATAAGTTTTTCCCCCATTCTCTACAAACATAAAAATCCCCTTTTAAATCTGAATAATTGTGAATTCAGTTGGCATGAGATTGTTAAGGATTCTCATTAACATTGGATAAAAGGGTGCATATGAGAAAGTGATAGGAGGCCTAGTTTTGGTTAGGGTCCAAGAAAATTATGAGTCATACATTCTTGATAAGTTAATATAGCAACAATTTCATCATAAATTTCAATTATTCATAAACATTTAAATTCATAAAAACCATAGTATAATCTAAATCCATAATCAACCATGACATAAAACCCAATCCATGTTGTCCCACATAATCTAACTAGTATAATAAAAAAACATGTAATCACCATCTATGTAATATCAAATCCATAGCCAAATACATCATAAATTCATAAGCTCATGAAATTATTGCATGATTTAAAATCCATGATCCATCATAAATCCATAATCAAGATAATAATTTACAGATACATTTCATGATCTAAAAATCATAATCCATGTAAACACCATATAAATAATATAAACCATGATGTATCACATAAATAAACTTAGATACCATTTAAACATAATTTAAGTAATCTAGATCCATAATCAAATAGTGCAAGATCATGTAAAAAGTATGTGGCACATAGAATCATCCGTGTATATAAAAAATCTTAAATACACATCATAAGAATTTCATGATATAATATATACACAAATCCAACCCATATAATAAGACATAGGTATGGCTACTCCATAAACTCAAACTAGATCAGGTGGATACTCCCTATGCCTCATACATTGCCTCCATCCTCACCTCTATTTATACCTCCATCTCTACCTACATCTCCTCTTCCACCCCTCCCATATATCCCTTGTGATACACTCCCCATGCTAGTTGTAGTAATCTATGTCCATTGTAGAGTCAATCCCTATGTGGATATATGGGTGGCATATGTGGGAACTGCTTGCATCTACTCTATAACAATTTTCTCATAGCATTAGAGCTCTATCATGACATCTTGGTATATATCCATACTAATAGTACTTGGTGGCCCTATCCTCCTACCCTATGTCCCTTCCCCTATTGTGGATCCTAACACAACTCCTCCTACAACCCCTATCAATACTTGGAGTCTCTCATAATGGTCACAATATCTATCTAAAGCCTAACATGCCTCATCATAACTCTCCTATAATGAATCAAAATTACCATGTAACTCAATTAAGTTGGTGTGTAGGCAATCTTGCTCAAATTCAACTTTAGATAACCATGCCTATAAAACATGGCACTCTACTTGTAATCGATCCCTCTCTACTATCACTACCTATATATTTGGATCTCCCTCCCCATATCCTCCTCTGCTCCACATCCACTATCTCTACATATCCTACCTCTCATTGAGGTCACACCACTCTCTTATGTCCTCCTAATTGGTCTGTCCACCAAAAAATATATACCAATCTAGTCTCAACATCATCCACATCCACCCCCTCTATCTCTTCCTTTTCCAAAAGTTGAAGACCTATCACCTAAAGCTATGGTGACTCCCCCTCAGATTCATCTCTCATATATACAAGTGGTGCCTTGGGTATATCCCAGAGTAGCCCAATCTATCACCACATGCACCCAAATTTAAATAACTCTACATGCTCTACATGATACCCTCATAGCCACCTTGCTTACTTCCCTTCAACCAACTCCTTATCCATCCCTAACCATGATGTAAATATAACAACTGACATCTACATAACCTTC
The DNA here is from genome assembly GCA_037957365.1 of Torreya grandis. Lineage (NCBI taxonomy): Eukaryota > Viridiplantae > Streptophyta > Pinopsida > Cupressales > Taxaceae > Torreya > Torreya grandis. The sequence continues at coordinate 922,479 of JARHVA010003667.1, forward strand.
TCCTCTATCTCCTCTAAAAACCATCGATATTAATCTAAGTCTCATACTCTCCCATATCCATATAAATGGGTGAATCATCTCTCTATCATAAAAATCCCACACTAAATAAAAATCAGTACTATCCCATCCATGATAGCCATGGTGGTTAAACTACTAGTATATGCTTAAAGTCTCAACGCTATATTATGAACTTCACATCTAGACAAAATCATCATTATGTCTTCCATCCCCATAACTTTTTGTATATTTATGTTAAAAGTGTAAGATCCCATGAAACATTGTATGATGCTCCCAAATATCTACTAGTAACCCTATCAAACTCCATATAAATCTCCCACCACATGAATCATGCAATACATAATCAAAGATAACCATCATAATCATAGTAATCACTCATCTCCCATCTTAGTCATGATCATATAGAAACTCAAAACTAAACCCTCCTATTGTGAAATCAATATCTATAGCATCCTCTCTATATAGACATGTTAGTGCTATTACTCATCCTCTCTCATCCACCATAATAAGGTTTTCCCCTACATTAACAATCATAATATCTTATATATATCCTCTAATGTCAAGGTCATCTCCCCAATAGGTAGCTAGAAGGTCCTTGTAGTTGGATCCCATCACTTTAATAGTGCCATAAGTAGACTCTTATCTCTATTTACTTGAAAATAGTGACATATTCCACCTGATAATATAACCTTTAGACACTCCCAATCTACATCTCCCATATCCTCTCGAAGCCTTTCTAGTAATGGTGGTACTCTATCCTACATGGTAATCAATATGCATGCCTATAATCCCATGAATACCCTAGGTTTCTTTAGTTTCCTATGCCACTAAATCTATAATATAATTATTATCTTCTACTCTTATCAACCCTAATTATTAATAATTAGCACTAAACCTTACATGATTGACATTGATTAACACCCCATTATCACTGATTGTCTGATCGGTATTGATCCATATATAATCGATGGTGAAAAGGAAGAATCATTATCAATCTGCTATTGATCTATACTGACTCCTAATTTTCCCTACCTTTAGGAATTGTAAAAATATATAAAATACCAAAAAAAATGTACAAAAAACAAAAAATTTAAACCTTATCATGTGATCATCCTCACCTTCATTAACCATTCCCACTAGCCTCCATCTTATATACTTCTCTAAAATGTGTAGATAGACATCAAAATTTTATCTAATTACAAACATGTTCTCAAATCAAAAATGAGATTACACTATGTTCAAAGTAATATATATAGCTCTAATAAATTGATCATAAATATTTTTTGATCATTGATGATTCTACAATAATTGTCATTGATTTCTAGTTAATCAACATCAATTATGGAAATTGGGATCAATTCCATTCTCCTTAGCACTGTTTACTTTCCTTGACCCTACTATCTATTGTGACCTACGACCACACAAGTTACCTTGCTATCACTATCTCCTTATTTTCCATCCTATACCCTTGGTTAGTGGACATAGACTCTCTCTTGGTCTCATAGCCTTTTTAAATGGCCTATATTCCCTTTGAGACATTTTCCCTGTGAACCCAAGAATGTATTATATCCTATGAACAACCATCTCTAAGTCATGGCCATGACCCATACACACCATATGATTTGGTCAACCCACCCTAGCCTTTGTTCTTGAGCACTTTTTCTTGAGCATACTTTTCCATAGTTATAACAATCCATTATTTGTTTACCTTAGGGCATTACTACCTGTATTATCCTATGTCTTGATAGTGCATACTTAGTGTTATTCTTGCTAATTGGTTGATCATCCTATTTTTTACCCTATACATATAATATTCATTACCATTTACTTCAAACCCATCATCACTTTGTTCTCCTACACTAGCTCTTGGTTTGATGGGGGATACCTCCTCACATAAACTTGGGACATTGAACCCATCTTAGTTTTTGTCTCACACCAAGTTCTCACCAACTAGTCAACAAAAAGGGGAAAATATATACACTATGAATTTACACCATTATATTAGTATTAATATATTTGTCTTACCATTTACCCATCCTTTTTATGTTAGTTAATTTAGTTTTACCAATTACTATCTTACTTCATGTAATTAGTCTTACTAATTAATTTATATCTAGGTAACTAATATTAACTATTTAATCCTCCTTAAATCTAGTCAAATATCTATAAATATATTAGAAGTAAGTTGTTTTTTACCTCTTAACAACCTATCACTAGCTGAAATTCATTTTAAAATAGCTTAGGACTAAGTTTAACCTCATGAATTATATTTGTTTGAATAAATTGGGCAAACTTAGACTAGATCAACACTGATTCTTTTAATCTTCATCGATCTTATTGGCATCACCATTGATCTAAACTTAGACCATAATTGAGTAGAAGGATCCCAAAATTAATACACTAGAATGTTAGAGAAACTATCTTAGAATACCTACAGAATAATTACATACTTATCTTATTCCATACCCACTCATTCAAAGATTAAGAATATCCCCCATCAATGTGATAATTCTCTGCAATATTGAAAGCATTTCAAAGTTAAGTATATCATTTATTTATATATATTTTGATTCTTATATTATTTGATTACATTTTTTTTATTTCCCTTAGCCTGGTTAGATTATCATTAATTATTCCTAAATTCATTTCAAATCCCTTAAATCCCCACATTTAGGCCCATCTTGAGCTTTCATTCCACACGATCAATATCGATGGTGATTCCTCACATAAATCATCCCAAATTGATATAATCATTAGTTATTTTAAATAATTGACATTAATCCCTATGTTATTACTTTATGTCTACAATTCGAATCTTATTTAATAGTGTAAATATATTTCAATTATCTATTTGTATTCTTAAAATCATGAATCTCTATTTGTAGATGACATTATTAGGGGTTGTATGTGATGTGGTTTCCATTTATGATTTTTTGATAGTCCCTCACCCGCTCTTCATAGAACTAAGTGATATTTCCTTTGAGCTAGGACTTTGTACAATTATTTTTTCCCCTACTCTAGAAGTAATCACTGAATAATTATAAGTAATATAGGCACAAAAATATTCAACCATAGCTTATTATAATGAACACTTTGTTAACATCCATGTAATAGATTAATCCATTTCATTTTAATATCACATCTATATTATCATATGCTTAGTTTTAATTTATATTATTATATTTTCCACTTAATTACTTCATACATTGGGATGACATCCTATTAAGGAAGTGTACCACTTCCTTGAACTGGTCTATCATCAGGCAATCCACTTATATATCTTATTAATCAATATTTTTTGAGTTGTCTCTTATGTTTAGGTAATCCTTCTTAGCCAAAATAGAGTTCCATCTTTGTTGGATCAACAGTGCACAACCTTCATCATATGTATCCCTTTAAAACCCTGTATCATAATTTCCATTTTTAATAAATTTATTTATTAATAAGAATGAACAAAAATATACTAAAACATTCTAGAATGCCCAGTGGGACTCCTAGGTTTCATGATTCTTGGTGTGTTTCATTGTGAAATCATTTTTTGGTTGGATTTTCTTGATTGTGTGTTTGCATTCAAAAAAGAGAAAATGCAAAATTATGGATTTCATTTTTAAAGTCTAAAAAATAATTGCATTCATCCCCCTAATTATTTATATAATTCACATAGATTAATTTAGAAAGATTAATACATCATGATAGTCACACTCTCTCACACACAAAAAAACCATGGTTATCTTAAAATATGCATCAATACATTTCCTACCTAAGTGGACCTACTTGGATTTCATCACCAAGAGGAAAACCAACTTAGTGTACTGGTTGAGTATAAAAATTGTAGAAAACAAGTATAACATCTAAGCACTTGACACCCTTATTGCCTTAGTGTGTGAAGCGAGGGGGTAGGTTCTAATACCAAGACACTTACTTCCTTCCAACAAAGAATCAAGCCTCAATGTACCTTTTTGTATATAGAGGTTTCCAACCTTTAATAAAACTTGAAACTAGCCTTAGACTACCATTTATTAGTACCTTAGTTAACCATCTCCCCACTACACTCTAAATTTTATTTCTTAAAAATTAAAAATACTTAAGTATGTTTAATAGAGTGTGTGTTTTATTTCTCTAAAAATGAGATAATTAAAAAAAATTGTGTCTTTGCATTTCATTATTTATTTCTTTTTTACTGCTACATGGCTGTAACATGATAACAATCACTAAAACAAACCGAACCTCATACCTCATCATCATCCATGGAGAAAACACCAAGTCCTCCTACCTCTCCTTAATCCATGGGGGAAGGCATTCCCCAATTTTATACACAAGGATACCTAGACTTCACTAATATATTGGATAGTAATCCAATTGTCCTCAACCATTATCTTAGTTCTCGAGCCATACAAATTCTTATTTCCCCTCTAACCCAGTCTTCCTAATTTTTATATGGCATTTCCCTAGAAAGACCTGAAGTGCTTGATTTAGCCATGGTTTCTTCTTCCATTAACCCACCTCTAATGGGTTCCTATACTAACATAATGCAACCCCTCTGTAGTCAACCATCATTAGTATCTAGTAACCCTTATGTGACTCTCCCAGCTATCCAATCAAGCATATCTTAAAATCCTCAAAACCAACCCTTACAACCTACATAATAGGTTCCTCCAAATTAGCCTCTTTAGTAATATGTCCCCTTGACTAGTCAATACCTATCTCCCTCTAATCCCTTATGAACACTCCCCTTCACTCATCCCTGTAAAAAACATACCCTTTCAAATCACCTAGTATGTGGCTACATCTCAACCTATCATAACCACGTCTATTGGTTATTCCCTTTCAAAACCATTTTCCACTCTACTCCCCACCTATAAACATTTTTTTAAAATGTCTTAAGGGGTATGCCTTAGTATAATACTAAACCTGACCTCACACATGTCCTTATAAATATGATGGAAACTCTATAGGGTTTTACCTCTAGGCAAAAAAATATGCTCATGTACAAGTAAATTTACAATGAACCTATCTATCCTGCCATCCCAATTAGGCCATATCCTTCGCAATGGGAACTTCCTAAATTTATGAAATTTTAAAACAACTAAGATATCCAATAATACATTAGGGAATTTAGACATTCTTGTTACCTTATATCTCATGATGACACTTTCTTTTTAATGAAGTTCTCATGTCATTAGCTAGACTAGACTTAGATTGGTACAACTCTTTCACTCAGTATTCTTTGTTTTGTTTTGGGAAATTGGCTCAAATCTTCTTAAAACACTTTTCCATTAATATTTCAAGGAAAATAACCATTACCAACCTATACTCCATTAGAAAATTTGATGATGCATCCATTTATGAATTTGTAGTTAGGTGGTAAGGACTTATAAATCAATTAACCTTCTCCCTTCCTTAGCTTAAATTAATTGAGTTACTTTCAAGATCATGCGCTAAGAATATCACATCAACACCAAAAGTAAAATCATTTAAAACTTTTGATGAATCCTTTACCATGGCCCATAAACTAGACATTTGATCCTTACATGAAGGAAAAGTTAAGTTACATAACAAGAACTTCAAACTTGACACCTCCAAAGTGACCAACAATTATAAAACTAAAGGCACATCAATTTTTATGTTAAAATTGACACCTCCACAAAAAATGAACCAATCTAAACCTTCTACATCCAAAATACAACCAAAAAAACCCTTAAAATTATTTCCCCTTGACAATACACACCCTTTGGGGAGTCATATGCTTCTATTTTAGATAAACTCCTAAAATCTTCCATTATCAATCTTCCTCTAGTCATACCCCTTGATGATTCTCACCCCAAACTAGTTGGTATAATGAAAGTGATTTCTATGCTTATCATCATTTACCTAGTCATGGGATCAATTAGTTTTGGTATTTCAAAATTTTGGTTCAAAACCTTATCAACTAAGGGGAATTACAATTGGATAATCCTAGTGCTCCTCTAAATCAATCCATCAATATAGTTAGGCAGCCATTCCCCAATCATCCTTTTACATTTAATTCTATACAAGAAAATGTAGGAATCACCTTGGATCATAAAACCCATTTAATAAACATAATCTATGATCAAATTTTACCTAAATAAGTTGGTAATGCTTTCGAATCATCTTCTGAGACAACATGAATACTAGATCTCCTTATGGGAGATATTTTTGAACCACTTGAACTAGCTAGATTTCTTCCTAATATTCACTCAAGTTTTCCTGATCTCATTATTTGTGATCCTCCTAAAGAAATGCTACCTAAACCTGTTTAAGGCAACCAATCAAAAATAAAGGATGAAATAAATATCAAAGGGGGATGTTTGTTTATATATCCCATAAAATACACATGATACTCATTTAGTCACTAAAAAACCTTTACGTAGCATACACACTCCCTCTAGCTCACTCCCTCCTGATATGTCTACTATATTACATTGACCAGCTCAAAAACTAGGTTCCCTTACAGCTCAGGCCGATCTAAATATTATAAAAGGGGGAAATAGGGTAAATGTTTTAAGAAGTGGAGATAAATACCTTAGGGTGACAAGAGGTAAATCCTTATAACATCCACTAATAAGAATTGAACTCCCTAAAGAGGATATCCCTACTACTTCTGATCAAGCTTGAAAAGTTAAAAAGGTTATTCCACCAATTTGAACTAAAACATCCATATTTGGACCTTATCCTTATATAAGGCCAAAAGCCACCATTATGGAATCCTCCTCTAAGAAACATATATTAGAGATACAATCATTGAGGGGGTCTGAGGGGGGGGTTGAATCAGTGATGCAAGATAATCTAATTTAATTCCCAATTCTTAACCATTCAACACATACAATCATGATGCATATAAATTAACCATTGTAATGAACAAAGAAGATATAGCAAGATCAAGCACATAACACATGATATATGTGGGAAACCCTCTTGGGGGATAAAACCCATTAAACCCTACAAAATGGACTATAGGCCTATAACAAAAAGATCCAAATTTATACCAACACTAACTTATAAAGGAACACCCATTCCATAGTTTAGTGAGATACCCATCCCACATGAAGGAACCAACCCCCTAAGCAACCAAGCACACACTTAGCTACCTTGATCTAATCTCCATCTCTAATATAATGTCTTATAAACCTAATTATGGACTTATCTTATTTTCTCTTTCTCCCTTTTATACTCTCATAAACTTGCACATACAATTAATTTATCCAAAACACCCTTTTGGATCACTCTTCACTTCTTAGCACATATAAACAAAAAACCTATAATAACTCTATCACAACATCAGAAAAATGTCGTGTAAGAACTCTTCACTTTTTTGCACAGTATCATAATAATCCTCAACCTACTCTACTATTCAATCCATCCACTAAGCACACTCAATCAATCAATCTCTAGGGCTTACTTGCTCAATCTACCTCTTCTAGGCTCATTAGGTCCAATGATCTATGTTTTCACCTTCATAATCTTGATTAGATAAGCATGATTGATCCTCTTCACTCTATATTGGTCCTCAATGACCTATACCTTATTTTTCAAAGGTTCTCTACTTTTCTTGGCTCCACACTCTTACAACTAGCTTAGCACTCCTCTCTTAAGTCTAGAAACCATCACCTTTACTTTCACTCCTTATAGAGTCTTTATGAATATTATATTTTTGGTCAGTTGTAAGACTTACCTTAACCATTAAGACTTATATCATCTTAAGACATAGCTCAAATCCATTCTCATAGGTCAGCCATTATCTCATTATCCCCAAACCACCATTAGGTCTTGGTAAGACCTAAAGCAATTAGGCCTTCATACTCACACATTACATGTGAGACTAGTTGGACCACTTTTAGCTTATAACAATGTTTTGAAAATATCACATATATATCCAATAGAACCTTTCTTACTCCCTCATGGTTCCATGCCACCTATAACACCAACTCAACATTCAAACCTACCAATTAGGTCTCCTCACTCTCTAGGCCTTCAAACACAGAAAACACAATCTCAAACTTCTAAAGAAAAAAATAAAGTCTTTATTATATCCATATGATTATATCACATGGGTGAAACCTTTAGGAGCTATGATGCAATTTCATGTGCTTTATACATTCCAACACATGCTCTAAGCACTCAAATCAACTCTCTCATGATGACCATTCAAAATGGTCACATACAATCAAAATAAAGACAAACCATTTTGACTCTCTACAACTTAATATGGTAAAAATAAGACCTCCAATACTTTATCATGAACCTTTGATACTTTCTTAACATTTTAATATTCATTTTTTTCCTTAACTCTAGTCAGAACACCTTCAATGTACCTCTATAATATGGTCACTCAAATTATCAATACAATCAATAAACATAGTCAAATTCTAAGTCTTTGTTCACACTAATTATGCATTGGTCAAACCTAAAAAATTAACAAGTATAGTATTCATGGATTCTATAACACAATCTAATAGTTAGTTCATAGTGAAACATCAAAATACTATCAATAAAAACTCAATTATCCTTCTTAGGTCACTTACAAAACATGGTCAAACATAGTTAAAATTTGAGCTCAATATCTTTGATTATATATATAGTCAAACCTTATAACTCACTTATATGGATGTGCCTTGAATTAATCTTCAAATTTTATTTTTACATCACCTTAAAATTAGATATGGATCAAAATATATTAGCAAAATACTAAGCACTAGTTATCCTTCACAAATTTGAATATTCAAATTCCAACTGCCACTATTCAAACACTTAAACATCAGACAATTTGTCCTCATCTCATGCCCTTCCATAATTTTAAAAAATGTGATATGTTGATATCATTAGGATTATCCTAGTCTTTACCTTACTATTCTTACCATTGATCTTAGATCCTCACTTCAGTGATTGAGACACTTGGCATCCTCACGTGCCTTTTGAGCACATTGACTATTTGACTCTGATGAACTTATGCTACTTGGTAGCCCCACATGAATTATAAAAATCCTTTGAAATTTTGACTCAATACATTCCATTGTATCATAACTACATGATCACATGATCATCATTGATCTTTATCTGATAGTTTTCACACTCACCATAGATCTATTGCTCAAACTCTATGATTGTGACACATATCACTAGTGCATGCAATCTTGACTATTTGACTTTAAACTATGTTGTTAGATCATAATGACAAGATCACACACTCTATTGGATCCTTATAAATTATAATAAATTATTTTTGGTATGTCTATGATCTGATTAAACTCTCATCATAGATATTCAGTAATGCAAATTTGGCTAAGTATATGAACTTAGAGAACACAGCCTGAGAAGCCAATGTTGCACCTTAATAAATTTTGATACACTCCATGTCAAGACCTGAAACTTTAACCATATGATCAAATCTCATATTGGAATCCATCCATGTAGCAAACTACTCTTTAAACTTTCACGTGTGAAATATGATGTCATCAAATTGCTTACTCAACTTTGTCTATCAAGATGACTACTTGAGCCTAGACATTCATATCATTGTTATAATGAATTACATTCACTTTCACAAAAAATATAATAACTCATAACATCCCATAGGATCTCTAAAACATTTCCATACTATCAATATCATCCATTAATTTCCTTATTAATATGAACATTGAATAACCATGCAAGAACACTGAAGCACATTGAAGCACACTTTATCATTATCATTATAGAACACATGGCACCTCATCAACATCCTTGGTCACCTTGGAGAAATCACTAAAAAACCTATAAAAATATCCCCCTTTTTCATTTATGTCACACACCAATACAAAGCTTATGCTCAAACTTTGTCTCTCTCTTCAGGTATTTTTCCCCCTTTGACACAATGATAAAATGGGCTCATCTTATGATCATGAGGACCTAAAAAGACTTCAAGAACCAAAAAAATGTAAGGAACACATTTTATATATGATGCAAACTTCCCCTAACATTTTTCATACCTCTTCTTATCTTGAGCTTCTCAAACATGATCCATGACTACACTCTTCTTTGATCATACATAGCTTCTATGAAGACAAAGCATACATGAACATCAAAAACTACTTTAACTTACCTTAAAAACATTAATATGGATTCCCCCTTAGTCACCTAATCTTAGTCACCCATTTATCACCTTGGTATTTTGGATAAAATGACCAAAAAGTCCACTTCTTCATACTAGTCTTGCTTAGAGGCCTCGTAGCCTTACCTGGACCTTGCATAGCTCATAACTTTCTATGTATGAACTTTCATGGATTTAAATTTCATATCTATAGTATTATCATATTCCCCCTCATTCATGCCAAAAATCAACACTCATCTCTTTCTCAAAAACATACTTCTTTCATAAATTGGTTAGCTAATTAGCCCTTAATTTGCACAAATCCTCCTCCATAGAACAAAACATGCACTTCCAAAATAATTTGAAAGATGTTTTGAGAACCCATTTGGCCATTTCAATTTATTAATCAAAATTTTATCTCAAACCATTAGGCAAACCATTTTTTCAACATGAGCAAAAACACTAGGTTTATAAGAGAAACTTGGTCAACACCCATCTCTAAAACTTTTCTCACACCTAGAGGTCATCAATACACACTTATGAACCAAATTTTGATCTTAGAATCTTTTGGTAACCCATACTCTCTATACCATGGTTTTTTACTTGCATACCCTTAAGTATAAACTAAGAAACCTGAGAGTAAACACAATTTTCCAATTGCACACAAAAGAACTTCAAAACATGAAATCACCTAGAACACATTTTAATGAGGTCAACACACCTTTCTATCCCAATAAGACACCTTGATAAATTTCAATTATTTAAATGACACCTATAAATATCCATACCTAGCCTATAAACCTTGCACATATAGTAGTCAACATTCCAAAACACCAAAAATTGATCATGACAACATTATGACATTACCAAGACACCTTGTCCACTTTGACAAACCAAACTTAACTAATCTTAACTCTCTTTTGTCTTCCATATTCTACTACATATTCCTCTGATCCTAAGACCTAATCATTTACAAATCTCTTTTCTTTGTTTATGCATGAGGATTCAATACATTATCAAATCACTTGACTTGGTTTGATCAAGTCATCATATCAACATGCTTGAGTTTACATCTATATCTAAATTTTTCATATCTCCACCATGACTGGAACATCTCACATATGCTTCCCCTCACATCATGACCACAATATCACCAAGATCTTCTCCTTGACACATCTTGCTCACAAGAAACATGTCAAAACATCATACCACACTCAAGACACCTGAGTTAGCTATCCTTAAATCCATACCAATCTTTAAAATTCTAGGGCACACAAGTCATCTCTCAAGAGTCACAATACTACTAATCATAAAAACAATAACAAACATAATGTAGATTGACTCATCTAAAACCAAGCTCCCAAGTATTTTTTAAGGCACTACACTAGATTAAGATACCTCAAGAAACTAACTATAGATGAAATATGATTTCATCCATACCTTTATTTTACTATAACTCATATTCACAATATTATCCCTCAAATACCTCTCTCTTTACACCAAGGACTACCTCTTGCATATCATAACATGACTCCTTATGAACTGAATCAACATAAAGGAACATACAATTGTACTTTATTTTTCAAACCTTAAACTAATATAACAACTCACCTTCATGGATTTATTATCATGCAACACCAGCCAAAACCCAATAGGCATCTACCATGCTTCCTTTTTATATAAAGTGTCTCCTTGAAGCATAGAGAGATACACCCCTTTGACATAGTGAGACTAAAAGTCCCAAAACCTAGGAGACTCTCATATATACATACTCTCATTTGACTTGCATTCATGCCTTATCATCAAATTAACTTTGAATGGATCCTTTACTCCATTATTTGCTTCATACTTATCAACAAATGTAGACAATAGAAACTCTTAACTTTCTTTAATGTCTATCATAGAAAAAAAACTATATTTGGTCTCAAACTGATCTCTTCTAACAATCTTAGGTGTCCATAGCCATGCATGACCTCTTCCTTGCACAATAGAAGCTCCATACACTTTATTTTACTTTGAAAAATCATTCAACTTATTCTTGCAATATCTATCAATGTGCCCAACTCTATGACATCTAAAACAAATGAGATCATTCATACCTTTTGTTTGATGATGATTGCAATCTTCCTTTGAGTGATTGCTTCTTCTTATATAGTCCTTTTCTCTATGACCAATAAGATGATTAAAAATAATGGCCCATAAAATATTTGGCATACCTTGAAGCATTTGGCTATCTAATTGGCTTCTTTATTTTGCTCTTGACCTAATCTATCTTATTGACTTTCATGCTACCAACCTCTTTATCTTGTCCTAATTTCTTTTGATCTTCTTCAAGCTTGCCTATCTTGACAATGACCTTTTCATGCTCATCCTTTAGAGAAACAATATTATGCTTCAATTGAACACATTCATCTTCTTTAGCTCTCATGCTTGAACTTGTAGCCTCTAATTAAATTCTGAGATATTTGATGGTTTCCTTATCCTCCTTAGTTTCTTTAGCCATGTAATCCTTCAATCTACATGCTTTCTCTTCCATAGACTTGATTAGTTATTTATTCTCTTTTTCCTCTCCCATGGACTTGCCTAACAAACTCCCTTCAAGAGACCTGACTTGTGCTTCAATACCTTTGATCATATTCGTTATTTTATGATTCATGTTATTTTTCTCCTTTATTTTACCAAGTGCACCCATGAGCTCAGCTTCCAAATCAACTTATTTTTCCTCACTATCATAGAACACTTCTTATTATCCACTATCATGGTAAACTTATTCATCATCTATGATGTTTTTTTTATTTTAAACAACTTTCCTTTTTACCCATATTGTACCTTAGATCACCTTCAAGTGGTTAAACTTACAATGAAGGTCCTACTCTAATGACAATTGTTAGAGGTACAACCACTAAGAGGGGGGTGGTGAATCAGTGATGCAAGATAATCTAATTCAATTCCCAAATCTTAACCATTCAACACATACAATCATGATGCATAAAAATTAACCATTGCAATGAATAAGGAAGATATAGCAAGATCAAGCACATAATAAATGATATATGTGGGAACCCCTTTCAGGGAATAAAACCCACTGAACTTTGTAAGATGAAATATAGTCTTATAATAACAAGATATAAATTTAGACTAGCACCAACTCATCAAGTAATACCCATCCCTTAGTTTAGTGAGACACTCATCCCATAAGGAGGAACCAACCCCCTAAGCAACCAAGCACCCACTCATCTACTTGTTGTCACTTGGATTTGCACCCTTTGAGGAGATGTCTTAGCTCTCCTCATCCAAGTGTCACAATGGAAACATCTCACTTACTATGGGTAATCAATTTTGTGAGATGAAGCTCTATAAGGGCTAGTTCCCTTGATGCTTTCTTTGAAGTACATTCTCACTCTTCAACTTTTCATGAAAAGGGTTAAGAATACAAACTAAAAAATATAAAAGGTGATGCACCAATAGTAAGTTTTCTCTTATTGACTGAACTTATACTACTTATGGAAAATCAAATCTACTTTCACACATAACTCACAACTCAAGATAAATTGTTACATCAATGTTTCATATGTTAAGTTCAAGAGGTATATTGATATTTAGGAGGGATAATGAATGATATTTTTGAGAATAAAATCACAAAACACTTCTAAAACTCTCATACACTAAGAAATAACACTAATAAAGAGCTACAACAACTACTCTTCTCCATACTTGATAGACAATCAAAGATAACATACTAGAAAAGACCATCTTTTACTAGACAAGATCAACAAGATTTAGAACCAAACTCAATTATACAACATGTAAGTATGCAAATTCACTTGTTTATTACTTCAAGATATATTCAAATACAAAATTGGCTAGGGTTTCATTATTAACCAATGGAGGCTACCCAAAAATCCCAAAAAGTCACTACTTATAGCATTTGAGAGAGGAACGAGGAAATGGAAGTCCAAATGTCACTTGGACACTTATCATGCTGAGATAAGGGGTTACATTTACATGAGAAGAATATGTGAAACTGACCATTAAGGTCATGAAGTAAAAATGTCAATTCAAGTCATGAAACTCTTGCAAAGTGGCATGAAATTCTTCTGGCTCAAAAAATTACCTTCATCATTCACCCCTATTACTCTATCTTTGTGTCTATATATAGAGCTTATACATAAATTCCTACATTTTCCTATAACTAACCATTTTTATAGACATTACTTTAAATTTTGGTCATTGATCTTGCCTTTAGAGCCATGATCTAATGGTCCATACTCAAATGACTCAACTTTAAAATGCATCCATTCGATCACCTTATGATAGGCTCATGTTATCCATTAGATCTATATACACTTCTAAACTTTAGATTTTTCATATTTAAAATGTGTCTGTCAATCTTCCTAATCTTATATTTCATGCATCATTGGATCTCCAAAGATTCACATTCTTTATCTCTATCGATACATTAAACATTGAGATCTTTATCCCATCTCGATGCTTCGTATATCTTTAGATCACTTTCACTCCATCAATCTTTTTAGACTTGCTTGGTCTTTAACTCATCACTGTGTTGATAAATTTCAATAACTTTATAACATTTAGTCCATTCACTCCATGGATCTCCTTTACACAATCACCCACTCATTGTCAGATCTTATGACAAGCTTGATCATTAATTATGACCAACTTATGCTCATTGGGTCTCTATCTGATAATCTCTATGAATGTGATACTTGTCATTTACATGTTTAATTAGATATCCTTTCTAAAATTTAACTTCATTTCACTTTGTTGGATATCCAATGTTTGATTGAGTGTGAATTGTTGATTAAGCAGGGACATAATATAAAATCAAAGACTTAGGAAATATTAAGTTCTTTGATCATTGCTCGATCTAGTAATTGCTATGTCGAGGGGCCAATTTTTCAATAATGATAAAGGATTAAGTTATAACTTAAGCTACTAGGTCTTGGCCATATCCAGTCACCATCAAAATAGAAAGTGGTTGTTGATTCCATGACTTAAACCCTTAGGCTTTTACCAAGAAACCTTATCTAGTTTGAGAGCAAAGACAAATTAATTTTGAGCTCATTCCTTCTTAATTGAACATGTGGATCATATCTATAGAATTCTCATGAAAAAACCATAACAAATCTACTATGTGTTTCTTTTTTAAATGTCTATATATGATATTTGTAAAAGCATGATAACTTTGCATGACCTTGTGCTGATTTTGTCTAAGTATAGAGACCATTCATTTTGCCTAATAGGATAAATTTGCACCTGTATCACTCTTGTTACACTTAGTCACATGACCTATAAATTGAAAAATTTGTTACTTTTTAATAGGATATTTAATTCATATATCTATTTGGTCCTAAATCCTTCTTATGTATAAGATATGACATTATAAAATTACCTACTTATCTTTATCTTGGAACTTGTAAATTTGACTGTGTTGAAAAACACTATCAAAATGTCTTAGAGAACAAATTTTATAAATCATATCTTCTAATCACCATATTCAATACTAAACATCAATTACATGCTCATAATGTCCCTTTTGACATCAATGACAATCATATTTCCAACAATTTACATATACAGGCAGTGGGTATGAACTTTGGACAGTGAGCAAGAGATACATGTTGGTGATCAATTAAAAACCCTCACCAAGTATTCAAATAGAATATAAAATACCCCATGATAAAATTTTAGACCCTTAAAACATCTAAAAAATTAAGTTTTTACTTATAAGGGTCCCCATTTGACTTTGAAGTCAAATTTGGTCAATAAATTGGTGACTCATAGGGGTAGTATGACTACTATACTAAAGGTCAATAGTCTTATCCTATCCATAGGCTAAGGGAGTCAATGAATTCCTAATGATAACTAGTAATTAATGCCTAAAACACACACAAAACAACCAAACCACTCTAAACAACACAAAATAAAATAAGACACCAACAAGACTCACACATGTGTATAAGCACTTAAGGATAACAAGAAAATAGTAGCTATGTACAAAAGAGAGATGATAACCTTAGCATAAATGTTTAAGATATATCCCATTGACTGGGATATGAAGCTCCTCTCCATCCAACCTTGAGAGGTGGCAAGCATTATGTTGCTTGCATTAAGTGATGACATAAGGGCCACTCCACAAACCATCAAAATTCTATGTTTTCTAGGCTTATCCCTATCTTCATCCCACTTTAGAACAATGTCCCCCTCTTGGAAGCTTCTTGGAATGGATTTCTTGTCAAATTATCTCCTTGTTTGATCTTGATGAGATCTCATAGTTTGCATAGCTTGATCCTTTATTTTTTCAAGCTCTATCAACTCACATAATCTGACTTCCACACTTTCATTTTCCATCAACTCTAATTGGTATGTGAGATCCAAAGCTATTAACTCAAGTGAGATAGGAAATCTAGCCTCTCTTCCAAAAATAAGTGTATATGGCAAGTTTTTAATGGCTCTCTTAGGGTTGATTCTATCAACCTAAAGATCTATCTTCAATTTAGAATGACAAGTTCTTTGGTTTTGTTCTATTTTCATCTTGGTAATCCTAATTAGATTCTTATTAGTGGATTCAACTATTCCATTGCCTTATGGATAATAGTTGAAATAAGTACTAAGATAAATACCATGTTTGAAATCCCACTCACTTATATTCATTCCAAAGAAATCCAATGCATTATCTAAAATTATTATTGAAAGAGCCCCAAATCTTATAATTATGCTTTCATAGAAGTCTAAAACTGAACTTTCATTTTCTTCCTTGGGATCTATAGCCTCCACCCACTTGTGATCAACACTAGAAGGTGGGTTGATTAAGCCTATAAAATCTAGACCCCATTACATAAAGGGTTGGTCTACTTGTATTAGATGAAGAGGTAAGGCTAAAATATTTTTCTTCCCATCAAAGAGGGCACATTTATGACATTTCCTTACCTAATCATGAGTATCTTTAACAAAACAGGCCAAAAATAGACAACTCTCATAATCCTAGTAGTTGTCGTTCTTTGAGCAAAGTGACCACCAACTGGTCTATCATGAAACTCAAATAATATCTTCTCAACCTGATTTTATTCAATAAATCTCAATAGCACACTTGAGAAATCTCTCTTGAACAATACTCCATCAACAAGTACATAAGGAATAGACTTAATCTAAAGTACCTTTTTTATCTCTATCTAAGCCAAGTGGACTCACTGGTTTGAAGAAACTTGATCATTTCTTATGTCCAACTCTTTATTATTGAAGATGAAAATGTCATAGGATCATCTTGAAGGGTTAAAATATCTTCCTTTTGTTCTTTCAAGTCTGAATCAGGGTGATCACATAATCCCATCCCTTTCACTATCTTAGTTATCTTGATTTCTACATGATACTCCATTACTTTTGTAATCCAACCAGCCCTTTTTTCATTCAAATATCTACTAAAAATGAAATATTTGACATTAGGATGAGGTACCAATATATGAATCTTATTTTTAGATAACATGTTCCTAAACTTCTTTAGGCTTCTAACAACTAAAAGTACTTAATTCTCTACATAAGTGTACCTTACCTCATAGCCTTCCAATCCTTGACTAAAGAAGGTAATAGGTTGCTCCAAGTTTTCTTCATTTGATTGAGTGAACATGATAGATATTACTTATTCATTTCCAAAAGTATACAATTTTAAATCCTTTGATAAATTAGGACTTGTAAGAGTTGGAGCTTGAGCAATAACTTACTTGATCTCTTCAAAAATCTCCTTCCTACTCCTTATCCAAGTAAACACTTCATGTTTCCTTAGCATGGAGGTTAGAGGCTTGACTAAATTATAAAAATTAGTAATAAACCTCTTTATTAAATTTATTTTTCCAAATAAACTTTTCAAACCTCTCTTGTGTTTGGGTAATGTCAATGCTAAGATTGCACTCACCCTTTTAGGATCTATAGATAGACCTTTATTTGAGATAATGTGTATCAAAATTTTGCCTTTATGGATATAAAACACACACTTATTTGGATTAAGAGAGATTCTAAACTCTCTACATCTCTTAAAAATCTACCTAAGATGATTCAAATGATCCTTTGCATCTTTGGAGAAGATCGTGATATCATCAAGATACACCAGTACTATATCATTTATTAGACCTTGAAAAGCCATATCCATTACGCATTAAAATGTTTACCTAAAATTATACAAACCAAAATTCATTTTGCTATAAGCATATGTTCCTTATTTTTTTTTAAATTCTATCTTGTATTGGTCTCCTTCCTTTACTAAATTTTGATTATACCCTGAGTATCCATCAAGGAGTGATAACTACCTACCACAACTTGCAAAATTTTCTCCATGGAAGGAAGAGGATAATGGTCCTTCAAGGAAACTCTATCAAAGTCTATAAATTCAACACATAACCTGATATCCCCATTCTTCTTCCTTATAGGGACTAAGTTTACCAACCATGATGAATGCTTAATAGGAAAAATGATCGTAGACTCAATCAACTTTGTAAGTTCCTTCCTCATAAGAGGCTTAATCTTAGGGTTAATTGTCCTTTGTTTTTACTTGATAGGCTTAGCATTACCATCTATCTCTATATTATTTTGAGATATTTTTAGATCAAATCCTTTTAAATCACTATATTCACATGCAAAGACATCATAACATTCCTTGCATAACTCAATAAAAGCATATCTCTCTTCACTAGTACATACCTTCCCAAGAGTAAGCAACTTATCTTTGAAGATTTTTACTCTCTCATAGTTTTCTTGATTAGTATACATTCTCACCTTTTACTTCTTCAACTAATCATCATCATTGAAGATACTCTCAAGTGTGACTAAGCCATTAGGGAGCTTGTTTGACTTCAATTGTACAATCTACCCTCCATATTGATATTATAGTTTGGACTAATTCTTTGAGGAAAACTCAGCCTCCTCTTGTAGAAAAAGAGCTATTTGATAGTCACTCTCAAATACTTTCCAACTAGTGACATTATCAGGTATAGAGGGCCTTATAATAACTTTGAGATGAGGCTGGCTCTTTTCATCTTTTATCCCTTTTAGAACATCAAACTGAGTCCAATGGTTGTCAACCTATCAACATGTTTGTTTTCTTATCTTGGTATAGATTGAATGTTGAAAGCTTGTAAATATTCTACAAGATCCCAAACTCTATGCTTATAATACTTAAGCAAAGAGTTCTTAGTCATATTTTGACCTCGTACTTGATTCACAACCAACTCATTATCACCATAAACTTGTAACTCTTTCACACCTCTTTTCCTAGCCCACTTAAGGCCATGAATGAGAGCCTCATATTCTACTACATTTCAATTAAAACTGAAGTGAAATATGAAAGTAGAGTAATACCTTTCCTTAGATGGAGATACCAACATTGCTCCACCACCTGATCCAACCTTGCTTCTTGATCCATCAAAAAATATCTACCATAAACCATCTATAGTTTCATTTGAATTCATCAAATTTGGCATGAAAGAGCCTTCTTCATGAAGACAAACACTCCAAGACTAGCTTCTTATATGAATTTGTAAGGGTCATGTTCATAGTGCTCAGCTCCCCATTCATCTAGATGTATATCAGCAAGTCCTTCAAGAGAAAAAGTTGGAGATTTATCCATGTGAAGTTCTTTCTCATCAAGAATAGCATAATTGGCATCTACAACTTCAGGCATGTAAGGATATAAATTATTTTGATGAATAGGTTATGATTCAATCTTCACCTTACCACCATATTTTGTTCTAAAAACTATATATGACCAATTTTTTGCCAAGTATCCACCTATCTTGGCTACAAAGTCTCTTGACAAACAAAGAGGAAAGTATGGGGGTAAATTTTCAACAAACACATCATGAGGGATATAAAAATTATGAAAATCATTTAAAATCAAATTCAAATCCTTGAATACTCCCAAGGTCTATGCTAGTGACCCATTCAATTGTAGAATCCTTTAACCATTGGTTCATACTTGATGCCTAGTTTATCCATTACCGACTTGGGCTTAACTAAAGTCCTAGCCCCACTATCTATGATATAATTATGAAATAAATAATCACCAATGATCAAGGATAGATAAAAGGGAGGAGTTTATTAGTTTTATTTTCTTGTCCATCAATGGGCTGAGTTTTATTCACCAAAACAATATTTTCAGTCCTAGCTGATCCAACTTGTTTCCTTAGTCCAAGTAATTATTTTTGAAGCATATCCTTTTGTCCTAAAATTTTTAATGAATCCCATAATGAGATATTCATGTGAAAATTTTTCATTTGATCTACAACATTGATATAAGTATTTTTCATCTTGAATCACTCTTTAGAAACACTAGTACCTTGTGGTGTAGCATGTGAAGATGGATGTGTAAGAGCTGGTTTTGAATTCTAAAAATTGTATTTTTCCTATAATTTAGGGTTTGAGTTAGACCCACCTACCACTAGGTGTTATGGAGGATTCAAAATATGTCCTTGAGTTATCCCTTGTGTCTCTTCTACAACCCTCTTCTTAGATCCAGTGTTAGAGGATACACTAGCATTCACATTACTTGAATTTCCCAAATGATTCATGGAAAAAAATTCTCCCTCTAAAGATTCATAAGAGTAGAATCAAATTGTGTTTTTCATTTTCAAATATATTTTTCATTGGCACCTCAAAAGTGGGAACTTGAGGAGCTTGACTACCTTACATTGTCATGGCTTGACTAGGCATTATGTTGGCATATGCAACTTGGCCTCAATCTTGGTCATAGGAAGGATATCATAGTTATTATTGAACAAAGTTATTTTTAGTAGGAATAAGATCTCTAGAATATTATGGGTCATTAGGATTAGAACTTTGATATGGTATAGCTTGAGTTATTTGACCTTGTCCTTGAGCATTACCTTGAAAAGGAGGCCCTACTTATTTAAATTGATTGTAAGGCTGATATGGCATGTAATTATGAGCTTCTTATATTTTGAGAGCAAAAAATTCATTAGTAACACTTTGAATCAAACTCTTTACTTCATGAATCTCATTAGTATGGGCAAAGGAAAAATTCTCTTGGCTATTAGAAAAGGAATAAAGGTAGGTAATTCAATTTGACTAGGAGGTTGAAAATAAAGAAACCATGGAATTGGTGGTCTAGGAACAATATTCCCTACTTGAAAAAGATAATTCTCAATATTAATAGCTATCTCATAGGCACCAAGTAATGTATTCCCACCATGGATTGGATCATCATGGCTATATCACTATTCAATCCTTTTAGGTAATACAAGAAGGCATAATTTGGGGTAGGTATCATAAGGGTTTGGATCCTATCCCATGTATTTTGAAATATAGAGTTAAAATCTTGAATGAACTCTTAAGGATCCCTCTTGATAGTATTCAATTGTTCAGCTAGTGATAAATGATCACTATTCTCTTTAAACCTCATAGACAATAGATTTCCTGGTTCATCCCATGAAGTAATGGAATTATGAGGTAGAGTCCCATACAAATGTAAGGATTTCCCTTTGAAATACAATGCTAATATCCTGATGGATACATTCTCTTGATTGATATTATGGATGTTGTATAATTTTTTCATGTTTCTAATATGTTTAATGGAAGTAATAGGATCTTCTCCACTAAAACATGGAACACTTTTAAGGGTTACTCTAAGAATTTGGTCATATTGGGCAAGGTTTGTAGGATATGATCCCTATGGAATCCCATCCATAGCCAATCACCATCAAATTAGAAAGTGCTTATTGATTCCATGATTTAAACCCTTAGGGCTTTACTAAAAAACTTTATCTAGTTTGAGATCAAAGATAAATTAATTTTGAGCTCATTCCTTCTCAATTGAACTTGTGGGTCATATCTCTAGAATGCTCATGAAAAACACATAATATATCTGCTATCTATTTTTTTTGAAAATGTCCATAGATGATCTTTGTAAAAGCATGACAACTTTGCATGACCTTGTGTAGATTTTGTCTAAGTATGAAGACCATTCATTTTTCCTAGAAGGATAACTTTTCACCTATATCACTCTTGTTTCACTTAGTTACATGACCTAAAAATTTACACATTCATTTATCTTTCATAGGATATTTGATTCATATATCCATTTGGTCCTGAAGCCTTCTTATGTGCAATATATGGCATTATAAAAGTAGCTACTTATCTTTATCTTATAACCTATAGAGTTGACTAAGTTGGAAAACACTGTCAAAATGTCTTAGAGAATAAATTTGATAAATAATATCTTATAATCACCATACTCAGTCCTAAACATCAACGGCATGCTCATAATGTCCCTTTTGACGTCAATGGCAATCATATTTCTAATAATTTACATTTATACGTAGTGGGTATGAACTTTGGATAGTGAGTAAGAAATACATGTTGGTGTTTAATTCAAAACCCTCACCAAGTGTTCAAATGGACTAAAAATACCCCATTACAAAATATTAGACCCCTAAAACATCTAAAAACCAAGTTTTTACCTATAGGGGTCATAATTTGACCTTGAAATCAAATTTAGTCAACACTACCTTGATCTGATATCCACCTTTAATCTAGTGTATTCTACACCTCATGATGGAATTATCTTACTTTCTCTCTTTCCCCTTTACACTCCCACAAACTTGCAAACTCAAGCAATCCATCCAAAACACCCTTTTGGATAACTATTCACTTCTTATCATATACATAATCACAAAACCTACAACAACTCTATCATAACATCATAAACATGTCCTATAAGAACTTTTCACTTATTAGCACATTTTAGGAACAATCCTCAACCTTCTCTACTCTTCAATAAATCCACTAATCAAACTCACTTAATCAGTCTATAGGGCTTACTTGCTCAATCTACCTCTTGTAGGCTCATTAGGTCCAATGATCTATGTGTTCACCTTCATCACCTTGATTAGATAAGCGTAGTTGATCCTCTTCACTCTCTAATGGTCCTCAATGTTGTACCTTATCTTTCAAATTTTCTCTCCTTTTTTTATCTCCACACTCTTATAACTATCTCAACATTCCTCTCTCAAGTCTAAAAACCATCACCTTTGCTTTCACTCTTTATAGAGTCTTCATGAATATTATCTTCTTAGTTAGACATAATACTTCCCTTAAACCTTAAGACTTATATCATGCTAATAAAGATCTCAAATTCATTCTCATAGGTCATCTATTACCTCATTAGCCCCAAACCACCATTAGGTCTTGGTAAGACCTAAAATAATTAATCCTTCATACTCACATGTTATATGTGAGACTACTTAAACCACTTTTAGCTTATACCAATGCTTTAAAATTATAAAATTTATCTCTAATATACCCTTGATTAGTACCTCATTATTCCATTCCATCTATACCACCAACTCAACATTAAAACTACCAATTAGGTCTCCTCACTCTTTAGGCCTTCAAACACAGAAAACAAAGTATCAAAATTTTAAAGCAAATAGTCAAGTCTTTCATATAGCCATATGATTATATCACATGGGTGAAACCTTCATTACCTATTCTAAACTTCTATGTACTTTATATATTTCAACATATTCTATAAGTACTCAAATCAAATCTCTCATGATGACCATTTAAAATGGTCGCATACACTCAAAATATAGTCAAACCATTTTGACTCTCCAAAATTGAATATGAGAAACATAAGACATCCAATACCTTATCATGAAGATTTAAAACTTTATTGACATCTTAATATTCATTTGTTTCCTTAAATATACTCAAAACACCTTCAACTTACCTCGGCAATATGGTCACTCAAATTGTTAGTATATTCAATAAACGTAGTCAAATTCTAAGTCTTTGTTCACACTAAATATGGATTGGTAAAACCTCTAAAATCCACATAGATAGTATTCATGGAGTCTAAAATACTATCCAATATTTATTTAATCTTGAAACATCAAAATACTATCAATAACCACTCAATTATCCTTCTTGGGTCACTTGCATAACATGGTCAAACATATAGTCAACTTTGGAGCTCAATACATTTGACTATACATATATTAAAACCTTATAACTCACTTCTCTAGATTCACCTTGAAGTCATATTCAATTTTTCTTACATAACCTTCAAAAAAAAATTAAATAAAAATGTATTATCATAATACTAAGCACTGGTTATCCTTCACAAATTTGAATATTCAAATTCCAATAGTCACTATTCAAACACTTAAACATCAGACACTTTGTCATCATCTCATGCCCTCACATAATTTGATAAAATGTGATCCATTTATATCCTCAAAATTATCCTGGTATTTACCTTGAAACACTCATCATTTATCTTAAATCATCACTTCTATGATTAAGACAATTGGCATCCTTGCATGCCTTCTGAGCACATTGATTATTTGACTCCAATGAACTTATGCCACTTGGCAGCCCCACATGCCTTCTAAGCATCCTTTAAAATTTTGACTCATTATGATATATTGCATCATAAATTCACTATAACACACTCACCATTGATCTCTATTTGATAGGTTTCATGCTTGGCATAGATTTGTTGCTCAAACTCCATGATTGTGACACATCTCACTAGCACGTGCAATCTTGACTATTTGACTTGAAACCATTTTTTTGGATCATAATGAAAATATCATGCACTCCATTGGATCCTTATCTATCCATAATAAAAATTCACCATTATATCTATGATATGATTAAATTTTCATCATAGATCTTTGACAATGTAAATTTAGTTATGGGAACTTAGATAACACAACCTGAGAAGCTAACTTTGCACCTTAATAACTTTTACTACACTCTATGTCCAGACCTAAAACTTAAACCATACGATCACCTCTCATATGGGAATCCATCCATGTACCAAAATATTCTTGAAACTTTCACATGTGTGAAATATTATGTCATCAAACTACTTACTCAACTTGATCTATCAAGATGACTACTTGAGCTTAGACATTCATATGACTATTATGATGAATTCCATTCACTTCCATAAGTACTCATAACATACCTTAGGGTATCTAAAACATGTTTATACTATCAATATCATCCATCAATTACCTTACTAAGATAAACATTGAAGAACCATGCAAGAACACTGAAGCACATTGAAGCACACTTTATCATTGTCATTTTAACACACATGCCACCTCATCAACATCCTTGGTCACATTGGAGACATTATTGACAAACCTAAAGAAACATAAACTAGTACAAATGGATCTTCCCATAATAATAATGCCAATACATAATCTCTTAAATCTTTATTACCCTCATAATCTCAACATAAGGTCTTATTCCAGAAATATAGCACCCTTTGTTGGAAACATTCTAACAATCAATGTAAGAAATCAAGACATGAAAGAAAATTTAGCCCCCATGGTAATGCCTCAAAAGGTGGAAAAAACATAACCAAGATCTATTATGGGGGTCTTATTCCATGATTCTTGATCAACTCATTCGAACCTCCCTTATCACACTCAACCTATAAAGATTTTTAACCCCCATACTCAAAAACTAGCATGGTATCAAGAAAATAAGAAATGCACTTACCATCAAATATCAGGGCATGATACCAAAATTTATAATGATTTTAAATATGTAATCTAATAATTATTAGTAGAAGATGATATCTTATAAGGATAGTTTGGTCTTGATTATCCTCATAATCAAACCACTAAAGTCACAACCACCTTGGGAACTAGTGCATTATCGAGAGGGTCAGAACTGTTGAGGTATAGTGTGAAACATTATTAATTATTTTAATGTAAATTATTACATGAGTAACAATTTACATGAGTAAATTCAAAGCTGATGCAATTTTCCAAGTTGATTCATGGATGTATAAGGAAATGATGGAGCTGAAGAAGAAAGTAGAAATAATGCAACATAACCAGGAAGCTGATAGGATCAAAATCAATAATTTGGAGAAGCAAATGAGCGATATTCCAACTAAACTTAAGGATTATGAGAATAATCTGAGAAGGCTCATCAAGGAAAGTAGAATGAAAATGGAGGAGGTTACTTCTAGCATATGTGTGGCTGCAGCTAACCTTAGAAAATGAGCTAATGAAGAAATAAAATCTTTGGAGGAGCCTAGTAAGAGAACCAGGTAGAGCTCAAGGAAGAAAGCCTAGTAAGAAGCTACTACATCAGCTGCAATATCCATACAGGATACAACAATGGTTGGAAATGAGGCTGTGAAGATGATCCTAGAATTAGAAGACTAAGGTATTCTTTGTTGCTATTGATTTTGGTCTGGTCCTTTCTGCTGGATGTTATAACTGGTTCTGAAAGTTGGATCTTAGTTTTAAAAACTTATTTTGAGTTTCTAGGTCTCTATAAAACTTGTGATCTTATTTTATGGTATCGGTCTATGGTTTCAGATCCCTATAAAACCTGATTTTGATACTATTTTACAGTAAGTTTTAGGAATGTTCTTCCTATTGGGCATTATCGCTTCATCTTTCTTTCTTTGTTAAAGGGTTTTGGGGTCCCTTCAAAACCTATTTTTACCTTAATCTAAAACAATTTACTAATAGGTATAATTTTTTATTATCTTAATTGAATATATTTTTAATAGTAAATAATATATTATGATTAATATTTGGGAGATTTGGAGGTTTTCTAGGAGAGAGTTTGTAGGGATCTAGAATCCCTTATTATAAGAATCAAAGTCTTATATAGTTGTAATGTGTTTATATTGATTTATTATCAGAGTGTAGATAAATGATATTATTAGTGTGTTATATATCTATGTTTGGCTTATTTTTCTATACTTAATCTATGGATATCTAAACCATCTCTTTTATCTAGTATCAGAGCAGTTCATGGCCCTATGAATAATGAGAGTCCTAGGAGATTATTGATCTAATGTCAAAATAGATTCATGTTATCTAATGTAATATCATGTGCATTCATACCAATCATGTTTATTCACTGTAAATTATCTAAGCTTGATATTTGTGTGTTCTCATATATCTTTGCATAGTACTCCATGTGAAAAAAATAAAACTATTTCTATTCATTTTACTATTGAGATTATCTGATCAAACACCTTCTAATTTTTGTATTTGACATGGAGTATTAATTTGTGAATTACAATCAATATCTTTATGGTTTGATTTTGACCTTCATCTTTTCATCATGGTCTTCACTTGTGGACATCGTGTTTTATCTCTATTCCATGCATTGACAACAATGTCAGTGATAGACTTACCCTATCTGTAAAATTCCACAATGGCATACTATCCATCCAACTAATTCCAACTACTCAACTATTCTAAGCTATCTTGTATCACATTATAATTATGTTTCATGTATCAACATTAGATTGATCCTCATCATGTTGTAAAGGTTCACCCCATGTTAGACATATACAATGTCATTCACTTTTGATACATGATTTTTGTGGGTATGATCACCGTACCAATTTTTTGACTTTTTGCCATCCATCACTACATCATTCACCCATATCATTTTTTCAAGTTTAGTTTGTTGTTAAAAAGTTGATATAAATGTTGCCTATGTAATCTATTATATCATTTTCTCACTGTCCCAATTTATTTTAGTTAGTTGATAGTATATTATCAATAGTATTTGTTAATTATTTTAATTAAGTCTTTATTGATAATGTCTTTGGTCAATAATTATAATTTATTTGTTTTATGTTTTGATTTTTATATATTATCTTATGTATATACCATTGTTAAATCTTATAATGAATTCAATTAGAGTCATTTGTCAAAAGTCATCAATTTTTTTTATGATTAGTCAAATTGTTGTCAAAAAATCCAAAAGATAATTTTATGTCAAAACAGTCTTTATTGCATTTCAAATTTTTATAAGAATTGATATTGTCAATATTAATAATAGATTTAAAATAAAAAATGAGTCAAAGTGTCAAAAAATCCTTGTGTTGGTGTTGAATCTTTTTCAAGGGTCAAAAGTTTCAAAAAAATTGCAAAAATAAAAACAATTACCTAATGGACATTTCAGGCGACCCCGACATCCTAAGTCAAATGTCAAAAATATCAATATTCTATGGGGGGCTCTATTCCCTAAAAAAAACATGAATCTGAGCTACATCAACATACTAGTTGAGTGAAGTAACTCCATCAATTGGAGGTTGGAGGATACACACAGGAAAGAGGTTTTTGTAGCCTCTCGTTAGTCACTAGCGATGGGGCCTAGAATGATTTGGTGACATGTTTGTGTTTGAATAAGAATAGAAAGACATTATTATTTACATGCATGGTGTGATTTTTTTAGTTGTATGTTTTCATTCCCCTACTTTTTTAGAATTCTTATGATATTTGGAGATAAGGGAGAGTGCGGATATAATGGAATGTGGCAAATATTTATATAAGAGGGCAACTAACTATAGAGATCCTATGACTGCCTTACTTATTTATGAAGATGACCCTAGTGACACGTACATATAATCATGTAAATTAAATTTGGGATGCATTCCTTTGCATAGTAGTGATCATGTGCATAAATATCATGTATGTAGTTTGCAGACCTAAAAGTATCCATTGGCATACAATTTTATTCGTGCCAATTCTTGAAGATGTATATTCTATCCATGCTCACATTAAGGGGTGTAGATAGGACTAATAATGTGCAAAATCAAGTGAATATTGAGGTATAGTGTGAAACATTATTAATTATTTTAATTTAAATTATTACATGAGTAATAATATACTAATAGGTATAATTTGTTATTGGCTTGATCAATTATATTCTTAATAGTAAACAAAATATTACAATTAATATTTAGGAGATCAGGAGGTTTTTCAAAAGAGAGTTTGTATGGATCTATAATCCCTTATTATAGGAATCAAATTTCTATATAGTTATAATGTGTTCATATTATTTTATTATCAGAGTGTAGAGAAATAATATTATTAGTGTGTTTTATCTTTATGTTTAACTTATTTTTCTATATTTAATCTATGGCAATCTAAACTAGATATTTAAAGAATGAACTTCAAAAAAGGAATATATAACCTATGATGAAACTAAATGTCAACCCCTCTTAGACCCTATAGACTTAGATGACTCCAAAAACATAAGAAACCAATCATTGTTTCAAATAGATGAAATATACATAGCCACTCAATCCCTGACATAGGGTCATAAAACCCAAAATCCTAACAAAACCAAGGTGTCTATTACAAAATCCCCTAATTTTGCTATAGAAAATCCTACATTACCTATCCCAAAACCCAAAGTTTTTATTCGAGGGAAAGCATAGAATAACAATCCCTCACAGTTGATACAAATATCAATTCTAAAATAACTCCTCCAACTTCTCATCAAAATGTATTTATACAAACTTATCCAAAATTCTCTGAAACATCATGAAGCTATGATAGAGGCCTTGTAGTCCACCTAGGTATAATAAAACAAACCTTAGCCTCTATTGACCTTGATTAGATCCTTACAAAAGTCATCATCGATCACATTTCATGATTCTAAAATATCCTCATTACAACCTCAAGGCCAAGACCCACCATTATTTATCACTACCCAAGTTAATCAAACATAGATCAAAATATTTATGATTAATAATGGATCTAGTATAAACATTATCTCCTCACACACATTTAGGCAACTCCAATTACTAGATACTATTGTGGCTCAATCTCTATTCATCCTACAAGATTTTAATGACACTATTGCCCCCACATTATGTACAATCATCCCTCCCATCCAAGTAGGTATATGTAACCTCATAAAGATATTTTATGTGATAGAGGGATAATTTCAATATAACATCCTACTATGACATCCTTGGATACACGTTATGAATTGTGTCCCATCTACTTTACATTGATGCCTTAAATATGAACATGAAGGTAAGATCCATGTCATCCTAGTAGACCCACATCTATTTAAGATGTGAAATTTGAATTATCAACCTAATGATACCTTGATCCATTAAATAACTCAATCCCATTATTTTTTTGGGAAACATTAGCTAGTTATACAATACCAGCATCTCGTATCCTTGATGAAAACTCCCTTGACTTGGCATTCCAACAACTCTCCTTAGGGGAGTATTACCTCTTAACTCTTAGCACCTTATCAAACCCTCAAGAATATGTACACCCTAACCAACACTATAATTACCAACAAAACCTAGGATATATTATCCCCTTTGTCCCCCATTACCTCCAAACACACTTAATAAATGGGGAAATCAATCAGTCCCCTTTATATGGTTAAAGTCAAGCATATACCAAACTATTCTCATCTAACTTTTCCTTTCATCCACAAACCACACTTTTTAAAAAATTATTTGTAATGATTTTCTTGGAAAGGCTTTGGCTTAGTACATTATTAATAAGGACCCCATGAAGCTATGATAAATGACCTTAGAAAACCACACAAAAAAATGGCCTCAATTTAAAGAAAACTCCTGAAACTGACAATGATAACACTTTTCCATATAGTATTTCTGTAAATATGGATAAAAAATCACCATCATTCCCACTTGGTTATCTTATAACAATTGAAAAGACCATTTCCATCCTACCTAACTTTTTTGAATTAGCACCATTCACTTAGAACCACTAACTTACAAAACAATGAAAAAATCCTATACTTTCCCCTAACTTTTCCTAACCTAATAGATGAAAATTCCTCCTTAGTCCATGTAATAGAGTGTTAGGATGATGAATCTATTTTAAAATATTTATGGGTAGGGGATTCATATCTAAAGAATATCATACCATCTAATTATCTTAGTCTTTTAAATAAATTTTCAATTTATATTAACATAGGAAAACTTGAGGTCCCGCAAAACATCAAAACTAGCCAATCCTTAGATTCTCGAGTACACCAAGATTTAATAACATTCCTTGATAATCATATCCAATCCTTTGATTTGTCTTATAGTGATATACCAGAAATATATCTTTCTATAGTAATCCATAACATCATCACCATTCTTGAAGCTAAACCAATAAAACAAAAACTTCAAAAAATGCAACCTCGTATAACGCTTATTGATAAGGAAGAATTATAATTGTTGTTATCTATTAAATTTATCCAACCCATTAATTATTCTCAATGGGTATCTAACATATTAACTATCACAAAACCCATAGGGGGACTATGCCTTTGTACTAAATTATGTGATCTTAACATTGCCTGTCCAAAAGATGATTTTCCCCTTCCTAATATTAACTAGCTCATGGATCTCACTAAAAGACATGAAATTTTATCACTCATGGATGGATTTTATGGATATAACTAGATACTTATCACCCCATAAGATTAACATAAAACATTTTTAATTGCTTCATGGGGGACTTTTTGTTATAAGGTCATGCCTTTTGGTTTAAATAATGCAAGAGAAACTTACCAGTGTGCCATGACCTATATTTTCCATGATCTAATTCATAAAATCACTGAATATTATGTGGATGATCTCTTTGGTAAATTTAGGTATCATAAATATCACCTATTTATCTTTTAGATAATCTTTGCCCATTTAGTCAAATATCAGGTTCATTTTAACCCCAAAAGTATGTCTTTAGGGTTTTATCAAGAAATCTTTTGGGTTTTATCATTTCCCTTCAGGGAATTGAGGTTGATCCTATTAAAATTACATCCATTATCGGTATGTTTCCTCCCTATAACCTTAGTTAGCTTCATAGTTTATAATGGAAACTATAGTCTATTCATCGCTTTATTTCATAGTTATCTAACTGATTTCAACCATTCCATCACCTTATTAAGAAAGACACCTGATTTGTATGGGATTCAAATTGTCAAGTAGAATTTTATACACTTATTAAGTATCTCTTATCTCCCATTTCCTTATTCCACCAAGAGAAGATAAACCTTTTTACTTTTATATCTTAGCTACAAACCTTTTTACTTTTAGGTGACATGCTTACCCACTTAGATGAATACCATAAAGAGCAAGTAGTTTATTATATAAGTTACACTTTGTTTGCATATGAGATTTGTTACATGCATATTGAAAAACTATGTTTGGAATTAGTATTCATATCTTCTAAACTTTTCCATTATTTGCTTAATTGTAAAACCTATGTGATTACCAATACCGATCCACTTAAGTTCATACATTCAAAACCCTATCAAAATTAATGAATGGAAAGATGGATTATGATTTTTGTCAAGTTTAATCTTGAATTACTTAACCATAATTTGATTAAGGGGTAGATCAATTCTGATAAATTAGCTGAAACACTCCTTAATAATAATATACCATCTAGATATGAATTTCCTAATGAATCTATAGCCTTCACATCCCAAGAAGATCTCAAATATCAGATGATGTTGTTCTTTGATGGATTTAAATGCAAACATGAAGGGGGAGTAAGGATTATTATAATACTATTAGAAGGTATTCCTATACCCCTAAATTTCAAACTTGATTTTAATTGTACTAATAATATGGCAGAATATGAAGCCCTAATTATAGGTCTCTAAAAAGCTTTATCTCTAAGCGTTAAGTCACTTTCTATTTTTGAGTACTCTCAAATGGTATTCAATCAAATAACTGACATATATTAATGAAATAATAACATCCTTCAGAGGTATAAAATGTTAGCATAATAGTTATTCTCCACCCTCAACCACTATGTCATCCAGGCCACTCTTCGACCAACCAATAAATTTACAGATACCATGACTTCTTTGGCTTCCTTTATCCCATCTTGCTCTTAGGAATCTAAATTATTTGTTCTTATCAACAAGGTAAATCAACCTTCTTATACCAAAACTAATCTTCCCTCTATCCATATTATAGATTAAAATCACTTAGATATGTGGTACACACAGATATTTGATTATTTAATTAAAGGTATCATTCCTTTAGATTTATCCAAAAATGCTAAGCATGATTTTGAGTAGTGAAATACCTAGTATATAATACTAGGGGGTGTGCTTTATAAGTGGGGTTTTGATGGTATTATCCTCCATTATCTTTAGATCTCTGAATAAAATCTCACAATTAAAGAAACACATGATGGAATATGTGTCAACCATTTTAGTGGTTTAACTATTACCAAGAAGATTATGTGAATAGCTTATTATTGACCTATTTTGAATCAGAGTTGTTGTGAATATGTCAAGAAGTACATGAAGTTCCAACAACACACCAACTAATTCCATGTCCCTAGTCATGTATTATAGGTATCCAAGGACTTTTGGCCATTATCCCAATTAGGATTAGACTTTATAGGGTAGGTTAATCCTAAATCTTCCCAGTGACATAATTTTATCATTATTTCTACCAAATATTTCACTAAATGGGTGGAGGTTGTTCCCCTTATTTTGACTAAATCAAAAAACATCATTGATTTCATTAATCATCATATCATATTTCATTTTGGTATCCCACATAAAATTATTATAGATAATGGGAAATATTTTAAAAATAAATAAGAATAAAAATTGTGTGATTCCTTCAACATTAAGCTAAGCTTATCATCACCTTATTATCTGCAAGCCAATAGATAATCTGAGGCACCCAAAAAAACCTTGTCAAGATGTTAACCAAACTAGTCAATGAGGCTTGAAAGAATTGGAATCTTCACATACCTTTTACTTTTTGAGCTTATTTAACTAGTATTCAACCCCTATAGGTGCTACCCCTTTTTATTTGGTCTATGTCACCAAAGTGGTTCTCCCTCTAGAAGTCCAAATTCATTATCTTTGGATCTCTTTTAAGGACATCATTTTTGAAGGGGACTATCATCAAGAATGATTAGCATAGTTGTAAATTTAATATAAGCATCGATCTATAGCTCTTGATTACCTTCATGTATATTGATAATAGATAAAACATGCATATAATAAACATTTAAAAGAATGAGGATTTAATATCAGTGACCTTGTCCTTAAATAAAATCAACATGTCACAAATATGAAAAGAAGTAAAAAAGGAAAATTTTCCCCAATTTAGCTTGAACCTTATATTATCACTCATAAATATGGATCTAGGGCATACCACTTGGCCGCCCTTGATAACAAACCACAATTTGAACCTCTTAATGCTTTACATTTGCATCCTTTATACTATTAATAGCCCTATCACAAACTATATCCAACATAATTTCTCCTTAAAACTAAAATATTATCCCATATCTCCAAACATACCCAATAATGATAAAGAATCATGTGAATTTATGGCATTATACACATTTTATCCTTAAATATGGATACTGCATCTTTGTTCATAGCATGTTCTCATAGATTAGGTTTTCTAAAAATATGGTGGAATTTCAAATCATTTATTTCTAAAATTCCTTCACCTTAAAAGTTTGTTCGAAATTAATACATTATTGTCTTGTTCCATGGCTTGGTTTATGAAAACACCCTAAGTTCCCTTAATCTAATCCATGACAAAAGGTTAATTTGGGATACACAATCAAGAAAAAGATCAAATTTGTAGACTGGTCCCTTGAAGGAGAGATATTATTAAAATCAACAAAAGATCAAAGTTATAGACTAATCCCTCAAAGTACAACTACTAAAATATATACATCTAAACATATAGACCACTCTTTTTAATGATGGACATATGCCTATTTTCTTAGGAAACTTCCCATAGTTTCTTATTAAAATAAAACCCTTTAAAAATATATAAAATCAAAATCATATCCCACAAAATCTTCCTGCATTGATCAACTTTCATAAATTTGTATACTTCTTACATTGATCAGTCTACATTATTGGTAAGTGTTATCATTGATGTTATGTGTGCATTGATGTCAAAGGTAATGATAATGTGGTGATGTCATGATGATGATAAGTTTGAGCTTGAAGTTGTGAAAGGTAGGATTTGGATGCATATGAGCTAAGATAATTATTTTTTGAGGCTTATCATATTGTATCTAGCATGTTGATATGATTTCATGTCTAGGAGAAAAGAAAAACATGTGAATAGTTTGTTGGCATAGGTTTGGTAACCTAGTATGTAAGCATGGACCTTCATTATATGCTTATATAGGAAGTTTATATATGTTATAAATGATAATATCATGTTGTATAGGTCTTATGTGGTATCAAGAGTTCTTAAAATGATTATGGAAATGCATGGTGTTCATTCAGTTCTTCATTATGCTCATATAGGCATAGTTGGCTCTATGATAGAAACATATGAGTAGGTAGTTTGTTGACATCACTATTTCTAGATATGTATGAGTTATGGGAAGTTGTTCGTATGGGTGTGATCACATTAGTCCCAAGTTATTATGGTCTAAGTTTCAAGTCATGCAGTTAAGCAGAACAAAAGATATAACTATGCAAAGTTGGATTCCCAGGTATTTTGTAATGTTTTCCCAATACTTATCTAATTTTTCAAAGGAGATATAATGACGGGTATTTAATCTCATCATAAATCTATGACATGAAATGAATCTGAGCTTAATGTCTAAGTTTAAGAAGAGTTGAGTAAGTAGTTTGTTTGCATTATATTTCATAGGCATGAAGGTTTTAGGAGTAGTTCATTACATGGATGGATTCCCCTATGTGAGTTGATCATGTGGTTCAAATTTTAGGACATGTAATTGAGTTCAAAAAAAGTTATTAAGGTTAAAAATTGGCCTTCCAATCATATTGTAGTGGTTCCCATAGTCAAATTTGCACAAAGTTAAAGACCAGGACCAAATAAGGATCTAACGATGAGTGGGTGTTCATACAGATGTAGATTAGTGACACATATTATGTCAAATATTTCAAATAAATATCTATTTAATGTGGTTAAAGTTTATAATACTCTTGAAGAGATCAATGCAGCGTGTTTATTCCAAATTATCAGGGAGCAATGAGATAATGGTAAGTGCTTAATGTTTAACAATGATCAAAGGTAAAGATCAAGCTAATCCATGGAGATAAATGGTGTGTATTTATTAAAAGATTCTAATGAGCATGAGATGAGGTAAAAGTGATATATTTTTATCATATTTAAATACCAAGCTACTCATTAGAGATCGACGGTGTGTATTTGGTCAAGATTTCCAAAAAGCATGAGATGAGGTCAACATGTTCGGTGTTTAATGTTAGGAAAATGGAACATTGTGATTCAAAGTTCAATATAATTTCAAGGGAGATCAAATATGTGTATTCCTTAAATTTATGTGAGTACATGAGATATTGGCAAAGTGTTCAAAGTTTAACTGTGACCATTGGAATTCAAATATTTGAATTTAATGAAGGAAAGACTAGTTCTTGGTTTTTGAGCTATAAATTTTGATCTATATATAATTCAAAGGGGTAGTAAAAATAAAATTTGTAGAGGAATTCAAGGTAAATATTTAAATATTCATTTTAATGTCTAAATTTTTGTACAATCAAAGTTATTGAGCTTCAAAATTGACTATGTGTTTGTTCATGCTCTACAAGTAACCCAAAAAGGGTAATTGAGTTGTTATTGATGGTATTTCAATGTTTCAAGATGATCTAACTATAAAATATTATTTTAGACTCTATGAGGACAATTTGTGTTGATTATTAAGGTTTAATCAGTCATATTCAGTATGATCAAAGGCTTATAATTTGACTATGTGTTCGTTCATGGTGGCTACATGCACAGAATGTTGTTTGAGAAATTTGAGATTTAGCAAAAGTATGGTGTGATGATTGTTATCAATTAAGGAGGAATTATAGATTTTTTGCATGGTTATATGTATTTTAAAGTTTTCCTATGTTCTTAGTCTGCTTGGATAAGTGTTAAAGAGGTGAATGGGTCTTCATAAGACCTAAAAGGTGACTTAGGCATATTTGAAAGAAGGTTGTGCTTAAAGGTAACCCATGTTAGATTATTTAAGGATGAAGTCATGTGTTGTGGCCAAAAAGGAATATTGTGCTCATAATAATTGATAAAAATCTATAAAAGGTGAAACCAATATGATGATTTTTAGGCTTGCGGGATAGACTTGTGTAAACTTGAGGTATATGTGTTGAGAAATAGATAGAGACTTGTATGAACTAAGTGAAGAGAAGTTGTATGCTATGTGGATGAGTTAAGATGTATTTTAGAGAGGACTATGTGGATGACCCTTTCATCATGTCTCTATTGTGATTACAAATTTACTATAGGTTTGTGGCCAAAGATAAATGAAGAAGCTTAGATAGATCTAAAAGGGTGTTTTAGATGAATTACATATGTGAATCAAGGTTGAGAGAGTTTTGGGGATTAAAGAGAGGTGTTTCACATTATGAATCCATCAGATTGATATGCAATCAGAATTTTAGAGCTATTGATTTCATAAGTGTTGTGTGGGTGCTCCTTATGAAGTGGTTGCTTCATTAAAAGGGTCTCTTATTTGTAATCATCTTATAATACATGTAGTACATATGTTTTTAGGCTTGAGAGTAGGTTTTATTCTCCATGAGGGTTTCCCATAGGAACTATGTGTTGTGTGTTTGATCTTATATATCCATTGAATGAATGATCTCTCTTGTTAATGTTGCTTGATTAAGTTGATATATGTTGATTGATATATAGTCTGAAATATTTGGAATTATAGTTAAATATATGCCATCACTAATTTACACCCCTCTTAATGATTATACATCTAACATTGGTATCATATTAGGACCTTCATGTCAAGTTTAACCACTTAAAGGTGATCCAAGGTAGAAATGGTAAGTCAATAGATGTAGGGTTTCTCTATAAAGCAAGAACCATTATTCAATGAGTAAGATTATGATTTTTGGAGTACAAGGATGAGTACATAGATCATGTCTCAAGTATTTAATATCTAGAAATCTATCAGGGATGGATATACTACACTAGTTATTCCTCCAACTAGTGTTGCTAACAAGAAGTTGAGTGAGAATAACTCAAAAGCTATGAATGCTATCATTTATGGTCTATCCAAGGCTATGTTCACCAAAGTGATCCATTGAAATTCTGCTAAGGAAATTTGGGTCAAATTATAGACTATATATGAAGGAGACTCAAAGGTAAAATTGGCTAAGTTACAGACCTATCGAAGGCAATTTGAGAGTCTCAAGATGAAGGAAGAAGACACTATGGCATCCTATCTTCTAAAGGTTGATGAGGTAGTAAACATGATCAGAGATATTGAAGAGATGATTGATGAATATACTATAATTCAAAAGGTATTGAGAACCCTTACACTCAAGTTTGATTTAAAGGTTTCTATTGTAGAATAAATTCATGATCTCACTTAGATGAAGATGGATGAACTTCATGAGATTATTGTTGCCTATGAGATTAGACTTGATGAGGATAGACCTCCTAAGAAAGAAGTTGCCTTCAAGGTGATCAAGGAGACAAAATCTAAGAATATCAAGTTAAGTCTTGAAGATTTTTATCTTAATGAAGATCAAATTGAAGCCCTAATTGCAATAAAATTGAATGTAGGATCAAGTAAGTATGAATGAAGACTTCACTTTAAATATTTTTCATGTGGTAAAGTTGGTCATTTTGTAGCTATATGTCCAGGTAGTAACAAGTTTGAACATAAAGAAGCTTTTGAGGAATCACATGAGGTTGAACACAATAAATCTGAGGGTCCTATCAAGTATAAAAGGTTATTCAATAATAAATATAGAAATAATGAATCATACAAAGGAAGTAAGAGCCTTTATCATGAAGAAGATAGTAACTCGTCTACAAAAGAAGAAGTGACCATATCTGACAGTGGTGATTCTTTTTATAATGAGGACAAAGATACATTGATCATGGATTTTAATGATGATGAAGGTGAATGTTCCTTAAGCAGAGATAGTTCAGAGGAAGAAGATGAGAAATTCACTCTTGAAGATAAATATTTGGACATTGTGGAAGAAATGAATTTGTTACAAAATAAGAATAAAAAACAAGATGTCTTGATCAAATCACATGAGGAACAAATTGGACTATTTAAAGGAAGGCTGAGTAATGAAGTCAAGGATCATGATGAGATCACTTAAGAACTTGAAATTCAGGTTTGTACTCTTGATGAAGAATTAAAGATTAAGAATGAGGAATATATCATGTATCAAATAGAGATAGAGTCTTTTCAAATGAAACTAAGTCAATCTATGATTAGAGATACAGATGATGAAAATGACAAGGAGGACTATGAAATTAAATTGAATGCTCTTGAAGATCTGAAGATTGAGAAGAAAAAGAATAAGAATATGATTTCATAAATCAAGGACCATGAAAATAAATTTAGTGTGTTTGAGACAATACTGATTGAAGACACCAAGGAACATGAAGATATAGTCAAAAATTTCAATTATCAATTGGAAATCCTATCTACAAGCTTGAAAGCTAAAGAAGATGAGTGCTCAAGGTATGTGATTAAAAATGAGTCATTGAAATTTATATTAGAGAAGCCTTCAAGATAGGTGAAGTCATTTATGAATTTTGAAAAAAACTAAAATGATCTTGATAATATTCTAAGTAATAAAAATCATGCTAGTAATAGATATGGTCTTGGATATAAGGAATAACAAGAGCATGTAACTTAAGACAAGATAAAGTTTGATATGAACAAAGATAATCAGACCTTAAAGATAAATCATTAGTCAAATAATGAATGTGTTGGTAGAATGATGACAAATTAGATTAGACAACCAAATTCCATGAGGTATGTAAATTTTAATGGTTATTGTTATACTTTTAATCAATTTGGTCATAGGGATAGAGATTGTAAAAGATCCTCAAAGAATGAATTTTCATGTAATTATGAGCAAGATAAAATAATATCACTCAAGACAGTCAACTAGTTCACAAGGAAATAATGACATCATTTATTACAAGTGTCAAGGTTTTGGTCATATTGCAAAGTTTTTTAATACCCTCATTAGGAGACCAATTGATCAAGTGCATGAATGAATTCATGAAACTTTGAGGAATCATCATATATATCAAGGTATGTATAGTCTAAAAACCCTATTTTGTTTCAAATGTCATGAGGGATGTCATATAGTAATATTTTACAGGAATAATTAGTGTTCTACTTCAAAAACTACCAATCATGACACAAAGAGAAGGAGCCATATTGAATGGAGGCCTAAGAAGGTAAATGAAAAATAGGCTCAAGATGGATTGTTTACCATGATAGAATAGGAAACAAGGTATAAGACCAAGTAACAATCCTTATCTACCCAAATGGACAAGGAAATCAAGCTGGATCTTGGGATAAAAGAAAAGAAGAAAGTTAAGAACTCATTCAAAGTTAATCTAAAGATGAGGAAGTACTAAAATTTAGGTAAGATCATGGAGATATGGGAGTCTATTGATCTTTGGGACCTCTAATCCCTATATGATAAGTGGGTGTATTTATTTATGCTTATTAAGAGACATTTTTCATATGTGCAAGCAAGTGTGTGTGCTTTAGGTAATGATCATTGGGCCAATCAGTACAAAGTGTGAAGAAGTTGGCTATAATTGTGCATTCAAAGAAGACTAATATGACGACTTAATCAAACCAAGTCATGTGTTTTGACAATACGTTAAATATTCATACATAATAAAATAGATAATGATGTTAGGGGGATCTTTCTAAGCTCTTGAGTAGTTTTTCAGGTCCAAATATTAGAGTTGTCCAAGTTTAGTTTGATGCATGACAAAGGGGGAGAAATTGTTTCATATGAGGTATGTAAGTATCCTGAGCAACTAGAATTTTATTTGAATACATTCACAATTTTAAGAGGAGATATGATTATTTAATCCACTTTGTCATTAATATAAAAGGGGGAGAAGGAAAGAAGAGGTTTCCATCCATGACAAAGGAGGAAATTGTTGGTAAGTGTTGTCATTGATGTCAAATATTGATGTCATGTGTGCATTGATGTCAAAGATAATGACAAAGTGGTGATGTCATGATGATGATAAGTTTGAGCCTAAATTTATGCAAGGTAGGATTTGGATGCATATGAGCTAAGGTAAGCATTGTTTGAGTCTTATCATATTGTATCTAGCATGTTGATGTGGTTTCATGTCTAAGAGAGAAGACAAGCATGTGAACATTATGTTGACATAGGTTTGGTAACCTAGTATGTAAGCATAAATCTTCAATATATGATTGGAAAGGAAGTTGATAGATGTTATATATGATAATATCATGTTATAGAGGTCCTATGGGGCATCAAGAGTGCTTAAAATGCTTATGGAAATTCATGATGTTCATCTAGTTCTTCATTATGCTTATCTAGGCATAGTTGGCTCTATGGTAGAAAAATATAAGTAGGCAATTTGTTGACATCACCATTACCATGTATGGATGAGTCAGGGGGATTTGGTCATGTGGGTGTGATCACAATAGTCCTAAGTTTTTATGGTCCAAGTTACAAGTCATGTAGTTGAGAGAAGCAAAAGATATAATTGTGAAAATTTGGATTCCCAAACAGTTTGCAATGTTTTCCCCATACTTAGCCAAATTTACAAATGAGATCTAATGATGCAAATTTAATTACATCATAGATCTATGACGTGAAATGAACCTGATCTTAATGTCTAAGTTAAATAAGATCCAAATAAGTAGTTTATTGGTATTATATTTCACATTCATGAAGGTTCCAAGAACATTTCATTACATGGATGGATTCCCCTATGTGAGGTGATCATGTGGTTCAAATTTTAGGACATGCGATTGAGTGTAGCAAAATTTATTAAGGTTAAAAGTTATCCGTCTAGGAATATTGTAGTGGTTCCCATACTTAGTTGAATTTACATGAAGTTAAAGACTAGGACCAGATAAGGATATAATAATGAATGGGTATTCATAAAAATGTATATCAATGACATGTATTGTGTCAAAGAGGTCAAAGTGATAGCTATTTAATGTTGTTAAAGTTTAGGCTACTTTCAAAGAGATTTATGGAGCGTGTTTGTTCCAAACTATCATGAAACAGTGAGATGATGTTAAATGCTCAATATTTAATAGTGAAAAAGGTAAATACTAGGATAATACATGGATATTTATGGTGTGTATTTGGTCAAAGTTACCAAAGAGCATGAGATGAGGTCAAAGTGACATATGCTTATCATAGTTAAAGACTGGGCCACTTAGTAGAGATCAATTGTGCATTTATGGTCAAGATTGATAGAAATCATGAAATGAGGTAAACATGTTTGAGGTTTAATGTTTAGATAGTGGAACACTGTGAATTAAATTTTGAGATACTTTTGAGGGAGATCGATGATGCATATTAGTTTAATCGATGCGAGTACACAAGATGTTGGCAAAGTGTTTAAAGTTTAACTGTGACCATTGGAATTAAAATATTTGAATTTGATGAAGGTGAAATAAAAATAAAAGTTGTATAGGACTTCAATTTACATCCATAGATATTAAGTTGAAGGTCTAAATGTTTTTACAATCAAAGTTATTGAGCTCCAAAGTTGACTATGTGTTCGTTCATGCTCTACAAGTAACTCAAGAAGGGTAATTGAGTTTTTCATGATGGTATTTCAATGTTTTGAGATGAGATAAATATAAAAGAGTGTATTATACTCCATGAATACCATATTTGTGGATTATTAAGTTTTAATCAATCATATTCAGTATGATCAAAGGCTTATAAGGTGACTATGTGTTTATTCATGTTCGTTATGTGCACAGAATATCATTTGAGTGATTTGAGATTTATCATAAGGATGTTGTGATGGTTTTTATCATTTAAGGAGGGCCTATATATTGTGTGTCATGGGTCCATTTATTTTAAAGTGTTCTTTTGTTCTTAGTTTACTTGGAGCAGTGTCAAAGAGGTGAATGGGTCTTCATAGGACCTAAAACGTGACTTAGGCCTATCTAAAATAAGGTTGTGATTAAAGGTGACCCATGTTAAATTCCTTAAGGGTGAAGGCATGTGTTTTGACCAACAATAAATATTTTTCTCATAATAATAAATAAGACTCTATAAAAGGTTAAACCAATATGATGGTTTCTAGGCTTGTGGGATAGACTTGTGTAAACTTACGGAATATGTGTTGAGAGATAGATAGAGACTTGTATGAGCTGAGTGAAGATAAGGTGTATGCTTTGTGGATGAGTTAAGGGGTAGTTCAGAGAGAGGACTATGTAGATGACCTTTTGGTCACGTCTCTATTGTGATTATAGAGTTGTTACAAGTTTGTGGCTAAGGATGAGTTAAGAAGCTTAGATAGATCTAAAAGGGTGATTTGGATGAATTACTAGTGTGAAGCAAGGTTGAGAGAATTTTGAGGATTAAAGAGAGGTTTTTTACATTATAACTCCATTAGATTTATATGCAATCATAATTTTGGAGTTGTTGACTTTAGAGGTGTTGTGTGGGTACTCAACATCTAGAGTAAGTGGATGCTAGTTCAAAATTAGGGGTGGGTGCTCCTTGTGAAGTGGGTGTTTCACTAAAAGTGTCTCTTATTTTTAATAATATTATAGGAAAATTAGTCCATGTGTTTTCAAGCTTAAGAGTGGGTTTTATTCCCCTTGAATGTTTCCCATAAGAACTATGTGTTGTGTGTTTGATCTTGTATATGCATTGAATGTATGAGATCTCTTGTTAATGTTGCTTGATCAAGTTGATATATGTCATTTTATTAATAGTTTGAAAGATTTGGAATTAAATTTAAATATCTACCATCACTAATTCATCACCCCTCTCAGTGATTTTACCTCAAATATACATGGATCAGCTTAAATTTAACCTAAAAATCTTAGCAACACAAAAAAATATGTATATTCCTAGAGAAATAAAAAAAAATTCCATTCCTTACAAACATAAAAACCCCCTTGTAAATCCAAAGAATTGTGAATTTAGCTGACATGAGATTGTTAAGTATTCTAATTAACATTGGATAAAAGGGCACATATGCAAAAGCAATAGAAGGACTAGCTTTGGTTAGGGGCCAAGAAAATTTTAAGTCATACATTATTTATAAGTTAATACAACCATTTCATCATAAATTACCATTATTCAAAAAAAATTAAACTCATAAAAACCATAGCATAATCCAAAACCATAATCAACCATGACATAAAACCAATTCCATGATGCCCCACATAAATCTAATTAGTATAATAAAAAAACATGTAAATGCCATGCATGTAATATCAAATCCATAGCCAAATACATCATAAATTCATAATCTCATGAAATTATTTCATGATTTAAAATCCATGATCCATCTTAAATCCATTAAAACGCATAAATATAAATCCGTAATCAAGATAACAATGTAATGCTACATTACATGATCTAAAAACCATAATCCATCAAAACACCATATAAATAATATAAACCATGATGTATCACATAAATAAAATTAGATACCATCTAAACATAATCTAAGTAATCTAGATCCATACTCAAATAGTGCAAGATCATGTAATAAGTATGTGACAAATAAACTCATGCA
The DNA here is from genome assembly GCA_037957365.1 of Torreya grandis. Lineage (NCBI taxonomy): Eukaryota > Viridiplantae > Streptophyta > Pinopsida > Cupressales > Taxaceae > Torreya > Torreya grandis. The sequence goes on from JARHVA010003667.1 coordinate 966,926, forward strand.
CACACACACACACACACACACACACACATATAGAAGCTCAAATACACATCTTATGAATGTCATTATATAAGATATATATAAATTCAACCCATATAATAAGCCATAGATATGTCTACTCCATAAACTATATCTAGTTCATGTGGTACTCCCACTACTTCCTACACTACCTCCATCCTCACCTCAATTTCTACCTCCATATTTACCTCTATCTCCTCCTCCACCCCTCTCATCTCTCCCTCGTGATTCACTCCCCATGCTATTTGTATCAATCTATATCTATCATAGAGTCTAACCCTATGTGGCTATCCTATATGGCTATATGTGTAGCATAAATGGGAACCTCTCATAACTACATTTTAATAATTTTCTCATAGTACTAGAGCTCTATCACAATATCCTAGTACTTGTACATACTAACAGTAGCCAATGGCCCCATCCTCCTACCCTATGTCCCTCCCCTACTTTAGATCCTAACACAACTCCTCTTGTATCCCCTATCAGTACTTGGAGTCTCTTACACTAGTCATGATATATATCCCAAGCCTAACACACCTTATCATAACTCTCTTATAATGAAACAAAATTCACCTACACTTGGGCAAGCTAGCATGTAGACGATCTTACTTAAACTCAACTCTAGATAACTATGCCTATAAAGCATGGCATTTTTCTTGTAGTCCATCCTTCTCTGTTATGACTGCCTATATATCTAGATCTCCCTCCCCCCATCTCCTCCTCTCTCATCCACATCAACTATCTATACATCTCCTTAATCCCATCAAGGTTTCACCACTCTCTCCTATCCTCCTCCTAATAGGTACAACCACCATAAAAATTATGTCACTATAGTTCTTCCATCATCTACATCCAACCCCTCTATCTCTTTCTTTGATAAAATATGAAGACCTATCACTTGTAACTCTAGTAACTCCTCTTAAAATTCATCTCTCCTATATACATGTGGTGCCTCAAGTATATCTTGGAGTGACCCAAACTATCACCATAAACACCCAAACTAAAACAACTCTATATACTCTACACGATGCCCTTGTAACCACCTCATATGTTACCCTACCATTAACTCCCTATCCATCCCCATCCATGCTAAAAATATAACATATGGCCTCCACACCACCACTTCCTCCTCCATATCCTCTAAAAAATGTATGATACTTAGAGTTACTATGCTCATAGGCCCAACACTATAGTATGAAGGTCACATTTGTACCAAAGAGTCACTATGTCTTCCATCCCCATAACTCTCTATATATCTTCACTTAAAGTGTATGATCTCATTCAGGTATTGTATAATTCCCCCACATATATACTAGTACCCTTATCAAAATCCATGTAAATCTCCCATCAACTGAATCAGGCAATACATAACAAGAGATAGCCATCATCATAATAGTAATCACTCATCTCCTAGCTTATCTTGATCATAAATAACCTCAAAATTAAACCCTCTCATTGTCAAATCAATATCTATAGCATCCTCTCCATACATACATGTCAACATTTCTTCTCATCCTCTCTCATCCACCAGAATAATGTCTAATCCTACACTAGTAGTCATAATATATAGTATATATCCTCTAATGTTAGGGTCATCTCCCTAATAGGTAGCTAAAATCTCCCTGTAGTTGGATCCCATCACTCTAATAGTGCCACAAGTAGAATCTGATCTCTATGCACTTAGAAATAGTGTCACAATCCACCTAATCTTATATCCTTTAGATGCTCCCAATTTGCATCTCCCATCACCTCTTGAAGCCTCCTAGTAATGGTAGCACTTAATCCTACATGATAATAAATATGTGTACCTATAATACCATGAACCCCATAGGTTTCTTTAGTTTCTTATGCCATTAACTTTATATTCTAAGTTTTCTCTTCTACCCCCATCAACCTTGATTCTTAAGAATAGGAACCAAACCTTATGTGATCAACACCAATTAACACCCCATCATTATCAATTATTTGATTGACATTGATCCATAAGTAATCGATAGTCAATCGAAGGAATTTGTATCAATCTATTATTGATTGATACTAACTCCTGATAACTTTCCCTACCTCTAGGAAATGAAAAAATATCTAATATATAAAAAAACAACATTAAAAAAAACATAAAATTCAAAAAACAGAAAAAATTACACCCTACCTCATCATGTGATCATTTTCAACTTTGTTGACCACTCCCACTAGCCTCCATATTATATACTTTACTAAAATGTGTACATAGGAATCAAAATTTTATGTAATTGCAAACACATTCTAAAATCACAAATGAGCTTCCACCATACACAAAGTATTATATGTAGCCCTAAGAAATTGATCATGATTATTTTTGTATCATCATCAATTCTATGACAATTACCATTTATTTATATTTAATGAACATCGATTAGGGAAATTAGGATTGATTTCATTCTCCTTATCACCATTTGCTTTCCTTAACCTACTATCTATTGTGATCCAAGACCACATAAGTTCCCTTGTTATCACTATCCCCTTATTTACCACCCTATAACCCTAGTTAGTAGACATAAACCCTTTGTTAGTCCCACAACCTTTTCAAAATGCCTACATTCCCTTAGGGAAATTTCCCCTATGAAATTGAGAATGTATTATATCCTATGAAAACCATCTCTAGGTACCTCCCATGATCTATGCACACTACATTCTTTGGTTATCTCACCCTAGTATTTTTTCTCTTAATCACCTTTACTTTCACATACATTTTCAAATTTATAGAAATCTATTATTTGTCTACCTTGCGACATTACTGTTATATTATTATGTGTTTTGACAGTGCATACTTAGTGTTATTATTTCTAGTTGGTTGTTCATCCCATTTTTCACCCTATACCTATAATATCCATTACCATTTACTTAAAACCCATCACCACTTTGTTATCTTACACTAGATCTTGGTTTGAGTGGGGATACATCCTCACATAAAACTAGGGCATTGGACTCATCCTAGTTTTATCTCATAATAGGTTATCACCAACTACTCAACAAAAGGGGAAAATGTAGACACTATGAATATACACCACTATATTAGTATGAATATATGTGTCTTACCATGTCTCCATCCTTTTTTACATTAGTTAATTTATTTTTACCAATTATTATATTACTTCATGTAATTATTCTTACTAATTACTTTCTACCTAGATAACTAATTTTAACTACTTAACCCTCCTTAAATCTAGTCAAATCTCCTAAAATATATTAAAAGTAATTTTTTTTGACCTCTTAACAACCTATCACTAGCCCAACATCATTTAAAATATCATAGGACTTAGTTAAACCTCATGTATTGGATTTGTTTGAATGAACTAGGCAAACTTAGACTAGATCAACACTGATCCCCATTATCATCATCGATCCTATTAGGATCACCATCGATTTAAATTCAACCCATATTCAATCAAAAGGATACCTAAAATCATACACTATAATGTTAGATAAATTTTCTTGGAATACCTGTGAAAGAATGACATACCATCTTAGTCCATCCTCACTCATTTAAAGATTAAGAATATCCCCTATCAATATGAAAATTCTCTAAAATATTGGAAGAATTTTAAAGGTAAGTACATTGCTCATTTTAATATATTTGAATTCCTATATTATTTGATTGCATTCTATTTATTGACCTTAGTTTGGTTAGATTATCATTAACTATTCATAAATCCATTTCAAATCCCTTAAAACCCACCTTTAGGTCCCATCTTTAGCTTTATTTCCCCATTGTCAAGATCAATGATGATTCCTCACATGAATTATCCCCGATTAATATAATAATTAGTGATTCTAAATAATTGACATTGATCCCTATGTTCTTAATTTTTGTCTACAATCCAAAGCTAATTTAACAGTGTAAATTAATTTCAATTAGTTGTTTCTAGTCTTAAAATCATGAATATCTTTTTGTATATGACATTACCAGGGGTTGTATGTGATGTAGTTTCCATATATGATTTTCCCATAGTCCCTCACCCACTCTTCATAGATCAAAGTGATATTTCCTTTGAGCAAGGACTTTGTGCAATTATGTTTTCCCCTACTCTAAAAGTAGTCACAGAATAATTAGAAGTAATATAGGCATAAAAAAAATTTAGCTATAGATTATTAGAATGAACACCTTGTTAACATCCATGCAATAGATTAATCCATTTCATTTTAGTATCACATCTATATCATCATATGTTTTGTTTTAATTTATATTATTACATTTTTTTCTTAATTAATTCATATAGTGGGCTAACATCCTCTTAAGGAAGTGTAACACTTCATGGAATTGGTCTAACATTAGGCAGTCTACTTATGTATCCTATTAATCAATCTTTTTCAAGTTGTCTCTTGTGTGTAGGCAATCCTTCCTAGCCAAAAAGGATTTCCCACTTCACTGGATCAATTATGTGAAACCTTCATCATAGGTATCCCTTTAAAACCCTGTATCATAATTTCCATTTTTAGTAAGTTTATTTATTAAGAAAAATGAACAAAAATATACTAGAACCGTATGAGGGGAACCTACGGTTCCATAACATACCATGCTCAACTCACCATTGAATTTAATAGCCTACTTGTTTTCATAACCCATGATGTAATTTATTGGGGATGGTGATATCATGGATTTTTAAATGGAAAAGGAGAATGGAAATAGAAATGGAAATGAGGGATAATTTTTTTTAAATGAGCATGAGATAAAAAAAATAGATAGAAAAGGATGTGTGAATGAACTTCCATATTATTTTTAAAAAGTAAGTTTTGAAACATTTTTGATATTTTTATCTCATTTATATGTTACAATCATTATTTTTTATATTTTCCATTTAAGTTAGTGATTAATGGATCCTATAATATGTTGTAGTTTCAAAGATTGTGTGAACGATGGGCCTATGGCCACTCTATGCAAATGTCAAAACCCTAACATATGAATATAAGTATCCACTGGTAAAGTTAAATTATGGGTTATTTTACAAATTTTGAATAATTGATGATGGATTTTATTTCACTTTTCTATAATGATCTCAAGCTTATCTCACATCTATATGGCATATAGATGGCAATTACTCTCATCCTTGAATGCATTTGGTTTTGGTGGATCTATTTTTTAATATTATATTATGAGTTTTTATTTGTTTGGTAACAATGTTTTATCCCATTTTTGGTGGAAATTTATCTCACTCTTTCCTTTATTTTTCATTTTTTATGATTTTGGATGACCTTCAAGCATTTACTTGTATCCATAGACTAAGGGTTAGGATGGGTAAGGATTTTTCCTACCTCATCGATATGATCATTTGTATCCTCTTATTATTTCACTAATCTCGATTTCAAGAAGGAAATAAGAGATTAACTTATGAAAATTAAAAGAGTTAGTTTGATCTATCCATGCCAATGATTATTGAGGAATATGGAAAAATAAGTTTTTAATGGCTTAAATTTACAAGATTTATGTATTAATGATTCTTTTGGATTTAGTAACATTGGTCTTCGTAATGTATGAATTAGAATTGGATTCATACATTATTATTTTCAAATGTAATTTGTATCTTAAATTAAACTTATTTCTTTAATATTTAAGGTTGTATGAATATGCTACATCCACTTCAATATTCATTGTGCTATTCATATTAAATTTATTTGGATACATTTGATATAATTTTGTTTTGATGGAAACTTTAGTAGAAATAAATATATTCCTTCTTATTTGATTGATCATGACCTTATCATCGATGTGTATATAAATGAGATTCATTTTTTTAAAGCATGTATGTTTTGGACTACACATATCTTTAAATCATATTATAATTATATTATTTTATAACATGTTGCTTTTTCCATGTATAGTTGTATAAGTTGGTAAAGTTGCATTTAATTATATAAACTATTGCTTATTAAATTATGTTTCATTGGAAGGAATTGATGTTATATTTATAATGAATGAGTAAGGACAAATAGTCTACATAAAAAATATAGTTTGATTCCCTTTGATTGATGGAAATCAACTGTAGTTTGCTTGGCTTGGGTTGAGTTTTATATTTAGTCAAAATTGGTTTGGTTTTGGTTGGGATCTCATCATTTTTTAGTGATTCACTTGTATATATCTAAATATTTATTAAATTTTTTATTATTATATCCTCAGTCAGTATTTAATTTTCATTATGCAACTATAACATGCATTGGATAATTGTAATTATGTCTTAAATCAATGTTAACAATTATGATTGGTAGTATCTTATGAATGTTATATGTTTTCCTTTCTTTTATTATTGATGCATGTTAAACTAATTATGATACTATTAATAAGTAAGTTGGTTTATAGTTAATTTTTATTTTGGTGATAAATTAAAATAAACCCTATTTTGTCATATTTATTATGAAAAACCTACAAATTATGGCAAGTTGTCATATTAGGATTAATGACTTGTTTTAAAATAGTAGATGAATAAATTTGAATTATGTGAATTAATTTGAATACCTTCTTGAATTTCAATTCACTAAATAGGTTGTCATTTTGGATTAATAAATAAAAATTTGAATTGATGTCCTATTAGGATGAATTAGTTTCATATTTTATTAATGATAGTTGAATATTGTAAAGGCAGTTGATGATTAGTGGGAGGTGGATGGGCCTAAATATATTCACCTAATAGACTTCTCCATGAGACTGTAAGTTTTTTATTTATTTTTATTTTGTGCCTTAATATTAAGATAAAAATTTAAATGCCTTTAAGGATAGGATTTCTTACCAAGGATTAAATGCAGTTGCATCAAACTTGATAAAAAAGGAGTAATAACCCTTTCCTTAATAGTAAATATCCTTAATGATTTCCATTAAAGTTATGTTTCAATATTATTGACATTCCTTATGGATAACACATTTAATTAATTAATTAATTAACATTTGCTTTTAAACTGTGTGGTAATTTATATAAGATTAGTTTATTGAAATAGGGAATGGAAAGATGAATTGATTCCTTAATGGGAGGTTGCCTAATAGTTGAGGCATGAACTCTCATGAATTATTATTTATCTTTCATAGATTTTTTTAAGATTAGGGTTATTAATATAATTTTTGACCATATGAGGGTGTTTTATTATTCTTGCATTACTTCATGTTATCAAAAGGTTTAAATATATATCTATGATTCAAATGTTCTTCCATGGTAGTATAGCAGTATCATAATTACCCGTGTGTTAAATAAACTTGTGTAAAGTCCTTTGTGGCATTTAAATTTTTTTATAAGTGGTATAATTTATTCATAATAAGATCAAAGGAAATATTGTTATTTATTTATAAAAGCATTATAATTCTTATGCTTATATGTGAGTGAGTAGCTGCTAACCACTAAACATGGTGGATCTATCCAATTTGACTTAAATACCTCATCATCATGGTACATAAACCAAGTTCCTAATATGTGTAATTAATGGTAATTCATTTGACTCAAGGATTTGATTTTTGGAATTAAAAATTCACAAACCTATAAATTCAAAAAAAAATCAGTTGGGTTTTGGGGTTTACAATAATGGTATAAGAGCCTCGTTATTATACTATGGATCTCTTAGAAGCATGTGTAAAAACTCTATAGGTGTTTCTTAGGATGGTTAGGACATGAGACAATTGAATTAATTTTAATAATAGTGGTTGAAATGGTAATTCCAATGGAAATGTGGATCATAGCAATGTCAATCATCACATTACCAATCATGATGTCAATATGAATGTTGGAAATAATGAAATTAGAGGCAATAATGGCAATGTGAATGTTGAAGTGATCATTTCAACATTAAAAATAATGAAGAAGTAAATGTTGAGAATAATTTTTTCATGAATGATATTCCAAGTTTTTTTTATAACATCCAGGTATAAATAGAACCCTATGGACAAAGGTTGGAAAACCTAGAAAATATACAAGAAGCGAGTAGGAATGGGTGTTGAGGGAATATAATATTAGGAATAATGATATGGTGAATACAATCATTAAATATTTTAATAAAATACCTCCACATACCTATTTTTTTGGACTAGTGATGAAGTAGAAGAATGGCTAGTGAATATGCAAATAGTATTTCACCTTGCATAATATGGGTTCTAACATTAAGGCCTATATAGGAGATTAATATTTGGTAGGTGAAATGGCCTTATGGTTGAAACAATTATATTCTCTCAATATTTATTATTACATGACTCTATCTTTGGATACATTTGAGAGTAAATTTAGGAAGTGGTACCTGAATGGGAACTACAAGGAGTAGAATATTATTGAATTTTAGCTGATGAAACAAGGAACAATGACTTTTTTGGAATATGAGAACAAGTTCCTTAGTCTCTTACATTATTTGAACTATATGTATGATTAATAAACCAAGGTAATTAAGTTTAAGTTGGGATTACATGAGGTGTTGATGCATGATGTTAACATGAAAAATCCTTTCACCTTGGTTGCTACCATTGAATATACACATCATGCAAAGGAGAAGGAAAAGTCTCACCTAAAGGCAAGATAGGAATATCATAACACTGGGATAACACTTAATCCTAAGGATTTTATTCCTATAAATATAAATAATTTAAAAAAAATATGAACCTAATAAATGTGTTTCCATGTACAATAATAATTCTAGGAAATTATATATCTCTAACAGAGGTTCTAAGCCTCAAAATTTAACAAGGCAACATAATAGAAATCAAGATTAGCAGCAAGTAAACTCTTGTGGCCCTGTCATTGGATAAAATTTTGTTTTATTACCTCCATGAATATTTGTGTAGTTTTAGTAATTTTGTGACAATCACTACAAAAAATATTTCCCCAAATTAAAGGGTAGTTAGCCTATGATCATCGAGTTTATGTTATTTTGGATAATAGGAATATTAATTTTTTAGGCAACACCTATTGAAACCAAAGGTATAATTTATATTTTTCCTTGGATATCCTCATTTATTCTAGAGTTATTGATATTTTAATTTAACCTTTAGTTTTTGATAAATGTAAGACAAAAAATATTAAGTTGAGAGAAGGATGGGAGGTAGACTTTGGATCTAACAAAAGGGTATTTGTTTTTAAATGTTTAGATCAAATTGAATTAAGTTTCAGAGTCTTTAATTATCGATAAAATATGTTTTTATCATCTATTGGGTCTTATGACCTAATTTTTAGCATGGATTGGTTAAAATTATATCAATCAAAGCTTTATTATTTCATAAATAAGGTGTAATGCCTTGATAATTGGGGTAATCCAGTGGAACTCCCAAGCATAATGAAGATTTTGGCTAGAAAAATTCTATCATCATTGTAACTAAAAAGAGATACTATGAAAGGATTATAATTTTACATGGTATAATTAAATGATCTCTTTAAGGAGAAGAATCCCATATTATGATATTATCTTATGTTGTAAGAGTTTGAGGATGTATTCCCTAAAGATCTTCTTATCTTGCCTCCTCAAATAGAGTTCAAATTTTCTATTGGTATAGTACTTGAATCAGCATTAGCATCCAAAATTCCATATAAGATGAGTGTGACTGATTTGATGGAAATTGACATTTCATTATAATAAATTATGTAAAAATATTTGATCAGGCCAAATGTCTCACCTTTGGGATCCCATGTTATATTCGTTAAGATTAAATATCTCACCTTGAGACTTTGCATCAATTATCAAATGCTCAATAAGGTCACTATCAATAATAAGTACCATATTCCTAGAATTGATGACCTCTTTGATAAAATGAAAAAGATTTCAATATTTTCCAAGATTGATCTTTGATTGAGGTATCACCAACTTCACAAAAATTATGAGGATGTGCATAAGACATCCTTTAGAACAAGGTATGGTCATTATAAATTCATAGTTATACCATTTGGTTTAACTAATGCCCTAGCTACCTTTATGAATTTGATGAATAGTGTGTTCATCCTATCTTTCCTCAGATAGATTTCTATTTTTCTATTGGTATAGTACTTGAATCAGCATCGACATCCAAAACTACATATAGGATGAATGTGATTGATATAAAAGAACTCAAAATTTAGTTGAAATAAATTATGGAAAAATAGTTGATCAAGCCAAGTGTCTCACCTTTGGGATCCCATGTTGTATTTTTTAAGAGTAAATATGTCACCTTGAGACTTTGCATCAATTATTGAATTTTCAACAAGGTCACTATTAAGAATAAGTACCATATTCCTAGAGCTGATGACCTCTTTGATCGAATGAAAAGGGTTTTGACATTTTACAAGATTGATATTAGATCAAGGTATCACCAACTTCACATCAAGTATGAGGATGTGCATAATACATCCTTTAGAATAAGGTATGGTCAAATTTATTTCATAGTTATACCATTTTGTTTAACTAATGCCCTAGATACCTTTATGAATTTGATGAATAGTGTGTTCAGGGATTTTATTAGCCACTTTTTACTAGTATTCATAGATGACATTCTATTTTATTATATGAATTATAAGGACCATAAACAACACCTATGATTAGTATTTCAAAGTCTAAGGTATCATAATTTATTTTATAAGCTTTCTAAGAGATCATTTTTCTAAACTAAGATTATTTACTTGGGACACCATCTCAAGGGAAGGTCTTTCAATGGACCCTATAAAAATTAAAATCATTAGAGAGTGGCCAACCCCTAAGAATGTGCATGAATTTATTAGATTAATGGGTTTAATAGGAACTATAGAAGGTTCATTGAAAAAAATTATAGAATTGTTAACCCTATCACTGCATTACCAAAAAAAGGGAATTTTTTTTGGTATCCTCAATGTGAGGAAACCTTTTTTAAATTTAAAGAGATGATAACTTTAGCTCTAATCCTTATTATAAAATATCCCAATGGAAATTTTTATATATGTGTTGATGATTTTAAAGTTGGTATTAATGCTATTTTAACCTAATATGGCAAAGTTGTTACCTTAGTCACGTAAGCTCAAGGTCCATGAGTAGAAATATCCAAATCAAGACTTGGAATTAGTTGTTATGGTGAATGCTCTCAATAAATGGAAGTTATTCTTGATTGTAAAGTAATTTAAGGTGAAATATGATAACCATATTCTTGTGCTTATATCTTCCCAAGATGAGTTGAATGTTAGGAAATGTAAATGGTTGGGATTCATCAAAAACTTTAATACTGACATTACATTTATCAAAGGCAAGGAAAATAAAGTGGTTGATGCTTTCAAATGAGGGACATTTTAGTTTTAATATCATTGTTGAGGTCAAAATTTAATGGTGTTATTATGTAACAATAGTGAACATACCCTCAATATAGTGAAATTATTGTTGAGATAGCCAATAAAATAGTGGCAAAGGTGGTAACAAAGTATTATTTTAAATCATATGGAATTTTGAGGTACCAAGGTAAAAAATTTGTTCCAAATTATACTAATATAAGGGATCAAATACTCAATAAAGTGCATTTAAAACCTCATTTCACTCACCCCTAGGTCACCAAGATAACACATGATCTAAAAATATCTTTTTTTTAGCCTGGCTTGAATAAACATATCACTATGTTTGTGGAAAAATGTTTGGAGTGCTAGCATGTTAAAGTTAAACCTTGCCATATAAGAGGCCTATTGTATCCTCACAATGTTTCAAAAGGAAAATGATTGTAATTTACATATATTTCATCTCTAGGCTACCCAAATCTTGGGGTAGGCATGATACAATCCTGGTGATGATTGATAAATTCCTCAAAGTTACCCATTTCATTGTTGTAAATCTTACCGATGATGCTCTTACACTTTCAAAGAAATTGAAAGATATTGTTTACCTTCGTGGTGTTCTCCAATTCATTATTTATGACAAGGATAAACTGTTTACTTCTAAATTTTGGCAAACCTTTATTTCTAATTTTGGAACAAAACAAAACTTTATTTTAGCATATTATCCTAAAATAGATGGCCAAATAGATATGTTGAATCAGGTAGTTTAAGACATGTTGAGAATGTATTTAACAGATTAGCAATCCAAATGGTAACACTACCTCCATTTATTTGAATTTTTATACAAAAACACCTACCATTTTTTATTAAAATGGTGAAGGTTTATAACTCCCCTTGGTTGGGATGGTTTGGAAAACTAGGTCATTTTTGGTCTAAAAACTCTTAATGAATATGATGAACAAATGGATCTCATTAATAAAAGGAATTAAAGTTTCCTCTCATAGGAAAAAGAGTTATACTAATAAACATATCACCAAGAGACTTTTGGGTGCAAGATAAATTATTCCTATGAATTAGACCTCAAAAGAGATATATAAAGTTTGGCAAAGTATTTAGACTGGCTCCATGATATGTTGGTCCATTTGACATAGTGGAGAATATTAGTCATGTTTCCCACCATCTAGTTCTCCCTCCTTCTCTCTCAAAAATACATGATGTGTTTCATGTGACATTATTATGTGAGTATGTTTCTGATCCCTCTCATGTTTTTGATCGGAATAATATCAAATTAGAAAAAGAGGGGATGATTTAGTTAGACCCCATCAAGATCTTAGCCCATTATAATGTTGATCTATGAAAAGGTAAGACTAAACAAATTTTGGTCCAATGGGATTAAGTTAGTGAGACTAGTACAACCTAGGAATATGAAAGTATTTTTAAATGGTATTATCCTCACCTATTTGTGTAGGCCCTGGGGATGGTGTCTATTTTAGGGGTGAATGTCATATCTGGTGCAGGTAGTGTTTGATCTATTTGGATATTTCACTTTTGTGTGTGTTATTGTTATTATTTATGAGGTGTAACATGGTTGAACTACATTTATTTTATTAGGTTTGTGATTAATAATTTAATTCTACTTTATTTCATTAGTTGATTATATTATTTCAGTAATGATTCCATGGCTATTTATATATTCTGATATTATTGATTTCATTCTATAATTTCAAGTAATTACTGATGGATGAGCTAGGTCTATACTTGTAAGGACCACCCAAATTTCATACCAATCTCATACATGTAAATGAAATTAAAAAGGTAATTTTATTATATTAGTTATGTCCACCAAGTCCTTATGTTGTTAGTATTGTGTCTATTCTTGCATGCATATTTTTTATGTTTTATAGTAGTTATCATTAGCATGTGGCCAATTATGCTTGCTATAAAGTTTAGTTTTTTTTAAATTCTAAGACATTGGGGTCTATAACTTTATTGCAGATTGATTTTAACATGGTTTTAAAATCTTTTTTGAAAGGCTAGCTAGTGGATAATAAACTATGATGGAGCCACTAAATTGGGCCATGAAATGGACTATTATTTGTCTCAAATATTTTAATGCATAACATATGGTTAAGACCCATGAGGGTTTAATGGTTATTTATCACCATGTATCTTGACTAGCATGGAACATGTTTAATAAAAAAAAATTATTTTGGTTTTTTTAACATTGGCTTGGCAAATACAGGTATTTGAGTTAGGCCTTAGTTGTGTCTTTTTGGTCAATGGATGAATAAATGAGGGGAACCTAGGGTTCCATAGCATGCCATGATCAATCTATCATTTCATTGAATAACATTATTATTTTTAGAACCTATGCTAAAAGTTATTAGGGATGGTGGTAGCATGGAGTTAGAAATGGAGAAGGAGAATAGCAATGGAAATGGAAATGGAAATGGAAAGTAGGGAGATTACTGTTGGAATGAGAACATGAGAGAAAATTAGAAAAGAGAAAATGGTGTGAAGAAACTTGCATATTTTTTTTAAAAAGTAAGTTGCAAACCCTTTTTATCTTGTTCTCTCAATCAAATACTATAGTCATTGGGTTTTTTATTTCTCATTTCCATTAGATTTATATATTAATTTACCCTACAATATGATGATAAAATACTAACCACTACCTTCTATATATACTCTACTTAGCCAAGGTTATTCCATAGGTTGACCATACTAAGAACATAGAGAAATGTAACAAGATAATATAAAGGCATGTAAGCCACAAGTCAGCCCCACATATCCCTAGATGCATTATAGGTTAAGGGCATATTAATCTAAACAAGTATAAAATAATTAAATTTAAATTTAAATAAGATATACCATTAACCACATAATTCTTAATGTAATATAGAGATTAATTACACTTTTTAAATATATAAATGAACAAGTGATAAAACACTTAGTTGGTATAATAATTAGTATTGTTCTATGGTTATGTATATTAATTTGATATGCTCTAAAATTTCTCTATCACTATTTGGATTAGGAAATTAAGTGTTATAATATAACAGAATGTTGTTGGTGAATCCCATACATATGTGGTGACTAATCCCATCCACTTTCTACCATAACTATCCTTATGTAAGATATTATTATGTTTCATAATATATCCTTGTGCCTACCTATCAAGATGATGTTTGAATGATTTTTAATCCTTGGCATTATATGTCGATATTGATTTTTTATTCCCTTGCCTTAAATCCCTAGCTCCACTTTCAACACTTGATCTTGAAAATTTAGTTAGAACTATGGGTCAGATAACCCTAAACACACTTCATTGAGTGATTGAGAATCACCTACATTCTAGCACTCTAAAAAGAGCTCAAATCACATGTATTTTTCCCACCTATGTATATGTGTGCACAATTTGGATCCACTTGAATTCAATGCAACTTTTTGGTTTTTAACAATTGACAACATGTAATTTTAACCTTGGATTAGGTATTCAAACTTAGATTTTTATATTATTTCGTTAGGGGTCTTCAGATTTGGATGTTTTTGGATAGTGCCTCAAGGATGTGTAAATGGATTTATTAATATTTTTCAACATAAAATTCTAGATTTTAAGGATTTTAAATATATGAATGGCCTTATGCTTGATGTTTATTTTTAGTTGACCCTTCAGGTAATTTCCCCACGTCAACAACATGTAAAATGAGTAGACCAACCCAAAGAAGGGATTTTAAATTTTAAAAATAGTTGTTGAGTATTATGGGACACTATCAATGAAGGTGGATGTTGTTGGTTACTGCTAGCATCTAAATATTTCTAATAGTATATAATAAGGGTAAAATATTAATCTAGAACATGGTGATAGTCTACTTAGGATAATTGAGCATTATGACACATATTAAAGAGATCCTGAGTATGAATGATGGAAAATTAATATCTCCCAAGTAAATAGATATATAAATGGATAGGAGAGAATGTAAATGAATCAAATGTGTATGAATATGTCATGTATGTCAAATATAAGTCAAAACTTATTTTTCCAAATGTCTAATACTAAATTTATGTGTTTACACCATCACAAGTTAGTGATCTTATACTCATTTAATTTGATAAAATAACCATTGGGTTCAAATATGTAAAACCAAAAAGTGATAAAATAAAATAAAAATAATAAAATAATAATGAAAAATAAAATATTGATTCATACAATCCCATATTATATTTTAATTTAATTAAAAAATAAAGGTCGACAAAGCAAGCCATTTTACTCTAGTATATGAATCTTTTTGGCATCAAATAAAAACTTACAATATGAAATTTAATACAAAATGACAATATTGTTCAAAATTTATAAATGATGTGCACTATCTAGGGAACTTTCATATAAAGCTATGCATTCTCAACTACCATCTATAAAAAACCCATGTTAGGTGTTGATTACACAATTACATTATGTACCTTTTAGTCCTACTCATTCTTATACTTTAAAAAATTCAACCTACAATTATTCTTTAGAAACTTTGATCATTTATTATTGATGTGGCACCTTTGATTAATTAATTTACATCACATGTTATTTTTTTCATATTATGACCCTTTCTTATTTTTATTTATACACATGTTTATGTGTTTAATCTATTTTATTATTATTGAAAACCTAATCAAATATGTCATATTATTTAAGTTATAACATTCACATAAAAATACAAGTGTAACTAGAAAAGTTTTTCTTATTTATTACAACTTACTATTTATGGAAACACTAAAATAATTACATACTTAACTTGTTTTTATAATATGCAAGTCTGTGATAGGGTACAGTCATAAGCAGACATTGGGAAAGGGAAAGTACCTATATCTAGAAATAGAGTGTCTGTGTCTATTAGGATAGTTCTACACTTCCTTAATGCTTTTGGTAGTGTGGAACTATTTGTTGGAGTGTAAAAATCTATATATAAACTATTTTTTTTTAATTATTTCACTTATTGTGCCTATGTCTACTAGTGCTTCCTATATATTCATATATTTGTAATCTAGCAAGAACAACTTTGTTTTCCTTCTCCTTGCTTTGAATCTTGAGTTCTTTACACTGTAAGATTAAATCACTTTGAATAGGGAAAATGGATAAAATGGATGGGTTAATCTAACCTCAACCACCTCCTTTGTATAAGTATTTCTTATGTATCCAATAATTTAAAGAGTGAATTCAAAGTGAACATAGTTATCCCACCTAGCTAAGTGTGTGTAATGTAATAATGACACATAGTACAATCTTTTGTATGGATTTCAACACTTTAAAATCTATTATTTGACCTTGCAATGGTATTTAGACTTATCTTAGGACTTAATCCTTTAAGGGTTTTCAAATTTGTAAAATTTTGGATATTTCCTCTCAATGTGTAAGGTGATTTCTAATGATAGATAGATAAGTGGTAGATGTAGATAGGCTTAGGCTTGATATTCTTATATATTTTACTCTTTATCTAATTTCTTCTTAAATAACATGTGAAATTTATGAGATTACCCACATGGATAATTTTAATTTGGTAAAATGATAGTTAAAAGGCACATGAATAGATTCAACACATGTGGACAAATCTACAATACAACACTATCTTAGGAAGCATGAACTTTTCTAGAGAATGGGAATAGTGATATGGGATCTAGAGGTAGTATAATAATGATATTAAGTTATTTAGTTATAGACTGTGGAAATCATGTATGACAAAAATCATAATTTTGGAAAGTCGAGTCCATATATGGATGAATGGCTAAAGATTAATGTGAAAAAGGATCATGTATAAATGCATAAGTCAAGTATGTTAAAGATTGGTCAAATTTGACATTGTCAAGTTCTTGAAACTAAATATGAGTGTGTAAATTTCCATTAATTTATTTTAGTAATTTAATTTATATATTAAAAGGATAAAAGGTGATAAAAATTTAGGATAATAACAATGGGTGTGCTCAAGCAGGTAAAAAATGTTGTGCCTTGGTTTATAAAAACCTGTAATGAAACATGTAGAAATCAATTTTTCACTTATGATATAAATTTCAAGAAAAACATTGAACATATGTGAAATGAAATATTGAAGTATTGTATATACTTATATTCATGCAAACCAATATGTCTTTTGGAGACTTGATTTATGGAGGTAACAAATAATGGAGTGATCATGCCCCTTCAAAATACCAGTGTTAAACTATGGGTTGAGCTCAATACGCCCCAATATTTATTGAAAATAGAGAATTTATTATAAGTTAAGTCATGTGAAAATTCAACCCCACACAACTCAAAATATCTATGAAATTTAATTAACCTTGTGTTCCAATAAATCTGAGAAATGCCTAAGAATCTATGTAAAAAAAAGTAATCATCTGTTATAAATGGATTATATGATTCAATCTAAGTGATGCCTAATTAATGAATACACTAAGTGTATTATATTTATAATTATAAACACATTATTTTCATTTATATCAATCAAATAATGTGTAATTAAAGTCCAATAAATTGTGCCATTGTATCATAATATCTATGAAACTATGAATATATGCACCCAATTTGATGTCTATGTAATCCAATTCATACAATGTGTGAAATAATTTCATATAATCAATGAAATTATACTCATAATATTATTAAACCATCACATATACCCTTCATATGATCCTATTATGTGTCAAAACTATCATAATCTAAGTAAAAACCTAAAACAATTTGTGTAGACATATACCATTCTAAAGTGATATGCACCAAAATATTTAATATCTAAATGTGAAGGCTTAGTATTTAAGACAAGACACTAAATATGAACCCTTTTAATTTTAGTGATGTATCCTATGAATTACTCATCTCATAAAAAATTTATATGCATTATGTTATATAGAAAAACATATAAGCAATGCAAAACATGTACTATGGAGATTATGCCATCATAATAATAGTATATCATCTGAGCATTATGAAACATGTATGTTGAATCATACAAGTGTCATGTTAAGATATATATATCAACTATAAACATATTTAATAGTCATCATAGTAATGATCATTCATAAACTAAGTAATAACTACATAGAAAAGGTATGATATGTATCATGGCATTGCAGAAAATAATGGGAGTGCATGATATGGGTCATAACCCAAACAAGTTAAATAGACAATCCTAGATTTATCCACAAATATAAAATAGATTAAAACATAATTTCATGGCCATGATGCACATAATAAATCAAATTAAGTAACATTCAATGTCACACAATTAAAAACCAATAAAAAATGGATAATCAAATGTCATACAAGGCAAGAGCCACACACAATGAATAATTAACTATCAAACAAAATTAGATTCAATTAGAGAAAAATAAAGAGTTGGATAATTTAATAAAAAATAATCATCACACCATGTAACATGAAACAACATAAAAAATTCACATAAAACTAAGGATAGTCTACATGATCAATGTATGTCATTTCACATATTTAAAAAAAAGTATCTAGTGCAATAACATTCTAAGCAATATGAGTCAAAGAAAACCATATATAATTAGTGTAAAGCATCTCAACTTAATCAATTTAAATAGTCATAAAAATATAAAACATGTGTATAATGGAAATATTTACCTAGTGGAAATGTGTCCCCAATGTAAAAAGGTGCTCTTAGGAGTAGAAATTCCCTGCACCTATATTGTCATATCCGGCCTAGGAAAAGTTTGATATATTTTTCTATTTTAATGTTATATGTACTATTTTTACTATTTATAAGGTAGTAAATATTTGATATACATTTAAGTTATCATATTCATGCTTAATAATTCAATTATAGTTTTATTTTATTATTTGGTTATATTGTTTAAGTTTTGATTTCATGATTATTTATATATATTGATATGGCTTATGTGACTCTATGGTTTCAAGTAATGACCAATGGATGATCCTAGTTTGTGCCTAGAAATATCACCTAAATGTCATTCCAATATCATACAATTAAATGAAAATAAAAAGATAATTGTGCAAGATCATTTAACCACCAAGCCCTTGTGTTATCAGTATTTTTTTATTCTTGCATGAGTATTTTATTTGTTTTGTATAAGTCATCATTGGCATATGTCTAATTGTGCTTGTAAAGTGGAAATGATGTCAAATTTTGGGACCTTGGGGTTTGTCTCTTTATTCGAAATCAATTTTAAAATGGTTTTAAAATATTTTTTTAAAGGTAGGCTAGTGCATATAAAATTATGTTGGAGCCACTAAACTGGGCCATGAAGGGGACTATTATTGGTATACAGAGGCTTAATGCATAACATATGGTTAAAAACCATGAGGAGGTTGTGGTAATTAATTACAATGTATTTTGACTAGCATGGAGCATGTTTAATCATTTTTTAATGATTAGGGTTTTTTGAACCTTGTCTTGGAAAATGAAGATATTTAAATTAGGCCTTAATTGTTTCTTTTTGGTTAATGGTTAAAGATATGAGGGGAACCTAGGGTTACATAACATGCCATGCTTAAGCCGCCATTACATTGAATAACCTACTTATTTTCATAACACATGATGGAATTTATTAGTGATGGTAACAACATGGAGTTGTAAATTGAAGTGGATAATATAAATAGAAACAAAAAGGAGGGATAATTTTGTTATAATAAGCATGGGAGAGAAAAAAATAAAAAAGTAAAAAGGAGAGAAAAGGGTGTGTAAAGAAAATTCTAGGATATTTCTGAAAAGTAAGTTTTGAATGATTTTTTTAATCATTTTATCTCATTCAAATTCTATAGTTATTAGGTTTTCTCTTTTCCATTTCTATTTAAGTTAGTGATTAATCGACCCTATAATATGTTGTGGTTTCAAAAACTATGTGAACAGTGGGCCTATGGCCACTCTATTTTTGCAAATGGTGAAACCCTAATATATGATTTTAAGTGTCCATTGGTAAATTTAATGTTGGGTTATTTTCCAAATTTTAAACAACTGATGATGGAATTTTTTTAACTTTTCTAAAATAATCTCAAACTAATCTCACTTGTATATGGCATATAGTGGCAATTACTCTCAGTCATGAATGCATTCGTTTTTGGTGGATCCATGTTTGAATATTCTAATGTGAGTTTTTTTTGGTTTTATAATAGTGTTTGAGCCCCTTTTTGGTGGACATTGATCTCACTTTTGCCTTTATTTTTCATTTTTTTTTATGCTTTTAGATGGCCTTCAAGTGGTTTTTTATATCCCAATGTAATGGTTTAGGGGGGTAGAGATTTTTCTTACCTCATGAATTGTCTCATTTGTATCATTTTTTTATTTCATTGGTCTTGATTCCAAGAAGGAAATAATAGATGAACTTAACAACAATTGGTTTGATCTATTCATGCCAATGATTATTGAGGCACATGGAATTGTATGGCTTGAATTTTTAATATTTATTTATTAATTATTCTTTTATCTTGAGTAACATTAGTATTTGTAATGTATGAATTATAATAAGTTTCATATAATATTGATTTCAAATTGAGGTTTTAACTTAAATAAAACTTGTCTCTTTAATATTTAATGTTGGATTAATATGTTATATCCACTTTAATATTCATTGTGTTATTTTTATTGAATATATTTGGATGAATTAGATATAGTCTTATTTTGATTTAAACCATAGTTAAAAGAAATGTATTTCTTTTTATTTTATTGAGCATGACTTGAGCGTCAATGTGGATATAAATGAGATTATTTTTATTAAAGCATGGATGTTTTGGACTATGCATAGTTTGAAATCTTATTGTAATTTTATTTTTTGATAACATGTTGTTTTTGTCATGTATGGTTGTAGACGTTGCTAAATTTGAATTTACGTTCATAAATTTTTGGTTATTAAATTTTGTTGCATTGGAAGGAATTGATGTTATATTTAGAATGAATGAGTAAGGACAAACAGTCTAGGCAATAAATATAGTTTTCTTTCCTTTGATTGATGGGACTTGATTGTACTTTGCTTGGCTAGGGCTAAGTGTTATGTTAGTCAAAATTGGTTTGGTTTGGTTTGAGATATCATCATTGCGTAATGACTCACTTATATCTATCTAAATATTTTATAAATTTATTATTATTTGGTCTTCAATCCATTTTAAATTTTTAGTATGCAATTATAGCATGCCTTGAGGAATTGTAATTATGTCTTAATTTATTATTAACAGTAATGATTGGTAGTATCTTAGGAATGTTATAACATTTTCATTTATTTTAATATTGATGCATGTTAAACTAATTATGGATACTATGAATAAGGAACTTGGTTTATTGTTAATTTTTATTTTGGTGATAAATTGAAATAAATGTTATTTTACCCTATTCATTATGATAAACATACAAATTCTGGCAAGTTTACAGATTAAGGTTAATGTCTCATTTTAAAATAATGGAAGGGTAAATTTGAATTATGTGAATAAATTTAAATACCTTCTTGAATTTTAATTCATTAAATAGGTTGTCATTTTGGATTAAGAAATAAATATTATAATTGATGTCATGTTATGATGACTTAGTTACATGTTTTAATAATGATAGTTTAATGTCGTAAAGGCAATTGATGATTAGTAGGAGGTGGATGGGTCAAAATATATTCAACTAGTAGACTTCTTTATGAGATTGTGGGTTCCTTAATTATGGTTATTGCCTACCTTAATATTAATATAAAATTTTAAATGCCTTCAAAAATAATATTTCTTACCAAGGTTTAAATGTGGTCGCATTAAAAGAAGGGAGTAATAACCCTTTCCTTAATAAAAAAGATCTTTAATGATTTCCATTAAAGTTATGTATCAATATTATTAACATTTCTTATGGATAACACATCTAATTAAGTAATTAATAATTTTTTTTAAATGTGTGGTAATTTAGATAATTTTAATGTTTATTAAAACAAGGTAGGCAAAGATGACTTGATTCCATAATGGGAGGTTGCCTCCTAGTTGAGGCATGAACTCTCATGAGTTATGATTTAGTCTTTCATAACTCTTTTTTAATCATAAGGTTATTAATATACCATGTGAACATGTGAGGGTGTTTTATTATGCTTATGTTACTTCATGTTATCAAGAAGTTTAAATATTTATCTCTGATTGAAATGTTCTTCCATGGTAGTATAATAGTATTATAATTACCCTTGTGTGTTAAATCAACTTGTGTAAAATCCATAGTGGCACTGACATTTTTTTTATAGTGATATAATATGTTTGTAATAAGATAAAAGGCACTACTATTATTTATCTATAGAATCATGATAAGGCTTATGATTATATGTGAGTAAGTAGATGCTAACTACCGAACATGGTAGGTCTAGTCAATTCTATTTGAATAACTCATTATCATGGTACATCAACCAAGTGCATAGTACATGAAATCATTGGTAATTCCTTTGGTTCAAGGATTTGATTATTTTAATTCAAAATTCACAACCCTATAAATTCAAAAATAATTGTAGTTGGGTTTTGGGTTTCACAACAATAATATCAGAGCCTAGTTCTTACACTATGGATCTCTTGGAATTATGTGGAAAAAAATTATTTGTGTTTATTAGGATGTTAAGGACATTATCCAATAATGTTAATTATAATAATAGTGATTACAATGGTAATTCTAGTGTAAATGTGGATTTCAACAATTTTGATCATCACATTTCCAATCACGATGCCAATATGAATGATGTAAATAATGACATCAAAGGCAACAATGGTAGTGTGCATGATGAAGATGATCATGTTAGAATTAATAATGCATAAGGAAATGTTGGACATAATTTTTTCCTAAGTGATATTCTAGATTGCTTTATAACATCCAAGTATAAATGGAATCCTATGTCCAAAGGTTAGAAAACCTATAAAATGTACAAGAAGGAAATGAGTACGAAGGGGTGTCAAGGGAAGATAATATTAGGTAGAATGATGTGGAAAATACCATCATTAAATAAATTAATAAAATCCATCCACCTACAAAATTTTTTTTACTAGTGTTTATTTATAAACATGGCTAGTGAATATGCAAAAATATTTCACCTTACATAATTGGGTTCTAACATTAAGGCTTGTACAGTAGTTTATCAGTTGGTAGGCAATGTGACCTTTTGGTAGAATAAATTATAAGATATCAAGGGTTATTATCCCATGCCTCTCTCTTGGGATAAATTTGAGATTCAATTTAGGAAGAGGTACCTAAATGGGAACTAAAAGGAGTAGAATATTACTAAATTTTAACTGATGAAATAAGGAACAATGATTGTTATGGAATATGAGAACAAGTTTCTTAGTCTATTGTGTTATGTGAATTATATGTATGATTAATAAAAAAATATAATTAATTTAAATATAGGATTACATGAGGTTTTAATACATGATGTTAACATGACAAATCCTTGAACCTTGGTTGTTATCATTAAATCTACACATCACGCTAAGGAGAAGGAAAAGTCTCACCTGAAGGAAATATGGGAATACCATAACACTGGGTAACACATAATCCTAAGGATTTAATTCCTATAAACATGAATAATTTTTAAAAATATGACTCTAAGAAATGTGTTTCCATGTACACTAAAAATTCTAGGAAATTCCAAAACTCTAAATGAGGTTCTAAGCCTCAAACTTCTCCAAGGTAGCCTAACAGAAATTGAAATTGAATTTAGTAGTAAACAAACTCTTGTGGTCTTGCCATTGGATAAATATTTTTTAAATTTCCTCCATGAATAGTTGTGTAATATTGGGAATGTGGTGATAATCACTATAGAAAATGTTTCCCCAAATTAAACGGTAATCATCCTATAAAATCACCAAGTTTAAGTTGTTGTAGACAATAGGAATATTCATTTTTAGGCAATGCCTATTAAAAACAAAGGAATAATTTCTAATTTTTTCTTGTATATCCTCATTTAATTTGGAGATACCAATAGTTTAATTTCATCTTTAGTTATTTCTAAATCTAAAAAAAAATCTGAGTTGAGAGAAGGATGAGAGGTTGATTTTGGCTCTAACAAGAGTGTAGTCATTTTTAAATGTTTGTAAGAAGCCAATTAAGATTTGGGAGTCTTTAAGACTTAATAATATATGTTTTTAATACCTATTGGGTCTTCTAACCTAATTTTGGGCATGGATTGGTTCAAACAACATCAAGCAAAACTTGATTTTTTTGAAAATTAAGGTGTAATGCCTTGGTGATTGGGGTAACCTAGTGTAAATCTAAGGCATAATGAAGCTTATGGATAGTAAAATTATGTCATAATTACATCTAAAAAGAGCTACCAATAAAGGAATATAATTGTACATATTGAAATTAAATGATATTTCTAAGGAGAAGAATCTCAACTTATGATATTATCCTATGTTACAGGGGTTTGAGGATGTATTCCCCAAAGTGATTCCTAGCTTATCTCCTCAAACAAAGTTCAATTTTTCTATTGATATAGTACCTAGATCGGTACTACCATTATAATCTCCATATATGATGAATATGACTAATCTGAGGAAACTCAAAATTTAGCTATAAAAACTAATGGAAAAAGGGTTGATTAGGAAAAGTTTCTCACCTTGGGGATCCCCTATTGTATTTTTTAATAATAAATATTCTCCTTGATACTTTGAATCAATTATATAATGTTAAATAAGGCCACTATCAATAATAAGTACCCTATTCCTAGAATTTATGAACTCTTTGATCAAATGAAAAGGTTTTCAATATTCTCCATTATTGATATTTGATCGAGGTATCACCAAATTCACATCAAGGATGAGTATTTTAATAATACATACTTTATAACAAGGTAATTTCATTGTGAATTCATAGTTATACCATTTGGTTTAACTAATGTTCATGGTACCTTTATGAATTTGATGAACAATGTGTTCAAGGATTTTCTTGACCACTTTTTTCTAGTATTCATGGATGACATTCTATTTTATTTTAAGAATGAGAAGGACCATAAATAACACTTATTATTATTATTGAAAAGGATAAAGTAGCATAATTTGTTTTGTAAGCTTTCCAAGAGCTCTTGTTTCTAAAATAAGTTTCATTACTTGAGATACATCATCTCAAGGGAAGGTCTTTTAGTGGAACCTAGAAAAATTAAAGACATTAGAGAGTGGAAAATTCCTAATAATTTTAATGAAGTACCTACCTTAATGTTTTTATTAGTCTAATATATAATTTTTGTTGAAAACTTTTCTAAAATTTCTAACCCTATCACTTCATTGTATAAAAAAGGGAAAAAACATGTGTTGTCTCCTCAATGTAAGGAAGCCTTTTTGAAATTGAAATAGCTATTAACTTAAACTCTAATAATTTTTATAAAATATTTTTTGTCACTTGGATTTTCAAATTATTAGGAGATGCCTAATCTCTTCTCATCCAAGTGGCACAATAGAAATACCTCTAGGCTTGTGGGTAGCCTAAGGATGAGGTGAATATCTAGATAGGGATAACTCCCTTGATGTACCACTTTCAATCATAATTAAAATTAAACTTGGGGGTGAAAATGGAGAGAGATAAATAAAATAAAACTATCCTAAGGGAGGTGATACAGTAAATAGATTGATGACTTCCAACTAGCTGCATGTTACACATGAAATCAAGGGACTAACCAAACATACACTTATCCAATCTATGTCTTCTCAAATCAATATTACATTATAAATTTATGGATGAATGTCTTAGGATATTAATACTATAAAATATGCCTTTAATGGAACTAATTAATAAAATAACTCACTTAAACCTAGACATATCCTAGAAAACTTCACATGCTTTGTAAGAAGAGGTTGTAAATAGGTGAAAGAATGAAACAATATGATAAGGAATCCATAGTTTTCACTAAGTAAGATTGATAATTAAATTTTAAAAAATATTAATAGTCATTTAATATTTAATAATAAATAGTTTTATTGATCAAATAGTATGCAAATGATCAGGGCTTCACCATACTCAAGAGGAACATAAGTTACAATGGACAAAATGGTTAGTTCTTGTAGAACTTGAGAGAGAGAGAGAGGATAAAAGATTAAAAAATACACTTTTCAATATGATAAAATAATTAAATTATGCATTAAAATAGGATATAGTTTGAACCATGCAAGGTCAGGAAGCCCAAGTGTCCATCCAAGTCATCAAACTCTTGCAAAGTGGCATAAAATCCTCTTAACTAGCTCAAAAAAATTACCTTCATAATTTGAGCTTCTTGAACACATCATAAATTAATAACAAGAGTTAAAATTATTTTAATTAATGGCAAGGGTTTTATGCATGGCTCTCCATGCATTGGTTATAGGCTTGGTCATTTGGAACCTTCCTAAAATGAGTTATCACTATCTATAGTCCAAAAACTCCTCATTCATGCACCTTGTACACTTGGCCTTAAATTTGGATTAATTTTCCCATGAAAATACATAAGAGGTAGTGTATGAAAAGTTTAAATAACCTCCATAGACCTAGAAGCATTAGACACACCTTTCAATCACCCCACTTGAAGCATTCCATCCTTCTCACTAACTTGTCCACTATGCCAGTTTAGACTGGCTGAAATGAGAGATATTTTTTGAACCATTATAAGTTTATTCAAGATGTGAAATGAACATATGTAGTTATTAAAATTCATAATAATCCATTCATACTTTATTTCATCTTTATACTCCTCTTTTAGCTTGTACAATGCACAAAATTATCAAGAAAACCTTATTTTGTACCTTGTCTATACAATTATATACAACTAAAAAGCATGGGGAGTATATTTAGTATTATAAAACTTATAATAGGTTTAATGGTCAAAATATTCCATTATATTAGTTATCCAAATATATTTATCCATACTAGGCTTGACTGAGGGTTTGCAAGGGTTTTAGGCCTATTTGACCTCTTAAGGTTCATTCATAAATATTTCATGTTGAAGTTGAATTAAAAATTTAAAAAAGTGGTTTTTCAATACCTCTTATAACTTTTCAAAACTCCTCTATCCCCCATTCAAAGCATCAAGAGAGATATGAGTGTCAAAACTTGACATATCAAGTTCTTTTTCTCCTTTCCTACATGCCTGAGTTATCTTAAGGTCTAAAAATGAATTTTATTTGGTTTTATTTTAAATATAAAATATTTAAAACTTATTTATTAACCCCATAATCATTTTTCAATAGGTTATAAATCTCATGTCCTACTATAAGTGGTTTTGACCTCTCATTTGGGCACTAGGCCAAAACTTGTCTAATAGGCTTGAGTTGTCATTGAATCCTAAAATGGTATTTTGATGGTTCCCCTACATAAAAATAACTAAAAAACCTTTTATGTCATCCAAAAATCATGATTCAATCATTCATAAGGATAACCAATAACTATAAATAAAAGTGGCGTACCTTTTGCCACTAGGACTCTTTAAGGCATAACAGACCTACCTGCAAGTTTAAGAGCTTAGAATATTTTGATAGAATTCCTCCATCTATGATTATTTTTATATGTTTTCATAGGTGTAATTCCACTTATAAAACCTTCTTGAAGTGTTTATTAAAATTCTAGATTCATATTTTACCTTTCCTTCATAGGTTACAGGTTTTGTATATGAGGGGAGTGGCCTCTATTTAAGATAAAATAGAGGGCACTCCTCTATTTCATAAATAAAATATAACTATTTTATGGAATTAATAAATTAATATAGGTTACTTCCACAAAATTTTATCCCCTGTTCAGGTCATTTCACCCTCCAAAGCTTCAAATTCCAAGACTGGTTTCTAGGCAAAAGGATTGTATGCAGGAAATTACAAAGTGGACTATGTTTGCATCTTTTTAAGCCCTTCCTTTGTTTAATTTAAACTAATGAGAGTTAATTAAATATTTAATCATCATGGTAGATATTTTTAAAACCCATTCACCACTCTACCTTATTATCAACCCTCTCCCATCCTTGGATTCTCAAGGCTTTATGTCCAACATGACTGTGTTCTACTATTATTTAGGGTTCTTGTAGGTACTATTTGATATATTTAGGCATAAAATATAATTTATAAACTTCAATAAATATTTCCAATATTAATTTAATCAATTTCCCTACTTCACTTCACATTTTTGGGTTTAAAAACCTTTAATGCCAGTCATACAGTTGACTGTGTTCTCTAGGTTTTCTCTCCAACAGTGGCTCTTGTAGTTGTTAATGAATGTTTGGAGCTACTGGTATAGTTATTTAAATTATTTTAAAGGTAATTATGAATATTATAATTCATATTCATACCTACCTAATTCATTCTCTTACCTACATTGCTTTTCTCTAGCTTATTGTCTACCTACAGTCATTATAATTAACTATGTTTTCTATCTGGACCCTACCTATAAGTATAAATTAAACCTTTTTCATCATATTTAAAGACTCTCTTTGAATAATTTAGGTCAAAAAACATATTTTATTACCTTCACTCACCTTTAAAATCCCAAAACATCACTTAGATATAACTTTCTAGCCCATTGTCCTTTTTTTTGTTGTAGGTGATTATTTTTTGTACAAGGGGCACCTATAAGCACTTGTGAAACTTGAAAATCATGTATCAATCCTATATTTATTGTATCATTTTATTAATAATTCAATTTTTACTATTTCACCTTGATGTCATGGTCAAGATTTGTAATTATTGGATGGAGGTTCACCTTAGGCTCAAGACTATAGAAGTCACTACTTGTTCATAGTCATAAATTGGCAAGTTTAGGTCTCCAAGAAACCAATCTCCACTTGATTTCTACCCTTAAAATTTTGTATGTATTCTATATAATATATAATATAATACATTTCCATTAAGATTCATTAGAGGATCTTTAAACTATGTCATATTCTATTCATAAAATGTACATGGACCTTTGTTTTACAACTTTAGGGAAAAGGGGCCTAAACTCAATCAATTTATGATTAAGGATGATGCACACTTATATATGATATACAAACCATAAAAATGGTCTATAATGATCCCTAATTTACACTAATACCTCAAATATAGATTCATCATCAATATTAACACCTCAAAATGGATCTTCCAATTCTCTGCCAAGTCATTTGTAGGTGTGTTTTCATTATATAGGTAGTAAGAAGAATTGTAGGCAGTGTACATTACCTTTGATATTTTATGAATTTTAAATTGTATCCATATTTATAACACATATTTCACATCCTAAAACACTTTAAACAAGTGTTAACACCTCCTATTCAATGTGAATTTCTCATCTAAGCACCTATAAGCAAACATGTTCATGGTTGCCTAACTGAAAATGTTGCATATCACTATAATTCCATGAAGATTTGCCTTGGGAAAAGAGAGTGAGAGATAAAGGGAATAATTATATAATTATAAACATGTGAAATACCCTATCACAACCCCCTAAAACCATGAACAAGCATGAAGCTTCTAGAAATAGTGAAAATCACATGTAACCTATAAAGGTGTATCTTCCTGCAACCTTAATGTACTTGACCTATCAAAACATCATTAAACTTTAAAAAAAGAATGGATAGTAGATAAAAATTAAACCAAAGTCATCTATAACTAATGTGACCAATTGGTTCATATGGACTTTCCCAAATCGGGTAAAACCCATAGGGTGCATGAAATAGTAGGCAAAAAAGTATAATCAACTTCATGAGGATGGTTCATGAAGCACAAGCAACCATTATTAAAAATAATTATATGTAAATGAATTTTTTTGAGTTTAAAACAACCTCCTAGAAGCATTTTACTTGAAATCTTCTCAGCTATCTATACTAAGCAAAAACTTGAAGGTCACTTCTTCATGTCTAAGAAAGCAAAGATGGAGTAGAATAATTTTGGGCCAAAAAAGGCACTTATAGATCAAATAAAATGTTAATATTAGTTTGGGTAATAATAAAGGATGTTTCATGAGCTTTTCCCATGTGGCACACTTCCCCATGGGTTGTACAAGTGCCAAAATCTTTCTTTCTCAAGAAAACTACCCTTTCTACTAAATAACCTACCATATTTTAGTTATTTTTGTTGATTACAACCTATTTAGATACATGGGATGTTACATCATATTTTTAAACCTTCACACTTCCCAATAAATATGTAAAACTCATTAAATGCCCCTTTTTTGACCTCAAAATGACCCAAAATGACTAAAAGGACTAAAATGGGTAAGGACCAAGGCTAGTATAACATTAAATGACACAAATTAGCCTATAAAACACCTTGTTACATATATATTAAACCAATAAAACACCTAAAATTCAATTTTTTACCTATAGGGGTCCTAATTTGACCTAAAAGTCAAATTTGGTTAACAAATTGTTAACTCATAGGGGTAGTATGTCTGCTATACTAACTAGACCAGTAGCCTTATTAGTCCATTGGGCTAAGGAGTCATATAAAGTATATAAAACATGATACCTTTGACCATTTACCACAAACTTGATCAAGACAAGACAACGAATTGACTACCTCAACCACACAAGATAAAGGAAACACACCAAACAAAGCAAATACACTAACAAGATACACATGTGCTCAGATCACTTGGGAAAAATAGGAATAAAAAAACTATTTACAACCAAAAATTAAGCATACCTCCCTTTCTTGGATCAAAATGAAATTTTCTTGTATCATCTTCTTCATGAGATGAAACATGGTGTAAAGCATGTTGTTCTTTTGATTGAACATTTAATGGATCAAACCTATTTCTTGGCACTTAAATTTCCATGATCTCAAGTATACCATCTTCAAATAGGTATAAAATGTAAAATTATTCCTCTTTCATCTAAATATCCTCAACCTTCTCATATGGATCCTCAATTACAACCTTAAATTATGATTCAATAAGGCATACCTTTTTGACTTCCATAGTGCTCTCAATAAGATTAGGTTTCCTCTCAGCTACAAGTTCTTCTAGCTCATCAAGGAGATTTGAATATTCTTCCAAACCTTGGTCATTATCCTCTATGTAATCCTCCTTATTCACCTTTCCATGTATTTGATTCTCAACTTGGCAAAACTCTTCAAGCCCTAAAAAGAAATCCATTTACAGCTACCAATCATCCTTGTCCTATTTATCATCTAAAACCACTACCTCTTCAATCTTATTTTATTTATGTATGATTTCATCAAGCTATTTTTATTCAAGATCCAATGCATTTGATGGTGATTCAAGATTAGGCTGAGATATTCATTCATCTTCAAGAATAACATCTTGCACACTGGTCTCAAGAGAGTTTTCTAGGGCTGCAACCTCTTTGAGAAAGAGTTGAAATTATTCTCCATCCATAATAGCACATTCATCCTCATACTTGAGATGATTATCCAAAACTTTTTTATCATATGTAGAGTCTTCTTCTAAGGCTACAAGATCTTCCATCTCTTTCTATTTCATGGTGATGCCAATAATAGACATCTTTAAATCATGTAACCTAGTCCAATGAGGCTACTAAGGAGGTAGGCTTTTTTCAAGTAGGAGTTCTGAATTTTCCTCAACCAAATAATCTTATTTAGGTTTCCATGCCACATTTCCATCAAGGCAAAGGGTGATGGGATGAGGACAAGATGAATTAGTTGGTGGAGGTGGAACATAGGGCTCAAAATTAGATTGAGAAAGAATAGTAAGAGGTTCTTTTGGATGTTCTTGGGGAAGGGGAGGTAGACCTTGGGTTCAGATGGATTTTTTATCTTCCTTCCACTTGACAATTAATTCATCCATATTTGATTTAGATTTAACATTTTATTAAGGAGGGGTAGATGGGGGGTGTTTAGGCAAGGATCTTTTTTGGTCTCTAAACCTTCCATCACACCTTGACTTAGAAATTTTACCCTTGACTCTATCTCTTCAATTTTATTGGATAAGTTATCTTGGAAAATTATTTCTTGAAGTTCATAGGAATAATAATGAGCATAAGGAATACAATAGGGATGACATGGAACCCAATAATCTTATTGAGGAATGGTAGGATGGACTTGCAAAGGATCAACTTCATTCTCAAGTCCACATTTCTTAATAATACTTTTATCTTCTTTCTTACCCCATGATTCCACTATCTTAATCTAGATTAGTATGTTAGGATTATAAGTCTTATATTGAGGTGGTGATGCAATTTGAGGAGAGGATGAAGTGTTCAAAAAAATTGGAATCTCCTTAGGCTTGGATTTTCCACCTTGTCTCCAACTTGGAAATTCATATCTAGGGGTTACTCTTTGAGATGGGCATTGTGAGTCGGCAATGAGGACACAAAATCCACTTCTTTGGATGCTAAAATTGACTTCTACATATGCATATTATCCAACTCAATTTACCTATCAATATTAGCTTCAAAAATAAGGTTTCTCTTTTAAACTCTCTCTTCTAAATAATGGGGAAAGGGATGACTTTGATATCCTTGATTGGGATCATGAGTAGGGATAAAATATGATTTATAAGAGACTTTGGAAAGTGGATATGAAGGCTGATATATTTTTTGAGGTTTCCTTTCATTAAATTTTAGACTATCCTCTAAGGAAGAAACTAGGCCATTCACATCAAGCATCTGACTTGTGATCCTTTGCCAATTGGATCTCTCAATAGGTTCCCACTCTCTTTTGACCTGATATAATGTATATCTTACCTTATGAATAATATTACTAGGAACATCTTGACCACATCCCCTTTATGTGT
This sequence comes from Torreya grandis, assembly GCA_037957365.1. Taxonomy (NCBI): domain Eukaryota; kingdom Viridiplantae; phylum Streptophyta; class Pinopsida; order Cupressales; family Taxaceae; genus Torreya; species Torreya grandis. The sequence goes on from JARHVA010003667.1 coordinate 999,792, forward strand.
CAAGATCCAAAATATACCTCTCAGAGTCCAAGAGTGTTTTCTTGAAGGTAAAAATGGATTGACTTGAGAAGTAGCTAGGTTGACTAGGAGAAACAAGAAATTGATAACGCTGGATATAGGATTGATACACTTCATGAATGAGATGATACACTTCATGTTGAATTTGGTACACTTCATGATAGGGATAATTAATAACATGATCTTGTTGATAGGGAATGACACAAGCTTGAAATGTCTCACCAACTTGTGTTAGGTAAATCTCAACACCAAAATTAGCCATGAAACCTCATTCAAATAAAGAACACAAATAAATATGTTAATAAAAATATTAAAAAGATAACTTGGGCTTCTTGACCAATTAATATAGCTTTAGAGTTTCCATTGATGCTTGGATAGATGCCTCCAAAGGCTAATTGTTGAAAGACAACACCAAAAATCCTTCAACATATTAGACCAAGAGTCCCACTGATTATGCCAAAAACTATTATCACTTATATTTTCACCATTTTATGATATTTATAAGCTCTCATATTCCAAGTGGCACAATGGAAACACCTCTATGCTTGTGGGTAGCCTAAGGATGAGGTGAATCTCTAGATAGGGCTAGCTCCCTTGATGTACCACTTTGGATCACAACTACACTTAAACTTGGGGGTGAAAAGGGAAAGAGATAACTAAAATAAAAATATCATAATGGAGGTGATACACCAAATATATTTATTACTTCTAATTAGTTGCATGTTACACATGAAATCAAGGGACTAACTAAACATACACTTATCCAATCTATGTCTTCTCATATCGATATTACATTATGAGGTTAGGGATGAATGTATTAGACTAGGATGACTATAAAATATGCCTTGAATGAAACTAATTAATATAATAACTCACTTAAATATGTAAATATCCTATAATACTTCACATGATCTATAATAAGAGGCTACAAATAGGTGAAAGAATGAAACAACATGCTAAGGAATCCATAGTTTTCACTAAGCAAGATTCATAATTCAATTGAATACACTATGAATAATCATGGAAGAGGTAAAAATTATTAGTATTAATTATAAAAAGGTATGCAAATGATCAAAGATTCACCATACTTAGGAGGAGCATAAGTTACAATGGCCAAAATGGCTAGTTCTTATAGAACTTGAGAGAGAGAGAAGAAGAGAGAAGTCCAAGGGTCACAAATACACTTTTCAAGGTAATAAAATCTATTAATTTTGCATTATAATATGATATATGATTAACCATGCAAGGTTAGGAATCTCAAGTGTCCATATAAGTCATCAAACTCTTACAAAGTGGCATAAAATCCTCTTAATTGGCTCATAAAAACTGCCATCATGATTTTAGCTTCTTGAACGCCTCATAACTAAATAGGAACATTTTAAATTATTTTAATGAATTTTAATGGTTTTATGCATGCCTATATATATAATTTTTATAGTCTTGGTCATCTGTAACCTTCCCAAAATGAGATATCATCATTTATAATCCAAAAACTCCTCATTCATGCATCTTGCACACTTGGACTCAAATTTGGATTTAGTTTCCCATGAAAATCCATGGGATGGATTTGATGAAAATTTTAAATATCCTCCATGGCCTTATAATCATTAGACACACCTTAAAATTATGCCACTTGAAGTTTTCCATCCCTCTCACTAGCTTCCCCACTATGCCAGTTTTGACTAGTTGAAATGAAAGCTATTGTTCAAACCCTTAAAAGTTTTATAAAGGAATTAAATGACCATATGTAGTTATTAAAGTCCTAATATTCCCTTAAAACTTTATTTCATATTTGGACTCTTCTTGTAGACTATGTAATGCATAAATTTTTCAATAAAATCCTATTTTGTACCCTGTTCATACAAGTCTATATAGATAAGAATTAAGGGGAGTATATTGAGTGAGTATTATACAACTTGTAATATTTTTTATAGTAAAACTATTCCATTAGATCAGCTATCCAACCCCATTTCTCCATAATAGTCTTGACTGAGGGTTTGCAAGGGTTTTAGGCCTATTTGACCTCTTAAAGTTTGTTCATACATATTTCACATTGAAGCTATAGAAAAATTCCAAATATTTGTTATTAAATACCTCTTATAACTTTCCCAGACTCCTCTATCCCCCATGACAAGTATCAAGAGATATATGAGTGTTAAAACTTGACTTATCAGGTTCCTTTTCTCCTTTCATGCATGCCTGAGTTGTCTTAAGGTCTAAAAATGGATTTATTTGGTTTTATTTACACTATAAAAGAATTAATGATTCTTTATTAACCCCATAAACATGGTTAAATATGTTATAAATCTCATCTCCTAAATAAGTGGTTTTGACCTCTCATTTGGGTACTAGGTTTTGACCTCTCATTTGGGCACTAGGCCAAAACTTGCCTAATAGGCTTGATTTGTCTTGAAGCCCAAAATGGAATTTTTATGGTTCATGTTCATAATAATATCCCAAAAAAATATTATTTCATCCCACAAGCATTCTCCATTCATTTATAAGGATCACCAAGATCTAGAAATAAAAGTGACCTACTTTTTGGCACTAGGCCTCGTCAAGGCCTAACAGACTTACTTACAAGTTCAAGAGCTTAGACTATTATGATACCATTAATCCCTCCATGATTGTTTTTTAATGTTTTCCTAGGTTTAATTCCACTTATGACACTTTCTTTAAGTGTTTATTCAACTCTTGGTTTCATTATTTACCTTTCCTTCATAGGTTGTAGGTTTTGTGCGTGAGGGGAGTGCCCTCTGTCTGAGACAAAATAAAGGGAACTCACCTATTTCCTTAGGTAAATATAAATATTTTATGGGATTAATAAATTCATATATTTTCCTTCCATAAAATTTTATCCCCTATTCAGGTCATTTGACCCTCCAAAGATTCAAATTCCAAGATTGGTTTCTAGGCAAAAAGACTGTATGCAGGAAATTCCAAAGTAGACTATGTTTTGCATCTTTTTGAGCCCTTCCTTTGATTAATTTAAAGTAATGAGAGTTCATTAAATTTTTATTCATCATGGTATATATTTTTAAAACCCATTCACCACTCTACCTTATTATAAACCCTCTCCCATCCTTGGATTCTCAAGGCTTTATATCCAATCTAACTATGTTTTGTCATTGTTTAGGGTTCCTATAGGTACTATTTGTAGCATTTAGGAATATAATATAATATATAAACTTAAATAAAACTCTATAATATTAATTTCATCAATTTCCCTTCTTCACTTCACATTCTAGGGTTTAAAACCCTTCAATACCAGTCTTATAGTTGACTGTGTTCTCTGGGTTTTCTCTCCAATAGTGGCTCTTATAGTTGTTAATGAACATTTGGAGCTACTGGTATAGTTCTCAAAATTATTTTCAAGGTAATTATGAATTAAAAAATTCATATTCATGCATACCCAAGTCATGCTCTTACTTACACTACTTTGCTCTAGTTTACTGTCTACCTACAGTCTATTATATTTGACTATGTTTTCTATCTGAACCCTGCCTGTAAGTGTAAATTAGAACTTTTTCATGATATTTTAAGAATCTATTTAAAGTTTTGAGGTCAAAAAACATATTTTATTACCTTAACTCACCTTTAAAATCCCAAAGCATCACTTAGATACAACCTACCAACCCATTGTCCTTTTGTTCTATTATTGGTGAGTATTTTCTATACAAGGGACACCTCTAGGCACTTGTTAAACTTGAAAATCATGAATCAATCCTATCTTGATGGTATAATTTTATAATTAATTACATTTTAACTATTTATTACCATTTCACCTTGATGTCATGGTTAATATTTTTAATTCTTGGATGGAGGGTCACCTTAGGCTCAAGATTGTAGAAGTCACTACTTGTTAACAATCATAAATTAACAAGTTTGGGTCTCCAATAAACTAATCTCCACTTTATTTCTGAAATTAATTCTTTGTATAGGTCTTATATGTACTAGATAATATAATTAATTATCATTAGGATGAATAAGAGGCTCTTTAAACTATGTCATATGTTATTCATAAAATGTCCATGGACCCCTATTTTGCAACTTTAGGGAAAATGGGCCTAAACTCAATCAATTTGTGTTTGAGGATGATCCACACTTATATATTATATCAAAACCCTAAAAATTGAATGTAATTAGACTTAATTTAAACTATTACCTCAAATATATCTTCATCATCAATATTAACACTTCAAAATGGCTCTTCTAATTCTCTACCAAGTTATGTGTAGGTGTGTTTTCATTGTATAGGAAGTAAGGAGAATTATAGGAAGTATAAATTTAATTTGATGTTTTATTAATTAAAAATTGTCTCCATACTTATAAAAACATATTAAAACACTTGAAAAAAAGTTTTAACACCTCCTATTCAACATGAATATCTCATCTAAGCACCTGTAAGCAAGCATGTTCATGGCTGCCTAACTAAAAATGTTGTATATGATTGTAATTCCATGAATATTTGCATTTTTAAAAGATATTTAGAGGTTAATTTAATCATTATATCATTATAATCATGTGAAATACCCTATCACAACCCTATGAAATCATGAATAAACATGAATCTTATAGAAATAGTGAAAACTACTTGAAACTTAGAAAGGTGTATCTTCTTGTAACCTTGATGTAATTAACCTATCAAAACATCATGAAACTTTAAAAAAATAATTTATAGAATATAATTATGAATCCAAAATCATCTATAACCAATATTACCAGTTCATACGGACTTGCCTAAAATGGGGAAAAACCCATACGGTGCATGAAATAGTAGGCAAAAATGTACATCAACTTCATGAGGATATTCATGAAGCACAAGCCACCATTATTCAAAATAAATATATTTATATTAAAGTATTTGATTTTAATATAACCTTCCAAAATAATTTGACTTGAAACCTTCTCATATATCCATATTGATCAAAAACTTGGTCACTTCTACATGTCTAGGAAAGCAAAGATGGAGCATAATGGTTTTAGCCAAAAATGGCACTTTCAAATCAAATAAATCATTGGTATTATTTTGTGGAAGATGAAGGGAAATTCCATGATATTTTCCCAAATTTCACACTTCCTCATGGGTCGTATAAGTGCCAAAATCTCTCTTTCTTGAGAAAACTACCCTTTATACTAAAGGACCTACCATCTTTCAGTTATGTCAATTGATTAAGACCTCTAAGAACACATGGGATGTTATTTCATATTTTTTAACCTTCACACTTGCTAATAAATCCATACAACTCATTAAATGCCCCTTTTTTGACCTCAAAATGACCCAAACTAACTAAAATGACTAAGTTCAACTAGCCTATAAAACACCTTGTGACATCTATATTAGACCACTAAAACACCTAAAAGTTAAGTTTTTACCTATATGGGTCCCAATTTAACCTAAAAATCAAATTTGGTCAAAATATTGGTGACTCACAGGGGTAGTATACTTGATATACTAACTAGACCAGTATCTTTATCAGTCCATTAGGCTTAGGAGTCATCTAAAGTCTGAATCAAATAAGGATACCTTTGACCATTGATCACAAACTTGATCAAGATAAGACAACTAATTGACTACCTCAACCACACAAAACAAATTACACACACCAAACAAAGCAAACACACTAATAAGATACACATATGCTCAAAGCACTTAAGAAAAATAGGAATAAAACAACTATATACAACTAACAACTAAGCATACCTCCCTTTCCTAAATCAAAAGGAAAGTTTATTGCATCATCTTCTTCATGAGATGAAACATGGTGCAAAGCATGTTGTTCTTTTGATTGAGTACTTAATGGATCAAACTTATTTCTTGGCACTTTAATTGCCATGTCTCAAGTAGCCCATTTTCAAATAGGGCTAAAATGTAAAAATATTCCTCTTTTATCCAAATAGCCTCAACCTTCTCTTATGGATCCTCAATTACAACCTCAAATTGTGATTCAACAAGGCATACCTTCTTGACTTCCATAGTACTCTCAATAAGATTGGGCTTCCTCTCAGCTGCAAGTTCTTCTAGATCATCAGGGAGCTTTACATATTATTCCCAACCTTGGTTAGTATCCTCAATAGAATCCTCCTTCTTCTCCTTTTCATGTACTTGATTCTCAACTTGGTAAAAATCTTCAATCCCTTGAAAGAACTCCATTTGTAGCTACCAATAATCCTTGTCCTCTTTATCATCTAGAACTAATACCTCTTCAATCTTCATTTCTTCTTGTATGATTTCATCAAGTTGGTTTTATTCAAGATATAATGCATCTAATGGTGATTCAAGATCATACTTAGGTATTGATTCATCTTCAAGAACAACATCTTACACACTGGTCTCAAGAGATTTTTCTAGGGTTGAAAACTCTTTGGGAAAGATTTAAAATTATTCTCCATCCATAATAGAAAATTAATCCTCATATTTGAGATGACTATCCACAAATTTTTTATTAGATGTGGAGTCTTCTTTAAGGCTTCAAGATCTTCCATCTCTTTTTCTTTCTTGGTGATGCCAATACAAGGCATCTTAAAATCATGTAACCTAGCCCAATGAGGCTACCAAGGAGGTAGGATTTCTTCAAGAAAGAGTTCTAAATTTTCCTCAACCAACTACTCTTCTCTAGGTTTTCATACCATCGGTCCATCAAGGCAAAGAGTGATGGGATGAGGATAAGATGAACTAGTTAGTGAAGGTGGAACATAAGGCTCAAAATCAAATTGAGAATGCATAGTAAGAGGTTATTTTAGATGTTTTTAGGGAAGGGGAGTTAGACCTTGGGTTAAAATTCCTTTTTTATCTTCTTTCCACTTGAAAATCACTTCATACACATATGATTTAGCTTAAACCCTTTATTTATGGGTAGATGGGGGGTGTTTAGGCATAGGATCTTCTTTGGTCTCTAAACCTTCCATCACACCTTGACTTAACAATTTTACCCTTGACTCTAGCTCTTCAATTTGCTTGGATAGGTTTTCTTGAAAAAATATTTCTTGTAGTTCATAGGAATCATCATGAGCCTAAGTAATATAAGAGGGATGACATGGAACATAAGAAGCTTCTTTATGAAGGGTGGGAGGGACTTGTAAGGGATCAACTTCTTTCTTAATTCCACACTCCTTAACAATGATTATATCTTATTTCTTAAACCATGAATCCAATATCTTAATCCAGCTTAGGATGTTAGGATTAGAAGTCTTCTTTTGAGGTGGTGATGCAATTTGAGGAGTGGGTGAAGTGTTCAAGGAATTTAGAATCTCTTTAGGCTTGGATTCTCCACCTTATCTCTAACTTGGAATCTCATATCTAGGGGTTAATCCTTGAGATGGAGATTCAATGTGAGAGGGAAATGAGTAATTTAAATCCACTTCCTTGGTTTCTAACATGGACTGTTACATATGCATATTATCTAACTCAATTTTCCTATCAATATTAGCTTCAAAAACAAGGTTTCTCTTTTCAACTCTCTCTTCCAAATGATGGGGAAAAAGTATGAATTTGATATCCTTGATTGGGATCATGAGTAGGGATAAAATATGGCTGATAGGAAACATGGGAAAGTGGATATGGAAGCTGATAGGTTTGGTGAGGTTTCTTTTCATAAAATTTTAGCCTATCCTCTAAGGAAGAAACTAGTCCACTCACATAAAGCATCTCACGTGTGATCCTTTGCCAATTGGCTATTTCAATAGTTTCCCACTCTCTTTTGACCCACTCTAATTCATCTCTTACCTTATGAATAAGATGACTAGGAACATGTTGACCATATCCCCTTTATGTGTCAAGATACAACATATACCTCTCATAGACCAAGAGTGTTTTCTTGAAGATGAAAATGCATTGACTTGAGAAGTGGCTAGGTTGACTAGGAGAAATAAGACATTGAGAAGGCTAGCTATAGGATTAATAAACTTCATGAATGGGTTGATACACTTCATGAATGGGTTGATACACTTCATGTTGAAGCTAGTAAACTTCATGATAGGGCTAATTAAGAACTTGCTCTTGTTGATAGGGAATGACACAAGCTTAAAATATCTCACCAACTTGTGTAAGACAAATCTAAACACCAAAATTAGCCATGAAACATCATTACAAGAAAGAAAACAAAGAATTTTTTTACCAATAATCTTAAAAGGATAACTTGTGATACTTGACCAACTGATATAACTTCAAATTTAGCATTGAGGCTTGGATAGATGCTTCCAAAGGCTATTTGTTGAAAGACAACACTAAAAACATTTCAACCTCTTGGACCAAGAGTCCCACCAAGCATGCCAAAAAAAATTGTCACTTGAATTTTCACCCTTTGAGGAGATGCCTAAGCTCTCCTCATCCAAGTGGCATAATGGAAACAACTCTAGGCTTGCAAGTAGCCTAAGGATGAGGTGAATCTCTAGATAGGAATATCTCCCTTGATGTACCACTTTGGATTACAAATATACCTAAACTTGGGGGTGAAAATTGAAGATATAAATAAAATAAAAATATCCTAAGATAGGTGATACACTAAATAGATTGATGATTGTCAACTAGCTACATCTTACACAATAAATCAAGGGACTAACCAAACATACACTTATCCAATCTATGTCTTCTCACATAAATATTACATTATGAGGTTATGGATGAATGTCTTAGGATAGGAGTACTAGATAAGATGCCTTTAATGGCACTAATTAATATAATAACTCACTTAAATTTGGACATCTCCTAAAACACTTCACATGCTCTATAAGAAAAGGCTACAAATAGGTGAAAGAATGGAACAACATGCTAAGGAATCCATAGTTTTTAATAAACAATATTCATCATTAAATTTAAAACACTATTAAAAATCATGTAAGAGGTAAAAATTAGTATTATTACTCATAAAATAATATGAAAATTAGTAGGTATTTTCCATACTCAGGAGGAGCATAAGTTACAATAGCCAAAATGGCTAGTTCTTATAGAACTTGAGAGAGAGAGTAAAATAGAGAGGTATAAGGGTCACAAGGACATTTTTAAAGCTAATAAAATTATTTACTTATGCATGAAAATATGATATATGACAAACAATGCAAATTTAGGAAGCCCAAGTGTCCATCCAAATCATCAAACTCTTGTAAAGTGGCATAAAATCCTCTTAACTGGCTTATAAAAATTGCCTTCATGATTTGAGATTCTTGAAAGCCTCATAAATAACTAATAATAGTTATAATGATTTAAATTAATTTTAATTTTTTTATTCATCCCTCTCCATGTATTGGTTATAGACTTGGTCATCTTGAACCTTCCCAAAATGAGCTATCATCATCTATAGACTAAAAACTCCTCATTCAGGCACATTGCACACTTGGACTCAAATTTGGCTTCATTTTCCATTTAAAATACATGTTAGGTAGTGTATTAAAATTTTTAAGACCCTCCATTTCCATATAAGAATCAAACACGCCTTAAAATCACCCCACTTGAAGTTTTCCATCCTTCTCACTAGTTTGTCCATTATGCCAATTTTGACTGGCTCAAATGAGAGCTATTATTAAAAACCTTAAAATTTTATTAAAGGAATTAAATTACCTTAATTATTTATTAAAATTCATAATATTCTCTCCAAACTTTATTTCATCTTTAGACTCCTCCTATAGCCTACACAATGCATAAAATTGTCAATAAAATCCTATTTTGTACCCTGTGTATACAAGTTCATATAGATTAAAATCATGGGGATTATCTTGAGTGAGTTTTATACAACTTAAAATATGTTTCATGGTAAAAATATGACATTAGATCACCTATCCAACTCCATTTATCCATACTAGTCTTGATTGAGGGTTTATAAGGGTTTTAGGCCTGTTTGACCTCTTAATATTTGTTCATAAATATTTCACATTAAAGTTTTTATAAATTTAAAAAATTGGATTTTAAATACATATTCTAACTTTACCAAACTCTTATTTCCCCAACGTAAAACATCAAGAGAGATATGAGTGTTAAAACTTGACCTATTGAGTTCTTTTTCTCCTTTTCTACATGCTTGAGTTGTCTTAAAGTCTAAAAATGGATTTTTTTTGTTTTATTTGCAATATAAAATCTTTAAAACTTATTTATTAACCCTATAACATTATTTAATATTTTATAAAAATCATCTCCTGCTATAAGTGGTTTTGACCTCTCATTTGGCCACTAGGCCAGAACCTGCCTAGTAAGCTTGAGTTGTCCTTAAATCCAAAAATGGCCTTTTAATGGTTACCATACATACCAATATCTCAAAAACATCTTATTTCATCCCAAAATAATTATATAATCATTCAAAATTATCACCTAGAGCTATAAATAAAAGTGGCCTACCTTTTGGGAATAGGCTTCTTCAAGGCCTAACAGACCTACTTGCAAGTTCAAGAGATTAGACTATTTTGATAGTATTCCTCCTTCTATGATTTATTTTTAATGTTTTATTATGCTTAATTCCACTTATCACACCTTATTTAAGTGTTTATTCAACTCTTGGTTTCATCTTTTACCTTTACTTCATATGTTGTAAGTTTAATGCGTGAGGGGAGTACCCTCTATCTGAGACAAAACATAGGGAACTCCCTTATTTAATAAAAAAATGTAAATATTTTATGGTCTTCCTCAAGTCATATTGGTTCCATCCACAAAAATTTATCCCCTTTTTAGATCATTTGACCCTCTAAAGCTTCAAATTCTAAGACTGGTTTTTAGGCAAAAGGATTGTATGTTGGATATTCCAAAGTGGACTGTGTTTTGCATCTTTTTGAGCCCTTCCTTTGCTTAATTTAAACTAATGAGAGTTCCTTAAATTTTTAATGATCATGGTATATATTTTTAAAACCCATTCACCACTATACCTTATTATAAACCCTCTCGTATCCTTGGATTCTCAAGGCTTTATGTCTAACCTGACTGTGTTATGCTATTGTTTAGGGTTCTTATAGGTACTCTTTGTAATAGTTAGGCATAAAAAAAATGTAAAAAATACACTTAAAATTTAAAATATTAATTTCATCAATTTACCTACTTCACTTCACATTTTTGGGTTTACAAACCTTCAATACCAGTCATATAGTTCACTGTGTTCTCTAGGTTTTCTCTCTAACAGTGGCTCTTATAGTTGTTAATGAATGTTTGGAGCTACTGGTATAGTGATTAAAAGTATTTTCAAGGTAATTATTAATACTAAAATTCATATTCATACCTACCCAAGTCATGCTCTTACCTACACTACTTTTCTCTAGCTTACTATCTACCTATTGTCCATTATAATTGATTGTGTTTCTATCTGGACCCTACCTATAGGTGTAAATTAGACCTTTTTCATGTTATTTTAAAAATATATTTGAATACTTGAGGTCAAAAAACATATTTTATTACCTTCACTCACCTTTAAAATCCCAAAACATCACTTAAATACAACTTGCCATCCCATTATCCTTTTGTTCTACTATAGGTGAATATTTTTCATACAATGGACACCTATAGGCACTTGTGAAACTTGAAAATCATGCATCAATCCTATATTTATGGTCTCCTTTTATCATTAATTCCATTTTTAATATTTAGGACTATTTCACCTTGATTTCATGGTCAATATTTATAATTCTTAGATGGAGGGTCACCTTAGGCTCAAGACTGTAGAAGTCACTGTTTATTCATAGTCATAAATTGGCAAGTTTGGGTCTCCAAGAAACCAATCTCCACTTTATTTATACCCTAAAAACTTTTTATAGGTCTTCTCTATACTATATAATATAAGTCATGCCCATTAATATGCATCAAAGTCTATTTAAACTATGTCATATGTTATTCATAAAATGTTCATGGACCTCTATTTTGTAACTTTAGGGAAAAGGGGCCTAAACTTAGTCAATTTGTGTTTGAGGATGATCCACATTTATATATTCTATCCAACCCCTCAAAAGGGCCTATCATGGGCCTTAAGTTATAATGGGACCTCAAATATATCTTCATCATAAATATTAACACTTCAAAATGGCTCTTCTAATTCTCTACCAAGTCACCTATAGGTGTGTTTTCATTATACAAGAAATAAGGAGAATTGTAGGCAGTGTCAACTTGTATCCATAATTATAAAAACATATTTCACATCCTAAAACATGTAAAATAAGTGTTAAAACGTGCTATTCAATGTGAATTTCTCATCTAAGCACATGTAAGTAAGCATGTTCACGGTTGCCTAACTAAAATTGTTGCATATGACTATAATTCCATGAAGATTTGCATCAGGAAAAGATATTGAGAGGTTAATGGAATCATGAGATCACTAAAAACATGTGAAATACCCTATCACAACCCCTTGAAACCATGAACAAGAATGAAGCTTTTGGAAATAGTGAAAACTATCTGCAACTTAGAAAGGTGTATCTTCCTACAACCTTGATATAATTGACCTATCCAAACATCATTAAACATGAAAAAATAATAGAGATAATCTAAGTATGAATACAACATCACTATACCAATATGACTAACTATTTTTTATGGACTTGCCCAAAATGGGGCAAAACCCATAAGGTGCATGAAATAGTAGGCAAAAAAGTATAGTCAAATTCATGAGGATGGTTCATGAAGCACAATCCACCATTATTCAAAATATTTATATGGAAATAAATCTATCCAAGTTTACTACAACCTTATATAATCATTTGACTTTAAACCTTCTCAGCTATCCATACTAAGCAAAATCCTGAAAGTTACTTTTGCATGTCTAGGAAAGTAAAGATAGAGAAGAATAGTTTTGGGATAAAAATGGAACTTTAAGATCAAATAAAACACTAGGATGAGTTTGCTTAATATTAATGGATGTTCCATGAGATTTTTACACATGCCATACTTCCCCATGGGCCATACAAGTGCCAAAATCTCTTTATTTCTCAAGAAAATTGTCCTTTCTACTGAACAACCTACCATATTTTAGTTATGTATTTGATTAATACATATTGGGACACTTGTTATAGGAAATAATATTTTTTAGCCTTCACACTTCCTAATAAATCTATACAACTCATTAAATTCCCCTTTTTAACCTCAAAATGACCTAAAATGACTAAGTACCAAGGATATTATAGCATCAATTAGCCTATAAAACACCTTTTTACATCTATATTAAACCCCTAAAACACCTAAATGTAATGTTTTTTACCTATAGGGGTCCCAATTTGACTTAAAAGTCAAATTTGGTCAACAATATCCCAATGAAAATTTTGAGATTTGCATTGATACTTTTAATGTTCACAAGGGAGCTATTTTAACCCCATATGTAAAAGTTATTACCTAAGTCACACAATCTCAATATCCATGAGTAGAATTATCTAACTCATGACTTGGAATTAGTTGTTATGGTGCATGACTCAAGAAATAGAATCACTTCCTAATTGTAAAGTACTTTAGGGTGAAATTTTATCACCACATTCTTATGCATCTATCTTCCCAAGGTGAGTTGAATGTTAGGAAACTTAGATGGATGGAATTCATCAAAAAATTTGAAACTAACATTACATTTATCAAATGCAAGGAAAATAGAGTGGTTGATGCCCTCAACTAAAGGACATATTTAGTTGTAATGCCAGTGTTGAGGTTAAAGTTTAACATGTTTGTCTTATAATAGTACTGAATAGACCGTAAATGTAGTGAAATTATTATTGAGATAGCCAATGAAATAGTGGTAAAGGTTTTAATAAATTATTCCTTAAAATCAGATGGAATTTTGAGGTACCAAGCATAATTTTTGTTCTAAATTATACTAAACTAAGGGAGCAAATCCTAAATTAAGTGTATTTTATCCCTTATTTCACTCACCCAAATGTCACCAAGATGACACAAGAGCTGAAAATATCTTATTTTTGCCCTGGTTTGAAGAAAGATGTCACTATTTTTGTGTCAAAATGTTTAGAGTGTTAGCATGTTAAAGTTAAACCTTGTAATTTAAGAGGCTTGTTGTATGTAATCAATGTTCCAAAAGAAAAATGGGTTGTAATCTCCATATATTTCATCTTTGGGTTACCCAAATCCTGGGGTAGGCATGATACAATCCTGGTGGTGATTGATAAATTCCATAAAAGTTTCCCATTTAATTTTTTTAAATCATACCAATGATGCCCCTACACTTGCCAAAAAAAATGAAGGATAATTTTCACCTTCATAGTGTTCCCAAATTCATTGTATCTGACAAGGATAAATTGTTTACTTCTTGATTTTAGCAAATCTTGATTTCTCATATTGGGACAAAAGTGATCTTTATTTTAGCATACCATCATGAAATAAATGGCCAAATAGATAGGTTGAATCAGGTAGTTTAAGGCATGTTGAGAATTTATGTAATAGATCAACACTCTAAATTATAAGACTACTTTCATTTATTTTAATTTGTATACAACAATACTTACCATTTTATTATAAAAATGATAGATTTTAAATATTTGTATGGGTGAAGGTTTAGAACTCCCCTTGGTTGGGTGGTTTGGAATACTAGGTCATTCTTGGTTGAGAAACTCTTCATGAATATGATGAGAAAATGAATCGCATTAAGCAAAGGCTCAAATTTGCCTATGATAGGAAAAGAAGCTATGCTGATCTAAAAGTATCACCAAGAGATTTTGAGGTGAAAGATAAATTATTCCTATGAGTTAGACCTCAAAATATCTATATAAAGTTTGTAAAGGCATCTAAATAGGATCCATGATATGTCAGTCAATTTGACATAGTGAATAATATCAGTCATGTTTCCCACCATCTAGCTCTCCATCCCTCTCTCAAAAATACATGATGTGTTTCATGTGGCATTTTTACACAATTATGTTTATGATCCCTCTCATGTTTTTGATTGGAATAATATCCAAGTATCAGAATAGGAGATGATTCAGTTGGACCTATTCAAGATCCTATCCCATTACAATGTTGATCTATGAAAAATAAATATTCAATAAATTTTGGTTCAATGGGATAAGCTAAGTGATATTAGTACAACCTAGTAATATGAAATTATTTTTAGATGGAATTACCCTCACCTATTTGTGTAAGCCCTAGGGATGGTACCTCCTTTAGGGGGTAAATGTCATATCTAGTCTAGGCAGAGATTGATATGTTTGGCTATTTTACTATTATGTGTGTTATTAATGAGGTGGAACATAGTTGAAGTACATTTATTTTATTAGATTCATGCTTAATAATTTAATTATAGTTTTATTTCATTAGATTATTATATTATTTCAATAATGATTTCATGACTATTTCTATATTTTAGTATTGTTGATGTCATTTCATGATTACATGTAATGACAAATGGACGAGATATGTTTGTGCTTGGAAGGACCACCCAAATGTCATACCAATATCATATATGTAAATGTAAATAAAAATTTAATTATGTGAGATCAATTATTTCCACCATGTCCTTGTGTTGTCATTATTGTGTCTATTCTTGCATGAGTATTTGTTGTGTTTTCTAGTAGTTGTCATTGGCATGTGACCAATTATGCTTATTTTAAAGTGTAAATCTTGTCAAATTTCAAGATGTTGGGATATATGAATTTATTAAATATCAATTTTAACATGCTTTTAAAATCCCTTTTGGAAGGTGGGCTAGTGCATATGAAACTATGATAGATCTATTAAAGTGGGCCATGAAGGGGATTATTGTTGGTCTCCAAAGTTTTAATGCATAGCATATGGTTAAGACCAACAAGGGGGTCATGGTAATTGATCACCATGGATTTTCACTATCATGGATCATGTTTAATCATTCTTTAATGATTAGGATTTTTTCAATCTTTTTTTTTCAAATGAAGGTATTCAAGTTGGATCTATCTTTTTTGTCAAGAGATGAAGAAATAATGAGAACCTAGGATTCTATAGCATGTCATGCTTAGTATTACATTTAATTAAATAACCTACTTATTTTAAGATCCCTTAATGGAAATTATTGGGGATGGTGGTACCATGGAGTTGTAAATGGAAAAGGATAATGGGAATGGAAAGTAGGGAGACTGTTTTTGGAATGAGGATGTGAGAGAGAGAAAATGAGAAAAGGGTGTGAAGAAACTTTCATAATATTTTTGAAAAGTAAATTTTGAAACATTTTTATCTTGTTAACTAAATCAAATTCTACAGTCATTAGTTTTTATCTTTTCCATTTCCATTTGATTTAATGATTAATGGACCTTAGAATATGTTTTGGTTTCTAAAATTGTTTGAACAATGGGCTTATGTCCACTATGTTTGAGCAAATGGAAAAACCCTAACATATGAATGTAAGTGTCCATTGGTAAAATTAAATGTTGGGTTATTTTCAAAATGGTGAACTACTAATTATGGAAGTTTTTTCACCTTTTTCGAATTACCTTGAGCATATCTCACCCAAAAATGGCATGTATATAACAATTCATCTCAACCACAAATGCATTTTGTTTTGGTAGAGTTGTGTTTGAATATTTTATTGTAAGTTTGATTTGTTTCATAATAGTTTTCTATCCCCTTGGTAAGGATTTTACTACCTAAATATGGGCTCATTTGTATCATTTATTTTCTTCACCAATATTCATTCCAATAATGAAAGAAGATATGAACATGTGAATATGACAACAATTAGTTTGATTTATTCATGCCAATGACTATTGAGGCACATCAAAAACTAAGTTTTGTATGGCTTGAATTTCCAATATTTATGTATTAGTGATTTTTTTGGCATGAGTATCATTGATCATTCATAATTTGTGAAATATAATTGGTTTTATTTATTATTGGTTTGAAATAGAAGGTTTAACTTAAATAGAACTCGTTACTTTAATATTTAATGTTGGATTAATATGCTATAACCACCTTAATATTTATTGTGTTATACATATTAAATCTATTTGGTGCATTCAATATAGTCTTATTTTTATGGAAACCATAATTAAAATAAATGTATTACATATTTTTTGATTGACCATGACTTGAGCATAAATGTGTTACAAATTATATTCCTTTTTTTAAATCATGGATGTTTTGGAATGTGTATAGTTTGGAATCTTATTGTAATTATATAAGAATGCATTTGTGCCTCTAAAAAGTAAATTAATATCATTGAATATTACATCATCTCATTCCTCAAATGGGGATACCTGAGCATTATTAGCCTATAGGATTAGTTTAAAGATATTATCCAAATCATAAGGTTGATTAATAGTATGATCTCAAAAATTAAAAAGTGTTTATAGTTGTGCAAGATCTACCATTAAGTTTATTAAAATTTATTCTACCATGATATTCATAATCATTTTCAAGTTTAGGAATATCTTCATTAATAATGTATTCCTTTACCTTTGTGTTCATTATTAACTTTTACATCAATATAAGAATAATTAATTTGCATTTCATCCACTTTATTCATTTTAAATTACACCAAAATAATCTAAATATGTTTAATTTCAACACCACTTAACCTAGCACTTCACCTCCTAGGTACATGAGAGCTAACTTTCTTAAATGGCATAAGAAATACTTATGAAAACATCAAGAAAGCTAAGACACAAATGCATAGATTATTTTCTAATAAGGGGAACTCAAAAATTAGATCCAAATCCATAACATATGAAAATTTTGAAACCCTAAAAAGGAAAGAAGAAGCCCAAAGGTAAAACTTGTGAATTTATGAACTCAAAATAATGATTGGGTTCACCAGAATGTTTTAACTTATTCTATATTTGTGGGATCTACACAAGTATAAAACTATTAAATTTTAGTTTGAATTAGATAAACCATTAACCACACAAATCTTAATGTAATAGAGATATTAATCACACTTGTCAAATATATAAAATACCAAGGGATAAAAAACTTGGTTGGAGTTATAGTTAGTATTTATCCATGCCTATATATAGTCATTTGATATGCTTTAAAAATTTTGTGACTATTTGACTTAGGAAATTAAGTTTTAGAATCTACCATATTGTTATCGGTGAATCCAATACATATGTGGTGACTCATCCCATCCACTTTCTACTAGAACTATCATTATGTAACATATTAATATGTTTCATAATAAATCATTGTGCCTACCTATCAATATGATGTTTTAATTATTTCTTATCCTTAATATTGTGCATCAATCTTGATTTTATATTCCATTGCCTTAAACCCCTAGCTCCACTTTCAACACTTGATCTTGAGATTTTGGTTAGAATTATGGGTCGAACAACCCTAAACACCCCTCATTTAGTGATTGAGTATTTCCTACATTCCAACACTCTAAAGAGAGATCAAACCATATGTATTTCTCTCACCTGTGTATGCTGCATAATTTGGATCCACTAGAATTCAATGCAACTCTTTAGATTTCAAAACTTGAAAACATATAAATTTTATCTTGCATTAGGTGTTCAAACTTAGTTTTTTGGATTATTTATTTAGGGGTCTTTATATTTGGATGCTTTTGGATAGTGCCTCAAGGATGTGTAAATGGATTTATTAATCCTTGCCAAGATAAAATCATAGTTTCTAAGTTTTTTTAATATAGGAATGGCCTTAGGATTGATGTGTATTTTTAGTTGACCCTTTGGGTAATTTCTTGACATAACTAGCATGTAAAATAAGTATTCTAACCCAAGGAAGGGAATTTAATTTTTAAAATAGTTTTTGAGGATCCCGGGATACTAACAATGAATATAGATATTGATAGTAACTGATAGCATATAATTATTACTAATACTATCTAAGAAGGTTAAAACATTTATTTAGAACATGGTGATAGTCTACTTAGAATAATTGAGTATTAAGGAACATACTAGATATATCCTAAGTATCAATGTTGGAAAATTAAGATAGCCAAGATAATAGATATATAAATAGATAAGAAAGAATGAAAACAAGACAAATGTGTATGCAAAAGTCATGTATGGAAAATATAGGTCAAAACTAATGTTTCCAAATGTCTAATACCAAATTTATGTGTCTACACCAACACAAGTTAGTGATCATCTACTCATTCAATTTGAAAAAAAATAACCAGTTGGTTCACATATGTAAAACCAAAAAATAACAAAAATAATAAGATAACAAGGAAAAATAATATATTTATTCATACAAGCCCATCTTAGTGGCATCAAATAAAAACTTAAAATATAAAATTTAATACAAAATAACAATTTTATTCAAAAGCTATAAATGATGAGAACTATCTGACGAAACTCAAGTATAAATTAATTAAATATCAACTACCATATATAAAAATAACCATGTAAAGTGTTGATTACACAATTGTATTATGTAACTTTTATTCCTACTCATTGTTGTGCTTTCAAAAATTCAACCTACAATAATTCTTTAGAAACTTTGATCATTTATTATTGATGTTGCACCTTTGATTAATTTATTTACACCACATGTCATTTGTTTCATATTATGACCCTTGCTTATTTTGTTTTATACACATGTTAATGTGTTTTATCTACTTTATTATTAAGGAAAACCTAATCATATATGTCATATTATTTATGTTATAACATTCACATACAGATCTAAGTGTAACTAGTAGAGTGTTACTAATTTATTACAAATTATTTATGGAAACATTAAAATAATTGGGTACTTAGATTATTTTTGGAATATGTAAGTTTATGATAGGGTACATTTGTTATCATATGTTAGGAAAGGGTGAGTACTAAAATATAAAAATAGAGTGTTTGCTTCTATTTGGATAGTTCTTCACTTCTTTAATGCTTATGACAATGGATAATTGTCTATTGGAATGTAGAAATGTATGTGTTAACTACACTAGTTTTGTGAATATTTCACTTACTACTCCTATGTTTGCTAGTGATTATTATATATTTAATTATTTTTTATCTACCATGAAAAAATTTGTTTTCCTTTTTATTTCTTCAAAACCCTAGCTCTTTACATTGTAATATTAAATTGATTTGATACTTAATGATTTTCCACAACAACACACAAATCAAACTAGAATCCATCAATTATATCCAATTCCTCCACAACTATCATGCATATCCTAAAATACATTAGTGCATCCCTAATTCTAGAAATACACTACCGCAGACCATCCAATTTGTTAGCAACACCCCAAATCAATCAATTTCTTTATTAATGTTACCCTAGTTCAATTAAATTAAATGATCAATCAAAAGGAACATGAAAAAAAGTGACCTCATCATCCTAATCACTCTTTATTATCTAATGGACTTTTATTAGATAAGTATTTAGTCACTAATATCAAATTACATATAATGCACATCATATTTACAAAAATTCATATAAATCATAATTTCCTACATCACTCCACCCACTTAAAATCATTTTCCAAAATTCAAGGGTATATTTCATAAGGCAATTTTAATGCAATGTTATAGGATTGAAATAAATATCTATGGCATGTACTTACACACTCCAAATCCTAATGAATATATCTTCTTGCAAGCACTTACACACTCCATGCTATAACATTCTCTCATTATAGGATTGATCCTCCACCATTGATCGTCATCTTGGATAAGTGGTCTACATTGATATGAAATTATTATAAATTTATGATTCATATCCTTATTCCAAAAATATTTTAATAGACAATTATTATTTTTTTTAAATAGCCTTACAAAACTTCAACCATTATCATCATGCATCATTAAATCATCAAGTTAGTAAGATGTTACATTATTTGATTGCCTACATGCACTATAAAAACCTTTTACCTCTAAATTCAAGAACCATCCTTATTTTAAATAAGGAAATAGTAAGAAAATGTATAACCATTTGTGTTTACTTCTTTTTTTAATTTCCATCTTATTTCTCTTTTTCAATCAGAGGACCACAGCTAGGTTAGTGGTGTGTTTTAATTGTTTTTATTTCATATTAACTGTAAAACTATTCTTTGTAATTGTGTGTTACATATGGCATGATAGGTGGTAAAAATAGTCAAAAATCATCTTTTAAGACATATTATCATCATCCTAGGATAAAATTTAGTGCAAAATTTAAGCTAGTTTCCCCTATTTTCCCTTAAATTTCCAAAATTGCCACTTCCATAATAATAGTGGAATTTCCCTGATAAGTAATGAAAATGATCCCAATAGCGACAAAATAATGACTAAAAATGGTGTAATTATTTATTTATTTATTTTATACTATACATAATTAGTGGAATCACCTTACTTAATAGTGAAAGTGCAATGAAAATTAGCAAAAATGCCCTTCTGATTGTGTTTGTAGGGATCACAAAATCAATCTATGTAGTGGTGATATAGTGGTGTAAAACAACATAACCATGACTATCATAATCATTCAAAATGGTATAAAATATTTTTAATAGTGATATCATGATTGATAATAGAATAAATGTTGTTTTATATTATCTATTTATTTACTTTTAGTAGTGGTGAAATCATTATTCGTAGTAGCAAAATTTTAGTTTGTAGTAACATAAGCACTCTGCATATTAGTGGATTTACTAACCTTAATGGTGGAATTTTCTATTTTTTCTATTATCTATAGAATGGTGTTATTGACTTGAATATCATCAGAATCAACCTGATAAATTGTAATATCGACCTAAAAAATGGTAGAATCATAGAACAATAGAATTAACCAGTAGAATAATGAAAATGTAGATAGAGACCTAAAACATTTACTTTTGATAACATATTTGGTTTTCAAATATCACATTTTAGACTAATAACTTATCTATTAAAAGTGTTTTCTTGTTATAGATGTGATAATTCAACCAAACATATCAAAAACATCTTATTTTCGTGCTATAAAAAGAAATAAAATTGAATTTGGTGCTTAAAATGAACTTTATTGAGTTTGTTGTTTGTGTTTGTGTCTTTTTGTGAGATATCTTAACATGTAATTATTTTCCCTTTGTTTGATTTCAAGATCCTAGGTGACCAAAATTAATAAAGTTATCTTTTCCCTAAAGATACATTATATATGCTCTCCTCTTGCCATTTATGGGACCCTAAGGATCATAATTAGCTTATCTTCCTTCTTTTTCTTTGTTGTTGATTTAGACCTTGTTGCCTAATCATGAGTCCTTAGGGTGTAGTGACTAGTATTTCATCCCTTAGTGTAAATACCAACCTCATGTTTGTTTAGATATACAAATTGAGAGTAGTTCTAAATATTATCTAAGTGGTTCTATATTTTAAGAATATCCATAAAGGAAAGGATTTTATCTCTGACACTAAGCTATAAGAAAACACTCTCAGGGAATGATTTCTTGTGACACTCCAATGAAATATTAAGGTTTGAATAGCCACTAAGGGAATAGACCCTTTCATAAAGCTTATACCACCCTTTTCCATGAACTTGGGCCCTATTTTATTGTAATGTATATAGGGGATGCACTTAGGCAATCCTATTTATGCCTAGATTAATACCTTCAACCGTAAATGACACCCAGTGCAAGGAAACAACATTCTTGAATATTACTCATCACATACGGATGTTTAGTGCATTTTAGGATACCACCCTATTCACTTCTTTCAATGAGTATATTTATGGTTTGGAGGCCACATTACACACCCATTTGTCACCAATCATAGGGCTTGTACTTGTGCACTTATTTTTTCATTGTCAATAAATGTCTTATGTGTTATCCTATATACTTCAAGTAAGTCTAAATTTCCTAAGTCTAATATTTTCATGTAAAATTAAAAAAAATATGTAATTGGTCATTACTCTATTAAAATCAAGACTCTTTTATCCTATATTAATGTTATGATGTCCATATATTACTATTACTCTATCTAATCTAAATCATGTCCAAAATCCAGTCAGGTTTATTTTGACCAATATTCATTTCATATTAATTTTTCAAATCTGGTCCACCTTTTCCAAATCAATTCAAATTGGGTCAAACCTTTTTTAACTCAATTCAAAATTCAAACTTTTTTAAAATTTAAATAAATTCAAAGTCAAAGGTTAACATGAATAAATTCAAAATCAACTTTTGAATTCAAACAAGGTTAAATTCAAGGTTCAACTTAAATCAAGTCAAATTCCAAACCTTTCAAATTCAAATTTTTATAAGTTAAGATAAAAGGTCAAACTTGTTTCTAAACCTAAACCAAAATTCAAACAAGGTAAAATCTCTATGTTTGACTAATTTCAAATCAATCCTAATTCAAGACAAAGTATAAAACATAATTCATGTCAAATCACATCAAAGTATTCAAAGCATACTCAAACATTCACATGTGTCCTAAAAATATCAAACATTTCCAAACCAAATCCTAAAAGTAAAATAATTAGGAAAGCATGTTCAAAATTGAAAAGGTAAATCAAAAATCAAACACTAAATCATCATGTTTTCAAAAATCATCCTAAACTTGAATTAAAAATTTAACTCTAATCTGATTTTTAAATCTCAAAGTTAACTCAAGCTGAATTGAACCAAGATAACACAAGTCCTTATCCAAATTTGACATCAAATTATAATCAGTTCAATAGCTACTATAATCTTATTTTAAAAATGAATATCATCAAAATGCTTATATTCAATACAAGTGGGGCTTTATATAACCCTACTTCATAAACCCAATTTTTTATGATGACTGGAGTCATAACCCACTTATCCAAAATATTAAACATCAAACTCATAGTGAGGTACATCATCCTAGTTATGAAATAGAACCACCCCAAGTGGGGCCAAAGTGGAATCAAATACTAAGCAAATTGATCTCTGAAGAGCCCAATTTGAGAAAGAACTCTTTAAACATAAGGATGAGTTCCTTTTACAACTACTAGAGTTTGGGGCAAATTTCCTAAAAGGTATCCCATAAAAAAAAATTAAAACCCTTGTTCACCCACATGAGGAAGTAGTTTAAGGCACCCACAAGGCCATACCACTTCTATCCAAGCCCAAAATCAAGATCAAGTTAACACTAAAAAACCTAAGTCTTCTATCAAAGAGAAGGAAGTTCATGTAGAACCACCAACTCTAGATACCAATCAAGTGGTGATTGAGAAATTGTAAAATATGACATAATATTTGCAAAATTAATCTATACTTTATATTCCACTTGATCCCAGTAATAAAAATAAGTCCCACCCAAATTGAATACCTAATCCAATCAATGTAAGTAACAACAAGTTCCACCTAATTCATCTTATCAACAATACCAACAAGTCTTATCTAATCAACAACAACAAATTCCCCTAGTTCAATAATAAATCCATCATGTCTAAAAACATATCTTTATTAAACCCAATATTAGGGTATTTATCCCCTATAAGTTGGGTTATAATCCACCTCTCCAATCTAATCCACTTTCTCGATCCTAATATTAGACATCACATTCATACCAAAGCTCACTTTTCTCTCAAGAGTGGTAAGATATGAAGGATTTTATCCATATTTGATGAGATATGTCCTTACCTATTTGATACAAGTATATTTCAAATCCCTTTCTCATGTCATTTTGAGATGCCAAAGTTTGATAAATATTAATGGAAAGGCTACCCAAGAGAACACATTAAATAAATCATCATAGCCTACCAAGAAGTGGCATATAACAACATCTATTTGCTTCACTTATTTCCCCATAGATTGAGTGGCCAAGCATTGGAATGGTTCCTACACTTTTCTAAAAAATAAATTACATCATTTGATGATTTTTTGAGTGGCTTTTCAAACATTTATCTTATAACTTGGAGCATTAATTGACTATGGTCAACTTGTGTAATACCAAACAATGAAGTGGGGAAAGTTTTGTAGCATTTTTACAAATATGGAGTGGTTTGTCTAGAAAATTCCCTCATTATCTTCTTGAGAAATATCTATCAAACACTTTTGATGCTAATATAAATGGATAAATGGCCATCTGCTTATGACTGCATTATTTTGATACCTTTGATGAGATCATTGATAAAGGTGTGTAGATTGAAAAGGCCTTGAATGAGAGAGGGCTAATCAAAATATATTCTCCAAATTAATGTCAAGCTCAATCAAGTACCTCAATGGATAAATTCAATTTTTTTAACAAAAACAATAATTTAGTAGGTTATGGTGTGAAAAACTCAAGGTGTATGCAATGGGTTCAACCATATCCTACCCTAAAAGCTCCATCCACACAACCACTCATACTTCCAAGACCACCACCTAGAACATTGTATCATAGAATAATATTTACCAATCTTAGTGAGCCTATAGAATTTGTGTTCTATAGACTTGTATCATCAAACATGGTTGTGTGGCCTATTACCAAACATTTTGAGTAATTTCAACCAAATCTCATTGAGTACAGGGATAATGAGTATTGTGATTATTAATTCATGATAGACACATGTGTATACAACTTAGACATTATGTACACAACTTTCTTGAGTAGGGATAAATTTTGTTTGACAATGATGCCTTGTCCTCCAACCAAAATATGGGTATATTTAAGGACCCATTCCCAAGTCATATCATAATAATAATCAAGCCGATCAAAATAATTGTCAATAAAATTAGCACAATCTAGGTAATCAAGAGTAACATTAGCAACAAGATAAAGGTCATTTCTTCACCAATAATGTAGATTATCATAACACCCAATAAAATTATGATAATTTTATGGGTCACATTACTAATAATAATGTGTCTACCAACAAAATCAATACCCAATCATCTATCTAACACCAATCATTATGCTAGACTCATTATTCAAGGACCTTTCCCATCACATCCTATTAACCCTACTTTAGTTAGAGATTATGTTGTTACAACTCAACACCTAAAGGTTATAATCTAAGGTCCTTCTGAATCCAAGTCTAATAATAAAACCCAAGGTTATTTGCCTTACAAATCTAAATCATCCACTTCATCCTATGAGATTCTATATGACCTTGAATAATTGGATAAAACTCTAGTATAGATATCCATTTTATATCTCTTGCATGTATCTAAAGTTCATAAAGACATATTATATAATCTTCTTCATCAATCTAAATTCCTCAATGATATTGATCCATTTCCATTCCAAGTATTTGTATTACATTTATCTATAGGGAAACATAGCACTTTTTACCAAAGCGACATGTCACCATCTTCAACTTCACACAATAATCCCTTATACATTAAGGAAATCATTTCCTAACACAAGGTCAAGAGGGTGCTCATATAAAATGGATCTAGGTTGAACATTTATACACTTAATTTGGTTATACACCTAGACTATTCAATGGAAGATTTATAGGCCAATATTATCACCATTAAAGGGTATGATAATGTTAAATTAGAATTAGTTGGTACTATCATTTTACCCATCCTCATTGGACATGTCACCTATAACACCCTATGTCATGTCATTGATTTAGAATTGTTGCATAATTTACTCCTTAAACATCCATAAATCCATGATATGCATGTAGTCCCATCCACATTACATCAATTTATTAATTTCTCACATGTAGGTATGTAAGTTACTATTCCATTGGATCTACAACCTTAACAATATTATAAGAATATATATGTGAAACATGATATAAACAATTTTCCCAGTATTAAGTGTGTACCTAAAATGTATAAAGGTGTAAAACTCTAGTCTCCTAATTATTCCTACATCAATCTCGATATCTTTACATCCTAATCTAAAGGTCCTCCTCCTCTCCAAGCATCATCTCATTTTACCATTAAAGACAAAGGTTGTCGAGAGTACCTAACATTGCCTTTCACATTGACAAGTTACCTAAGTCACCTAAATCCCATTGCATATGAAAAGTCAATTCTTATCAGGTAACTTCACTAGCTTTTGAAAAAAATGGTCATTTGGATCAAGAAAATGTCAATAGCTTAGAGGATTCTTGGTTATTTAATGATAGACTTGCTTCATGTTATCAAAATAAATAATAACCTATCCCTCATAAAATCAAGGAGCATTTTGATTATAAAGGTAAAGGCTTTGGATAAAATCAATAGGGATTTCTTTAACATGTTCTCCCAAGAAAAAAAGTGTTTGAGGTGTTAGATATAATTTGCCTAGGGTGACCCCTCAAATCTTGAAAGTGATACAACTATGATTTCTAATGATGATTGTCTCAATAGTGATTTTGTGTCCTATAATATTATCTATGATGATATTTCCAATATAAACCTATTTAACACCAATTCCATCCTTACCATCATCCTTGACCTCCATTATCACCAACTCATGGACTTGGACCAAAATGATTACATACCATTGGATGGATTCTAAAAAAATTAGGGTATTTCATAATTCTTGGGGCTTATGGATGATTTTTCAATTCAAGATAAATTTGGACCATGTTACCTACTTTAGAGAGTGGGTGGATTTCCTTAGTCAAAAAATAAATAAAATCAAAAACTAATGTCCTCTAGAAAAAACCTATTTGAGGCACTATTGGACAATATAAAAAGTAAAGATAAAAATGTGTTCACTAGTGAAAACATTTCTAAGGTGTCAATGGAAGGGGAAGTACACTCTATACATAAATAACCACATAGTCATTGAACTCCTCGCATCATATTTGGCTCAGATGTTAGTCATGACTATCAATGCACATTTAGATGATTGGTCCAATATTTTCCATATACATAATGATTGGTCATTTCCCAATATGGATGATTCTAATTCTTCTTATATGGGTGAACTTGATGAATAAATTAGGCCATAATTAGATAAGTATTATCAATTCCCTTTGGTAACTACTTTTTTTGAGGATGGTTCCATGTTTTTTGTGGAAGACACCATTGATGTCAACCTTGGTATTGAGGATGATCCATGCATCATTAAACTCAGTGATTTTCTCACTGAAGAAGAATATGAGATCATCATTATCATACTTAAATAATTCATTGATATATTTTCATGGTCTTATTATGACATGCATGGATTAGATACTTTATTGGTCATACATAATCTTATGGTGCATTTTGACATAAAAATGATTAAGCAAAAATTATGGAAGATGCATCCACGTATTTCCATTTTGGTCAAAAAAGAACTTGAAATTTTCTTAGAAGTTGAGTTCATCAGGTTTATTGAATACTCAGCATAGATTTATAACATTTTTATCATTATCAAGAAACCTAAAGGTATTCACCTTTGTATAGATTTCATGGATATTAGAAAAGCTTGTCCAAAGGATGATTTTTCATTACCCAACATTGATATGATTTTAGAATCCCAGGTAGTTTATGAGATGTTATCACTTATGGATGGAATTTATGGGTAAAATCAAATAAATATAACACATAATGATCAACATAAGACAATATTTAGTACTCTGTGGGAAATTTTGTTTTATCAGGTTATACCTTTTATCCTGAAGAATGTTGGTGTTACCTATGAGAGGGCCATGACTATTATTTTCCATGACATGATGGAAGACTGTGTGGATGATATTTTGGGAAACTCTAAGACCCATGTAGGTCATCCATCAATTTTGTGATGAATATTTGAATGGCTTTGAGAATACAAAGTATGCCTTAATCCTAAAAAGTGTGTCTTTAGTGTCACATCTGACAATTTAATGGGTTTCATTATTTCAAGGCATGGTATTGAAGTGGACTTGGATAAAATTAAGGCCATAATGAACATCTTCCCCATATAATTTAAATCAATTTCACAACTTACAAGGGAAAATCTAGGCTATTCACCTATTCATTTCATATCTTAAAAATCATTTCCATCCCTTTTGCACCTCTTTAAAAAATGAACCACATTTCAGTGGAATAAATACTATCAAGATGAATTTGATCAAATGAAATAGTATTTGTCTAATACACCAGTGTTGGCCCTTATGACACCGAAGAAGCTCTTATTACTTTACATATCAACAACCCAACATGCTTTGGGGGGTAATTTTGGCCTAGGATGATGATTAAGGTAAAGAATGTGTTATATACTATTTTTTCAAACATTGGTCATCTATGAGCATAACTATTCACCTATTGATAAGAAATGTTTAGCAGTGGTTTTCACATCCTAAAATATTTGACACTACATGCTCAATAATAAGACCATTATCATTGTAAAAATTGATCTATTCAAGTATCTTCTCTCCAAAGTATCTTTAATAAGTCATATCTCCAAATAGATTATGCTCATAAGTGAGTTTGACATTAAATATACCAATCAAAAGGTTATTAAGGGGTAGGTACTTGTCATTAAATTAGTATATGCTCCATTAACAAATACATAACCATTAATATTTAGTTTTCTAAATGAGTCCATTTTAACCTTTGAAGATTCACAAAAATGGAATTTCTACTTTGATGGTTCCTTCACATCCTATGGATCAGGGGTAGGTATCATTTTTATCAAACCATAGTGGTATCTTATCCCTAAGGCATTTCACATTAGGTTTCCATAAATAAACAATATTTTAGAATATGAGGTTCTTATTGTAGGGCTCTACCTTAAAATTCAATGAAACATTCAGTAGTTGATAGTATATAAATATCTCGTCTTATCATTAATTAAGTCAATGATCAATATCAAATAAATGATGATAATCTTGTTCCTTATAAAATCATGATATATAGCTTTAATTAATATTTTGAGCACATATAATTTGAGTAAGTGCCTTGAGCTAAAAATAGATTAGTTGATGTCATGGCCACTACTGGGTCCCTTTTAGAAATGTCTTCTAGCATTCAATAATATTATTTCCTCATTCAATAACCATTAGTCCAATATACATTAATCTAGAGTCAGAAATGGTATGTGAAATCATTTGTCTCAATTCCCCTTGGTACCATGACATCTAAACTTACCTCCAAGATTTCACCCTTCCTACTGATTTATCCCATCCTCAATAAAAATCCTTTATCCATAATGCCTCTCATTACACCTTACTTGATGGCATGGTCTATTATATAGGTTATGATGGTTCCCTCATTTATTGTTTAAATTTGGGCAAATCAAAATTAGCTATTAAATACATACACAAAATGATTTGTGGATCCCATACTAGTGAAATGGTCCTTACTAGGAAACTCCTTTGTATGGGATATTACTTACTGATAATTTAATTTTATGCATGTGCACATATCAAGAAGTGTGTTATTTTTTAAAAACATAGTTACTTGATCCATGCTATGTCACAAACACTTCATCTAATCACATATCCTTGGTCATTTTATAAATAGGGGATCAATCTCATAGGGAAGATAAACCCCACATCCTCTGATGACTATAAACAAATATTTAGTACTACTGAATATGTTATTAAGTGGGTTAAGGCTATTACACTCACTTATATATTCAGTAGGTAAATTTTCAAATTCATCATTAACCACATCATTTATCATGACAACATCCCACCCACCATCATTTCTAATAATTACAAGTCCTTTGAGAATAAGGATATTATATTCCTCCTTTCTCAGTTTCATATTAAACACAGATTGTCAATTCCCTATTATCTTTGAGGAAATGATCAAACAAAGGTATCAAATTAAACCATTGTAAAGTTCCTCAAAAATTTTATCAATGATGTTATTTGTAATTTGAACTTGAAATTATTTCTTGCCTCATGTGCTTATTTAACCAACTTCCACACTCCTATAGGTACCACACCTTATTCCTTTATTTTTAGCTCAAAAGCCATCCTCCCTATCGAGATCAATTTTACCTCCCTATGAATTTCATTGCATGATCTTATTGATAATAAGGATTATAGAGTAGCCTAATTATAAGAGATAGAAATCTTTGATGAAAAATGTCTAGGAGCCTTAAAATATATCAAAGCATATCAAAATTGACTATGCCATAACTATGATAAGCATATCCTTTTCAGAGAGTTTTAATTTTGTGATCTTATTCTTACATAAAATCATCAGAATACTAATTTAGATAGTGAAAATAAAGGCAAATTTAAGTATAACTGGTTTGGTTCATATATGACCATAGCTAAATATGGTTATGGAGCATACATATTGGAAACTAAATATACACAAGAGCTAGATGATCCCATGAACATCATGCATCTTGATGCGGGTCATTGTGTCCTCTTCAAATTATCAACTAAGTCAATTTCATGTCATATCAAACTAAGGTTAGTGTCTAATGGAAATCAATAATAAGGTATGAAAGATAATGACTAACAATTATATATTTGGGGGGATTTGTGGATCATTTATTCCTAAATATCTAATCTACTTGCTTGAATTTAAAACTACTTTATTGTTTATAAAATTAAACACTCTTTGTTGAATTGGAATGCTTAGAAGGGAAACACATTTACTAGAATGGAAAATGATTTAAAGGAAACACACTTATTATAATGGAAAGTGTTTTGGAAGAAACATGCTTTGTTTTAATTAAAATTATTCTTTAAGGAACACATAATTATTATAATTTTTATAAATTAAAATTGATTTGAAATGGAATGATTTGATAATTTAAAGAACTAAATTAAAACACACATACAATAAACACACAGAGACTTACAGATTATAATTTTTCACACAACACTTTTCATAAAATAATGAATGATAAAAACACATAAACATGTAAATACCACAAATTATCTTACTGCTTTGGTTGAGTGGGCCCTTTCTCTCCCTTGGAATAGGATTAGATCACACTAGAATTTTAGGAATACCATGAAATCAATTATTCATTAATTTTAGAAATGCTTACAATGTTATAAAATCTTAGTTCTATGCTTCAATTATTTACTTTCTATGTACTCTCTCTCTCTCTCTATTGTATTCTCTACTACCTATATCAGCAAGAAGACATAGTTTATATATATGACAACGCTTTTACAACAACTGATAAATATATATCAACCTCCTAACAAGACCATAACTAAATAGGATCTTGTTTATTAAAAATATAAATATAAATAGAATACATTTCTTAGATAAATCTATGCAAAATACACCAATGGAAATCATTCTTGAGGCACCTATTCCACTAATGTCAAAATTTAATATGATATAGGTGCCTCAAGAATGATATCTATCAGTATATTTTACATAGATTTATCTAAAATATGTATACTAGTTATGTTATATTTAAATTTATAATGAAATTTTCTTATACAAAATTTGGTTTTTAAATAAAAATGAAAATTAAATTTTCATAATTTTTAAAATTAATTTTTTTATTTGTAATTTTATATATTCTTATATTTTTTATTTAAAGATTATATTGCAAACTAATGTTTAAGAACTTTTTCTAAAGATTGTTTTAATTTTTTTGTATATATTAGTTTTAGTGTATGGGAATAATATTCTCTAAATTAAAACCCCATTATATATTATTTTAAATTTTTTTTTGTGTAAATACTATTTTTCAAAATGATGTATAAGAAATTTTTTTAAAGATTATTCTATAATTTTTCATATATATTATTTTTAGTGTAAGGGCATAATATTCTCTAAATTAAAACCTCCATTGTATATTATTTTAATATTTAAATTATATATTAATTAATGTACATAAATATAGAAATAAAGATTATCTGAAATTCTAGACATTGTTAAAAAAATTACAAATTGCATACTAATTTTTTCACCTAAAGGTGGCATTAGAATGTAACTACTCCCACTTATTTTTTATCTAACTTTTTATCATTTATAAAACTGATTTAATTCAATAAACTTTTCAATCAAATTTAAAACAATAAAATTTAAAATTTAAACTTGAGTGGGGATGTAAAAACTCACTGAATTTAACTACCTATAATACCACTCATAAATAAAGTGAACCATAATTACTAAACCCTAAACACACAGAGAGACTTGCAGGTTAGAATTTTTCACACAACATTTTTCATAAAAGAATGAAAGACAAAATAATTTAATAACATAAACATATAAATACCACAAATTATCCTTTCCTTGGTTGAGTGGGCCTTTGCTCTCCCTTAGAATAGGGTTAGACAACACTAAAATTTTAGTAATACTATGAAATCAATTCTTCATCAATTTTATAAATGCTTATAATACTAGAAAAGGTTAGTTCTATATTTCAACCATTTACTTGTTACATACTCTCTCTATTATATTCTCTACTACACCTATCAATAGGAAGACATTTTTTATATGTGACAACAATTTTACACCAAATAATAAAAATATACTAACCTCCTAGCAAGACCATAGCTAACTAGGATCTTATTTATTGAAAATATAAATATAACAATGTCCTTTCCATGTTTTAAGGGACAAATAAGTGGAAGAGTGTTGGCATCGATTCTCATGTGGTACCTTGGCTAGTGATAGTTATAAATTATTGTATTTGAAACCACATATTATATAAACAAACCTCATTATAGTATTTATAGTTACTTTCATAAAAACTAATATAAATACTTATGGCTATAAATAAACATACTTCTTTTGGAAAGTTTATACATTACTTTAATAAATGTTCTAAAAATGATTAGGACATTTACGATCAAGTGAATATGGTTTTCAAAATTATTCAAATTCTTCAAAATGTATTTTGTTGAGATCTTAGAAGCCTTTATAACCAGTATGGTCATTTACAGAGCCAATTTTAGGACCTCTAAATAAAGACTAGTGATCTATGGAGCCAAATTGATGGACTATGAAACTAGCCTTGTGATCTTTGAAGCTAGACTAGATATCATTAGATTTTGTTTAAGATGGCCTTACGAAGTCTTTTTTCTTTCCAAAACACATTATTTGTCTATAGTAAGTATTGATGACCTATACACAAAATTGGTGGATTTTCATGCAAAAGGTTAAAATAAAGTGATGTAAATAGACAACATTAACTTGCATAGAATAATTAAGGCAAAGTACTCATTTTCTACTTTAAATTAGTAATGAGTTATAAAATGAACACCTATATCCACTTAAAATTAAGTTCGTTTAGTAAAAATTATGTCATTATTGGATATAATGAGCCATTTTATGGGCTTGTCATTTTTCCCACACTTTACTTCTTGAAAGTCTTCTTGCAACCTAGGATCCCTTTTGTTCTTTGTTAAACACTATATCCCTCAATTTTGTATTGAGGTCATAGACATCATATTATGTGTTCTAATTTAATTTTACTAGACTGATATAACCTTTATATTCTCGTATTTGGGCCCTTCATTTATCAAACTAATTGATCATTTGATGTTTTGTGTCTTTCCATGGGGACATAGGGTCGAGTATGAGTGGAGGTTTGTATCTTATTCCAAACCACACTTGTCCATATATTTGTCTAAATTATTGGATCATATCTATAATATATTGAGTTTGTCTAAGGCACCATATGAATTTATTGGGATTAATGACCTCCCTTATTTTTAATGGGATGCTCAATGTGTCCCACCTCTTCTCACATGCCGTAAAAGATGCATTAAACTATCTTGAACATACTTCTCAGAATTATAAATGCATGTTTTTGATGTTTAGAAGTTGTGCCCTAATATTTGGATTATACACAAGACTTCATAAAACTCTTATCAATTTTTCCAAATTAGGGGATTTATGCCTCATATAGAGCCCAACATTTTTTCCTTGTACAAAATAATCTTTTGTTCTCTCACTCTAAGCAATATGATTTTACAAGATGGAGATGAAATATTTAAATGGTACAAACCCCCCCACAAAAAAAGAGAAAAAAGAAGAAGAAAGATATATAAAGACCCCAAAATGTGATGTTGAATTAATATTCACTCTAAGTACTCACAAGTCACAAAGGAACTCAATCTATATGAGTGGTTTGAATCCACTACTCGATCACAAAAAGAAGTAACACTAGGCTTCACCAGAATAGATTCAATTAAGAAGACTATCATGTAATCATGATGCTTTGAAGTTAAACCCTAATCTTTGGATTATAAATGAGAATTCATAAAACTCTTATCATTTTTTCCAAATTAGGTGATTTATGCCTTGTATAAAATATTCTTTTTTTCTCTCACTCTAGGTAATCTGATTATATAAGGTGGAGATGAAATCTTTAAATGGTAGGAAAAAATCCCTCACAAAAGAGAGAAAATAATAAGAGATATAGATAAATCCCCCCAAATATAATGTTGAGGTAGTCCATATTCCAAGTACTCGTAAATCATAAAGTAACTCAATTTGCAAGAGTGGTCTGAATCCATTACAAAGTCAAAAAAATAACTAACACTAGGCTTCACCAGAATAGCTTCAATCAAGAAGAATTTTGATGGTGATGAAAGTAGAAAAGGGTACTACATGTACAAGGAACACTCAACACCTAAGAGGTATAATGTACATCACACCCCCCCCCCATACTACTAACTGGGTGGAGTGGAGGAAAGAGGTATGCATGAGTGGTCTAAATCCACTACTTAAACACTCAATAAGTTGACACTGTATACACCATAATAGTTTCATATCACACTAAAAGAGACTATCAAATTTTCAAACAAGATAAGATGACACTATGATTCACTAGAATAACTACATTTCAAGCTATGGGAGACTATCAACTATCAAAAAATGGTATCAAAAATACATAAAAAGGTCTCTCAAAAATGATGGCCCATGGTGGTGATGGACGAAACAAGAAACTAAATAAATGAAAGGTGCCCAAAATAGAAAACACAAATGCATGAAGGTGAATAAGACTGAATTATAAAACCCCCCATGCCATTTTATAAATCAGTGTGAGTACAATATATCCCATACACAAGAAAACACTAAATGAAAACAAGGAAGACACTAGACTTACCAAAATAATTCTAAATAAGGAGACTATCGACCTATTTAAAAATCCATCAAGTATCATGAGATATGCTCCAAAAATAAGGGAGTGAAAATGTGTCTCCATAGAAGAAGGCAAGGTGCTAAGAAAGGGGATTTGATGGAGACATGACACAAACTACAAGTATGTCAAAGTATCAATGCATGTCATGGATTGATGAAATAATGTGTAAAATGGTGAAAAACCCATCATGTATGCAAAAATAACACAAAAAAAGGATCAGTAGCCAAAAATAACAATTGTCAAAGCACATACAAAAGGATGTTGGTCTCAGCCAAAAATGCATCTAAGATCGTGTGTGTGAGAATTATAATGTAAAAAGTAGTAGGTCACATAGCACAATCAACCCCCATTGAATATGGCATAAAATAGTGCTTTGAAACCCCACAACTAATTATAATTATGTAGTTTTACAAAAAAATCTTCATCAGATTACAATTTTGAGTTAAAATAAAAAAATGGAACAAATATTTGTTTCTATAATATGACTTAAAATTAATTACAAATATGTATTATTGGTGAAAAAACATGCACTTTA
Source organism: Torreya grandis (assembly GCA_037957365.1). NCBI lineage: Eukaryota > Viridiplantae > Streptophyta > Pinopsida > Cupressales > Taxaceae > Torreya > Torreya grandis. The sequence goes on from JARHVA010003667.1 coordinate 1,036,012, forward strand.
GAAAAAATACCACCTCAAAAGGTGCCCTAAGTATGGACAAAAGTGCCCAAAAAGTTTGGTGATGTTTGCACACTAAAAAGACCTTTATAAATATAAAAAATAAGCACTCATTATTTTGGAGGAGTATAAAACTAAATATATTACATGGAATATATCAAAACCATCTTTTTAATGCAATAATAATCACCTCAAAACTTCAAATGATGCTCAATATTTGAGCAAAAAGGCACAAGTGTGTCTACAAAAACTCATAATAAAGGGGGCCTACAAAAATGTGATGAAGCATGAACAACTTAAAAACTCACCAAATGGTAGTCTAAATTTAGAAAGTAATAATGTTTCATTAAAAAAAAATTATGTGGGGGGGTTTGATCGCCTGTCAAATTGGGCCCCACCCATCAATCTTCAAATAGCCAGAAAATCACTTAACAAAGCTCGACATTGCCAAAAAAATGCACCCATGATTTCAATGGGTAACCTTTTTCCCATCAATTCTTTCATATAATTCTAATGCCAAGGATTTATTTCCCATGTTTAAATTATAAACATACATTGTGAATATGACAAGTCTCCTTTTTATGTGTTTAATTGGTCAAACAATACCAAGTCCAATGTCATGTAGTCAATGCACATGTATAACGATTAAATTTTAAGAATATAACAAAAATTACAATGGTTTGATTCAAAAGCAAATTTTTAATTCTTCAATTATAATGCCCAAAACATAAAAAATCAAAACATGTTTTGTGTTTGATTTTTGTGGTTGGTAGGTACACAAGGGATGGAAGAGGAACTGCATTATGGATCAAGTCATTGGAGTGGAGCATGGGAGTTAAATGGGTATCAAATGGACTATAGGGGGGTATCTAAATAATGAATTCCACACTAGTGTTTAAATAATTGAGTGGTGGTGTGGCATAGGGTGTTGTAGCAAATGAGTTGCATATTGGGTTGCGGGAGTAGAGGGATGTGGGAGGGATTTAGGAGTAGTGGTGGTCAAGCCATACTTGGCCACTATTTTTTTAATTTTCAATACAATTATTTATTTTAATTTTTAAATATTAAAATTAAAAAATAAAAAAGGCCCCAAAATTTAAAAAAATTCAAACGTATTTACCTACTGATGACTAGAATTGACCAAGAAAAATCACCACACTTGGAGCACCACAACTCCATTTTATAATAAAAGAATATATACCCCCACTAAATTGATCACTTCAAATTCATCCATATGGTTAAATCTACATCAAAACATATACATTTATTAGAAACTATTAAGTTATCAATAAGCTTCTTGAACAAATCTAGAGCGTTAGGTGACCAATTTGATCAAATCGAAAGGTTGAACCACCTTTCAAATCTTCAATGAACATGATAATAAATTTTTATTAGATCCAAAATCTATCATGCTCTCCAAAATGTATCATGCTCTCCAAAATGAATATTTTACCACAACTAGCCTCTAGGAAACAAAAATCCTCCTTTTGACACTACTACACAAATTTGGGAAGTATAATAGGATGAAGATATTTAGAGGAGGTTCAATGCAAGGATAAAATAATATAATGATGCAGGTTGAGTAAAAAATACTTAGAGACTAATCCAATACCATGAAATATTTCACAACACTCTTCAACTAAGATCTCTCCAATAACTCATTACCATAGCCATAGATGCTTCAGTATATACACAAAAAATAGAACCAATTGTAAACAAAATAATTGTTATTTCACAAAAGCATATGAAAATCCTATGTAAAGGATATGCAAAAGATATGTATTACAATAGATAAACCTTTCTTAAATAGGTAAGGAGAAACAAAAATCAAGCTAGTCTGAGGAATATTAAATAAATCCACACTTAGGACAAAACTAAGAAAAGGCAAATAACCTAGTTAAAACCTAGCAAGCATGAGAAATAATATACTCTAACATATACTTCTCCTAAAATAAGTTAATTAGGAAGGAGGATATGTGTCCTACAATAAAGTTACATAAATATAACTCACACAAAATATTTTACTGCTCAGAGGTAATAGTATGATAGGATTCCATAAACTCGTTATCATATTCTAAGTCATGGGGGAGACCACAAGAAATTCTTAGAAATTTCAATTTATAGAATTATTCTTGAAGAAATAAACTATACCTAGGGGTAGGCATTCTAACAAGTCAGGATTTTTTCACCTAAATCCCAAGCTATTTATAGTGTAGATTCCACTTTATCCTTTTTTTTCTCCTCTTAAATATCCCTCTTCAACTTCTTATTCTTTGCCTTCACCACTTTGTGGGTTTGACATTTTTCTACCTAAGTGGACATGATGTCATCATAAGACAATAGTGTTTTTACACCGTAGTCCACTTGTTATTTAGGTGCCATAATTTTATATTTTAATGAATCTATTTCATTATCTTTATTAAGAAACTAAAATTTAATTTCTTATGACTCTTTATATAAATATTGGATATCTTCTTCCTTACCTTATAGTTTTTTCCTGAGGAATGTTATTTCTTTTTGTTGTTGTTTCATGGTTGCTTCTACCCTTGACAGAATCATGGCCTATTTTACTTTCTCTTCCTCATCATGGTTTAAAGGTTGATCATATTCCTATATAAATATATATTTTCCTTGGTTTGATGGTGGCTTAGGTGAAGAATATGGAATGGGATCTTATATAGGTTCCTCAACTAAAAAAACTTATACCATGACTACCAATTCCTCAATACCAATTGAGGGTTATTCCATAACCTCCTCTTCTAAAAGGTATTCTAATGTCTCAAGAGATTGAGTAGGTTGGCTTTGGTTAATACTACCAAAAGTCTCTATAACACTTTTTTCTACATCATCCTCTTTAGGCAATATGAGTCTTTTTTTATCCCAGTCGAGGTTTCTAATCTTGACTTCTCCATTAGAGTTTTCCTTCTTACACTTCTCCTTAAAACCCTAAGATTATATGTCTTTGAAGCTTATTCATCCTCATCATATATTTCCATGATGGTTATTTGGTTAGCAACAAGTTTTGGAGTCTCTTTAGAGCTCATTCTAGATGTCACCATTTCTAGAGATGGCTCCTCACTAGAAGTCTCCTCATTTGGGCCAAATCTAAGTGTGAGAAATAATTATAAAGGTATATTTTTTACCTTATATTTCTTCTTCAATTTTTTTTTTATAAATTCTTACCACTTAACATATCCATTTTTTTCTTTAGGAAGTGGTGTTGGTATATGAGTTGAATCAACCCATGATGTCTAATGGAGGCTACACCTTATACATACCTTTTTACCATAACATGGATGAAACCATAGATAAAATTTGGTAAATTGACCCCCCATTTATGTTTATGTAGTCTTTGTTTTATATGGTTCATAATTTTCATTTCAACCCCTCTAAGAGAACCATATTGTCCATCACAAGTAAAGAATTTGATGACCTAAAATGCAACATTCCTCCATGGTTTTGCCAAGATTTTTATCTTTATTCCTTTGGTTATCCCCTGAGGGTTAAAAATTATTTTAGGAATGGGTCATCCTTCTTCATGGAAGATCTAAATTATTTCTTTCAATTTGGATTTCCCTAAGATCCTCATCTCTTTTTCTAGAATCCTTGAGGTGACTAATTATAATGTTAAAAATAGGAATCTTACTACCTTTACCCTTAGTATATTTTACATTAATATTTATGATAATATCAATGACTAAATACTCATTTTATCTTTGTAATTTCTTAACAAACTCTAACCACCCAAATTCCTCAAAAATTAGAGCCACTACCTCATATTCTAACAATAATTCTACAGATTTAGGTTCTAATGTCTTCTTCTAGCCTATTATATGAATATGTCAAAGATATTTGATGTTGAGTAACCCTTGGTAATAAATTAGAGGAGTGAATTATTAGGTTATCAAGTAATATTATTTTTTAATGAATGGATCATAATATATTTTAAAAATAACAAAACAAGGCATACTTTAAACAAACTCCATAATTAATTGTCATGGCTCACAAAATATATCATAGCTTGAGAAATCTATGAGATGGGACAATTTGAGGGAAATGAAATGGCTATTTTATGTGTTTGGAGTGACTTGAGAGGACCCAAACCTATCCATCATTTTCCATTGTGAAAAAATCCACCCTCATTCCTTAACTTGATTTAGTTCATGCCTTGAGTTGTCTCCATCATGATGAATCTTTTTGAAAAATGTTTTTTACCTCCTGATTACCTAAACCTCATCACCTTGGTGACATTGTATCTATTTTTAGTTTTATGTAAAATACATACAAATGGTATGCATGACTTTTTTATAAAATATATTTTTAATTTTTTGAAAAGGCCTTTTTTGGTCATTTCCTTATTTGAAAGAATCTTTTTTTGGGAGTGGATTAAATGACATATAGAACTCAAAAATAATCCTACTCATAGAATAATGAAATACAACTACCTTTAATTAACTATGGTTTATATTTTTTCTTTGTTCTATGACTTGTCATGTGATATAGATACTACATAAGTTAATTCAAAGTTTTATACAAGTCAACTAGGAGTACTATTTTATTGCTTTGTTCTCTGAAAAAGTTGTCATTTGTTGGTTTTCAACTTTTTCACCTATTATTATTATTATTATTATTATTATTATTATTATTATTATTATTATTATTATTATTATTATTATTATTATTCTCTTTTTTTGGAATAATACAATCATTTACTAGTTTTCAATCCCCCTCCTTTATTGGACTCAAAATATCATTCTTTGGTTATGATGAAAAAATAAGGTTTTTCCATATAACCAAATTCTTTTTGAGATTGAATCTATTTGAAGGATTCATCTTTTATTAGAGGTTGATGATAGATCCTTAGCCTATGTCCATTTACTAAGAGATTCATCTTATTTCCATCAATTTAAAGAAACTGAATTGATCCATTGTCAAAAATGTTTTCTACTTGATAAGGACCTAGCCATCTAGTATGGAGTTTACCTTTGAAATGTTGGTACTTTGAATCAAAAAACAAGGCCCAATATTCTTCTTTAATTTTATTATTTGATGTGACTATCATTCCATGTCTTCATCTGATATTGAAACCTTTCTATTTGATGCAATGCCTCTAGTATCATTTGATCAAGTTCATTCAATTGAATACTTCTATGTGTTTGTTCTTCATCTAGATTTATGCCCACATCCATTATTGTTCTTAGTGTCTGAAACTCAAATTAAAATTAAATTAATGGATTATTCCCATACACAATTTCATATGTATAAAATCATGTGGTAGTCTTCTATGTTATATTGTAGTCCCATACTACTTTAGGTAGATTTTTTCCCAATATTTTCTACTAACGTTTACTATCTTGGTCAAGATGTTCTCTAGTTCTATATTGGTAACCTAAACTTTACCATTGGCTTGAGGATGGTATAGTCACAAGTTCCTATGATTGTTTTTTTAGTTTTTTATGAAAGGTTTGATCATGTTGAATTCAAATTGAGGGCCTTGAACTGATACTATTTCTTTTGGTGTTCCAAAACATTGCATGATCCTATAGTACAAGAAATCAACAACTATTTCTTCATGAGGAAATGGTAGAGATTGAAATTATACCCACTTGATGACATAATTAGTACATGTAATGATGTAATATTTTCCTTGAGATGGTGGATCAATGGTACTAATTAAATCCATCCTCCATTTATTAAAGGGTCCTAAAACCACTTGAGGATGGAGGGGCATATCATAAGACAATATGGGTTTCCACATATTTTATCAAGAATCACAATGCCAAATATATTATTTCACATTTTTGTGAAGTGAAGGTCATTATTATGCAACCCCAAGGATATTGTGAATAGTCATTTTGGATAAATAGTGGCCTCCCCTTTGTTCATCATGGAAATCTCTTTGGATGTCATAAATTTAATTTTATCTTACACACTTGTGAAGCACCATATTAGGTCCACATTTAAATAGAACACTATTAATCCATTTATAGTTAGCACTATTTATAACCAAATGTTTCTTTTCTTATAAATGAAATCACAAAGAAATATCCATGTGGTTAGATAGGTGGCCATATTATCAAACCATGGTGTGTGTGTGTGTTAAATCTATGAATAGTTGTCCATATAGAAAATTGTCCTCTATTGGTCCATCTTCACTAAAAACATTCAACTTTGATTAAAAAAAATTAGAAACTACATTAGCCTTCATGGCTTATCAATTATTGTGATATCGAATTATTGAAAGAGTAGTAACCATATAATGATCTTACCTCTTACCACCAGCTTTTTCATTAGATACATTATAATTGAATTATTTATGTAAAAATATATGTTATATCCAGTGATGTAATGATGGAACATATTTGTGGCATAGAAAATAGTTAGGAACTCCTTTCTAGTAGTGGTGTATTTCCTTTAAATAATATTTAAATCCTTGATAATGTAATAAATGGCATACATATTACCTTTGTCATTTTTATGTTGAAGGACTTCCCCCATAACATTATTATAGGTATTTATGTGTATGTGGAAAGGTTTCTCCCAATTAGGACCTCTCAAGATTGGAGCAGAATTTTTTTTTATTTTATTGATTAAAAATCCTATTAGAAATTGTTAATCCATATATATTCACTATCCTTACTGAAATATTCTTTAAAATGACTATAGTATCCTACATGTTCTAAAATACTTTTGATATCAATTTGGTTCTTAGGTGCAGGCAATTGTGAGATAACTTCAATATTTTTAGGGTCTACCTATATTCCCAACCAATATGTGATGACCTAAGACTATTCCTTGATCAACCATCATCATACATTTCTCATGACTTAGGGATAATTGATTTTATTCACACTTGATTAACACTTTATCTAGATTGTTTAAGGCTTCATTAAAATAATCACCATGCATTGTAAATTGAAACATACACACTTCAACACACTCATTTATAAGATCAAAAAATATAGCTAATATTACTCTTTAAAAATTAATTGGTGAATTTTATAGGCCAAAGGGTAAAAATATATATTCAAAACTCCCACAAGGACATATAAAGGTTGTTTTATCTTCATATTATGTAGCTTCCCTTATTTGATTGTCCACTAAATCCATCCAAGGAAAATAATTTATTCCTATCTAAGTTATCTAGGACTTGGTATATGAAATGCAAAGGGAAGTAGTCTTTCATTGGGGCTTTGTTTAGCTCCCTATAATCTATATATATCCACCATTTTCCATATTTATTTGGTATTATTACAAGTGGTGAGACCCATTGACTATCTGATATGGAATAAATGAATCTTACCTACAATAGTTTTTCTATTTATATTTTGACCATATCTCTTAGTGATGGATTGATCCTTCTCTATGGTTGTATTACTAATTTGATGTTTTATATGAAAATGTGATGATTACATACACTTTTGTAATGCCTTTCAATTCAATATACTCCCAAATTAATTTTATATGGCTTTTTATAATGTCAAATACCTTAGTTTCTTACTCATTTTCTAGCCAACTACTTATGTTTTACATTTTTATTATTTGGACTACTAGTTATTTTATCCTTGAATAAATTAAACTAACTAGTCTATATTCACTCATGAGAGAGATCAAGGGGAAAGGATAACACTATAACATGTAGAATATAGCTATTTATTTGAAAAGAGATTTTCCTTATGAAATCACGCATGCTAGGGGACAAGGAAAAGTTGAAAGAAAAATTTCTTAGCTATTATGTGCCAAAATAATAATGATTTGTTGGAAATGTGTGTGCTCATAGTTTTCATCTTGAAATTCCTTAGGGTTATTTTGGTAACATTCCAAATATGGTTTGGTAACTTCTAGTTTTAGACTAAGCATTTATGGAATTATATTGGGAATCTTTGGAGCCAGAATGGGCATCTTTATAGCCAGATTAGGTTCTTTAATGCAAATTTTTAACTTCTATTCTAACTCATTCACATGGTTTTTGAATACTACTATAGCCAAAAAGGAAAGACTATTATTATTTTTCTTTGGTTCATCTACCCATAAGTGATATGAGGAATCTAGAAATGATTTTTTAGGTGGATACAAAGAAATATTATTTAGTTTTAATTAATTTTAAATGGTCATATCTCCATATATATAATCTATGGGTGATGAAATTGTGGCCAACCATGGTCTTCCTAGGATCAATGGATATCCTAATTTTTTACTCTTTGGTTGAAGTATCATGAAATCCATGGGGTATTCCCAATATTTTAATGTTACTAATACATCTATAATTTCCTCTAGTTTGGCAAATGATTGATCATCCCTTTTTAAGATTAGAGTATTTGGTTTTAATCCATTTAGGGAGAGTGCTTTCAATGTGTCTAATGTCATAACATTGATGTTATCTCTTATATCAGCTAACACACAAGGTATTTACATATTTTGGTAGAAGTAATTTTCCTGCTAAGAGGTAAGTTTTCCATCTACCTGTATGGTCTTGGGATATCGTTTTATTATCCCTAGCATTTTAATGCACAAACTTTTTATGATTTTATTTAGTTTTTGAATGTTTCTTAAAAAAATTAGCAATTGTATTTAAATACTTAGTTTTCTTAGTTCCTAGACCAAGTCAAGTTCACTTTTATTCATTATTTCCTTAATTCTTTTAGGAAAAGTAATTTATGGAGTAGTTTGAGTATTTTCTTAAGGTGTTTTTATTGAATGTATAATTTATATTTTATTGTCTTGGTAAGAGGTCTAGAAATTTATTTTTCAATCACAATTTTTGTAATGGTGATTGGAGGACTAGTCGATGTCTTGCTTGAACATACTAAACATTACTAAATTTAATGACATTAAGCTCAATAATTTCTTATTATTTAATTCCATAAACAAAGCCTACATGTCTATTATTGAGTTACTTATTTAGTTTGTGGATGCTGAGTAGTCAAAGGAGGAATCAACACTTGTTAAGTTGGAAATGTCCTTTGGTGATTAAAAAATTGAAGTACCCATAATTGATTTGTTTATGGAATCTATGTTTGTTGGTTTTACTATGATATTCATGGATGTGATTGTGTCCACTCTTGTGGAGGATAAGTTGGTGGTCCCTATGTTTTTGGAGGTGTTGGTCTAGCCCACGGCATCATCTATAGATTGGAATGAGTTATGGGAACAAAGTTATTTGGTTTTTTATTATAATATAAATTTCTCCCTTATTTTTGTATTTAATTGAGCTCTTCCATTAGTTTGGTAATATATTTTAATTGATTATTAATAACAAGAAGGAGGACAAAATTATTTTTTTTTGGTCATTTATATCATAAATAACACACATATATATTATATCAATGTAGTCTCGAAGGGCATGTATCAACCTATATTTTGGGTAATACATCATGAAAGTTTTGGTAGTGGAATTAGCTTTTGCTTGAAAGACATATAATGTAGTGTTTAATTGAACCAAAATATCTATTTTAAGGTTTGAAAATTCATCCATGATTTATTCCACATCATTGCTTCATTTTCCTATTTTCTACTTCCTAATACTAGCTCTTACTCTTGAGTAATTTATACATACTTCAACAATATCTTTGAGACCTAGTTTATTTATGTCTCCTCTTTCCATTAGGTTAAAATACTCTCTAACATCATCATATAATACCTTTAAGAAAATGATTTTATTCAAATATTCTTAAAACTCATATTCACATCTTCTATGTGTAAAGAGTAAATAGTTAAGATAGTCTTCCATATTCTCATATTATTTTTATTTTATACAAAAGAATTCTACTTTTATATCGATTACTTTACAATAGTCCTGATATTTGTCTAAGAATCCATTTTAAATCTCATCCCATTTGTGACTATAATTTGTTTGTAAACCCATAAACCATATCATGGATAAATATTTTAGTGTAGAAGAGAAAAATTTTAGTTTGTGATTATCAATTTTATAATAATAAGTTTGACACAAGACTTTAAACTTAAAAAAAAATTGGTCAGGATCTTTTATGGACAATCCCCTAAAAGTAGGTAGTATGGATGGGGATATTTTCTTCATTGTAGCATTTTCATATTGATCTAGGATAAAAGGATAGGTAAAGGTTATCCCTGTTGGTTGAGATCTACATACCTCAACCCTATTTTGTAGATTGTTTCTGAGATAGTATCCCATGTTTTCCTAATAGATGTTGTAGAGAGTTATCATGGGATGTGTTAAATCATCAAAAGTGTTTGTAAGGATACTTTATTTGGACTTAAAACTCTACTTTGAAATATTCTTTAGCCCTAATTAATTTGTTTGGAAGGATGCACCTACCTCTCAAGAATGTCCTAGAGTTTAGGTGAGGCTAACAATGGTTCCTCCTCAACAATTTAAATTTTTCTTCCTAGGTATTATAGTACACTCCCTTCTTCTGACCCACTAGTGATTTTGATTTTTTAAGGGTTCTTAGGAATATATTTTAAATTTGAGTCTATTTATCTATTGAAATTCTCTAGTTATGGGAAGTAGTTATTATTCAATTATCAGCTTATGATTTTATACCCTACTAACACCTATAAAATCCTTGACAATAGTGCTAGAAATGATGAGGGTCATTTTTTCCTCTTCATTTAATCAACTGAGTCAAGTTGATGTCATATAAAATCAAGTTCGATGTCTAATGGAAATCAATAGTAAGTTATGCAATATAGTAACTAATAGTTATCTATTTGGTGGGAATTGTGGATCAATTAATCTTAAATATCTAATCTACTTGTTTGAATTGAAAACTACTCTATTTCTTGTAAAAGTAAACACTATTTTTTGAATTCAAATGCTTGTATTGGAAACACACTTTGCTAGAATGGAAAATGCTTTAAAGGAAAAACACTTGTTGTAATGGGAAGTGATTTGGAATAAACACACTTGTTGTAATTGAAATTGATCTTAAATGAACACACAATAATCTAAGTTGTAGAAATTATAATTTATTTGAAAGGAAATGTTTTGAAAATTCAAAGAATTGGATTAAAACACACATACATTAAACATACATAGAGAATTGCTTCCTGTGTACTCTCTATGTTTTATTCTATACTACTTATATCAGTAGGAAGACATTGTTTATATGTGATAACACTTTTACAATAATTGATCAAAATATACTAACTTTGTAATAAAACCATAACTATCTAGGATCTTATTTATTGGAAATAGAAAGATAATAACATCCTTCCCACATTTCAATGGACAAATTAGTGGAAGAGTGTTAGTGTTAGTTCTCATGAGCTACCTTTGGTTGTTGATAGTTACAACTTATTATAATTGAAACCATATCTATTCTAGAATAAAACTTTATTATAGTATTTACAATTAATTTTATTAAAACTACTATAAATATTTATGGCTATAAATAGGTATGTTACTTTTGTAAAGTTTATACATGACTTTTATAAATGTTCCAAAAATAGATTAGGATTATTATGACTAAGTAGACATGGTTTTAAAAATGATGTAAAGTCTTTAAAATGTCTTTTTTTGAGCTCCTAGAAGCCTTTATTACTAGTTTGAGAATCTTTGGGGCTAGTCTAGGTACCTTTAGAGCTAGACTAGTGATCTCCAGAGCTAAACTAATAGACTTGTGAGCTAGCCTGGTGATCTCTAAAGCTAGACTATAGATCATAAAAGTTGGTCTAAGCTAATCTTCTAAAGCCCCTTTTCTTGGAAAAACATGTTATATTTATATAGTACATCTAGATGACTTGTATACACAAAATTGGTGTATTTTCATACAAACGGTTAGAACAAAGTGGTGTAAACATGCAACATTAACTTGCATGAAAATATCAAAGCAAAACACTCATTTTATACTTTGAATTAGTAATGAGTTATAGAATTTACATATAAATCCACTTAAAATGAAAGTTATTTAGGAAAAATGAGGTCATTACTTGAATATAATGAGCTATTTTATGGGCTCATCACACCTCAAGAATTTTTATGCTTGACTTATCAAAGTATTATTTATGCACACCCCTACTTGGGGACACCCTTTCATGTCCTTTCATCTCCATTTCCATTCATGAGATAATCCACATCATATCCCAACTTCCCTTTCCTATGTTGACCTTGATGGTGATCTATAGGTTTTACAGGTTATGGAAAATTTAGCACAATTAGAATATGATAGTATCTTTGTAGCAGGACATCAAACAACACATGGAAAGTTTTCCCTCTCTTTTAGTCCTTGGAAAGATTATTTTTTATGTGTCCATTTTTATTGACCCTTTTATTCCTTCATCTCATCCCAAATCTAATTGATTCTTGTATATATTTTCTCCTAGAGTTAGCTTTCCCTTTATTACTTGCTCATTGTACATAAATCCTGGTTTTCCCTTATATTTACTTCATGTTTACTTTTGTGAAAATGTCTATAGTTTTCCTTGTACATCCTTTTAAAAAATACTATTATATATATACTCATTCATAAAAAATATTCAAAAACATCACATAATCCAAAAATACCTAAGAATGTGAAAAACCCCAAAAACCTAAAATGTTTAGAATTCAGAAAACATGAAAAAGAGATATAAAGCCACAAAATATTTGTCCACTTTTTCATCCTATCTATCTTTAGATTCCATCCTTTGTTATGTTTGTGGAAATATCACTTATAATATTATCTTTCATCCTAATCCCATGTGTTTTCACACATTTTTGGGGAAGGTAACTTTCATCTAATAATGATCATCATAATTCAACATCCTCAATTCTCATTCCTTCCATCTTGGGAGCACTACATTGGCTTGAGGTCCACATAGACTATGTAGGAAATGCTTGGATGTATGGGGTAACTAGGGTCACCTTGGTCACCATCATACCATCCTTTCTTTACCCAATTTTCTCTTTATAAGTCAATTTTATGACATTTCCTAATATTACACTTGTTCTAACTTAGGAGCAACATAAACACAATGCATATTAAACACTCTCATGTAGTGATGACTTTTTTTTTTTGGCTTAATTTTTTTTATGCAAATTTGTTTGATTTCTTATTTATGTGTCATGTTATTGATTGATTATTATCTTAATGGGAATGTGCCCACAGTGTCATCAAGATCCTTTATATCATAATGTGTGTTGTGACAGATCACATTTGAGGCTAGTCCTTATTCAATATGCACATATGTTATCATGATTTATTTTATAATTATGGTGCATCATGTCAACTAAAAAATTAAAAATATAGTTATAAAATCTATTTACAAGATCAATCAAAAAATACATCTATCATCATGTCTAAGAGTGCTATCATGTTAAATCAATAATTCAACATCAATTTCTCATAATGGCTATATATTCTAACATAATCACATCATACAAATGAGTATATCAAATATAGTCAACCATCAAACACATAAATATTATACACAATGTGTTGAGCATTGTCATAGATTGTTGAGTTTTGGTATTTATGTTGTCATTGATTTCAAAGGTTTTATTGAAGTTGCATGGTCAAGTAAGCTTTAAAGTATGTGTATGATAAGTTCTTATGCTAGTATAGTGAGTGTTATTGTTATATGAAAATAGTGATCCAAGTATATAATTTGAAGAGTGTTAATGATATCATTGAGATAATCATGAGTGAATATAGGTTAGTATGTCAAGTATCAAGTATCTTGAAAATCCTTGTCTATACCTTGTGAGAAGGTATGTGCAAGTAGCATGATGAAATGAATGAGCTTTGAAGAAGTTGTATGCTTTGAAGATCTATGTAAGAAACTCTGAAGATGTTTCAAGTGAGTTATGAACATACTTAGTTAAATTTCATGATTAAATGAGTGAGATATGAATATCCTTAGTCAAGCTCCAAAGATCTATGTAAGCAGTTCTCAAGATGCTCTGAATAAGATATGAAGATCCTTAGTCAAGCTCTAAAGATCGTTGTAAGCACCTCTGAAAATGATCTAAGTGAGCCACAAATATGTTCTATTGAAGATCCAAATAAGAGTGATTGTATAAGTTTTATTTATAATACATAAGAGGCATTGGAACACATAGGATAGTTTCAAGGTAAATCTTATAGGGGTAAGTACTTTAGTACAAGTTTGCAACTAGACTAGTTATAGACCCTGTTTGGCCTAATGAGGTATCATGAGCTATTGATAAGACATATGAAGAATAGTTAATAGTGTTCTAGAATGAGATTTTTTTTTATTTTTTACATGAGATATTTAGAGCTTAGATAATGGTTAGAAGGTCAGCTTCAAGACCTCGAAAGCAAAGAGAGAGATGGTGGGTAGATAGGGTATCAAGATTAGTTTCTAAGGTATGGGTGAGTAATTGAGAATTTAAAAAGGTTATTCAAGTTTTTTTAATCATGTTCATGAATTTTAAAGTCATGTTTTACAATAAAAGGCTTGAAAAAGTGTTTTAAGGTTTTTCAAGTGCACAAAATGAAAAGTTGTCTACCTGAGAAGGTGTTTCAAGTGCTCATTGGAATGTGTAACATATAAATGAGTACATAATTTATTAATGATATATTTTTAAGGGTTATAAATAAAATTTACAACCATTGGTTTTTGGAATCAAGAGATAAGTTTTATGAATGATCATTAAGACTGGAAGATGGTTTAAACCCTCAAAGAACCCTAACAATGAATTGATGTTAAAAATATTATTATAAATTGATAAAAATAGTTTGGTATGGATATAAAATATATTATATTTTTAATTTAACTCTATCAATCACATATATGTGTGATTGGTTTCTCATTTGAGTGAGCAGACCCTATAGGAAAGGCCTTATTTTTCATAAATTCATTGTAGCATCTAGAGTTGACCAAGTCATATTTGTTAAATGGATGAAGATTGAATATTGAGACTTTTTTTATATTTCCATGGTGGTTTATTATCAATTTATATCCCTAAAGTGTAAAAATTTGGTGATCCAAGTTGGCCAGTCACTACCAGGCCTAATAAAGGAAAACAATGCAAACATAGGTTGTATGAAAAGGTGGATTTTGATGTAATTTCATGAAAGAGTGATGGATAAAAGTGGATGGTTGTGTTTTTTTTTTCTAATTTATATATCAATGTTTTTTATAATCTTTTAAATTAGTGTAATAGGTTGGAACATTGAAGCCAAAATGGCTTGTCTAGTTGAATGAAGTCTATGAGAGAGAAAGTTAATAGATTGGTCTGTAAGACCAATATTTTCCATTAGAGATTATGATATATTTATTTTATGTTGTTATAATGATGTTATATTATCATTTTAATGCAATAAAATTTATCAATTATGTTCAATCATGTGTTATAAGTTCATGTTTCCTTGACTATGTTTTGAATCCAATTGGTAGTTCTGAGTGGGCTACTTACAAAGAAGAGTCTGAGCATTTATACCTCGAGTTGAACCATATTATTAAGTTTTTAATGACCCTAAGTTAATTGGGTTTCTAAATGTATTATTTTTTTCATGTTTTTTTTGGGAAAATTGAGTTTATTTTTTAGTTATTCAAAATTTATTTTCTATGCATACACAAGCCTATTATGAATAGTGTTTTGAGAAAGTGTTCAAATAGTGGTTGGACATAAAATATGTTGTGTAATTAAATTGAATTTTTTAAGGGTATATTTTAGTGTAATGTGAATTTTTCCTTATGTGTGTTATGTTTGTAATTTTTCTAAGAATATCAAAGGGTAGCGTGTTGCTAAGAAGGCCTATTAGGTCTCCATAAGACCTAAAAGAGGAGTAAGGGCTAATTGAGATATGACCAAACAATGTGTGATAAAATTATGATTTAATAATGTTATTATAATATTATAATACCTATTACATGGCTGACATAATATGTTTTAAGTGTATGTCTGACTAATAAGGATATGATCAACTGACTTGTATAAATACTAGGCAATTTTATTCCTATTTGAGTGTGTAGAGAACAAATGAATGATATAAAAAATTGGTGAGAAAAATTAGGTCATGAATACCATCATACATATGTCATTAATAAATAATATAGGTTATTCATACAAATATCAAGGTCATATTACCTAATCAATCTAAGAAGAGGGTTACTTGAGCAAAGAATGATGGAGGCTAGTTTGAGAGGGATAGAAGTGACCAAAATGTTGAGGTTGAAGATCATCATCTATTATATGAGAAATAAATTATTTTGAATATGATCAATTTTTCTAAGTGGATGATTTGGTGTTAAGTCATCTAGGGGGTTAGTGCCTCCTTACAGGTTGGTACTTGTTAAATCCTAGTTGAGTTGGTGATTAACTAGATAGGATTGGTGATCCATGTGAAATGGGTGATTCACAAAATTTTGTGTTTGTATTATAGGACTATATTCCATTTACATTATCAATTGGTTTTATTTTCCTTGAGGGTTTCCAAAATATATACTATGTTCATGTGTTTCATGCTCCTTTGGATTAGTTATTATGTTTACTAAGATGTACATGCTTGTTTAAATGATCTATGATTAATTAAGATTGTTAAAGAAAGTTTTGAATATTTATTCACCCCCCTCTCAATAATTTTTCTTCCAATAATTTTTATCAGAGCTTGGTCCTTTGAAGAATATCTAAAATCCTAAAGGATATCCTAAGAAGTAAGGATGGCTAGTCAGCAAGGTCATGGTGGTTTCTCTACTAGTAAGGCTCTATTGATCAATAGATATAAGTATGTATTTTGGAATGTCATAATGAATATATATTTGATGTTACAAGGATATGATATTTGTAATTCATTTGTGGGTGGTTATATTTCACCTCTTATGCCACCAATAGACATAGCAGGTAAGAAGGCTAGTGAAAATAACTCCAAGGAAATGAATGCCATTCTTTGTATCCCATTAGAGTCAGATTTTATGAAGGTAATTCATTATTTATCACACAAATATATATTGTAAAAATTGAATAAAATCTATAAAGGAGACACTAAGGTGAAGATCACCAAGTTGTAGACCCACCAAAGATAGTTTGAAAGCCTAAAGATGAATGAAGATGAAACCATTACCTCTTACCTGTTGAGGGTTGATGAAGTTATCAATATCATTAGAGGATTGGGAGAAGAATTTAAATAATATATTATTGTATAAAAGGTGTTAAGATCACTAACTCCTAAATTTGAATTTAAGGTGTCTACAAAAGAAGAGATGCAATATTTGAACAAACTAGATATGGATGGGCTTCATGGCATCTTGAATACTTATGAGATGAGAAAAAAAAGGAAGACCTCCCAAGAAGGAAGCATATTTAAATTTTAAAAATAATTTCAATACCAATAAGTTCAAAGATGAGGGATGTTCAGATATTGGTGATGATGAATTCATATCTATGTTTGCTAGGAAGTTGAGGTTTGGCTTAGGTAATTATAAGGGTAAGTCACCCTTAAAATGTTTTAGTTGTGTTAATATTGGTCATTTTACATCCAAGTATCCTCACAAGGATAAATATGAGCATAATGAAGGACATGATGAACATCATAAGAATGACAGAAAGGCCTATAAGTTCAATAAGAACAAGAGAGATTTCAAGAAGAATGAAGGTAGAAAAGGGTCACTCAAAAATGAGAAGAGTTTTTATACCAAAGAAGATAGTTCATCTAATGTAAATGATTCAGGAACATCTGACATTGATGATGGTAGCAATGAACCTAAACATGCAATAATGAAACCTTGTTCATAGCCATATAATCAGACAATGAGGGTTGTTCAAATAGGAAAGGCCTTATGGTTGATATAAAATTAGATAAAAAAATAAGTAAAAGTGAATCTTGAGGTAGAACTGGTAAGTTCCCTAGAGGAGTTGAAGTTTCAAAGAAGATAGAATCACAAAATAAAATCATTAGTTAAGGACTATGAGGATCAGATTATATTATTTGAGTAAAGGCTAAACAACACTTCCAAGGAGTATGATGACATCATAAATCAAGTTGAGGTAAAAATGGAGGTAGTCAATGCAAAACTAAAAGATAAAATAGGAAGAATGCATTAGTAGTGAAACTAAATTATAATCCCTAAAAGATAAGTTAGATCAAACATCAAATCAAGGTGAAGATATTTGAGAAGTTTGAAAAAATCACTAAGCCTCTAGATGATATCTTGAATAGTCAGAAATTTTCAAGTGACAAGATAGGTTTTGGTTTCAAATAATACCAAAAGGAGGCACCTCTGGTAAAAAAAAAAGGCTATTGAAGATAAAAATGTCAACATGAAAATACCTATCAAATATCCTAATGTTATAATTTATGATAGTTATTTCAATGGTTATTATTTTGTATGTAGTAAGTTTGGTCATAGAGCAATAGAATGTAGAAACCCTCTAAGAATGAGTACTCATGGAACTATAGAAGGAGTAACAATTCACATTAGTCAAATGGTATGTGTAGGGTGGTTTGTTATAGATGTCATATTTTAGGACACATTTCAAGATTCTATCCTAATAGAGTTAAAAGTTTATCAAGTCAAAATAGGAAGTTTGAAGCTCTTAGAACGCAAGAAAGAAGGAAAATGAATATATGAAAGCTAAAGGTAGTAAAGATAATTCATGACCAGTCTACAAGCTCAAGTGGAATGCATGTTGAGATAGAGCATGCCTCATGTATGAAATCAAGTTATAAATGTTTTTTCTTAGTTCATATTGATAATCAAATGTTTAATGATGAGATCAAGCCTTTAGTGCCAATCAAGCCTAGAAGGAAGTTGAATAATGTTCAGTCTTGTGAGATTATAGAGATCTAGGAATATCCTAAGTTCATGATTTTTTAGTGCCCTATGAAAAGGGGTGGATCCATTAGGCTTCATGGAGACACTCTTCTATCAGTAAAATCATAAGGTTGTAGTCAAAGAAAATTTCATCTTGAGAATATTTTAGGTTACCTGTGTTGCAAACAAGTAGATGAAGATGGATATTATCCATTCATATGTTGGTAGCTATGAGGTTTTGAAGTTTATTAGGAATAATAATGATATATCTAATGTTGATATCAGGTATTGAAGTCAAAGTATATTCAATTGGTATATGAGAGGTAAGCTTTTGATATCTATTTGTATGAGTAGTTGAGCTTGATCTGTGTTAAGAATGGGTATTGGTGTCAAAATGCTTAAAGGAAAATGAGGATGGATTAATAATCCTATTGACTCATGTGTTGATCTATAAATACAAAGGGGGAGTCCCTAATTTTGTATTTGGTTCCAAGATTTGGATATTCTTCAGTCATGTCAAGAAAGGTAAGTGATCTTGAGTTTCTAGTTCATTTAAAAGCAATATGCCTAGTCTAACGGGGATCTTGATAGATCTAAGTTATTTTTCAAGAGAGTTCTTGATTTTATTATAAAAATAGAGGTATACATGTATTTAAGGGGATCATTTGTTTGAGATGATTCATAGATTTTGTTTATTAAATTTTTTGATGGACCAGCTGGGAGAATGACCTAATTAAGAAAATTTTATGAGTGGCTTTCATAATATTTGAATATTTTGTGTCATCTAATGTCTTTGAGAGTTAGTATCAGATCATAAGGATAAAGTGTGATCCTAATAGTTTTAGGTTATCCTTTGTCATTAATGTCAAAAGGGGGAGAAAGATCAGAAAGGGTGAGAAAAGGCAAGCCAAATCTAGGATATGGTTGCCATCAAGAGTGGTTGCCATAGTTTTATGAGTGGGTTTGCCATCAATGATAAAGGGGGAGATTTTATTAGCATTTTCATGTACTTTTTAGTTTTGGTATTGAATTTTTCATTGATGTCAAAGGTTATTTTGAATGTGCATGGTCAAGTAAGCTTTGAGGTATGTGTATAACTTTTTTTGCTAGCATAGTGAGTGTTATTATTATATGAAAGTAGTGATGTGAGTATACTATTTGAAGAGTGTTAATGATATAATTAAGATTATCATGAGTGAATTCAAGTTAGTATGTCAAGTATCAAGTATATTATAAATCCTTGTCATGACCTTGTGATAAGGTATGTGCAACTAGCATGATGAAATGAGTGAGATTCAAAGATGTTATATGCTCTGAAGATCTATGTAAGCATCTCCAAAGATTCTTTGATTGAAATACAAACATCCTTAGTCAAGTTTCATGATGAAAAGAGTGATTTAAAAATATCTTTATTCAAGTTTTGAATATTTTTGTAAGTAGTTTCAAAGATGCTCTGAACAAGATATGAATATCCTTCATCAAGCTCTAAAGATCTGCATAAGTAACTCTGAAGATGCTCTAAGTGAGCCACAAATATGGTCTATTGAATATTCAAATAAAATTTATTTCATAAAGTTTTTTTAGCATACATAAGAGGCCTTAGAGCACATATGATATTTTTAATATGGATCCTATAGGGGTAAGTACTTTTGTCCAAGTTTACAACTAGATTAGTTTTAGACCTTGCTTAGCCTAATGAGGTATCATGAGTTGTTGATAAGACATATGAATAATAATTGATAGTTTTTTAGCATGAGATAAGTTTTTTTTATTTTTTACATGAGGTAATTAAATCTTAGATAGTGGTTATAATGTCGGCTTTAATACCTATTATGACTTGTAGGTTACAAGCCTGTAAAGCAAAGTGAGAGATGGTGGCTAGACAGGGTATCAGGATCAATTTCCAAGGCATGGGTGAGTAGGTGAAAATTTAAAAATTTGATTTAATATGTGTTAAGAATTTTCATGAAGTTTTAGGTCATGGTTTGCAATAAAAAGGCTTGAAAAAGTGTTTCAAGGTTTCTCAAGTACACAAAATAAAGAGTTGTTTACCCAAGAAAGTGTTTCAAGTCATCATTTGAATGTGTAGTATCTACATGAGAACATAATATATTCATGGTATATTTTTAAGGATTTATCTCAAATTTATAATCACTAGTTTTTGGAATGAGGAGCTAAGATTTATGAATGATCGTTAAGACAGGAAGATGGTTTAAACCCTCAAAGAACCCTAACAATGAACTGATATTTAAGATCTTGTTATAAAGTGATTAGAATGGTTTATTATGGATATAAAATTTATTTTATGTCTAATTAAACTCTTTTAGGCACCTCCAAGTGTGATTGGTTTCTTAGGTGAGTGAGCAAACCCTATAAGAAAGGCCTTAGTTCTTAGAGATTTATTGTAGCAGCCAAAGTTCACCAAGTCAAATTTGCTAAATAAATGAATATTAAATAATGGTAATTTTATTAGATGTACATGGTGGTTTTTGATTATTTTATATCCCTAAAGTGTGAAAATTTAGTGACCTAAGTTGGCCAGTCACTAGCAAGCCTAATAAAGAAAAATAGTGTAAAACCCAATTAGTCTGAAAAGGTGGATTTTGATGTGATTTCATGAAAGAGTGATGGATATAAGTGGATAGTGGTGTTTCTTGGGAATTTAATTATCTATCCATTTTTTTAAAAATCTTTTAAGTTAGTTTAATAGGTTTGAACATTGAAGCTAAAATGGCTTGTCTGGCTGAATGGAGTCTATGAGAAAGTCAACAGATTGGTCTGCAAGACCAATAGTTTCCATTAGAGATTATGATATGTTTGTTTGAGTTTGTTATAAGGATGTTATAATATAATTTTCATGCATTAAAATCCCTCAATTATGTTCAATAATGTTTCATAATTTCATGTTTCCTTGACTATGTTTAAAATCCAGTTGGTAATTCTAAGTGGGCTACTTGCAGAGAAGAGTTTGAGCCTATATACCCTAAGTTGAAGAATTTTATGAATTTTTTAATGAACATAAGGTCATGAGGTTTATATATATATATATATATATATATATATATATATATATATATATATATATATATATATAGATATATTCTTTTTTTTTTGGAAAAATTGAGTTTATGTTTTAGTTGTTCAAAACAAATTTTATATGTATACACAAGCCTATTATGAACATTGTTTTGAGAAAGGGTTCAAATGGTGATTAGAAATAAAAGATGTTATGGACCTAAAGTGAATTTATTTAATTTATATTTGAGTTTATTATTAATTTTTATTTATGTGTGTGAATTTTTTAAGTGTTTCAATAAGATCAAAGCGTAACATGTTGCAATGAAGGCCTACTAGGTCTCCATAAGACCTAAAAGAGGAGTAAGGGCTTAAATAAGATATGACCAAACAAAGTGTGATAAAAATATGATTTGATAATGTTATTATAATATTATAAGACCTATTACATGGCTGACCTAATATTTTTTAATTTTATGTCTAACTAAGAAGGATATGATCAAGTGACTTATATAAATACTATGCAATTTTAGGCCTATATGAGTGTGTAGAGAACAAGCAAATGATATAGAACATTGGTGAGTATAATTAGGTCATGAAGACCATAAAAGGTATTTAATTAATATCTAACACATTTTATGCATACAAATATCAATTTCATATGACCTAATTAATCCAAGAATAGGGTTAGTTGAGCGAAGAAGGATAGAGGCTAGTTTGAGAGGGATAGAAGTGAGTGAAGAGTTGAGGAATAAGATCATCATATGCTATATGAGAAATGAATTATTCTAAATTTTATCAAGTGTTATAGGTGGTTGAGTTGGTGTTGATTCATATATGGGGTTGGTTCTTCCTTGTAAGTCAATGCATGCTAAAGCCTAGCTGAGTTGGTGCTTAGCTAGTTAGGGTTGGTGTTTCATGTGAAGTCATTGATTCACTAAACTTGGAATTTATCTTATATTAATTTATTCCATTTGAATCATCAATGGGTTTTCTTCCCCTTGATATTTTCCCATGTATATATTGTGTTCATGTGTTTCATGCTCTTATGGATTGATGTTTATGTTTGCTAAGATGTATATGCTTGTTTAAATGATCTATGTTTGCTTAAGTAAGATTGTTAAAGAAATGTTTGAAGATTGATTCACACCCCTCTTAGTCATTTTTATTCTAACATAATTATCCCTATCAAGGTGTAAACATCAAATCCTAATCATCACATCATATCAAACATCAATCAAAGAAGAAACATGTATACATCATATATTAACATAGATTAAATTAAATGATAATCATATACATATATCAAGAGTCCATGAGTAAAAAAAAACTCTATATATACATCAAAAAATTTATACATCACACAGAATTATACATCTCATATATAAAAAATGAAAGGATAAAATCCAACATGTCCTATCAACTCTTGTTATCTCCCTAAGGCAATGGACTCCCCTAAGGAGATATTGGTCTTGAGATGTCTTGGTGAAAGATATATTTTGGGGTCTAAGCAAAATTCATATGTGAAAGTTTCCATCAACCATGTCTAGGGAAATGGTTGTCCCAATTATTTATGTGAGGTGTATTTCCTATGAGTCCTAGATAAGTGACCAAATATCTAATTGTTATAATCATAGAAGGATGGTGCCCTCTAGCTCTAAGGCACTACATTCCCATATAATCTTAAGTAATATCCATCCTTATCCTTAGCCCATATGGCTTTTTGATATATCCCTAGAAAAAAACATGTTGAGTAAAAATATGTAGATCCAAATCTCACTCCCTATGGATCCTATGAACATTTTCTCGGGCCCTATTTGCATCACCTATCATAGTCACTAGTCCAATGTCTCTCATGGATAATTAACCTTAGATATCCAACATCTAGGAAACCTATCCCCTTAGCATGCCAATATTTTTATCTCTCATAGTGATCAATCCATATTATCTAGTAGTCTCACCATGGGCTCCTATTAGCCCATCCCTCAATCCATCCACCTCTTATTCTAGCCTAGATATCTTTGTCACCTTGGTAGTAATCTCTCTCTATAGTCTCTTAGTGGTGGTCTGGTCCTCAACTAACCTAGTGGAGGTGGAAGGTATTTATATATCCTCTGTACCCACTCCCCTCTATGTCATATTCATTGGCATAAATAGATCATATATTATAGTGATGTGGTCAATATAAATAATCATCTATCAAGGAACCAATCCTATAGACTCAGGTGTATTAATGATCTTAAAAATTTGAGTGCCTACCCACCCATTTGAGGCCTCCACCATAACTTGTCTAGTTTGGCCTCCGTGATGGCCTCCACCCTATCAACCAATATCCTACTCAACATATTGTCCATATCCCTAGCCTCCATCTCCTCCAAAATCAATGATCATGGTGATTAAGTCTCAATTTTAAAACCTTTTAATCCCTTGAGTTGGAAATATTGGATGATCCAACTCTCATCTAAATATGTAGATTACTTAGTAAAATGATTGAAAGGGTGGATCCACTAAATGTGGTTTTCTATAATGTAAAAATTACATCCATAGATGTTGAATGTCACTAGACTCTAATGTGGCTCACTTAAAAAAAGAAACAAATCACACCATTGCAAAAAAATCTAGATTCTATTTGAAACTTTTGTACCTTTGAAACTTTTAAAATTTTAAAAAGTAAAATTTGAAATTGCCATGTAGAAATAGGAATAAGAATGAGGATCATGTCCCCTATATTTTTACTAAATTGACATTGAATGTTATTTTAATCTTATAAGTATTTTAAACTTGTAACTAATTGGGACATTCCCATGTATATGCATTAATTATATGTGAATCTATAATGAATTAAAATTAAAAATGAGTTCACATGAATGTCACATCCCCCCATAATTTGAAAATAATAAATCATGTTATAATTTTAAAAATTATATATTGTCATGAATATAAAATTTTGTTGTTCATGAGGAATTAAATTCTAAAGATAAGCCCATCATGATTCTCCCCTTTTGAGATGAGAGATGTATCCTGTAAGTCAAATATCTCAAAATAAAAGTGAAAACATGTAATCATGTAGTATCATATGAACATTTGAATTGTTACATTATAGTATTGAATATAGAATTGAATTTTAATATGAAACATGTGTTAGATAAATATAGCATTAAATAAAAAAACTAGTATGTGCATGATATTTATCATGTCACAAGAGTAAAAATAGAAAAAATGCATGATATTAATCATGGAACCATAGTAACAAGTAATGAACATACAATAAATGTTACATATTTTTTATATAATGGCATACATAAGGCCCAAAGGCCACATGCAAGAGACATGTGAATACTACATAAACACACATGGCCAAGGCCCACACATAATAACTAATCAAGTCATAACTTATCATGTAGTAATGTAATAATTAGGTATAGATCAAATGGTATTAGGCTACATCAACCATATGTATCATTATCATTGTTAGCAAGTAACATATTCATGTTTATACAATGTAAAGTATTATTAATTAGCAAAACATTTGTTTTATATATAGCTTAGAATTTTACAGATGTTGTGGATAGA
Organism: Torreya grandis; assembly: GCA_037957365.1. Taxonomy (NCBI): domain Eukaryota; kingdom Viridiplantae; phylum Streptophyta; class Pinopsida; order Cupressales; family Taxaceae; genus Torreya; species Torreya grandis. The sequence continues at coordinate 1,061,278 of JARHVA010003667.1, forward strand.
TATAATATGTTGAAGTGTTCATGTAAAATGTAGAGATTCCCTTAGCTTAGAAAGTTTATTAGGTAAAAAGGAATCCCTACATCAAAAAGCCATGTAATAGTATGCCATGTATCATGTTCAAATACCTTATGAAAAGCATTGTGTATTGAGAGATAAAATATGATATATATTTAACATGAAATAAATAAGCTATCAACATAAGATAATTCTTACAAGTCCTAGTCTTGAATTTTTGAAGTATATGATTTTTTAGGGAATTTTTGAAAATTTTGATTTTTTTGAAATATTTAAACTTAATAGAGTGGAAACATTACCAAAAATCAAGGTTTTAAAAATAAAATAAATGGGGGGGGATTCGAACAATCTACAACAAGGTGCTAAAGTATATTATAGCAAGGAGGAGGGCAAGGAAAATGCCTCTAGTTGATTAAATATATGTGATCATGTAAATGCAATTAAAGATACAATATGATATATATGCCATAGTAATGAAGTGGATTGTCATAAATAATGTTCTTTGAAAATGTTTTGGGATGGTTACTTTGGATTATTTGAATCAATTTGAAAATGAGAGAGGGAAAGTGCCTAAAGTGAAAATAAAGCTAAGGTCTAGAATAATGCTTGGATAAGGGAAAAAATAAGTAGAAATGAATTAAAATCAAATAAGTTATGTACAAAGTAAAATTCAAGTATCTAACCAATTATATTTGTAATAAGAGGCATTTATACATAACCCATTGCATGATATAAAGGAAGGACTCATGTGAAGAGTAAATTCCCACACTAGATACTTGTGCATTTGAATAGGAATCATATTTTGTAATGTAACTATCTAAATCACCACTCATATACCATGTAAACATGTATCTTCAAGTGTAACAAGAGAATATGTAATTACATGTACCTGTGGTGAAGCTCTCTAGATAACTATGGTGAAGCTCTCTAAATAACCTATGGTACCTTAGGAGGTGAATACCTATTTTTATGTGCCACTTTATATTTATGAGAATTCACCATGCACTTTTGAAATAACTTATTATGCTCATGTGAAATTGTATCATGCTTATAAATAGATGGAGAAACCGATTCTGTAATATGCCCATTTGTAACTCAATTATGTTCATAAATAGGTGGAGGAATTGATTATATAATATGCTCTTGAATATTTATATAGACTAAAGCATTACCATGTTTCTCAATGTATGTGCCCTCTAATTATTCTATATGAGGATTAAATATCATTGGTTACAAAGGATATTCATATTAGATTTCTATAATTTTAACCACTTGGTTACCATGGATATATTTGATACATTAATGCATTATATAAGGTACCAATCTAAAATTTTATATACAAGGGTGTCCTAATAGCATATCAAATTCCCCCATGCTTGGCATAACTAAGAATGGGATGGTAAATATGAGAGGTTCCACTTGTAAAGGTATCACTATATGCTCATAATTTTCCTATGTATGAACATCAAATGCTTTAACAATTATAGAAGTATCTGATGATACCACAAATATTATAATCCAAATCAAATAAGTAGTAATTTTTATCTTCATGAAGTAGTTTTAAAGTGGGTTTAGGTGTGATTTAGGAACTTATAACTTGTTTAAGATAAAATAAATGGTATATATTTGAGTTTTTCTTTAGGAATCAATGTGGTCTAGATTATCCCTTATGTTCTAACATTTCTTAGAAAATAGATATGAGATATTGTAAAATGGGTCATATTAGTCATTAAAGAATGGGGTCTAAAGTTTTCAAACAAATATAAAATATTAAAATTAATTTCAAATCATTTTGAGACAATTCGATTTTGGATCTAGATTATTTTAACTCTAAAATTGTCATATATAGTTAGTGATATAACAACTCTAGCCTATTCTAGCTTGGAAGCAGTATCATAGTTTGGCCCTAAACTTTCTAGGTAGCTCCCAACTATTATGCAATAGATCTAAAAAAGGTTGAAAGATAATTCTATGTGACCATATAACATGCCAACAATTTATAAACATCAAATGGTCATAGTACTCTATTTTTTAAAACTAAACAAGTGATGATAGGCCTCTACCAAGGAAAATCAAGTGATTGGATGTTGATAGTTATAAATATTTAGAAAAAAGAGTAAAATCTTGAAGAAGTCAAATCCATTTCATACTCTCCCATGCCGATCCCCTAGATAGTTGAGATGAATAATATTATAATATTAATAGGATTCTTGAATAAGACACTCTCCCATGTTTTGTTCTTAAACAAATGGGATAAATAGTAGTATTTGAAATGATTCAAAAGGTGCAATGTTTTCCCATGCCTATCTTTTGAAAAATGGGATAATTATTTAAAAAAAATTAGGATTTAAATTATAAATAAAACTTATCATGAGAATAGGTAAACAATTCTATATAATTGGAAGATTGACTAAGCAGACTAAGAGTGATGTATTATAAATATAATTTTCAAACACTAGATGTAAGTTAATTTTTTAACAACATAATTATGAATATAATATAGCTTTGAGTTTCCATGTATTTTTGGTAGCATATTTATGATTAGTTTCAATTCCAATCTAAGGTAGGATCAAGGGCCCACTCACCTAAGGAGGAGGAACATTTCATTGGTATTTCTTAGAATGGATTTGTTTTTGTCACTCAATATTTTATTTCCAATAAAATTATTGTTTAACATGTAGGAAGTATGTATGTGTATGTGTCTATTTATTTAATTTAATGTAATTTTATGTCATATTTATTGTTTCTTCTTTTTTTTAACTTGGTTGAAATAGGAATACATGTTTGATTTACTTTCAAAAATCAGAGTATGTTAGTTTAGTAGTTAAATTTCATTTTTGGTTCTAGGAAAAGAATTGTTAAGAGAATATCTCCTTTTTTCCTATTGCGTAAAACCTTGGGCACTACATTAGATTGAAAATTATTGAATCTAAGTGAAGGATTAATGAAACTTGTCACTTTTTAGTGCCATTACCAAGGACATATTAGGTGTCATTAGGGAATAGTCATTGAACTAAGTCTTATGAGATAACTTATAGTATGTTTCCATTCAAAAATTATATTTTTTTACTCTATTAATAATAATAAAAGTATTTGTAAGTGATAATAGAAAACTTTTTGAGATATTTATAGTAAGTGGAACTAGAATCTCTCATAATGCTTCAATTTAGATAAAATATTAGTCTAATAGTATTTAAGGAGTAGTATTTAAAATTAAAAACAAAAACAATAGTTGATGATTAGGAAAAGAGACTCAAAAGGGATATTTATTAGACAAACCCCTTAAAACCAAGCCATAGGTAATGAAGAGTCATCAAACAAGGTTGACCAAGAAGAATCCTTAGAGGAAGAACCAATATTATCATCACACAAATTCTTGGGATTTCCTTCCAAATAAAACATGGGATATGTAGAAGATATTGTGGTCATCAAGAAAGAACCTTTACTTATCCCATGGTGTTAAACCCAAATGAGGAATCCCTTATGAATAATATATCCCCATCCATATTACCTACCTTTATGATTATATCTTTAGAAGACCCTGGTCAGTTATTTTTTGAGTTCAAAGTAAATTATCAAACATATGATTATATAATTAATAACTAAAAACTAAAATTATTCCCCTTTACGCTTAAATATTTAGCCATGTTTTGGTACATGGGATTAGAACCCAAATCCATCCACTCTTGGGCTAAAATGGAAACAAAATTTTATAGACAAATATCAAGATGATTGTAGGGTTTGAGACCATAAAGAATAACTCTTTAGGATGAAATAAAAGGAGGATGAAATCCTAGAAGATTATCTTGATCAATTCCTCTTTATCCATTGACGATGCAGAACTAGGTTAAACTAAGAGTTAAGCAAGACAATATTTTTGAGATCACTAGATAATTAATCTTGAGATATTTTGGACTTTATAAGGAAAGGATATGTAAACAATATTGTAGTCTTAAATATCATTGATCTTTGTAGGAACTACTCATGAATTAGGCTTAAAATTCAAAATAATAAATAAAGGAAAGGAAATAGTGAGATGAGTCAACTCATGGAGGAATTTTATAATTTAAAAATAGACATCTTGGTGAATTTTAACACTACATTGGATGGGACTCAATCAAAATCTAGGACTAGTGAATTTCTAGCTATATATTATCCTAGATGTAGAGAAAAACATGCACTTTATGACTATCCTCTTGTAAATAAGTGTTTGTCACATTGATGAGAAATACCATTCCACTATCTAATGTGAGTCAATCCTAAAAATAAAAAATCACATGAAGAAAAAAACCCAACAAGAAAAAGAGCTTAACTACATAGGACAAATATAAGGGGGAAACTTCTCTCTTCATTAATATCCCAACAAGTTTGTTCCTCATGCTCCTTGGAATACTAATAAGTATGTTGTACTATGACTTGATACACAAAAATGGGCACTATATACCCCAAAAAATGGAATAACAAACCATTATCCAACCCCCAATGGGATAGCCAATCCCAATACCCATGGATACCTCAATAGTTTCAATAATAGTGGATTCCTTAGCCAAACTATAGTCAATAATTATAAGGCCAAAGAATAATACAAAACCAACATCAAGCCTTGATGCCTAGTCCTTTACATACCACTCAACAAACACAATTATATTAAGTAAACTAGTTACAATTACCTACTCATCCTATGTCAAACCCAAATAAATTAGACAAGGAGCTCCTATATATAATGCAGAATCAGAAAAATACAACATTACTTAATGTTATTATTTGTGAGAATATTTAATTTTTTTCAAGAAAAACATTACTAAAACCTTTTTTCCCCACTATTTTTGAATTATAAAATGAAAAATAAGCATAGGTTTTTCCTAAAAACAATTACAAAATGATAACCCACAAATCAAAAATCTTGTTAGTTCCCCACCAATCTCATTATTAGAAATATTGAAGGAGAAAATAACATGGTATGAAACACTCCATAAACTCAAAATGATCTCATCTAGGAACTTAAATGCTTGAGCATTAGAGTTCCACTCTTACATGCCATCCAATATGTCCCTGAGCTTAATATAACCATTAAGGAATTGTGCATAAAACTTCCATGATGAAAAAAATAATACCCCAAAACCATCCAAGTTAAAAGTAAATTATTTTGGTGGGAAGAATTATTTCACCTAAATATGGAGACCCAATCAGCCCAAGGGTAATAATACCAATTGGAAAAAATAGAATACCAAATGTCCTAATATATTTAGGTGATGCCATTAACATTATGATTGTTGACACGATAAAAAAAAATCCCTAACCAATGTGCAACCAACTTATACATTATTATAAATGGTTGATCAGTCTATTGTTAAACCAAAAGGCATCATTGAAGGTGTTTCAATCACCATGTAAACTTGGGAATATCATGTGGGATTCATGATACTTCAGCCATGAACCCAAAATAATGGATATCCACTAATATTAGGAATGGCTTGGCTTTCTATAGCTACTAATTTCATATATTATAGATCAAGGGACATGACAATCTCAAATGGGTTTAATGCTAATAAAATATCTTTGTAACCACTTGCAAAACCTTCCTCTCACTCTCATAATAATTTTTGGGTGGATAAGCTTGATGAAACTAAAAATGAAGTAATTATTTATTCCTAAGTAGTTATCATAGTTTATAAACATATGAATTAATTAGGATAATATTATGAGTAAGGAAATGATCAACAAATAAGTTTTTAGCAAGCCATTGTCAATAGAGCATAATACCATTAGCTGCATTATTTAACATATTTTCACTACCCCTTTACAAAGGTCATCCCCACTAGTTAGATGTTTTTCAAAGATAATAAATTTCCACATGTTTCAACACCACTCTTGTCCACTAAAATCATTTATGAGTAAATTTTCAAAAATTAACATCTACCCTAAAACCAAGTAACTTACAATCCATTCGATAAAAACATTGAACATCAAAAATTGGTTAATTAATGAGTAATATTCCAAATTTTTCACATTTATAAACTCACATTCAAAAAAATTACATGGGTCTATAGTGATATGAGATGAATTCATCCTGACATCTTCACGCATCACATTTATACCAGAAATATGAGACTTGTAAGATAACTTCAATAAAGAATAAATTTTGAAATCAAAGATATTTTTAAAATTGAAATTGATAAATTATTATAGGTAGGATTCATATATCACATTTAAAATAGTTAGTGGGTTTATTAATTAGTTATAGTTCCCAAGAATAAAATAGATTGGATAATTTATGTAGATTATAAACAAATTAAAAAACAATGTGGATAGATTTTTTTTCTATCATTCATTGATCAAGTTTTGGATAATTTAGCTACCAAAAAAATGTTTTTATTTCCTATATGTTTTTAGTGGATATAAATAGATATAGGTAGCACTATAATACCAAGACAAGACTAAATTTACCTATCCCTGGGGCACATTTACATATAGAGTCTTACCTTTTGGATTATGTAATGCACCCACTACCTTTTAATGTGTAGTGTTGGCCATATTTATTGAGCTAACAAATGATTGTGTTGAAGTGTATATGGATGATTTTATAATACATAGAAGTAATTTTTATGAGGCTCTCCAAAACATATAAAAATTTATCATTAGATGTGAGAAACATTAGTTGTCTCTAAAACATGATAAATTCCCAATAATGATGGACCAAGGTATTATCCTAAGACATCATATATCCTCTAAAGGATAGTCAATGGATTTATCCATTAGTTATATTACCAAAGAAGAATATAAAAATGAAATTTTTTATAAATTTAAGGATAGCTTAACAAATTAACATGGAGAGATTATTTTCCCCTACCATTCATTGATTAGGTTTTGGATAATTTGGCTAGGAAGAAATATATTTCTTTTATAGATGGTTTTAGTAAATACAACCAAATATAGATAGACCCAAAAGACTAAGAAAATATTACTTATTCCTATCCTTAGGTCGCATTTACATATAGAGTCTTATCTTTTGGATTGTCTAATGCATATGTTAGCTTTCAACATGAAATATTGGGCATCTTTGTTGAACTAACAAATGATTGTGTGGAAGTGTATATGGATGATTTCATAATGCATAGAATCTATTTTGTTGAGGCTCTCCAAAACTTATAAAAAGTACACATTAGATGTGAGGAAAATTAGTTGTCTCTAAACCATGAGAAATGCTTGGTAATGGAGGACCAAGATATTGTCTTAGGACATCATATATCAAAGTAGACCCTATAAATATTGTGTTAATTACACAACTTCCTCCACCTAAAAATCATACCAATGTAAGAAGTTTCCTAGGACATGTTGGTTATTATAGGATTTTATTGAGGACTTTGGCAAGATTTCAACACAAATATTTTATTTACTTGTTAAAAAACTATGATTTCATATAGACATATAAATTTTATCAATCCTTTGATATAATAAAAGAAAATATCATTTCTACCCTTGTATTAATAGGCCAAACTAAGACTTCTTTTTATATCCAAACTAATGCCTCCAATGAAGTAATAGGAGTTGTTCTTGGTCAAAAATAAGAAAGGGGAGGGATGTATGTTATCCACTACATCAGTAAAAATATGGTGCCAACTTAGAGAAATTACACAACCATTGAAAAGAGTTCCTTATTTCTATTTTCACTATAAACAAATTTTGTCATTATATTATTGGTTATGAATTAATAGTGTATATAGAACATTTAGTTATTATATATATATATATATATATATATATAATGAATAAACATGTAGTTGGTGGCAAAATTCTTAGATGGTTATTACTCTTACATTATTTTAATGTAATTATAGTTGACAAGCATGGAAAGGCTAATTGGTTGAATATTTCCTATCAAGGCTGACTATTTTAGGAGATGATAAACCAAATGAATATGATTTTCTAGATAAGAATTTTTTTGTAACTTCAACAAACTCACCATGGTTTGTAGATATGGGTAACCATTTTTCCATAGGGAAATTTCCATCTATTTTCACAAATAAATAAAATAAATGCCTTGTTAAGGACATTTTAATGTTTAAATGGCTCAATGGGGTTTTATATAAAGGTGTACCTAACTTATTGTTACATATATGTGTATGAAAGGATGATATTTATGACATACTATAGGCTTGTCATGATGAACCAATAGGAGATAATTATTCAGCCCAAAGGACCATTAAAAAAGTCTCAGGTGTTAGGTAGTATTGGACATCACTACACATGGATGTGAATAATTATGTGAGGCAATGTGATCAATGTTAAAGGATGGGAAAACATACACTTTCCAATTAAATGCCTCTCCATGATTAAGTGGTGTTGGAACATTTTGATAAATAGGGGTTGGCTTTCATTGGACTAATTTATCCAATATCATAAGTAAAATAATATATTTGGTGTGCATAGGTTATGTGACCAAATGGGATGAGGCACAAGCCTTACAATCTACTCTAAATGAGAAAGTTTTTTATTTATTATATAATAAAAAAATAGAGATTTGGGGCACCTAAATCCATTATTTTATATCAAAGGACATAGTTCACATCTATTATGATAAAGGCATTCATTGAGTAGTATCAGATCAGACATAGTAAATCTTCCCCTACCATCCTCAAATAAAAAGTCAAGTGGAAGTCACTAATATAAAGTTGGAAAATATCTTGACTAAAATAGTAGCCAATAGAAAGAAATATTGGGTGTAAAAACTACAAAGAATATTATGGGAATATAATAAAACATGGAAATAAACCACTAGGTTCACTCCATATGAGTGAGTCTTTAGTAAAATTCCAATGCTTCCCATTGAATTTGAATGATAGTCTTTGAGGATAGCAACGGAAGTGGGAATTGATTTGAAAAAATAATAACGTGATAGGATTCTACAAATAAATAAATTAGAATAAATGAGGTTGGAATCATTTCATAAAACAAAATTTATCTAACATCAACATAATAAATGGCATGATTGTCATATCCAAGAAAGTAACTTTTAAACTAGGAATTGGTCCTTGTTTTTCAATTCCAAGTACAAGGACTTCAAATGGAAGCTTCACACTTGTTGGATGGGACCATATCATATATAAGAGATGTTTTAAAATAGGTATTTCCATTTCTACCCATTGATGGGGATTAAAAAAATTGGTGAATGGTCATAGGTTATGCCTATATAAATCAAGCTACCAAAAATAATTCACTAACCAAATCTTATCATACCTAGAGTTATGTTGTGTGAAGGAGGTTCCTCCTCCATCACAGTAAGTCCCTGAGTGGAGATTAAAGGTTTTGAATAAATGGATAGGGTTAAAAACCATAAATCATGATCACTTTCCCCATACATTAAAAAAAATGAGTTAAAAACTAGAAATGGTGACTCCTTTTTGTTCAAATGAGTAATTTTTTGTAACTAAAACTTATTTTTGTAGAAATAATATAGGCCTAACTAAGTAAATGATTGAAAATTTGGGCATGATGGACACATGTACAACCAAAAAGATTTCAAATATATAATCCATCATTTTACTCTTTTACATTTATAGCTTTACTTAATTGCAACAAATCTAGTTTCAAACTAATTCATAAAAGAAGGGGGAAATAGAAACATTCAACATCACATGGCATGCTTAAAATGGGAACTATGCCATGATGTTAATGACCCAAAAAAGTGGTTAATCATTCAAAAATATTGAAAGGTTAAAAATAAAATAAAATTCACATGGAATGAAGTGATGGTGAAGTGTGGTGAACTAAATACAAAGCATACTATGTGACTTCAATATAACCATGATAATTATATATAAATCTATTTCAATCAAATCTTGCATTCTCTCAAACATATAACATTACTTCATTCTCTACCATCCTCACTATTAAAAATTTTCCTTTATGCTTTGCATTTAGAACTTATGAAAATTGAAGCATTTATTTTGTTGATGAACCTGAAAACATATGGGAATAAAGAATAAATTTGATCCAAAATTTTTTTAGAATCTAGTGAAAAATGCAATTATTGCTCAAATTTTTAAATATATAGGGTGGTTCAAGTTTATTAATAATTTTGAGGGATTTTGTGAGACTGTTTCTTAAGAATTTTCATAAAATCTTAATGGACACTCCATAATGTAGAATTTGAGGATTAAGGTAAGTCCTACCATTAAAATTAAAATTTATGGTATTCTAGATGAGGGGGGAAACTTTGTAAACTCTAGAATTCCCTATAAAACTAATTAAGATTGTCTATAAAGAAGGGGAACCGACCCCTAAATTACATGATAACAAAAATGAGAAAGTGAAGGGATTGTTATAGATAATATTTTAGAGCTGTGATAAACAGTAATCTTATGGATAATAAAATATTTCACATGTGTTGGTTAGTATGTAACTATATTAGGGCCTAAAATGAAAATGTTGAATCATCTTAGGTATGGTGTAGAACATGTTAAATAAAAAGTTAATTTACCCAATTTTTTGTATTCTTCCATAAAATATATATGTAATAAGTTTACATAAGAAACATGGCCCCTCATGTATCATGGAATAATTTAATTTTTTGTAAGCATCATTTCTTTAATAAACCAAAAGGGGAAGAAAATGGCATGGATTTTTGGCAAATAAGCATAGGAAAAATGGGTGTTCCTCAAAACCCTCACCCGTTGCATAATCCCTTGTCTTTAAAAGAAGGGTTAGAATAAATTCATAAATAAAAATAACTCCATAAAATAGACCTAAAATAAAACATATCCCAAAGTTATAATCTATATCTAGAACTATGAGTATAGAGGTCCTTAACTTTGACTTTGGGAAATTGAGAGTAGAAAAACTATATAATAAAAAAGTGAAGAATCCTCTCCATAGAATAATTATGAGAATAATAATTTTCTTCTCATTACATGGGGAATCTGAAGAAGAATGTGTTATATCTAATATTATGCACACCATGCATCAAACTAGTGTTACCTCTATAGACACTCCACCCATAATTACCCATGAATAAGGATTCAATGAAGATGTTGAACCACGTAAATTACCTCTACCAAAGGAGATCAAATTTTACAAGGGTAAAACACCCATGTAGCCAGAAGAAGAAGGGAAACCTAGTAGTCCTATTAAAGTAGAGGCACAAACCCTTCTGGTACTAGCTTTGTCTAAAGTTGAACTTTCTTTACAAATGTAAAAACAATTAATAGATTCCATAAAAAAAATCCTCAAAGGGAGAGATAATACTATCATATCCATGAAATATAAACTTAAAGAAGAAAAACTAAAATTTATTACATATGAGGATAAAATAAAAAAGTTGAATGAGGAATTAGGGAAAACTAGGCAACATGCAATAGTGTCTTTTCAAGAGAAAGAGATCAAGATATAATCTTTAGAAAATAATCTTAAATAAAAATAAAATACTAAAAATTTGGTATCACAAAACTTTAAAAATTACATTGTTGCTTTTCATAAAATTATTACATAAGAAAGTGCAAAAATTAAGGAGTTATATATGTAAACTAAATAGCTGGTATGACTTCAAAAAAAGAAGATAAGATGGTGTAAACTGATTTTGTCTTTCCATAAGTAATAGTGAAAAGAGGTTTCAAATCATGGATAAATAAATGTTTAGTATTTGAAAACTTTGAGGAAAAAAATAAAAAGTTGAAGGAAGAGCTTAAGGAACCAAACGAACAAACTAAGGTGCTTGAAGGTAGATTGAATACAGCTTATCAAATTAGGGAATCTCTCCTTGCATGTAGGAAACCTTCTCATTTTTATTCTCTATTCATAAGATAAAAGTTCCTCAAGTGGAAATCATCCATGATATAATGTAGGAAACCACATGAATTTGATGATAAAAATAATTTATGGAGGCATACATGAATAGAAACATTCAACTGCATAGTTCATTATGTGAATTATTTTTCCATAAATTCCTCCTTGGACACCTAAAAAAGTTTATGATTAATCTATTTATTGTATAATCCCAAATCAAATCATACATTTCATTATTGTAGAACCAATAGGCATGGAATGATAAGATGAAATAATTTTATGTTCAAGAATCAAGCATAGGCCTCATGATGAGGCATGAGTATCTAGTTCCAAACCATTTTGTTGTAGCTTTTATATAAAATATTTACATTCTTGATCTGAAATAAAAAATTTATTGTAAATTTGATATAATTCATAGATGAATTCAAAACATATATAGTGAGTACATTTAATTCAATATTTTTAGCTTGTAGTAAAAACTAGGATGGTATCCTTGATGTCTTCAAGAAAAAGGAAGTAATTTCCACAAAAAATAAGGTGGCCACTTAAGAAGGAAAAGACCCTTGTTAAAATGATAGCTTAGCTAAAAAATGAATAGGTCAGGATGAGATAAATGCCTCCTTTTCTTTTGATACTTCTCCTTGTATAGATCATGGATGGGGAACAATGCCTATAACACTTTGAGAAATGGAAGGATAAATTAGAAGACAAAGGACATGTTGATATCAATAGATATAGTTGGATAAAATATACAAAAGAATAAAATTGTAGTACACTCCTAGATACCCAAAATTTGTAAAGAGAGGCAATATGGAAGAGGACCTACAATATATTAAGTGTGGGGGAGATGATGAGATCACAAATTTTCTCATCCAAAGCCAAAAAGTGACACTTATTCTCCTCCATGAACTAGTTTTAAAGTGGATTTATGTGTGATTTATGAACTTATAACTTGTTTAAGGTAAAATATAAGATATATATTTGTGGTGTACTTTAGGAATCAATGTTGTTTAGATTGTCCCCTATGTTCTATCATTTCTTGGAAAATAGGTGATATATTGCAAAATAGGTCATAAAACTCATTAAATTATGGAGGCTAGAGTTTTAAAATAGATATCTAGCAACAAGATTAATTTCATAGAATTTTGAGACACTTTGGGTTTGGCTCTAGACTATTTTGACTCTAAAATTATCATACAGAGTTAGTGTTAGAATAACTCTGAACTATTCTGGCTTGGAATTTATATGAGAATTTGGTGTTAGATTATTCCATATAGATCCTGACTATTATATAGTAGCTCCAAAATAGGTGTAAATATAATTTTACAAGACCACATGACAATGATTCATAAACATAAAATGGTCATAGTAATCTATTTTTTAAAACTAAACAAGTGGTGTTAGGACTCTACCCAGGAAATGTAAGTTATTAGATGTTGATAGTTGTAAATATTTAACAAAAAGAAGTAAAATCTTGAAGAATTTAAATCCATTTAGTACTCTCCCACACCTGTCCCTTATACATATGGGATAAGTAATAGTATAATATTAATAGGAGCCTTTAATAAAACAATTTCCCATGTTTTGTTCTTAAACAAATGGGATGAGTAGTAGTATTTGAATAGGAGTCTTTAAATTCAATATTTTCCCATAGCTTTTTTTTACAAATGGTATAAGTAGTTAAATTTTGTTAGAATTTTAGTTAGAAATAAAACATCCTATGACAATAGGTAAAAACTTCTATATTCTTAGAATATTGACTAAGTAGACTGAGAGTGATGTATTATAGACATAAGTTTTGAACACTTAGATGTAAGTTGATTTTTGAACAACATAAACTTGAATACACTATAACTTTGAGTTCCAAAGTATTTTTGGTAGCATCTTTATGATTAATTTCAATCCCGATCCAAGGGAGGAGCAATGGCCCTCTCACCCAAGGAGGAATGTTTCATTATTATTTCTTAAAATAGATTTATTTTTTTCACTAAATATTTTATTTCTAATAATATTATTGTTTAATCTATAATAAGTGTGTATGTGTATGTGTCTAGTTGTTTAACTGGCATAATGCCAAGTTTACCTTTTATTATTTTTTTTCACTTGGTTGAAATAGGAATACATGTTTGATTTTCTTTAAATCAATTAAGTTGGATTAGTATTTAAATTTCATTTCCAAGTTCATTTCCAAATATAGTAAAATAATTTTTAAGAGAATATATATTTTTCCCCTATTACATATGACTTTGGACACCACCCTAAATTGAAAATTATTAAATCAAAGTGAAGGATTAAAAACACTTATCAGTATCCTATAAATTTAGTTATGTATAACTAGGAGATTATAGAATTGCTATGGTGCAAACATTGTCATTTGATGCATTTTCTATCATAACACTATGTATGGATTGATTTTCAACATATGCTTGAATAAATAGTACATGTCTATATGAATCATCATTAATAACTTTACTATCATCAAATGTAGTCATAGGACATGATTCTTGTTTGTTTTTAACTATACCAATGATTTTATCAAGTATATTCCCATATTTATAATGAGGATGATGAGAATTATATGTGTAATGTACTAAAAAATTATCCTTGGTATTTATTGTTACATGATTTGGAAAAATATCTTTGTACATATTGATCTTTGAATTTTCATTTGGTTGTCATTTAGCCTCTTCACTAGGTGTGCCAATATCAATAATATTATCATCAATGAGGTCTTGAATATTGTTCTTGAGATTGAAACATATATTTGTGGAATGTATAATACATCAATGGTAATCACAATATGCATTGCTATCAAAGCATTTAGATTATGGTATAGACATGCCCACTTATATTGGTGGAAGAAGAGTGATGATATTGTATTCAAGTATATTTTTCAAAAATATATGAGGTGATTTTAACCTTGAGAATTTCCTCCTTGGTTGAGCTTGTAATTGAAGATTTTGTGTTGGTTTTGAAATAACATTAATTATTATTTTAGCTTTATTTTTTATTTCACTAGGATTGTTCTTATAATTTTCCTTACTTTGAAACTTGAAATTTGAATTATAAATGGAATATAAAGCATACTTTAGCTTTTTTAAATTAAGTAATTTGAATTTGTGTTCTTTGACTATATGGCACAACTCATCAAAATATATATGAACTTATCAAACGCAATTGACTCTTGAAGTGGAGATAGTAAAATTTGAGTGAAGATATATTGTATCTCATTATAAATTATTTTATTTGTGTTTTTTATAGCACATTCTTGTATCTTAGAACATATTCTTTGATTGTTACAATGGACCCTTGTTTGAGATTTACAATTTGAGCATATGATATTTTTTCACCAATGTTGATATAAAAATGTGTTAAAAAATAGTTTTCCAACGGATTAAAATACTTTAATAATTAAAGAGGAAGATCATAAAACCATCTATGAACATATTCTTTGAGACTTATTAGACAAATCTTTGTTAACAATTTGTCATTATCTACATAGACTAGACAAGTTCCATAGAATGCATGAAAATGTTATTCAATATCACCTTTGCCTTCATATAAAAGAAACTTGGGATACACAAATATAACTAGTAATGGATAAGATGCAATTTTAGGTGCAAAAGGCTTATTTAAAAAGGAACATGAATCCATGGAGGGGCTAGCATGAGAAAGAGTTTGTTTAATTTGAGATAACTTGGCTTATCAGATAAGAATTTTTTGCTCAAGAGTAGTATTTGTAGAGGATATTGGAGGAGTATAATTATCATGAGTAGGCATAGGCATGGATATTTTTTGAAAATTGAGTAATGTTTAAAAACTAAAGGATGATGTTATGGAAGTAACTAGAGGTGTGGAAATAGGAATGGATACACTAGCAGAAGTAACAATATTAGAAGATCTACATTGATATCCTTTATATTGTTCATATCTAGAAACATATAAGGAGTCAACCTCCTCTAGATGTCCATGAATATATTCCATAAATTTTTATTCATCGGTCTCATTAGACTTTTCTTGAGTGTTGGGTTTTAAAATCAAAGCCATAATGCACCCTTGAAGAGGGAGTGAAGAAAGCAATGGAATATCCTTTCAATTTGTAGATTTAATCCCATGTATAACATATTATTTATCTTCTTATGAAGTCATTTTAGATTTGAAGCTATTGGAGAAGACTAATGACATGATATAGTAGTGAAATCATCATAAATGGGAAGGTCATGATATTGGGCTTTGTTTAGTATAACTTCCTTGTTAATTTGACATTAGATCCATATAAAAACATAATAAATAGTATGTTGAAAAAAAATACAAGATGTAATAATGAATTACATAATGCTATGTAACATATGAAATAAACATTCATTTGTTGATCCCATTATGAATATAATACAAGTAAAAATCATGGTATAAAGGTGATCTAGGTAAGAGTTTGAATGATTGTGTGAGATCTAAAATATACTTGCTCATTCATATAGTGGTTTCAGCCCAATGTTTCAGGGCACTAATTATAGAATAAAAGTTATTCCTATATCCCACTATTCCCTCTCTCACATTATATTGAGAGTAATTTCCCTGAGGGATATGCTCCTTTCAAGTGTACCATAAATCAAATGGCTAAAATATCCTTATTATGGTATAAACAAGGGATCTTATGTGTTTATAATATATCATGAAGTATGGTGAAACTAAAATCCATGTTTTGTATTTTAAAATGGTTTGAGTATTGGATAGGTACCCCTTACACCATAGTGTCCATAAAATAATTCATCTCTTATCTTGTAATGACAAGACAATAAATTTGTGTATAAAGATCAATAAATTTCAACCTGACGTCGAAAGAAAATTTCATATTTATTTATGGTGAAAAGACAATTCCTTTAGTATCAAATTAAATCTAAAGTCAAAGAAGATTTACTTTTGGTGTTAGATTTATATCTGAAGTAGAATTTTATTTTATTTTAGTGTCATTAATTTTTAGAAATTTGTATGAAATATTAGGACTAGCAAACAAAAATAAATGTTCTAAATACAGTAGGGTCCACCAAAATGTTTATATGTTTATTTTGATATAATAATTAAATTTTATAAATAAATAAACTATTGAAAAATTATTTAGGTTATATAATATGTGTAATCTAAATATACAATTTAATAGTTTTTAGATTTTGAAATGAGTTATAAATAGTAAATTGACAAATAGTTGTGCAAACCTAGCTTGAATTGATTTTTTCTTGAGTGTGTAAGCTAATTGTTGATGAAAATTGGCTATGATGTTCCCTAAAATATGTTACATTTAAAGATAGGGCCACATTATGGTGGAATCCTGATTGACCATGTGACTAATTTTTTTTGTATGGATGCCTATGGTTGTCTAAGAGGGTTTATTAATTATCTGCATATGTTGATGTTCTAGATGGAAGACCTATAAAATACAAACCCTAGATTTTGCACATAAAAAAATAGATATTAAATTCTAAAAGGGGGAATAAGGATATGGTAATAGTTGAGAAAATATCCTAAAACCCTACATAATTTAAGTGCTTCCACATAGTCTATAAGGGCATTGGGCCAAGTAGTTATCCCTCCTAAAGTGAGTGTGTGAATCTTGATATTTGTCATATAAGTTCAAATATATAGATTGACTTGAATACTTGATAAGGATTTCCCATAACCGCTAAAAAATCAATTTCAATTTTGGCCTATGGCTATTAGAATAAATCAAAATTTAAATTGGAAATATTAGTGTTCTTTTGCTCAATATGCAATATGATTACTAAATGATTCTTTGAGAGGCCTTGATGTGCTTATATAGAGGAATATTTGAAATATTTCCATTAAATTACCATGCTAAAAGTGTTGTATGGGTAATACGAAATGTCCCAAATTTTAAAAGTTATTGTTGGAGTGTGGGGGACAAGGTTGCACTAGTGGACAAGGTCGAGTTGTAGCCTTGTTTGACTAGTGTAGTCTTATCCTAGAAGGGTAGAGACTAATCGAATTAGATTGATAGGAAATTATAAATATAATAGGGAAGATTCAATGATGTTTTTAATGATTTAAAGGTAGTAAATGGAATAGTGAATGCTTTCATAGAGATTTTAGGTCAACAGATTGGTAAATAGGCCAATCACTAAATGATTAAATTTGAGTATCTACACTATGATCTTGAATGGGTCCAAAAATACTCTTTGTACTATTATTTTGAGTGGGTGTCATAACTATATGTTCATGGTTCTCTTAAATATGTGTCATAACCAACTATGGTGGTGGTGGGGGCAAATGAAGAGTTACTATTGACTATAGAGGGTACTCATATTGAATGCCTTAAACTTTTAAATGCCTTAAACTTTGACCACTTAATTAAAATGTATTTATATAATTCATATATACACTTTATATGGTACTATGCAAATATTTTATATCCAAGGGAATCCTAATAACATATTAAATACTGGCATGTTTAGTAATACTAGAAATGGAGTTGTCATTATTTTTGAACCAACTTGGAGAGCTAGCACTATCTACCCCAAAGTATATGGTGCATGGCCATCAAATGCTTTAACTACTCTTTATGTAGCTTATAAATCTTGATCTGTGTATATGATACTATGAAGTATCATTTGACATGCATTTTTCTTGACCCATTGTCAATCAAAACATTGTGTATAGGTTTATTTTTAATAAACACTCTAACAAAGAGTGCATGATTATTTGAGTCATCATCATTGATTTATCTATCATCAAATCTGATTAAATGGCATTGTGTAGTTGTAAATATACATATACCAATAATTCCATCTATTGGATGACCATACACTTTACAAGGATGCACATTGTATACATGATGTACTTCTAAATTATCTATATTCTCTATTGTACCATGATTTGGAAAAGGATTACTAAATTTTTTCAGTTTTGTATTATCATTTTATTTTGGTCTGGTTTATTCTATAGATTTGTTTAACTCAATAATATTACCATTGATTTAATATATTATATCTTATGCCTTTGTAGACACAAAAATTAACATTTAAGCTAAAATCATTCACTTTTGATCATATTTTTGACACATTTATCTCATGACATAATCATTCACTTTTATTTCACTTTATGCATGGTGACTTACTCCTTCAAACATACTAAATCACTTCAGAATGTCTCCATCTACCTTTATTATTAGCCCAGGGTCATGATCATATTAATTCATACCCTTAGCTTAGATTTTATTTCCCTTAGAATAGTATTACCCCATTAGGATAATAATGTACCCAATTGTTGTCCACCTCTAACCAAATTTGTCTTCCTACCAACTAATAAATATTTTCCAAAATTCAAAGTTATGTAAGGGTCAGCCCATAAGTTTTATAAATCCTCATATTAATTACTTCCAAAAATACTATTATATAAGTACATTTAAAACCATTTTTCATATAAGAGGCTTCCACACATAAACTCACTAGAATTTTAATTGCACATTGAGAGAAAATTCCTTATTTATCCTAGTTTTGGTCAAATACAACCCTAGTATCCCTAAGTTAAAGTGTGAATACACCTCTAAGGTCACAAGTAATGATTTAATCACTTAATCACACCAGGAGTGCAACAACATCTAGTATTTTATACTAAATTCACACACACCACCATAACATAGGAGAACTGCATGGAGTTTGATCCCTCTTTGTAGTATTGGTATGTAGGTAGCACCTAACACAGGGGGTGTTGAGGTCAAGCACAAATTCAACTACCAACCCATTTTTACTCCATGATTTCATATTTTCATATTGTCTATTAAGATAGGGTTTTCAAGTGGGAAAATAGTTACAAAGTTGTCAAAAAATTGAATTAGAAGCTCCTGCATGGTTTGTATAATAAAAATAGGAAGGTGTACAGAACCCATAAATATTAGGATCTTGATCTTCCATTAGAAACCTTTAAACCCTAGGGAAAATAATGCCCTCCATTATTGTCTCATCATAGTGTTCTTGTCTAGGCACTTTATCATCACCTATTCCCAATCTACACATAGTGAACATAATTAGCATGTTAATCTTAGATCCAAAATTATCTTACATCTCAGTTTTTTAGCTAAGTTTATATTTCTCTCTTGCTTTTTCCACATTTAGTAAGTTTCAAAATTTAGAAATTTTCAAATCAATTTGTGTCATTTATTACATATCTATATCATTCTTAATTTACACAATATTTTTTCTAATTAGGGTTTAACCTTCACCTAGTTCCCCAATTTTGATGAAATATATTGGTGAACCTGTTTATTGATTAAATATTACAATACCCTAACCATAGATGTTTTTATGGTTTTTATCCTTATTCCTAATATTTCCATTTGTTGTCCTAGGGTTTTAAGATCAGATAAAATATTTAACAACATCAATGTTTCAAACTTTATTTTCATCTTATATGCAATCTAATAAAGTTACTTATATTCCTCTTAGATGAAGTGCTAGATTAAGTGGTATTCTAATTGGCTACACTCATATTAATTTTGTTAAATTATAATATCCTCTCTATAATTTGACCAAAATCATGCATTCCTCTTCATACATATTTTGTCAAACACTTTGCATACTTCTTTAGGTTAAGAGGTTTTCTTTTACAATTTTATTATATTTAGATTTATTTCAGATTTGTAAAGGGTTTATTACATATTGTTGCCAAATGAAAGATAAATAAAATAAAACACAAAGTAAAATACATTCATATGATGTAAGATAAATATAAAATCTAAGTGTAAAACCTAGTAATAAAAATTTAAAAACAAGTATTTAATAGTCCATAACTGACCTCTTTATTCATCTTGAAATGTGCATACAATGGTTGACCAAATCTGAGACAACATGATTAAAGATAGACTGAAAATAATCTTACAATTTTTTTGTCAAAAAAATCCTTCAAGGAACACTATAGAACAACACTATAGTGTAGCACTATAGCGGTATGTAACACTATAGCATCCATATAAACCTTTTTAGTAGTAGTACAGATTACTATAGCATACTTTTAAAATTCATAAATTATTCAAAATATTCATTAACTTCAAAACTATATCTACATAAATTTATTCTTTAAAGCTTCAATCCTCTATAAACTAATCAAATAAGCATAAGTGTGAATTCTAGATTGAATCCACCTAATAGGCTTAATGGGTTTTTGTCCAAACAACCAATATACCTAAGGGTTTTCATCCTAGGGCATGTTGAACTTGAAAACACAAGTTATCAAAAATTATCTGATAGAAAATATCAAACAAATATGACTTGCTCTCATCTCTTTTTAAAGGTTCATCTAAGTCTTCTAGAAGAGTCTAATTTAACCTCCTCAAAGCTTCTAGAAGAACACTTTATTTAATGAAGTGACTTTATAATATTTATTTTTTAATGAGTCACTTTAATTAAAATAATTAAAAATAAAGCTATCCTTATGATTAAATTTATTTGGATAACTTTATAAATAATTTATTTTATTTTATTCCCTTATAATGCATGATCATAGCCTATGGGAATAAAATAGGCTAGTTGGCCCTACTAGATGATCACTTAGAAAAAGGGGACATTATAGTCCTCCCTTCCAAAAATCACTTGCCCTTAAGCAATTACAAATCTATATGCTATAGAATCTGATCACCTTCCCACGTAGCAAACTCGATAGGAAAATCCCTCCATCTAATCAAATACTTTGTGATCACCTTGTTTCTCAATCTATGCTCCCTCATATCCAAGATAACATCAGGCACCAAAACCTACATTCCCTCCTCATCTAAATTTGGAAGCTTTGGAGAAGGTATGATGTGTTACCCAAGTTCCCTTTTGAGGAAAGATACATGAAACACATTATGAATTTTTCTATCTTGAGTAAATTCTAGCTTGTATGCAACCTCTTCAACTCTCCTCATGATCCTATAGGGGTCATATGACTGAGGCTTCAAATTTTTTTCACCACTCTTATTTAATGTAGACTATCTTTATGGTTATAGGCACAATAAAATCAAATCACCAACCTTTAATGTCCTCTCAACCCTATGCTTAACAATATATACCTTTTATTGATTCTGAGCATGATAAAGATTCCCCTTAAGGGACTTGAGAATATATTGGCTATCATGTATCAACTCTCTTTCCTTAGGAGCTTGACTATCATAAAATGCTAAGTCTATAAAATACATATCATCATACCCATACAAGGCTATAAATGGTGGCATGCCTATCAACATGTGATAGGTGGTATTGTAACAGTGTTCTCCCAAATATAACCACCTAATCGAATCCTTTTGCTACCCCATAACATAATTTCATAAATACCCTTCCACCCATTTATTTACAATCTCTATTTATCCATCTATTTTTAGGTGGTATCTAGTGCTTGGGGTTAACTTAGTACCAACCAATCTGAATAACTCTTGCCAAAACACATTGATAAAATTTATAATTTGATCACCAAAAATGGTCCTTAAAAGACCATGAATTCTAAACACCTCTCTAAATAATAACTCTACAACCTAGGGTGCCCTATAATCAGCTAAAATAGTAAATAAATTTTCATACTTAGTCAATCTATCAACAACCACATATATACAATCTTTACCTTGGACTTTTAGAATACCTATAATAAAATCCATAGATATACTCTCCCACTTCTACCTAGGAATAGGCAATGGCTGAAGTAATCCTATGGGGAGAGTATGATCAAACTTGTTTTACTGATAAGTCATACACTTGATAACATAATTCAAGACATCATCCTTGAGACCCTTTCATGATAATGTCTCCTTAATCTACCTGTAGGTCTTGAAGAACCCTAGATGTTTTTCTAAAGGAGTATCATGAACATCCCTCAAAATCTTATCCTTGCTCTTAGATTCAGGTAGCAAATATATCTTGTCCTTATAATATATCACATCATTAATCACCTTATACCTATCATCCTAAATATTACCATACATGAGCTCACATGTAAATTTATTCTTGGAATACTAAACCAAAAGGTGAGCCTTCCAATCCACTAAAATCTCAGACATATAGTAAAGTGTAGGTTTCCTAGATAATGTATTTGCTACAACATTCTTCTTACCTTTAACATATTCAATATCAAATTCATATGCCTAAATATTTCTTACCCACTTTTATTAGTGCTCATTCAAATCCTTTTGTTCCAAAAAATATCTTAAACTATTGTGGTTTGTCCTCACCACAAATTTTACACCCAGCAAATATTATCTAAATTTTGCCAATGCATGCATGATGGCAAGTATTTCCTTATCATAGGTGTAATATAATCATTCCACATATCTCAATTTCCTACTCTCATAATCTATGGGATGTCTATTCTACATAATCATGACATCTATCCCTTTGATGGATGCATCACACTCTAGTATAAATGATTGATAAAATTTTGGTAAGGCCAACACTAGACAAGTGATTAACACCTCCTTAAGTTTATCAAATTTAGATTGAGCCTCATCTAACCATCTAAATGCCCCATATTTAGTGATATCTATAATAGGTTATACCAACTATGAAAACCCCTTTACAAATCTCCTATAATAACTTCATAACCCAATAAAACCCTTCAAATCTGAAATTTTCCTCAGTGCTGGCCAATCCAAAATGGCAAGTATCATCTCTTAGTGCACCTTCACTCCTCAAGCACCAATATAATGTCCCAAATATAAAATTATTATCATTATAAATTCACATTTTGAAGCCTTTACAAATAAGGACAATTTCTACATAATGCCCAATACCTCATGATGAAGTGATCATCCCATGTCTTACTATATTTTAAAATATCGTCAAAGATTACCATCACAAATTTATAAAACTATCGATTAAAGATATGATTCATACATTATTGGAAAGCTTTAAGATCATTAGTAATACCAAATTTCATAACCAAAAAATCATAATGTTTGTAGTGGTATCTAAATATTATCTTATGTATATCCTCATCACAGACTCTGATCTGATGATACCCTAAATGAAGATCAATTTTTAAAAATTAAACTACCCCATGTAATTCATCATATAAATCATCTATCCTAGGCATAGGGTACCTATTTTTGATTTTCTTCTTATTCAAGGCATGGTAATCAATTCACATTCTCATCATGACATCCTTATTTTTTACCAAGACCACTAAAGATGCAAAGGGACTAGAGCTAGGTCTAATGTGTCTTATATCCAATAACTCCTTTATCATTTTTACAATCTCCTCTTTAAAAAAATTTGGTTTATTATAAGGAGTAGTAATAATGGGCTTGGATGCCTCTTCTAACTCAAACACATTCTCGAATCCATGATTAGGAGGTCTACCAAGTGGGATATCTCCAAACACCATACTGTGCTTATCCAAAACCAACTAGATGTTCACATGATAATGCCTATCAACATTAGAAGAATATTTGGAAGACACAAAGCATTGAGATGACCATGCAATTGCATCATTTCTAAAAAATACCTCCATCCTCCTGTATATCACTACCTTTAATGTACCATCTACCAAAGCTCTCAACACTATCTTCTTCCCATCTAACATAAACTCTAACTCCATCTTCTAGAATTCCTGATTGTATCTACCAAGTAAATTTAACCATTGAAATCCCAAAATAACATGGGTCTCACCAAACCCAACCAAATAAAAATCATTAATAACCATATAATCCCCCAATTATGTATTCAACTATGAAATCTTCGTAGTGCAACTCACCTTGAATCTATTGGCTACCATGACACTGAAACTAGGAATATCCTCAACCTATAATCCTCTCTTCACTACTAGACCCTCATCAATAAAATTATGAGTGGCCCCACTACCAACAAAACATATAACTTATTATCCCTTAATTACTCCTCTCATTTATAAAGGGTGATATGTAGGAACAACTGCTAATGTAGTAATAGCACCATGAGTCATGTCTCTTATAGAAATTACATCATGCTCTACATATTTGTCCTCATGTTCACTATCTAATTTAGTTTCAAATATCTCCTCATCAATTTGGAAGTGACCTCTATGTAATATGCTTTGCCTTTTCCAAGGCATCTGTGACTGAGTTCCCAAGGCTCCTTTCAAGAGAATCATAACTTCTTCCTACACAACTCATTCCTCATCTCAAAGTCTATCTTAGGTGGCATGTGCTTAGGTTGATTGAAGGTTATCATGAATGGTTTGTTTCCCTTAAATCTATTCTTTTGGGATTGATATGTGGGAAGTGTAGTTGTTATATCAAGTATCATTTGCATAACATCTTGTAGTTTACTAGGTTTGAAAGCCTTCACCAAACCCCTCAAGTCTGAATTTAAACCCTCTATGAACAACATTACCACTCTCTTTTCTAACATGTCAAGAACCATAATAGAAAAATTTTGGAATTCATTGATGTGGCTATTAACATCTCCACTTTGTCTAATCAATTTCAACTCATAAAAATACATCTCTACATCTTTCCATTCAAATCTAGCAATCAATTTGTTGTTAAACTCATCATAAGACCAAATCAAAGCATGGTTTTATGTCACTAAACCATGATGCCACCAATCTTATGTTTCTCCTTCCAAATGCAAGGTTTCAAACTTCATTGCTTCCTTTTCTATCATGGGCTTAAGTGTTAAATATGTATCCAACTTGTGAATCCAATCACGTTTTGTGTTCTTCCCACTACCATCAAAATTTGGAAGAGTTAGTTTACTCAATGCATGTTGATACTTCTTATGTTGAGTTCTTGATCTTTTTTCCTATTTTGATTTTTTCTTATCCTTCTACTAATTCATATATTGGTTCAGTGATAACTCATTTTTTATTACATTAGTAAGTGTATGGTACTCATCATAAACTACTACCACCTCATCAACCAATGGTTGCTCTTCCTTAGGTTGTAGTGCTTCTTATTCTTCCCTAGATGTGAATGTGGGCTTGAATGGTCTATCTAAACCACATAAACTATCTCTCTTAGGAATGTGATTACCTACATTGCTACCATCACTATATCATTCTATTTTACCTTGAGAGTATTCATGTTTTGTGACATTTTCCCAATTGTTGTGATCAATTATTATTATGCCTGCATAAATTGTTACATCATTTATTTTTGTCCTCATGTAAGGTCATTCAATATTTTTTCAACACTTTAATAATCATACCCTCTCTCATCCCTATCCCAGGGACTCTCTAAACCACTCATTATTTTAATCTTTTTTATAGTTATAAGTGGCTACCTTGCTACAAGTACTATTGAAAGTGTATCCTCTTCTTGATATGGACCTACAAATTGAAATTGCATTCTTCTTTACTCTCTTTCATAATACCTTCTAGATCTATCACTAATACTCATTAACCCTTCAATATTATAGGAATGTGGCTATAACACCACCATAATATCCCCTATATAATTTCACCAAATCATGTATTCCTCTTCATACACATTTTATCAGGGACTTTGCAAACTTCCTTAGGTTAAGAGGTTTTCTTTTGTAATTTTATTATATTCAGATTTGTTTCAGATTTGTGAAGGGTTTATTGCATAATATTTATGCCAAATTAAAGATAAATAAAACATAAATTAACATACATTCATATGTTAGAAGTTCAATATAAAATATGAGCATAAAACTTATTAATAAAAATCTGAAAACAAGTATTTAATAGTCCTGATATAACCTCTTTATTTGTCTTTAAATGTGCATATGATGGTTGACCAAATATGATACAACATGATTAAGGATCGGCTATAAATAAGCTCAAAAAAAATTGTCAAAAAAATCCTTCAAGGAACTTTATAGCATAACATTGTAGAGGTACATAACACTATAGCATATATACAAAACACTATAGTAGCAGTACAGATTATTATAGCATGCTTTCAAAATTCATAAAATCTTCAAAATATTCATTAACTTAAAAACTATCTCTATAGAAATGTATTCTTTGAAGCTTCAATCTTCCATAAACTAATCAAATAAGTACAAGTGTGAATTCTAAAATGAATTCACCCAATAGGTTGAATGGGTTTTCATCCCAAACAATTGATCTACCCAAGGTATTTTGTCCTATGTCATGTTGAACCTACAAACACAAGCTTTCCAAAATTATTTGATAGAAAATATCAAAACAAAGATGTCCAAATGATTTGTTCTCATCTCTTTTTAAAGGTCCGACTGAGTCTTCTAGAAGAATCTAATTTAACCTCCTCAAGACTTCAATAAGAACACTTTATTTAATAAAGTGACTTTATAATATTTATTTTTTTATTTGAGTCATTTTAATTAAATTGATTAAAAATAAATTTATCCTTATGATTTAATTTATTTAGATAACTTTATAAATATTTTATTTTATTTTATCCCCTTATAATGCATGATCATAGCCTATGGGAATAAAATAGGCTAGTTGGCCTTGTTGGATGATCACTCAGAAAAAGGGGACATTACATAAAGTACTTATCATGGATAATAATAATGGTATATTATAACCTTCAAATGCTAATCAACACAAAGATCATTTATAAGTTCTTGATAATAATTTAGAACATAACCAATATTATTAAGAGAACCTTAGTCCCCACAATAGAAATAAAGATGAACTTCCACTAATAAGTGGGGAACAAGTAGTTATCAACAAAGAAGAAGTCATTAAGATATTTTGAGAGAGACTCCATGAGTAACCTCTTGATCGTCCTAAGATTCTAAAAACTCTTTTTGATATCAATAATTAAATCGTGGCATAATCATCTGATATTTATAAACTTGTGACCTTCATGGATACAACTTTTATACCACTATTTATAATGGGGGAACCCAAGGGTTTCAACAAATTATTATACCAATTCCTACTCGGTCATTTGGAACACCATCTTTGGTTAGCATGCATTTTTATTCTCTCAATTTATAATCCCTAATGCATGAGCTTCATACTCTACAAGTTAAGGTGTTGCATTTGATGCAAGGTGCTTCAAAACCAAATTAGGCTCTTGATTATCACACTCTATTACATACTCCATTGAAACCACATATAGTAGTATAGCCTCTACCTACAGGTTTTTTGGCACCCAAGCTCACAAGATATGATAGAAAGGGTGACCCTAATCAACATTTAAGAGTATTTCATGTAGCCTATTTGGAATATGTGTCTAATGATATATTATTGACTAATTTAATTAAATATTTGATGATTTAATAGTCCATACATTCAAATAGAAAATTCTTTTGGAAAAATTATCTTAAAAATTATCTTATCATCTTAGTATCAAAATTCTAACATGGTTTTTCCAAAAGAATTTTCTTTTGACTAAGTTGTTTCCAAGGAGTCTAAAGTAATATGCTTTAAAATGGTTTTAAAATTTATGTAATCAATTAGAACATGTGTTTTTTCCTTTAGCCGACATGTTTCTCACCCACTTTTCAATCAATATCAGTGAGAAGATCTCAAATGCTTAGATTTCTCAACTCAAATAAGCATCTAAGGGGCCTCTTCTAAAATATATCTTAAGGTATAAGACAATGCTATCTAATATTAAAAATTACATGATGGACAAATAAATCCAAGACATATAAGATTTGACTTCCATCCCTCCATGAATCAATCATGTTTAATAATTTCACATCATTCACAGATTTATGCCATATAATAAAGGAAAGACAAATCAAGCTTTTGGCAATAAATAAGTTCAAGTATGTAACCAACACAAATTTAGATATAAAGATTGAAAAGAATACACCATATAAGGTGAGGCCAAATGATGATAATAATAATTAAAATATAATAGTGAATGTATTTTTTGAACCAACTTTGTTTATTGTCTTATCATCTCCTCTAAGGAGATAGTTTACACATCTACAAAAATATCCATACAAGGTCCTCAAAACATTATTGGAATCCAATGTCATATCTCTCCCTCATAATAAGGAGGTTTATGTGAATTATAATCTTCTAAAATGTTTTGATAAGAATTGTTTTTGTGATTATCATAGGGAAGTAGGCCACACTACTAATATATGTATCAGTTTGAGGCACAAAATTTAGGATTTGATTAATGCCAACATCATTGATGTGGGCACACCTACAAATAATTCCAAATAATAACCAAGTGAAATCAAAGCAACGAAAATATTTAATGATCCTTTTCTAAATAACATGACTAATGAGATAATATATACGTCAAGTGTGTATTATGCATATAATACACACCCTCCACTAATTTCTTACCATTTTCACACATAACAGCAACATCCTTTGAATGACAACATTAGCATCCATCATACTTCCAAACCATAAAGTACTATTATCTCATTCTTATAGCATGAGATAATAAATTATGACACATCTTTGTATTCATTTTTAATTTGAGCTTACATTGATCAGTGGCCCATTCAGAGTGTTATGGTTGATAATGGTTCAAGTGTGAATATTTTTAAAATTACAATTCTTTATCATCTCAGATACACAAATTAGGATTTGATTCTTACCACCATGTAAATCAAAAGTTTCAATGGGAACATTCATAGAAATATCAACTATATTACACTACAACTATAGATTATTCCAATGCATGTGGCCACTAAATTCATAGAAGTACCTAGTGTAAAGGTCTTTGATATGTTATTAGGATGCCTTTAGATTCAACAGATCCATGAAATTCCTTAAAAAAATCATATATGTTTAAATTATATATATGTTAATGAGGTAATCACACTTCAATATATCCCATATGTATACCCCCTACCACATTTTTATATGGTTCCACAACGACAAATTCTAGTTGAGGCACCCAAAAATGTGCAATATAAACAAAATTAAATATCTACCCTTTCAAGAAGACCTATCCTTGAAAGGCCAAATTTACATAGATATGTCATAGATTTCATAGATCCTATTTCTAATAATATATGTCCTAGATTGATATTATAAGGCACTAATAATGTCACACATAAGGTACCACCTCATAGTTCATCCACTACATGATGGGTTCCCAGAAGCCCTAGAATTCATCATGCTCAACCAAGTGCGGAATATGCTACCAATCATCACTATGCTCATGTAACTTATATTAGAGAGGGAAATTAATATGAAAATTCATGATTTAGTTCACTTCAATCTCATTGGTATGAAATTTTCCATTCGTAAAAGGTCACAATTCCTAAATTTGACACAAGACCCATAGATTATGAGTCCCTTACAGGAGTCCTTGGTTAGTATATTTATCCCATTTTTGTATTTTCATTTTACACATGAAAAATATAAAAAAATCAAATATTCTAAAAAAATACAAAATTAGGGCCTATGCATGCTTATGTTTAGTTCATTTACACTAGTTAATTTGTGCACAGTACTCAGTACTTAGTTTTCTCTAGTTTTTATAATGTATATGCTTAATGAATGAACATGAGTGATTGCATAGCATACATGTTTCCATCCCCAAACTTAGTTACAAGTTATTTATAATCTCAAACATAGAAACTTATATCTAAAAAATAGTTCCCTGTACAGATAGAATTACACCCTGATATTACCCTGGTGAGCTCAGGTTGTCATTTATTAGAAATAGACCATACATAATCATTTTATAGCTTGTATACACATAAACAATATCATTGGGGATTTCCCTTATTACTCATAGTTTAATTCTTTCATTTTATTACATCTATTGATATTGCTCATGTACTAAAACATTGATATACTATTGATTATCTAAATTACTAAATCTACTAATGTTTAAAATTACTTATGTTGATTAACTACATGTATACATTCATTCTTTTTATTTTTAATTTCTCACTTCATGTTTTGTGTGTATTTCTCTATTTCAATTGATGGCATTTGAATATGTCTATATGTGTTGCTCTAAGCCTTCATTCTCTAATTTTATGTGTGTGAGGACATTTGAACATGTCATTGTGAGTGTCTTTATATGGGTGAATAACATTTTAATATGTACCTTTTGTGTGGCCTCTTGGCCTTCCATTTGCATGCCTTGTGTGATTTATGTTTACATTATGTTGGTGTGCATGGCCATGACACTTTCATGCTTTTTTTATTATTTTTAGATGCCATGATGGATATGATGCATCCATCCCTAATTAGTTATATTCAATTTTGGATACTTGGTTTTGATCACTTATCTATATGCATAATTTCTAACATCTATCTTGGCATTCATACTATGTATGTGTGTTCTTACATGAACCTCACATTATTATTATACTCAATTTATCTATATGATGATGTCATTCTCCTCCATGTTATTTCTACTATTAAATTCACATATTTTTTCATAACATCTTTCACATAATATTTTATTTTGAGTTAAGTTATTTCGTAGGCTCAACAACTCACCTTAAAAGAGGGGACATACATAGTGGTTTATCTTAGAGACTAAAACCACTCAGTATAGTACATAGATAGACAAAAACAAAAATTTATAGTCCTCATGCATTGGGTCATAGAGCATACTCGGATAGATAGTTTGGATAGTAGCCCTCTAAATGGATATGAGCATTCCCCTCTATTGTCTAAATAGGGTGCTATTATCTATGAACTATGAAAATATTAAATTATAGGAATTATCAAAATATGAATCAATCTATATCAATTTTTAATAGGTTCATAGTATCAATTCTCATAATTCACTTAGATTTCTTCAGTTTAGGGGTATAATGTGTGGTATGTGTTCTAGGTTAATACACAAGTTTTTGTTTAGACTTTTAATTATTATTACTTAGTTTTAGAATATATATACACTAAATATCATATTTATGGCATGTGCATGGCATATGGCTTATTCCTTACTAAATTTTACACTAGTTTTATATATGGAATGGTAACACTTGTCATTCTCCATTATGTATACACCAGACTATACAAACTATTTACACCAATTTTGCACCAAAAATTAGCCTCATTTTTTTTACATCAGTTGGTTCACCTTTTTATCCCAAAACATTATATTAGGATTCATGCAGGGATTCCCATCTATTTCACCACCTTGAGTATGTAATGATGGATTCAATCATACCTTGAGTTATTAAACACACGCTCTTAATCAATGAGGATTGGGGCATGCATAGTCCAAGCAATAAATTGGAATCTCTAAGGGGCCTACCCTTTATAGTCATGATTTTTCATTAGAAACATAATTATTTGTGTATCCATTCATGTGTATTCATTCCTTGTTATTATATCTATAATTTTTACCATATTTTTATTCTTAACTTTCATCTTAAATAAACATTGATTTTACCTAGGTTTCGTTACAGGTTTGTGTCAAGCATAGTTCAACATTATAGCCTACATTCAAAACTTCACTTCATAAGTAAGTTTAGGTATGCACTTTTTCATTTTACTCTAGTACTTTCACTTTGTTGATTACTGCTTAACCCTAAATTTTTATATGTGTGGGTTATCTAGGGTTAAAGGGATTAGATTAAATTTTTACCCAAAGGTGGTGAACTAACCTAATGAGCAGGCCAATTAATAAAAAACTCAAAAAAATAATATTCTAAATTTATACAATTAAGATTACTAAAAATATTAAAGTATAATTATTGGTAGATATTGTAATAAATAAGGAATAATGATAGTTGGTTTATTGTGCACATATAGGTCTGATCTAGAATAGGCTAGAAGTGAACTAGAAGATTATCCTAGAATAGTTATCACATTCTAAAAATATTATTTTTATGGCCTCAAATACTTGCATCTGATATGGATAGTTGAGTCAACACATGTGTCTAACCCTACCATAAGTGTCTTGTATGAAATATTAACTAGATTTGGATGTGACCAACTAGAGCCTTTTATGTTTTTTCACATTTCTTTTGATTCTTTAGATTGTGCACACTCATTATCACTACCCTAAATACCACTATATAAATGGGCGCTACCTACATAGCCAAATGATTTTAAGAGGGAATAAAACTTATGTATTTATCCCCTGTGTGTTAGCTTGTATGTGCATAAGGATTAAATGTGTGATAAGTAAATATATGTAGTGACTTAGCTTGTAACTTGGCAAATATGGCTCATGAACTGATCTTTGAATTCTTCAAACCTATGTAAATGTTGTTCCTATGAATGATATAAAAATAGGGATGAATAGGGTATGTTTTCTCACTTGAATTCTTGATTGAGTGCTTCTTGGTATATTGCCTTGTGAGTTGTATGTGATTTACAAGTATTTCCAGGTGAGGAATGAATGAGGGTTGATATTATATATACCGATCCCTTTTAGAAATATCTCTCATTAAATCACTTAGGCCAATCTTTAGGATACATTTCTTTTACAAATTGGATGGATTTTGGGCACTTGAAACTTTGTATGGAAAATGGACACTTGTGTCGATGCATGTGTCTACATACGACCTAAATGTTTAGGGAGCTATAAAATAGGTACAGGTCTAGAACTATCAGTGAAGGACAATAATTAGGTTTAGATAGTTTTGCATAGTATAGAAGGCCTGGTTAATATAATAACAATGGTCAGACTAAGGGACAAGTAATTAGGCATAAAAATATAATGAGAATGAGTTTTTTGATAGTTAATAGGTATAGAATTGAAAGGTATAACCATGACAGGTATTTTTCAAGTGTAAAATATTGAGGTAATATATAAATCAAATTTTAGTATCTAAATTCCCCCCTTTAATCTAGTAATGAAATTTTTAGTTTAAAGGGAAAAAATGTGTACCTAGGTGTGTATAGCACACCTTGTATTTATGTGATCACAATTTGAGTGCTTTATTAGTGATTGACCTGCAGTCAATGTATGAAAATTGAAAACAAAATAATTTTAAATGTTTTAAATTAATAAGAGCAAGGTTGAGATCACACATGTGTGTCGATGCAACCATCTTGCCTTTTGATAATTTTATTTGAAAGGATGCCTCTTTATGAAGAATTAAAGTTGAGATTAGTGAAATTATGAACCTAAACGTGCATTTATATATATATATTATAGGACACATGCCCCCAACCTTATGTAAATTTGATTTGTAACATGGTCATTGAGCTTATTTCATATCAATCATGTAACCCAAATATATGCATAATCTGGTGAGTGTGAGTGATTTAATCAATTGACACTATATGTCTTGTGACAATGGATGATTTAATTAAATCCAACCTATAAGTTTGGTAAATTTAGATGATTTAAGTAAATCTAACTTATAATCTTGGTAATATTGAGTGATTTAATCAACTCAACCTTCCAAAGGTGAACCAACTGCTTAGTAGATTAGCTTGATAATAGTCCATAACAAGCCATCCTAGATATGATAACAATACATGATAGTATTTTTAATCTACAAATATATTTTATTTTACATTTTAAGTGCCCTTTGTATGGCATATGCACCTCATATATGTTTTAATCTGAACCTTGGGTAAAATAATAGTATCAATGTATAGAATATTGCCACAAATATATATATATATATATATATATATATATATATATATATATATATATATATATATATATATATATATATCATATAAATATAAAATTTGGTGAATTTGAAATTGGTAAAAGTGTGGATGTCATACTCCCACTAAATATATAGAATTTAAGAACTAGGTAGAATTGGATAACATGTTTCTATAACATTCCCCCACTATAATCTAGAGAATACTGAGAACTAGTGTAAATGTGGAGAATATGTTTCCCTAACATGCCCCCACTATGATTTGTAAACTTTTGAAAAAATTAGAATTTGTGCCTTTATGACATGCCCCCACTAATATACCCCCCCCCCATTTTGAGGTGAGGGGAAATAGAATCAGTAGTTATTACCTCAAAAGGATAAGTTAACTATATAAGTTGTGTATAGATCATGTAGCATGTAAGGATAACATGTCTAGATATATATAACATTAAGGGATGTAGTATGATATCACATCAAGTCCTAACATGGAAGATGTATATCATTACAATGTCTAGAAAGTAACATTACAAGATTAGTATGTAATCAATCACATACACAAGAGCACTCAAAATTAACTCAAAGAATAGAATGGTCCAAGAAGACCTCATACAAGGGGAATGTTCAAATTTCACACAATCGAAGGGACATGACTTATTAAAATGTCCAAAAATCATATAATGGCATACCCAAATGTCCATACAACATAGAGTTACATATTCAAATATCCAAATAGGTAAGCAAAGGCATGGGGGCCACAATCGATAGATTGTATTCAAATTATCAAAAAGATAATATAATGCAAGACAATATAAATCAAGTAACATACTAAAGTAAGTGAATAAATGAAAGCATATAATATAGGCAACCAACATGAACATAGCATACTATTTCCTAAACATGTGTTTTTTAGTAATATTAAGTACTTAGCATATAAAGTACACTATGAAAGGTATAATCATGGATATAGGGAAGTGTAAGTATATAAGATCAATAGAATAATATAACTTAGGTATATCATGATCAAAGGAGTAGGGTTTCATGGAACCCATCATTTTTTACTTTGTACTATATTTGAAGTAGGAATAATAGGAACAAGTTTAGTTGCTCTAGATAACTAAGTATGTTATGGTGTAGTAGATGAGGATGAGGATTTTATGGAATCCTCTATGTATTTATGATGTAATGGTCTCTCAAGTATGGGCCATATAATAAATGGGATCATATTTATTACAATTTTATAGAGGATTGACCTTAGTAAGTTTTATAATTATATGTCTTGGAATAAACTATTTTTGTTTAAGTGAATGTTCATATAGAATTCTAGGAACTATGGATAATTTATTGGTATGAGTGTATTTAATACACCCATGCATTGTGGAAGGCATTACATGAAATTTATGTATCCAAATTCATCCCAATAACATATAAAAGACTCTCATGTATGGTATAATTGAGAATTTAGTGACCACATGTGTTGGGCCAACCTATAAGGGTAATTCAATCTCACCAAGAACCTATTATGAGGTCCCATTGAATGCTCTCACCATTTTGGTTAAAGTGTACAAATCATCGTGTATATCCCAAATGTGTAAATAATGTCATGGTGTAAACATTTTTCCTAGAACCACTATAAATCATGACATTTTGAATAGGATGGTGATCAAGGTATGATTGAATAAATAATGAATGAAGATTAAATTCATCTTCACAATCTCACTATCATCAAAATTAATAGAGGGTATCTAAACCATAGGAGGTATATATCATGTATAAATACCGATAATCCCATTTAATGTGTGCCCATAATGTGGTGGAGGAGGATGTTCATCATATGAGATTTACACTTCTAAAATATTTTTAGAATGGTATTATAATGGATCACTAAAGATATTTTGGTTTTGATGGTCACTAAGTTATGACCCTAAATCTTTGAGAGGATCATCAAATGTAATTTTTTGGTTATAGAAATGTCTTGGATATTATGATTCAAAGTATAACATTGGTTATTAGAATTCCCATGTCCCTAGTGATAATCACAATAAACATTATCATCATATCCATGAGGTAAAGGTCTACTCCTATCAACATCTATGGGAAGACGGAGAGATATGAGATGAAAATATACAACCTTATTAAGTAGCAAAACTAGAGACTCAGGTAATCATGTAAATTATCTCTTTGGTTCATTGGGTAAGGCAAGATAATTAGGTTTTATGTTCATTTCAGGTTGGTTCACCAAATGTTTAACCTTAAATTTATATATGTGTGGATTATCTAGGGATAAGGGGATTAAATTAGATTTTTACATAAGGGTGGTGAACTAACCTAATGAGTAGGCTAATTAATATAAAAATTAGAAAAATATTATTATGAATTTATACAAATAAGATTTTTAAAAATAATAAAGTATAGATATTGATAGATATTTCAATAAATAGGTAACAATGATACTTAGTTGGTTTACTATGTACATTCATGTCTAATCGTGAACAAGCTAGAAGTAGACTAGAAGATGATCCTAGAATGGTCATTAGATTCTATAAATATTTTTCTATGGCCTTAAATGCTTGCATCAAATCTAGATAGTTTCATCGATACAAGTATCTAACCCTACCATAGGTATTATATATAAAATATTAACTAGATATGGATGTGAACAATTGGAGCCTTCTAGGTTTTTTTCACCTTTCTTCTTATGTATTCAGGTAATGCACGCAGGCCATCAATCTTTGTCAAATGATCAAATCCTATCTATCCACCCTTGTAATGAATTTAGGAAAAATGGCTTAGTGAGCTCACAATGTCAAGTACCACAAGTACCCATCTATCAATGGGCACTACCTACATATCTAATACTCTAAAGAGGGACTTAGACTTATGTATTTCCCCCTATGTGTTGGCTTATGTGTGCACAAGGATGTAATGTGTGATAAGCAAATACATGTAGTGGCCTAGCTTGTAACTTGTCTAATATGGATCATGGGTTGATATTTTAATGTTTGAGACCTATGAAAATATTATTTTTATGAATGATATGGAAATAGTGATAAATAGGGTAGGTTTTCTAACTTGAATGCTTGATTGAGTGTTTCTTCATATATTATCTTGTGAGTTGTATCTGATTTCTAAGTATTTCCAAGAGAGGAATGAATGAGAGTTATTCTTATGTATATACCAATACCTTTTAGAAATATCATACATTCAAGCATGTAGGGTGAACTTTAGGATATGTTTCTTTTGAAAATTGGATGACTTTTAGGCACTGCATACTTTGTAGGAAAAATTGGCACTTATGTTGATGCATGTGTCTACCTAGGATACAAGTGTTCAAGGAGCTAAAAAATAGGTATAGGTCTAAAACTAGCAATGAAGGATATTAACCAGATTTAGAACTTGTTTCAAAATATAAAAGGCCTAGTCATTGGAATAACAATGGTTAGACTAAGAGATAATAGATTAGGCACAAAGAGATAGTGGACATGAGCCTTTCAGTAGTGAGCAAGTCTAAAACTTAAAGGTATAACCATGATAGGTATTTTCCAAGTGTACAAGATTGATATATAATATAAATAATATTTTACTATCTAAAATTACTATAATAAAATGGGGCCAAAATTTAGACACATAAATTAACATTTAAGCTAAAATTGTGCACTTGTGATCATCCTTTTGACACACTTAGATCATGACCTGTTCTAGGGCCTTTTGACCACTTTACTTCACTTTATGCATGTTGAATCACTCCTTAAAGCACCCCAAATCACTTTAGAATGTTTCCATATAGTTTTCTTAGTAGTCTAGTCTTAGGCTTAGATTAATGCATACCCTCAACTTAGCTTTTATTACCCTTAAGACAAGAGTAACCCATTAGGACAATAGTGCACCCCATTGTTATCCACCTATAATAGAAGTTGTATTCCCACCAATTAATGGTTATTTTACAAAATATGAATTTATTTCAATGTCATCCCATAATTTTTATCAATACCCATCTACAGGAATTAAAAAATACTAACATATAAGCACATTTCAAACCATTTTACACATATGAGGCTTCCACCCAGAAATGCACCAGAACTCTAATTGCACATTAAGAAAAAATTCCCTATTTATCCAAATTTTGATTACATACAACCATAGTATCCCTAAGATAAAGTTTTAATACACCTTTAAGGTCATAATTCATGCTTGAAGCACTTAATCATACCAAGATTGCATCAGCATCTAGCATTTTGCACTAGTTTTACACACACCACCATAACATGGGAAAACTATGTGGAGTTTAATCCTTCTTCAAAGTATTGGTATGTAGGAAACACTCAACACAATGGGTGTTAAGCTCAAGCACAACATTAACCACTAACCCCTTTTTACTCCATGATTACATCTTATCTATTTATCTAGGGTTTTCAAGTAGGAAAATAATTAAATATGGTCACCAAAGTGAATCAAATATTCCCTCACATCTCATAAAATAAATATGCAAAGACACATAAAACCTAAAATATCAATATCATGATCATATACCATGAACTAGTGTACCCTAGGGATAACATTTCCCATCACTATTGTCCAATCATATCACTTGTTGGCTCCTGGTCCCAATCCACACATAGTCAGCTATCAATCTCAGATCTAGAATCACCTGCATCTCAAATTTCTAGTTAAGTTTATATTTATCTTTTACACTTTTCAAATTTAGTAAGTTTCTATATATATCAATTTCAAATCATTTATTGAATATATGTATAATTTTGATTTTTTACAACAATTTATCTAATTAGGGTTTAACATTCACCTAGCTCCCCAAATTTGATGAAACAACCTTAACCTATATCACGTGTTTGTAAAATCCCAATGCAATTATGTTAGTCAAAATAATCATTAATATCAAATACCTTAGGTTGAGTCTT
Organism: Torreya grandis; assembly: GCA_037957365.1. Taxonomy (NCBI): domain Eukaryota; kingdom Viridiplantae; phylum Streptophyta; class Pinopsida; order Cupressales; family Taxaceae; genus Torreya; species Torreya grandis. The sequence goes on from JARHVA010003667.1 coordinate 1,100,420, forward strand.
GGTAAAATCCAACTCAAATTTTGGAGGTAAGGATATAATATTGCAATCAATTAATTTATGTAACAAGATATGCAGAGGTTGTGGTAAATTTCTAAATTGTCTCCTTGGTGGAGTTATCAATTAAAGCTTGTTTGATGGTTGTGATAGTTTATTAATTGTTAACTTTGATTTATCCTTGATTTCATTAGATTTGACCCTATATTTTGGCTTGTTTTGAAACTTTACATTTGAAGTAAAAGGAGCACTTGATGCATATTTTAGATTTTTCAAAGGTATGAGCTTGATTTTTCTTTTTTTGATTGTATGGTATAACTCATCAAAATATTTGAGTTTATCAAACATGATTGATTCATGGAGTGGTACTAGCAAACTTTAAGTAAAGACATATTATAGTTCATTATCTACCATAGAGTTTTTAATTTTTTATATAATAGTTTTATACCACATAACATATTCATTGATTGGCTCATTTGATCTTTGCTTGAGTTCAGAAATTTATGCATAAGATAAATGTTCATCAATGTTGATTCAGAAGTGTGCTAGAAATTGATATGCTAGTTGATTAAATGCTCTAACTGATTTAAGAGGGATATCATAAACAACCATAAATAATAATCATTGAAGCTTCTTGGAAAGATATTTTGTGAGTACTTTTTCATGGTAAGCATGCTAGATGAAATGATTGAAGATGTTTCTCAAAAACACCTTTACCCTAATAGAGTGGTATATTATGAGTGATAAAGTATTTTTAAAATGGGTAAGAGGCTATCTTAAGTTCTAAAATATTATGAAGGAGAGTATGAGATTTCATTGAGTGACTAAATTTAGAGACATCTTGCTCTAATTTCAATATTTTAGCATGTAAGGCTATAATGATTTTTTTAAAAGAGGATGCATTAGGCAAGGTTGCAGGCGGACCTTATGTATAAATCAAGGGAGGTGTATATGATACCTTTATATAAATGGGCATATGAATATGTTGTAAACCAAGTGACTCTCCTAAACCTAGGGATGTTGGCACATATGTGACTCTAGATGTTGATATATTAATAGAGACAATAGTGGAAACTTGAACACCTAAAATTAGAAGATTAAAAACTTTGAAAGGATCATCTTTTTATTTTGTTTGAAATGATACAATTTTTTCTTGATGTGTAGTCTTAGATACCAGGGGTAATTAGACATAATTATGTACTTGGGTGGGGATGATGTTTAATTCCTTGATGGCAATTGGACATCTATTCGACTCTTTCAGAATCAAAACCATTAAGTTTATTTGGATTGATTCTATAAGAGATTTCAAAATTATCTTGCATAGTTTTATTATCATGTTCATCACTAACATAATTTTTAATGTATACATAATTTTAGTGGGTTGACTCATCATATTGATGAAAATTATCTAGATTATCCATATTAGAAGAGACCAAAGGAATATAAATATGATTTATAGGATTTCCAATTAATATATCACTATGCCTTATAGGAATAGAGGAAGGAACCATCTTGAGTGGCATAAAAAGGTGTAAAATAAGAATGAAAATGGGTGAAACAAGAAATTGAATTTTAAAACTTTGAAATTGGAAAAAAAATTAGAGGTACAACTAGTCAAGGTGTGTTTAATTTTTAAGCTCTCAGATATACTAATCCCAATCGTAAATAGTGAGCATGGACACACGAAGGCACTAGATATGGAGGATTCCACCATTTATTTAGTTATATTTTCCCATATCTTGGGTATGTTGAGAGTAACATTTTGGGTTTAACTACTTACCAGTACACTATAAGAATGAATAGCTAAAGGCTTCCTATGGTTGAAAATAAAACTTTGGGTGTTTCCAATATATCATGAGGTGTGTGGAAACTAAAATTTATATACAATGTTGTCTAATCACTTGAGTATCAGAATGGTCCCCCTCACAACCAAATTGATAGCTCATATAAGTTTTAAAACTATTGAAACATAGTTTCAAGTAAAACAAAACAAAATTGAAAACCAAATCATAAAATTAAGGCTCAAAAACAAATTTATGCATTCAACAATATGGTTTACCCTAATTTAAATAAAATGATAATATATTTATGTGATTATAAGTGTAAAACTATAGAATATCATAATGATAAATATGTATAGTAATCAACAATTTTGATTTTGATAAATTACTAAATCAATAGGAGAGGTGACTTTGAATTCTCAAAATTAGGAACATAAATAGAAACTACTAATAAATAGATCTAATGTAAGTGGACTATAATTTTGGACATTCATGTGCATTGACCATGAACTTATCCCAATTGATTGTGTTGACTAACTAATAAAAAATATAAAAAGAAGCATAATTCTAGAAATGATAGATCAAAGGTAAGATCAAAGAATATTCCTAGATGTGATATTTTTAAGTGGATAGAAACTTAAACTGCTCAAGTCCATTAAATATGGACTTATCCATGTTGACTGTGATATAAAATTGATTTTTGTGCCTCTTGTATTTAAATCTATTAAGAAATCTAAGATATCTTAAATTAAATTAGGCCACATAGAAATCATTGTTCCACTTTTATTGTATTTGAAACCCTAAGGGCACTTTGATAGCTTGAAAACCTAAAACAAATATGGGAGTTTAATGGGTTGAGCTACCTCAATCACCCCCTTGATGATTGATCATTGCTTACATATCCAATACTCCAATGAGGGATATCAAGCCCACGTAGTTATCTCAGCTAGAGTGATTTTGTAGTTGTGCTCCTTGAATATGTGTATAAAACTAAAAAATGGCTTTGGTACTTAAAAATAATAGGCTCTTGAATTAATTTAGAATGCTCTTGACCTAGATTATGGCTACTTCTTAAGAGTGATCTTGAATTTGGAAAATAAGGCAAGTTATTTTTAATGTGTATAAGTGTAAAATCTTGAACCAAGTGCATATCCAAGTGGGTAAAATTAATTACCTTTTTTGTATATTTATAGGAAAAAATTTCATAATTTTCTTTGGCTGACCATGGGAAATGTGCAAGAAGACACCAAAAAATGGTTTGAATTTCAAAAATTAGTCATTATTTGTCACATGATGAAATCAACCTAAGTGGATATGAGTACATAGTGTTCAATTTCACGTAGCACAAACATGTCGAAAATGATTAAGGATACATGTCCTGAGCTAGAAATAGTCTAAAGGTGATTTTAATAAAATTGAGCATTTGAATTTGAAATTTTTTTTGGAATGATAATGGAAAATATAGGATCAAACCCACATATAGATAAATGGATTAGAGGAATAGAAAATAAGAATCATGTATTTATATTCAAGTCACATGGTTTAGTATATGTCAAAAATTAGCCTTATCAAGTACCTATGACCAAATTTATGTGTCTAAAATAAGAAAATACAAATATGTATAGTAAATATCCTCACTCAAAAATCCAAAAATCATTAAGGTGTAACCATTCCATCATCTTTTGCCTTTGTTCAACTTCAATTGTTAATTTAGCATCTTCCTTTTTCACACTTATTATTTTTAGCCACTATAGGCAATCTAAAAGTATTATTTTACATTTTTAAATGGTATATATTTATATTAAAAAAAATTTACCTTATTTTTAGTGTTATTACATTTTAAATTAAAATAGGGTGAATTTTATATGTAATTACAACTCCATTGAGGTTTCCTGACCCATAATTTGTTTGTATTATGAGTTGATGGTGATGTAGGTTAAGAGAAGGAATAGGACTAAATTTCAAACATTTTTCCCATGATTATAAATAAACACAATAATAATACCTTAAAACAATTGAGGATAACATTCACTATAAATTATATATCCATAAACAATGCACAATACATATTTGGCACAAGCAAACAAAGTAATCAATCATAGATAGGCAACATCGATTCTATCCTAGGTAGAATTGGTAGTCATAGATATGTTTAGGGTGTTTGGGATAGGCATTTATCCTATAGTTTTTAATTCACCCTATGTATGTTATCCTTCATAAAAGTATACAAACTACTTTTACGCCTAGTCATTAAGTGGTTAGTTGTAGATTAGTAAGAGAGATTCTCATGGATTTTCCTGATTTAATTAGGATGTATTACTCCACTTCCTTTTCTCATGTTTGAATTACTAATAAATGCATAAGTGTGACTTATGTTAGTTATTTTAATGGTATCCCATTCACTAGTCCTCATGAGAATTAAAACACTTATCCTTCTCATGTCATCATATCATGAAAGTATCCTTGCATGTTCATCTGAAGTGTAGAGTGGGGAACTTGACTGGGTCAGGGTTAGTTACTAATGGTGTTGGCCTTAGTCATTATCTCAAACTTTTTATTGTGAGTTCTCAAGTAATTAGAGTGTATCATAGATGATTATACTATAATTTTTGTATCAAGTGATTATATAAATGTTAGAATAACACTATCATATCCAAGCATCCAACCTCTTGATTAACAAATCATACATAACCATAAATAATGATAAATTGTGACAGTATCAACACTAATGTTCAACACTTGTAGAAATGTCTATTACTTAGTATTACAAGATACTCAAGGTGCTTACAGTGTTATAGGCTAACATTACTATCCCTATCTCTACTTATTATTATCTTTATGGTTTATATGGCACTTTTAAACACAGTCCAATAGAATTTCTCTTCCAAATCAACTACTACCCAACCAAACCTTATCTCTCTCAAGAATATACCTTTTATAAGCTTATAACTACCCTATGTGTCACTTGGTATCTCAACTACCACCACTTAGTAGTTATTACATCAGATGTCCACTTGGTAGTTATTGTGTTATTCTATTCAAGGTCATATGCCTCACCATCAATCATCACTTATCTACTACTTATTATGATCAACTATTAATCATAACTCTTGCCATTTAACCTCCATAATATCTACTATGGTCCCTAGATGCATGTGGTTTTTCTTGGCTTGATCTTGTCATTTTTTCATTTGTGTATGTAGACTTGATCTTAGTTAGCTCATGCCTAATTTTTTGGAAATCCCTTTTGGATGTGTGCCTTTAGGATGATGAGGTATGCACACACCATCCTTTTCTAATTATAACTTATGTCACTCATCTCTATATTTATTTTTAAAGTGCACACATGCTCTTATCCTTGGTCATACTTATCCAAACTCAAGGGTCAACATCACCCCACACTAAATTTAGCACTTAGTCCTCTAACATAGTGAACCTTTACCTCAACAAACCAGGGTTAGGCTAACTCAAATATCAATATTTTTTATTGGTGTAAAACACCTTTTCTCCATATCCAAAGGGGACTACAAAAGGTGAAACAATCCTCACCCATAAACTTAGACATCTCACATAAGGCTTTACAAATAAATCCCTCACTTGACTTGCTCAACTATATTTATGAGATGGCATGCATTATTACTTCAACTATTGTGCATATCTCTTGTGCTTATAAACTATCTTAGTCTACTATAGTAAAATAAAATTACATAAAGTAAATGTCCTAAGCCTAAATACACCATGCCTCAAGCACCATTAGGCCAAATACAACTTTATCATACAACCCTTGAAATTTCCATGGAGCATTTCACCAGTGAAAGTGCAAAATTCATATCACGTAGTCCTTGGTAATGACTATTATGTTTAATTTTGGAGAATACATCATTCATAGAGCCATCATATATATGTAGCTTATGGTTATTGTCCTTTTTGATTCCTAACACTTTATTTACTTTGTATATAGTATATATGTGTAGTATCTAAATTTTATTCACAAGTAAGGGGGCGTAACCCTAACGTACATGTGAATTCATCAACCAATGTGCATAACCCATAATAATGAAATGAATAATTATAATGATTCTACCTTTGTTATTTCACATGGCATATAAACCTTATCATTTTGGGGTAGGCCTTATCTTAGTGTGTGGGGTCTTTTTTGCACTTTGGAGTTATGTTCTTGATTGTACCATGCCAAATCTTTATCTAGTCACTTTATAGGAATATTTATCATTAGGGAACATGGCCTTATGTGAATTTTCAAATAGGGTTTAAGCACATCAAACCATACCTTCTCCCAATGACCTTGTATTATTTATGCACCCATCAATTATAAGAAATACTATTGGTATTAAAGGTAGACTAGGTGTTATCCTAGCTTAGGATGTTTTCTCCACTTGGTGCCAAGTTACCCATGTTGTGCATTGTGATGTTATAAATGTTATTTAACTCATCCACCAATTAAACACTTTCAACATAAGGGGTCATTTTTAAATGGAATAACTATGTGGTCACTTTTATTCTCAAAGCTCATATAACTCTACTTAGAGTTCATGTGTGCATTTTTTGGCATATCACTAGGGTATACCTAATAATGTGGGGTAATTTTCAGCTTCAACCATCTCAATCACCTCAAATTCCATGCAAAAATTTACCTCTATTATATTTATGTCAACATTGAGTATAATCCCCATGGGTTGTGCTCATATTTTATTCACCATGAATAGTACATGAGGTGAGGGTTATATTTTAGAGCTTCCCATTTTTCACCAAGAATCTTCAATAATTATATTGACATTGGAATTGATATCCACTAGTATGTGACATACTGACCAATCATTGATTTCTATGTCAATAAGCAATTCTTGATCATAGCCTATGTTCTAAATTATTTTCCCCTCCTGGCCTTATGCTAGATTTGATGCAAGTACATAGGTTAGTTACTTTTCCTCATACTCAACCAAGAAATTATTGAGCATGGGAATCATTCACTTACAATACAATATATCTAATATGTTTCTAACATCATTAACCTTATCTTCATACATTTATATTTTTATCCTCTAAGTCCCCATCAAGTTGGATATTTCCTTTCAAGTTTTGAATCACATTCATGGCTTTGTGTAGCACCTCCTTTTGGCATGAGAAATTTATACAAGGTGTTATGTGGGGGTGGTATTTTCACCCTAATTTTATGTCTTATTGGCTCATATAATGGCCTAGAATTTTCCATTAGAGCCACCATTGTTTTTACAATCATGCCACTATGTGTCTTCACATGCACCTTTACTCCAATGTTCTTTTTTTCTATGCCTTTTAGAATCAGTGGTTTGATTTACATGCACATATAATCATTCATGTGCCCTTTTATAGCTTGGTCTTGTGCATGTGGTTTCATAAATTCCAAGTCATTCCTTAACCTTATGGTCACCTCAACAATACCCACAAACAGGGTACTTGGGCTAGTCATGTTGGTAGTGGTCTAGTCAGTTGTGCTTATAACAATTGTGTGGAGAAAAAATTTACCTCCATGTCCTCTAGTGTGGCCCTAGTACCCTCATTTTTTCTTATAACCACCATAAACTTGATTTGATGGTCTAGCATTAGCCTATTTTATTCCTCATTCCCTCACGTTATGGATCTCATCAATTACCTAATAATCCTTAATGTTGTAGGTAGAGGCATCATAGATTTTATAGTAAAGAGACACATTTATCTATATTATGAATTGTATGAGAAGGAATTTATGAACAACATGGACCTCACATTAAAAATTATATGAGATTAATAAAGTGTGCATACTATGCCTTTGGAAATTTTTATAATTATTCCCTTCCATACCATATTCTACACACCAAATTCCAGTGTGAGTATCATGTGTGTTCTTGGCTATCAGTTCTATAACTATGATGCCATTGATGAAATTTATGCATCCATGAATGGGATGACTCCTATTTTGGTGATCTCAATGGCCTAACTCTTAGTGCTTCCTCTAGTTCTTATTTTGGTTTGATGAATGTCTTCATATAAAATTCACATCAAAAGGGTATAAATAGTCCTCCAATAAACCATTCAATGTGCTACATTGGATGAATAGAAGAGTTTGGACACTAGATTTTTAAATATATCATCATAAGTGTGAATGTTCTCCATCAAGTCTTACTTGATTTATTTTAGTGAAACAATGCAATATTACTTGAATCAGGGATGTCAAATTCCTTTAAAAAGGCTACCTTTAGGAGGTCATAGTCTAAAATGGCTTGATTTGGGTCAAAATTTTAAAACCAGATGTGAGCACAATCTAATAAAATTATGGCAAATTGACTTGCCTTGTGCTATGGTAGTGTAATTCCCTTAGTGTGCCATATGAATCCACACTTGTGGAAATTCTCTATGGCATTCTCCACTCCTTAAGAATCAGGTAAACTTAAGGACATATCATATTAGGGATTTTTTTTTTAGTGTAATAGGTGTCTATGACACCTATTATTTTGGTGTTATAGCTAAGAGTACACCCAAACTCTGACTTCATGTATGGGAATGTCACCTCCCTCCTAATTATGGTAATACTCTAGCATCTCTAATGGTAGGTTATACTACTACAATTCTGACCACTTGATGGCATGTTAGGCTATTAGTGGTCCTCTAACATCTAAGGCATTCAATTTAGGAGGTTATTGTTTTTTTCATCAAAAATTCTACCCCATGTGTGAAATATGTTTATTTTAAGTTCCAAGGACATTACTTGTGCATGGATATTGTATTTTTTGAAAATAGTAAGATATTTAAAAAATTTGTATTTTTGCAAAAGTTAAGTTATGCATTTAGGGAAGGCTAAATTTTGAAAATATTAAGGTAAATAGGTTGATAATTCATATAGATATGTCATCCCCACCTAGTAAGCTACCCCATGATTCATCCCCTATGTTGAAAACCATGATTTACTCCTTATTGTCTTGACATTGTAGAAAAAATGTTTTAAGGATTGAAAAACCCTTTATGTCCCTCCACTACCATCCACACAAACTTATTTCCAAATTACACTCCTTGTCATGCCTATAAATTAACAACTTACTTTTAGTGCATTGCCCTTTATCAATAGTGCCTACACTAACACATTCATCCAAACCTAATGTTGTTTACTCCATGTGTGCATCTCATTATCCCATAGTCACTTTATGTAGTCTACCTTATTGTTTAATATAAATCCTAATACCCCCACATGTACCTTCTTCAAACTTCCCATCATGTACATATGATGCAAGTAAGACACTACCACACACACATAAAATAATTACGAGATGTTCGTGTACATTTCCATCTCCATGTACAACCCATATGATTGTTTATGGAATTTTTATTTTTTAGTGCACACTCACATGTTTGATAGCAACATTTATGTTTCCTTACTGGTACATATGGGAGGAAAATAAATTTATTTATAAGGTATAAATTTTATTTACATTTTTTTAATTTAAATTTTATTATTTGTATATATTTTACAATAACGTATTTAAAATTTTGAAAATTATAATTATTTATTATAAATTTAAATTATAATAGGTTAAAAATTATAACATATAAACTTAAAAAAAAGGAAAAATCTATTTTATCAAAATTGAGATTGCAAAATAAATCTAATATAATTTATACAAACTATTAATTAAATTAGAATGCTAAAATATTTAATAAATTACACAAACTGATATGGAAAGTACCATTTTTGGAAATGTGCTAAAAGGGAAAAGTATAAAAGAGGAATGACTTAGCTAGAAATCAAACATGTAGGAATGTGACTATGATTGTACAACTGTGTGAGGTCACTATGAATCTAAAATAGGTATTTGTATCCACCTGGGATAAAGACACATTACTTAGATGAAATTAGCTTTTTTTAGCATCTGTAATGTGTATTAGTGTTTATCAAGGTTTTTTACCTTTATGTGAAATCTGAAAGGTGTGCCTTCACATGTAAGTCTTGTAGGTTTATGCAAAAGCTTTAGATCTACTGCAAAAATGGTTGTGTGATTTTTTATTCACATGAAACCCTAGTTCAATATAACATGAATAAATTAAATAAATGTAAAAATGGGGTTAGTGGATAAATTTTTGCTTAACCTCAACACCTCTTGTGTTGATTTTTATCTACAAACCAATATTTTGAAGCGAAATCAAACTCCATGTACTTCTCCTGTGATATGGTGGTGTGTGTGGAATACTAGTGTAATTTTATATGTTGGTGTAATTTCAATTTATTTATGTCCTTCAAAAATTACTTGTGACCTTGGATGTGTATTAATACTTAGCTCAAGGTTACTTGGTTTGTGTGGACTCAGAATTTGGAAGAATGGGTGTTTTACTCTCGATGGGTCATTAGAATAATTTTTGTGTTTGAAATATAAAAGCCTCTTACCATATAGTGTAAAATGAATAAAATATATGCTTATATAATGTATTTACTTGAATATTACTTGAGAAATGCATGGGATGACTCTTTAGGGGAATTTAAATTTTATCAATAATTTTTTATTTGGTAAGAGGATGAAACTGGTAGCTCCAAACACTACCAGTGAATGGGATTGTCAAGGAGCAACCTTGTCTGAGGAACAAAGATAAATAAATTAGAAGTGTGGATCAGTCTAATAATGAGTTTAGATTTCTTGGAATGAAGAATAGGAACATCATGTATCATATTTGTTTAAGGGTATGGGTCATATGCATATAAGTATAGGAATAGTGGTTTAGAACTATGTGATTGAGTATGAGTTAAGTGTGTATAAAAGGATGGTCATAAGTGCATTATTTTATCATTAAATGTTAATTTTAGTGACTAATTTTCCCCATTTTATTATAATAATGTAGTAAATCAAAATTAGTGGAGTAAAATAAAGAGAGTTATACCTAAACTTACCTATGTTAGTAGGCTTAGATGTAGACATCACGCTAAACTATGTTTCATGTGAACCCACAATGAAACATGTATAAATAAGTCCTTAGGATGAAAATCTGAAAGTAAATACAATAAACTTATAGATCAAATGATAAGGAATGAATATCCCTATTTGGGTATGTAAACCATTGTGTTTTATTATGCTAAACTAGTGATTGGAAAGAGTAGGATGCTTACATATTTTATTCTTCATTAAAACACTTAGATTAGATTATGCATGCCCTAATCATCATCAATAAGAGAGTGTGCTTAAAAACTCAATATGTGTTTAACTCCATATTTACACAACTAGAGGTGTTAAGGTGGTTTAGGATCCCTATATCAATTCTAATAGATCATTTTGGTGAAAAAATGGTGCAAAAAGATAAATCAACCACTAAATATGGAATAAGATTCATTTTTGGTGAAAAAATGTCACAAAATTGGTGTAAAACTAATGTAAAAATAATATGATCTCAGTTTGGTGTATACAACATAGATAAATGACATGAATTTTCATTTATTTTATGTAAATAGTGTAAAATTGAGTAAGAATGATCGTGTTTTTTGCACATGCCCCTAATCTAATATCTGAGTATATTGATTCTGATAATTGAGTAAAATTGACTATATTTTTGAGTTAAACTACATAGTATTCTAGAACATATGTCACACATGATGCCCCCAATTATGATCAAAAATCTATGATAACATTTACATAAATTTGAAAAAAAATTCTAAGTACCTACTGAAATATGATCTACAGACTAATTGAAATTATGATAATTCTAAAAAATGTTGTTTTTGGTTGTTGGGATCATTATACATTATTTTAGACAATGCCAACCTGTGTTATTGTCTAAATAGAACATTGTCATTCAAAAGTTCTTTATGGGTAAAAATTAGGTATAAACTATGGTCAATTGATTAAAATTTGTCTTATATTATTTGTGAAGTGAATTATTTCAGCTTAGACTCTAAGACAAGCTATTGTTTATGCCCCCTCTTTTGAGGTGAGTTGTGAAGGTTGTGCAATAATTTATCTCAAAAGAAAAGTTATGTGAATGATGTTATAAAAAAGATTAAAATATGGAATAGTAATGATAACATTGGATATCATGGCATCATATTTATAATCTGATCAAAATAGTAATGTATGATACATGTATAACCAAGCATATATAGTGTCATGTCTAGATAGATGTTAGAAATGAGAAATGCAATGAATAATGATCATATACTGAGTACTTGAAACTAATATATAAAAACTTGGAATATATTCATGATATCCATCATGGCATTAAAAATTAGGAAGATGCATGAAATCCATCATGGCATTGCAAACTAAGCAAACAAACAAAAACATGAGTCACATCCATGACACATGCACAAAGAATACACTCATGAACCAAAAAACATGCAAGAAGTTTAGTGATCCACATATAAGTAACATGTTCATATGTCACTCACATGCATATAAACATGAAATAAGCCTTAGATCTGAAAATAAGGACATGTTAAATGTGCACAATATAAAGCAATGAATACACATAAAGCATGAAACAAACAAGACATGATAAGCAGGCATGAATAAGTGAAATGATATACACAAGTAAATTGTAACATCATGATATTCATCATGTCTAGTATCTATTAAGATAACAATGTTAATGTAAGTGATCCACTAATGATAAATTTTGAACAATGTACTCAACTGAAGTATGAACAATAGGGATAATCATAGAATGATAAAACATGTGTAAGAGGATACCCCTGGTTAACTTTATGATATGTAAACATGTTGTATAATTCCTATGACTAGTTTGAATTTAAAAAATCAAAGCCTACATTCACTAAGATAAGTCTGGTCAAATCTAACAAGAGTGCAATGCATGATTATATGGGTTAGAGTAGTATTATTTGTGTAAAATTTTTGGATCTGAGATAATATTACAACCTAAAAATACATCTATAAGTGACATGTATGTTCTACAACTCACTCAAGTAAACTTGTGAGTCATATTTGATATAAAACTAGATATAGAGAAGTATTGTATACTAAATCACAAATTAACTAATGTAAATGAATTATACATATCATGCATGTGTCCTAATTTTAAAAATAAATATGGAATATTGTATATTTTTTATTTTTTTAGTTTTTTGAATATTTGAAAACATTTTAAGCATATAAAAAAACATGTAAGGGATGTGGATAATCAAATAGTAGATTTGGTGGAATATTATTGACCTATGAATATTGAATCTTGATAAATTCCCATAGATCATCATCATTGTGATTGTCATACCAGTCACGCTCTACAACTTTAACCTTGTATTATAAATTGTTCTAAATCTTATCCATGCATATATCATGTTATTATATTATTTAGGAAACCTCATTTAGTTTTTTGGAAAAATCAACTTTGAGCCCTGGTTGTCATTTATGAATCTATAGTTATCATCAATATCATCATGAATAATATGAATTATACTATCCTCAAATGTGAATGTAAGATAATATTGTAGTTTATTAACTATATCTTCTATCTCATGCAACTATTTTTGAACTAATGTGGCACTTCCCTAAAATTTAGTTTTCATAACAAAAAAATAATGTGTCCACAACCTTAGTAATATAGACACTAAATTTGAATTATATATCACCTTAGTATTGTATACTTAGCAAGTAATTCTCATGGTTGTACCCTTCAGTTCCTAAGACCTTCCCACTATTAAAAGGTCCATATCTACTATCTCTTGTGTCTATTTCTTATCTCTTAGTTTAACCATATGTAATCTTAATGATCAGGCCCCCTATACTACTCAAAATGCAATAAACATGTTTACTACCATCCTTTGAAAGTTTTGGATATGTACCTATTTTTTAGCTTCATAGACACTTATTTCTTAGTTGTACAAGTTTGTCAATGCTAGTGTCATGTGCCAAACTAAGTGTCTAATGCCATAAAGTCATCCAATTTAGAAATGAAATGTATACCTATGGTTAGCCTAAGTGATTTAATGTGAGATATTTCTAAAATAGATTGATATATACAAGATCAACCCTCATTCATTCCTCACCTAACACAAACCTACCAACTCATAAGGAAACTTACCAAAGGTACCAAATCAAGAATTCAAGTGAGAAAAACTTCCCTATTATCTCCTATTTCAATATCAATCATAAGGATAACCCATCTATAGGTCTAAAGTATTGAAATAACACTCCATGAGACATACTTTCCAAGTTATAAGTTAGGTCACTCTATGTAGTTACTTATCACATGTTACATCCTTATGTACACACAATCCAACATGTAGGGGAGAAATACATAAATCTAAGGGCCCTCTTCTTAATATTGGATATGTATACATCACACATTAATAGAGGGGTCTTTGAGGTAGATTGAATCTATGTAGTCACTAACCCATTTTTACATAATCACTCCAAGGGTGAAAAATCTAGGTAATGATCATTTGACAAAGAGCAACAACCTGTGCATGATATCTAAACACATAATAGTAAGGCTAGTAGAAAACCATAAATTTTTTATGTGGTCACTCCTAAATATAATTGATATTTTTTACTAGACACTTGCGTCCAAGTTAGATAGTAGCATCGATGTAACCATCAAGATCTAATACAAATGTCTAAGGCCTTAAAATGCAAATTTCAAGAATCTGATTACTTTTCTAAGATCTTGATCCATTCCACTTTAACCTATTTTATCCTAGATCTACATTCACATAGTAAACTAGATAAGTGCTCTTATTCTTAACTTATTGCAATATCAATCAATAGTTTTACTTTCCATTTTTAGCATATCTTAGTATTATAAATTTAGAATATTGTTTATCTAAGTTTTCAAATTAATTGGTCTACTATATATTTATTTATCACACTTATGCTTATTCATTTATATATTCTTAACCCTATAATATATTAACCCATCTCAATTTAGGGTTAAACATCTCATGAACCTATCCTCTGATGTTGAGCCAAACCCTGGCCTACATGTAGGGTTTCCTCCAAAATTTTATTTCATATTCTTGTATTTTTTTTTCAAATCCAACTTCTTTCATGGGCATAGCTTAAGTAATGCTTATTCAACTCTCTACTTTAGGCCTTGTGTTTTCTTGATTTGTAATTGTATCTAAAATCAGTGCCCTTATGGGTTATATTTTTCATAGCCATAGCAAGTGCAATCCCTTGGATAAAATATTTAATGTTCTTGATGATCAATGTATTTCATATAAATATCTCATGGCATATAAAAAAACAATCTAAAACCACTTATTTTACTTATAACTATGATAATGAAATAATTGATGATGAAAATTTTAGTATAAGTGAACATGTTGATAATCATAATATTATTTCATATGGTTATGAGTGTGATTTTGTTCCTCATGAATGTGAATATGAGGATCCTAATTTGCCTAATTAATTTTTTTCTAATATGAACAACCTAAAAAGTGAAAATTTATCAATTTTTTTAGGGCCTCAAATTATGATGATGCAATAGATTTTTAATAAATTAGCATTCATGATGTTTAAAGTCAAAATGTATCATTCATACATTCTCTAGATGAATCAAAACTTGAGTTTTTCCTTTTTATTTCCAATTATGTAAATTTTAAACAAATTGAGTGTTCTTATTTTATTTCCAATTATGCAAATGTTGAAAAAATAGAATTCTTCTCTTGATTTTCCAATGATGAAAAGGTTAAAAACAATGATTATGTGCCTTCTTTGGAAATAATGCTAATATTGAAATTTTTGTTCCTTCTTTAGACCCCTCAAATGAAACTAGTTAAAGTATTTATCTTTCTCTAATTTTTAATAATCAAAATGCATGCACTACTTCTTCTCCTATCTTGTTTGAATGTAAAACTAAAAATGTATGTGGAAGTCCTTATAAATCTATTATTAAAGATGCATTGTTTGGATATATAGTTAAATTGTTAAGTACATTTTATTCATCTCTTTCCAAACTCAATATATATATATATAAATCAAAGATCATAAAAAGTGCATTGCATGAAAAAAAGGAAAATATTGCATTAAATGTCTCTCCCACATGATAATGATATACCAAAATTTGAAAGTGGCATTGCATTTTCTCTCCCTTATTTGAAAATTACATATGAAACTAAAATTTACATCTTTCCTTCTCTTAATTTTGTAAAGGACATAGATAATGTTTATATTCCTCCCTCTACATTTTCTACTCAAAAAGAATATATTTTTACAATTAAATTTTTTTTTCTAATCCTATTATATGTCATGAAATTTAAAGTACTATATCACCTTGCAATGATAAAAACATCAAATTCCATGTTATTCAAAATGATATAATTTCCCCTTTATTAAATATTACAAAGCCATGTGAATATCCTACTTTATAAGGTGATAAAGAGTCTACTATTCCAATGTTCCATATAAGTAGTATTCTAAAACCTTTAATCAAAACCCCAACCTCTTTACCATTCACTACTTATGATATATTTTCTATCATGACTAATATGGGATATCTTCAACAACAACTAAATACCCTTAAGTTACAAGTTTCCTCTTATAAGGCTACCTTTGAGAATAATATATTAGAGGAATAACCTCTTACTCAGTATATTTTCAAATATCCTTATCCTTAAAATTTTATCATGCCTAAGTTATCCTCCTTCAATGATCAAGGGTATCTTTCTACTCATTTAAAATAATATATACACTCCTTTGAACATTAGTATGAGGATGGACACTTGTAATTAAAGTCTTTCTATCAAATTTTAGCTCAAGAGGCTCTTAATTGGCTTTATATAATCTTAAATGGTTCCTTATCAATGTTGAAAAAACTTGAAGATGTGTTCTTATCTAATTTCCATCGATATAACTTACCTAAGTTACCATTGGAGCATTTTCAAGTATTAACACAAAATGATTATTAGTCCATTCAATACTATGCTATTAGATTTAAGGATATATTATATTCCTTAAACTATACCCCCTCAGATCTGGAAGTTCAATTTATATTTAGGAGGGGACATCTTTCTCCACTTAGAGAAAGAGCATTGCATAATCTTTCTTCTTCATTTGAAACATTATACTGGGATGTGCATAAATATTCTTGTGCTCTAAAAAATAACAAAACTTAGTTACTTATTTCTCTACATGAAGGCAAACAATAATTTCAAAACAAATAAATAAATTTTCATCAATATACCTTACCTAAGTTACCATTGGATCATTTTCAATTATTAACATAAAATGAGCATGATTTCATTCAATACTATGCTATTATATTTAAGAATATATTAAATTCGTTAAACTATACCCCCTCATACTTGGAAGTGAAATTTATATTTAGTAGGGGTCTTATTTCTCAACTTAGAGAAAGAGCATTATAAAATAATTTTTCTTCATTTAAAACCTTATATTTGGATGTGCATAAATATGGATGTGCTCGTACGAATACCAAAATTGAATTACCTATTTCTCCATAACAAGGAAAACATGGTACAAACAATGCTTCTAAAATAAATAAACAACCCAAGAAAGGCCATGAACCACTTCAAAAACCTTATTAATAATCAATAATACATACCAAATAATAAATAGTAAAGGTATTGAACAAAGGAAGGGAGTATACTTACATATTACCTCCTACAATTAAACCATATACCTCAACAAAAAGGAAACCACTTCAGTTTGATTGGTACTGAGATAGACCACATGATATATTTCATACACTATTGGATAAATGAATGATAAAACTTCCTCCTAATTATCATTACCCACCACATATATTTGAAAAGGGTAAAGGACAACACTTTTGCACTTACCATGGTATAAATAAGCACCACAATAATGATTATTTTGATCTTAAGCAAAAGATTATAGAGTTGTCAAATTGGGGACTAATTGCATTTCAAAAAGATACATCTAGATTCATTTCACCCACTTCTTTTAGAGGTTATTATAAAAGGGTAGATACATCCCATTCTTCTCCTTTTAAGCAACATGTGGTCCATTGACCTTTGTATAAGACAACCACTATTATAATCCCTTCTCCTCGTGTGCCCTGTACCAGGACTAATCTTTCCCACACTAATCCTACCCAAGACCTATTGGTTGATTAGGATCTTAATATAGGTACACATGGAGAGGGCATACATACATATTATATTTGGTACTTAAACTATCACATATATATTCATATGGTGTTTCTTCAGATACACCAACCATAGTGATAAAATAAAAACTAGAATTGTCATTACCACATGATCATTATAGTCGAGCTTTATTATTTCTAACTGGGTTTCATTGAATATAGTGATTACTTAATTATCACTAAAATTTAAGTTTCATTAAAATTCACTATTTTATACTACCATGTATTTATTTCATATCCAAATATCAATTATACAAAACAAGTGCAAGTAATGTATACATAATGAATAAAGAATTAAAAGTACACATTTATGTGAAGCAAAGATACCAAATACCATGATATTGTTAATAATTCATATAACCACACATATAGCACATATTATTCAAGACAAGTTACATATTTAGCATTCCTCATAAATTCTCATCCTCATCTTGAGATTATAGGATCATTTTTTATTTTCAAATATTTCAAAGATACCAAAAAAAATAAGAGAATCCAAAAATATTTTTAGTTTTTAAATGTTATTTAGCTCCTTGGAATATATATTTTTAGTTACATGTTGGTAGATAGAATATAATATTTTTGTATATACACATGTGTTTCATGCATATTCTGAGTGTGATATATGCATACCCAGGCACATGATCTATGCAGTTTATGATGTTGGGCCTTCCCTCTACTCATATCATTTAGACATTAGGGGAATTCAATTCTTTGATCATGATACATATAGGTTACTTTATTCTATGATCGTTTTCCATTATCTTGTTTGAGCATGTATACTTACACATGCATTTATCCGTACTTATATCTTTTGTGGTGTACTTGATATCCTATGTACTTAAAGTTTTTTACTAACACATGGATCTAAAAGCTAGTATGATATGTTTATGTTAGTTTATTATGCTCCATACTTTCCATTTATGCACTTCCTTGAGTGTGTTATCTTGAATTATATTTATTTTTGAGAATTTTAATATGTTCCATTGATTGTGGCCCCTATGCTTATGTTATCCTATTTTGACATTTACATATGTCATAGTTTGTAGTATGTTGACATTTGAATATGTCATTACTTGCCTTGTGGACATTTCACTAAGTCGTGTACCTATGGTTGTGTGGCATTTTAACATGCCCCTTGTTTGAGGTCTCATTTGACCATTTTTTTATTTGCTCTTGAGTGCTTTTGTGTGTGTGCTTGATTGCTTGTTATATTTTTATTGTTACTATCTAGATATTATAATGATTCACATCATGCATCTTAATATTTGATGTGATCACATACTATGTACCTCATTTTTATATCTACATATACATTTTAACCCTAAATATTACATGATACATTTACACATTATATAGTTATCTTATGATTTTGAGGTAAGGTGACTACCACTTTCTACTTCCCCTCACCTCAAAAGGAGGGGGCATATCAGTGGGGGCATGTCATAGAGGCATGTCTTCCACAAATTCACAATTTAAAATTTTAATGGGGGAATGACAAAAATTTAGGGATTTCACACTTATTCAGTTCAATAGTTTCATATTAAAGTGGGGGCATGTTATGGGAATATGTCTTCCACACTCACAAAATTTCAAAATTAGCATAATTGCATAGTTATATGTTTCATATGCACACTTATTGTAGTATTTTATACATTGGTATCATTTTTATACCCATATTTTAACTTTAGACATTCATGAGGTGCATATTCCATGCAATATAACACCTTAAATTATAAAATCAAATCATCTTTTATATTTTCAAATATTTGTAATGGACTTTAGCCTATATCAAGATGGACTTTTATGGACTATTATTGATCCAATTTGATATAGTATTTGGTTCACTTTTGTCAAGGTTGAGGTGATTACATCATTCAATCTTAAAAAAATTATAGGTTGGAGTGATAAAATCATCTACCTACACCAATTTTATAGTGTGTGTTGACTTGGATCACTCATGCTCACTAGGTTATAAATATGATTAGGTTGCATGGTTGAGCTAATCTCAACTATCGAGTGGTAACTCACTTTTTCTCAAAGATTAGGGGTAAGTTTACCTCTAACATATATATATATATATATATATATATATATATATATATATATATATATATATATATATATATATATATATATATATATATATATTAACACTTGAAAGTTTTAATATTTTCCTAATCTCAGGTCTAAATTTTCACAATAAAGCATATCTTCAAATAAAATAGCCAAAATTCAATATGGTTACATCAATGCATAGGTGTACTCCTAATCTTGCTCTTTTTGCTTTCAAGAATTTCAAATTATTTCAATTTTAGATTATATGCTTTGATTATATACTATAACTTATTTTTGGTTGTAGGTTATTCACTATCAAATCACTCAAATAGGACTCACACAAAGATAAGGTGTGTTATACACACCCAAGGATGCATTCATTTTCCTTTAAACTAGAAATTTTATCACTAGATTAAAAGTGGGGGAAGAAATGTAGACACTAAATCTAAATCATATATCACCTAAATATTTTATAATTGGAAAGTACTTCTCATGGCTTTACCCTTTAGTTCCTAAGACCTTCTCATTATCAAAAGGCTCACATCTGCTAGCTCTTGTGCCTATTTTTTATCTCTTAGTCATATCATATGTTATTATGATGACCAAGCCTCATGTATTACTCAAAGTTCTATAAACATGCTTATTATCATCTTAGACAATTTTTGGACATGTACTTCTTTTTTAGCTTCCTAGACACATATGTTTTAGTCATACGCCTACATCGATGTTGGTGTCTTATGTCAAACTAAGTGTCTAGTGCCCTAAATTCATAAAAATTGCAAATGAAATGTATAGATATTGTTTAACTAAGTGATTTAATGTGATATATTTATAAAATGGGTTGATATATATACAATATCATCCCTCATTCATTCCTCACCTAGCACAGACCTAACAATTCATAATGCAACTTACCAAAGGTACCCAGTCAATCATTCAAGTGAGCAAAGATT
Organism: Torreya grandis; assembly: GCA_037957365.1. NCBI lineage: Eukaryota > Viridiplantae > Streptophyta > Pinopsida > Cupressales > Taxaceae > Torreya > Torreya grandis. The sequence continues at coordinate 1,121,304 of JARHVA010003667.1, forward strand.
CCATATTATCTCTTATTTTAATATTAGTCATAGGGATAGACCATATATAGGTATAAATTATTGAAGGATCACTCCATGATCCATACTTTCCAAGTTATAAGCTAAGTCACTCTATGTACTTATTTATCACATGGTGCATCCTTATGTGTACACAAGCCAATACAAAGGGGAGAAATACATAAGTTTTAGGCCTTATTTAGAGTATTTTATATGTAGGAATTTCCAATAATATATGGGTCTTTATGGTATATTGACACCATGTGCCCACTAATCTATTTTTCCACAGTCACTCCAAAGGTGAAAAAGCTATGATTTGGTCATTTAACAAAGAAAAACATCATGTGCATAAGATATGAACACACCAAAGAAAAGGTGATAAAACCTAAAGTTTCTAAGTGGTTTCACCCATATATAGTTGATATTATATACTGGACATCTACATCCAAGTTAGATAATAGCATCGACATAACTATTTAGATCTGACACAAGCATTTGAGGCCCTAAAATGAAAATTTTTAGAATCTAATGACTATTCAAAGATATTGATCCAAACCACTTCTAACCTACTTTAGCCTAGATCTACATGCACACATTAAACCAGCTTGGTACTCTTGTTTCTAATTTATTACAATATCAGTCAATAGTTGTAATTTCAATTTTTAGCATATTTTAGTATTATAAATTTAGAATATTACTTATCTACATCTATAAATTAATTGGATTATTATAGATATGTTTATTAACCTTGTTCTTATTCATTTTATATATTATTAAGCCCATACTATATTGACCCATCTAAATTTAGGGTTAAACAAGGACAACATGTAATTGGTATTGTAGTATGTCATAATAAATTTGGAAATATATAACTTTTTTTGGTTAATATTCATCATGACCTATGTGCTAAATAAATGAAAGTGTACAAATATTGGGATCTATGTGTTCATCAATTTTCACATGCTGTTTATACTCATGTTCACTAAAAACTTGAATAGTTAAAGGATTCCTTCTTGAATGCTTGTGATATCTACATATTTGATCTTGATGTTGAGCCCTAATAGGTGGTATTATGGGATTGTACACACCATAATTTGGTCAAGCAACACAAGTACTATGTCTTTTATATCTCTTTCATAGGAAGCTCTTAATAATGAATGGAGGTCTTGTTTTCATGGTCACTTTGGTATTTTTGTCCTTATTATGACTTGCCCCATATTATTTCACCTTCAGTGGTCTTATGTCATGCTTATCCAAATCACAATGGCCCCTGGCCTATTTGTTTCAATAACAACCCAATTTTTTGCCTACAGGACAATAGCACAACCCTAAATAGTAGTACACTACACTAGTGTCCACCTCCACACTATTGTCCAATGGTCATATTTTTAGCTCATTTTAAGTCCTTACCCTTATTTAGGTCTCTTCTTATGATTTGATCTATATTTTCACCTTGTCATCTAGTGAACATGCATATTAAATTCAAATTAAATTTCATTCTATATAAATAGCCTCATAAGGCATTCTACATCTATTACTTACTAATTTGGCACATAATTACATAAAAATAAAATAATAGTATAGATCAGCACTTTGTATATCACTTAGCATCACACATAGATCTACACACTTGATCAAAGAAGGGAATAATCAACATTCATTCTAGCATACCATGCATGTTGATTATGCACATTCCCTAAAGGATAACTACATGTGATCTAAGACCCCTATCATTAGGGTTAATGTAGGTAGTGGTCAAAATAATAGGGGTTTTGCATTGCCTGATTATAATATCCCACAACCCACTTTTCCCTTTCCCTTTGCATTTAATTATGTTGTTGTTTTGTGTGTGTAAGTGTTTGTTAGGGTTTTAAATGAAAATCATCCCAATAGTGACATAAAATGATAATTGGAAGCTCTTGAGCACATCTACAGAACCCATAAGACTTCTTGTAACATCCCTATAAGTCTCAGGCCCCTTATCCACAAAAGTACATTAGCACAGTGCCTTTGTTAATAGTGTAATGCACTAGTGTCCAATTAATTTTGCTACTATCCTCAGGTAACTAGAACTCCATTTTCATAATAAAAGGGCTCTAGGATGTCCCTCTAACCTATTTTGGCATTATCATCATATAGGGACACTCATTTTACTCTAAATAAGTAAATCTTCTCCTTACACTCATTATTTTAGGTAGATCAATTTAATTAGCTATTTGAAATATATATTTCTATTTACATTATTTACTTCCCTTTAATGATTTAAGATTTACACTAGTACAAACCTAAAAATTTCAACCATTTGGTGAACCTAGTTACTTCGAATATTGCTTAACAACCATAGTTCTATCTTAGGGTTTGCCTTCTTCATTTCTATGTAACAAATTAGGGTTTATAAAATTCTAATTTTTTCTTAAATTTTTCACATCCTAACTGATCCATATCATTACTTTATTAGGTATTTCATTGATTCAATATTCTTAAAAAAAAAATCTAGAAACTGTTAAAACCCTAGATCCACACACTAGGTCCTCACACATCCAAATATTAGCCCTTAGGGTTTCAAGTTAATTGCTGATTTTTTTATACTTTGGGAACAATATATAGCATATTTTAAATATATTTATTTTTTATTATCTTCTACCCATTATTTTCCTATTTTTTATTTTTTACATTCTCTTTTGTGGTAAGTTTAAAATGACTTCTAGGGAAACTCTTACCCCTCACCCAATTGACCAATTTTTAAACTTTTTTGCATAATTATATAAATAAATGGACTAATTTTCAAATTTTTACATTAGCACATGATCATGAACATAATTTTATTTATAATGATGATGATTATTATTGTTAAAATGGATATGATGATTACTATGAGTATGAAAATGAAGGTGATAATGAGGATAGATTAGATGCATCTTCTTCACCTTTCCTAATTCAATTCCAAAAATCAAGTAAAAATAATTTTACACATTTGAAAAATTCACAAATTAAAGTAGATGATATTGTTTTATCACCTACTTTTACATTTCAAGATTAACATAGGGATTACAAGAAAAATATAAATAATTCAAATATCTCTAACCCTTTTCCTATTACATGACATAATATGCCAAATGAAAACATTATTATTACTTATTTTACCCTTCACCCCATAATTGAAAATAATGATAACATGCACATTCCACTCATATATAGTGAAGATACACATTGTATTTCACCTACAATCTAAAATCTTCTTCTACTCCTCTTATTGAGCATGAAAATGACAATTCTTCCTCTCTTACCTCTACAAGTGAAATAAATTCCAATTTTAACAAAACTCAGTCTAACAAAGATTACTATGATTTTAATGAAGAATAAATTGAGTCTATTACTCTCTCTACTTCACCCATATCTAATGTTAAAATGGATTGCTTACTAAATGTTAATTCAAGAAATAACATGTCTTTGGATAAAAGTGTGCAAACTTATACTCGTGTTCATAATTTACATGGTTTACATTCACATGATAAAAATGTGTCTTTTATTCTGTTAGCATGTGATACTAATTTAACAATTAACAATATAAGAGATACCAATGAATCTCCTCTACCCCTCCTGGCTACATAGAACTTATTTCTCATATTAAAAGGATTATTTTAGATAATATAGACTTACCAACAGTCAAATTTTTAAAAACTATCAAAGATAAATTGTAATTTATCAAGATTTAGTTGTAATTATTACAAATAAATCACATACATTTAATGTATTTGTGATAAGTCCAAATTATTTAAAATGATCATAAATAATTAGTAGTGTAATTTTTGAAAAATATTATAAATAAATTAGGATTTATCAAGAATTAATTGGACTTATTACAAATAAATCACATCTATTTAATGTCTTTATAATATGTCCAAATTATTTAAAATAATCATAAATAATTTGAAGTCACCTTTTTGAAAACTATCATAAATAAATTGGACTGTATCAAGATTTAGTTGGACTTATTACAAATAAATCACATTTATCTAATGTATTTATAATAAGTCCAAATTATTTACATTGATCATAAATAATTATTAGTCTAATTTTTTAAAACTATAATAAATAAATTGGACTTTATCATGAATTATTTGGACTTAATAACAATAAATCACATGTATCTAATGTATTTCAAGGTAAATTTTAGTGGCCCATATATAAATTAACTTAGGTTTTTTTGGAAAATCTCTAAGTATGTGTTTCAAAAGTTTCATCAAAGATAACATATGGTGTTTAGATGAGAAGGAAAATGGATAGGTGAATAGACAAGTGAATCATAATAGGGCACAAAATCTAGATGGGCATGCAACTTTATAGAAAACTTATAGATGGGTTGCACCTTATTTTTTTATAAATCACACCTCCATCCATTTCCTACTAAAGAAATTTTTCATTATAAATATATGGGTGAATGTATGTTTACATATAATGGTGAATAAGCTCATATTGACTTTCGATGGAGTGGAAAACTATATTTATATGTATGAAAATTATTATAAAGAGTAGGCGAGCTAACCTAAAAAACTAACTTACACCCAGATAATTTAGGCAAATCCACATTGTTCACCACCCCCTAAAATAGCCAAATGCCAATTTATAAAACTAAAATATTCATGAATTAATGAATAATAACCATTAAAATTTACCTTGATGTATTTTTAATAAGTCCAAATTATTTAAAATGATTATAAAAAATTAGTAGTCCATTTTTTGAAAACTATCAAAAATAAATTGAGCTTTATCAAGAATTAATTGGACTTATCAATAATTATTTAGACTTATTACAAATAAATCACATCTATCTAAGTGTGAAAAATAATCACATCACACCATTAAATGGCTAGTGGTCTTTCTATCTTCAATCAAATTTATACAGACATTCAAACTGGTTCACAGACTATTCATTTATAAATAATAAGCTTGGATAGTTTATTTCATAAGAAAAGATAATTCATACATCAATCAGGCCAATCATAATGAAAATATCCATTTAACATATTCAGGTTTTGATCTTAGGTTTTGATTAACTAGTCTGATTAAATCATCTCCAGAATCTTAATGTCATATGTTGATACATGATTAGTACACTTGGATGATTGGGATGTCACATGTCATTAGTTGATTAGATCATGAACTATTTGTTTAATCTTCAAGTGACATCCTTGTAAATGTTAAATTTTAGCCCACACAGGCCAAATGTCGATCACTCTAAGAACTCAATAGTTCACCCATGTTAAATTTAGTCTCGATAAGAGAGTCCTCAAGATTGTGCTAAGTGGTACAAACATGACTGCTCAGGTTACTTATCACCTCTTAGATGTTTATATAGTCTATTTCATAACTAAGTTCCTAAAATTATTACGTGTCATAATCTTAATCACTCATGATGTTTGGGATTTTTATTTTGATTATTCATCCTTCTACACAATTGAGTTGCTAAGATTCTACCATGTGGTATGATCTCAAGTGCTCTCAATTATTAGGACTTTGTTTTGATTATTCATCATTTTTCATAACCAAATCACCAAGATTATGCCATATGGCATGATCTCAAGTGCTTGCGCTTTCACACTTTGAGTTTGTAGTAGACAGGTTTTGTGAGTGTCGAGTTGTCAAAGACCATTTTTCAAGACTTGAATGAAGTGTAATTTTAAAAACTAAAAATATGAAGACCATTTGTTGATATGCAAATGCCAAATAATAAAATTTATTTATGCACAAGTGGAAAATGCCCATTTTTTATTAATAAAGCATAGATTGTGAATTTAGAAAAGTCAAAGACCTTTTCACAAAACTTTAATTATGAAGTGGAAAACCCATGACACAAATGCCAAAGTGAAATTCACAAAATTTAAATGCCTAAATGGGACATTCTAAGGCATAAACCCTTAAGACCATTTCTCATAAATGAGAATGATTAAGTGTATTTTAAAATTGACAGAATTTGATGAGTAAATCTTGATATGAAAATTATGAAGACCATTTACCGAAGACCCTTTCATGATTCATGAAATTTGAAATCACTATTACGAATACACAAAATCCAAAGACCATTTTGAAATACTCAAAATGCAAAGTGTACAATCTAATTCATAAATGTTGAATACCTTTTATTGATGCATAGTTGTTGAATACTAAATTTCCAAAGTAGAAAATATAAAATGCAAATGTTGTACTATATATTTTAAGACCCAAAATGCAAAGACCTAATCTATAATACACAAAATGCAAATTGCCACTAAAAAAACTCTCTAAAAATAAATAAAATGATAAAACAATAAGGAATGTCCTAAGTGAATCCAATAAAACATTTTACATGTCCAATTAAAAATCTTACATGCCAAAAATATGCATTAAATTTTGAAAAAAATAATTCATGCTTCTCATTACAAATTTAAGGAAACACCATTTTAAATTGCCAATGTCATGAAATAAATCAATAGTTCCCAATCCTTTATCACTATTTTTGAAGTGCCTAATGTGATGATGCAATCAAAATTCTATTGTGATGCCTTTCAAAAAATTAGTGAGAAAAAGTGTTGACCTCTCCAATTTTTATTTAGTTTCCCATCATAAATGATAGTATCTATAAGAATGGATATTAAAGAGGTGTCGCTTGGGTTTGGTCTCCATTTCTTGTCCAAATAACCTGAATAAATTTATGTTTCTTTTGCATCTTTTTTCTCTGCATGAATTGGGATGAAACAAGCTATTTTAACACTTTGATCTATATCTCTATTTATTTGTGGTATCTCAATATTTCTTTTAGATCTACCAACCCATATTGTGTAGTTCACTCCTATAGAAACATTAATCTTGACAAATAACATATCTCTATTTTTCACATCTTCAGCTAGATCAAATGAATTTTTTGTTCTTTTGCTTCTCAGAACAACATATGTATCTGTAGATGCCACTCCAAAATAAATGGCCCTATCATGAACCATTTTGTGTATATTTCTATGCAAAGGTATGTCATGATGAGTTCTAGGCCAAAAATATCCTATATATTCAACTTCATAAGGGAACATGTCTTCTTTCATTATGTCATGGATATTTTAGAAGTAATATGCTAGATCGTTCCACTTACTATTTTTGGTAAAACCAAATTCATTGAATTGATTTACATACTTAATCAAGCTATCTTTAATTTATTTTTCACTCTTTTTCTACTTATATCTAATACTTTTACAATAATATAATCTCATGACTTTTCTCTATTTTTCAAGTCTTTGAAAATTATTTTCGTCAAATTTCCTTATGTAACATTTGGCTCACCATTTTCTTTTATTCCCCATAATTTAATTAGTGAGAGACCAATTTCTATTTATTATATATTTTTTGAAACACATAAATGGTTTGACCTTACTCCATGCGTAGAATAAAATATTGACCTTTTGTCAAGCTTACTATTGTGTTTCATTCCTTTAGCTAGTAACTATTAACATAGTCTTTTAAATATACTACTTCTTCAATCAAATATGGTATGAAATTTTTTGTATTTTCACATGTCCTATAATTTTCCATCATCTCTACCACACTCCATACATATTTCCTCTTTATACATTTAGATAAGTTTCTAAATGTGCCATTAATGTCCTCATGGGTATGTCCTAAATGTACAAATCTAACCTCGACATCGAGGAAAAATACCTTTGTAGACAAGGGGAGATAAATATTTCAATGCAAACTTGTACCAAAAAACTTGATTTTGTGAATTTGTAAATGTAATGGAATTACATTTAGTTCTATTTAAGGTTAGACATTTTTTTAATATAATAATAGATGGAAGGAAGTACCTATTCTTATTATCCCCACAAGATTTGTATAGTTGAAGGTATATATTGGAAGTAAGTTTCTTGAAGGAACCAATTGATTGTGCTTCTTCTATGTATTTCTTGCATTCAGGGTAGTAGGTATTAGATAAAAGTGCATCATACAATGGATATTTTAAAGATCTAGGTTTATGTAATAAAAATCCATTAGTATCTAGCATTATTATTTCCATATCCTTCAATTACTTGTTAATTGAGGTGATATTAAAGTTATACCCTCCAAGAACATACGATAAAAAAAATGTATGTATCCACCTAAACCATAACCATATGTGATAATCCCTAGCATTGACAACTTTACTATTCTGTTCGTAGCTACTTTACTTTTTGTCATAGTCCTTGGAATTATTTTTTTTGACATTCCACCTTGTCATGAATTAAATTGAGGCATTCTTTGGGGTATTAATCTAACATTAATTTATGTGTATAATAAATCTGTCTTGTAAAAAGTATCTAATTTGAGTGCATCACAAATTCTTGATTGATACGATCTTTCTAATCTATAGATAGGGACCTAGAGAATTTTTGTTGAGTCGATAATATACATGTTTTTCACCTAGAAAAGTTATTATACTTGGCAATAGTCACATCATGAAAATTAGTCTTCCACATGTTATTGAATTTTGGTTGGGATATTGGCTTATTTTTCATATTTTCTAGTTTTGCATTGATGTGGTGCCTCAGAAATTCTTGAGTGAAAGATGTTGGAAGATGTCAAAAATTATCTTGTGTGTCAACTATATATACCCAACATGTAAGTATTGGATAAATATCTACAAAATCATCCACCAATTGGTCCAACAAATATTTAGTTGTTATTGTCTTCTTTTGTGGCTTTTATCAAAACCTCCCTACATGGAATGCATTTTGTTCCCCATTTTTGTGATAATTTTGAATGTCAAAAAATCTCCTTCTCTTCAATCCATATATTTTAAGCCAAGATTACAAATAAATCTTAGCACCCTAAAAATAATGGTAGTTTTATTTTTATTTTTTTGAAATAAATTGGTAGAAAGGGCATCGAAGACATGTTGCCTCCTATCTTTTATGGTCAAATAAATCAACTTTATTCCTGTATATTTTATCATCTCAAATGATAATCTTGACTGAAAACATGTTTTGGTACAACATTTCTCTACATACATTGTTGTAATCTCACTATCTATGATTGCATCAAACTCCACTTAGATGAGTGAATTATTTGGTTGAATTATTTTTGGCCTAAGTATTTTTAAGCACAAGTTAATTTTTTTGGATTCTTTTTCTCTAGGAATTCCATGTAAGGAATGACTCCAATATCCACTACTTCCCAAATATATCCAATTTATTTCTCCTTGGGTGTCATATATGGTAAATTGATATCTCTACATTCAATGTCCACTATCTTATTTGAAGGCCATCATATGTTTCAGTTACCTCTATACTAAAAGTATCAAAATGTTGTATAGCATTCCTTATGTAATTTCCCAATTCATTTTCCACCATTGGAATAGGATTGCAACAAAAAATATGCCCTGGTTGTGTAAATTTGGCATAGCCAAAAGTAATGTTTCATCATTTGTAAGATTTGTACATGTGTGAAACAAATGTACCCTTTCCCCAATAAACTCATTTATTATTATATTAAATGTGGTGGGATCATCGATATATCAAACCAATAAAACCAAATAAGGGTTTTCTTGTTGCAATGGTTGTATATGCATAACTAAACTAAAATTATTGTGTCCTTCTTCCATGTCATCCTCTATATAAAACTTTTAAGTAACATGTTACATAACTATTATGATCCATTTAGTAAAACTATCAACTACATCCCCCAAATTATCCATAAAATCTCCAAGAAATAGAAGTGGTAGAGTCATATCAAAAGCTTTTGTCACACTAACACTTACACATTCAATAGGTATTTTCTCATTGTGGATGTGGAAGTGAGATTAAAGGATTTTAAAGAGTCAACATCTAGACTTGGAACTTTGTGTATTCTTCCTTCACCAACAACCTTTCCATTATTTATGAGAGAAACATAGTCTCCACATTGGAAAGCCATTATTGTATGATTTTTCAGCCTAGACATTTGGAAAAGAATAAGAAGATTTGTTAATCAGGGTATTTATAAAATAAATCCAATTTATACCTATATTTAGGATATAAATATTTATTTATACCATGACACAAGCATAGATATATTTTAAAACCTAAAAATGTTAAAAAGGTAATGTATAACACATTTTTGTAACGACACTGTTTATGTCAATCCCAAAAAATAATAGCTTTTAATATCATATACTACATACTTCAATCTCATTTCATCCTAATTTCAAGATATACCTTTAAAACATTCATAAGATTGGAGTAGCTGAGTAGTGAAAAGTAGTTAATTACATTGACATTCAACCATGTATTTTAATATTATATAAAATGATATTTAGTAATGGGGGTTTTGACCAAAATCATGGAAAATAATTAGCTACTTATATTTTGGGATATTATATGTGATTTGAACCTTTCTGTTAAACCCAAGATTTTTAAGTTCTTTTAAACATGCATAAGGGTACCATAAAAGGTATTACAATGCCCTTCAAGGTATGTTTTCAAGTAGTACTAGGTGATACCTTGAAAGGCCTTGTAATACCTTTAAGTGTACCCTTGTGAATTTTTGAAAGGTGTCTTCTAGGAGACACCTTTAAGGTACCCTTAAAGGTACTATAATTCCATTTAAGGTATATCTTTGAGGCACTACTAGTTGATACCTTGAAGGGCCTTGTAATACCTTCAAGGGTACTATTGTCACCAAATCTTACACCCTAGAATGAGTTGTTCAAAATTATTTTAGCTTTGGGTAAAATGGGAACATTTATAGGTATGTGGGTGTACCTATGTTGGAAATGAGCCTCTAGATTTAAGGGCTAGCTTTCTCAATGTATCGTGCAATGCTTATCACTTAAACTACTACTTACTTAAGGGGAAAGGAGTTAGAGAATGCATAAATTAGACCTATTCTAAAGGAGGTGATGCACTAAAATGTCTTCCACATGAGCATTATATTTATACCATGATGAAATAAGGCATACAAACTAGTCTCTAAGTCTTAATGGTTTAACATGAGTATTTCAATATAGAGGTGAGATGTGAGCAACAACACAAGGCAAATGAACTAGAGGACAGATTGCACACTTCAAGGACAGTTTTACACTTGAAAAAGCTTTACACACTAGAATACACTCAATATGACCTGTTATACTAGGAAATATTAATTAAAGATGAAAGGATAAGGGAAGGAAGGATAGATAATTATCACCTCTCATCACCATACATCACTTGTAGACTTAGACAATTATTCAAAAATATAGACTTGCATTGATGTTAAAGGCAAAATATAACATCAGTACAATAGGTCTTCACCATACATGGTGTGGTATCCTTAAAAAGGCCAAAATGGAAGATACTTATAGAATTTGAGAGAGAGAAGTGGGAAAATGGAAGTCCTAAGGGGAATCAAAATGAGTTCAACCTCATTTGAACCATAGTTACAACTACCTCTACCTATATGCTTCTTTGAAACTTTTTGATTGATATGCATCATCTCAAGTGGTTACAAAAATTCATTATTCATTATTTCATGATCCATATGGTTATAATAATGGGATCAAGTGGTTTAAATCTAATCTTTGGCATCAATGCAGTTACAACAATTAGATCCATCTATTAGAAATTTGTCCTAGAACTAACTATTCCAAACTGGTTTTTCATGGCATGCACAGTGGAGAGAAGGGGTCCCTTTCATGTAGTTGGTCTTGGAGATGAAACCATTGGGTTATACATGTATGCCTTAATGGCATCCTTTTAAATGTTTTATCTTGTTCCAACTGGATCATGCTCAAACTTTCCCCTATGTTCATGGGTCCATTATAGATGGAAAACCAATTTCAAACTATTAGTTTTCTTATAGTCATTATATTATGAAACTTTTCTTGATGCTTGGTTCCTATTAGGTCCACATAGATCCATTACATCATTCTAAAAACTAATGGTTCACCATGTTTATAGTTCCCTTTGATAATGGTAAACACAGTCACAATATAATGTTATAATCTTTAAAATATGGACCCTGTATGTTATAAATCTATGAATTAGATGTTTGTATTCATCTTCAATGGAATCCATATATGTTCTTGACCACTTGACTATTATTTTCATAGCATTGGGTCAAGATTAAATGGTCGATCGATGATCTTACAATACCCATTTACATTGGTCAAAAATGGTTTCTCTACTTCCATCAAAAGTCTTGGTCTCACCTTTATTTTAACTGGCTATCAATATCTGACTCAGCTTGTTGACATATTGACCTTTTCCTTGCACCGTCAATCCTGATCGGTATGAATGACCATAAGTCATTGATCTTGCCCTTGACTTATCAAATTTTTCTAAGATTATACCATGTGGAAGCCCCATGTTTGATTTTAGAATTTTCTATCAGTCTGCCATCCTCACATGCTTATGCCATATGTCAATCTCTCCAAAACCTTAACTATTTGACCCATCTCACACCATTGGATCAAGATGTATAATGGAACATGGACCATTAGATCTATTATGACCCACTATTTGAAAACCAATATCTATTTCATGATCTTAAAATTGATGTAAATGCTCCCATAAAATGATGTTCATATGACCATCATTAACATTCATGCAACCATTAAATTTAAGCTCAAAAGGATTTATTTTTCTTGAGCTTAAACTTGACGTTAGCATGAACATCTTATATTATAGTTCTATCTTTAAAATCCTATAACTTGATCTAAAAAGCTTGCATGGACTTGAAACTTTCATATCATGTTCCCATCATGAATAATTACCTAGCACAATAATCCTTTTAACTTACAAGGGCTTCCTGAGTGAAGATAAAAATGCACAAATGAGTTGGTTCATTCATTCTTGGATGACATCTTGGACAGCCTAGCTCCTTAGACTTGGTGAGCTAAAATTGGAAGGCTTAGATCTTGAGATAGAATACTCATCAAGATATTAAACTTTTAGATCATGATCTTTGAATGTATAACATTGATCATGCATAGTTTGATGGTCACATGAGGATTTCTAAGCATGTTTTTAAAATGTACAATAAAACTACTCCATTATGGTATCCATATGATTTCTTGATGATGATTTGGCTTCGCAAAGCTTATTCTTGAGATACTTCTTGATATTTCAAAGCTCAAATGAATTACTTGAGGTATAAGCAAACATGTTCCATGCTCTAATTGCATTGATCAGCATGAAGACCTGTCACTTGCATATATGACCCTAAAAAGACTCTTAAGACACCAAATGGCACAAGGATTAAACTATACCATGACCAAAACTAGAATGGAATATTAAATGACATAAAATGAGTTACAACATACCCCATGACATTATCAAAATCCCTTATATAGATTTTGACTATATGAGGTTAACCCATTTTAGCCTGAGGGAAAATTGGTCAACATTGTTGGTAATTTCCTAGGGGTGACATGCTTGTTATGCCATGACCAATTGCCTAATCCTATCTATTGAGATATGGATTCATTTGCACATTATTTTTGACATACAAAATTCCTTGAACAACACACAAAACATAAGAAAATAATAGGAATAAAACACAATGAAAAGAACACACATGTTCTTCAAAAGCACTTATTGGATCACAACACACACAACAAAGGAAACACACACCTATTATAATATTTACAAAACCCCATCTCGAGGTGAAACATCTGATCATACTTCAAATATGGTCAAAAATGGTTCCCCTTGCATCTTTATCACTCCATGAAGGTAGCCTAGCATGAGGAGCATGATCATCACCAATCATTTGTATATGTAGGTGATAAATAAGTCTATCACCTTTTAATATTATTGGGTATACAAGTTAACTATCTATGACCCTCATGAATGATATGCATTTCTCTCTAAGAGCCTTGGTTGGAGCTACAATCCTCTTCATCATTGCCATATCTGATATACATTCCTCATACTATAGAATAGGAAAGATGATAGCTACCTCAATCTTTTTGTTTTCTTGTATAGGATATACTTGATGCTTGGGAGTATCAAGTTATTATTCTTTATGATCCAACCCCTTTTAACATGTCTCAATACCAAATGGATCTCCTAATTGTCCTTTAGGCACAACATCTTCTACCTTGACCTTATTAGGTCCCTCTAAAATTGTAGGCTTTTGAATAGCAGATTGATGTCCATCTTTCTTAATGACATGCCCTTTAATTTCATACTTTATAGAAAACCTAAGATCATACTCATTATTTTCATAAAGAAACACATAAAACATACATTTCTTAGGAGAAGAAGGAATATTACCAATCTTGTCAAATTATTGACATATGGCCTCAAATATTAGCCATAAGTCATCCTCCTCTTATTCATGAGTGTCATCATCCAGAGCATCTTCATCAATAGTAGGAATGAAAACATCATTATTCCCACTATGGTGCTCAATTAGATTCATCAACCTATGATCATCATACTCATGAATCACATAGTTGTAATCAGCAGCATGAGAATGTTTAACACTTACCTTAGCTCCTTCAAATGGCTCCTCATGCATGATGTAAGTCCCAATATTAGTTTTCTAAAATCAAGTATAAATATCATGCCTATATGCATCTATACCATACTCATCCAAAAATAGATCATAAATTCCTTCAATATTAAAATCACCATCATCCACATTAGATTCATCCTTCTCAAGAACAATAGAATTCAAGTTAGAACTAGTTTCAATGTAAGGTTCGATGTGAAACCTTGCAAGAGGATAAGTTATAATGGTCACTTTGGTCTCATACCTTATCCTAAAAGCTAAGAAGTACCAATCATATGAGAGATAGCCACCAATATTATTTTTAAGTCTCTTGACAGGTAAATTACAAAGTGAGTTGGGAGGTCAAAAATAACTATATCTTGAAGGATAGGAAAGCTAGGACAATCATGCAAAAAAACCTTTAATTTTTTTATCATCCATATGGTCTTAGTAGGTGTACCATATATAAAGATCACTCCTTTTCTATGAGGCTCATATTTCAAGCCCAACTTATCAGCTATAACTTTGGGCATGAATGAGGTAGAGGCTCCACTATCAACTATGCTATTATGAACCAATTTATCACCCACTATGAGAGAGGTAAAATGGTGGAGGTTTCTCAGTCCTAGTATATGGTTCAAAAATAGTGTTAGGAGAATTTTCAAGGACAACATGACTAATACTTTGATTTGAATATGAAGGACTAGTAGGAATTGTGTACAATTGCTTTTGTAATAATTCTTTTTGGCCAAGCATATGAAGGATATCCCACAAGGAGATGGATGCTTTGGCACTTTTCAAGGAATACACTATGTTTATAGCATTAGTACTCACCATTTCTTGTGTACTTGGATGTAAATAATTTCTTGAAACTTTAGGAATAGAGGAACCTTAAATAAACCTTACCATATTTTGACTTGGTGGAGATGTATAAGCCTTTGAAACTATCACACTTGCAGCTATGTCTTGTTGCCTTGTAATAATATTGGATGAGCCTATGGAATGCTACTACCACATCCTAGATCCTTCCTCTTGGCCCTTGCATTGTCTATGATAGAGGATCCTTGATTTAGGAAAAAAGTGTCTTCAACCAAAAAACTAGTGAAGGTTTCTCCTTGAGCTTTCCAATCCTTATTAGCTTGCATCATCACTTCATCCTCATTTGATAGGAGGGAGTAACTACCCCTTGAGCCACCAGAGATTTTTCTCCATTATAATTGGCATCATTTAATTGGTTTTTCTTCCAATCTTCGCCCTAAACCATTTTTTTATGAAATGGTACCATCTCCCTTACATTAGTGGTAGGGTTAGAATTGTATGTATTAATAGGCCTATTAGTATTAGGCTACCATTGGCCTCTTCCTCTTTCATATTGTTGACCATACTATTACTGATAGGGATAAGGATTTTGATGGGTAATTTTTTACACATTAGTTTATCTATTCTGAGCCTCAAAAGCTAAGAACTTTTATTTCCAATAAGAATCATCTTCTACTTGCTTAGGAGCCACCTTAGCTTTGGCATTGGCATTATGAACTTGGGTTAGATATGCAATAATAAAATAAGTATGAGACAAAGGAGGTATAGACACCTTAGGTGGAAATATTCTAACTTGGATGAGATTATTTTCAGATTTGATAGCCAATTCATATGCTTTAGGGAGAGTAGAATCTCCCATAGATTGAAGCATGACAACAATTTCAATCCTAATGACTTTCAAGTAAGTAGGGAACATAAAACTAGCAAGTGGTCTCATGGGAGGAGGAAATCTATGCCAAGTCTTCTGAAACCTTTCATTAAAGTCATGAATTATTTCTTTGGGTCCCTTTTTATCACGTTGAGTTGATGTATGCATATGAGAGAAGCATGGTCACTTTCAGTTCCAAATCTAGAAGTCAATAACACTCCAAGCTCGTCCCATATTATGATGCATCCACATTCTAGAGTCCTATACCAATCAAGAGCATTCCCTTTAAGGGACATGGCAAGGACTCTAATGGAAATGTTCTCTCAAAAAATATTATGGAAACTAAAAAAGTTAGAAACATCTTTAATGTTCTCACTAGGTGTGATATGACTCTCACCATTGAATGTGGGCACACCTTTTGTGATGTTAGGAAGAATGGCATAATATGCATGAAGTTGAATTGGATTATCAGTATTAAAGGTAGGGAAAACATGATTTCTAGCCATGTCTTCTTCTTCAATATGTTTAACTTCTTTATCCTCTTTAACCTCTTAATCCTTAGTAAAATATACTCATTCCTCAAAGGGTAGATTAGGTTGTGGATACTGAATTGCAAGAGGGATTTCAAGTTGAATGGGTGGGTTAATAGGATTGTATGTTTTAGTAGAGGATGACCTAGTGAAAAGCATGAATTATAAGGGCATGTTTATAATAAAACAAATGTAATTGAACTATATTTTCCATGAAAGAGTCACCAAATGTTGAATACCACACCAATTTGTAGCTAGTGTTTGTGAAGACTAGCATTCACCTTGATAAGTTGTCTTGAAGATAATGGGTCCCACCAAGCACGCTAAAACTATTGTCACCAAATTTTGTAATTTAGAAGTTTTTTAGGATTATTCTATATTTGGTCAACATGGGAACATTTTTAGGTATGTAGGTGTACCTATATTGGAAATGAGCCTCTAGATTTAAGGGTTAGCTCCCTAAATATATTGTTCAATGCTTATCACTTAAAATACTAATTACTTATGGGGAAACGAGTTAGAGAATGCATAAATTGAACCTAATCTAAAGGAGGTGATGCACTAAAATGTCTTTCACATTATCATTATATTTCTACCATGATGAAACAAGGCATACAAACTAGTCTCTGAGTTTTAATTGGTTTTATCATGAGTATTTCAATATAGAGGTGAGATGTGAGTAACAACATAAAGAAAATAAACTAGAGGGAAGATTGCACACTTTAAGGATAATTTTACACTTGAAAAAGATTTACACACTATAATATGCTTTATATTACCTATTAGACTAAGAAATCTTGCTTAAACATGAAAGGATAAGGGAAGGAAGGATAGAGAATTATCACTTCTCATCACCATACATCACTTGCAGACTTAGACAATTGTTCAAAACATAAAAATAGACTTGTATTAATGTTCAAAGGCAAAATATGACATCAATCTAGTAGGGATTCACAATACATGGTATGGTCTCCTTAAAAAGGCCAAAATGGTAGTTACTTATAGCATTTAAAAGAGATAAGAGGTAAAATGGAAGTCCCAAGGGGAATCAAAATGAGTTCAACCTTATTTGAACTGTAGTTACAACTACCTCTACCAGTATGCTTATTTAGAACTTCCTAATTGATCCAAGTCATCTCAAGCAATTATAACAGTTCATTATTCCTTCCCTCATGCTCCATATGGTTATAATGATATGATCAAGAGGTTTCAAGCTAAGCTTCAGCATCATTACAGTTACAGCAATCAGATCCATATTTTATAAATTTATCTTGGAGCTAATTGTTCCAAACTAGTTTATCATGTCATGCACAATGGAGAGAAGGGGTTCTTTTTATGTAGTTGGTCTTAGAGATGAAACCATTGGGGTTTACATGTATGCCTTCATGTCATCCTTTTTAATGCTAGCTCTTATTATAATTGGATCATGCTCAAACTTGCCCCATGCTCATGGGTCCACTATAGATGGAATAACAATCTCAGACTATTGGTTTTCCTATAGTCATTATATTATGACACTCTACTTGATTTATGGTTCCTATTAGGTCCACATAGATCCATTATGTCATTTTAAGAACCAAGGGTTCACCATGTTCATAAGTCCCTTTGATAATGGTGAACACAGTCATAAGACAATCTTGTAATATTTTAAAAATGGACCTTATATGTTATTAATCTATGAACTAGAGGTCCGTATTGATCTTCAATGGCATCCCTATATGTTCTTGATCACCTAAATACATCATTATGTCATTTTCATGGTGTTATTTTGAGCTTAAATGATAGATAAATGATCCTACAATACTCATTTACCTTGGTCAAAAATGGTTTCTTGACTTCCATCAAAATTCCTGGGCTCACCTTTATTTTAACTAGTTGTCAATATCTGACTCAGCGTATTGACGTATTGACCTTTTACTCACACCGGTGATACTTCTCAATATGAATGACTATGAGTCATTGATCTTGCCTTTCACTTGTCAACTCTATCTAAGCTTACACCACATAGCAGTCCTATATTTGATTTTAGGATCCACTATCAATCTATCATCCTTACAAATTTATGCCACATGTCAATCTCTTGATCTCCTTGACTATTTGACCCATCTCACACCATTGGATCAAGATGTATGATGTAACACAAACTATTAGATCTACTAGGACCCATTATTTTAAAACTAATGGTTATTTCATGAGCTTAAAATTGACATCCATGCTCTAATAAAATGATTTTTGCATGACCATCATTGATATTCACATGACCATCAAATTTAATCTCAAAAGGATTTATTTTTATCAAGCTTAAACTTGACATTAGAGCAAACATCTTATGTTTCAGGTCCATCTTTATAAGCTTATAACTTGAGCTAGAAATCTCACACAGACTTGAAACTTTTAGAGCATGTTCCTAGCATGAATAACTAACTATCACTATAATCCTTTAGATTTTGGTGGATTCCTTTGTGAAGATAAAAATGCACAAATGATCTATTTCATTCATTCATAGATGATGTCCTCGATGGCCTAGCTCCTTAGACTCGATGAGTTAAACTTAGAAGGCTTAGATATCAAGATAGAAGACTCATCAAGATACAAAAATTGTAGATCATGATCTTGGCATATAGAACATTTATTGTGCATAGTATGATGGTCATGCGAGGATTTATGAACATGTTTAAAAAATACACAAGAAAGCTACTCCATTCTAGTTTCTATGTGATGTACTGATGATGGTCTATCTTCACAAAGCTTATTCCTGAGCTACTGCTTGATATTTCAAAGCTTAGATGAATTTCATGAGGCATAATCAAACTTATTCTATACTCTAACTACATTTATCACCATGAAGACTTTCCACTTTCATATATGACCCTAAAAAGACCCTTAATACACCAAATGTCATAAAGATTGAACCGAACCATGACAAGGACTAGAATTCCATATGAAATGACATAAAATGAGTTAAAACATACCCCATGACATTATAAAAATCCCCTATACATATTTTTACTATATGGAGTTGACCCATTTTGGTTTGAGGGAAAATTGGTCAATAGGTACCTTTAAGGTATCTCCTAGGAGATACCTATTAGACCCCTAACATGCCCTTTTCAAGAGCATATCATTGAAATCATTGTTGATTGATACATATTGGTGTTAATATCATAAAATATGTTACATGTTTTATAGGTATCTCTTAGGAGCTACCTTCAAGGTATTGTTGTACCCAACATCCCCAACTCTCAAATTTCTTTCGAATATGGACCCATTACACCCTGAAGAGAAGTAGTTTTGATGTGAGAGATTTTATTGATATTTGAATTAGTTATTAACAATATAAGGTCTATAAAGTTATCATTTATTGAGTAATAATATCTTTTTAATATGCACTTCTCTAAGATTTATTAGAAATAACATTTTATTTGTTTTCTTAGTATTTAATACTTTATTTTTCAAGCTAACCTATTAATGGTTTAAAAGATGCATGTGTACATATATTTTTTAATTTTCAAGGGATATAATTCCCTAATTTATCTTCATAATTTTTATTTTTATGAACTTCTATGTAACTTCCTACTTTCGGGTTTTACTTCTTTCGAGCTAACTAGTTAACTAGTTTGTCAAAGTGTTTTTATTGCCTCATGTAGGTTGTTCTTTACTTGGATTCTTCTCTTAATTTTTATTGTATAATCAATATGTCATCTAACTCTACCATTTGGTGTCTAACCATTTTCCCATGGCCATTTTAATAATTAAAAAATATTAAAAGACTCTCGAGTGAGTGGATCATCAGGATTTGACCACGTGTTTAGATATTGTTCACTCAATGACTGACAAGGTTAAAGTTAATTTGTTTGAAATTTATGGGGTAGTAGATAAATTATAACCGTCCATGTGTCATGATCCTACTATCCCAATATTATCAGAGCATTTTGAGAAGTATTCAAATCCTCCAAGGTAGAAAGGTGTATGATGCTCCTAAGTGAACAGATCACCTAGATTATGCCATGTATTATGATCCTGCTAGCCCATGGAAATAAAGTGAAGGATAAAAAATAAAATGACCTTGAAAAATTGGAGTGACAAATTTCACCACATGTCTCTAAAATGACACATCGGTCAGGTAATACTAGTATGAAACTCTTTAAAATAGTTGACCATACAAAAAAATTAAGTAATGATGAAAAAATTCTTGAAGGTAGAAGGTGGAGAAGCCACGTGGAAATAGGGCTCAAAAAAGGTGAATTTTCATTGGAAAAATTCAAAATATGAAATAATTAAAGAGTGAAGAGGCAAAGGACCATTGTATTCATTAATCTATACAAATTGGCCAAGTAAATACATACAATTTAGTAGGATTTGTATATCCAAAAGGTAGTATATGTGATCCTCCAAGTCAATTGAAATTAAACTATCATCAAGTTAACTATTACCTAGAAAATTGTAAATCTATATTGACCAAGTTGATTTTTTTACAATTTTAGAGAACCAAAACTTGAGAGCAAAAATAATGGCCTCTAATTCACATCTTCCACCTCCCCCCTCTACGTACTCTATTACAGGGTTAGGGATATACACTAATACAAGGTTTGAAAAGGTTTCCCTTAATAATAGCTTCAACCACTATTATGTTATATGGGAATAAGTTGAAATAGAAACATTGTGTGGTTCCACAGAGCAATGTTCTACCTTCACGTAGTAATTTAGATAGGATTTGGTGGTAATTAAGATCATAGGCCTATATGATGTAGTGATAAAACTTGATTTAATGTCCTACATTGACTTATTTTTTTATCTATTTATAAATGGACAATTTTTTGGCAAGCATTTGTACTTCCAACATAATGTACTAGTACCCTATGTTAGTGGACAAGCTTTTGAGAAGTACTACATACTCTCTACCCCTAAAATATATTACAATCAAGCCCTAGTAAACTAGTGTATTCAAACAATGTAGCTAATAAGTTACAAGAGTGGTTAAGTGACCCAACCACCTTCAAAATTAGGGCATCCATATTTATTATCCTAATTACTACTATCAAGCTTGGAATTAGGATTGCCATGGATTTGTTAAACAAAATTTATGGCTTCCTAAACATAACCATGTTAATGAGGTTTGGATTCCCCTACTGGACACCATACTCACCTCTACCAAGATCATTTCCATAGGGGAAATCATTAGTGATAAATTGATTCACCAAGTTAGTATCTTAAATAATAGGTTGGATGGTAACTTTTATATAATGTCTTATCTGGTGGATGCAATAACTAAAACGGTCCACTTATCCTTTGAATAACCATAAAAACTATCTTTTGAGTATCCAAAGAATATAATTTGTGATGAATTTAACATTATTCATAACCACAAGTTTAATAAAAACATGACCAGGCTGATAGAGACTTTATATATGCAATCATAAATGCATCATGTCTATAAATCATTCTTAACTCAGAGAAGATAGAGCATACCTATACTTGTGATTGGGAATACATTTATTAAGCGGGAGCATGACAAATATGGGGATCTACTAAACTTGATTAGTGGATCAATTATCATAATACATCATGCTAGGAAGGGTTCTAAATCCTACAGTCTAACACAATCACACAATAACCCTAAGGGGGCCCTAGGATTTGATATTTCACCTATTCTAATAACAAGAAAGTAAATCTAATCTAGTTCTCACCAAATCTTGTGGTACAACATGAGGGGTTAGTAAAAAACTAAAACATGTATAGGATAATCTCAATTAATATGAGTAAGGCACTAATACATGGAATATGAAGATTAATATTATTTAAAGCTATTAATTATGCTACTTATATCTACTAAAATAGAGGATAAAAGTTAAATAATACTTACCTAAATGTGAACCTACTAAGACTCAAGCTATCCTTTCACCAAAATGGCTTTGTAAGATATTATGATTTTTAAGGATCACTAAGAATGGCCAAAACATCCAAGACTTATCCATAAAACTAGATTATCTAAGTATAAAATCTAAGCTAAGACTCCTCAAGTAGAATGGAGGAAGAGTAGATTGTAAAGAAGCATGAGCGAATAATAACTCTTGATTTCATATATAAATAATGATGAAATGATCTTGTATTTATAGGTATATTTGACCCTAATCCCTTTTGAAAATTTAGGTTGTACTGGGTTGACCCAGTTAACCTTGTATAATTATAGTCAATTATTCACTAAGTCCTAACCTAGGTCAACCAAAGGCTAACCTAATTCCTAAGTGAAATTATCTTAAAACTATATAGGGTTGACCCAATCAACCCTATTTATCTAAGTGGTAAAAGGGGATTAAGGTGAGGGAAAGAAGAATGGAAATCAGAAAAAGACTCAGAGGAGTGTGTAAGGAAAGAGTAATAGATTAGGGAATGGATTTTAGGAACTAGTTAGATTGGTAATATGTGGTAATAAGGGACAACAATCCTATGAATCACAAATGGTCTACCCACCCTTTTCCTGGTGCACCCCTTAGGGAATGTACTCAAATAGATTAAGTCTCAACAAGTTCATACAAGATGTAAAGCAACAATATTTGATAAAATTTGAAAATATTATGTGGATACATATGCCCCATTCGAAGCTCATCATGTGTCACTAAGTTCCAATAGGGGATAGTGATTTGAGAAAGAACATAAGAGAACATAATGTTGATGCTAAAAAAGTGCATTATTTTAAAGCATATGATAACTGAAAGTAAATTACATAAAGGGAAAATAATTAAAAAGTAAATGTGATGTGTACCTTAACCTACCTTTATCGTTGGATGGTTATCTATTATTTTGTTAGTTTTGATTGTGTAGGGTGTAGATACTTCTTTCAACAAACCTAAGAATATAAAACTAAAGAGAAAAAACAAATAAATACAAGAAAGCCAAGATGAATGGTGCTATGTGGATGGGATGTACTTAGGAATTTGGAAAGTTGGGGTGACAAGTGTGATGTTAGACCAAATGACCAAGTCAAAAATAAGAGTAAATTAGGTAACTAAAAATCCAAGGCTACTAAAGACAAAAAAAACTCAAACAAGTAAACCTTAACTATGAAAGGTAAACTCACCAAGTCAAACCAAGGATACATATCAAAATAGATGGTAATAATATATCAATGTAAAATACAGAAACAAAATGGTAAAACAACATCAATGAGTGAGTATTAACAATCTTTATCTCACTCAATAATGGAAAAAGGAAGCACAAAAGGTAAAATAACATTGATGATTGAGAAGTAACAAGCCAACCTCACTCAACAATGGAAAAAGGGTACAAACTCAAGTGTTTGAAATAGTAGGATAATATAATAAATGATAAAAGGTAAATGGTAGTCATGGTATAAATAAAGGTAATCCATAGTTGCTCAAACATGATATTTTGCTTTAAGGATAGATAAAAGTGAAATAAAGTAGTGTTAGCATGTTTTTAAGAGATGAAGAATAAGGAATATAGAAGAAGGGAAAATATATTTGAAATCATAATTTGCTTGTTAAGGGGGGAAATGAAATGGGTGGAGGGGAGAATGAAGGAAAAACCAAGGTATAGGAACTCTTTATCGAAGTCAAGATAATAAAATTAGGTTTATCAAAACAAGAGAAATTTCAACCTTAAGGACTCTAAATAACTTATCTTATCCACACAATTCATAGGTCAACAAATGAAGTATGTAGATAATCCCATTAAGGCTATATACAAGAAAAATAAAATGGACCTACCTTCCCACAATGTGTTCCCTATTCCTTAGAAACCCTTAAAAACTCATCGGTTTACTACAAAGATTGGGAAATTCCATGAGAAAGTAGGTAGTACCATAGAGTTTGTTGAATTCTCTTATTCCAATCTACTAGACTATTACACCTTAATGGACCTCAACTCTATGTGAGGCCAAATATGGAGTTTAAGCTTCAATTAGAGATAGGATATGTGTTTTTAATCACATATTTTGGTGTGATTTTGACTTTTGAGATTGTGTGTTGCCTTTTGTATATCATTGCCTTTTATTTTAAATGATTTGGATTTTAATTTTCTTGATAAATTTTTATATTCCTCCTCTATATGGATTTGTAAAACTAAACATGGATGTTAAAGATGAATTTCATTTGAATACTTGGGGCTTGGTTGCTAAGAGAGAGAACTTCAAAGAGCATGGGGTCTAAGAGTCTCATAAATCTAGGTGAAATAAAAGTGTTATCTTGACTTCGACCTTATTTTATCTAATGTGGAGTAAAAGGAAGGGTAAATCAAGAGGAATGACACATGGAACAATTTGAATTACTTCAAATCGTAAAAAAATTGACAAAGGGTGGAAAGGGATATAATGATAATAAAGTGTGATTCTTTGTCATAAGAATGAGGGAAATGTAGGAAAACATGATAACATAGATTGTTGTGAAAATTCCATCTATCAAAAGAAGCAAAAGTGAAAGTTGACAAAAAGGGTCAATAATATTTTCTCATAAAACATATTCTAGAAAAGAGATAAATAAGATGGTGATTTTATGAGGAGGGTCAGGTCCTATCCGTAGTCTTATATTGTAACTCACAAAAGATAAATCTAAGATATGTAAAAAGAGATGTAAAAATAATAAATATAAATAAGACTATGGTACATCATGAGGAAGACCAGGTCTTATCCATAGTTTTACAATATAACTCATGAGAGAAAGGGGAAACCAAAAGACCAAATAGAAAGGACCAAAGTTTTGTTAAAAAAGAAGGAAATATTACAGAGGGAGACCCATGTATAAGTAACATAGAAAATGTGTTAGATATATATAGATATAAATCATGAAAAGAATGAAATTTTTTAGGCAAATTACTTCTTAAGTAAGTGTACATTGGTTGGTTCTTTGAAAACATGGCCTTCATTAGTTTGAAGGTGGTAAGTGCTTAGACCAAGAATATTTTTAACTAAATAAGGACCCCACCATTTTTTAGCATATTTTATTTCTTTATCATGGGTGTAATCTAATTTAAGGACAAGATCACCAACATTAAAAGTCAAAATCTTAACATGTTTGTTATGTTGCTTAGCAATACGAACCTTGTATTGGTGGTTATGTTGTAAAGTAGAAAGATAGAATTCATTGAGGAGATCAACATCATGAAGATGAGCTTCACATAATTATTCATCAAGAATGATATCATGAAGAGATATACAAAGAGAGGTAATTTTAACTTCTAATGGTAGAACTAACTTGGAACAATAGACTAGCAAGAATGGCATTGCCTTAGTGGCAGTACATAGGCTAGTCCAATACGCCTAAAGAGTAGGGTAAAGATAAAGATGCCAATCCATGTAGGTTTCACAAATTATCTTTTGAATAATTTTGATAATAATTTTATTAGTGGCCTAAGCTTGACCATTGTATTGTGCATGATAAGGTGTAAAGAATTTGTGATTGATTTTGAATTTAGTACAAAGTTTTTTAATGTGTTTATGTTTAAAATTACCACCATTATCTAAAATAATGGTATGGGGAATGCCAAAGTGGAAAATGATTTGATTAAAAATAAATTTAGAAATGGTAGGACTAGTGACATTAACAAGGGGCATGGCTTCAACCCACTTTGTAAAATATTCAATAGTTGTGATGATAAAAACATGCCCATCTTTGGAGTGAGGTAACTTACCAATGAGATCGAATCCCCATGTGGAAAATGGACAAGGAGATTCAATAGTTTGAAGCTCAACTGAAGGTGACTAAATGAGATTATCATGAAGTTGACAAGGAGTACACTCTTTAGCAAATTTTATTGCATCTTTTTCAAGATCAGGCCAAAAGTAACCCAAACATAGGCATTTACATGTTGTAGTATGTCTACTATAGTGTCCATCATAAATTATCCCATGTGATTTTTCAAGAAGAGGAGGTACCTCATATTACATAATATAATGAAGTAGGGTACCTTCAGCATTGTGATAATAAAAGATGTGTCAAAATACATACTTGAAATCTTATTTACAAATGCATGTCTTTTCATGAGAGTTTAAATTAGGAGGATAAGTTTGATGTTCCAATAATTGAATAATATATTTACACCATGGCATTTAGCAAAGGGTAATAGCCTCAATGTGGTAGATAAGTGAATCTGATGGTTGAGTAGAAGATGGATATTTTCTTATCTAGACAAGAAAATTTGAATCAAAAAGAACTTGATGTGGATGAAAGAGAGAAGATGAAGAAGCAAGAGAATCAGCAATGGAATTTTGATCTCTAGGGATAGGATTAATAGTGAAAGAGATAAAATCCTTGGAAAGAGTGGTTGAAATTTGATTATAGGTAAAGAGGTTCTCACTTTTACATTAGTAATCACCATTGACTTGATGGAAAATAAGCATAGAATCACCTAAATCATGTAGGTATTGAAAATCTAAGTTAAGAGTAGCTTTCATTCCTAAGATTAGAGCTTCTTACTCAGCCATATTTTTGGTGATGTCAAATGTGAAGTGAAAAGCTAAAGGAATGATCTTGTCAAGAGGAATTATAAGAATGCAAGCTACCCCAGCTCCTTAAAGGCATTTAGCACCATCAAAATGAAGGTTTCAAGTATCTTCATGTAAGTTGACATTGATTTTAGTAAGCTCTTTGATAACTAATTTTGGTTTAGTAGTATTGGAGGGAATAGAGGATTCTTCAAGATTATTGACTTCAATATCAGTGGTGAAGTTATGAAAATAATCATTGAGAGAAATAGCTTAATTGAGACCTTTAATGTAAAGAATGTTATCATCTAAAAGATCATATTGAAGGGAAAAAGTAGTTGGTACAAAAGTTTTGGTAAGTTGATAAGATATGACTTTCCATTTGATAACTTTTTGAGTGATGATGCGGTGATCAAATTCCATAAGGAAAACCATCAATTTGCCAATTCTATCTCCAAAAAGAAAGGCTTTATAAAAGAAGTGATGAAGGAGGATTATGATAGAGTTTCACATGACACTACATAGTTTCACTACACTATGGAAGGTTTTCAAAGTGGAGCACAGTGGTTGAGTGGAAATAATGTGTTGTAAAGATATGTGAAACATGTAAATCAATTAAAGGTTTATTAAATTCATTCCATACATTTTTTTAATTGTATTTTCCAGACTAAAATTTGTGAAATAATTAGTTTGTGAAATTATTTGTCTTTTTCACCTTTCTGATAGAATTAGCCTTTCAAATGGCTAGTCTACTACATTCATTATATTCTCAACCTCATTCTTAGAATAAAAAGTATTATCATTAGCCTTAGCTTTGAATGTTTATTTACCTTGGCATTTAGCTCCACTATAAGTATGGGCATTGCTCCCATAGTTAAGTATATTGGCCTCTAAAACACAAAGCACAAAAGGTAATACCAGCTCAAAACACAAGAGAACACTACAATTATAAATACAGTTCTAATTTGTGAAATTATATGTCTTTTTCACCTTTCTGATAGAATTAGCCTTTCAAATGGCTAGTCTACTACATTCATTACATTCTCAACCTCATTCTTAGGCTAAAAAGTATTATCATTAGCCTTAGCTTTGAATGTTTATTTACCTTGACATTTATCCTTAGCTTTGAATGTTTAAAAAAGAAGTGATGAAGGAAGATTATGATAGAGTTTCACATGACACTACATAGTTTCAATGCACTATGGAAGGTTTTCAAAGTGGAGCACAGTGGTTGAGTGGAAATAATGTGTTGTAAAGATATGTGAAACATGTAAATCAATTAAAGGTTCATTAAATTAATTCCATACATTTTTTTAATTGTATCTTCCATGCCAAATCTTCATTGCTAACAATTATCGCAGTGGTGCTTTGGGCCAATCTAGTCAACAATTTCAGGGCCAATGCTTGGCCACCCGACTGGCACCAAGTTGTAACCTTGTATGAAAGCCACCTTTCACCAAATCTGTCCTCTCTGTTTGATTTTTTCCGTGTATTCAGTTTGGGAAGTTGAAATAACCCTGACAAATTCTTTCAATCGCTGAATCACTAAACGTTCACATGCAAGTGCTGATCACTAACATGCAATAGGAAAAAATAGACATGTAAAGCTCAAAATCAACATGCAATGATTGATAACACACATGCAACCATTAGAACTGACATGTAACCCACCAAGCTAGCAAGATCACAACTATGTGGTCTAAAATATCCCTTTCTAAAACTGATCTGATTCTCCTGAGTTGCTAGTTATGATTTTTGGTTCTTATTTGAATGTTTTGGAATAATTAATGATGACCCAATTGCATGCAAAGAAAATACAATAAATATAGGCAAACTATGACTTCATTTCTTCATATTTGATGGCCCTTGGATTCGACATTTGGCAAGCAATGGTGGCAAAATATGAAGAGCCACCGACACTTGTAACTACTCTGGTAGAAAAGAAGGCAAGTGAAAATAATGCTAAAACTTTAAATGATATTTTATGTGGTTTATATGAATCAAAATTTGTTAAAGTTATGCAATGTAAATCTGATCATGAAATTTGGGTAAAATTTGAGAATATTTACAAAGGTGATGGAAAGGTTCAGCAAGCTAAGCTTCAGATTTTTAGAAGATAGTTTGAGAGTTTGAAGATGGAAGAGAAAGAAAATATAGAAATTTATATTTTATGGGTTGATCAAATAGTTAATCAGATTCAAGGTCTTAGAGAAAAGTTAGAAGAAAAAGACAAATAATTTCACAAATTAGAACTGTATTTATAATTGTAGTGTTCTCTTGTGTTTTGAGCTGGTATTACCTTTTGTGCTTTGTGTTTTCTTTGGAATTCACTTTATGTTTATCCGAGGCATTTGATAATAGCACCATTCATCTTAGAACACTCCAAAACCTAAAAAATGACTTTTTTTGCCTCGATACGACTTTTGATGCTTTGGTAATGTCTAAAACATTTTTTAATATTTCTAGCATTTTTGTTAGGATTGGAATGTATGACCCTAGTTAACCAAGATGATAGTGTATGACATAGTTGACTAGGAATGAACAGTATGGTCATAGTCTAACTAGGAACATACTATACAATCCTTATGAGAAAGTGAGTATGTTCTTAGATTCAAGATCATGATTACAAAAATGTATCACTAATTACATGATAGTGAATTACAAAGTATATTCTCTCATAATTTACTTCTACTCATCAAAGATAAAATGTTCTTCAACACTCACCAATCTTTCAATGAACTTTATTACTCTATTATAAACTATAAGATCAAGTTTTTAGAGGCCAATATACTTAACTATGGGAGCAATGCCCATACTTATAGTGGAGCTAAATGTCAAGGTAAATAAACATTCAAAGTTAAGGCTAATGATAATACTTTTTATCCTAAGAATGAGGTTGAGAATGTAATGAATGTAGTAGACTAGCCATTTGAAAGGCTAATTCTATCAGAAAGGTGAAAAAGATAAATAATTTCACAAATTAGAACTGTATTTATAATTGTAGTGTTCTCTTGTGTTTTAAGCTAGTGTTACCTTTTGTGCTTTGTGTTTTAGAGGCCAATATACTTAACTATGGGAGCAATGCCCATACTTATAGTGGAGCTAAATGTCAAGGTAAACAAACATTCAAAGCTAAGGCTAATGATAATACTTTTTAGCCTAAGAATGAGGTTGAGAATGTAATGAATGTAGTAGACTAGCCATTTGAAAGGCTAATTCTATCAGAAAGGTGAAAAAGACAAATAATTTCACAAACTAATTATTTAAAAAAAATTATTCTAGAAGATACAATTAAAAAATGTATGGAATGAATTTAATAAACCTTTAATTGATTTACATGTTTCACATATCTTTACAACACATTATTTCCACTCAACCACTGTGCTCCACTTTGAAAACCTTCCATAGTGTAGTGAAACTATGTAGTGTCATGTGAAACTCTATCATAATCCTCCTTCATCACTTATTTTTTAAACATTCAAAGCTAAGGCTAATGATAATACTAATAAACATCAATCTATTAACTAGGTACAATAGGATCAAGAGGCTACACCATCTAAATTAGGTGATTATTATAGCATGTAGATTCAGTCCAATTTATGCTTATTCCAAATCTAGATTATAATAACAATAAAAACAAGATACTTAGTTAGTTATGATGATAATATAGATCTAGATTTGGAATAAGCATAAATTGGACTGAATCTACATGCTATAATAATCACCTAATTTTGATGTGCAATGAAAATGCAAGAAGACTTGAAGTGTGTCAAAATTACAATCACCAATAATATAATTAAATGATGTAATTATAAACATACTTACATGATTTAAGGCATGGTTAATGGTTACAAAACACTACTTATTTTTAGCCTTATATGCATCCACATCAGCTAGGTAAATTGGGAATAAGGATCTTGTAAATGGGACAAGAATGATAAGGCATAATAAAACAAATAAAAATAAAAAATTATATAATTTATTTTTAATATTTTTATAATTAAATTATTTATAAATTGAAGAAGAAAAAAAAATTATACAATTATAGAATTTTAGGTCTTACATGCATATTATTTTAATCTCCCAAAAAAGCATAATAACATTGGTGAGATTTAATTATATTATTGGTGATTGGAACTCTTTAATAATTATTAGTGGACCAAAATGGACTAATGTACTCTAAAACATGTTCTAACTACTTTGGTCCTTGATTTGGATTTTTGGTTTGATTATCTGTCAGTGACCATGCTTAGAAACTTTATGCTTATCCGCTTGACCGTGACATGCAGGAAGCTTCTACCACAGACTTGCTTGATACAGAGGACAAAGGGACTCGCTGGGCAGATCTGGCTAAGGATTTGGATGCCCCCAAGATTGACAAGGGACCGTCCTCTAGCCTTGGCCTCATGCATAGACCATTCAAGAAAGCCTCTGTTTCCAATTCATCTCGACCTGGACGAAGAAAGGACCAGGAGCGGATTAAACTTACAGGAGATCTTCTAGTTGAGGCGGGGCATGTCAAACCCCTGGATGAGCTTTTCTCATCGGTTACCCAATGATTGTTCTCTCTTGGAACGTGAGGGGTTTGAATAGTTCTCCCCATCAAAAAGCTATGTTTAAACTGGTAAGAGTTAACTCTCTGGCTATCCTTTGTATTCAAGAGACTAAATTTTCTGTTAGTGCGTGGTTTTCTTGTATGCAAAAATTTTGGTATTGCAGACATAGTCAATGTGTTGGGGCATCTGGTTTTTCCGGCAGGCTGGCCATCTGTTGGAATCCGGAAAACATAACACCTCTTAGATGGTTAGCCAGTAGTTCGGCTCTTACAATGACTGCTATTTCTAAGGAATCAGGCGAAACCATCCTGGTTACCAATATCTACGCCCCTATGGATCTTGCTGGATAGCGAAAAGTATGGGACCATGTTCGGTACATTAGGAACTGCCATCCATATTTGCCATGGATTTTGACTGGGGACTTTAATGTTGTTCTCAATTTGGAAGAAAAGAGGGGAGGATTGGCCCATTTGGGGCCTTCCTCAGCGATCTTCCAACACAATATTGACCTGCTGCGCCTCTCGGATGTCAAGCCTCTTAATGGCATTTTCACCTGGAGTAACAGGAGATGCGGGGAGGCTAGTATTTCAGAGCGCCTGGATAGATTTTTGGTCTCCTATTACTAGCAATCTAGTGCCACTTCCATTGCTTTGAAAATCCTTGACTGGGGAGGTTCAGATCATTGGCCAATTAAGTTATTTACTAATCACATTCCTGAACCAAGGAAGCCCCCTTTTAAGTTTCAGCTCATGTGGCTCAGAGAGCCATCCCTTCATGATTTAATGCCGAAGTGGTGGAGACAGGCTGGTCCTAGCCATGGCACCGCTATGTTTTCTTTTGCCAAAAAACTCCAGTTTGTCAAGGGGAGGTTGAAGTTTTGGAATTTGGACAGCTTCGGCAATCTCCATATTAAGAGGAGGAATGTGCAAGACCAGCTGAATGGGATCACCAGGCAGATTAGAGACCGCGGCCTCTCTAAGGAGCTCTAGTTGGCTGAAACCCAGGTGATGGAAGAACTTACAGAGTGGGACCTCAGAGAAGAGATCTTTTGGAAGCAGAAGGCACATATTGATTGGCTTCAAGAAGGAGACAGGAACACTGCCTTCTTCCACAAGTCTGTCCAAGCAAGGTGTAATAGAAGCTACATCTCCCATTTGGTGTGCTCGGATGGAGCGCGGCTGAATTCTCCGCAGCACATTGCTAGAGCAACGACCCGCTACTTTTCTAATCTTCTCTCAGATGGACAGCAACCACCAGAGATAGCTGAAAATAAGGTGCTGACCTGTATCCCCTTGGTTTTGGACTCGAGGTTGAATGAATATCTTATGCGACCTATTGAGAGGACTGAAGTGGAGGAGGTGGTCTTCAGCATGAAGAGAGGCAAAGCACCTGGGCCAGACGGATTTCCAGTGGAATTCTATCAAGATTTTTGGGATGTCATCAAGCAGGATCTCTTTGAAGTAATATAGGAATCATATTCCAACAAGGAGATGCTAAAGGCTTTGAACGCTACCTTCCTGGTCTTAATACCAAAGAAAGAGCAGGCGGACCAGCTGGATCACTTTCAGCCTATTGCCTCTGCAATGTTGTTTACAAAATTATCACTAAGCTCTTAGCGGGTAGGCTCAAAAGCTGCCTCCCTTTGATTGTTTCAGAGGAACAGGGGGGTTTTGTTGCAGGCAAGCAAATTCTTGATGAGGTTGTCATTACTTCTAAAGTCATTCATTCTATGAGCACGTCCCAGGAGTGTGCCATGTTCATCAAACTGGATTTATCTAAGGCCTATGATAGGGTCAGCTGGAGGTTCTTATAAAAAATCATGTTGGCCTTTGGTTTCAGCCTGGCTTGGATCCAATGGGTGTTTAGCTGTGTCACCACGCCTTCCTACTCAGTCCTCATCAATGGGCAGCCCATGGAGCTTTTTGGAGCAATGAGGGGACTTCTCCAGGGGGATCCGCTCTCCCCTTATTTATTTATCATTTTGGCTGAAGGATTGGGCTGGCTTATAAAATTCTAGGTCTCTCAGAGTATTGTGCAGGGATGGCAGTGGGGGAATGGCCTAGTCACGTCCCATCTTCAGTTCGTGGATGATACCATCATGTCTAGGAAAGCGCATATTCGAGAGGCACGCACTTTCTGTGACACACTTGACATATACTTGGATGCTTCTGGGCAGAGAATCAATGACCACAGATCCTCTATTTTTTTCTTTAATACGCCTGGTCCTATACAGAGGAGAATAGCGACCATCATGAGGTTTCAAATTAAGGCTCTCCCAGTGATTTACTTGGGCATTCCCATTGTGGTTGGTAGGCAGCCTCAACAGTTTTGGCAGAATGTGCTGGATAGACTAAGGCAAAAAGTGAGTCACTGGACTCATAGATGGCTCTCCACGGCTGGAAGAGTCACATTGCTCCAATCTGTGATTCAAGCTCTCACTATTTATCGATGCTTAGTTCAGGCTGCCCCAGTGTATTTTCTCAAGGAATTCGATGCTCTTTCCCGCTAGTTCCTTTGGAGTGGGAACCTGAGAAGCACCAAATGGAGTTTGATCAAGTGGGAGACAGTTTTCCGGCCAAAGAAAGAAGGGGGACTTGGTTTGTGCTCTACCATCCTGGCGAGCCAGGCTTTGGCTGCCAAATTATACTGGAGATGGTGTACGAATCAGTCTCAATTGTGGGCTTGCATTCTGGCTAGTAAGTATTTTCCTAAGGTTGATCCTTCTGTCATCCCTCGGCTCCCTCTTGAAGGGGGAGGCTCCATGATTTGGCGTACCCTAAAAGGAGGAGCCCAGTTAATTAAAAATGGCCTGTTCTGGATTTACAAGTTTAGAGAATAGGCCCTCTTCTGGGAGGATTCTTGGAATGGACAGCCCCCACTCTTGCATTCACACCCGCATCTGCAACCATTATATGAGGTCTTTCAAGCAGCTGGCTGGACTAATGTGGCCCATTATAAGGAGGAGTACAACATGGGTTTGGCCACAGGATTCAAATGGAAACATTCTTCGGATTGGCCCCCTAGTGGATCTTGGGAGAATAGATTAGAGCTTGATCAGGTTTTAACTTCCAGACATTGCAACTCTATAAATGGTCTGGATGAGCTTGCTTGGGGAGGATGCTCTACTGGCACCTATTCGGTCTCAGTGGGCTATCGGTTTCTACTTACGCAAGTGCTGGGAGAAGCATATTTCCCCTGGGGGAGGTAGACATGGAATACAGTTACTTGGCCCAAATGTTGTTTCTTCCTGTGGACGCTTGTCTACAATAGGTGTCTCACGTGGGACAACTTGTGCAAACGAGGATTCTAGGGACCCTCTAAGTGTGTGCTCTGTTGTGGGGAGGTAGAAATAGGGTTGCACCTCTTCTTTCTCTATCCTTTCACCAAGCATCTGTGGCATAGATGGTGGGATGCATAGAGGAGACCCTGCTGCCACGCCACCTCTTTAGCCGACTTCTGGAACAGTTTAGGCGCTCCCAATTCCAAAGCACCTATTCTCTAGGCCGCCTGGCTTGCTGGACCAGCATTCATACTATGGAATGTCTGGTTAGAGCATAATAAACGCATCTTCCATGCTGAACAGAGGACTGCCAATGCCATCTGGGCAAAGGTTCGCGACTCCCTTCTGGAGTCGTTGACTGTGAAGGGATTTTATGCGGATGGGCTGGCTGAGGTGGAGTCGACCATTCTTGCTAGCATTGTTGGCACTCTATCCAGAGCTCCCTCCATGAGTCCACCTCAATGCACTTGTCACAGACTCAAGCAGGGTCATAATCCGATCTATAGAAGAGGTCGATGGACACTCCCTCCTAATGGGAAGTTTAAAATTAACACCGACGGATCTTCGAGAGGAAACCTGGGTGAAGCTGGCATTGGGGGCGTTGCTCGAGATAGTTCTGGAAACATTCAATTCATCTTCTCTATTTATAAGGGTTGGCATACCAACAATTACATGGAAGCGCTCACCATTCTCTAGGTGATACAACACTGCTGCCAACTGGGCTGGCAGAATATTATCTGCGAGACGGATTCTCAGGTGGTCATTGATTTGTTAAGCAATCATATTTTTGATGGAGCTGATTGGCGACTCATGGTGATTGTTCAACAGATTCTCCAGTTGAGTACTGTGATGGAATCGGTGTGTTTCAGGCATATCCCTCGTGAATGGAATGGGGTTGCTGACTGTTTAGCCAAATGGGCCTCTGAGCAAGGAACTCAATGGAAAATTCTTGACTATAGCATGCTGCCTTCGAACTTCTCCTAGAAGCTAAGTCTTCTGGTTGAGCAAGACAAGGTGATGCAATGTACTTCTCTGGCTTTCTCGATTTGCAATAAATTTTTACCCTGGTTAGTTAAAAAAAACTTTATGCTTATCCTAAAAGGGTTATGCTCAAAATGTGCTCAAATGAAGGAAGGAGGATTGATCAAAGGTCCTAGTAAGACAAGGAAGGGTAACCTATAATTCATATTATCTCTTAACTCTGATGCCAATCTCCCTAATGAAATAAATAATTTGAAAGATATGGGATCTACACCACCTCAAACTAATACGTAACTGAATGTTGTTTATGATCAATGTTGTTGGTGATTCCCAAATTGAGGTTAACTAGATCAATGGATCCTACCAATGTAAAAATGATGACTTGTAATAGGATAAAAAAATAGTATAAATCCCCCCATACAAAAAGTAATCAAAAAGTTGTTGGATTTGGAGACCTAAACATTGAGAAATAGAAAAATTCCAAGCCTAACCAACATGGCAATGTTACTAAATACTATGATTATTCACATGAGGACTATGGTTTAGATATTCAAACATGTGAGTCTACCAATCAGCCAAGTGTAATCTAGTATGTTATTTAAATATCTTGAGAAAATAAGATTATCCCATAACAATATGGGTAATGATAGACCATAGAAATATCAATAGTGATATCCCATAATAATATGGGCAACGACAACCTATAGCAATTGGGTAGTATTAGCCTAAAGCTACTAGATAGAGCCAACTTGTAAAACCTAGGCAAAGTTAACTTGTACAGATGAAGCAATTTATCTTGTAGAAACCAACACTTAACAACCTATAGGTTTCCATAGTTAACCTTTATCAACTACTAGATAATTTATATGTGTTGGTCTTAGATGTACCTCCTTATTTTTTCCTATTCCTATCCAAGAAATTCATTACAAATATTGGAGGTTATCTTGTAGTAGATTGGTCATATATGAAATTTAGTATGTAATCTAGTATGTTATTTAAATATCTTGAGAAAATAGGATTATCCCATAGAAATATAGGTAATGATAGACCATAGAAATATCAGTAGTGATATCCCATAATAATATGGGCAACGACAACCTATAGCAATTGGGTAGTATTAGCCTAAAGCTACTAGATTGAGCCAGCTTGTAAAACCTAGGCAAAGTTAACTTGTACAAGATGAAGCAATTTATCTTGTAGAAACCAACACTTAACAACCTGTAGGTTTCTAGAGTTAACCTTTATCAACTACTAGACAATTATTCTATCATGCTATTATTATAAATTGAGAAGTGAGGAGATTCCTTTCACACAACATCAGAGTAGGTTCCTTTCTAAAAAGTTTTACAGCTTAAAGGAAGATCAAGAAAGCATGATGGCTAGATCACATGAAAGATTTTATATAAATAAGGCACCTTTGTTTGATGGGATGAATTATTTTTTTAAGAGCATAAATATGAAAAATTATTTGATGGCCTTTGGATTCAACATATGGCAAGAAGTGGTGGAGGAATATGAAGAGCCACAAACACTTGTAACTACTCTGACAGATAAGAAGGCAAGTGAAAATAATGCTAAAGCTTTAAATGCTAACCTACTCATGACAATTTAATAGAATAATTGTCTAGTAGTTGATAAAGGTTAACTATTGTATATTTGATTGTAAATATGTAAGTAAAGTAAATTATAGTAAATGGGTAAAAATTAAAGGAAATCATAGGTAAGGTAATTTTAAAAAGGGTAAGGTGAAATTGTCAACCAATTTAGGGGCTATCCAACCTAATATGGTTAATGGAAAGCTAATAAATCAATTGAATTTAATAAGAAGAGGTTTAAATGAATCCATAGGAGATTTCAATGGACATGGTATAGGCTGCCACCAATCATGAGACCCCCTCATATCTTTCTATTCCCAACATATCTCAAAGGGATTGGTATAGATGTTATTGTTATGTTACAGTCAATGGGAGGATTCACTCTTCTAGGTGTATATGAGCTAGCTAGATTGATAAATCATGTAATGGAAAAGGTTTTTGGCTATGAAATAGATGGTGAGGTAATCATGTTCAATTTTGGTGTTACATGTTTCATAATCAATGAGGCCTTGAATAATGTAATAGATATCATACTCTTTGCCAATATCATTGTTTTGGGCAAACATTACCCTAAATGATATGGGTGTGGAATAAGTATATAGAATCATGGGTTGATTTTTGGAAGGAGGATGAAGTATGGGTGGGTGAATCAATTATTCTTTCATGTTATCAAAGGCTTTTTGACAAGGGTCCATCCATTCTAAATCACTACCTTTTTTGAGAAGAGAATTGATGGAGTGTATGTGATAAGCCATTTTGGGTACAAAGCATCTAATTGCCCCAAGTTTTCCTAAATAGTTATGGATACCAAGAATAGAATGATGAATGGTCATGTTGATTATATCACTAATCTTAGTAGGGTCAACATTGATGCCATGGAGAGAGACTAGGAATCCCAAATAGTTTTCTAGATGTGACACCAAAGACACATTTGTAAATATTAAGTCTAACTTAGTATATAAAAAGGTGGTCAAAGATGATAACAAGATCTGATAGATGAGTCTGATGAATTTTGGATTTAACAATGAGATTATCTACATAGGTTTCAATAATTTTATGTATAATATCATGAAATATGTGAGTCATTACTCATTGGTAAGTGGCTCTAGAATTTTTCAGATCGAAGGGCATTTTGACATAGCAATAGGTACCCCATTCCATGGTGAAAGTATCCTTATGTTGGTCCTCAGAGGTGATATGAATTTGATTATATCCCAATAATCAATCCATAAGAGATAACATTTCATAACCAGTCATGGAATCAATGATGGCATCTATCGAAGGTAAAGGGAAGTTGTCCTTGGCAGAAGTGAGGTTAAGATTGTAAAAATCAATACAAATATGAATGACCATAGTGACCCTTTTTCAAATGGGAACAATGTTAGAAAACCATTTAGAATAGTCCACTAGTTTGATAAATTCAACATCGAGTAATTTGATGATTTCCTTGTGAAATAGAGTAGAAATCTCAGGCAAAAATTTCCTTTATTTTTAATGCAATAGCTTAGCATTAGGATAATTAATGATGTTATGCACCATAATGTTAGGGTCAATACTAGGTATGTCCTCATAGGACCAAGTAAAACTTCATGATACTTATCAAAGGATAAGATAAAATTATCATGTTTAATAGGTGAAAATTCATGAGATACTATAGTTGGTCGAGGACAAGATGGATTACCATATTCGATGTAAGTGGTTTCTTAAATAAGCATGGCATTATCATCTTGTAAATGGTATGGTATTTTAGGTAAGTAATAAATAAGATTATTTTGAGTATCAATGCTAGCAACGAAGTTGTTAAAATAAAGAGATTTTGTTTTAAAATTCCTAAGTTTATGATGTCGAAGAAGTTGAGGTTCTCAGGCATGAAGTATTTAAAGAATTGCTTCATCACTAGGCAATGTTAGGAGAGGACCATAATACTCAACATCTTCTTCAATATCTAGAATCTGATTACCATGGTGATCATACTCAGAATGTATCTAACATACATTAGTTTCCTTGGCATCAAGTGTAATCTTGGGACTATGAGAAGTAGATGGATCAAGGGAGATAGGAACATATTTGGTTTTAGTGATGGGGGAAGGATAAAATTCAATGATTGGATTGATAGGTATTAAAGGA
This sequence comes from Torreya grandis, assembly GCA_037957365.1. Taxonomy (NCBI): domain Eukaryota; kingdom Viridiplantae; phylum Streptophyta; class Pinopsida; order Cupressales; family Taxaceae; genus Torreya; species Torreya grandis. Next base: position 1,160,946 of record JARHVA010003667.1, read on the forward strand.
GATATTAGAATTTATGAAGGTTTATAAGTTATAATTTTATCTACCACCCAAGGAGTATCAATAAGTGAAGAATTGGTAGTAAGCAGATGACCCTTGAGATTGAAGGCATGATCTACAAAAATGGTATGGAAATCCTAGTTAAAATCATGAATTAGGGATAAGATTTTTTGATAATGATGGGCATCCAAGTCTTGCGATTGAGCTTGGTCCATTAAATAGCTATCATCATAAGCTGGAAAAATTATACATGCTTGAGAATTAGGGAGATTTTTCGAAGGTGCAATCCTAATATTACTAAATTTATGAGGAGACATGATGAGAGGATATTGAAATAATTTGGCCACTCTAAAGTCATTTCAAGTGAAGGAATCTTATGGTAAAAAAGGATCTCGAGCATTGTATGGAGGGGGGAAATTGTTAATCTCATCAATAAGAGGAATAATACGGTCTCTTGGTAAAAAAGGAGGAAGCAATTGTGAAATTTATGGAGGTATCTTAGTGGTATATCAAGTATGTTGCAAATCATTAAGTTCATCATCATAAAAATCCATAAGAGTAACTTGTAGACTAGGATTCATGTTGATGAACTCAATTAAAGGAGCACTATTAATCTTAAGAATTGTTGAAATATGATGTTCATCTTTAGGATTATGAAGTTGAATACTCCATGGGTTAGGATCAGATTCATGTTTATATTATTTTCCATTATGTAATAATTTAATACATTGGCTATTAGAAGAAGCAATAGCCCTCATTCGATGAGTCTAAGGGTGACCAAGGAGTATGTTATAAGATAATGGTAAATCAAGTACCATAAGCATAGTTAGAATGGTCTTAGGTCCAATGGTTAATGAAATCCAATACAACCAAGTGGATTTTGATTTCTCTTATCAAAACCATGGAAAGTAAGATAGGTTTGTTTAAGATGATCCTTGTTATTACCAAGTTGTTGGATGATCCACAAAGATGCCACATTAATACTAGAGCCTTCATCAAGTAGAAATTTATGGATAAGGGTAGTATTAATGTCTATTTTAATAAAAAGTGGTGGATCATCAGCACAAAAAATAATTTCATCATTAATCATGTCCTCTTCAATCAATTCAATGGAAGGCTTGGAAGAAAAACACATAGTTTCTATGGTATTGACATTGGTAGGTTGAGATTCAGTACAAAGGTGGTTCTTCATCAATATAAGATGGATATTCAATTTCTTGGAGTTGTTGCATAAGAAATTTATGATGATAGGGTGAAGTACTAACTAACTCCATAAGTTGAATCTTACAAGGCATAGAGTTAAGTTCTTCAAGAAAGTTCCAATGAGATTTAGAAGAACCAGCATGAGGTTTAGGAGGTAAAGTAGCTTTGGAAGGGATAGATGTGGTTGGAGGTTCAGAAGGAGAAAGTGGTTTCTTAAGGGATTCTAAAGCAAGATTAGTAGTTTTAGTATATTTAAAAAATATATATTCTAAAGATGGATTTTTAGGTTTGGTAACAGGATCTTTGTCAGCTAGTTTGCGATGATATTTAACCTTGGTAGTGTTAACATATTGAGAGTTATTATAATATTACTCATAATCAGCATCAATGGCATAAAAATCCTTAGTATTTTGTTGATTATTGGTTGTAGAAAAATATTTTTGATTATTTGAGGTAGAAGCTTTGGAAGCTTGTTGATTTTTAGAAGTAGTGGTGTATTCTCGATGATGAAGGTTGATCCTAGCTTCATGACTGAATGAATCACCAAGCATATAGGAAATAGAAAATTTAGTGAACCCTCTATAAGACTCATTGGAATGACCAATGTTAGCATGTAACCAAAAAAATAGATTAGGGTCATACCACTTTGGAGGATTATTAGGATAAAATAAAAGGTTTAAAGGGCGATAAATATTGTTTCATTTATTGTATAGAAAGAGGTGTGTGAGAAGGTAAAGGGATGTTGAATTTTTAAATTCTTGGTTTGGTTTGTGGAATATTACTAGTTATATCATTTGTATATGTTTGAAAAAATCCTTTTAAAAAGTTTAAGATTAGGTTTGAATTACTTTATGATAAAATCTTGATGTTTAGCTTGGTCAAGAGCTTCATTAATTGTTTGGGGAGCAAAGGTTCAAACCTTATATTCAAGAGTGGGAGCCAAAGTAGTGATAAAGAGTTTTAACAAGTTATCATCAGTCATGTTATGATCAGATTTATGGGTCAATGATTTCCATATTTTGATAAATTCATGAGTTGATTCAGTGGGAGATTGTTTATCATTGATGAAGTGGCTAAGGAAATTTTTGGGAAGATCATTGTGTTGAAACTCTTTAACTAAGGGATTAACCAAATCATCAAGTTGACAAATATAATTTTTGTGTAATTGGTTATACCATTCTAATACATCACCAATAAATTTTTTAACTAAGAGTTTAGTTGTGGTGAAGGTATTAGTTTGGATCCACTCTTTGTAAAGATTGTCAAAGGTTTTAACAAATGAGGTAGGGTCTTTAGTCCCATCATATTTGATAGTTAGGGATATGTTACCAATATCAATGGATACAATTAAGGGGGATAAAGGCTCATTTTGAATAGTTTAAAGCATCATTTTATTCATTATGGGTTGAGGAATAACATTTCGTGAGGCATCTCTAAGATGTGGAGGAATATAACTGGGATTAGCTTGAGGATGAATAGTTGGAGGTTGATTAGTCATATTAATCAAATATTTTTTAAGTTTCATCATTTGAATAGTGTTATAGTTTTGCATTATGTTCATTTGTTTGATAACTTGGGCAAAAAATTGAGTTGTATCAGGAGGTGGGTTGGTGTTGGTATGGGCACTCCCCAAATTGGTGTTAGGGGTAGGGTTATTAAAAGATGGATTATGAATGGGATTATTGATTAATTTTTTTTCAATTGATCCCACATTAGTTTGAAAATTTTGGAGATAAGAAGTATCTTAGTAAGTATATAAAGGATCAGTCCCATCAACTTCATCTTGAGGTGTGATTTGCACCATGTGACATGTCATAGATGAAGGAGGAGAAGAGGTGCCCTAAGAGTGATGGTGATCTTGGGAGAAAAAGAGAGGAATAAATTATCATCCCATATATTATCTAAATGGATTAAATTTATCCAATAATATTATGATAGGAGACTTCATTATAATTGGAAATAAATGAATAGAATGCTAACAAGAAAGGACAGTGAATTGGATCAGCAAATTGAGAAGGAAAAAAATAGTACATGGTCAACTAGGTCAACCTAGCATAGGGAATAGGGTTTGAAAATATTACAAGCTTAACTAGGTTGATCCAGGAAAGAAAATACTAGAAAAGTAAACAGGGTCAACTATGTCAACCTAGTACAACAGATAAGGAAAATCAAAAATTCTATAATAGACTGTGTTGACTGAAATGACCATGTACTAAAAATAATTTTACAAGTATTTGAAAATAAATAAAATGAAACAAGTAATCAATTGGATCGATGAGTTAACCTAATTGAGGAACACAACACAAAACCTTACACCAATGCTGGCTAATGCAAGTTTTTGAAATACAAAATACAATTGAGCAAAGAGAAAGTAATCAAATTTGAAAAGTAAAAGCTAACTAGTTGGTTAACCTAAATTTTGTTTAGATTGTTATAATATTATTTTAAACATGATGAGAAGTTGGCTTTAATTAAGGAACTAGAAAGTAGTCTAAGGATGGTTTCAAGAAGTTTGGGTTGAAATGGATCTATAGTGGTAATGATACAAGCTTGGTATTGGGGCCTACCCCCTCACTTCACAAATCATAGTGATAAGGGTGCTGGTTGTTTAGCTAGAATATACCATTAACCATACTTTATACTTGACTAGAACATCAAGTCGGCTTCTCCCTTGGTGGTGAAATCCAAGTAGGTTAGCCTTAGGTAGATAATTTTTTAAGTGTTTGTTTAAGATTTTATGATCTGGTTGTGTGTGCAAAAATATAAAATAGTTAAACTAAATGGTAAATGAAAAACCACCTAATTATACTATGTGATCTATTTTAAGAATGCAAGCAACAAGAAATGAAAGTGTAAGCTAATTACTAACATATAAAAATCAATTGCAACTTTAAAATAAGGTATAGTGTTGATGCAGTCGACAGTGTATGCATAGAATACATAATAGGGTTAATAGTGTCTCCCATATACTATGGAATCAAGGTTTGAAAATGAACAGAGTCGATAGAGTTGACCTAGTTATCTAGATAGCACACTATATACAAAACTAGGTAGACATGGTAAATCTAGTTGACTGTACAAGGGTAGTTTTAAAGACTACAAAATGTGAAAAGAAAGATTGTAAGAAAAGAGATAGAAAGAGTAGAAAGGGACCTTGGTGGATTAGATATGTAGAAAGGTGAGATTATTGTTCAAGAAACTTTAGAAATGCTTGTAAATTTTTCTAATATGGTCTATTGGGTTGATATATCTCTACAGAATCCTATTACTGAGTACCTAAAATATACCTAGTCAGTTGGGTCGACCTAGTATGCTAAACAAGATGCCTTAAAAAGTATAGGGTCGACTGGGTCAACCTAGTAGTCTAAACTAGATGTCTAAAAAAATTTAAAACTATATTAGGTCGACTGAGTTGATCCAGTAGCCTGAACTTGAAAACTTGCACACATAAGTTAGAATAGGTCAATGAAGTCGACCCAATATGGCAAATATATGATAAAAATTATGATAAAATAAATTAATAAGTGAAAAATATTGTAATGGTTAGTTCACATCGGGTTCACTAGAATGTATGCAATCAAAAATGCATCATGTCTATAAATCAAACCTAGCTTAAAGAAGATAGATCATACCTACACTTCTGATTGGGAATACATTTATTAAGCAGGAGCATGACCAATATGGGGATCTGAGAGACCTAATTAGGGGATCACTTATCACAATAAATAATTATATGAAGGGTTCTAAATCCTGCAGTAGAAAATAATCATGTAATAACCCTAAGGTGGTGCTAGGTTTTGATATCTCACATATTCTAATAAAAAGAAAGTAAATCTAATCTAGTGCTCACCAAAGCTTGTGGCACAACATGAAGGTTTAGTAAATAATAAGAACATTTAAAGGATAATCTCAACTAAGCTAAGTATGAGTAAGACCCTAATACATGGAATATGAAGAGTAATATTATTTGAAGCCAATACTTATGTTACTTCTATCTACTAAAAGAGAGGAGCAAAGTTAGATAATACTTTCTTGAATGTGAACCTATTGAGATTCAATATCTCCCTTGGACAAAGGGGCTTCATAAGAGGTTATTGTGGTTTGTAAATATCACTAAGAAATTCCAAATCATCCAAGACTTATCCACACGATTATATTCTTCAAGTTGAAACTCTAAGATAAGACTCCTCAAGTAGAATGGTGGAAGAGAAAATTGTAAAGAAGCATGAGTGAATAATAAATATTGATTGCATATATAAATAATGATGAAATTATCTTATATTTATAGTTAGATTTGACCCTAAGCCCTTCTAAAAATGTCAGTCATATAGTGTCAACCCTGTTAAATTCTGGTTAATTATTCACTAGGTCTCGAGTTAGGTCAACCAAAGGCTAACATAATTCTTATGTGAAATATCCTAAAATTGTACAGTTTAACCCAGTCAACCCTATTTATTCAACTATTAAAAGGGGTTTGAGGTGAGGAAAAGAGGAATGGAAAGAGTAAAAAGACTTAGAGAACTATGTAAGGAAGGATTAATAACTTAGGGAATGGTTTTTAGGAGCTAGTTGGATTGGTAATATGTGGCAATACGTGAAAAAAATCTTGAAAATAAATAATGTTCTACCTACCCCTTGCCTATTGCACCCCTTAAGGCATGCACTTCAAGAGATTAAGTCTTAACAGGTTCCTGCAAGATGTAAAGCATCAATATTTGATAAAATTTGAAAATATTATGTGTATACACTTTCTACCCTATGGTGTACCAAGCCATTTATGTAAAGGATATGCCAAGTGTATGATCATATCAAAAGAACTATTGAAAATATTGGTAACATCTAAATTTACCTAGATTGCACAATCATCAAGATAGAAGGCACTAGAGCCCTTCTTATGTATCAACCTCAATTGGTCCTAGATAAGGTGGTAGAGTAAAAGATTTCAACTCAATTCATTGATTTTGTGGATGTTACCTTAAGAAGGGATAAGCAATGGGTATTCCACCTAAATCCCCTTAGAATTGATCAAATTTAGTACTCCATATGGGAACATTTTCAACTAATGGTTAGAATTAGAACTTCTTACAAATTCAAATGGGTGACCTACTAACCATGGGATCCAAAGAAAAGGTCCATGAACCACATGGACAGAGTTAGATCAAGTCTAAAGATTGACTATGTCCATGTTTCATATCCACATGACATAGTATTCATGGATTATTTGAATTACAAGTAGGTTCATAAGAGGAAGAACAAAGACAATATGTCTCTAGTGGTAGCTAGGCATATACAATATAACTTGAAGACCATCAAAAAAGATGCCAAAAGAACTGAAAAGTAACATTGGGTCTCTAAACCTCCTATAAAACCCCTCTCATAGGCTGAGATACAATAACAGTCTAGTCTATTTGGGCAACCACATGTGGAAGAGATGTAAAGAGTCATTTATGCCCCTCTTTAATAGCTTATGCCAATGGTTACAATTACAACAACCACTCTAGTTTCTACTCCTCTTTAGTCGTCTGCTACTTCACAAGGTTCCCCAAGTATGGGTCAAATACATGGACCATTCTCCATGTTTCCCTTTCTTCCACTCACTATGTCATAGCAAGTAATCCTTCCATCTTTCCTTTCCCTTGTTACTAATTTGATTCCACCTTTATCCCTAGTTTAAACTCATTTTCTTCTACCTCCATCCCCTAGTTCACCCCCAGTAGCTAATATTGTTCTCACTTCTTCACCACTTCCATCTCAATCTCTTTCTCTTATTCCCACTGGATCCCCTATCTCTCCTTGAGGTTCACCCACGAGGGTAGATCTCGAAGGACAAATAGAATAATAGTTAAGAATTGGGAAAGGTTCTAAATAAGTAGAGCATGTGGAATTATTGGACAATGATAAATAAAGTAAGAAGTTTATAGCAAGAGAATGGTTTACTAAAGAATAATGAGAGAATAAAATTGAAACATACTTATCAAAAACTATTAGTGATACCACCGAAAGTGACCTAGATGATGATTAGTTGTTAGAAGAGGAAGCCTAATTAGGGGATACCGATATCCTAAGGAATAGTTTAGTTTCAATTGAACTATTATAAAATTCAAAAGGGAATAATGAGTATGAGGTAGATTCTAAGCCTCCACCTCTCACACAAGGACAACTAGTTAACATACCTTTATCCCCAACACATCTATCACAACAATATTATCTATAGTAGTAGCTTCCTGAACTATTTCTACATAAAGGGTAAATATTCAAGCTCCTCATTCCACATCTATTATTACAACCACTATTATTTTAGATATATTTTGGAAATTATTTCCCCTATCATAGGCTCCAAAAATGATCAAATGACTATGATTCCAATTTGGCAAAACCTGATCATAACCCCTATGACTAAATTAGTAGTTTCCCCTAGCTCACCTTCCATAAACACTATCGGGGTTACTTATGAGTCTATGATTATTTTTTTACAAGATTTGTTGGGAATACCTTATAATTATTACATTTGGACTCAATGAGCAAGTAGATTTTGAGATTTTTGTCTCATCTTCTATTTTTGCTTCCCTGAATAACCTTCCCCATCCATCTACTCAATTAGGCCTGCCAATTAGCCATGCAACCCAAACAAAGTTTGTTTCCATTACATCAGTAAAAAGGTTGGATGAAATAATGATATTAATTGATATAGTAACCCTTAAAAATTTTATTGGATGGTGAAAGGTTATTCCTCCCTTTCCTCTAATGAGAACCTCTTCTCCTAAAACTATGCTTCCTCTAAGACAATCCCCATCTTCTACTCCTGAGAAAGCAAAGCCTATAACACAACCAGTCACTTTGAATTTCCCTACATGGATTCAAAAGATGTAGTGGGAAAAAGAGGGAAAATAGTATTTTGTTATGGTGGATAAACCCATAATTAAGTTCCATTTCGATAAAGAAACTAAGACTATGAGGAAGATCAATGAGAAAATAATGATAGTTGAAGGGAAAAATATATAATTAGAGTAGAGGGAGGTTTTATTGTCTATAATCAAAATAAGAAAAGGAATCCCCTCTAACTTGGGCTATTACATAGAATATCATTAATCTTTTGTCGATTCAACAAGGGGAGTGATAAAGGAAATTTTTAGAGGTTATGACCAGGCCATGGGAACTTTGCAAGGGATAATCACCATACATCCTCCAAGGGACCTCATTGACAATGTTTATGTAGTAGTTTTGGTGATCTTACTATAGTTATAAAATATGCTATATGTGCACAATTAGGTGAAATTTTTAAATTAGATCATTTTACTTTAAAATTTTATGGTATCTTTCAGAGTATCCCAAGGGGTTGTTTACTTGTGTACATGTTACATTTGCTCTTATATTATTTTTTAGACACATTTGGCATGGTGATAGCACCTTATGGAGATACGTTTTCATCAATTTCCCCTTTACTTTACAATAATATATGGAGTTTAGCATGTTTGGGAATATGATAGAACACATTTTTGCTAACCTTGTTACCAATATTTAATACAGGGTTATTTATATCATTACTATACCTTCCTTATTCATTTTAGGTTGGTTATTTCTTAATACAGGTTTATCTTAAGATGTCTTTATCTCGAAAGTTGCATGATGTTACCCAACTAATAAGAAGTGCCAGGAGAGATTCACAACCCAAGTGGGGACATATGGTTCCCCTTACTAACAAAATGAAGAAAATAGAGGCCAAACTCTATTTCTTAATCCAATAATCTAACAATAAGGCATGCAATAATCTAAATTTAATAACTACTCATGATGTAACATGGGACAAAAATTATGTGGCTAAAAGAAGAGATGACTTAATCAAGTGGCATCAAGAGATGTGAAATTTGGTGTTGTAACTCATTAGATATGAGGGGTAGGCCATTTCCATTTTTGGAGTTATAAGGATCCATAATGTGATCAATCATCAAGGATAACTAGTCCTTAGATCCATCTTCAAAGAACTACTTCAAATTGTAGCAAATAGTTTCAAAATAAAGATCGAAGGCATAGTATATAAAAGGCAAGATGACTTGCCAATGAGATGTTGGAGGATTGGTAAAGTGATTTAGTTGTGCCTATACCCACCTAATTTATAACCTAATATGGCATTATAGGTCAGATGTGTTCATTTTATTATGCTTTCAAAGTGTTCAAGTGATAATAGTTGATATTTTTTTAATAGTTCATGAGAATTAGGTCCCCAGTTTATGCCCCATAACCAGTTATAATTTTGGTCAAAAATTAAAATAAATCCAAAAAAAATTCAAGATGACTTATTATAATTGGTGAAATTTTCTAGAGTTAAAGACCTTAATAGAGTGACTCTCTATGTCGAACTTGGGGTTGTATTGAAGATGCACATAAATTTAATGGATAAACTCCCCCAGCTCTTCAAGAGATCCCTATTAGACTTCGAGGTAATAGAATTTGATTTTTAGGTGAGTCATTCCCTCTACTTATAAATTCATGAAAGCAAGAAGGCTTCTCAAGAAACTTTGCCTCCACCAACCACCTCAACAGTGCCTACACCTTTAGCAGCTACACCCACTATTGCAACAACTTCAATAATAATAACTATCAACACATCAGCACCAGTGAATGTAATGCTTCTTGATAGACAAATTATTTTGTCTTCTTTTGGTGTAAGTTGTAACTAAAAGTTTGTTAAGATAACCTTATCTCCTATGGGATGTTAATTGCATATTTGAGCCATACATGTCATGTGTGTCTCTTTGTGAGATATTTTAAATGATGTAAAATTTGAAAATGGCTTGTGTGATGAGGTGTCCCCATCCTTAGCTATGAATACATTTAACTTTTGCATTCCAAAGGGAGGATAAATTTTTTTATTCAATATAAATAGAGGCTTTGGGTTGTTCAAAAAATATTTGTATGACTCATTCTCTCTCTTTCATCTCTTTTTTATAGTGTTTATGCATTTTTATCTAATCAGTAGCTAAATTTCTTCATATATGCAATAATAATTTCAATTATCTTATGATTAAGTAGTAAGGTTATATCAATTAAAAATATGCAATAAAAATTTTAGGTTGATGGATCTTGTTTTATATTTTTAGGTTGATAGATCATTTTCCTCTCGTCTGACTATAATATGCTTGATCTTTGTATAAACCCAATCGATGAGATAAGATAAATTATTAATTTAAATATTATAATCCTAATTACATGTTAGCCCACCCAACTCCACACTAGTAGACAAGATACAAATATCATTTAAAATCAAAATTAACTACCTCACTGAAATCTTCCCATATTCTCCTATCATTGTCCTCTTATTTGAATTTAATCTGCTTGATCCCCACATTAGCCAAAAAATTGGCCCCTAGATTAGCCTCCCTATAGTAATGTGAACACTTCTAGTTCTAGATTACAGAGACATAATCCCACACTTTCTCAAGGATTTTATTCAAATTTCAGGATTTACCCCTTTGCTTAGACAAAGCTTGAATGACAATTTTAAAATCCCCTTCAAATTCCAACTTAGGTACACAAAATTCAAGCATAAGATTTTATCCCACCATTAGGGCTTGGGATTCAGCCTCATTTTTGGTCCCATCCAATAGCTTGATAGACATTACTCTAATTAGAGACCCACTACAATCCCTAATCACACACCCTACCCTAGATGCCCCTAGGTTCCTTCGATAAACTCCATCAAAATTCAGTTTGAACCACCCTAGCTATAGATCTTGACAAGCAATACCAATCCTACTTTTCATCTTAAAATTTCTATTTCTATTTACATTTGACCCATTAATGGGGGTTTAGTACTCTTTATTTGTATATATGTTATTAATTTGTTTCTATAAAGGATCTTTTTACCTTAAATTTTTCTAATTATTTTTAAAATATTTTATTGTGAATTCATAACTCAAAATTTTTTCTATTTGTTTAATATTAGTTTGTCTCAAAACTATGTGTAATTGTGTATATTAAAAGTACTTAATAAAATATCTCATGACTATTTCTCTGTCCTTGGTCAATAATGATTTTTTGATGTTCATCTTGTTTTTCCTTCAAGGTATCTCTTAGGAATTACCTTTAAAACATGAACAAAAGTGGATTTTTCCTTCAATGTGGCTTTTAATAGATACCTTCAAGTTACCCATGAAGGTATTGCAATGCCCTTTAAGGCATCTCATAAGAGATAACTCGAAGGATGTTTCCATACATTCAAGGGGATGTTGAAGGTATCTCATATTACCCTTGAAGGTATTATAAGGCCCTTCAAATTATGTTTGAAGGCACTATTAGTGATACCTTGAAGGACCTTATAATACCTTCAAGGGTACCTTTATGCATGATTTGAAGGTATCTCCTAAAAAATACCTTCAAAGTAGCCTTGAAATTACTATAATGCCCTTCAAGGTATCTTTTATGAGATGCTTTGAAGGGTCTTGTATTACCTTGAAGGGCTCTCCTAATAGATACCTTGAACATGCACATGATTGAAATTTTCTTTTAAGGAGTCTCCTAGGAGATACCTTGAATGGCCTTGTAATACATTCAAGGGTACCCTTATACATGTTCAAAAGGTATATCCTTGAAGGCATTTCTGGGTGATCCTTATTGTCCCTTTTTTGGTCACCATTATCCTTTAACAAAATAAGGTAAGGCTAGTTGAGTTGAGTTGAATTAAGGTCCATTGCGATCTCAAGGTCTAATCTAAGTCGAGTCCCCAATCTATTCCAAGTTGATCCATTTTTAACCTGAGTCTTTCTAGGTCTATTCGATCTAATTTAAGTTGATCTCAAGTCATTTTTATCCAAGCTAGTCAAGTTGAGTTGAGCTACTTCTCAAGTCAAGATGAGTCCATATCTTAAGTAAATTCTCTTGAGTCAACAACATTTTGTTATTAGTAATTCTTTTAGCATCATTTGAGGGCACATAGCGATCTTTGGGCACCTCTTGAGCTGGATAACCGAATGAGACTTAGCTAATTTTTCCATCTCCCCAGAGCCACATGTCAAAATTACATGTCCTTAGGGCATGTTCAGAATTCTCTTAACACTTATCCATTTCCTTCAAACTTTCCCTAGAGATCCCCACATTAAAAAGGTCAAACAGAGCAATGAGTTAGTGCGATACTTCCATGTGGCTTAATCTCGATGACTCAAATCCTTAGATCTATTTATGAAAAATTTTAGAGCCTCAAGTGAGCAAGATGATGCCACTTGTCATGATTTTGTAGTCCTAAAATGATTAATATAGACATAAGAGTGTATCAACCCCCAAGTGAGTGAAATCAAGACAAGTGGCATGATCCCACTTCACTAGAGATAGAGAGGCCATTAGAGATAGTTAAAATCGTGGAAATGATTGAACCATATGAGGATGGATAATGTGGTGGAGACCCCATAGAATGAGACATGTTGGAAACTCAATAAATAATTCACAAGCATAAAGTTGATGGGTTGTATGTCCATCTAGGCCACCAAAAGGATCTTAGTCGACATAGGAAGTTTCAAACCTGTAAGGTGCCAATGTGAATAGAATGAGTAGTATGATCATGATCAAATCATTACTACTACTAATGGTTTCAAGGTCTGAATTAAGGAAACATTAATTATAGTCATAATTTTTCACCTAAAATGTTTAGTTAAACTATAGGATCATCAAATATTAAATATTAGTTATTCTCTAAATAAGGAGAGAAGAAGATAAACTAATGGTTCCATGTTCACGATGATTATTATCATGATTCTAGGATAAAAGAGCAGTTCTCATTTAATTTTGGCCATCTATATCTACATACAGGAAGAGATAGAGTTCTCAAGTATTTGTTATCACACTTAATTCTGGTAGCCATGCTCTATTTTTTATTAAATTCCCCAAGGGATTCTCACTTCCTATATAATCCAAGGTCTTTCATTGTAAAATCATATTCTAAGTGTGTAAGGCAAAGCCCTACCAAACTTGATACTTGTTGTTTCCTCTAAAATATAATTCAAGATGGATTATGTCTACTTCATTTTACATTATTAGTAGAGGTTCTTGGTTTCCCAAAACTTACTAATTATGAGGACAACTGTGGGAGAGGTAATGGGCCCTTAATTTATAGAAATTTAGAATCATAAAGAAATATCATAGAAATACCAAAAAATTCAAATGTTTAGACTAGTGTGATTCTCATCTAAATTTTATCAAGATAGCAATGTAGATTCAACAATCACTACACAATCTCAGATAGCCAATTACTCAAAAAACCTTATATATATTTAAATCATTATCATATGCAATGCATAAAGTCTATGATGGTGTTACAAAACACATTCAATTACAAAACCATAGAAACTTATAATTAATATGCAAAGATCAACCCATTACTCTTTGCTTTTACAAGAAGCCTCTATTACCTAGATCTAGTATCTATTTCTTTAATGTCTAACCCCTTCCAACTATTCACAGTTTACCTTTATACAAAATTCATTATCTCTATCTTAGACACATAGTTACAACAAACTATGTTTGGAATCTTTAACAATGATAACACCATTATAGGCTTCCCAAGTTAGAGAAACCTGAATCCACATAATCTATTCAAAATAAATATAGTTAATGACTAATTATCCCATGTATGTTAACCTGATAGACTGATAACATGTCCTTATGCTACAATGGCACCTTATGTTCATACTTTCTCACTAACACTTTCCTAGATTTAATTAGTTGTCTCATCCTAAGACAATGTAGAAGAAAAACAACTAAAAAGTATAAAAATTCAAAATTTCACAATCCTCAACAAAAGATCGTAAGGTATCCTACCAATCTTTCAAGCTTTTAATAAGCTAATGAGACCAATTGGCCACCCTTTAAAGTTTTTAACTAATCAGATCTCTATGAAATAGAACTAGAGATAATTCAAAATGTGCTAAAAATATATAACCTATGATGCACCTAAGATTGGGTAGGAGGTGGTAGACCAGCAGTGGAAGACTACATCATTGAATATATTTCCTATTTCCTCTATTAAAGAATCACTAGGAGTTGACTGGGAGAAACAAAAATAGGATCATTAACAATAGGAGCAATGGAGGCATCTAGTGTAATCAAGTCTTGCTTGTACATTTACCATTCTAATAAAAAAAGTTGGACTTCATAAACCAATGCATGTAGTGGAACATGAGCATACATCAAGTTATTCAAATCATCATCATCAATGGTAGTAGTATTAGCCTTCATCAATGCAACCTTTGTATAAATATTAGTAGAAAGTAAGTTAAGTCAATTTGTATATCTCTATGCTTAAATTATTGCAAAGGCATTACATTGAACCTAAGTTTGCCACCCTTCAAGCTGATATATAACTAAATCATGTGCTTAGATTGAGGCATTCAACACATCATCCATGGATTGTGGAATAGCCTATGGATTCAAAAATTTAGTGGAAGCTATCTATATAATAGTAAAATGGTGTTGAAGACTAGTCTAGATGCCTTAGAGTTATTGGCACTAATTTAATAGGTTGAAAGTAATTTGTCCCACTTGATATGAAATAACACTGAGTTACATATAATATTCAAGAAGAAAATCACACAATTCTAGAGTCTCAACTTTGATCGATGGGCCTTATTGAGCATACATGGTATGAACATTACTGTGTTGCCAATCCTAAACAAGTTGATTGAGAAGCAAGGAAAGTCAATCCACATAGGACTAACTAGGATCAAGAGTGATCTACTAAATTACTATTGTGCAAGCAGTCTATATATCATAACATGCTTGTTATAAGGCTTGTTGCAACCCATTATTCTCTACTTCTAACTGTGAGACATTCTACTCCAAGGACTGAGCCTTCTGTAATAATGATTATTGAAATGCAGTCACACCTTTAATTTGTTTACTCAACAAAATTTTAGTAACATCTAGTGAAAGATATGTTAGGAATAGTGTGTTGCCTAGAAAAGTGGCTAAAATAGTGGTCGGTGCACATTTAAGAGGTGCAATAGTAATGAAAACATTATCCTCCATGCCTAGAGTAAAGGTACATCTAACATGGCCATCAAAGACAAGCTTGTATAATTAGGTGATGGTATGGCCAAAGATAAGCTTGTATAATTAGGTGATGGAATCATAACCAGCTATGTTTTACTTTATGTAGGAGTATCCAATGAAGTTTATGGTGAAGCAACATCTCTTATGGTTGAAGTTTGAGTCCTAATAATAGCCAATGGTGTTTATATCATAGATGGGGCTAAATATTGAAAATCCATTGGCATTGATTGAGTGGTGGTAGTAGCAATGGTAGCTTTGGTAACCTTTTGCACAACTGTTATATCTACCATCTATTGATATTGAGATTCCTTCTCTACCTCATCTCTGTGATATCATTCCATTTTAGTTTTAGCTTATTGATGATGTTTTTCCTTAGTTGTAGCTTTTTGGTGTTTGCCAACAAAAATGGTAGCTTGCTTCACATTTTCCTCCTCCTGATATTTTTTGTGTGGCTATAGCTTCAAATCATGCCTTCACTTCTTTCTTCTTCTATTTAGTTTAAGCTTTGGCCATTTTCTTATCTTCTTTATAGCATCTTCGTGTAGTAGATCTGTCAACTTCTCTATGTGCAACTTGATATTATTCCTCAGTCTAAGATTCAAGTGTAATTTCCTTAGCATCTATGAGTGGTCTAATCATATTTTTTTAATGAGGAGGATCACTCAACCATATAAATCTACGTGTAAGAAAACAATCCCTTCTTCAAATAACCAGTGGGAACATCTTTCACAGCAACCTATGAAAATGTTGTCTTTATCCATGGACTAGTCAGATTTGAAGGCAGGAAGGTAGATATGGTATATCTAGGGGCATCCACTTTAATGATGTTTGAGGCATCTATATCTTCCTTCACCATATGATACTTGCATGTGGACCACCTACATCAAAGGGTAGACTTTGGTGAACTTTCAAGAAGTACATCTAGAGGCTTTGGCAAAGGTGCACCTCCAAAGGACACACCATATGTAGGATCCATCTGAGCCTATAGAATCACTATCACTTCACCTAAGTAATCCAATACAATAGATGGTGGACAAGGTAGAAGGGAAACCCATAACTCATGTGGTAACTTGTTTTGGATTTGCATTATACACACAAGCTTCTAAAAGAAAAATTATTTTTCTTTTTCATCTTCATACAAATCACCCACCATGTCCTCCAAAATTAGGTAGTATATATTTGTTTCATTAGTCTATAGCATAGGCTAGTGACACTGAGACACAATCTTACAGACATGGGGATCACATACCAAGACACTTGGCTCCTTGTTCTGCATTGTGTTGGAGATGGTGAGTTATATTGAGCTAGATGTTTAACCTTTTTACAATATTACATCTTAGCTAGCATAGTATATGAACTTGGAGATGTTGTTCTAGGATGAACAACCTAAAGAGAAGTATCCTATTTTGTATCTTGAGCATTCTAAAATGCCACCTCCATTTATTCAATAGGCATATCCAAAAATAACCCTAATAGAGTGGTTGTCATTGGTGGTAGCTCATGGATCTAAATAGATGTGCCCCTCAGAAGTCATTATACCACAACATGTTAGCCCAAAAATTTCATGACATTAGGTGGAATTCAAGGATGTGTATCTGACATATAGATGAGCTCTTTCTCCAAAATGTTTAACATGGGGCTTGATCTTGATATCAAGTTATAGAGGCAAAAACTAGATTGCCAAATTGCTCATCAAGCCAATAATCAATGTCTAGGTGGACTTACCCCATAGGTGATTTCCATTATCTGAACACTAGAATAAATATCAAAAATTGGTATTAGAAGGTGTGCTTTTTTGTACCCAAGAACTTTGTAATGTTCTTCTCTAATTCTGCAAGGAATTCAGGCCAATTAAATTCGTCCCCACCATGGATCATTTGATGTGCGATATCCACCACACCCTTGGAGCCTTGGTCATGGCCTTAGTAGTATAACAAAACTATTAAGAGATGTATTCTACTAAAAAATACATTGGTTCATCTGGGAAAGATGCTATTATAATACCATGATTTCCTCTTATCATAATAGCTTTAATTTCTACAAAAATTGGTAGTACTTTAGTCTTGTAGTCCATCAATGATTTGCCTCAGGTAGGCATTCTAATTTTATGACCCATGGCTTCAGAGGATAGATAAACCATTTTATTATGTGATGAGTAAATACAGTATTGGTTATACTGAGCCAACAATAATTACATCATGTCAAGCCAATCTCTAAAAGTGGGTAATCATATTAGTCACTTTGCATCTGATCTAGTTAAATGGGGTACCAAGCCATCCTATGCAAATAGTCTATTTCTTGTGTGTTATGACATGGCATTACCAATAAGGTCAAAAAACTTTATCTATTGGAGTGAGACCTCTATCCCCAAATCTTCTTTCAAAGCTATGAATCTTCACTTTAAATCTTGGTCAAGCTCTACAGCACTAATAGGAGCAACCATGATGACTTGTTATGAATAAACTTGGAGATCATAAAGCTGAGAAATTAAAATTGGAATAGAAATTTAAAAACTCAATTTTAGAAAAATTTAGTGGTCCAAAATGTAATGAAGTAGATGATTTGTACACTTTCATTCACTTGTCCCTTTGATCTTCTACAATCAATATTGGGATCTTAAAATCCTACACTTGTGCAAATTAGCTTCAATTTTGAATTGGTTCTGCACCCCATTATTTCATGCACTATGAAAAAATAGGCTCAATTGATGTGTCATTTAATGTGATTGATGTGTCACTAGTCTGACTATTGGAGAATAATATCTTATGGAATAAGCTATCATCTTTTTGTTGTTTGTACCTACTAGATATTTGAGCCTGATCCTGATGTAAAATTTTTACTATGATGTTATAGCCACTTCCCCATATGCTTTGGTCATAACTCATTTTTAGTAATTTTTATTCTTGATCATGACACAAGATCTAATCAGGTAGTTTTCTTAGACTTAATAGGTAACCAACACCTATCATTCCTTGATAATGACATGTGGAATCTTGTCTACCTATTTTGACTAGACATCCAGTGTGTACTAGTCTAACTATACCATGCCTATCTTGTATTTTTAAAAATTGAGATTGATCCTATTCTCTAATAATAACAACTTACTAGAACACATCACACAAAAGTGCAAACAAAACTTTAAATAATTTTCATGAATGAAATTTTTCTAAACTAAGAGGGATGTGCAAAATTACACTTTCTTTCTACGATTTTAATCCTAATGGTAGTACAATTTGAGTCTACATCCATTAACCCTTCTTGGAAAAACATTATCTTCTAAGTCTCATAATAGTATAGTCCCATTCTTCAAAATATTGTGAAAAACATATGGACCTTTCCATTGAATGGTGAGTTTACCTAGAAATGCATAAAATATGCTATCATATAGCAAAACTAATTGCTCATAATAAAATTCTTTTATATGAAGATTCTTGTTATTCCATGCCTTATGGATTATTTACTTAATTTATTGCACCCATTTATCTCTATTCTTATCTTAATCCATGAAATTAAGGTCCAAAAATTAACTTGTAATTGATTTTACATCACTGATACGCATTGCATTAGCAACTCACAAGCTAGGAACAACATATTCCATTGGCATGATAGATTCCATCCCATAAACCAATTATAATGGAGTAAAGCTTGGCATATGCTTAAAATGAGTGTGATAATATTAGATTAATATAGGAATTCGATCCTCTAAATCATCTTTTTTGACATCACAAACCTTTTTTTAGGAGCTTTCCAATCACTTTGTTTGTAGCCTCTGCTTGGTCATTGGCTTGCAGATGATACGTAGTGATTTTATGATGAGAAATCATAAATTCTTCTATTAGGATATTTATGGTCTTGTTTAAAAATTGTGTGCCTAGATCATTAACTAATCTCAATTGGCATCCAAAATAAGTAATGATGTTTTCATATAAAAACTTAGTAGTATATTTATCTCTGTAGCTTGGTATACCAACAACCTCTAACCATTTGGTAAATTAATCCATCATAGTGATTATATATCGAGAATTATTGAATTTACTTGATGGATTAATGGGCATCCCTCTGAGTGGGTTTACCCATACATTGGTAAAAATCACACTATTGGGCAACCCTCTATGTATCCTAAAAAAGATGTGGCTACCAAATACAACTTTGTAATATTTTCATTATGGTAGCTTCCCATGTAAAGTGTCCACTCACAATGGCCTGATGTGCCTCTTCTAGGACTTACGGTTGTTCATGCTCTAGTGTTACTCATCATAGGACCTCATATTTCCCCATATGATAGAGAAATCCATTTACAATGCTAAAGGGAAGTGATTTGGTTAAGATCTACTTATTTTCTCTTTCGGTGTAGTATGCAAGTAATGTCCCATACTCTAAAAATTATACAATTTATGCCAATTATTCTAGAATCATAGAAAATTTGAATAGATGAACATCAAGAGACTCATCAGGGATATCCTTTGAATCTTTATTGTTGTGCAATCTATTGATATGGTCAAGGCCAATGTTTTCATGCCCTAGATTAACATTAATGCTAAAGTGTAATTCTTGGAAAAATATCAACCGTCAAGATATATGTCTGTCCAACATTGGCTTGTTTACCAGATATCACAAAGCTTGATGATCTATAAATAGTTCAAATAGGGTAGCTAGCAAATAATGTCTAAATTTTTTTAGGTCAAATACAATCACTAGATCTTCCCTCTCAGTTATGTTATAATTAGTTTTGGCAATAAATAGTTTTTAGCTTGCAAAATGGATTGGATGGCCTAATCCTCCTTCACTAGGCTATGTAAGCACTATGCTAACTATGGTACCTGACACATAAACATGCACATGGAAAGGTTTACCATAGTTAGTAAAAATAAGGATCTACACAATAACCAACCTATATTTTAGATCCACAAAAATCTCTTGGCACTCTTCTATCCATACAAAGGGAATACCTTCGTGCAGTAATGTCTCCAGTGGTGTTGAGATAGTTAGATACCCTTTTATGAATTTTTAGTAATACCTTGTGTGTCCTAAAATGTATCATACTTATGAATAATAATTTGGTATTGGAATACTCATTATCACTAAAATATTTGCTTGATCCACCAATATTCCCTTGCTACACACTATATGGCCTAGTAGAACACTAAATGGTGTTAAAAAAAACATTTTATTAAGTTAAGTGCAATCCTAAACACTCTGCATCTTTCCAACATTAGTCTTAATTTTGATAAGTATTCTCAAAATAATTAGAATATTACCTAATCATCCAAATATACCTCTAGAAAATCATGGATGAAATCCTTAAACGTAGTTACTACGACCCTGGAGAAAACTGTAAGTGTGTTTTTTAGGCTAAATGGCATTACCTTATATGCAAATGACCCCCATTATGTAGAAAATGTCATCTTAGTTTTATCCTTGGCTATGTTGGGTATATGATGATACCCATTAAATCCATCAGTGAAAGAATACACCTCATGTCCATATATAGCTTCCAATACTTCATCAATAAATAGTATTGGAAAGGGGTCATTAACGTAGGCATCATTTAGAATGTGGTAGTCTCCATAGATATGAGTCTCACCTATTTTATTCACTTGCACTACCATAAGACTCACATAGTCTAATTTTTCCATAAGAAATGTTATTCTTGCATCTTGCATATAGTCTGTTGGGTGAATATTTTGTCGTCAGCTCACTGATGACAAAATGGGTATATCAACCACAGTACAAGGAGATTTATACAACAAAAAGTGTGGGTTTACCACATCTTAATGAGATAAATATCTCCTCTCATCAAGGGTAGGTTCCCTATGAATCACTTATATGTTATATATGTATATAAATAAGTAGAAAATAATACTCAAAGTAGGATAACAGCATCCATCTCTCTTTTTTCAAAGATGATGTTCACAGAACAAAAGAGAGATCTTGGTTGATGATTGAATGCATTCCTCTTCTTTCAGAAATGGTATTCAATAATTATCAGAAAATCTCCTAGAGTAGTAACTAGGTCCACAAGAAAACCCATGAAATCACAAAGTTTTTTGTTGCCTCCTTCATTGATCTGAAGTGTACATAACCGTAGAATGAAGTAAAGCTCAAAGTCTTCACCTAAAACTAAAATAGATAAAAAGATCACAAGAATAAGAGTATCTCAAAGTATTTTTGATACCCTTAATAATGTTTTTAGATAATTTCAATACACACACTTTGCTTATTAAATTGAATAGATAAGAGATTATCAGGGAAGAGAGCATAAGAACTATTTCCTAAGTAACACAAATTACTTCAACACAAAGTCTGAAGTTAACATGTTTCTCATTCATTCAAAAAAATATGATTTATAAACTGAGCACAAATTCTCAAGAATTATCTCAATTTCAATAGATTTTTTGCTTTCAATTATCAAGAGATCCTTTTTACAAAAGAGGTTCCCTCTATATATAGGGAAAAACCTTCAAAATTGGAAAAAGATTAAAATATTAAAAACCTAGTCAAAGATGAGTCAACATTGACTTTGGGACATTTTCTAAATTTTTACATGTAATTACATATTACAAAAGTGCATTTATTTACACATGACAAAAGTACATGTGTGAATGTCCCAAGTCAATTACAAAGTACATGAGAAGAATGAAGAAGAGAGAATGGAGGAATAATTCAACTCTTGCTACCAAATTTCTTCAGATGAGCATCATAAATGGTGATAGATGCCTATATTATTATACTATTTAGTACAATGGTATTATTGAATAGTACTTTAGCTCTGATTGTAGCGTCTTAAAATGTTGTGATTGCTTTTGCATGACTAGTTAACCCGGTTCTTAGATTATCCAGATTTAACTAATTATCTAGAATGTTATCCACATAAGTCATTGAAAATGCCTTCTCTTTGAATTACCTTTGGATCATAACTTTGAATTTATAAATCATTTCCTCTACTAAAATAAATTGATTGTCTCGAGAGGTGAGTCCGTAAGGCAATTCCTCTAATCTCTTCAACAGGCCGGTGTCACTTTTTTCACTGGCATCTTTGGAAGATTTAAGGTCATCGATCAGCTCCTTAAGTACCTGGATTATGTATATTAGTGATTCTTTTATTTCAACATAAGAATATTTATTTTCAATGACATCGATCGATACTAAGGTGCGTTTCTTCAAAACTTTCATCTCTACCCACTTGCTAAGATATTGGTTTGTGATGTCAATATCTTGAAAAATAAGAGAGATGAGGTCTTCCAAATCTATCCTTATTTTCTTAATTTTACCTATCTTCTCAGAAACCTTTGTAAGCAAGGAAATTCTTTGTGTATGCATCTTTTCTATGTAATCTTCAAGTACTTTCCCTTTTAATTAGGTCTTCTCTACTTTCTAGATAATAGGATCATCTATGAAAAAGGCTTCTGGAGTTGTTGCCTCTGGGGTAAAAGTGAATCTCTTGACTACTGTGGTCAATTTTTATACCTTTTCCTTGTAATAATCTTTCATCTCTCTCTCTCTATCAAATTTTTGGACCATGATATCCATTACAGACTACAGATCGCTCTTTGCACCCTCATGAGTTACATTCCCCAACTCAATGTGAGAAATGGAGTAGCTGCTCATGTCAAAATTTTCTAGGGTTGCATCCTATGGAGGTTTGGATATCTCCAAATAAAATTTCCCCTTATCTCTAACCATTTTTGAAAGAATCCTTGGCTTCTTAGGGATCTTAGCTTTCACTGGTACTATTTTGCCAAAATCAAAGTCATCTATAGAGATGGCTTGTTTTTTTCTTTCAGGTGTGAAAGTTGATAACCAAAGTGGGAGAGAAAAAGCACTTACTATACCAACATTCCCTATAGTTGGTTTCACTGGGGTAACATCTGCACTACTGGTGAGAACAACGGGTGTAGTGGGTGTAGCAGGCATATTATCAGACAAAACTGTATCCACCACTGACTGGTCGATGGTGGAACTATCTTGGATGTTGAAAGAAGGAGATGAGAGACTAGGAATAGATCCTAATGATCGTAGAACATCTCCATAAGTGCCTTGAGGGTCACCAAAAATAAATCTAGAAGGAGAGGTGGCTCTAGAGGAGGTAATGTTGATGGAAGAAAGGGGTGAAGGAGCTACCATAGGGGATTGGGGTGGAGAAGAAAAAACCCCTGCAACTAGTTGTGCCCCCTCTTATGGAGATAGAGTTTCTATTCCCTATTGCTCTATAGGCTTGTCATATATTTCCATCTATTTTGTCACCTGTTCTTGAGTGATTTGTTCTCCAACTCCCATATCTGTTGATTTTAGCTCTTTCTCAGCAACCTCTAATTCCTTCGACACAAAGATGATCCTAGGCTTGTGAGGCCTAAAAAGAGAAGGAACGTCACTTTTATTCTTGGTTCTATTTTTTTCTCTCTTCTTTGTTTCCTCTTAGAATTCAGCCTCTGATCCTGTGATGAATTCATTTAATGTGATTCTTTTGGTCACTAGCCAATCATTGGTGTTAGCTAATATTGGTTTGAATCTCATCCTTAAAGAGGTCAACTCTTTTTTGGACCATTATATTGGAGGAAGAGTAGATTTAGTGACTTTTTCAACCAAGTATCTACTGTTAATTAGATTTTTGTGATCTACCAGATGTGGGGGAATATCAGTGAGCCCTAGATATTCAATTTGCTCTAGAGACAGTCTATTATAATCTTTTTTTTTGATATCTTCTATTGTTCTCAAATCTATCCAGATGTCTTCAATCATGGGCTCATGAAACTGAGTCTTCCTTTTGATCATGTCCTTAACACCCCTGTAGTCAAAAGTGGACCTTATTTTGAACTGCTTCATAGTCACTAATTGCATTTTGGTTTCCATTACCCTTACTTTGGCGGCAGTCAAAACTGAGTATCTGCTAATTTCTATTAGGAACCTAAAACCTGGTTTTTTAAGTTCCATTTATTTATTGTTAATGACAATAATTTATCTACATAGCTCCATTAGGACCGATTTGTTAAAAGGAAATTTGGGGAGCATGTAGGGATAGCCTTGGAAAAAGCCAACCCGCAAATATAAAAAAGTAGGGAATTATAAAAACATGTAGCCAAAATCATTGATGACAGTCTAGACTTCATATGATACTCTCTTTTTTTCTAATTGAAGATCAAAAAGACACAAAAATACTGTGAATAAGGCATCATTTACCCTCTTAAAGTGACGGATTGATCCTTTTAGTGTTAGCTGGGGTAATATTGATAAACAGGGGTGGTTCTTATATCTCCTTCTATTGTCAAACCTGGAAAGGTTCGCATTAAAGCTGCGATGTATACTAAGTACAAAGTCATATAGAAATTCTAAGTAGTAGACACATTTTTCAATTGCTCATGAAGAGCATTGTTGATCTGCTCACTCCAGAAGATGACTTGTTTCCCTTATAGAATTATCTTGATAAAGGGATACATCCATTCATAGAATTAAGAAGAAGATGGTAGACCTCATACTCGACTGAGAAGAGTAATTAAGTCACCAACTTCCTTTATAAAATCACTTCTTGGAAAATTTTGTGGCCATCTAGACAAGTTGGCTTTGGGAGTCTTGAGCCATCTATTATTGATAACCTTCTTCGCCTTCTCGAGATCTTTGTCGTATTCTTTTCATGCCTCGATGAAGTCAATTTTTAACACTTTGGTAGTAGAAGGGCACATGAAAACTTTATCAATAAATTTGGGTTTCAGTTGAATTATCATGTTGCCACTGGCATCTGACACTGCTCTAGTCTCTTTATTATAGAATTGGGTGCACTAGAGGATGAACTCGATGTGATGCACTACCACAGGGAAAAAGGAGACTAGATGGATGTTGCTTTCAATTATTCTTTTCATTTTTGAGCTCAAGTTTTTTGCCTTGATTTTCTCCATGAATTCAAACATATCAACGTGGCCAATCTCAGTGTCCCTAATGTCATCGACATTATAAGTAACTGAGGTGATTGGGAAAACACCTTGATACTGATACTTCATTGCCTTTGACTTTTTCAAAAAAGATTCAGTCATCAAGATGAACCTTTTTTGAGAGCACGTTGATGAAGGAGGATCACTAGGAGGAACTGTGATAAGAGTCATGATTGTGCAATTAAGTAAAAATTGGCAATCTAGGGAAAATGCATGTCAGGTGATCATGACCAAGGAAGGGCACTTGAAAAGGCTGAGGTGCAAGTAGGTTAGATAGTGAGAGGAAAGGGGGAGCAAGCACAAAAAATTGAAGAAACAAAAATTCCCCAGAGTTAGAGAAAAATAGAGAAAAAGGATGTAGGGGTGGCAAAAAATGCCGCCCTTACATGTGGAACGGGTTTGCATGCATAGGCAGCAAAAATTGTCACCCCTGCATGCCAAAGTGAAAAGGAAATGCATCAGCCATAATTTCCATTTCTAATGCATGTTGGAGGGGAGGAACATGTAAGGGCAGCAAAAATCCCCGCCCTTACACCTGTTAAGAAACTTGGGTGTAACGATGGCAATTTTTGCCGCCCTTACACCTAAATCAAGTTGGGTCGCATCTGTGGCAAAAATTGCCATCGATGTACATCTCTTAAAAGCAATGTGTTAGGGCAGTGAAAATCACTGCCCTTACATGAGTATGAAATTGGGAAGGAAATGAAAGGGTGGCAAAATTCGTCACCCTAACACAAGGGAAAAAAAACACTGAATGGGAAGGAAGGAAAGAGAAGGGTTGAGGTGCGGTGGAGGGAGAAAAAATCCTCAACAGGCAAAAAAAAAACTGATCAAGGAAAGAGAAAGAGGAAAGAAAAATAAAACAAAATGTAAAAATGAAGACCTACTTAGAAAATAATGTGAGACGAGGCTTGAGTCTGGCAAAAATGTGCTTCTTCTTGTTTGCTTGATCATCCAGAGGTAGAGGGCAGGAGGAGAAATAAAAGAAATGAGGTAGAAAAGGATCAAAAAGAGATTAAATGGGGTGAAAATCACCCCCAACCACTTGACACATGTGGCCATAAATGTTGTGTGCAAAAATTAAGGTAGTGCAGGGGCGGCAAAAATCACCACTCCTACATTGGAGTTTGAAAGATATGTAAGGGTGGCAAATTTTACTGCTCCTACATGGGAAGGAAGAAACACACACAAAGGTGGCAAAAATTATTGCCCCTACATGTCATATGCAAGGGTGGCTAATAATTTTGCCTTTGCATGGAATCGAAACAAAAGATGCATTGGTGTAAAAATTGCCACCCTTGCATGAAAATCCAACAAAAGACTAACTCTGGGAAACAGAAAATTTGTCCCTTAGTCGCATTGAGACTGTAATAATTTTCATATTTTGGGAAAAATGTAATAAAAAAACGTTACGAACTTCAAATGATGCTAGTTGAGCAAACGCGAGAACAAGAAAAACTTGTCTCAAAAAATGAACTTAGAGAGAAAAATATGAAACGGACAAGTTTCATAGGTGTTATTCCAAAAATGAGCGTAGCTAATTTTGAGAACAACAACTGGCTCCTATTGAGGAACTTCCATTGATCAAACCAATTAATAGGAGTAAAAACTAGTCTCTAAGTGCCTTCATCCAAGCCATTGGGCTACGGAGTCAAGCTAAAAAGGAAAAGACACGAAAGAAAATAAACAAAACATAAAAACTATACAAATGTACAAGTGAACTCACCTAAAACTTCAAGGATTGAAGTGCTTCAGATGCCGCCCACTATAGGGTAGTGAAAATGGCACTCCATCTTGATACTCCAGCAAGAAGCTATTCTCACCACAGACTTGATGAATGGTAAATGGACCTCTCTAAAAAGAATCAAATTTGTCATGCATTCCCTTTAGTTCCCTCCTCTTGTCCCACAACAAGACTTGATCTCCAATTTGAAAATCATGAACCTTGGCCCTCTTGTCAAAAATTTTCTTCACCTGATTCTAATGCACAGTAATCTGGTCCACCACCATGGTTTACTGCTCTTTCAATTTGGTTAGACACATGATCCTTTTGTCAATTGAATTTTTGAAGGTTGAATCTTCGATTGCCTTGGCTAACCTAAGCACTGGTAGTTATAGAGTGATGGGTATCTCCACATTCAAGCCATACAGAAGTTGGAACGGTGACATGCCTATGACCCTCTTGGGTGTAATTCTATCTGCCCATAAAGCATCAATCAATGCTTTGTGCCAAGTTCGTTGATTATCATCTACCAATTTATTGATAATAGTAACCAGGTTCTTATTGTTCGATTCTGCTTGGCCATTCCCTTGTCAAAAAAATAATCAAAAGTATGGGATAGGGTAATTCCATAATAGAAGAAGAATTGAGTAATCTCATGTGAAGAGAAATAGGCTACATTATCTATTACAATTTTAAGTGGAACCCCAAACCGAGAGATAATATTTTCCTTAAGAAAATTACACACCACTTCTGAAGTAGCGTGCTTAGTTGGGATGGCTTCCACCCATTTGATAAAGTAGTCAATTTTCATGAGGACATAATCATGTCCAGCACTTGAAGATGGGTTAATTATGCCAATGAAGTCAATACCCCACTATTGAATAGACTCTTCGATTACTACTAGCTTGAGAGGTAACACAGCTAGTTTAGGCTTTTCGATGAATTGCTGACATAATTCACATCTACACACCCATTTATAAGCATCTTAGAACAGCATAGGCCAATAATATCTTGCTCATAGGATTTTATGGGCTATTACTAGTGCAGAAAAATGTCATCCACATGCCAAATTGTGGAAAGACTCTAAAAGTTTATCTTTTTTCACCTTATTGATGCAACGAAGCAATACCCCATCAAGGCTTCTTTTATACAAACCATTATCCCACTAAACATAGCTAGTAGCCTTTAGTTTAACATTCTATTTTTTTTAAGGAAAGATGAGCAGGACACTCACCATAGGTTATAAAATAGGCAATATCAGAATACCACTCATCAATAGTGGCAACAAAGAGGACCGTAGGCATGTCTCTGATCTCCATTTCTTCATTTTCTACTTCCTTGGGGATATTTTCAGCAATCAACTGGAAAAAGCCTTTTCCCTACACAAGTTTGGTAAGTTTGATGTTGAGATCAAACTCCTAAATCTTGGCAATCCAATTACCCCTTTTTGTGTCAAACTCTTATTGAATCAGAATGGACTACACCGTTGTATCAGGCACTAAAACTATAGTATGTGGATTCAAGATATAAAACCTGAAATACTTCACCGCTTTAACCACAGCATAAGTGTGTTTCTCCATGTTTGAGTATTTTATCTCATGATCTTTAAGAGGATAGCTCATGAAAGAAATAGGAGATTCCACACCTTCTTGGTTCTGTTGAACCAAAATAGTTGAAAGTGTATGTTCAAAAGCATAGTTGTATATTATAAAGTCTTCTGTGTAATCTGGACAAACTAGAATTGGTGCACGAGTGATTGCTTTTTTGATGTCTTCAAATGCTGGCTTGCCCTCTATAGTCCACCTAAAGGTGGCTTTGCCCTTCATCATGTTGACAATGTGGCAAGTTTTCTCAGCAAAATCAGTGATGAACCTTCGTAAAAAATTCAATTTTCCAAAGAAAGAGTGAACTGCAGTCTTAATTGTGGGCAGGGTAAGCTCCTAGATGGACTTGACTCTTTTTTAGTCAATTTCAATGCCTTTTTAGGATACAATGTGCCGAGAAGTTTCCATTTCGTTTCCCCAAAAATATATTTTTTGAGATTCAAAGAAATGTCATTCTAGCGACAGCATTCCAGCACTTATTGTAAATGATGTACATGATTAGAATGATGCTTGGTAAAAACTATTAAATCATCCAAATATAATACAATGAACTTACCCATTTCATCTTTAAAAGTGAGGTCCATTGCTCTCTGAAATGTGGTGCCTACATTTATCAGACCAAAAGGCATTCTTCAGTAAGTGAAGGTGCCCCAAGGTGTGGTGAAGGCAGTCTTATGTTGGTCTGCTTTTCCAACTTCAACTTGATTATACTCTGAGAAGCCTTCCAACAATGATAACATTTTTGAACTAGTCACCTTCTAAAGAACTTGATCCATGATAGACAGAGGGTAGTTATCCTTTAGGAATGACTGATTCAAGTTTTTGAAAGCTACACAGATGCAAATTCTTTTATTCTTCTTTCTTACAGACACTATATTGGCAATCCATGTGGAGTGATGGATTGGGAAGATTATCTTGGAATTTAGCATTTTTCATATCTCAAATAAAATGGTACCTAATTTTTTTAAATTATATTTCATAGACTTTTTCTTGTAAGACACTGAGTTAGAGTTAAAAAGAATGTCATGGCAGATTTCATCAGGCCTAAGTGACTTCAGGTCATCATAGGAATATGCTAAGACATCTATATACTGTCAGAGTAGAACAGTGAAGTTGAATTTTTCTTCTTGAGTGCAGCATTTCTCAATGTTCACTACTTTGGGATTTTCCTTGGTATCTAAATTCACTTGATCAAACTCTTGGGAGGATCTTGAATCTTTTTGCTGCTGTCTGATGAATCTGTCATGGTTATCAAACAATTTCTCTAGGGAAACTAGGCCTTTGGGAATATTATTCCTTTTAAGTTACAGGAACTCCTCACCTGCATCTATATTTGATTCAGAAGCTAGCTCACACTTCTGAGGTTCACTACCTTCAAAATGTAGCCATTCAAAGCTATCCTTTTGCTCTAAGAAGGCAATGATTTGATTGTCATTATTGAATAATTACC
This sequence comes from Torreya grandis, assembly GCA_037957365.1. Classification (NCBI taxonomy): domain Eukaryota; kingdom Viridiplantae; phylum Streptophyta; class Pinopsida; order Cupressales; family Taxaceae; genus Torreya; species Torreya grandis. The sequence continues at coordinate 1,190,883 of JARHVA010003667.1, forward strand.
AATAACTAGCATTATCAGGTACACTTGGTTGAAATACTAGTTTAATAGTGTACTTGTTTCCTTTAAATTCTAGGTGGAGGACCAAGAGAGTAGCTAAAAAAACCAATGCATCAGCCTAGTCATTGAAATCTCTAGGTATAGTCGAAATGTTGAAAGCATTAAAACTTTCAATTTGATCCCAGACTAAATTGTGATAGTGGCACAATATTTCATTCTTGGTTTGATAAAGGTTTCTTACCTGACAAACCACCAATTTGGTGTCTCCTTTAGCATGAAGGAGTTTGATGCCTTTTTCTCTAGCAGCTTGCAATCCAAGCAATAGGGATTCATACTCAACTGTGTTTTTAGTGTTGCCAAATTATAAATTATAGGATGAAAGAAAAATATCTCCTTGAGGAGATACCAACACAACCCCAGCTCTTGAACTGGTAGAAGAGTAACTGCCATCAAATTCTAGAATCCATACCCCATTTGATACTAATTTTTCTCTGGATCTTTCTTCATTCGGGGGTGAAGATTCTTCCACATTGGCACTACACTCTATCAACTCTTCTATTGTTCCAGCTATATACATTTCCAAGTTGTTACTTGTAGGAGCTTCATCAGATGCCTCATGAACTTTATCTATAGATAGAAAGTAGTTACCCATGCCTGAAGACTCAAACAAAATTTGAGATTCAGGTGTTGATGATTGGGTGACCACATATTTTGATTTTTTTCAAGAAGAAATCTCTTCATAACACCTTTGACTGGGATCCTTGCCTCAGATAAGTCCATGCTTAGCTCACCACCAACATTCTTACAAAAATTCTACCTAAGAAGGATGTTGTAAGAGGCTGGAACATAGACCACCAGAACCATCATTTTTATCCTCTTTTTTGAAAAAGATGCGAACGCAAATTGGGTATCTTTTATTTGACCAAGGAGTGGGACTTACTTATTTTCCATAGAAAAACACCTTCCAAAAGTCTTAGTCAAAGTTAGACCAAGAGAATCTACCACCTTGGTAGGCATAACATTATCAGAAGCTCTAGAGTCTATTATACAATTATTCAATTTATAACCATTTATCAATAGGGAAACATAAAAAGGTTCTCTTTTCTTGGGAGCAACAGGAGGTGTAATAAAAAGATTATTCTGGGTGGGTTTATTTTTGGAAGAGTCATGAGTTGCCTTTGAAGAATCTTATCCTATAGGAATAGTCTTACTTCTCGTGTAATCAACCAATCTATCAAATTGTTTAAGATTGGCTCACAAGTACTCAATCTTGGTCATTTGAATCTTAGTCTTTTTGGCATGATCAATTATATCAAATAAATGAAATGAGCTAGAGGTAGAGGAAGAAGGCCCATCATCTTGATCTTTAGTGGGTGTGGCACTGGTCTGAGAAATAGAAATAGAAGGTATGGGACGGTTTGAGGTACTTACTTTTTTGTTAGTTACTTGATCCTTTGGTTGGAAAGGCAATAAAGTCCCTTGTTTAGCGATAGAGACTACTGGGTGAGGTTTTTCTCCTGCTTTTTCTTTATCAACTTGTTGAGTTGACTAGTTCTGAGATTTGGTAAAAATAGCATAGGATCCATCAAACACTTTTCCTTTACTTCCAGCTTCATCCTGATAATCCAAGAAATTGATATTGGAGTTGCTAGCTAATTATTCTTCTTGTTATTCAAAGAAATTAGTGTCATTTTATTGGTCCAACTCGGGTCGGAGCAAGAAATCATGTTCAACTTCTAGGTAACTGACTACTGAATTAACAGGTGCTACTTCAATGGCAAGCTTCTCATATGGGGGAGGCAGGTGATTTGGTTGCCCTTGGTTTCTAATAGCATTACTTTGATATGACTAGTTCTGAAATATTCTTCTAGGCATATCTTGATAAGTGGGAGTAGACATACCTTGGGCCATTTGTCTTTTCAAAGCTAACAGTTCATTTGTCAATTTTTGCACCATAAGATCTGTGGTGCTTGTAGAATAAATTTCAGCAAATGAAGAAAATTTATTTTTATTGGAATCTTTCCTGATCTTACCTGCCAAGATAAGATCATCCTCAATTTTAGTAGCCAAATTTTGAGCCACAGTGAGATCCATAGGGCCAGCCCACCTCAACAGAAAACTTACTTCAGGAGTTACGAGATGATGAAAAAGCACTTGAGATTATTTGGCATTGGCTGAGTGATAGTAGGAATCTAGTTCCTCAGCTTATTAAATTTTGCTATGAAATCCCTCATGGGCTCATGGGGTTCCTTCTTCATTTGTGTAAGCTGAGCCAATAAGGCATGTGCATCTTCAGTGGGTTTAAACCTAGCCTCAAACTTAGATTTGAGTGTATTTCAGTCAATTATAGTTTAATCTTGAAGGTAGTAAAACCAATCCATGGCGGTGCCTTTCAAAGTTTCTACAAAAAGTCTCACTGCCACATCTTCATATTCCACACCTATTACACCGCATGCTATAGAGAAGGCAACAATATGCTCATCAAGATGAACCTTCTCATCACCATAGAATTTAGAAAAATTCTTTCTTGAACTATGAGGTAGTTCATGTAAAGGTGGGGTAAGATTGAGAGGACCAAAGGAGTTACCCCAAGGACCTTGGACCATTATGATAGGATGATTAAATGGTAGGATAAAAAATCTTACCGGGGTCAATAGAGACAAAACCTTACTAGTATTGAGACTAGAAGCTTCACCGGGTATGGGAGATCTGGCATTGGTAGGAGGGAAACTCCTAGTTTGTTGAAGGCGAGATGGTGGAGGATAAATCTCAATATTAGTTTGTTGCACCAACTCGAATACGGGATCAACAATACCTTGAGCTCTCTGGCCTCGCATGTACGGTGGATCTTCCAGAGTTTAAAATAAAAAAAATAACTGGAGATGCTTCAAGTTGAAGCTTGAGGCTTTGAAATGCTTATTCCTAATCCCTAGTAGAGTCACCAAAAGTTGTTGGGTGAATATTTTGTCGTTAGCTAACTGATGATAAAATGGATATATCAACCACAGTACAAGGAGATTTATACAGCAAAAAGTGTGGGTTTACCACATCCTAATGAGATAAATCTCTCCTCTCATCAAGGGGAGGTTTCCTACAATTCACTTATATGCTATATATGTATATAAATAAGCAAAAAATAATACTCAGGGTAGGATAACAGCATCCATCTCTTTTTTTTCAAAGATGATGTTCACAGAACAAAAGAGAGATTTTGGTTGATGACTGAAAGCATTCCTCTTCTTTCAGAAATGGTATTCAACAATTAGCAAAAAATCTCTTGGAATAGTAACTGGGTCACAAGAAAACCCATGAAAGCATAAAGTCTTTTGTTGCCTCCTTCACTGATCTAAAGTGTACGTAATCGTAGAATGAAGTAAAACTCAAATTCTTCACCTAAAACTAAAACAGATAAAAAGATCACAAAGATAAAAGCAGCTCAAAGTCTTTTTGATACCCTTAAGAATGTTTTTAGATAATTTCAATACATACACTTTGCTTATTAAATCAAACAGAAGAGAGATTATTAGGAAAGAGAGCATAAGAACTATTTCCTAAGTAACAAAAATTACTTCAACACAAAGTCTGAAATTAACCTGTTTCTTATTCATTCAACAAAATATGATTTACAAACTGAGCACAAAGCCTCAATAAGTATTTCAATTTTAGTAGAGTTTTTGCTCTCAATTATCCAGAGATCCTTTTTACAAAAGAGGTTCCCTCTATATATAGGGAAAACCCTTCAAAATTGGAAAAAGATTAAAATATTGAAAACTTAGTCAAAGATGAGTCAGCGTTGACTTTGGAACATTTTTTGGATTTTTACTTGTAGTTACATATTACAAAAGTGAATGTATTTACACATGACAAAAGTACATGTGTGAATGTCCCAAGTCAATTACAAAGTACATGAGAAAAATGAAGAAGAGAGAATGGAGGAATAATTCAACTCTTGCTACCAGACTTCTTCAGATGAGCATCATACATGGTGATAGATGCCTGTATTCCTATACTGTCTAGCACAATAGTATTCTTGAAGATTACTTTAGCTCTGATTGTAGCATCTTTCAATGCTGTGATTGCTTTTGCATGACTAGTTAACCTATTTTTTAGATTATCCAGAGTTAACTGATTATCTATAATGTTATCCACAAAAGTCATTAAAAATGCCTTCTCTTCAAATTCCCTTTGGATCATACCTTTGAATTCTTGAATCATTTCCTCTGCTGAAAGAAATTGATTGTCTCGAGAGGTGAGTCTGCAAGGCAATTCCTCTAATCTATTCAATAGGCTGGTGTCACTTTTTTCACTAGCATCCTTACAAGATTTGAGGTCATCGATCAGCTCTTTAAGTACCTAGATTCTATATATTAGTGATTCTTTAATTTCAACATAATAATCTTTATTGGTAATGACGTTGATCGATACTAATGTGCATTTCTTCAGAACTTTATCTCTACCCACTTGCTAAGATATTGGTTTGTGTTGTCAATATCTTGAGAAATAAGAGAGATGAGGTCTTCCAACTCTATCCTCATCTTCTTCATTTTACCTGTCTTCGGTAACCTCTATAAGCAAGGAAATTCTTTGTGTATGCATATTTACTATGTAATCTTCAAGTACTTTCCCTTTCAGGTAGGTCTTTTCTACTTTCTAGATAACAGAATCATCTATGGAAAAGGCTTCTAGAGTTGTCACCTCTGGGGAAAAATTGAATCTCATAACTATCGTAGTTAATTGTTCTACCTTTTCCTTGTAATAATCTTTCATCTCTCTCTCTATCAAATTTTTGGACCATGATATCCATTACAGACTGCAGATCGCTCTTTACACCCTCATGAGTTACTTTCCCCAACTCAATGCGAGAAATGGAGTAGCTGCTCATGTCAAAATTCTCTAGGGTTGCATCCTGTGGAGGTTTGGCTATCTCCAAACATTTCTGCCCCTTATCTTCAACCATTTTTGAAAGGATCCTTGGCTTCTTAGGGGTCTTAGCTTTCACTGGTACTATTTTGCCAAAATCAAAGTCATCTGCAGAGATGGCTTGTTTTTTTCTTTTAAGTGTGAAAGTTGATAACTAAAGTGGGAGAGCAAAATAAATTACTATATAAACAATCCTTGTAGTTGGTGTCACTGGGGTAACATCTGCACTACTAGTGAGAACAATGGGCATAGTGGGTGTAGCAAGTGTAGTATCAGGCAAAACTATATCAGTCGTTGACTGGTCGATGGTGGAAATGTCTTCGATGTTGAAAGAAGGAGATAAGAGACTAGGGATAGATCCTGATGATCAAAGAACATCTCTAGAAGCTCCTTGAGGGTCACAAAAAATAAATTTAGAAGGAGAGGCAGCTCCAGAAGAAGGAATGTTGATGGGAAAAAGGGGCGAAGGAGCTGCCACAGGGGATTGGGAGAAGAAGAAACCCCTGCAACTAGTTGTTATCCCTCTTATGGAGATAGAGTTTCTATTCACTATTGATCTATAGGCCTATCATCTATTTCCATCTATTTTTCCACTTGTTCTTGAGTGCTTTGTTCTCCAACCCCCATATCTATTGATTCTGGCTCTTTCTCGGCAACCTTTGATTTTTTTGACACAACGATGATCCTAGGCTTGTGAGGCCTAGAAGGAGAAGAAACATCACTTTTATTCTTGGTTATATTTTATTCTCTCTTCCTTATTTCCTCTTGGAATTTATCCTATGATCCTGTGATGAATTCCTTCAATGTGATTCCTTTGGTCCCTAGCCAATCATTGGTGTTAGCCAATATTAGTTTGAATCTCATCCTTAAAGAGGTCAACTCTTTTTGGGACCATTAGATTGGAGGAAGAGGAGAGTTAGAAAATTTTCAGCCAGATATCTGCTATTAATTAGATTTTTTTCATCTACCAGATTTGGGGGAATATCAGCGAGCCCTAGATATTCAATCTGCTCTAAAGACAGTCTGTTGTAATCCATTTTTTTGATATCTTCTGCTATTCTCAAATCTATCCAGATATCTTCAATCATGGGCTCATGAAACTGAGTCTTCCTTCTGATCATGTCCTTAACACCCCTATAGTCAAAATTAGACCTTCTTTTAAACTGCTTCATAGTCACCAATTGCATTTCAGTTTTCATTACCCTTGCTTTAGCGGCAGTCAAAACTGAGTATCTGTCAATTTCTATTGGGAACTTGAAACCTGGTTTCTTAAGTTCTATTTGTTTATTGTGCACAAAATAATCTATCTACACATCTCCATTAGGACTAATTTGTCAGAGGGAAATTTGGGGAGCATGTAGGGATAGCTTTGGAAAAAGCCAACCCACAGATAGCAAAAAATAGGGAATTATAAAAATATGCATCTGAAATCATTGACGACAGTCTAGGCTTCATCTGATACTCTCTTCTGTTCTACTTAAAGATCAAAAAGACACAAAAATAATGTGAATAAGGCATCATTTACCCTCTTAAAGTGATGGATTGTTCCTTTTAGTGTTAGCTGAGGGTAATATTGATAAACAAGGGTGGTTCTTCTATCTCCTTTTGTCATCAAACCTAGAAAGGTTCGCATTGAAGCTATGATGTATACTAAGTACGAAGTCATATAGAAATTTGAATTAGTAGACACCTTTGTCAATTGCTTTGAAGAGCATTGTTGATCTACTCACCCCAGAAGATGACTCGTTTCCCTTGTGGAATTATCTTGATAAAGGGATACATCTATTCATGAAATTGAGAAGAAGATGGTAGACCTCGTACTCTGCTGAGAAGAGTAATTAAGTCACTAACTTCCTCTATAAAATCATTTCTTAGAAATTTTGTGGCCATCTAGACAAGTTGGTTCTAGGAGTCTTGATCCATCTGTTGTTGATAACCTTCTTCACCTTCTCAGAATCTTTGTCATATTCCTTCTGTGCCTCGATGAAGTCAATTTTCAACACTTCGGTAGTAGAATGGCACATGAAAACTTTATTGATAAATTTGAAGTCCAATCAAATTATCATGTTGCCACTAGCATCTGACATTGCTCTGGTCTCTTTATTATAGAATTGGGCACACTGGAGGATGAACTCGATATGATGCACCACCATAGAGAAAGAGGAGACTAGATGGATGTTGCTTTCAATTATTCTTTTCATTTTTGAGCTTGGGTTTTTTGCCTTGGTTCTCTCCATGAACTCAAACATATCAACATATCTGATCTCAGTGTCCCTAATGTCATCGACATTAGAAGTGACCGAGGTGATTGGAAAAACACCTTGATACTGATACTTCATTACCTTTGACTTCTTCAGAGAAGCTTCAGTCATTAGGAAGAGCCTTTGTTGATATCATGTTGATGAAGGAGGATCACTAGGAGGAACTGTGATAAGATTCATGATCACACAATTAGGGAAAATTTTGCAATCTGGGGAAATTACATGTCGGGTGATCATGACCAAGGAAGGGTGCTTGAAAAGTCCGAGGTGCAAGCAGGTTGGAAAGTGAGAGGAAAGGGGGAGCAGGCACAAAAAAATAAGAAATGAAAATTCCCCAAAGTTAGAGAAAAAGGATGCAGGGGCGGTAAAAAATGCCGCCCTTGCACGTGGAATGGGTCTGCATGCATAGGTGGCAAAAATTTCTGCCCCTGCATGCCAAAGTGAAAAGGAAATGCATCAACAGTAATTTCCACCACTGATGCATGTTGGAGCGGAGGAACATGTAAGGGTGGCAAAAATATCTACCCTTGCACCTGTTAAGAAACTTAGGTGTAACGGTGGCAATTTATGCCACCCTTACACCTAAATCAGGTCGGGTCGCATTGGCAAAAAAATTACCACTGGTGCACGTCTCTTAAAAGCAATGTGTTAGGGCAGCAAAAATTTCTGCCCTTACACGGGTAGGAAATTGGGAAGGAAATGAGAGGGTGGTGAAATTCACCACCCTAACATGGGGGAAAAAAAGAAAAAAGCAAAGGCCAAATGGGAAGGAAGGGAAAAGGAGGGTTGAGGTGCGGTGGAGGGAGAAAAATGCCTCAACGGGCAAAAAAAAGGAAAAATAAAAAGAAAACTAACCAAGGAAAGAGAAAGAGGAAAAAAAACAAAACAAAACACAAAAACAAAGACCCACTTGAAAAATAATGTGAGATGAGGGTTGAATCTGGCAAAAACGCACTTCTTCCCGCTTGCTTGATCATCCAAAGGTAGAGGGTAGGAAGAGGAATGGAAGAAATGAGGTAGAAAAGGATCAAAAAGAGATTAAATGGGTTGAAAATTTCCCCCAACCACTCAATGTGCATGGCTATAAATATCGTGCATGAAAATTGAGGTAGTGCAGGGGCGGTAAAAATTGTTGCTCCTGCATTAGAGTTTGAAAGATATGTAGGGGCGGAAAATTTTTCCACTCTTGCATGGGAGGGAAGAAACACATGCAAAGGCAAAAAACAATTCTGCCCCTACATGTCGGATGCAAGGGCGGCTAAAAATGCTACCTTTGCATGGAATTAAAACAAAAGATGCATTGGTGGCAAAAATTTCCACCCTTGCATGAAAATCCAACAAAAGACTAACTCTGGGAAATAGAATATTTGTCCCCTGGTCACATCGAGACTGTAACAATTTTTGCATTTTGGGTAAAACATAATAAAGGAACATTACGAACTTCAAATGATGACAGTTGAACAAACGCAATAACAAGAAAAACTTGTCTCAAAAAATAAACTTAGAGAGAAAAACATGAAATAGACAAGTTTTGTAGGGGTTGTTCCAAAAATGAGCGTAGCTGATTTTGGGAACAACATAGTCTAATTTAGCTTTGAATTTCATCTTCATAATAGGGTTGAGATGGTAAGGCCTCTTCTTGATGGGTCATGTACCTTCTTTGAGTTCTATATGTATTTCCCCTAAAGAAGGGTCCACCCCTTTTATTTATATAAAATTAGTATGAAACACTTCTACATAATCTTGGAGAAGTAATAATTTTGAAATGTCCTATTACTCCCAATAGTCACCAACATGTGCCAATTTCAATATTTCTTTAGACCCAATGGTCACAATTTATTCCTTTAGAGGTTCCTAATACACTTTTTTCTCTTCCTCCAGAATGGACTATTGAATGGCCCACTCACCCTCTTATTATATAAATTATATCTATCATAGTTTGTCTTATTTAGTTTATTCATTCATAGGTTCACGTAATATTTTGTAATTTGGTTCAGGCTCAAAAACTTAGTAAGTTCTAAATAATCTTTACTAACTAAATTAGAGTCATCAACAGACTCATCTTGAATACAATGGCAAGGTTAGATTTTCATCTTTATTGTACATCTATGCTTGGTCTCCATATTCATAGCTTCAATAAGGTCTTAGGCATCTTGATGACTTCACCTATCTTCCATGATGACAACATCGATAAGTTCACAAGCCTCCTTCTCCTCTAGCTATGAATCATAGTCATTATACAAATCCTCCACTCATCCATGTCATAGAAATGTTATCATATTTTGTAATGCACTGTGGACCAGTGGATTATCACTTTCAAATATGAAAGTTTGAATAAAGTCATTCTTCAACTAAATTTAGTGTTGTATCTCTCTACAATGTTTTTGGTGAATGCACTAAGTGGTAGTAAAAACCCCTAAAGTGTAAATAAGGTAATGCAGCCAATACTTTGAATTGATTTCTTCGGCCATCCATACTTCAATGGACTATTGAATATGGTTTTGGGTACATTCCCCTTCTTGAAATATGGGCCATTCTTTTCACACTTCATTAGGAAATTGAAATCATGCAATGAGTAATTTGCACACTTTTGCCCATGTTTTACTACTGCTACAATGTGTTGCCCACTAGTTAGCTGCAACTCCTCTCAATGCATAATTGATTGAATTTCCCCTTTGGTTATCCTTTAGTATATTCATTTGGAAACACACTATAAATTTGTTAATGTATTCAGTGGTAAAGTATTAAGCGTTTAAGCTCATCATCATTTCTATCCTAATTTAACATGTAAGTACCAAAATCACCATTGACAAAAGAGGATAGGTCCCATGGAAGCATACCTTCAGGAGTAGGCTCACTATTGTCATGGTCCATAAAACTATCTTGATAAACAACTTTATATCAATTTATGTAGGTGGGCATACAAACAGAGATTGCACTTCATCTTCTTCATCTATGGAAATACTTAAAGGTTTTAAAGAACACTTACCCCAAAATTTGGTAGCTGTTAGATCTACTAAAAGAGAGTTGTACTATTTCATTGGCATGTTATAGTGTATATCAGGTACACTCTACATCACAATTCACATCTAGCTATTTTTTATTATTACATAGGGAGAATCAAGTTCCCTAAGAATTATTTATGAATTAGAATCTCTATTAAGAGGGATGACAATTACATGATCATCCTTGTGTGATTCTATTTGGTCCATTACCATGTTGATGGTCGTCTTACCATCATAAGCCCACTTTTTCCCCAATAAAGTTAGGTAGTGATTTTTATCGATCTTCATATCTATTACTTAAAAATCATCACGTAGAGTTAACTCTATGATTTTAATCTCCACATCTTCTAGATGTCATATGGGCCTTACCCTGCCATAGTCTACCAAACTGAGGGTTACGAGGTTGTAATTTAAATAAGGTCTGTCAATCACCTCCTAGGTAGATCATGGGATAACATTTATTGTACTCCTAAAATCAAACACAATATTTAGTATCTCATACCCTGTTAACTCTATATCTACCCTAGCATCAACATCTCATGGCTTCTTTATCTTAAAAAACTAAACCATCTTCTCAAGCCTTTCCTTTCACTTCTAGACACATTCGATTAGATTGTACAAGAGGTTGGTTATATTCTATGATATATCTTCATTTTGTAGAGTATTGATCAATTTCAATAAGTTTGTCAAATTTGTTACAACCCCCTCTTGTTTCATGATTTGCACAATCTACCCATACATGTGAACATCAAGTGCAGCTTCATCTACTATTGACATAACTTGTTATTGAATACTCTACAAGATTTTCATAGCTTATTTCATGAGTCCCTTATCCTTTATCAATTTTGGATAGGTGTCTACTTTAGCTTTGTATATGCCAAAATATTTTGGCATCTCTAAAGGAGGTAGTCCTTACTATGTGTACTATGTTCTTGTAACTGCTTGCATAAATACATTATAGTTGGGATTGGAACCAACTCGATTGAAATTTTTCACTACTTGGTCTCTTCATTATGCTTCTAAAATATGGTAGTCTTGAGTATTGTGTTATTTATATACTTGATAGTAAATGTAGTAAGTTTGCCATTGTGGATTTATAAGGTAGTTTTGTTGCACATGATTAAGTTCCCCACACAAATATCATCTAATAAGGCCTCTAGGACCATTTCCATGTTCTCATTGCACACCTCTATGGTATCCACCTATGAATCCACCTCTATTCCCTTAGTATTTTTAGCCATCTACCTACTATGGCCCAAAGTTTCTTGTAGTCTATGGCATATTCCACCCTTGTTGGTACTATTGAGTATCATAACCACCATAGTGGGGTTGATTTATATATGGTGCCTAGTTGGCCTATTGTGCCTAGGGAAATACAATATTCCAGGTAGATTGGTAAGTGTATTTAAGCAGTTTCACAGCTTGAACTCCACCAGCTAATTTTTGGAGTTAAAATGGTTGTACATTCTGAGCCCATGCCAACCTAGTCTACACTATACTGGTGGGAGGGGTTTCCAATTTTGGAATAGCCTATGATGTCACTAGTGCTTTTTGTGTGGCTATTGTGAAGACATTCTTAGTAATGTCTTCCTTCACATTCTTAATAATGTCTTCCTTCAACTCTTGAAGATCCCTATAATCCTTATCTTCATGATTAGTAGACTTACCAAATTTATAGTACATACTTTGTGGATTTCTAACCTACTATTGTAACAAGTGATAGTGAGTTGTTGAGTGTCTCACTATGTGGTAGATGTCATATAATTCCCTACATACTTTTAGGCATTCATTCCTATGGTGGCCTTCTTTACCACACTCAATACACTAGAGATTGGTTCTGGGTCACTCAGTAGTATTATGTGGGGCCTTCAAATTCTAAAAAATAGCTTAGAGTGTGCTTTCTAATTATGTTTTTCTCTTTGTTAGGGTACCATAATCCTCTATTTTCTTCATTCATATTATGTCTATTCTAGATTATACTTTATTATTAAATTTGGTTTACCCTATCCTAAATTGTATCTTAAGTCACAGTCTTTCAATGAATTAAGTGGCCTTATATTTATCTTTTAAGGCAAATTTAATGTTATTGACCACATCAAAAAATCTATGATCATAATCATGAATAATTTCCCTTTAACCTTGGTGGATTTCCTTTATGTCCTGTATGGTTTATCTTGTGCTTTTCTTAACTTTGAACTCTACAATCAACCATGTCTGCACATCATCAAGGCTTGTTGTTCTTGATTACTTATAAAACATTAACTCTAATTCCCTTCTGAACAAGGTACCAATGATCTCATATTTCTTAGTAATTTCATCTATAATTCATTTCACCTACCATTTCATTCACACATTAGCAATTATTGATCTAGATCTATAGTTCTATCATAGGGTGCTAGTGTGATAAAGGCACCCAATTATATAACCATATTACCTAGGCTCATTTGTAAAGGAAACATTACCTGCATTCCTCTTGTTAGTAATAATGATAGTATAACTTGTGGAATTGATACCTAAGAAACTCTTGGTGGTGGAAGTGGTGTTATCACTTGGGGAGGATTAATCACTAGTGGTGTCTGTAGTGATGGTATTGCCGACCCAAATGGACTATCTCTAAGTACTAGTGTATTTTTCAGCAATGGTAAAAATTTTAAAAATTGGAAATATTCCTATGAGTATAGAGGTGATTCAGGTCACTCAGGCAATGAAAAAACCTCTAACTCATCTTCAGTCTCTATAATGGTGTCTATTCATGTTTAATACTCCTCAACAAAAAATTTGATCTATGCCATCCAATCAACAAGGGGTCATTCAATGTAGTTGATACCTCTCTTAAATAATTCTTCTATGATTCAATGAATACTTATGTGGTCCTTTCAAAATTGGAATCTAGTAACTCTTTGATACTTCTCCTTGATTATTTGATCTCCCACTCTCTCTGACTTGTAAATCTCTATGGTTGAATATAAATAGGAGTTCTTCTATAAAATATGAGCTCAGGGGATGCATGTTGAGGGGGTGAAATATCTTGTTATATGATTCTCCTCATGAATAAAGTTGAGATAATATTGTGCATGTAGTTGACCCCACCTCTAAAATTAGGTAACTTTATTATGAACGTGAAAGATGTCTCTTTGAGTGACTGCAATCCACTAACAGCTATTAAACTACCTACATCTATGCTTTTTCCTTTCTCATCATCTTTTGCTTGATTTTTAACTCACTCTTCGGTCTTGCTAATATCAAGATCTTATTCTTTCTCATCAACTCTTTCCTCTCTTACTCTTTCATCAACTTGTTCTTCCTCTTTTTAGTCTCCTACAGTTATTCAGTCCCTACCCCTATTTCTACCTTTACTTATACTCACATTCACTTGTATAGTCCTTAATATATTCCACCTTTTTTGTTGTCATAGTTCTCACTCTGTATCCACAATATTTTTTTATCCCTTTCATCCAGTCTCCTCATCTAGTTTCTATTGGCTAGCTTTCTATATCAGCTCTGTACCATCTCACATCTTGACTACACACATCCCCATAGTACCTCAAAAGACAACTCCATCATGAATGAGTAGGGCACTATGGATTTTTAATGACCAACATCTTAATAAAAATTGGTATTCACTACAAAAACTTTCCTTTAGTCCCCCACAAGAATAAGTCTTATGTGGCATTGAAAGCAATATAACTATGAACTACAAATTTCATTATATATCTATCTATAGTGGTTTGTGTCTAGTGATCAATCATATGAGTCCAAGAAACTTTGAGGATCTATAAATATTTGAGTAGATTATCCATCCACTAAATTTAAGATACAAATCTAGATTGAAAATAAAAATGCTCTAATCTCACCAACCACGTAGTGAACAAGCTCATAAATTCACACCAAAATATTTTGTACATCACTATACAGATGATTCTTTGAGTTCCTTTTCTATACACCCTACTCTTCTTGCTTCTTTCTATGTGAACTCAAATATTTTCTGATCCCACCATTCTTCCAAATAGTTCTAACTTTATAACCATTGTATCATATCCTCTCTCTAGCAATCCACAATGGTCCACCCTCTCGCACCATTGTTAGCAAAGGTTCTTAGTTTCCTAGAACTTGATAATTATGAGGACAAATTTGGGAGAGGTAATGGGCCCTTAATTTTTAGAAACATAGATTCATAAATACATATCACAAAAATACAAGAAAACTCAGATGTTCAAGCTAGTGGGATTCTCATCTAAAGTTCATCAAGATAATGATGTATATTCAACAATCATTACACGCTCTAAGATATCCAATTACTCAAAAAACCTTATATATATTGAAAATATTATCATATGCAATACATAAAGTATGTGGTGGTGTTATAGAACACATTTAATTACAAAACCATAGAAATTTATAATTACTAAGTAGAGATCAACCTATTACTCTGTGGTTTTATAAGAAGCCTCTGTTTCTATTCAAAATTTCGCTTTTCAGACTTAAGATAAAGAAGAAACTAAAAAGTAATGGACAAGGCTTGGGAAGTACCTGGACTAAAGATTGCGCACCGTAAATCCAGACGCTTGTGAGCACTCCTCTTTGGCTGTGGAGGAATGACACCTGCAAAGAAAAAGAACTTGGACAAAGAGGCGTTAGATAGATAGGCGGTGGGTTGCCAAGCGAAAGCTTGTTCCCAGAAGTATGAGAACTTCCTTAAGGGAGGTCAACCCACTATTTTGATAAAAGATAAGTCTGATAAAAAGACAGAATGCTGAAAAGGACTGAAATGATAGTAAACTGAAAGAGAAAAAGGAAGTAAAAGCTTACCTGGAAGAAGCTGTCAAACTGGTCACAGTCGCCGGCGTCGGTTGTCAAGTCTGCCGACGTCGATTAGTCTGCCGACGTCGGTGGGGGTAATGACCAGCGTCGGTCGGGGCAATGGCCTCCAGATGGGTCAAGGCAGGGTCTGGTCTGTGGATGGTCCGTGTTTGGTCTGTGGTCTGGTCTATGGACGTGTCTGTGGATGGGTCTGAGTCTGATTTGAGGCAGTCAGGGGGTCTGTGCAGGGATATAGGGGAGTCAAATGGACAGAAAGGGACAAAGAGGTAGAGGAAGCCAAACAGGGAGATAGGAATCCGGGTCTGGGTGAAAGTCAGGACTGAGGAAAAGAAGGGCTAAATCTAGTTTAGAAATGACTAGAAAGCATAAAAACAAACAGAGTACAACATACCTGTGCCCTGCTGAAGAAGGTGTTGATCTTGTTGTTGATGTTGCCGGATGTGAAACCTGTTGCTGATGAAGAATACCTATTGTTCACTTGTAGAAGCTTGCTGTGTACCTGAGGGGGAGAGTCAGATTGATTGGGAGAGAGGTCAAGTGAAAAGGGACTGATACAAGGGTCTGATACGAAGGTTGAAGAGTCGGGATGCGAGAGCTAGAGACGCAGAGAAGTCAAGGGAAGCCAAGCGGAACCAGGGAGACCAGGTAACGGTGAAGAAAACCGTTATGAAGGGTGCCGACGCTGGCAATATCACCGACGTCGGCCGAAGGCTGACTGACGTCGGTGGCTGAAAAGCTGGAGAAAGGCTAAAAATAGCCTTTCATCCGTTTCCCAACGGCCAGGTCAAATGAATGCGAGGATGAAACGGTCGACGGGGGTTAAATGGGCGAGAGGAGAGGTTGGAATGGGAGTCTAAGGCATTAAATGGCCATGTGGGGAATGAAGGGGATCCAAGGAGGGTATCCTAGGGTGGCGAGGTGGCAAGGAGAGGGAAAAAGGGGCCTTATTTAATTAAAAATAGATGTTTATTTCCAATTAATAAGACTTAGGTGGGTTAGGGACCAAGGAGGACTAGGAGGGAGAAAGGACCAAGGGTTAGACACTTTTTAGGTGTCTACATTTGCCCCTTTTTGTCTTGTTGGTTGTTCTAAATGAACTGCAAGACAAAAACAGGGAGTGGTTGCCCCAGGTGAAGGATGATGTGGATTGCCCCGAAGTAAGGATGAGGTATTCCCCCTCAAAGCGGGAGTCGAGGGAAGGAACCTGATATCGGGTGCTGATTTGACAGAAGGCGGATGAGAAAGAGATAAGGTGAGAAGTGAGTGAAAACGTTGCAAAAGTCATGATTGCGCGCATACCACTGCACAAGATGGTCAGGTCAAAAGTGTCGCAGGTCAAGGGTCAAGGAGTGCCAAAATTGAAGTAACCGGGCCCCAGCATTTAGTCGTCTGCTGATCGGGTCACTCAATCTAAGCTAAAGCTCCAAATGGTCATCGTGTTCCAGGTATCCAGGGCTCAGGAAGTGCTCCCAGAAACACGAAAAAGCCACAAGTAGTAGGGATCAACTGGCTCGCAATCCTATACTTGTGAAGGGTCAAAAATAGTCTGCAGACAATTCTGCTAACCAGCCGTGAGGTAGCACACACGCAAAAACAACCAAGGCAACATTGGCTTGGAAGTAGGTCAAAGAAGATACGCATGATCTCTAATGGTCATTGGTCAAGAGGATGGATGGACGAAAGGATGCGGCCGAGCTAACCCCAGAAGACCCCATGTCAACTGAGTGCTGCCTACATAGCCCCTGTCGTAGGGGCCTCAGGCCGATGTAGTTCTCCCTAAAAGGGAGGAAGGGTCAGAGGGATTGATTGGTCTTGGTCAAAGTCGATGATTGGTCTTGGTCAAAGTCGATGATTGGTCTTGGTCAAAGTCGATGATTGGTCTTGGTAAGAGTCAAAGAAGAGAAGGTTTGTCCATCATAGAGACGAACAAACAGGGGGTGGTCGAGCTAACCTCAGAAGATGTGGTATCTGAGTGCTACCTACATAGCCCTGGTCATAAGGCCTCAGACCAATGTAGTTCGGACTGCGAGGGTCAAAATGGTCGATGATGAGATGTGGTCGAGCGTCGAAATGATGAGGCCAAGATGAGGATAAAAAGATGCTACAGATGGTGTATTCTGTTGAATTGGTCGAGAGTCTTTCATCCCTAGCAAGTTTCCATAGTCGCGATGGATGTATGCTAAAAATGAATGGAGGGTCTATTTATGCTTCAGCAAATATTGGTTTGTGCTTAACATAAATTGGGTCTAGTCGGTAGTTTCCATGTGTATTGGTGTCCATAGAAACTATGTGAAATGGTCTAGGATGATGCCTGATGTCATGTTGAAAGTGTCGAGGTTGGTGTCAGCTGAAAATGATGAAAATGGCTTAGTTTGAGATGAGTCAAAAATTGATGTGGCCAAAGCGTAGAGAAAAGATGAAAGGCAAATCGCTCTTTCATTGACAAGGACCAGAAAGGAAGCATAGATAGGGGTTAGTAGAACCAAAGCCCCGTTCATGCATCACGTCGTTGACCAGTGTTGAGTTAGAACGGTAATCGAATCACTTTGACATTAAAGTGAGCTCGAAGTCCCTTGAGCAGGTGATAGGAGGAAGATAGGGTAACCCAGTTTAAGAGCAGGAATAACCTTGCCCCTTTTATAGGAGACCCTGAGACAACTACAAGCCAAGTCCGTGACTCGTTTTTTTTTTTTTTTTTTTTTTTTTTTTTTTTGGTGCAGGCTGATCGATGCGGGAAGCCTACATAGAGATGTCTTTTGATGTATGGTCATGTTGCGAAGCTGATCAATTCGGGAAGCTTCTAAGAAAGGTGTTGTTTATAGCAAGAGTAGTCATAGCCATCCTTCGAGGGAGTGGTCTATATTTTTGCTTAAAATGTTTGATAAGTTAGCCTAGCTGTCCTTCAAGGGATCAGTCTAGTAATACAGTAATGATAGTACAGCTGTCCTTCGAGGGATCAGTCTGTCTTTTTTGATTTGATTTGATTTTGTGACCATGGATATGTTTTGACATCTTGATTTGTATATATTGATAGAAATGAGAGTCACGGACAAGGCTGTAGAAGCTCAAGGACGCCCCTTTTATTAGGACAAAGCATCCATGCATCATAAAAGGGGCGTAGAGGACTTGTTAAAGGGGAATAGGGTTGAAAGGGATGAGGATTAAGAGGATGAGGATTTCTCAAGGGACGAGCTCAAGTTACGTGTCAAGTAGACGAGTACTCGACTAACAGAAGAATGGTCGAGGACGCAAGACATAAGAAGGGGTTTAAGGTCTAATAAGACCCTGGGCCATGCTAGTGCGTTAAGGTCCGAGTCAATTAGGAGCAAACATGCCCCAATTTGCCTCTTCCCAGATTGGTCAGGTGTTGATTGATGGATGTGAAGTTGGTTGACATTGTCGTTGGTTGGTTGAAAAAGGTTGAATGTTTGGTCGAGAGGTCTAATTGATTGATATTTGGTTGAAGCTTGGTTGAGACTGGTCGAATAATTGGTCGGGGGTTGGGTCGATGGACACTTGGTCGAGATGAGTGATTGATATGTGGTAGAGACTGGGTTGAAAGGTTGGTCGAGGTTTGGATGAAGGATGAGTTCCCCCAGTGGGTAGGGAGAATGTTTGAAAGATTGGTTAAGGTCGGTTGAGGTTTAGTGGTCAGATGGATGGTGTTAATGTTGAATAAGGGGGTCAAAAGCGGCAAAGGGACCATAGTCTGGCGTGGGGATCCCGATTTAGGCGATGAGGTTGGAGAGACGTGAGTCAGGGTTGATGTTTTGTTGAAGAGGTGGTCAAGAGGATCCTTGATGAGAAGGGTGTCCTTTTTCTGGTGTTGACGAATGACAGCTTTAAGAGTGCAACAATGCTCAGTGTCATGTCCCAGAGTGTGATGATAATGGCAGAATGTAGAGTTGTCGAACCAAGAGGGTCTTGATCCGAGACGTGATGGGTGAGGCGGTGTTAAAGGTTTGCTGATGATGTGGTCGAGAAGAGAGGTGTCATTCTCCAAACATTGGTGAACGACGGCCTTGAGGGCATGACAATGTTCCGTGTCATGTCCAGGCGTGCGATGATATGCACAAATGCAAGTGTGGTCGAACCAAGGTGGTTTAGGTCCAAGAGATTGATATTGTCTAAGAGGCGGGAGGTCGATACGAGAGGACTGCAACAAGTGCCGTAAGAGCAAGGCATATGAACCTGCTAACGGGTCAGGATGTCTTATTGCAGTGAGGGTTGGTGACGCTGGTTTGGGAGGCAAAGGAGGCATAGGTCGAGGGTTTGGGTGAGAAGTATGTCTGATGGGTTGAGAGAGTAATGGATATTTCCTCTGTGAAGGATGGGAGTGGGAAGCACTCCTATTAAAGTGGACGGATGCAGGCCCAAGATAGAGGGCAATGACGAAGGTGGGGGAGGAATCCTCCGATGTGATCTAGTGGTCTTCGTGGCTTTGGGTCGAGGGCCACTATTGTGCGAGGTGAGGTTAGATATGGGTTTGGGTTTAGATGTGGATGGAGGTGAGTGAGATGTAGAAATCTCACGCAAAGGGCAAGAGGAAACCGTGACTGGGTCTTCCTTGGTTGAAATGGGTGGAGAGACTGGTTCTTCTCTTGGTGGAGAAGAAATAAGAGAGGGTGGCTCCTCAAGTGGGCAGAGGGCATGGATGATCGTGCCTTCTACTTGTAGTTGAGGAGTAGGCAAGGTAGGGTCTTCGGATGGAGGTGGGCTTAATGACGTTGATGTGGTCAAAGCGTCTTCCAATATAAGAGAGGTAAATGGAGGACTAGTAGGAGAAGAAGGTTCCTCATCCTTTAATGGAAGAGGTTGGTCAAGGATAAGAGGCAAGATAGTGCTAATCGTGTGAATGTCATGGTCTTGAGGGTCATGGGTCGAAGTCTGGACGTTGTTTTGAGTAGGCGGATGATTAGGGAATGGTTGTTTGAAAATGTCGATATGTTGGTTAGGAGGGGCGTTCGGGTTATCTAAAATAAGATCCCCCTTGTCGATCATGTCTTGGATGATGTTTTTGAAAGTTCGGCAGTTGTCAATGTCATGGCCTTGGAAGCGATGAAAGGGACAGAAGTCAGCCTCCCTATACCATGTAGGGATGGCTTTTGAAGGGTCAAATTGAGGTGGTCGGATTGGAGGGAGATTGAGGACCCCCTGCTTGAGAAGTTTTTCCAAAACGGAAGCGTATGGTTCTCCAAGTGGAGTGTAAAAACGCTGAATGTACTGTTGTTGGAATTTTTTGGTGATGCTTGGAGATGTCGAAGGTTGAGAGTAATTAGTTGACGTCGATGATGGTGATCTAACGACCACAGTGTGGGCCACTCCTTTAGATTCGGAATTGGCAGAAGAAGAAGGTCTAAAAGAAGAATGGCCATTGGTTTTAGCGTTGGTATGACGCAATTTGACCTTATCTTCTTCAAGGGTGCGGAGTTTGAGCTTTCGAGCCATGATGAAAGCTTCGTCAAAAGTGCGAAATGTCTGAATCCACAAGGTAGAAGAGATGTGTCTGGCACATGCTCGAGAGAAGAGCTCGATGAGCTCAGGTTGAGGCAAAGAGAAGGAGAGCTGGTTGATCAGGCCCCTCCACCGAGCGACAAAGTCGACAATTGATTCATCGTCAAATTGCCTGATGGAGTAAAGGTCTGTGATCGAGACTTGTTTGGTGATGTTGATTGAGAAATGGTCGAGAAATAGTTGGGTGAGTTGAATGAATGAAAAGATAGAGTGTCTGGTAAGAGAACTATACCAGTCAAGGGCAGGGCCAGAAAGGGACATAGGGAACGTGCGTAAAAGTAACGCATCATCATGGGAAATAAGATAACAGGCATGTCTAAATGCCCATAGATGTTGCTGTGGGTCTTCCTTACTCTGAAAGCGAGTGAATTTAGGAAGCTCCCAATGGTTAGGGTATGGTTGAATGGGGACGGAAGGATGGATGGGCTCGTTGCAAATTTGCTCATATGACAAAGTATTGCTTGAACCGGAAATAGAGGCTTCGAGACTGGACATTTTATCCATCAGCATCTTGATAAGATCTGCTGACGGATTGGCGGGTTGAGCGCCCCCTAGGTTGTAAGGTGCTCGGAAGAGGCTAGAGGAGGCGTGCGACATAGTCAGTTGTATAATGTACGGATGACTAGTCGCAGGGGCAGAAGTGGAGGCTAAAGGTGGTTGCGTTACGAAGGTCGAAGGTATAGGTTGACTGGGCACCGCCAAAGGTGGTTGAATGGCGGCATTGGTAGAAGGATAGGTTGGCACGCCTACATTTATGGGCGCAAGAGTATGAGGGGTCGAGACAATCAAGTTCTGATATGATGTAGAACTTGGTTGAATTGCAGGTGGTTGAGGGGGTAATGACACCCCGATGGAGGTCGGTCTGAAAATAGACGGAGAGGCCAAATTTTGCGTATTGGCCATGGTTGGGTTAATAGTTAAGGCGAAAGGCTGAGTCAAAAAGGGTTGGGTGGCGAATGGTGTGGATGTCGTCGCCATGTCACCTGAAAGGTCTCGCGTTGGGTTTCTCGCGAGATAGTTTTGAAGGGCTGCGGTATTGAGGTCCAAGAATCTCTTGAAATCTCGGTCCCCTTCAGTGATGATGGGAATTTGAGTCGGGGTCGAGGTCGGGGTCGGTCCTGTAGGAGTTCTTTCAGTCTCCGAGTGGAACTCCATGATAGGACTTGGTTAGGGACGAGGTAGACGGAAGCGGTTGTTGGCTAAAGTGGTTAAGAAGAGAGTTCTGGTTCCAGAAACTGTGTTCTTGCAGTCTCAGGAAACCAGAATGGAGTTTTGACAGAGAATGGACAAATTTTAGGCTACTGGTTTTGGAAAAAAAGGACAGTGATAGAGACCGACGTCGGTTGAAAAACCGATGTCGGTAGTAAAAAAAGGCCGACGTCGGTCAGATAACCGATGCCAGTGACAGGGGAAGCCGACGTCGGTGACAAAACCGATGCCGATAACAGATGAAGCTGACGTCGGTATCAGAACCGATGCCGGTGACAGGAGAAGTCGACGTCGGTGGCAGAACCGATGTCGGTGACTGTGTTTTCCAGAGAACCAAAAGGTTTGAAGATTCTTGGAAAAACAAAGAAGAAAGTGTCCTCACTCACTCAAACAAACAGATGAGAAGAGGAAAACAGAGAGAGACAAACAAGCCTAAGCGATAAATCCTAGGAATTAACTTTAGAAATTGTGGCTTATGCCTTAGATGAATGTTTGGGGAGATTGGCTGAAAAATGGGTCCTAGAAGAAGGCGGTCTAAGGATGGTTTTAGGTGTTGTTTTAGGTGCTCAAAGATCTGTGTTAGGGTCTGGTACATGGCCTGGTGCTAAGGAGCAAGCTCCCCTCACTTCACAATTCCAGTGGTTAGCTGGTCTCGCTTAGCCAAGATATACCTCGCCTAGAGTTTATCCTCCGCCAGAGAACGGAGTGGGCTTCCCCCTTGGTGATGAAATCCAAGTAGGGTCATCGAGACGGGTAAGGTATCCGCTGGGGGATGAAATCCCAGTCGGGCCTTGTCTCAGGTAAGTTTTATGTGTGTTTTAGTGCATGTGGTCAGGTAGTGTAACATCAAGTGTCTACGGTTTATTCAATATGCGTCTAAGTTACTAGATGTGGACTAATGCAAGCACAAGCAAAAATGAAAGTGCAATATGTTTTAATGCCCAAGTCGAAATGTGATGTTTGTTATGAAGACAAGTTTGAGAAAGGGTTGAGAGTATGATGTTGGACTAGTCTAGAAATGCAAGGAAGAAAGATTCGTTTTAGTCCTGCTTATAGTGTCATTGAGAAGAAAAGAAGGAGGAGAAAAGGTAAGAACCTAATGCTCCTAAATGAATGAAAAAGAAAAGGAACCCAGGAGGAACCTAGGGTCCCACCGGGCATGCCAGAGATGTTTCTACTCAAAATTTCGCTTTTCAGACTTAAGATAAAGAAGAAACTAAAAAGTAATGGACAAGGCTTGGGAAGTACCTGGACTAAAGATTGCACACCGTAAATCCAGACGCTTGTGAGCACTCCTCTTTGGCTGTGGAGGAATGACACCTGCAAAGAAAAAGAACTTGGACAAAGAGGCGTTAGATAGATAGGCGGTGGGTTGCCAAGCGAAAGCTTGTTCCCAGAAGTATGAGAACTTCCTTAAGGGAGGTCAACCCACTGTTTTGATAAAAGATAAGTCTGATAAAAAGACAGAATGCTGAAAAGGACTGAAATGATAGTAAACTGAAAGAGAAAAAGGAAGTAAAAGCTTACCTGGAAGAAGCTGTCAAACTAGTCACAGTCACCGGCGTCGGTGGTCCTACCGGCATCGATTGTCGAGTCTGCCGACGTCGGTTAGTCTGCCGACGTCGGTGGGGGTAATGACCGGCGTCGGTCGGGGCAATGGCCTCCAGACGGGTCAAGGCAGGGTCTGGTCTGTGGATGGTTCTGGGTTTGGTCTGTGGTCTGGTCTGTGGACGTTTAAAGATGGTCTGAGTCTGATTTGAGGTAGTCAGGGGTCTGTGCAGAGATACAAGGGATTCAAATGGACAGAGAGGGACAGAGAGAAAGAGGAAGCCAATCAGGGAGATAGGAATCTGGGTCTGGGTGAAAGTTAGGACTAAGGGAAAGGAGAGCTAAATCTAGTTTAGAAATGACTAGAAAGCATAATAAACAACACAGAGTACAACTTACTTGTGCCCTGCTGAAGAAGGTGTTGATCTTGTTGTTGCCGCTTCCGGTGTGAAGACCTGTTGCTGATGAAGAATCCCCGTTGTTCACTTGCAGAAGCTTGCTGTGTACCTGAGGGGGAGAGTTAGATTGATTGGCAGAGAGGTCAAGTGAAAAGGGACTGGATACAAGGGTCTGATACGAAGGTTGAAGAGTCGGGATGCGAGAGCTAGAGACGCAGAGAAGTCAAGAGAAGCCAAGCGGAACTAGAGAGACCAGATAACGGTGAAGAAAATCGTTATGAAGGGTGCCGACGCTGGCAATATCGCCGACGTCGGCCGAAGGCTGACCGACGTCGGCGGCTGAAAAGCTGGAGAAAGGCTAAAAATAGCCTTTCATCCGTTTCCCAACGGCCGGGTCAAATGAATGCGAGGATGAAACGGTCGACGGGGGTTAAATGGGCGAGAGGAGAGGTTGGAATGGGAGTCTAAGGCATTAAATGGCCATGTGGGGAATGAAGGGGATCCAAGGAGGGTATCCTAAGGTGGCGAGGTGGCAAGGAGAGGGAAAAAGGGGCCTTATTTAATTAAAAATAGATGTTTATTTCCAATTAATAAGACTTAGGTGGGTTAGGGACCAAGGAGGACTAGGAGGGAGAAAGGACCAAGGGTTAGACACTTTTTAGGTGTCTACAGCCTCTATTACCTAGATCTAGTATCTATTTCTTGAATGTCTAACCCCTTTCAACTCCTCATAGTTTACATTTATACAAAATTCACTATCTCTATCTTAGACACATGGTTACATCAAACTACATTTGGAATCTTTAAAAACTATAACATCATTATAGGCTTCCCAAGTTAGAGAAACCTGAATCCACACAATCTATTTAAAAGGAATATGGTTGATGACTAATTATCCTATGTATGTTGACCTGGTAGATTCTTGACATGTTCATATGTTGCGATGGCACCGTATATGCATACTTTTTTGTTAATATATATTTTAGTGAATTTGATATGTTCTACTTATGAATATTAATGATAGTTTATTACTTTCTTGCATTTGTCCTTTTCATTCATGTCTTTGTGTGAATCAGTTGCCATTCATAGGTTATCTAAAGTGCATCACATGGTTTACTATATTCAAGTGTTGGAGTATCATTAACACCTATTTTTAGATATATCAATCGATGACCTTGATTGTCATGTCATTGTATCCTTCATATTGAATTATTTATGGGGATAAGTTATCCTAAAGTAGTTTGATCAACCTATAATATATCAATAAAATAGTGCAAACATTGGAAAGTAGAGGAGATACATTTAGTATAGCACCTATAGATTTTTCTCTATTTTCAGTCCTTTTATACTCCTTTTCCCCTAGAAAGTAGTAGATTAGTAGTAATTTCAAGGTGAAGCATCAAGGGAGCTATCTCTATCTATAGATTCACCTCACTAATTAGGCAACCCAGAGCCTAGAGGTGATTCCATGTTATCACTAGAAGGAGAGGCATGAATAAATTTCTCAAGGGTGCAATTTAGAGTGATAACAATACCTTATAGGGACTTATAATACCTTCAAGGTATCTCCTATGATATATCTTTCATACATGAATAAGAGTGTGTTTTTCCTTTAAGGTAGCTCCTAGGAGATACCTTGAAGTTACCCATGAAGGTATTACAAGGCCCTTGAAATCATCTCTTAAGAGATACCTCAAATGGCATTGTCATACATTCAAGGGGATGTTGAGGGTATCTCTTAAGAGATACCTTTCAAACATGCATAAGTGTATCCTTGAAGGTATTATAAGGCATTTTAAATTATGTTTGAAGACACTATTGTGTGATAATTTGAAGGGCCTTATAATACCTTCAAGGGTACCCTTATGCATGTTTGAAAGGTATATCCTTGAAGTCACTATAGGGTGATACTTTGAAGGGTCTTATAATACCTTCAAGGGTACCCTTATATATGTTTGAAAGGTATCCCTTTGAATGAACTACTAGGTGTTACTTTGAAGGGCCTTATAATACCTTCAAAGATACCCTCAAGTTATCTCCTAAGAGATACCTTTCAAACATTAACAAAATTAGATTTTTCCTTCAAGGTAGATCCTAGGAGATACCTTAAAGCTACCCATGAAGGTATTATAAGTCCCTTGAAGGCATGTCCTAAGATATACCTCTAACGATATTATCATACATTCAAGGTTATATTAAAGATATCTCATAGGATATCTTTTAAACATGCATAAGGGTGACCTTGAAGGTATTACAAATCCCTTCAAATTATGTTTGAACTCACTAGTAGGTGATACCTTGAAGGGCCTTGCAATACCTTTAAGGGCACCCTTATGCATGTTTAAAAGGCATTTCCTTAAAGAAACTATTGAGTGATACCTTGAAAGGCCTTTTAATAACTTCAAAGGTACCTTTAAGGTACCTCATAGGAGATACCTTTCAAACATGAACAAGAGTTTATTTTTCCTTCAAGGTAGCTCTTAGGAGATACCTTCAAGTTACCCATAGAGGTATTACAATGCCCTTGAAGGCATCTCCTAATAGACACCTTAAAATGAGTTGTCATACATTCAAGGGGACATTTAAATTATCTCCTATGAGATATATTTTAAACATGCATAAGTGATCCAGGAGGATCCCCCACTAAAATAATACCGATCCAATATCCTTCTAAGTACCTATCTTATTTAGTCTCTAGGCATGAAGTTTGAGACAAAAGGGGTAAAAAATAAAAGGTATCAATTCTTATTCAA
This sequence comes from Torreya grandis, assembly GCA_037957365.1. Taxonomy (NCBI): domain Eukaryota; kingdom Viridiplantae; phylum Streptophyta; class Pinopsida; order Cupressales; family Taxaceae; genus Torreya; species Torreya grandis. The sequence continues at coordinate 1,217,309 of JARHVA010003667.1, forward strand.
ACCATTCACACATCATAGATCTTGTTGATATATTTCTAGCACATTTTTTGGTTTAAAAAATTGAGTATGTATGCACAAGATATGGCCAGTCAAAGTTTTGATCAAAAATCAATAGATAGGTCAATATCGGTCAACATTAGTCAAACCTAGTCAACAAGCAAGTGACATGGAAAATAAGAATGTGGACCAATGATATAATCCTCCAGATAGCACCCATTAAATTACCTTTTTCATTTATCCCACCCACTTTTCATAACCCCCACATGGTATAAGAGTATTGTGGCCTTTAAACATGGAAGAAAGTAGTTATCTTTTTAAAAAGATAAGAGAAATGTGTTGGGATAAGTCTCATCCCACAACCAAAGGTGTGGGAAGGGGTTTTATCCCCTTACCTTTATTTTAATTATATTTATAAAACCACTAACACATTCTATGGGCTTGGGAAGGCTATAAAAGGTTGGTATTTCATTTGGAGAGCATGAAGTATTTTCAACAAAGCATTGTTGATAACTTTTGATAAAATTTTGAAATGTGTGAAGGAATATTTTAGAAGGAAAGAGATTTTGAAGAGAATTATTTTGAGATTCAAGTATAATTTGTTTACAAATTCATTTGGTGTACTCTTGAATTGTAAAATTTGCACCAGTTATTAATGGATCGGTCATGCTTATAGTAGACCTAGGGACATAGACAAAATTGTCAAGCCCCATAAACAAAATTTTATTGTCTTTTCTCTTTGATTTGTTTCTTATTTTTCACATGAATATTACTTCCTTTATAATCACATATTTTGAATAAAAATTATATTTGAATAGTGTTTATAAAGTTATGGAAAAGTGAGCTTACTATTCAAAACATCTATTTTCTAGGTTATTCAAATTGTTCTAAGTACTTTGAAAATTCGATAACTACAGATCAGTTTGGTATCAGATCTAGTGATTTGTGCCAAATAATAGTATTTTTGGATTTCAAGTGGATTATTTATGTTAACCAGGTCAAGATATAGATGTAGTGAAGGTGAATTGGAAGAGTACAATCCTAATATAGGTACACGATGTACAAGTCAAGTGACACCAATGGAAGGGGAATCAAATCAGGAATGATACTTTTATCAATATTTTGAGAAAATGAAAATCATGATAGAATATCTCTATCATGAAAGGCAAAGTTGAATTGAGTGGGAAAATAAAGGTAAAGATGAAGAGGAAATTTCTTGGTCTCCTTGTACTCCTAGTGTAGGTGATGATAAACCATTAAAAATATCTGAGTCTCTTCCCTCTTTAAATCTTTGATATTAAGTTTAAGTTAATTATATATAATGGATAATTAAATTTAGACAAATTGGATAATTAGATCAAGTAGATTGATGTATACTATAGGATTCAGAATATTATAGATAAAAAACTAAAAATTTGGTTAGTTTTACTTTGGATGGGTGGTACAACACTAATCTGGTGGGAAAACAAGTGACAAGAGGATTTGGTCAAACAAGGTAATGTGAATTCTTCTTGGAATGAATTCATTTCTGAGTTACCTAAGTAATTTTACCCTTTAGGCTACATGCAACAAGCCATGATTCACTGGTAAACTCTTAGGCAAGCCAAGGGCCAAAGTTTATAAGATTATACACAAGAGTTTAGGAAGTAAGCTTTGCATTTGAATATTCCCTTACACACATATGAGACTTTGATGAATTATATTGGTGGGTTACATAATTATCTATGACATATGATACTAGTTTTAAATCCTACTAATTTGGATTCTATTTGTGTATAAGCTACTCACTTCGAAGCTAGGGGGAAATGCCTAAAGAGAGCTTTCCTAGGCAAAAACCCAAGCAATCTAAAAGCAAGGACAAAGGTTTGAAAGGAAAAGGTAAGCATAAAATGAATTATACAGTTAAAAATAAAGATGAAAATCCATTTTTTAATCATTGTAATAAAAATCATGATGAATTTAAGTGTTGGAAATTACATCTAGAATTAGAACCTAAATGGTTTAATAATAAGAAAGGAAAAGAGAAGAAAACCAATACTATGGTGCATGATCTTGGATCTAATTCTGGTGATGAGACCAAGATCACGGCCATGAGTTTACAAGGTTGTAATTATTCATCTTCTTAGAGCACTAGTTCATCTAATGTTGCATCTTCCTCTAAATAATAATTTATGCATGATGAGAAGAAAATAAATGAGCTTTTCCACCTTAGAGTTGTTTCTAAACAGACTAAAATAAACACTCTATTTGATAGTGGATATCAAGCTAATATAATTTTAGAGGAGGTTGTGAATAAATTGGGACTCTAAACTAAGCCACATCCTAAGCCTTATCCTTTGGGTTGGGTTTGTGATGATGTAAAATTATAGGTAATAAGAACTTGTAGACTTAGATTTGCCATTACTAACAAGTTCATTGATGAGGTTAGATTGGATGTTAACCATTAGACATTTATGGTCTAGTTTTGGTAAGTCCTTATCTTTATGATCATAATATTTTATAGGGAAGATAATAAGTAATTACTTGTTAAAGATGGTATTAAATATATTTTTAGAGATCATCATATGAAAACAAGTCTTTCTTTGGTTACTACAGGGCAGATGAAAAAGATTGTAAATTTAAGCAAGAATTTTGTACTCATGGTGATCAAAGACAAAGAGAAATATCATGAAAAGTCTTTTGATAATTGTAATCCTAAAAATTATAATTAATTGGTTAAAAAAAATTCTAACTATGATGATGTTTTTTAGGATCCACAGGGTCTACCTCCTAAAATAGGGGTTCAACATGAGATACAATTATTACAGGATACACCTCTTCCTAATATTGGTATGTATAGATTATCCATGGTTGAAAATGAGGAAATTAAGAAGCAGGTGATGGAATTATTGGTAAAAGGAATTATCTTCCCAAGTTCATCCCCTTGTGGTTCACCTATCATTTTGGTGCCTAATAAAGATAGCACATGGTGGTTGTGTGTTGATTTTTGGGCCTTAAATAAAATTACAATGAAAAATCATTATCCTCTTCCTCATATTGATGATTTATTATATCAATTTAAAAAAATTGTTAATTTCACTAAGTTAGACTTAAGAAGTGGTTATCATCAAGTGAGAGTTAATGAAGGTGATATTTGGAAAACTACTTTTTTTTAAAATAGGGTTTGTTTGAATGGCTTGTTATGCCTTTTGGATTATGCAATGCATCAGCTACATTCATGCATGTGATGAATGATGTTTTTAGGTCATTCATTAATGATTTTTTGATAGTTTACTTAGATGATATTCTAATTTTTATTCAATCATGGGATGATCATGTCATTCATATTCAAAAAGTCTTAGATGATTTGAGAAAGGAGAAACTATATCTAAAGATGTCTAAATGTGAATTTGGGAAAACATCTTTGGTTTATTTGGGTTATATTGTGGGATATGGTAAATTTAAAATTGATACAAAAAATTTGAGGTCAATATTATCTAGCCTAAACCCAATAATGTAACAGAGGTTAGGAGATTTCTTGGTGTAGTTCGATACTAGATAAAATTTATTATTAATTTCTCATTTATTACATCTCCTTTACATTCTTTGACTAGAATTAAGTGACTCTTTTAGTGGGGAGGCAAACATTAAAGAGATTTTGATACACTAAAAGAGAAAATAAGTACCACTCTTTTCTTAGCACTTCCAGATCTGCAATAGCCATTTGAAATTGAGATAGATGCAAGTGATTACACTATGGGGGTAGTTTTGACACAAAAAAAGAAACTGATTTATTACCATTCAAAAACCTTCAAAAGTGTGGTAAGAAACTATCCTAATTATGATAAAGAATTGTATGCTTTGGTATAGAGTGTGCAGAAATGGAAGCATTATTTTATGGGCAAGGAGACAGTGATTCACACTGATCATTAGCCACTACAGTATCTTCAATTACAAACTAAGGTAAAAAAATTAAGACATTTTTGATGGATGGGATTCTTGTGGTAGTTTCACCTTGTGATAAGGTATAATAAAGGTACAAAAAAAAAGGTTGCTAACATGCTTTATACACCTCCTATTTTTGCATCAATTCTTTTACAGAATAGTTCTTTAATGCATGAAATTTATAAATAACAATATATTAATCATGTTGACTTTAAGGAAGTGTAGAAAGATTTGACAAGTGGTAAACAAGTGGTAGAAGTTTACTATCATGTGCATGATGTACTCTTATATCATCTTGGTAAACTCTATATTCCATAAGATGAATGAGTGCATATGGTTAGAGAAGCTCATAATTCTCTTATTTTAGGCCACTTCGGTGTTGGTAAGATAGTTGCACAATTATAGAGGTATTATTATTGACCTCATATACAAGAATTTGTTACAAAATATATAAGAAGTTGTATTCCTTGTGCTAAAAGTAAGCCTAGTAACAGGAAATTAAGTTTATATACACCTCTCCCTATTCCTAATAGACCTTTAGAAAGTATTTATATGGATTTTATAAGAGGTTTACCTATGACACAAAGGAAACATGATTATCTCTATGTCATTATGGATAGATTTAGTAAAATTTTTATATTAGCTCCTTGTACTAAACATGTTACTGGTGAAGGGGTAGCTCACTTGTTTTTTAGCATGTTTGGGTTCATTTTGGATTACCCACATATATTATCTCTGATCAGGATTCTCAATTTATTGGAGAGTTTTGATCAACTCTGTGGGACTTGATAGACACTAAGATAAAGAAAAGTATTGCATTTCATCCACAAACTGATGGATAGATAGAGGTGTTCAATCATACAATGGTACATCTAATCTAAGGTTATTGTATCAAACATCCTAAATTATGGGATGAACATCATGTTATGTGCAACATGCTTATAATTGAACACTACATTCTTCCACATAAAAGTCTCCTTTTGAGACTTTTTTTGGTTATCTGCCTAAGTCACCATTGGACTTCACATTTGAGAAGGAATCAATTATATATGGATGAGTTGATGTTGAGAATGCCAAGAAGTTCATTAAAAAGTTACAATTTATTCAACATAATATTAGGGAATAGTTGGAGAAAAGTCAAGAAAAATACAAGGCTAGGTATGATAAACATCGAATTGATCGTCATATTCAAGTTGATGATCAATTATGACTTCATATCAGTAAGGAGAGGATTACAGTGGAAGGTAAAAATATTAAACCAATCTAATATGTTCCATTTAAAATTTTGGAAAAGATTGGTAATAATTATTTTTTAATAGATTTACCACCATACATGCAGATTTCCTCAATTGTGAATATTAAAAATCTGAAGTTGTATGAGCCTCCTATAATTTTAGATTATGATGAAAGTGTTTCTATACCTTTTATTGAATATTTTGATCCAAATAATTTGAATGAATTGTAGTAAGATACCATTCTTGATAGGAAAGTGACAACTTCACAAAGAGGTGATGTTGAATATCTTTGTGTGGGTCTAAAAGGGGCACATCTAGGGAAGGCTAACTAGATGGAAACCAAAAAAGTGAGGGAGAAATACTCTCACCTTATTCTAAAATAAATCACTTTTAGAGGTACAAAAGCTCCTCAGTGGGGAGGAGTGATCCAGGAGGATCCCCTATTGAAATAATATTGATCCAATATCTTTTTAAGTACCTATGTTATTCAGCCTCCAAGCATAAATTTCAAGGTAAAAGGAATAAAAAAATAAAAGGTCTCAATTATTCCTCAAACCATTCACACAGTGTAAATCTCATTGAGAACTTTCTATCACATTTTTTGGTTTGAAAAATGAAGTATGTATGTGCAAGATATGGTCAGTCAAAGTTTTGGTTAAAAGTCAATAGGATAAGTCAACATTGGTCAATGCTAGTCAATCTTGGTCAACAATTAAGTTATATGAGAGAACGACAAATGGACCAATGATACAATCCTCCACATGGCACCCATTGAATTACCTTTTTCATTTATCCCACTCACTTTTCATAACCCCCATGTGGTATAAGAGTAATGTGGCCTTTCAACATAGAAGAAAGTAATTATATTTTTAAAAAGATAAGAGAAATGTGTTGGGATAAGTCTCATCCCACAACCAAATGTGTGGGAAGGGGTTTTATCCCCTTACCTTTATTTTAAGTATGTTTATAAATCCACCAATGCATTCCATGGGCTTTGGAAGGATATAAAAGGTTGGTGTTTCATTTGAAGAGCATGAAGCATTTTTAACAATGTGTTATTGATAACTTTTGATGAGGTTTGGAAATGTGTGAAGGAAAATTTTAGTGGGAAAGAAATATTTAAGAGAATTATTTTGATATGCATGTATAAGTTTTTTACAAATTCATTTGGTGTACTCTTGATTTTTAAAATTCAAACCAATTATTAATGGATCAAACATGCTTATAGTGGACCCGAGGATGTAGACAAATTTTAAACCCCATAAACAAACTTTTATTGTCCTTTCTCTTTGATTTGGTTCTTATTTTTCACATGACTATTACTTCCTTTCTAATCACATATTTTTAGTAAAAATTATATTTGAATAGTGTGTGTAAAGTTACAGAAAAGTGAGCTTACTATTCATAACATCTATTTTCTAGGTTATTCAAATTATTCTAAGTATTTTGATAATTGGATAACTACGGATCAATAAGGGTACCCTTGAAGGTATTACAAGGCTGTTAAAAGTATGTTTGAAGGCATTACTAGGTGATACCTTAAAGGGCCTTGTAATACCTTCAAGGGTAACCATATGCATGTTTAAAAGGTATCTCCCAGGAGATACATTCAAGGTACCCTTGAAGGTACTACAATGCTCTTCAATGTATCATCTAGGAGATACCTTAAAGGATCTTGTAGTACCTTCAAGGGTTCTCCTATTAGATATCTTGAACATGCATAAAATTGGAATTTTATTTCAAGGTATCTCCTAGGAGATACCTTGAATGGCCCGTTAATACCTTCAAGGGTTCTCCTGGTAGATACCTTAAACATGCACATGATTGGAATTTTATTTCAAGGTATCTCTTAGGAGATACCTTTAAGGACCTTGTAATACTTTCAAGGGTGAACTTATGCATGTTTAAAAGGTATATGTTGTCACTAAATATTGCATCCTAGAAGAGGGTGTTCAGGCCTCTTCTAGATTTGGGTAACATTGGAACACTTCTACGTATGTGGGTGTACCTATAGTGGTAGTGAGCCTCTAGATTTAAGGGCTATCTCTATGAATGTATCTTAAAATGATTATCACCTATCCAATTCTTGATTATATGAAAAAGAGTTAAAAATTACATGAATTTATCCTATTCTATGAGGCAATGCACCAAAAAAATTTCCACATGACCATCATATTTCATTTACTAAGATTAAAGCATATAAACTAGTCTCAAAGTTATAAAGGACTCTAACATGAGTATTTCAATATAGAGGTGAGATGTATGAAGTAACACAAGGAAAATGAACTAGAGGGAAAATTTCACACTCCAAGGACAATAATACACTTGAAATAATCCTAGCACACTTGACTACACTCTATATGACATGTTAGAATGAGAGTTTCTTACAAAAGACATGAAAGGACAAGGAAAAGCAAGGAATAAAATCATTGAACTTAACCATTCATCACTTTGCACACTCAAACAAGACATTCTTGAACTCAAAACCAAATTGCTTTAATTATTCTAAGGAAAAATATGACATCAAACTAGCAGGGCTTTGTTATACCAGGTGTGGTCTCTTTCACAAAGGCCAAAATGGTAGCTACTTATAGAATTTCAGAAAGAGGAGAAATAATGAAGTTCAAAGGTCACTTGAACACATGTCCAATTGATAACCAGTTACATTGTAATGAACTAGAGTGTGAAATATACCATGAATGCCTCCCAATACAAATTTCCATATAAACCATGACAAACTCTCCAAAACAGTGTAGATACTCTTCAACTAGCCTTTGTGAAATTTCCTTCATCATGGATCATCTCTCAAGCATTTGAAACTAAATTGGAGATAATTAACACATATGTACTATCTAAGGGAGGTTGAAACATGCTATGACAATCATAATATGTTTTCTTAAACACTAGATATCTTCTAAACACCTATATTCATCATTTGTAGTCATGTATTGCTTTCCTAGACTTTATTCTTCACATTTGGTAGTCATTGTTCATCTTGGATCTTCGGTTGAGCTTTCATGGTGGTGTATGAGTCTGAAGAGATTATTTTGCTATAAAATCCTTGATCCTACACATTTTTCCATGTGGAATTCCCTTTCCACATTATTCATTCCATTTTAAACTATGCTTGTTATCATTTGGGCATGTAGCCTCATCTTATCCATTTGGAATCCGATTGAATTTTCTCTATCAATCTCATTTGGAGTCTCTTTACTTAAAACTTAAATGTTGGTCATTGATCATTGATTTAGGGTCTCGATATTATGACATCTAAAAACATTACACTTAATCTGAGCTCCTTAACCTTTGACCCTCACTCGCACCATTGATCTGCTTGGTATGATTGAACATGTACCACTGATTTTACCTAGACCCACTAGCTCTATTAGGCTGTCCTTGCACCAGTGGATTTGAATTTATATTTAAATTCAAACCATTGGATCTTCCTCTATTTGAATTCAAATGTCTATTTTATGAGACTTTATTTGACATTGGCATGCCCATCATTGACATCTACATGAACGTAATTAACATCCACATGCCCATCATAATTTGAACCTTAATAATTAATTATCGAGCTTTATTTTGACATCTACATGATCATCACTAACGTCCATATGACTATCACTATCTGCTTGTTCAAATTTAAAGATTTGTATCTTGAAATAGAGAGCTTGTTAAGACACCATATTTTTAGGGGATGTTATTGTCACTAAGGGCATTGATCACATGTGATATTTTGGCCACATGAGGATTTTTGAGCATATTTATAATATGCACAAGTGAGCTGACCCATCTATTTCTACATGACATCCCATGATGGTATAGTCTAGTTAGAGTTGTGTTATGATATTTTTCTTAATCCTTTATATCTCAAAAAAATTCTTGAGGCATATGTAAACTTTTCCCATGACTCTAAACTGCTTGGACACCATGAAAACCTGCTACTTTCACATACGACTTTAAAATGACCCCTAAGACATCAAATAACACAAGGACTAAACTAGACTATTTCCAAGGCTAAAAACATATGGAATAACATTAAATACACCCTATAACATTATATTATACCCCTATATAAGTTTTTGACTATAGGGGTTGACCCATTTTGACTTTTGGTCAAAATGGTCAACATTTTTAGTGATTTCCCAAGGGTTTGTTATGCCATGACTAGTTGCCTAATCCTATCCATTGGGATATGGAGTCACATGTGCACAATTTTGACATAAAATTTTCATTAAAATGACACACCAGACAATAGAAAACAATAATAAAAAGACACAAAGTAGAAACACACATGTGTTCAACTAGAACACTTAGGGAACACAACACACACAACTAAAATAAAACACACACCTAATCTAATATTTTAAAAAACTCATCTTTATGTAAAACATATTATCATACCCCAACCAGGGTCAAAAATGGTTCCCCTAACATCTTTATCACTCCATGAAGTCACCCTATCACGAGGAACATGCTCATCACCAATCACTTGCATATGTGTGTGGTCAATGAGCCTACCACCTTTGAATCTTCTTAGGTCTACAAGTGAACTATTTGGGACATTCATGGATGATCTTTATTTTTCTTTAAGAACCTTTCTTAGGGATGAAACTATTGTGATATCCATCATATCCATTGGATGTTCTCTTAAAAAATTGTAGACTAGAGTGTATGACAGTCTTTTTAACCTTATCTTATTCTAGGATAAGAAGTGTTTATTGCTTGAAAGCATCAATATCCTCTTATTCATGATCCAATACCTTTGGATTTGTCTCAACATTAGGTGGGTATCCTAAATATTATTGAGGCACAACAACTTCTGCCTTAACCTCATTATTCATGTTTACAACTTCTTGGACACTAACATCATCAAATTACTTCATGATAGTAGATTCTTGATCAGTAGAATGAAATTCATATTTATGATTAATATAAAAATTATCAACATTATCATTAGTCTCATTATAAACTTTGACATTAGATATAAAATCTCTTGGAGAAAAGGTAGACTAAACCAACTTGTCAAACTCCTTGCATATGGTATTGATATTTTTCCATAGTTCTTCTTCATTCACAACATGAGACTTTTCTTCATGCGTATTGATACAATCAACACCATGTTTATTAGAGGCATTAACTAAATCAGATGTATACTTATTTATATGAGGATTAACATTACCAAGCTAATCAAAATCATGACATATGATGTCAAACCTTTGGCGTAAATCATTCTCATCTACTTCATGAGTGTCATCATCCAAAGCATCCTCATTAATGGTAGGGATAAAGACATAATTTTTCAAAATATTGTGTTTAATTAGATTAATCAATATATGATCATCATATTCATGAATCATATATTTACCTTCAGCATCATGAGAATGTTTAACACTCACCTCAACTCCTTCAAATGGCTATTTATACATGATATAAGTCCCAAGGTCAGTTTGTTCAAAGTATTCATAAGGATCATGTCCATATTCATCTAAACCATACTCATCCAAGAACACATCTAATATTCCTTCAAGTTTATAATATCCATCATCCACATTATCCTCTTCCTTTTCATGAATAACACAATTCAAGTTAGAGCTTGTTTCAATGTATGGTTCAATGTGAAACCTTGCAAGAGACTGAGTTCTAATCATCACTTTGGTCCCATATCTTATCCTAAAGGCCAATAAGGACCAATAAGTTGAGATATATCTTCCAATATTGGTTTTAAAGTCTCTTGATAGATATATTTCAAATTGGGATGGGAGGTCAACAATAACTATGTCTCACAAGATAGGAAAACTAGGACAATCATATAAGAAAACCTTCAAGTTTTTAATCATCCCTATTGTCTTGGTAGGTGAACCATCTAATTGGATAACCAATTTTCTATGTGGCTCATATTTTATTCCTAATTTATCATCTACCACTTTGGGCATGACTGATATAAAATCCCCACTATCAACTATGTAGTTATGGACTAGTTTGTCACCCACTATGAGAGTGAGATAGAATGGTGGAGTTTTTTTAGCCCTAATAGATGGTTCAAATATGATATTAGGGAAATTTTCAAGGAAAATATATATATTAATTTGATTTTAATGGGATAAACTAGTAGGAATAGTAGAATAATTTTTGTAGGATCTCTTTTTGACCTAGTATATGAAGAACATCCCAAATGGAAATGGATGTTTTAGTACTATTCAATGAATATACAATGTTTAAAGAATCCATACCTACTTTCTCTTGGATTATTGGAGGAAAGGAAATGCTTGGAGCTTGAGGAATTAGAGTTCCTTTAATAGTCCTTCTAACCATTTGATTTGGAAGATGTGCATAGTTATTTGAGGTTACCACACCTGTAACCATACCTTATTGCTTTGTATGAGGATTAAATGAGCTTATAGGAAAATTACTATCACCACCTAAAGCTTTCCTCTTAGATCTAGTGTTGTCTACAATAGAGGCTCCTTGATTAAGCACAAAATTGTCCTCAAATAGGAATTTGGTGAAAATTTATCCTTAAGGTTGTCTACCTTCACTTGTCGACATCATGACTTCATCTTCAGCTGATAGGAGGGGAGTAACTTCTCCTTAATCAACAAGAGCTTGATCTCCACCTTCATTAGCATCAATGAATTGGCTTTTTTTCCAATCTTCTCCTTGTATCAAATTAATATTAACTAATATCAGCTCTCTTGTATTAATGGTAGAGTTAAGATTATATGCATTGGCAGGCCTATTGGGGTTAGGCTACCATTGACCTATTCCCCTTACATACTGTTGGCCAAATTGTTGCTAGTAAGGGTATGGATTTTGATGAGTAGCAAGGTTTCATATTGGCTTGCCTAAGCTAATATTTTAGCATTTTATTTTCTATATATGGATCCATGACATTTTTTGCCTTATTATGAGTAGCTTTAGGCTTGGTATTAACATTGGGAATTGAGGATACATCTTGAGTACTATTATAAGTATGAGACAAAGGAGGCATAAAAACTTTAGGAGGCAACCTTCCATCTTGGATGAGATAATTCTCAGCTTTGATATAAATTTCATATGCTTTGAGGAGAGTGTAACCCCCCATAGATTGAAGCATGATAGAAATTTTAGTACCAATGGCTCTCAAATAAGTAGGAAACACAAAACTAGGAGGATGTCTCATATGAGGAGGCAATCTATTCCAAGTCTTTTAAAACCTCTCATTGAATTCATGCATCATCTCTTTAGATCCTATTTTGATCTTATTAAGATAATGTATGAGGGAGGCATGATCACTTTCATTTCCAAATATCGAGGTCAATATCACTCCAAAATCATCCCATTATGTGATGCATCCACCTTCTAGAGTCCTATACTAATCAAAAGCTTTCCCTCTAAGGGATATGTCAAGGAGTCTAATGGAAACATTCTCTTGAGTAATATTATGGAATATAAAAAATTTGGAGACATCCCTAACGTGTTTACTAGGTGTAACATGACTCTCACCAATAAATAGGGGTGCACTTTTTGTAGCATTAGGAGGGATGGCATCATATGCTTGAAGGAGATATGGATTCTCGATATTGAAGGTAGGAAAAGCATGAGGTCTTGACATGTCTTCTTCAAAATCTTCAATTTCTTCAACCTCTTCCTCTCTATAAAAATCTATTGATTCTCCAAAGGGTGGATTAGACTAAGGATATTGAACTTCAAGGGAAACTTCATGGCTCTCCAAAATCTACTAGTTCTCATAATTGGATTAATGGGATTGAGCACTCTCCTAGAGGATGACCTAGTGATAACCATGAATTATGAGAGCAATTTTATAATGGAACAATGGTCTTAAACTATATTTTACCTTGATGGAGTCACCAAATGCTGAGTAGCATACCAATTTATAATTGATGTTGTCAAGACTAGTATTCACCTTGATAAGTTGTCTTGAAGATAATGGGTCCCACCAAACATGCCAAATATATTGTCATAAAATATTACATCTTTGAATAGGGTGTTCAATCCTCTTCTATATTTTGGAAACATGAGAACACTTCCAGGTATGTGGGTGTACCTATAGTGGAAGTAAGCCTCTAGATTTAAGGGCTAGCTCCCTGAATGTATTATGAAATGCTTATCACCTATATAATGCTTGATTGTGGGGAAAAGAGTTATAAATTACATGAATTAAACCTATTATAGGTGTTATTCACCAAGATATTTTCCACATAAATATCATATTTCTTTTACTAATAAATAAAGCATACAAACTAGTCTCAAAGTTTTAAAGGACTCTAACATGAGTATTTCAATATAGAGGTGAAATGTATGAAGAAACACAAGGAAAATGAATCAGAGGGAAATTTTCACACTCCAAATAAAATCATACACTTGAAATGAGCCTAAAACACTTGAATACACTTTATATGACCTATTAGAATGATATTTTCTTACATAAGACATGAAAGGACAAAGAAAAGTAAGGAATAAAATCATTGAACTTAACCATTCATCACTTTGCACACTCAAACAAGATATTATTAAACTCAAAACCAGATTTCTTGAATTATTCTAAGGAAAAATATGACATCAAACTAGCAAGGCTTCTCCATATGAGGTGTGGTCTCTTTTATAAAGGCCAAAATGGTAGCTACTTATAAAATTTCAAAGAGAGGAGAAAGAATGAAGTTTAAAGGTCACTAGAACACATGTCTAATCAATAACCAATTAAATTATAGGGGACTAGAGCTTGAAATAGACCATGAATACCTCCCAATAAAAATTTACATATAAACCATGACAAACTCTCCAAAATGGTACAAAGACTCTTCAAATAGCCTTTGTGAAATTGCCTTCATCATGGATCATCTCTCAAGCATTTGAAACTGAATTGGAGAAAATTGACTCTCTCAAGCATTTGAAACTAAATTAGAGAGAATTGACACATATGTACTATCTGAAGGAGGTTAAATGATGGTTTAAAATTCATAATATGTTCTAATTTCTAGTTATCTTATAGACAAAGTTATTCATCATCTATACTCATTCATTACTTTATTGGACTTCATTCTTCACATTTGGTAGTCATTGTTCATCTTGAGTCTTAAATTGAGCTTTCACGGTGGTGTATGAGTTTAAAAAGATTGATTTGATATATAATCCTTGATCCTACATATTTTCCCATGTGGCATTCCATTACCATGTTGTTCATTCCATTTTAAACTATGCATGTTGTCATTTGGGCATGTAGCCTCATCTTGTCCATCTAGAATCTAGTCAAATTTGCTCTATCAATCTTGTATGGAGTCTCTTTACTTCAAAATTCAATGTTGGCCATTGATCATTGATTTAGAGTCCTAAGATTATGACATTTGGTAGCGTTTTATTTAATCTAAGCTTCTTGACCTTTGATCCTCACACCATTGACCTTCTTGGTATGATTGAATGCATACCATTGATTTTCCCTGGACCTAATAACTATATCAAGTTATCCTCACCTTGTTGGATCTAGATGTACATTTAAATTCCAACCATTGGATCTACCTCTTTTTGAATTCAAATAGATATTTTATGAGACTTTATTTTGGCATCTATATGCTCATCATTGGCATTCATTCAACCATCACTGACATCTGCATGCCCATCATAATTTGAACCTCAATGGTTAAATTCCAAGCTTTATTTTGATGTTCATACAACCATCACTGATATCTTCACAACTGTCACTGTCTATTTGTTCAACTTTAAAGATATATATCTTGAAATGGAGAGCTCATCAAGACACCATATTTGCATGGGATGTTCTTAGCACTAAGGTCATTGATCACATATGATATTTTATCCACTTGAGGCTTTCTACGTATATTTATAATATGCATAAGTGAGTTATCTTATCTATTTTTGGTATGACATCATATGATGGTCTAATCTAATTAGAGCTATGTTATGAGCTTTTACTTAATCCTTTATATCTCCAATAAGTTCTTGAGGCATATTCAAACTTTGTCCATGACTTTGAACTACTCAGACACCATGAAAACATGTTACTTTCACATATGACTTTAAAATGACCCCTAAGACATCAAATGATACAAGGACTAAACTAGGCTATGACCCAAGCTAAAAATATATGTAATAACATTAAATACACCTTATAACATAATATTAGACCCCTATACAAGTTTTTGACTATAGAGGGGTTGACCATTTTGACTTGTGCTCAAAATGGTCAATGGTATCTCCTAGGAGATACCTTCAAGGACCCTTGAAAGTATTATAATACCCTTTAATATATCTTCTAGGAGATACCTTGAAGTGTCTTATAACACCTTCAAGGGTTATCCTAGTAGATACCTTAAACATGCACACAATTAGAATTTTATTTCAAGGTATCTCTTATGAGATACCACAATATTGATTGCAATAGTCATTTCAAGGTTTTTGATATAACTGTGGCATGCAGGAGACAGTTGAGTTATGTCTATATATAGTGAATGCATAGAGATATTTAGAAAAAATAAATAAAACACCTTCAGTGGACTAGAAGACTATTTGTAAGAAATGTAATTTCTATTCATTAAGGGTGATTGATTGTTTTGATACTTTTTAAAACACTAATTCTCTATTTTATTTAGGATTTGAGCTCATCTCTATAGACTAATTTCACACATTGAGTTTCTACAAATCATGAATTCATAATTTAGTGATATTTGTCACATAAACATCTTATTGGATCCCATATTTGATGTGTATTAAATCATGGTTATTATAATTTTTAAATGCCTATCAAATTTAAGCCCTTATACAAGGAAAACACATGTCACACCACCATTTATCCCTTATATACACCATGACTCAAAGTCAACCCATCCACCTATCTTTATTCCACATCCTATCTACCCCTTCGTATCCTTATCAATGCATGTCTTCTATATGGAACACTCCTATGTTTTAAGTGCACTTTTATGCGTATACTCACTCAAATGTTACTTTTGTCATCATTTATAATTATATAACATCTTTGAAAAATATGGTATTGGTACACTTCTATGAAATAGCTATGCTTTAACCATGGGGATAAAAAAGATATAAATAAAAACCAAAATGTTTTAACCAATACAAGTGTCAAGTAGATCTATATATCATTTTATGCAATTTTTGTAACAATACATATATAATAAATAACACCTATAATTTTTATTTTTTAACCATCAAATTTTTGATATGTGAAATCATTACCAAAAAATGCTAAATCAGGGTCAAATTATGCTTAGTGTCTAGCTCAAAAATTTAATTAGATTTCAGGGCTTATATAAAATTAAACCCTACATTTTGAAATACAAATTAAATGTGTAGTAAATGATTAAAAAAATAGTTGAAGTCAATACAATGTGGATCCAAAGTCACCTGATAGATCGAACTATATTATATTCAAAAATAAGGGAGATACATACTTCTAATATAATATTAAACTATATTACAAAACAATCCAGAGCCAAAATTTACACAATATCAACTTTAATGTAACACGTATTTAGACCATATCATCCTGGGCTTCAAATTTTCCATGTCAAGCTTTAAATTTCTCATGTTGAGCTTTAAAATCTGATTTTTAACTTCAAAATTTGGAACATTTGATTATAGAATAGCAGAATATTCAACTTCACCCTAATTTCATGAGTGTTATCACAATTTCCTTAAAATTTAGACTCTTTAGTATGTGAGAAAGTAGACCTACTAAAATAATAATTATTAAATATAAAATTTAATCACTTAAAGAAATAAACTCACCATTAATCCCGTGGAGTGGAGATTCATTACATCCAAAAGAAACCTACTAATATGGTAGGGTTATATACACACGTTTTATTTCAATCCCAAAATATTTAAAAGTTAAATCAAAGATGATTGTCATTTTATTTTATGATTTATTCTACAATTTGATAATAAAATTAATGTTGAAACACATTCTGGTTAAATACAAACAATCTGCAGACTATTTATATGTAAAAAAAGGTAACATTTTCACTCCTCATGGTCACATGTCTAGTCATAAATGAACCTTTTATTAAATTCTAAAACATGTCAACATTGATATCTTATCACAAGATAAATCACTTGAATATCACCAATTTCATCTCACATTAATTTAACATGATCTTTATATTCGATATTGACATCTTATCACAAGATTAATTGCTCAGATATCACCATTTTAAGCTCACATTAATTTAACACAATCTAAATCAATCATTATGAATGTTGGATGCCACAAAAAGGGTACTTAAACAAATATTTATTTCTTATGATTTGACTACTAGAGATTTTCTCTATCAATGATGCAACTTGAATAATATTTTTACATCTAATGAGAACATAAACTATATTAATTATTCTATAGTATTAATTTATATGAACATGTAAATGATGTCAAGCAAATCTCACCATATCTAACTTAATTTCACGCATTAAACATATATATTCAATTACAAATCAATGTTATAATTACTATATTTAAATTATGGAAAGACATTATTCCATGTAATAAATAATTGGTATAATTACTCTATTTAAAATATTCCAAACTATCATATATTCTACATTCTAATTGTATTGGCCAACCCGATACTTTTATCTATCTATCTAAGAATTGCATTGGATATTGCAATATTTTTATGTGTTTTGTACATTGTGTCAGCTATCTTGATATTTTTCTATGTGCTTACACCTATATTGGTTAGCTCAATAAAAATATATTTGATTATTTTTTCTTAGGAGTTTATTAGCTAACTTAACACCATTTTTTTGCTTATTTTTAACTTATCTAAAGAAAATCATACTAACTTAGCTATGGTTTCATGATAATTTGAGTCTTTATGAGGTTTCCAACTAGTCCTTTTGGTTGGCCTAGGTGATTATCTATAATTTTTCAAATCTAAAACTAGTAAAATAACCTTATTCCATACAAAACTAATAAAATAAGCTCATTTCAACCTCGTTCCACAAAACATAACATACAAAAAACCCTAGCCTGTGGTCATTCTATTTTTAGTCAAATATGCATAGCAATTCAAACTAGAATAAAGTTTGCACATTCACATATTAATGGCCTAGGATGATCATTCCAAGCAAAAAGAGTATTTAGACATCAATAGGTCCTTGTGAGGTTATAAACCGGTCCTTTTGGTTGGTCTAGGTGATTATCTATAATTTTTTAGATCTAAAACTATTAAATATATTAGTTACTAAGATTATTTTATTATAGTTATTAAAAATTGTCAGTTTTACCCTAACATTCACCATTTTGGTCCCTATTAGTTTTCCACACACAAGTAAATAAATAATAATTAATAGAAGTAAGTGATAAATAACTTCAATCTCCACCATTTCATTATCTCAGCCATTTCATAATAAAAATCTAGGTAGACTATCTGAATCTCAATGATTTCATAACATAAAGTGTTAAACAATGAAAAAAAAGGCCAAGTCAACATAAACAAATCACACATTTTATATAAAGTAAAAATATATTAAATACTATTAAGATTAAATACCTAAAAATAAGGATCTACAAAAATGACAGTAATAAATGGTCAATGCTTCAGTCACTCTACAACCTAGTCTATTACAATCTGTCAATGCTCTATAGTGTAGGTTCATAAAAAAGCTTAGAATGTATGTCTACTCAGACATATTCATCAATTTTTGTTCCTATTAAAAATGTGTTGAAATTATACGGGCCCCATTTTTTAAAGTAAACTTAAATTTGAAATTCGTTAGGGGCTCCTTCCTATTTCAATTAAACGTAAATGCACCTCAAGAGTAGTCAAGTTGAATTAAATACAAGTGATATATTTAATATAAAATGATATTTATATATATCATATTAAAATATATAATAGTTATCTAAAATATATATATATATATATATATATTAAATAATGTAATATAATATTATAATATTATATATTATATAATTTAAATTTAAATATATTATACTGAAATATATTATATATAATATTGATTTATAAAATATATTAATATATATATTATATAATTAACTTTTAATATATAAAAATATTATGATATATTATACAATATTTATTTAATAACTAATCTTCTACACACACACACACACACAGATCTGTGTGTATCATATACGTATATATGTATGTACTGGTAAATGGGGTTATGTAAAGTGAAAGAGTGTAAATTGATAGTTAAACCTAGTTACACCAAACTCATGATGATGTCAAAATAAGTTTATCTAAATTAATTATGGGCACAAACCTATATGTATCTAAATCATTGTGCAATGATTTAGTCTACGATGGCTTGCATTCTTTGTGTAAATAGATAGCCTCTAAGAACAATCTCTATGTCCAAATGGTAACTACCTTGGTTTTAATTAAGGGGCATCTATATTCACTAGATAAGGAGCTCAATTATGGCTGATCGGGTTTCATCTTGGTGATTGTAATGGATAAATTAATTTTTTTACAATGGTGTTAAAAAAATTAGAAGTGACCAAGAGGAATTTTTGGTTTGGAAATTGGATTTAAATTTGAAGTGGACATATATGTTACAAAGACACCATCTATTCCATGTATTCCTACTATGCCTAATGATGATGTATTCTCAAGTATACCACCACCACTTGTTTCTCCTAAAGATAGTATTAATGTTACAACTTCTAAAAATGTGGATGAAACTCCACTTATTATGCAAGAGCCTATTATTTCTAAATCGTTACCATTGGTTCCAAAGTTCCACGATGATAATTTTACTTCTATTTCTATATTTGAACTTTTGTAATTTTAATTTTATGGTCTTGTATTGGATTATTGAACATTTTTTTATTATGATGATCCTTTGAATGTGATTCAAAACCCATGGTATGAGATCCATCAAGTGTAATTTATTTGGACTTGTATAAGTCCTTAAGCTTATATCTCAAAGAAAAGAATATGTTAGTGGAATGCCTATGGCCCTATTTCAAAACACAATATGCATTCTCATCATATCCCCATAGAAGAGGTTTACTCATATCAACCTCAATAGGTGTAGGCAACATATATTAAATAATGTAATATAATATAATATAATATAAATTTAAATATATTATACTAAAATATATAATATTGATTTACAAACTATATTAAAATATATATTATATAATTAATATTTAATATATAAAAATATTATGATTTATTCTAAAATATTTATATAATAACTAATATTACACACACACACACACACACACACACACACATACATATGTACGTATGTATGGATATGTATCGTGTGTGTGTGTGTGTGTGTGTATTATTAAGAGGGGATATGTGAATTGAAAGAGTGTAAATTGAAAGTTAAACATTATTACTCCAAACCCATGACAATGTCAAAATAAGTTCATATGAAGTAATTATGGGCACAAACCTATCGAGATATGAATCACCATATAATGTTTTATCCTATGATGGCTTGTGTTCTTCATGTAAAGAGATAGCCTCTTAGCACAATCTCTACATCAAAACTACAACTCCCTTGGTTTTGATTAGGGGGAATCTATATTCACTAGATAAGGAACTCAATTGTAGCTGATTAAGGTTTATATTGGTGATTGCAATGGAGAAATTGCTTTTGTCAAAATAACATGAAAAAAATTAGAAGTGACCAAGTGGAATTTTGGGTTTAGAAATCATATATAAATTTGAAGTGGACATATATGTTACAAAGACACCATCTATTCTATGTATGCCTACTATGCCTAGTGATGATGCATTCTCAAGTATACTGCCACTACTTGTTTCTCTTAAAGATATTATTTATGTTACATCTTCAAAAATTATGGATGAAACTCCACTTATTATGCAAAATCTTATTATTTCTAAATCATTACCATTGGTTCCAAAGTTTCACAATGTTAATTTTACTTTTACTTCTATATTTGAACTTCTATAATTTTTATTGCACAGTCTTGTAGCTGATTATTTAACATTTTATAATTTTGATGATCCCCTAGATGTGATCCAAAAACCATGGTATGAGACCCATCAAGTGTAATTTATTGGGACTCATATAAGTCCTAAAGCTTATATCTCAAGGAAAAGCATATGTTAGTGGAATACCTATGGTCCTGTTACAAATCACAATATGCATTCTCATCATATCCTTGTGGAAGAGGTTTATTCATATCAACCTCTATAGGTGTAGGGAATATATATTAAATAATGTAATATAATATTATAATATTATATATTATGCTAAAATATATAATATATACTATTGATTTATAAACTATATTGACATATATATTATATAATTAATGTTTAATATATAAAAATATTATGATATATCATATAATATTTATATAATAACTAATATTACACACACACACACACACACACACACACACACATATCATGTACGTACGTGTGTATGTATGCATGGTTAATAGGGGTTATGTAAAACAAAAGAGTATAAATCAATAGTTAAACCTAGTTATTCCAAATCCATGAAAATGTAAAAATAAGTTCATCTAAAGTAATTGTGGGTACAAAACTATCGGGATCTGGATCACCATGAAATTTTTTAGTCTATGATGGCTTACATTATTTTTGTAAAGAGATAGCCTCTTAGCACAATCCCTACAACAAAATTACAAATCCTTTGGTTTTGATCAAGGGCATCTGTATTCTCTAGATAAGGAGATAAATTATGGCTAATCAGATTCTGTCTTGGTGATTACAATGAAGAAATTATTTTTGTTACAATGGCGCTAAAAAAATTAAAAGTGATCAAGAGAAATTTTGGGTTTAGAAATTGGATTTAATTTTGAAGCAGACATATATGTTGACAGACACAATTTATTCCATGTATGCCTACTATGCCTAGTGATGATGCATTCTCAAGTATACTACCACCACTTGTTTCTCCTAAAGATACTATTAATGTTACATCTTCAAAAAATGTGGATGAAACTCCACTTATTATGCAAGATGCTATTATTTATAAATCATTAACATTGGTTCCAAAGTTATATGATGATAATTTTACTTATATTTCTATATTTGAACTTCTATAATTTTCATCGTATGGTCTTGTAGTAGATTATTAAACATTTTCTAATTCTGATTATCCCTTAGATGTGATCCAAAACCCATGGTAGGAGACCCATCAAGTGTAATTTGTCAAGACTTGTATAATTCTTGAAATTTATATCTCAAGGAAAAGCATATGCTAGTGGAATGTCTATGGCCCTGTTGTAAATCACAATATGCATTCTCATTATACTCCCATGGAAGAGGTTTACTTATATCAACCTCTATAGTTGTAGGTAATATATATTAAATATTGTAATATAATATTATAATATTATATATTATATAATATAAATTTAAATATATTATACTTAAAAATTCCCACGTGTTTTAAAATTAAGGTTAAATTTAACTTTTTTATCCTACCATTATTTTCACTTGCAATTATTTTCTCTCTCATAAAGGCCAAAAAAAATATTTTAAGGGCTGTTAGGTGTGTTGTGGCATTAATGGTGAAAACATTGATCCTTTTTTTTATTATCATTTCTAAAGATCCTTCTTGTTAGGTATTTAATCTATTTAATGTTATTTTTTACTATATCTAAAATGTGTGATTTTTTATCTTGACATGGCCCTTTTATTCATTGTTTATCTTTTTATGTTTTGTGTAACTACCCCACTAGATTAGACATAGAAATACGTGAAAAAATTTAATTAAACACATATACAAATATAGATTACACCATGAGAATCTATAGAGGTCATAATAAATACACAAGGTGTGATAATAGCAACAATCATAATACATCACACATCATTAATCTCTAATATCATGAGAGTACATGTCACAAGTGTGAATATAAAAAGTAATCACATTAAATCAGATATAACTAAAACAAGTCTATAACCACTACTATCAAATTAAAATAATAAGTAATTACAAATATTCATAATTATAATACAATATAATGTACATATAGATACATGGATCCCCTGGAGCATAGTTCCCAAACTCAAGTATCTATGGCAATCTCAAGTGTCATCTTGATAAGTAGTATTGTTGTGGGAAGGGAGAGCATCATCTGAGCACTTTTCTACACCAACCATGGACCAATGATCCCCTATGCAAATCCTATTAAGAAATGACCCTCCCTTCATGTATGAGTAGATAATGATAGCACGAGAATCTAGAGGGACAAGAAAGTACCCATGTGTTGTATGATTATAAACTAAACATGTAGTGTATCATAGAAATCCATTATATTTCAAGATATCTCACAAACATGTGAATCACACTCATGAAATGATAATAACTTACTACACATATTTTAGCCCAATTTTTTACAAATAATATATAATAATGATCTAGATCAATCAAATTTATACACACCACTTGATGAGACTTCTTTCATCTATCATTGTGATATTATTAAGCCAGTGAATTCCATCTCACTCCTTACTCCATTTCAGCAATGCAAATTGGTCAAATACAATTCAACCACAAGATTCATTTAATTTACATCCTACTAGAAAATACATCATATACCCTGCTAAATATAGGAGTAACCAAAGCATACATTTATTCTGTCAAACATATGAATAAATATTTAATTAATTTTTATCCCATACTAGAAGTAATGACTACAGTTTATACCATCTAGGTATAATACATATTCATAATATATTTTAACTACCACAATTTATTTCCAAACATACTACATCCTATGATAACCCATATTACCCTAGCTTAGTATTCTGGGATATAACTACTATTATTTCATAATCAATCATAATAAAGTAGTCATATCTACATGGAAACACAAGATTATATCCAAGCAACTAGACATAACAAGCAAGTCACAGTTTCCCCAAAACACATAATATCTCATCTTAGCATACACTACACTTTCAAAGATTTTATGAATGCATACACAAATTTTACCAACTATAATACAACATGTTATTCATAGCAATAACCAGCATGCATATAGTAAAATAGTCAAACATACATGTAAGTCTAGGCATAATAATTATAGTATGTACCATCTAGGTAAAACATACATTTACACTATAGTGCTCTATGATATCCCATACTATCATAGTTCAAAACTACATAAATACAGATAACCAAACTTTCATTTTTAATAAATTAAATGATCACATATATAATAAAAATCAAGTATAAATTTATACCACCTAAATATATTCCAAGATTAAATTACATAGTAACATCACAAAGTAACATAACTATAATCATGCATCATGATGCACCATTATATGCTAGATATAACCAATCACTCTCATAAATAAGTACTACAAACAAGTACTCAATATATAACTAATAGTTGATCAATCATTTATAGAGAAATAAAAAACTTATAAATCCATTATAATATTCTAATTAAACATCTCATCCTATTTTCTAGGAGTCTGTTTAATATGGTTATAGTTTTTGGTCCCTCAGAACCTTATGACTTATTTTAACCATTCATTTAGTTATAAGTATATTTCCTATATACAATTACTTACACTTTATAATATGTAGTACACAAAATTTCACTATTGTATACTAATATTTAATCAAAACTTTAATCAAATACTTGTACACAATTGTTTTGGTTTATTTAATCTGTCATGCAAACACTCAGTAAAATCCAAATTGCTCTTCTATGCATCTCAAGAATTCCATCAAGTACCCAGACTTAAGAACAACCCCAAGCCATGTGACAGGAAACTAGACCAACTTTATACTTATAAGTACCCCTCCTAAAGCATTTATATACACAAGTTATTTATATAAATATGCCATCATATTTTTATTATATCCATGATATGTATCATACACTAGTTTATAAGGGATTTATATATAAAACATCAACCCTTAGATTCAAATTTTGGTAATACAAACATATAAATGAAGAGTCTTGCATTCATCATATCAGGCTGAAAGGGCATAATCTATTAGAGGTATAATCATTAAGAGGGGGGTTAAATCAATGATGCCAAATAATCCAAGTCAATTCCCAACTCTTACACATTCAGCACATACAATCATGATGCATACAAAATAGTTATTGCAATGAACAAGGAAGATTTATCAAGATCAAGCACATAACACATGATATATGTGGAAAACCCTCTTGGGGGATAAAACCCACTGAACCTTATAATATGTATTACATTCCTATAAAGATAAGATTCAACATTTATACTAACACCAACTAATCAAGGAACACCCATCCCTTAGTTTAGTGAGACACCCATCCCATAAGGGGGAACCAACCCCCTAGGCAACCAAACACCCACTCATCTACCTTGATCTAATATCCACCTCTAATATTATGTCTTATACACTTGATTATTCACTTATATTACTTTATTCCTTTTCCCTTTACACTCTCATAAACTTTCACACACAAGCAATGCATCTAAAACACTTTTTTGGATCACTCTTCACTTCTTAGCTCATATACAATCAAAAAATCTATAAAAAAATATAGCACAACATCATCAACATGACCTATAATAACTATTCACTTCTTGGCACACTATATTAATAATCCTCAACCTATTTTTCTATTTAATCTATCCACTAAGCACATTCACTCCATCAACCTCTAAAGCTTACTCACTCAATATGCATCTTCTAGGCTCATTAGGTATAATGACTTATGTGTTCAGCTTCATCATCTTGATCAAATAATAATAACTTATCCTTTTCACTATAATTTGGTCCTCAATAACATGTACCTTATCTTTTAAAGTTTCTCTCATTCACTTGGTTCTACACATAACAAACAAACGTAATTAGTCCAATTAGACCTTGTACTTATACCACTCTATTCTTTGAACTCATCTTGGTCAGATAAGATACTTTACATATTTAAACCACCTTTTAAATAGGTACTCATAAATATTACATGTAATAACCACACACTCCTTAGGTTAGTCAATACTTCATTATCCCCAAACCACCATTAGGTCTTGGTGAGACCTAAAATAATTAGACCTTCATACTCACATGTTACATGTGAGACTACTTAGACCACCTTCATCCTTTAACAATGTTTCAAACACATCAAAAATATTTCCAATATCCCCTTGATTACTCTCATATGGGTCCATGCCACTTGGAACATCAACACAACACTTTAACCTATCAATTAGGTCTCCTTGCTCTTCAGGCCTTCAAACATAAAAACACAATCTCAAACTTATGAAGTAACTACTCAAATATTTCACATATACATATGATTATATCACATGGGTTAACCCTTTAGGACATTTTATACACCTCCATATTCTTTAGACACTTTAACATAGGATCAAATCACTCAAATCAACTCTCTCAGAATGACCACTCATACTGGTCATATATAATCAAAATATAGTCATATTATTTTGACTCTCCATTTATGATTAGGAGCAACATAAAACCTCAAATAATTTTTCATGAATATTTTAGACTTCCTTGACATCTTCATATTCATTTTTTCCTCAAATCTACTTAGAACACCTTCAATTTACCTCTGTAATATGGTCATTCAATCTGTCAGTGTAATCAATAAACGTAGTTAACTTATACATTTTTTTCACACTAAATATGGATTGTTCAAACCTCTAGAAACCACGCATACAGTATTCATGGAGTATAATATACTCTCCAATAGTTTTTTCATCTTTAAACATCAAAATACTATCAATAACAACATAATTATCCTTATTGGGTCACTTGAAGAACATGATCAAACACACAGTCAACTTTAGAGCTCAATATCTTCGACTATACAGATATTCAAACCTTATAAATTAATTTTCTAAATATTCCTTAAATTCATATTTAAATGTTATTTTCACATCACCTTTAAATTTGTCTTGGCTCAAAATATTGAGCACTAGTTATCCTTCATAAATTTCAATATTCAAATTCCAACGGTCATTATTCAAACACTTAAACATTAGACACTTTTTCATCATCTCATTCCATCACATAATTTTATAAAAAATTCTCCATAAATATCCTTAGGATTATCTTATTATTTATCAATCAATTCTCATCATTGATCTTAGATCATCACTTTCATGATTAAGACACTTTGCATCCTCGTGTGCCTTCTGAACACATTGACTATTTGACTCCAATGAAATTCCACCACTTGGTATCCCTACATGCCTTCTAAACATCCTTTAATATTTTTACTCAATATTCTCTATTTAATCATAACTACATTATCATTCACTCATCATTAATCTCTATCTGATATGTTTCATGCTCGTCATAGATCTATTACTCAAACTCTATAATTGTGACACATGTCACTATCACATACAATCTTGACTATTTGACTTTAAACCATACTGTTCGATACTATTAATAATATCATGTAATTTTTGGTATCCTTATCCATTCAAAATAAATGCTCTTCATTAAATCTATGATCTGATTAAATGTTCATCGTAGATCTTCGATAATGTAAATTTGGTTAAGTATGGAAACTTAGTAAATTTTGTCTAAGAAGCCAAATTTGCACCTAATAACTTTTGTTATGCTCCATTTTCAGACCTAAAATTTGAACCATATTATCTTCTCACATATTTTAATACATCCATGTATCAAACTACTCTTTAAACCTTCACATGTGTGAAATATAATGCCATTAAATTGCTTATTGAGCCTTGTCTAACAAGATGACTACTTGAGCTTAGACATTCAAATAACTACTCTGATGAATTGATTTCACTTCCATAAATACTCCAAGCACTCATAACACCCCATAGGGACTCTTCAACATGACCATACCATCAATAACATCTACCATCTAGCTATTCGAGACAAACATTGAAGAACTACGCAATAAAATTAAAGATCATTAAAGCACACTTTGTCATTGTCATTCTAGCACACATGACACCTTATCAACATCCTTGGTCACCTTGGAGACATCATTGACAAACCTCAAACACAATAAATGTGATATTTAATATGGTCCTTAGTTTAAATAATCTCATTTATATATATATATATATATATATATATATATATATGAGATTTTAGCACATAAGACATTTTTACAATAATAACCACAAATGATGACATGTATTATAACTGGAGATATTAAAATTGATATATATTAACATGGATCTATACCACATAATATAAAATCTATAATGACAAAACTAGGACATAATTTTTATGATATGAATTTGATGATGGAAGGGAGGTTAGATCAAGATTTAGTTTTCATTAAAATAATGACATAAAAACACACTAACAAAATTAACACCTCCATGCTTAGATCATAGGGGGAGCTTAGTGATCAAATAAAAAATGACAAAGCTCAACTAAAATTCAAGACAAAAATTCTTGACCTTCTTTAAATTCTCCAAATGATGTGTTTTATTGGCTTGCTCGACTTGTTCTCAAGAAGTTTGTGGCAATAGAGCTTGGTTATCTCCTTCTCTCCATAGCACCATGGTTGGCTTGGTTTATGCTTGATGTAGCTTGATGTCTTGATGGCTTGTATTATGATTTAAAATTTTGGCATTATAAAATTGTTTGAAATATTGTCATAAAACCAACATTGTAACTTTACTCTATCCAATCTCTCCAAATGAGGATGTAAATTCTTGTATTTATAGGTTTAGAAACTAACCCCAACTCAAGGTGAGTTAGAGTGTAGTTAAATCTTGGAATGGGTTGAAACCTAACCTTAGTGAGTTAATTAACCCTATTACAGTTAAAAGGTGTCAAAAACTCATTATTTTTAATGAATAGGCATGGATGTGATATTTTGGGATATTTGACAACTCATAAAAGGTAACTATGAATTCTTAGAATAAATTTGGATTTTTGAATTTCCTTTTTTAAAATTTGATTAATTGTTCATGGATAATTCAATAAGGCATGTGATTTGATTTTGAATTTTAATTAATTTTGATTAGGCTTTTTAGCATTTTCAAGATTTAATTTAATTACATGTGTGCATTTTCCCCATTTAATATATATATAGGTTAAATTAAACATTGTAATGCCATAGAATAATTAGAGTTAAATTCATGAGAGGTTTTTGTTGTTTATGGTTAAATACCCTAATTAGGGATGTCTCAATAAAATTTTGAGCTTTGAAAAATGATGTAAAAGAAAATTTGGGACATTTAGTGATTCTTAGACTTAGTTTATGAAGGTTGGTAAGAATCAGTCTAAAGTCTCGTTGAAGTCATTGGTGGTCAATTTTAGGTGTCTACATTTTTCCCCTATTTGGGAATATATTGTAAGTTGTAATCATAGTAACATCTTCTCAAATAATGAAAAGGTCTTGTATGCTTACAAATTTAATGACAATAGATGAATTTTAAGTGCCCCCTTAAGGGAGCAGTTGGCAAAGGGGTTGGAAAATGGTCCCTTGAAAGAAGGAAATGAGTGGACCAAATAGATGAAATAATGGGTTAGAAGGGACTAATTTTCCCAAAGATGGTTATAATTAATGGCATATGGAGTTGCCCCAGTTAGGCCAGACAAACAAGATGATTTTTCCATAAGTGGTTATAATCATCAGCATAGGTGGGATAAAAAAGATGAGGATTTGCCCAAAGGTGGTTATAATCATCAAAAAAGTCTTAGGTGATAATTTGTGATGCTAGGAATTTGACGATGGAGGGGAGGTTATATCAAGTGTTAGTTTTTATTAAAATAATGACACAAAGACACACTAACAAACTTAACACCTCCATTCCTAAATCATAGGGGGATATTAGTGAATAAACAAAAAATGACAAAACTAAACTAAAATACAAGAAAAACAAAATTCCTTACCTTCCTTGAATGCTCCAAATAATATGTTTGATTGGCTTGCTCAGCTTGTGCTCAAGAAGTTTGTGGCAATAAGTCTTGGCTATCTCCTTCTCTCCTTGGCACCATGCTTAGCTTGACTTATGCTTGATGTAGCTTGATGTCTTGATGGCTTTGATTGTGATTTAAAATTTTGGCATTATAACATTATTGTTTATAAGCTTGTCATAAACTATCATTATAAATTTACTCTATCCAAACTCTCCAAATGAAGAGGCAAATGCTTGTATTTATAAGTTTAGAAACTAACCCCAACTCAAGGTGAGTTACAGTGTATTTAAAACTTAGAATGGGTTAAAACCTAAACTTAGTAACTTAATTAACCCTAGTAGAATTAAATGTGTAAAAAACTTATGATTTTCAATGAATAGGCATGGATGAGATATTTTGGGATATTTGACAACTCACAAAAGGTAATTATGAATTCCTAGGATATTCTTGGATTTTTTATTTTTTTTTTATAATTTAATGATTTACTCATGTATAATTCAACTAGGAATGTAATTTGATTTTGCATTTTAATTTATTTTGATTAGGAATTTTAGCATTTTCAATATTTGACTTCACTGCTTGTGTGCATTTGCCCCATTTAATAGGTCTATAGGCCAAATTGAATGTTGTAATGTTGTGGAATAATTAGATCTAAATCCATGAGAGGTTTTTGATTTTTATGGGTAGATACCCCAATTAGGGATGTCTTAACAAAATTTTGATCTTTAACGAATGTCACACAAGTAAATTTAAGATATTTAGTGATTTTTAGGCTTAGTTTGTGAAGGTTGGTAAGAATAAATATAAAGTTCAATTGAAGCCATTGGTGGTCAATTTTAGGTGTCTATAGTTTGCCCCTATTTGGGAAAATACTATAAGTCATAGGCATAGTAATGTCTTTTCAAAGAATGAGAAAGGCCTATATGCCAAAAATAAGATGATGATTGAATGAAAAGCTCTAAAGAATGTTTGGGAAGCCTATAATGATGCCCCCTCGAGGGAGTGACCATCATATTTTTGATGGATGGTCTCTCAAAAAAATCAAGAATAAGAATGAAATTAACCCATTTGTGAGATTAATCTAAATAATAAAATGCTTACATGCATTGATATAAAAAGTAATGATATGCCTAAAGGTAGTTATAATTAGTAATAAAGGTGAAGAAATTGATTTTCCTAAAGGAAATTATAATCAATGATAATGACATATACCTAAATTAGGGTTGACGAGTCAAAATATTGATTTGCCCACAAGTTGTTATAATCATTAAGATAACTAGGATAAAAAATGATTTGATTGTACCCTAATAGGGTAGTTTATCAAGCATAACTCAAAGATATAACCTGTCATACAAATTAAAGATGACTAGGCATAAATGTAGATGTGATGGTCTAATGACTTAAGAAGCTAATAATAACCAAGAATAAGAGGATGTATAAAGTGATGAAAGAGATGAATAGAAAAATAAGAATTGATCATTGTGAATGATTTAGTTGTACCTACCAATGTAGAGATGTTCATATTTGTAAGCATTGATACAACTATAATGGTCAATGTTGATTTGATCAAGAGTGGGAAGATTTTCCAAGGGTACCAAGGAAAAACTTTTGTGGCTCCATTGCTTGTAAGACTTCTTGATCTAATTTTTACTATAGCACATGATGGTAGTCATCATGATAGAACACCATGATAAACTAGATGAAATATGCATAAGGACTAACTCTTAATCTAATAAATAATTAAAAATAATGCACCAATGATAAAAACCATGATGAAAATGTTGACGTATGAATATGGATGGACTCAATAATAATGTGCAAGAAATCACCCAATAAACACATGTAGACTAAATCAAGGCAATAGTACTAAAAGTAAACAAATATGCAAGCAATAAAACAAACAAACAACACACAGAAAGCAAACAAACAAACGCACAAAAATCCTAAAAATAAAAGCAAGAGAAAACATCCTAATAATAGATTTGCCCTAGTAGGGTAGATCGAGGATGACTGACTAGGCTTAAATAGGATAAATGTTTTTTGAATTTTGAAATTTTATGAATGTTTTTGGAATTTTGAGGTATCTTAACTCATTAGATATTGATAAGATACCACTCACAAAATGGCAAGAGCATTGGCTTAGGTTGCTCACAAAATGATGAGAGTGTATGGAAAAAGGAGAATGAGATGACCTCAACATGAATTTATCATGGCTTACATAGTCCCAAAATGAAATTAATTCTATCCACACAAAAGGTGGGGAGAAACTTGACTAGGTAACAACAAGCTCACAAACTTTAGCTAAATAACAAGGCAAATGAAAATAGTAATGAGAAAGTGATGCAGCAATGCATGGTAAAGGTTTTGATCCTAATTTTTTCATAAGAAGTTATAATTAGGAAATACTAGCATAGGTCAATGATACTAATTCTCCCATAGGTAGTTATAATTAGTAACATGATAGTGGTACATTGATTTTCCCATATGTAGTTATAATTAGGAACACTTGGTATAGGTGGACTATTGATTTACCTATAAGCAATTATAATCAATAGCATTAGTCAAATGATAAAATGAAATATATCTTGCCAGATCAACTATCACACTACTTTCATATATTTCCATTTAAACATAGAATTGTAAAACTATTGAAAATGGATCAGAATTCCCTCATAGAAGGTGTAGTAAGAACCAAAGGAACCAAGATCAAAATGGCTGGGTAGAAAGGCTAAAATAAGGCTTTAGTATAATAAGAATGACATGGTAGGATGGCATATGGTACAAAAAAATTTAGGATAATGATGGTATGATAAATGGATAAAATGGTAAAAGGGTTGCCTATAATTGATAATTAAAATGTTTGTGTATGAAATAATGACAAGAGGAATGGTAAATAAAATGGCATGGTACATATTTTTGCCCTGAGTATATGATTTTATTTATCTTGTTGATGTGGAGATGCACATCTTAATGAACATGGGATACAACCAAAATAATCAATCATGTAAATTGTTATCCCACATCTCTTCTGAATAGTTTCTCTATTAAGAACTTTTTGCAAATTTGGACTTAAATGATGTTGTTATGATTTTTGTTAATCATTGATTTTGTTTCCTTCAAACTTCAAGATAATATGTCTTTGTAGCCTCTACAAGGGAAAGTGTGGCCAAGTATGGTAAATAGGGATAAATGTTAGATGATAGGTTTGGTTTGGTATTGTAATGGTAGATGATAATGGAATGTATAGTGGTTGGGAAATAAATAAAGATTGAGATTTTTAGGCACACATAATGTTGCTAATTCTAGATTCAACATAATTTTGTATGTGGTAGGGTTGAATACTTCTTAATATACTCTTGATAGGACCACCAAATTCTTCTATTATTTGGGCCTAAGAGTAGCTACCATCTGATTGTACTATAAATTGGAAGCTATTTTTTCATCTTGAATAATGTCTTCACTAAGTAGTGAAGAACTACTTTACTCAGCTATTGGTACCTCAAAGAGGTTTTTAACAATAAATGTGTCTTGATTATCCCATAGCACCTCTGAGAAGGTTTCACTAAGGATCATTGAGTTTTGACTTTGATTGTCTACTAGTGCCTCTAAAAAGGTTTCACTAGAAGATGCTAATTTTGAACTTTGATTATCCCCTAGTGCCTCTGAAAAGGTTTCACTAAGAGATTAATCTTATTATTCATTAATGTGTTCTTAGAATCCCTATTTTTATTTAACTAATATGTCTCCATGGATGTAGTATAATAATGTGTGATTCTGTCATTCCCAATCAACACTTATGGGAGATGGAATATTAATATAATGGCTAGGTTGGATGGTGATGATGGTATGTAGAATGATAATAGAATGGGGGAGGTTGTACAATCATAATAGAGTATACTAGGATAACCTGTGTCGAAGCTGAATTAATCACCTTCTAAAACCATGGCATCTAAATATAAATCTGATTCTGACTCAATAGACATTGAATCCAATGTCAAGACCGGCATTGATTCTAGTTTTGATGCTAAATCTAATGTTGGTTCAAGAATAGAAGCTAACTCTAATTCTTCATCTAATGTGGATGTTGCTACAATGATGCTTTGTTGAATGTTTGGTTTTGGACAAGGAATGGCCTATGATATCATAATGGGCTCTACAAAGACTTTTTTATCAAATTGAGACTCCTCAATATTGGGGAAAAGGTCAAGAGAAAACTCCACAGAGACTAACTTGTTAGAGTGATGATCTTATAAATCATACATATGGTTGATGTAATGATTTACCTAAAGGTAGTTATAATCATTAAGAAGTGACTCAGTAAATATTAGCTCATCATAGTGAGACTCCTCAACAATAGGTGTAAGAATAAAAGGTGATTCATCATAGGTTGACTTATCATAAATGGTTGGTTTAGTAAAAACATCACAAATTAGTTGGTTCTCTTGGCCTTGGTTTATAATCAATTGTAAACTATTAGTTTTGAACACTCATTGATCTTCAAATGATTGGCTCAGTTGAGGTACTAATTAAATCAGTTGGGGCTAGACAATTGGTATGCATTTTTGAAAGTGGGTAATGGTTGGAAATGGATGA
The DNA here is from genome assembly GCA_037957365.1 of Torreya grandis. Classification (NCBI taxonomy): domain Eukaryota; kingdom Viridiplantae; phylum Streptophyta; class Pinopsida; order Cupressales; family Taxaceae; genus Torreya; species Torreya grandis. The sequence goes on from JARHVA010003667.1 coordinate 1,251,916, forward strand.
ATAATGGTTGGTGGTTAGATGATGAAATGTAATCATAGAGCTTGGTTTCTATCACAAGCCAAAATAAAAGGTCCTGGAATAGAAGTGGTAAGGATTTGTGGAGCTTGGTTACTCATACAAGCCAAAAATGAAGGTTAGATAATGAAAGGTCATTGTGGATCTTTATTTCTCATACAAGCTAAAGGATGAGGTCCTGGAATGGAAATTGTAGGGTATTATGGAGCTTGGTTACTCGCACAAGCCAAAGGATAAGGTCTTGGTAAGATAATTTTGGGGAATTATAAATCTTGATTGCTCACATAAGTCAAATGATGAGGTCTTATAATGATAAGGCTATGGTATTTGGAGCTTGGTTGCTCACATAGTAAAAAGGATAAGGTCCTGGAAGGATAAGGCTAGGGAATCATGGAGATTGGTTTCTCACACAAGCTAAAGGATGAGGTCTTAGAATAGAAATGGTAGTCCTTGGATGTTGTGGAGCTTCATAGCTAGTGCAGTCTGAAGGAGGGTTAATGTTATAGGTGGGGGGATGAGTGGTCACATAAGGGTGAGTATAATACATCAAATAGATGGAAGAATGGATTACTAAATATGAAACTTGAGGACCTTAGATTTGTTCCCTAGATTGAGTATTACAAGGAGGGTATGTATCCTCCTTCAAAATAACATTATCCCTATCCCAGTAGAGGTCTCCAGTTAAATTTTGTGGATTTTGACTATGTTCCTTATATTTAATATTGTAGGGAGGATAAGAATCCTCCTCATAAATTATATTATCCCAGTAGAGGTCTCAACTTGGATTTTGTGCAGCCATTCCCTCATAATTGTAATGAGACATATCCATATTAGTGATAATTGTTTCACAAAAAAAATGCTTAAAGTTATACAAACTCTAAAAAAATAATGTTTAAAGGAAAAAAAATTTAAACTTGGTCTAACTTGGTCTATGGGAGCTGCATCTCAAAAATAGTCTAAAAAGTGGAGTTTTATCTCTGAAATGGTTTGAAAAGTGGAGTTGTATCTCCAAAATGGTTTGAAAGTGGATCTATATCTCCAAAATGGTCTAAATAAAGACTTGGTATAAAATAGTCTAACATCAAATGTATCACACATAAAAGGCCAAGCATCTGAATAAAAATTGGCATTCTGAACTCTAGGTCCAAAGTGTTCCAAACAAGTTTAATCTAGGAAAATAAAATTTGTTCTCTTTTGGCCAAATACAGCATCAAAATCTAGGCTCAAACAAGGCATGTGCTAGGACTCTTGGCCAAACGCATCATAAAAATCTAGACTTTAAACAAAGGCATGTGCTAAGAGTTTTGGTCAAACACGACATCAAAATATAGACTTTAAATAAAGGTGTGATTTAATCTAATAAATCTAGAACACTTTGGCATAAACCTGACATATGAATTCAAACATGGACTTGGTCAATTTGCATAATTCATAAGGCAAAAGGCATATGGAAAGATACTATTTTCTCTCAAATAAAGGCACAAACAATAATTAAAACTAGGCTTCTCAAACAAACAAGCAATAGTTATCAAATTTGAGTAAAGAATTAACCTAAGTTACACAACCCAAAAGAGAAAGATCTATGTATCAACCCCTATGAGATAAGGCCTAAATAGAAATCATTCAATGTTTGAATCTGAACTTGTCAAAGTTAATTAAAACTCAATTATTGAAAAATTAGGCTTTAGTTGACCAAACAAGCTAGATGAAATTGAATGGCACAATGGTACGAAACAAATATCCAAATAGCACATGTGGCATGGTTTTAAACAAAATGGCATTGGTTAAAAGGCAAATAATTCTTAAAACAACTTAAGGAGCGTAACAACATTATCACTCTCTAAAAATATAAACAATGGTTTTTTCCAAAGACTCTAAGGCACACAAAAGCTTAAAATTATTTGGGCAATGTAACATTACCCATTTCAATCAAGTGGCACATACATAAAAAAATTGAGAAAAAGTCTTAGGCAAATGTGTGGTGACAAAAATGGTCAGCATAACACCTCCTCAAATAAAGGAGTGATGTATAAACAAACCCCTTGCAACATGGTATAACAAACAAAAAGTTTTAAACTCAAAAATACCAAGCAAGAAAAGGATGAAATGACGTAACATCTAAATGTAACATCCTATATCCTATCAAGGTTGGTCAAGTTGGGTTGACTAAAACTTATAATTTATTACCATCTAGATGGTCCCAAGTATGGTTTATATAAGGGATGCCACATATCAATAGGATCCATGTCAATCAGATTATTATGAAAAGGTCTTGTCCTTTTCATAACCACTACATCCATCAATTTCTCAATGTAGTGTGATGTCCTAATTAATCATACATTTTGGGTTGACGTGCCACTAACAGAGATAGTTTAACCACTCAAACCACCATCCCATTATAGTGATCCCAATTTATATATTCCCCCATGGAGAGAAGTTAAATTCAATGCTAGTAAATGAATCCCCAAGTCAAAGCTTCCCTAAATAACTTACAAGAGGTGATGAACTCCCTTCACAAGCCAAATTGCATGAAAAATAAAACTAAGTAGAAATACTTAAGAGTTTATTTTAGATCACTCAAACCATTTGGGCTTTGGGGAGAGCTTAGACAACTTTATTTCTATGCCTTGGACTAGGCACAAATGCAAGTGAAAAGGTGCTTTTGGTCACCTAAATTCCCTATAGGGGACGGGGGAGAGCATACACATGTTATTTCTTTTACAAAAACAAACAAACAAGTTAAAATAAACATTTTCAATGGATTATAATTGAAATAAGTTCTGATTTTAAGCACCAAATTGAAATGTGTGATGAAGTTCATTACTTATCCCTTTGGCTTAAGTGCAAAAGCTTCAAATAAATTTTCTCAAAACCAATTCAATCAAAACCATCTATGTTCATTTTGAGCACAAAAATCCAAATGTTCAAGATTTAGCCTAAATTTGTTTTTAAACACCAAAAATAAGTTTTCAATACTTAGCCATTCCTTTTAAGCACCAAGATGAAGTGTTTTTAAGACTTAGCCATTCTAATTCCTTTTATGCACCAAAGATCGAGTGTTCAAGATCTAATAAGTTCATTTTAGTACTCAATATGAAATGTGAATGACTTAGCTAGATTCTTTTTAAATACCCAAAATGAAATGTTAAAACCATTTAAACTTTCATCACACCTTGGACCTATAAGGGTTAGATAGTCTCCTCCTACTTTAAATAAATTTCAATGGTGAGAAAATAAACATTCAAAAAGTATCTCTCGAGTTTGTATTTTAAAAACATAGTGATTAATGTCAGTTATGAGGCAACCAATGTTAGTCAGTATCATAGAGAATTGATGATAATAGTAAAGAATCAATACCAATTAATTAAGATTGGTTTCAGTCACCTATGAACCTGAAGGCAAAACCAAAGTGAAGTAAAAATGTTAGGTTAGTATAAAATATGATAAAAACTCTTTGAGACCTATAACACAAGGATTAGATAGAGAGTTTAAATGTTAATGTACCAAGAAAGAATGATAATAAATGTTAAAAAAATTCAAAATGTAATCTTTGTAAACCACATTTTTTCCTACATACCAATCAATGATAGTCTCGGTTAGGCAAAACTAATGATAGTGTTTTAGAACCGATGTTGGTTATGCCTGACCAATTTTGATCTCTATGTAGATTTGAGTTAGAAGAATAATCACAAATATGGAAAAAAAAATTAAAATTGTAAATTTGAAGGTACTCAAACATTCATTCAAATATTTTTAAGTTGCATCTTCATCTCCTTAGTATGTGGGGTGCTCATAGTCCCATCAGGCATGCCAATTTTGATGCTAAGAATTTGATGATGGAGGGGAGGTTAGATCAAGTTTTAGTTTTCATTAAAACAATGACACAAAAACACACTAACAAACTTAACACCTTCATGCCTAGATCATAGGGGAAGCTTAGTGAAAAAACAACAAATGACAAAGCTCAACTAAAATTCAAGAAAAACAAAATTCCTTACCTTCTTTGAATGCTCCAAATAATGTGTTCGATTGGATTGCTCGAATTGTGCTCAAGAAGTCTATGGCAATGGATCTTGGCTATCTCCTTATCTCCTTAGCACCATGGCTGTCATGGATTATGTTTTTTTTACCTTGATGTCTTGATGACTTGGCTTGTGATTTACAATTTTGGCATCATAACATTATTGTTTGCAATCTTCTCATAAAACTAGCATTATAAATTTACTCTATCTAAGCTCTCCAAATGATCAAAAATTGGGTTCTAATCATTGATCTAATTTAGAGTTTCAGTGGTGTCACATTGTAGAGCTCTTTGAGATATTTTTGATGCATTTTTTGGAATGTAAATCCAAGTTTGGGAGCTCCTGTTATGGCCATTTGAAGTTGGTCAAAAAATGTCACTTTCTACATATGGCACGTGTTTCAAGGTTGTTTTGACATTCAGACCTATCAAAAGTTGACACTTGGTAGATTGAAAGGTTTTCAAAAAAATGGTTCAATGACATGCCACGTCATCAACATGCCACATGGAGTTAAGTGACTAAGCTTGAAGATAAGCTTGTTGACTGAGCCATGTGGTGAGTTCAAAGGAGTCTGCAGGCCAAACCCCGAGCAAGGTGGCAAGCCAGAGTCTAAGGAGCCGTGTGGCTGAAGCCACAAGATAGGTGGGTTGTTGAAGGCTATTTAAATCATTTTTATATCATGGAGAAATGCATGTGGGATAAATCCACATTGGAAATGGTGGACAAAGGCTTTGATAAGAATTGACTTTATCCTTTCAACCCACACATGTGGGATAATAAGAGATAAGCGCCTAAAAGAAAGGCTGACGGTTTGAAATCTTGACCTGCCATCCAAAAGATATAGGCTTTGACCACTTGATCTTTGGGGGTTGAAGTGTTATTTAAGGAGCGAACTTGTATTTAAAGGCAAGCTTCTAGTCGACTGTGTATTGGAGATTATAGACCCACTTATAGTATTTGGTCATTTTGGAGCTCTTAGAGGCCGAATCAGAGCTCGGAGTAAACTAAAAAGTTGTTTATAATTATGATACGATCTATGTAGTATATTAATTTTCCCATTTTGGAGAATTTTTTATTCCATTTTGAGCTATAGAAGTTACCAATTTCAATTTGGAGAAGCCTCCCCGTGTGATTCAGGAAGGTGAAGGATGTGTTGAGTCAGTGAAGGTCTTTCGAAAGTATAAAACACTATTTTTGTAGAGAGATATGATCTTTTTTTTTGTAAGTATTATTTTGGCTTGAAAATTTAACAACAATTAATGGATCGGTTCGATAAGAATCTCGGGATGTAGGAAATTTCGAACCCCGTAAACAATTTTTGTGTTTTGATCTTTGGATTCATTTTTGCATTTCAATGTTAGTTAAATTGTAGATTATAATTTATATTTTAATCAAGAATGAAAAATTTAATCATTTGATCATTTACTAGAAGTTGATTAAATTGAGAACTTAGAAAAATCTGATAGTTTCAAAGGATAAATGATGTGAACTTTCAATTCACCTGTATTTCAATTTTGAAACATGATTCTTGGATCAAATTTTAATCAGTTTCTAAATACTCCAATGTTAAAAAAGTTGAGAAATTCAAAATCCTTACTTTTAAAATTTCACTTAGAGTTTATCAGTGGAGTTTACAGATCAAATTGGTATTAGAGTAGTTAGAATGCAGGGTTTGCTTCTAGTTGTGTATTGACAGATGCTTCTAGAATAGTTGGATTATTGGTTTACAGTTTGATTATATTGCAGTTTTGAAACATGATTCTTAGATCAAATTTTAATCAATTTCTAAATACTCCAATGTTAAAAAAGTTGAGAAAATTAGAATCCTTACTTTTAAAATTTCACTTAGAGTTTATCAGTGGAGTTTATGGATCAAATTGGTATTAGAGTAGTTAGAATGCAGGATTTGCTTCTAGTTGTGTATTGATAGTTGCTTCAAGAATAGTTGGATTATTGGTTTGCAGTTTGATTATATTGCAGTATGTAGTGTGGAATTAGGTGTTTGCAGGAAACCATGGGCAAGTTGTCACAGATTGAGGCCATCAAAGATGAAAATGCAATCTTAAGATGCCAAAAATTTGAACTTAAATTACAAGTGGCAAAGTTAAAATCGGAGCTTGAATCCAAAGATGAGCTCTTGATTAGATTGCAATGTGGTGAGTGTGAAAAGGTAAAGCCTTCAAATTCAGATGTAGAGACTATGACTGAGTGCACTGTAAGTTTTTTTAACCATGAATCTTCATCTTATTCTACCATTTTAGATTCAGATTCTAGTAATATTGTTTTTGGTGATTTTTAAAAATACACTAAGGGCATAGGATCTAAATTGTTGTTTAAAATGGGTTATAATGGAGGAGGACTTGGTAGAGATAGCCAAGGTATATCTAACCTAATTTAGGTTGAGCATAGACCTCTTCATGTAGGTTTGGGTTATACTAGTGCACAAGTGGATGATGGAGAAGTTTCTTCCATGGCTAAAGGAAGATGAGCTTCCAATAGTGAAGGTTTTAGGCCACTAGTTCAAAGGTGTAAAGGTAAAAGAGGTATTGAGATTCCACCCCCTGATTCTTACACTAAATTTTCTGTTCCAATTGATACTTTTAAGAATTTTGGATATAATGTACAAAAGATAATGTAATCATTTTCATGCACTTTTTGTGGGATTAATAACCATAGTACTAAGACTTGTTGGAAACGAAAAGCTTTGTTTAAACAGATTGCATGTTTGAAAGACCATTCTCATGTTAAGTTGTAAATTGGAAAAAGGGGACCCTCACCTAAGAAGGATGTTTGTACTCATTGTAAAGTGAGTGGACATAGGATTGATAGATGTTTTAAGCTTCATTCATCTTCACATTCAATTAATGTTAAAACTAAGATGATTTACAAACCTCTCACTAAGGTTAATGAAGCTAATTCAATCCATAATGTAGTTGACAATACAACCCAAGATAAGGTAAAATCTACAAGTGAAAATCCATTTAAGAGGTTAAGTCAATAGTATGCAATTGATAATGAATCCATAGAGACAATCAATTTCACTAGAAAGAAAGAATTAGTTAAGTGGATTATCACTACATTATTTTTGCAAAGCATGGTTAAGAATTCACCTAAGGGAATGAACAAGCTTTGATAGATGTAGATTAGATTTGGTGGGAACACTTCAAGACAGGTTCACCATATGAAGTTTTTCAATTCTCACTTTTTGATAACTCTAAGTATTTGATCTCCAAAATTTACTATATGGGTAGTCTAATAATGGATAAGACATTAACTCATTTGAAACAGTTGGGGATATAGCAGAGTGATGTTGTGAGTTGTTTCCTTACAGCATTTGATAGTTAGACTACTATTTTGAATGTATCTATTTTGGCACAGAGATGTTTAGATGCATTTTTTAAGACCCTTTGGGCATGTTTAGATGTTAGGTAGCATACACTTTTGGTTTTTTTCATTTGCTTAGCATATAAGTCCCATACTAGGGTATTGTATTACAACATGTCCACAACATTTATTGTATGTTGTTGGCATTATAAACTTGTCTTGCATTTACATTGGGAGTTGTTTCAATTTTTGGCACTTAATCGCTTTACAGGATGTGACATTTAGGCAGGCAGTTTGATATGTTATAATCACTTTGGAAGTTGCAGATTCACTTACCCATGCCTTTGGATTAGACATTTTTGTAGTTTGATTATGAATCATTTTAATGCAATTTTTTATATATCTTGCTATGATTGGGTTCTATTTTCATGGATGCAGTATACCAGTTTGCAGTTTTAAGGGATATTAGACTTTTGGAGACCAAAAGCCCTCCATTGGGGAGGTCTGATCAGAAATTAGGTTCTGATAATGGTTCCAATTCAGAGTTTCAGTGGTGGCACACTATAGTTCTCTTTGAGATCTTTTTGACGCATTTTTCAGAATGTAAATTTGAGTTTAGGAACTCCTATTATGGCCATTTGAAGTTGGTCAAAAAATGTCACTTTCTACATATGGCACGTGTTTTGAGGTTGTTTCAACATTCAGACCTATCAAAAGTTGACACTTGGCAGATTGAAAGGTTTGAAAAAAAATGGTTCGATGACATGCCATGTCATCAAAATTCTACGTGGAGTTGAGTGACTAAGCTCAAAGATAATCTCGTTGACCGAGCTATATGGCGAGTTCAAAGGAGTCCGCAGGCTGAACCCCGAGCAAGGTGGCAAGCCTGAGTCTAAGGAGTCATGTGGCCAAAGCCACAAGATAGGTGTGCAGTTGAAGTCTATTTAAATCCTTGTTCTATCTTGGAGCAATGCATGTGGGATAAACCCACGTTGGAAATGGCAGCCAAAGGCTTTGATAAGCCTTGACTTTATCCTTTCAACCCACACATGTGAGATAATAAGAGATAAGTGCCTAAAAGAAATGCTGACAGTTTGAACTCCTAACCTACCATCCAAAAGAGATAGGCTTTGACTACTTGAGCTGTGGGGGTCGAAGTGTTATTTAAGGAGCGAACTTGTATTTAAAGGCAAGCTTATGGCCAACTGTGTATTAGAGATTATAGACCCGCTTACAGTATTTGGTCATTTTGGAGCTCTTAGAGGTTGAATCAGAGCTTAGAGTAAACTAAAAAGTTGTTTAAAATTATGATATGCTCTATGTAGTATATTAATTTTCCCATTTTGGAGAATTGGTGATGCCATTTTGAGCTATAGAAGTTACCAATTTCAATTTGGAGAAGCCTCTGCGTGTGATTCAGGAAGGTGAAGGACGTGCTGAGTCGGCCAAGGTATTTCAAAGGTCTGAAACACTATTTTTGTAGAGAGATATGATATTTTTTTGTTTGTAAGTATTATTTTGGCTTGAAAATTTAGCAACAATTAATGGATTGATTCAATAATAACTTGGGGACGTAGGAAATTCTGAACCCCGTAAACAATTTTTGTGTTTTGATCTTTGGATTCATTTTTGCATTTCAATTTTAGTTAAATTATAAATTATAATTTAGATTTTAATCAAGAATGAAAAATTTAATCATTTGATCATTTACGGGAAATTGAGTAAATTGAGAACTTAGAAAAATTTGATAGTTTCAAAGGATAAATGATGTGAACTTTCAATTCACCTGTATTTCAGTTTTGAAACATGATTCTTAGATCAGATTTTAATCAGTTTTTAAATTCTCCAACATTAAAAAAGTTGAGAAATTTAGAATCCGTACTTTTAAAATTTCACTTAGAGTTTATCAGTGGAGTTTACGGATCACCAAATGAAGAGGCAAATGCTTGGATTTATAGGTTTATAAATCAACCCCAACTCAAGGTGAATTAGAGTGTATTTAAAGCTTAGAATGGGTTCAAACCTAGCCTTAGTGAATTAATTAACACTAGTAGATTTAAAAGGTGTCAAAAAATCATGATTTGCAATGAATAGGCATGTATGAGATATTTTTGGGATATTTGACAACTCACAAAAGGTAATTATGAATTCCTAGGATATTCTTGGATTTTTGAATTTTCTTTTTTATAATTTCATTAATTGCTCAAGGATAATTCAACTAGACATGTAATTTGATTTTGAATTTTAATTAATTTTGATTAGGCTTTTTAGCATTTGCAAGATTTAATTTAATTGCATGTGTGCATTTTCCCCATTTAATAGGTCTATAGGCAAAATTGAACATTGTAATGTTGTGGAATAATTGGATCTAAATCCATGAGAGGTTTTTGTTGTTTATGGTTAGATACCCCAATTAGAGATGTCTCAATAGAATTATGAGATTTGGCAAATGTTGCACAAGTGAATTTGGGACATTCAGTGATTCTTAGGCTTAGTTTGCAAAGGTTGGTAAGAATTGGTCTAAATTCCAATTAAAGCCATTGGTGTCCAATTTTAGGTGTCTACAATGATAACTTGGTTCATGCTATAAATATTATCCATATAGTAAAATGGTTAATAGATAAATGATGATTAATATATTACCACAATAACATAATAATCATTTTCTTAAATAAAACATGCCATAATAATTTGGGTGTATTTATAGTTGGCAATTTATCTCATTTGGATATATCAGACTATAGTCTCTAAATAATAACAATGGTTATTATTTATAATTACACATGTTATCATTATATATCAGATTATTGTCTTATAACAAATCATTGTATATAAATTTTACAATCATATAGGAATTGTTGTAATTATATATATATATATATATATATATATATATATATATATATATATATATATATATATATATATATATATATATATATATATATATATATCAGTGTACAATGGTTTGCAACATGTTACTAGTATTATAATTTGTTGGTGTTAATATCAAATATTATTATCTTTTATTAATATTTCTATGTCCACATAGGTAGCTAAGGTGGGGACTGAATCATGTATATCATAGATGTATCTGGGAAGTAAAGAATTAATTTTATTTTATTGTCCAAAAGAAGAATAAATATGACTAAGTTGAACTCAGTTGTAGGCAATTATACAGTAGAGGTAGTAGACTGGTGACCCCAGTGATTCAAAAATTACACTTATATGTAGGAATCACCTTAATCAAAAATAAATGTTAATTTTAATTTTGCATTACCCAAACTAGCGTTATTAAACTTAATGTTTAATTAGGTCTCCTCCTATGGCCTGCTTTTTGTTAACAAGTTTTCTTTCCATTAAATCACTAATAAATTTTTGCTAGATATCATAATGCCATTATTTGAATGGATTTACTACTATGGATTGTTTTCTTTTGATAATGTTTTACTAATTGACATATGTAAATAAGGGTGTGTGTGTGTGTAATACACACACACACACACACACAAACACACACACACACACACACACACACACACACACATATATTATTTTTATTTATGATCCTTTGACACACCCTTATGTGTATTTTATGCATAAATAGCATTTTTAATTCCTTTCTTAAAATGGATTTACTACTATGGATTATTTTCTTTTGATAATGTTTTACTAATTGACATATGTAAATAAGGGTGTATAATGTGTGTGTGTGTGTGTGTGTGTGTGTGTGTGTGTGTGTGTGTGTATTATTTATGATCCTTTGACATGTTGTTATGTGTTACTGTGTTCACACTTATGTAATTCTTTTGTTATCACTTTGATGTCACCCCCTTACTATGCATATTTCTCAAAAAATCTCTTCCACAAAGTTTTTCTAGTGTAAATCATAAGACACCAAGAATTTCTAGTGTAATACAAACCTCACTAGATAGTTAAGCACTCGTGGCATCATAAAATGATATTATAGGAAATAATTTTTTACCTGCATCAAGGGTAGATGCATTCTTACCAAACCAAAACATGAAAAGTGTACGCCTAAATTTTAGATTCAACTCTTATTACTAATTTTAATAATAAAAACCCAAAATGCAAACACACTAATAGGAGGGGATAATATAGATAATTAGAATTGATCTTACCATCACTTTACCTCTTTATAAATCCACTCTATGATTATAAAATGGATTATTGATGAAAATTTTGAAATTTTTTGGATTGCTTACTTGATGTTGGCAATGGATTATAAATGGATGAGAGTGCTTGATAATGGCTTTGGATGAGTGCAATAAGGCTAATGTGGATGAAATATAACAAGAAGGCAAGTGAATTTCAAGGTTTCAGGTTAGTTTGAAGGAGGGAGGTGGTTTGTTATATAGGCATGGAGGGAGAGATCAATGGCTCAAATTCAAATGTGAGCCATTGAAATCAATGGCTAGGGATTTTCCATGGAATTTTTAATTCCATGGAGATCTCTAGAGAGAATTCTAGAGAAAGGGGACTAAAGTGGAGGAGATTTATATAATCCTCCAAATCTAGAACTCTCCCATAGGGTTTAGGGGTTTAGGAGAGGCTAGAATAGGGTGGTAGTTGGGTAGGTAGGTTATTTTGTATTTTTAAATTGGAAAGTTAGCTTAGGGAGTAGGTTAGTGGGTAATAGGTTATATTATGGGTTTTAATGAAGGGATTAATTGGTTATGGGATGGGCTAAAGTTTATATGATATATGAATGAGATGTGGAACAATAGGATATTAGTTAAATTAGTTAGGAAATATGGAAATTAAGATAAATTAGTATAATTAGTGTGGAAAACATATCTTAGTGTATAGATTTTGACCCTCTTTGAAAGGGTATTGCGAGTGGACATGATGGGAGGGAGTAATGGTCTTTCAAAGAAGAACAAAATGTTAGATGGTGTGAGGGATGAGTTAGTAGGGTATGATGAGCATGATGAAGAATATTATATAGTTGACTCAAGAGGCACAGTACTATAAGACCTTATATGAGGTAGCAGTACCACCAGGTTAGCATGCAACTTCCTTTAGGGCCAACTCTTCACACTCTATTCATCAGCCTGTCAGAGGACCACCAGGGCTGTAGCCCTGAGTCATGAGATATATGTAGAAATGTATAGGGTATTTTTGTATTGTTAGCTCATTATTTCCCCATGGTCCATATATTGTATTTTATTTTTTGATATGGACTCCATGTGGATTTTACATTTGATATATATATATATATATATATATATATATATATATATATATGATGAGATATTTCAGATGGTGTGTTGTGTACTTTTATGGATATTTTATGTGGTTATTGAGATACATGATATTTTTATATTTACATGATGTGATTAGATTAGATGCGATGGATCTTGATTGAGATTATGATGTGATGCTTTATATGATACAAAATTGATGAATGTACTCATTTTATATTTTTATTGATGATGTGTTGAATGTGTGATGTTTGTGCTTATTTATGTGATGGTGACACATATGATGCTTATATGTTAGATGTATTATGGATATTATTTGATGTTATATGACATTTTTATGTGATGTGATGGATGCATGGTGTTTAAACTTATGATGTTAGATGCAGTTCAGATAATATGTGATGGACTTGTATAATTTTATTTTGAATGATGTTTAATGAGATGTTTGGTGGATTTATATGGGATTAGTGATATTTGTATTTATTTTATGATGTATATGTTGAGATATGATTATAGATTTTAGATGATGTGAGATTTATGTGAGGTGTTACATGCATATGGTGTGATGATTATGTTGATATTACTTTATTATGCCATGTTGATGAATGTGTTAATGAAAGATTAATCCCTGTTGAATGCATTATATCTCATCTATTTTGGTAGGAATCATCCTACACCATGGAGGTAGGATGGTGATGGGATGGGATATGATTAGGTTTTGGTTGGGATAGAGATAGGTTAGATGTGATGGGGATATTTGTGATAGGACAAGGAATGGGATTAGAGGGAATAGGATGGGTGGTGTTTTTGGAAGCCATTAATTTTTTTACAATCCATTTTTATATTGCATCATTAAAATAGGTACCAATGACATAAGAGGTCAAAGGCACAATAATAGGTGCATGAAAAGGGAACTCTATTAGATAAGTGACCTTTCCTGAGAAAACGTTTGAGGTCCACTTAAAGCATCTTCATTCCCATAAAAGTTAACCAAATAAAATTAGACATTAATATGTATATGAATAATAATCACACATATGCAAAACACATACAAATCACATAAGACATACATAAAATAATATAGGATAATATATAATTACACAAGACAATGAGATAATAATATAGATTAGGCACATGATTGAGAATATACAAATGGATAGTGATGTGATCATAGGATGCTTATAAACAATGAGCCTTAAGGATGAAATGAGGCTATGTACACATGATGTGTCATTCTCAAAAGCTTTTACGTGTTAGGACAAGATTCCAGCTAAGTTAAAAAGTAATCACAAATGGGGGTTAATATGACCCCTCACGAATCAGTATCATAATGTACACTAAAAACGCTAAAAGCAAAAAATTATGCTTTGTGACCCTTCCATAATGATGATGTTAGTGGGAAGGTGTGAACCATAGTCTTAAAGATAGCAAGAGACAAATAAGAATGGGATTCTCCTTGAGGCTAAAAGGAGACACACTTTTTAAATAATATTTTGATGAGGTGGTAGGATAGGGGATTGTGATAAGGATGTGATGGGACTTGGGGACATGTATATGACAGTTATAGATAAGCGACTCTAGAGGATCACCCCAAAAAATAGTATTGTTACTCAATAAGCAATGCCTTCTTCCTTGTGCTAAAATATTTGTCTCTATTTATATATAAGAACCTATGATGGATGCCCACTATTGAGACCAAGGTTAGGGTTATTTTACCATGATGTTGGAAACTGGTTTTCATCATGGTACTTGACCAAGGCACCAGAGAATTGGTTTTCACCATTAGATAGATTTTTTTATTAGACTATTGAGGAGATGTGATGGAGTGAAAAGGGTATGCCTATTATGAATATAGAATGTAGATCAATAATAATGAAATAAAGACAAAATTAAAATTCATAAAACATAATAGAATAGAGACACAAATTTAATGTGGTTCACCCAATATGGGCTATATCCACACAGAAACTACCAATCCTTATTATTCAATCTAATAAATGAATGTAAAAACATATAATACATCCATTGAAATATCCTCTTCACTCTCTCTCACTTTTATCACCTGATTACAATTCCCTCATATCAAAGGAGGGTTGTAAATTAGGGCAAAAATGCACTAACTTAATTTATACTGTTAGATCTAAAACCTAATAGTAAATTCTCCAGATTAAATATGAAATTACAATAATTTATAATGCATTTTTCAACATAGTGGGGGTGGGGGGGGCAGTTTCCCCCCACACCCCATATCAATAACTAGGCATTAAAATAAGATCAAGCTCCACCATCCAACAATCTTTCACTTGGAGACTGATTGTTGAAACTCCACTGCTACAACTCTTACTTGAAATTTTATTTAAACTTTGACTCTGGCATGTTTCTCATCTTGTTATCCTTGAGGACCTATTGAAACTGAACAACTCTCCAACTTATCTTTAGTGACTACCTTTGTTAGCATATCTACTATATTTTAACTTGTATGGATCTTTTCCAACTTTAGTTGACCATCCCCCAAAATTGAACAAATGAAGTGATACCTAAGTTGTATATGTTTGGTTCTTGAGTGGAATGTCAAGTTATTTGATAGATGAATCTCACTCTGGTTATCACTATACAACCTACAATCTTCCTACTTATACCTCAACTCTTCCATGTATTGTTACATCTATATCATCTCCTTGCTAGCTTCTGTAGCTACAACATATTTTGCCTCTGTAGTTGACAAAGCAACTATCTTCTATAATTTTGAAATCCAACTAACTGTTATGCCACCAACAGTGAATACATAACCTATGGTGCTCCTCTTACCATCTAAATCTATAGTCATGTCTGCATCAACATATCCTTGTAATGTAACATCTGACCCTTCATAACATAAATTTTTATTAGTGGTCCCTCTCAATTACCTAAGAATCTACTTGACTATATCCCAATTCTATTTTCCTAGATTGTTCATAAACCTACTGATAAATCCCACTGCATGAGAAATATATGGTCTAGTGCACACCATAACATACATTAAACTTCCCACTACTGAAGCATATGGTACTTTGGTCATGTAATTGATTTTTTCCTATGTATTAGGATATTGTTCCTTTCTTAATTTGAAATTTCATCCCAAAGTTGTACTCACAGGTTTTGCATCCTACATATTGAACCTGACTAATGCCTTCTTGATGTATTCTTCTTGAGACAATGTCAATTTCTTATTTTTCCTATCTCTTGTTATTCTCATACCAAGGATTTGCCTTGTATTACTCAAATCCTTCATTATAAATGAATCTACTAGTTTTATTTTCATCTCATTTATATCACACATGTTAGACCTTACAACACGTATGTCATCTACATACAATAACAATGTAATATAGCTACCATTATCTAATCTCTTAAATTAAACACAGTGGTCAAAATGACATCTACTATAACCTTGTTCTATCATAAACATGTCAAATTTCAAATACCACTGTCTTGGAACTTGATTTAGACCATACAAACTCTTTTTCAACCTGCAC
Source organism: Torreya grandis (assembly GCA_037957365.1). Taxonomy (NCBI): domain Eukaryota; kingdom Viridiplantae; phylum Streptophyta; class Pinopsida; order Cupressales; family Taxaceae; genus Torreya; species Torreya grandis. Next base: position 1,268,017 of record JARHVA010003667.1, read on the forward strand.
ACCATTTTCTCCTTACCTTTTACTTCATATCCCTGTGGCTACTCCATATATATTTTCTCATCCAGATTACCATGAAGGAATGTAGTCTTCACATCTAACTATTCAAGGTGCAAATAATCTACTCCTACCAAACTTAAAATATTTCTTATAGAAGTCATTTTAACTATTGGAGAAAATATTTTGTCAAAGTCAATACCTTTCTTTTCTACAAACCCCTTTACAACAAGTCTAGCCTTGTACCTCTTTTTGCCTCCATATTCTTCCTTTTAACCTATAAACCCATTTATTATACAATACTCTTTTACCTATAGGCAACTAAACCAAATGCCAAGTTTGGTTGTGTACCAAATATTCCATCTCCTCTTTCATGCCTTGCTCCCACTTCTTTTTAGTTTCTACCTGCATTGCTTCTTCATAGCTTTCTAACTCACCACCATCAGTCAATAATAAATAATAAAGTGAAGGAGAGTAATGTTTAGGAAGTCTACTTACTCTAGTAGATCTTCTAACTACACTTTTAGGATTTTTAGGTACTTGTTGTAGTTTTTGCACATTCTAATTTTCTAGAACTTTTTGGAAATTCATTTCTAGTAATTTCATCAAGTACTACATATTCCATATTTGACTTTTCCTATTTATTTTCCTACAACTAATCTCTATACATGACCTTTTCATTTTAGATCACATCTCTACTCCTAATGATTTTATGATTTTCAATATCCCATAAATGGTAACCAAAATCATTAACTCCATATCCAATAAAATTGCATTTCTTGGATTTTGCCTCAAGCTTGGTTCGATTTTCTTTTTCAATATGGATAAATGCTTCACAACCAAAAATCTTTAAAAAAGAATAATCTACATTATTACCTGTCCATGCTTCCTCTTGAATGCCACCATCCAAAGGACTCGAAGGCCCTTTGTTTATGAAGTAAACAATAGTATCCATAGCATCTACCCAAAACTATAAGGGCAACCTTGCATGCAATCTCATGCTCCTTGCACACTCCATGATTGTCCTATTCATCCTTTCTAACATACCATTTTGTTGTGTTTTTCTTGAAACCATATTCTCTCTATGAATCCCATGGGATGAACAATAATTATCAAACTCCTTGTTGTAGTATTCACCTTCATTTTCTGATATGATACACTTCAACGTATTTCCTATCTCATTCTCAACCAAAGCTTTCCATTTCTCAAAAGTATCAAAAACATCAAATTTATTTCATATGCAATAAACCCAAGTTTTTTTAGTTGCATCATCAATAAAAGTAACATAATAAGAAGAGCCACCAAGGAATGATACCTAAATCGGTCCCCATACATCTATATGCACAAGCTCTAACTTTTCATCCTTCTTTATCCTCCTAACTCTAATAAATATGACTCTCTTTTATTTTCCATACACACAGTGCTTAAAAAAATCCAAATCCACCTTCTTCAAATTTGGAAACAAATTCTTTGAGTGGAGAACTTGCATCCCCTTCTCACTCATGTGCCCAAGTCTATGGTGCCATAATTTTGTATCCATTTTTATAGAATCTAGAGAAATAAAAGAGTCAACTTCACCATTAGATAAATAAAATGTACCTACCTTCTCTCCTTTTTCTATTACTAGTGATCCTTTAGTGACCTTCCATGATTTTTTTATGAATTTAACTATGTAGCCCTCACTTCCTAGCTGCCTTATTGAAATTAGATTTCTTCTCAACTCAGGAACATGCCTCACCTCTTTCAGCAACCATTTGTTTTCATTTTATAATTTTATCTGTATCTAACCCTTTCCTATAGTTTTATAGGGTTCACCATCACCCAAATAAACTTACCCAAAATCATGTACCACAACAAGTAACACATTAATCATTAATATTATCTAAAGAAAGGATTAAAGAATCTTGTAACACATCACCTGCTACATTTATTTCCTAGTTTTTATCTTGTTGTCCATCTCCTTGTTTTCCTTTTTGAAACCAATGATCTGTCTTTAGGTGTCCTTTCTTAACACAAATCTAGCACACCAATGTTCCTTTAGATTTAGATCTACCCTTTTTTAGACTTCACATGATTCCCTAGGCCCTTCCCTCTATCCTTTTATCTTCCCATATGCTCTATAGTCAAAGCATTACCTAATGTCTCACTTGTGCTTTTCCATTGCATTTCCTCACTAAGGATAACACTAATAACATCATCAAACTTTAAAGTGTTTGAGCCTGAGACAGAATTGCTCACAGCCATGACCAAACATTCCATTTTTTTGGAAATGAGCACAGAATCAAAATATCCCTAACCTCATCATCAACATTTACTCCTACAAAACTTAACTAATTTATGATCATGGTAAACAATAGGCCCACCTTTTGACATTTCTAGATTAAATAAATGCTTCATAAGAAATACCTTGTTGGAGGTTGAGGGTTTTTCATACAATCTATCTAATATCTTTATCACATATGCTATTGTCTTTTCTTTTGAAATATTGAAGTCCACCAACACTACCGGACACAACCATATTATTCCTAGTGCCTTTCTATCAAGAACTCTCAGTCTTCATCCTTCATAGTCATCAGCTTCTTTGTTATTCCACCCAATGGTAGGAAAAGATCCTTTTGATATAAACAGTCCTCCATTTTCATCTTCCATAGCTGGTATTTTTGGTCATTAAACTTCTTGACTTTAAACTTACCTTCTTCCACCATTGCTCTCACTCAAACTAGGAAACCTCTTTTCCTCTGAGTTTATCTACCAAATAAACCTTTGTCTCTAATACTAGTTGTTAGGAATATAGAATGTAGAGAAATAATAATGAAATAAAGACAAAATTAAAATTTAGAAAATACAACAGAATAGAGACATAGATTTAATGTTGTTTACCCAATATGGGCTATGTCCACACAAAAACTACCAGTCCTTATTATTCAATCTAATAAATGAAGGGAAAAACTTGTAATACATCCACTAAAATATCCTCTTCACTCTCTCTCTTTTACCACCTAATTATAATGCCCTCATATCAAATGCAAGTTATAAATTAGGGAAAAAATACACTAACTTAATTTCTACCATTAGATCTAAAACCAAATAGTAAACGGTCTAGATTAACTATGAAATTACAATAATTTATAATATATTTTCACCATAGTAAGGGGGTGTTGCCCCCCCCCACACCCCCTATCAGGAACTAGGCATTAAGGCTCCACCATCTAAAAGTGCCGCTAAGAGTGGGGACTCATAGATGGAGGTAGGATATAGCCTGTCAATTGTAAAAGCATTTTAGATGCATGATATTCATGGGATCATTAAGCACTTTGCCATCTAATGTGGCTAGTTTATAAGATCCTGATCTAAACTTGGTAATGATGATATATGGCCCTAAGCAGTTAGCTTCAAATTTTCCCTTCTTATCCCTGTCAGTGTTAGTATTTTTTTAATTCTCTTTCAATACTAAGACACTAACCTTGAATTATTTGGATTGGATCTTTTTCTGATATTGGATTTTCAATATTTTTAGATAAGATTATAAGTGATCAAGGGCCTTCTATCATTTTTCATCAAGAAGTTCTAGTTATTATAGGCATTATTGTTTATAATTATGGTCAATGATGATCCTCTTTAATGAGATTCAAAGGGAAGGGATCTCTACTTCCACTAGCAAGATCACTTCTACCCCATATACCAAGGCATATGGTGTGGCTCTAGTAGGTGTGTAAACACTTGTGTGATAAGACCACAGAGTTGGATATAGTTGTAAGTGTCAGTTCCTACCTACTTGATTGATTGTCTTCATAAGTATTTTTATAAGGGTCTTATTTTGGCTTCATCTTGTCTTTTTCCCTAGGGGTAATAGGGAGAAGAGAAATGTTGCTTTATGCGATATTTTTGAAACAAAGCCTTAACTTCCTAATTTTTAAATGTTTTTCCATTATCTAAGATGATGTTGGTAGGTATGCCAAAGTGGAAAATGATTTAATTAAGGATGAATTTGGAAATTTGGAGGTTGGTAGTATAAGTAAAGAAAATTGCCTCTAACCATTTGGTGAAGTATTTTGTTGTTGTGATAATAAACTTGTAATCATATGATGATGTTAGATTAATCTCTCTAATCAAATCAAGGCCCCATATGGAAAATATCTAAGGAATCATGATTGGATATAATACTATGTAGATGCATGAATAATATTCCCATGTTTTTGACAAGCAATGCATTTTTTCATGTACTGAAAGGAGTGTTGTTCCATGGTTGGCCAATAATATCCATTCTAGAGGAGTTTCTTGGCCAGGACCATTCTACTAATGTGACACCACATATACCATCATGAACCTCCTTGATCACATGAGAGGCATATTTTGATGTCAAGCACCTCAACAGAGTCCTATCATATACTCTACAATAGAGCATGTTATCGATGATTATGTATCAGGAGGTGTGATAAATGAAGGATTTTCACTGGTGATGATTAAGGTTTGGCAGTAGGATGTTATCATGGAGGTACCTATATATGTCATAATACTAGGGAAGATTGAGATCATTAATTGCATAAATTTGGAAAGGAGACACAGATTGATGTGATAAGAGAATCAGATGTTCATTGAGAAAATTACCTTCTAAAAAATCTGAAGGGAGGTTAATAAGGGAGCCAATATTAGCCATTGAATCAACTACTTTGTTACTCCCTCATCATACTTGCTCAAAGGTGATAGTTTGAAAATTATACTTTAATTGATCAACCAATTATTTATATGGGATTAATTTATCATCCTTTATTTGGAACTCATCATTGACCTGCTTGATTATAATTTGTGAGTCACCAAATACTTGCAAATGCTAGATATTTAAATGAATTGCTAGATGAAGACTGGCTATCAAGGCCTCATATTTTGAAATGTTTTTAGTGCATGGTAAGGTGAGCCAAAAATATTTTGGGATGAAGTCACTTTTTTGGGTGATGAGGAGTATGCCTGCTCTTGATCCATGCATAGTGAATGATCCATCAAAATATAATTTCCAACTACTTGATTCTAAACTACTCATAATAAATTCATCTGGGAATTTTTTCACAAGGGACTCAATCACTTCAAGTGGTGCTTTAGCTAATTGATCCACTATGACTTATCCTTTATGGCCTTTTAATTGACATATTCAATATCAAATTTTCTTAATAGCATGATCCATTTGGACATTCTTCTAGTAAGAGCTGATCTAGATAGTAAATACTTAAGAGGATCAACCTTGATGATGAGTTAGACCTAATTATTGAGCATGTAGTATCAGATCTTTTGTGAGGCAAAAACCATAGATAAGCATGCCTTCTCAATTGGAGTGTAGTTCAGCTCATAAGATATTAGTGTGAGATTGAGATAATATGTTTCTTATTCCTTGCCCTGATCATTGTGTTGTGTCAAGAGAGCACCTATTACACATGGTGAGAAAGGGTCTTCCTGAGATAGGAGGTGAAAAGATAGGTGGGTTGGCCAAATATTATTTGAGATTATCAAAATATTGATGACACTCAAAGTTGTAATTAAATTTAGTCCCCTTATTTAAAATACCCATTTGTCTGCAAGCTAAAAATAAAGGATCAAATGGCTTGTAGTTTTCCTTGAAGACTTATGAGCTACTTTAGATTGTGAGGTGGAGGCTTTTCTATGATTTATTTTACTTTACCTATGTCTACTTCTATGCCTCTTCTAGAAATTATAAATCCTAATAATTTTCCTTAAGTAACTCCAAATACACACTTTTGGGGATTTAGCTTGACTTTGTATTCTCGTAATCATTCAAAATTTCTTCTTAAGACAATATGATGTTCTGATCTTAATCGATAATTCTCCAAGATGTCATCCACATAATATTTGACTATATTATGCATCATGTCATAGAGAATGACTGTCATGGCCTAGTGATAATTTGCACCAGCATTTTTAAGGTTGAAGGGCATGTATTGATAACAAAATGTTCCCCATGGAGTGATAAAAGTTCTTTTGTGTTGGTCCTCAAGTGAAATTTTAATTTGATTGTACCCTGAGAAACCATCCATGAGATATAGCATTTCATATCTAGTGGTTGAGTTCAAGATCATGTCAATGTTTGGAAGGGGGAAGTCATCCTTGGTATATGCCTTATTTGTGTCCTAAAAGTCTATGAAAATATAAATTCCACTTTGTGTCTTGGTTATAAGAATAATATTAGAGATCTAATCAAAATAATCAATTGGTCAGATGAAGCCAGCTTCCAAGAACTTTTGTAGCTCCTCCTTGACTAATAAGGCCACTTTGGGTGCATATTTCACAATTTTTATTTGATTAGTTTAGCATTAGGATGCACAACCAAGTGATGTACCACTATATAGGGGTTTAATATATGCATATCCACATAACTCCATACAAATATGTTTATAAATTCTTTAAGTAGCTCAATAATAACTTCCCATTCCTCATGTGTTAAAGATGCCCCTAGTTTGACAATCTTGGGATGTTGTTTTGTCCCAATATTTACCTTGACCACCTCCTCAATAAGAGAGGGGGATTGATCTTGTAAATAGGGAGGCAATGACATTTTAGAACATCTAAATCAAAACAATCTGGTAGATCTATATCAATATCAAAGTATTCTTTTAAGTCAAATGAGATATGTGGGAGCTCATTCAAATGTTTATGAGGCTCTTCCTTTTCAAATTGTTCTTCATCACTATGATCATAGGGTTCTTGTTGATCCCTAAAATATGTAGATTGGCTTAGATTTATGGAAATTCCTTTTTTTATCACTAGATGGCATAAAATCTCAAGATCCCATATATTCCAAGATTGCTTCATCATTTTGAAATATATCAAAAGAGGGCTCCTATTTTTTATCACAGTCAATGAGTGATGGTAAGTGGAGGGTGATGTTGATGGTGAAAATGATGGTATTAGGAAAGAGGTTGGTTTAAGTGAACTCTTCAAAATGACTAAAAATAGAACCTATCTTGACTTCATCATCAAAGAGAGACTACTCAAGGATTGGAAGAGTATCCACAACGATATTGTTTAGGTCATCATCAAATAGTTTATACCCTAGACTAAGATATTGTGGATATTCTTGAACCATGATGGGTTCAAGTCTTCCTTACTCTTATTTGCCTAGTCCTTTACCTTTATAATTCATATTTCCCATCATCTTCTTGATGTGTAGGTATGGAGATATAAGGGCCTCATTGTTTGGAGTAATCCATGTGTCATATAATTCTTCAATGCATTCATTAGATAATAACCCTTCACTTGAGAAGGCCATTGTTCCAAACTGATACTTGATTAGGTTGAGATTATGCATGAATTGGGACCCATAGCTATATGGGGAGAGTGGTAGATCATCTACACAAAATGTTTTATATATATTCATACTCTCTACAGCCTGTGGATGTGATTTTCAAGTGGGTAACCCTAGAAATAGATCTAATGTGGATACAAGCTAATCAGGGGATATATACTTGGTGGTTGTGTGGCTTATGATGGAATTATTTATGCCAAGATGATGATAGGATGATGTGTATTTATCCATTTAATAGTTTTGAAAGTCATCAATTACTCTAAAGATGGTGACCTTCATTCCAAAGTGAGGGAATTTAAGACATTGATGTAAAATAGATAGAACAGCTTGCATCTCATAGATTCATGGATGTCTGAGTAGCATGTTATAAGGAAAATATACATCCATAACATGAAGTAATGTTTGGTTTACTACATGCCCCATGATAATGGGAAGGTATATAGTTCCTATAGATGGCCTCTCATTATCATCATAGGCTTTAAGCATGATCAAGGTAAGCCCCAAATATGCTTTTGAGTACCCTAGTTTCTTTAAGAAGTTTAGATTGCATAAATTTAATGTCGATCCTCCATCTATGATAATTCAAGAGATGCAATGGTGGGATATAGAGACTTCAATGAACAATGGATAATTATGGTGAAAGTCAATTGGAAGCATGTCTTGGGCACCAAAAGTAATCTATTGTGAAGGGGATAAATGTCCCACTAATGCTTAGAATTGATTGGTATCCAAGTAACTAGAGACTTTAGGGTCATTTAGAACTTGATTAAGTATCTCCTATAAAGCAGAGGTTTTGAGAATCTCCATTAAGGAATTTGTATTGGTATTTTCTCAAAATGTTAAATGATATCATAAGCCTTATCAAAATAAATAGAAGCTTTCTAAGAAATATTCCCCTTTTGATTATCAGATGAAGTGGATGGATCCTTAGTTGGTGCCATAGGACCTATAATTTTATTACATCTAGTGGTGACTATGCAATCAGTAGTGGCCTGATTAATTTTTAAAATGGTAAAAAAAGGTGGAGTAGACTCTTGGGGGTTACAAATTTTACTAGTGTTGATATAGTGGTATGGCATGGCATGGTAGTCAGTGCGATTAGAGGAAGAATCTTGACCGTGGTCTCTTGGTGGTCTCTTATTTTTTTAATCATGCTTAGGTAATGGATCCTTTTAGATGTTGAGATTCCTATTTGCTGATTGATTTAGAGGATTGTCTCATTCAATTTAAATGTCACCCCATTCAATTAAATCTTGAATATAGTGTTTAAGTTGCATACATCTTTATGTATCATCTCTTTTGACCCTATGTTATTTATAAAATTCATCTTCATGATACCAATCTAGTTTTGGTTGTCGATCATCCACAAGTGTAATTTTAGGAAGGGTGATCATATTAGCAGTAATTAATTGATCAAGGACTTTCAATTGGTACTCCCAAGCTAGTGAGCAGTCTTTTGTTGGTTCAAAGCTTTGGCTTGATTCATGATAATTGAATAGAGGAGACATTTGATTATTCTATGGGGTTCTTATTTTGATCTATTTACACATTTTATTTAGAATTATTCATCATGTCTCCCACAACATTCTTATTTTTGTTTAAGACTTTTGGTTTCCCTAAAAAGGAGTTATCTTGGTTTTGGTTGTGCTCATTTTGAGAATATAACTTGATTATTCACTTTTTAATAAGGTCCTTTTTAATTTGCATCCTTTTCTCAATTATTTCATCAAAGGTCTTAGCACACTACATTTTTATCTGGTATTTGAGCCCAATGTTAAGATTATCCACAAATATTGTGGCCAACTCTTTCTCAAGTACTGTACATCTCAGGGGGCTTGTTAAACTTCTTCATCTTTGCAAGAAGTATGCCAAACTTTCCCTACTTTTCTTGGTGTTATAAAGGTCTATTATAGAGATGTGATGTTCAATATTAAATGAAAAGTGTCTAAAAACTTCTTTTGTTAATTCTCTGAAGCTAGATATAGACCCCTTGGGTAGGTGCATGAACTATTCTAAAGTAGGTCCAGTAAGACTTTTTAGTAAAAGTCTCAATAAATAGGCATCTTTGTATGCTAATTCATGGCAAGCCACATAGAATTCTTGCACATGGTCTCTAGGATCTCCTTTCCCTCAATATTTTTCAAACTTGGGTACTTCAAAATGCTGAAGGAAAGGTATTTTGAAAATACTCATGTCCACGGGTGAGGAGCAAAAATCTTCATATTTGTATTTGAGAGCTTTTGAGAATGGGTATATTTGATGTAGGTATCCTCCATCACTCTCCACTCTTATGTGAATGTAAGGTCCCCAAGAGGATTAGAGGTTTTATTTTGACTATTTTGGGGAATATTAGTGTTATGAGCATTGTGGGTATTATGAGTGTTATTGGTATTATTAGCATTATTGGTGTTTTTATTACTAGTAGTATTATTTTATTGAGGGGATGATGGGTATTGAATATGGATTAAAAGGTTGATTTTTTGTGTCAATTAGCCCAGGTGATCCTCTAAGATAGGTTGTCTTTGATTAGCCTCAATATGATTATTTTTGAGGGGTGGTGGGTGTTCTTCTTCTATAAATCTATGGTCCATACCTTCTTCAATTATTTGATTGGCATGTATACTTTAATGGGGTGTGTTGGGATGGGATGGAGGATAGACTATATGTTATATAAGTCTATGGTCAAAATTGGAAGGTAGGGTTCCCCCTATTTATTTGGCATAGGCTAAGACATGATCATGGTCTACATATAGATATCAATAAATTAGGTTCCTAACCTCATCTTTCTGGAAGGGATTAAACTATTTATCCTCTTCTCTAAGTTTATGCATATCACTATGGTTATCATCATGTTCCTGAGTTAGATCAACAACATTCCCCAATGGATCATTGTCTTATTTGGAGGCTTGTCCAATCTTAAGTTGGACATGGGTGTGAATAACCATTATGAAAGAGAGATGTGATGAAATTTGATATATGAAGTGGAAGTCTTTGAATACTACTTCTATCTAGAGATAAAATCCACTAGTGATCAAAAGAGAGTGATGTGATGATCTTTAGAAAATGATGGGGTGACTAATAGTTATTAAAAGACAAAGTCTCATAAGAGACCAGTCTATCAAGAATGATGGGATAAAATACCTTGGTTACTATCAAAGAGATAATTTGATGGGTGCTAGGTGAACAAGGCACCTGATAGAGATGAGTGATGAGTGCTAGATTAGAATCTTATAAAACTATGTATATTGATAATACATAGTCTAAAAGGTGTAGGAAGTGACAAATGATGATTAAAGAGGATGGGTGACCACTAAAACTTGATTTTAGGATGGAATAAAGTATTTAAGGGTGATGAGATGGATGGGGGGTAGAAGATATAAGATATAAGATGGAAATTTATAATATGGGTATTAGATTAATAGAATATATGGTAGGTATGAGATACTATGGTAGAAAATATAGGATTAGTCAAGAAGGATTATAGGAGTTGTCTAAAATATATAATGGGTCATAAATGGATGTTAGATACTAGATGGTATGTGGGATGAGGAGTAGCAAATATGGGATGGGTGATTAATGCAAGAGGGGTAAGTGATATAAGATGGATGGGATGTAAGATTAGTAGATTAGAGGGGGAAAGAGAGATTAAGATAGAGAGGATATGAGATGAATAGGGGATGAATGCTAGATATTAGATGATGTGTGAGATAAAAAGTGGTAATTATGGGATAAGTGATTAATACAAAATGGGTAGATGATATAGACTATGGAAAATGGAGATTAGGATATGGATAGGTGAGATGATGATATGAATATGAGGGTTATCCTAAAGGTATCTAAAGTGTCACACACAAAATGGGGTATGGCTGACTTAACTTACAAATAATATAGGTTTAACACAACACTGAAACAACACACACAATCATGAATACTATATTATTCAACTAATAAGGGTGTGTAACCTGATGCCCACACCATCAAATGGATTTACAAGTGAGGCTATAGGCTAGTGAACCATTACAATATAAATCAAACCCTGTCAACCTTGCTTACACACAATGGCTACTTAAGAGCTAATACTGACTCCTATAGTGATAAACCTATTATGATCGAAGGCTCCTAATCTAGGTATACATAAAAGGTTTATAAGTTCATCCCCTATATACATGAAGGTACAATTAGACCCATGTATATATAGGACGCTATCTAACCACCTTGTATCTTGGAGCTTAACTGACCCTCACTCCACAAAACCCTTTATGGGGAATTTTGCTTTGACATCAAATGATAACTCTCCTAATTTTTAGACTCTATAAAAACATAGCGTTTAGTTAGTACATGGTGATGAAATCTATGTCACCAACCCCTATTTGCTAAGCTCATATAGGGGGATGAATTCCACATCACATGTTATCCTAGACTTGAGGGGATAACAAATAGTAAAGTATAACATGATTAATTAATTGATTAATTACCTACATATGGGGGGCATAAGTATAAAATATTAAAAAACTATATACACACAAACTACACAAATAAGTATACATAAATGAAGCAAATTCACACAAGGATGCATATACAATAAAAACTAACATAATATACTATGGATACCCCTTATTTCAAGCACAAGTGTTAGAAGATAAAGTGGGGTGCCTTAGTCTTGAGGGGTCCTACACCAAAATGGATTAGTAGTTTATATTTTTCAAAATCACAAGTCCCTGTAAAACCACAAATACACATAGCTATATCATAACTAAAATGCACAAAATCTCTACTCTAAAAAAAATCATAGATTGCAAGTTGTGATTTTTTAGAGGTTAGTAAACCATGGTAGTTAACCTACAAAATCATGATAGTTAGAAAAAATCATGATTCTATAGAGCAGAACTAAAACTTACAAAAATTCATACCCTGCAGTTTTGTCAAAAATAGGAAAACTATAAAATTTGTTTAAGGCAGATAGATAATAATGAGATAAATTATTTTTCAAAGTATGATGTAGATAGACTAGTCAAAATTATAATAGGAATAAAAAAATTTACTTATAAATGTGTCCTTAGTTACTTATAGCAACAAAAAGATGTTTGTCAATAGATAGAAGGATAAAGTTATTATCTACATAGAAGGATAAAATCTATTAAATATAATGCTAGTTGAGTAGATTCCTAAATTACCTTATAACTACAAAATCATGAATATAATTGATAAAACTTCTATTTACAGGATAAAGGCATAAGTTTTAATCTTTTGGTTTTATAGTAAGGCTTAAAATAGGTTTATGATGGGGTCTTTGATGTATGCCTTGATCTTTTTCCCCTGTTAACCCTACACACAGAGAACAAACTGTTAGAACACCCCTACAAGTATACAGTTATGCCAAAATGACTAGATTCTAAAATGGTTATGATAAACAAAGGAGACAACCTTGGCCTAATATAGAACTCCTCATAACTAGGATAACAAGAACTAGCAATCCCTTCTGCCTACAAATTGGGAGCTAATAGTCACAGATTTTACTAATTTTATAGATAAGGACCAAACTACTACTATCGATGAAAAAATCATGGTTACTAGGATGAGGTCACTAATTTCAAAGTCGTGACTTTGTAAATGATAGCCAAATGGTCAAATTTTGATTTAAAATCCTTCTTCCTATAACCAAAGACCATAATACCCCTCCTAGACAACAAAAATAGAATAATAGGAGTTTACAAAAAGTTTTATTTCTAGATAGTAACCAGGAGTATTTGGAAAAATTGATTTATACAAAACCATAACTATACCTAACATAATCATGATTACCAGGATGAAGTCACAATTATCAAAGTCACAATATTGTTGATGTGGCCTAAGTAGTCAAAGTTATAGACTATCCCCCTTTTCCCTGCATAACATAAAATCAAGGCACCTCCAAGATACTAACAGGACATATGTTAACTTGTAGAGGGTTAACTTAAAACACAATATTGAAATATATCCCTAACTACTAGGTTTTGTAAAATTGCAATAGTAATTGACAAAATTGTGACTAGCAGGGCAAAATTACAATTTACAAAGTTATGGTTTTATCAAAAGTTAAAAACCTATAAAATACCCTAGATATTAGTGGTTAGTTGACAAAATCACAACTAGACATGAAAAAATGCAACTATAATACTGCTAATACCAGAGCAAAACCATAATTTCCCTATGTATGAAAAAAACTCAAAATCCGATCTTTAATTCACATCTAGTTTGCCCTATAATCATTCAAATCACTTCCAAAAAGCTTATAAGGATAGTTAAGGGATTAATCTCCCATCATGATTGCCAAATGTATGACTAAATTTTGTATTCAAATCCTATTACTAATGTTAGTAATAAAAACCCAAAATCCAAAAACACTAATAGGAGGGGATAAAAGATATAATCATAACGTTAGAATTAATCTTACCATCACTTTACCTCTTTATGGCTCCACTCCAAGATTGTAAAATGGATTGTTGATGCAAATTTTGAAGATTGTTGGATTGCTTACTTGATGTTGATAATGACTTCCAAATCGATGAGAGTGATTGATAATGGCTTTGGATGAGTGCAAGAAGGCTAATGTGGATGAAAGATAACAAGAAGGCAAGTGGATTTCAAGGCTTCAAGTTATTTTGAAGTAGGGAGATGGCTTGGTTATATAGGCATAAAGGGAGAGATCAATAGCTCAAATTCAAATTTGAGCCATTGAAATCAATGGCTAGGTATTTTCTATGGAATTTTTAATTCCATGGAGATCTCTAGAACTATATAATTCTAGAGAAAGAGGGCTAAAGTTGAGGAGATTTATAGAATCCTCCAATTCTAGAAATCTTCCATAGTGTTTAGGGGTTTATGAGAGGCTAGAATAGAGTGCTAGTCAGGTAGGTAGGTTATTTTTTATTTTTCAATTGGAAAGTTGGTTTAGAGAGTAGGTTAGTGGGTAATAGGTTCTATTATGGGTTTTAATTAAGGGATTAATTGGTTATGGGATGGGTTAAGGTTTATAGGATATATGAATGGGATGTGGGACAATAGGATATTTCTTAAATTAGCTAGGAAATATGGAAATTAAGCTAAATTAGTAGAAATCAATATAATTAGTGGGGTGAGCATATTTTAGTGTATACAAAAAAATCTCAAAAAAATTAGTTTTCTAGTGTTTATAAATTGTTTCCTTTGGTTTAAGTATGCTAACTTCATCACTAATCTTGCAGTTGTAAAAGGTTTTTTTCATTGTATAAGCATTGATGGCCTTCCTTATTTTACATTTTCTTCTTAATGAGTCTGAATAAGTTCTCATAGATAAAACATAAAAAATAGATAATTCTGAAGGGAAAGGTCTTTTATTGGTTGTACCCATTTTATTCTAGAAAATGTCATAACAAGAAAATAAACAAAACTAGATGGTGAAGTTAGGGAAGAAAGGATAATCACATACTTGATCTTATGAGTAATATGAAGGTATCTAATTCCTTACACTTTTGTATGTAGCACTCTTTCTCCATTTTTATATGTTACACCATTCCTCTCCTTCTCTCCAATTCAATTTATTTAAAAATCTTACAATCTTTTTTTCTTCCTTAATTTTCCCTTTTAAAAAGAATAGGTGTGGTTTTGTTTTAAAGAGTCTTTTTTTTATTTTTTGCTTTGCTTTATTTTATTTTTGGAATTCCTTATTTTTACTTTTACTAAATTAAGAACCTTCCTTTTCACTTTTTATTTTTATTTTCTTTTATTTTTATTTAATCAATATTATTAATTAAATTAACATGTCTAAAATGGTTTGATTATTAATTTTATAGACTAATAACCTGAATTTAGTCAATTTAAGCAAACCTCAAACATTCAAGGACATACACATGATATTATAACATCTACACATAAATACAGTCTAACATACACATAAATAATCACTTCAATGTAGATAACGTAAGGAAGATGCTAATGTTAACCATTTATATTATGTATATAATATGAATTACTTATGTGGTGTGTGCAGGGTACCGATTGATTTCTTTGTCATCCTCTAATATCTCAATCTATGTCATCCTCTATGATGATGCTCTCCCTCCATCCCACTCTGAAGGATGAGTTATCTTACATCCACCTCACAACAAAATAGTTTGTTAGAGCATAATAGTCTTGATATATATTCATTATAAAATAGAACTGAAATGACAAATCAACATGATCATAAAGTAAACATATACTTATAACTAACCCATAGTAGCATGATCATATAACCTAAGCAATATCCTACTATCCCATAATAGTATATATGTAAGCTTAGTTAAAAATAATCAAATCTAAATTTATCAACTATGGATATCCATAGATAATCTAGTAAGTTTATCTAGTGAGGAATCAGGATGTAATATCATTCCCACCTAAAACTAGTTATCATCTTTGAGATGCTTATTCATACATAAGTTCTAAATTAAAACATTATTTTAACAAAATAATTACATGGTATATAATATGAAATTAAGCAAATAAAAGGAAATTATCTATAGAACTTACTGTAATTTCTCCAAGTTGTACAATTCCCAAGGTATTGGTATCACAAGACCCTACTCTATGTCAACTCCCTATTATTGAAACATGGTTTGTGATAATTACTTACTTTGATTGAATCTTTCATGACCACCCTGAGGTCCAAAATCGTCAAGACAAGCCTATATACTATAGGACTAACCACTTATGTTACCTTGAAGGGTCCCACATATCATAGTGAAATTTTCACTAGCTTTCTAAAAGCACATGAGATCACCATAAAATCCCAAACAAATGACCATGGAGAGTTCTACAAAATCTTCCATCCCTTCTGAATATCTCTCTAACTTAGAGAGTGTTTTTCTCATTCCAGATAAAAGTGTTTTGGGATCCTAGCAAGAGTGATGTGCATAAGTTAATACTATCACTACCCCACATAGATTCTAATAAGTATAACATGTCAATACTGCCATTACTCTATGGAGTTCCTGATAAATATGATGATGAATAGGAACTATAAACACCACATTTCTAATGTATACAAAATTAAGGATTAAACATTTCCTTGTATACATGCATATGGCCATATGAATAAATTTGATAAGTCCATCTATTAAATCTTGAATTTGATAGGTCTATTTATCGAATTCCAAAATTAGTAACACTTGATTCAATGTGAGTCTAAGTAGGATACTATCCTACCGCTTAGAACTCACGTTCTTAATTCACCAATCATCCCTCAGGTCTTCATGACCTAACAATCTCCATAATGTGTATAAGGTTCAGTGAACCACAAATCCATAATAACAGATCATATAAAGCATTATTAAATGTTAAATAGTTATATATGTATCAGCATACATACAAGAGAGATCATGCAATCAATCCGTAATTGTGTTAAGTTACTACTAGCTAAACATACTAGTGTCATATTTCCCAACTTAACCTATAGCATTATGTTCATAGTTAATAGGAAATAATGTTAAAATTAGTATAATGCACAAATTCCAAGGATCATACCATCCCTAGAATCTTATAAAGGTAATAAGAGAGACCATGTCTATCAACTTGTTGGACAAGCACACAACAGATAAAAGTTTATCTCAACCCTTAGATTGATAAGATGTTCCACACATCCTATACCCTTCTCACTTCTAGTGAGAGGTACAATAATAACTCTTCAAAAAACATTATTTAATCAAAGGTGAACAATATTCATCTAATCATGGGTGTATAATATCATACTAATTATAATCGACTTATAATTCTTAGTATAAAATTAATATATAATTTAAGGTTTGCCACCTCACATGGTCTTAAAATCACAAGTTAAATAAAGTAGTGACTCTAAAGAGTCATAAGTAAAAAGTAGATAACTTTCATCTCAAAAACTCTTACATACCCTCTCAAGGTAAAAATAAAACACCGCAACTCAATGTTGATAACTTACTACCTACCTACTATATCTATAAGTATAGTTCCACAATCCATTTCCATAACTGGGAGAAATAAAATACTAACCACAAAGATGTATCAATCCATCCAAACTAACAACTTCTCTCTGAATAAGAAGTATAAAACATTCTCCCACAAACTTCAAGGAAATATGGTCAACAATAACATTTAAAAAACAAGTTCCTGATTAAGAGAACACTAAATCAACATCATGAAAATATGAAACCTCTCGATAGCTTATAATGATTTCAAAAGAGAAAGAGATAATAATAAATCACCTCTAATCTAATTAACAGATATGATACTTATTCTAACCAGAAAACTTAAAAGGGTGATAATTTAACAAACTCCTAACACAAATGAATTCTCAAATAAAACAACATTCTACTACAATAAAATTCCCACCACACTAGGTAGTACCAACTAAAAATGGTCTTAAAAGAGTTTCCATTTTTAGGATTAGTGAACATAAGACACAACAACTAAAACACATATATTTTAGTGATAATCAACCTATGCTTATAAAACATGTACAAAACACAAATGGTGAAGGTAACTTGATTACCAAGAAGGATGTAATCATAATTAAGGTGTTCAATCTAAGTGACCAAGTATGGTAGAAATATTTTGTGTATCCCTTATGAACTATGTTATATACTCATTGACCAAAACCTTGAATGCAACTATCATAATATATTCACTCGATAATCCATCCTCTAAAAAACTCGAAAGGGTACAAGTGCTCATAAGGGTACACACTCAATATTCCCCACACACATTCATGAATGTCTCAAACTTCTAAACCTGGTGTAATATGGTTCTACACAGAAGCACCACAAATCTAAAAATATAGTATAATATTTCATGTTACTAGGTTCACACTAGTGAAGAGGAAGACATGAAAATGATAATGGACTCATTAGGTCGTAGAGTTTGAGCCAGATCTCTGATACCACATATAACAACCCCATTAGGTTAGACATAGAAATACATGAATTTTTTTATTAAATGCATATATAAATATAGATTACACCATGAGAATCTATATAGATCATAATAAATACACAAGGTGTGATGATATAAAAAATCATAATACATCACACATCACCGATCTCTAATATCATGAGAGTACACGTCACAAGTGTGAATATAGAAAGTAATCACATTAACTCAACTATAACTAAAACAAGTCTACAACCACTACTATCAAAGTATAATAATAATTAATTAAAATTATTCATGGCAATAACCAATGACAAGTATAATATAGTATAATATACATATAGATACATGGCTCCCCTAAAGCATAGCTCCCAAAGTTAAGTATCTATGGTAATCTCAAGTGTTGCCTCGATAAGTAGTATTGTTGTGGCAAGGGAGAGCATCATCTAAGCACTTTTCCACACCAACCATGGATTAGCGATCCTCTATACTAATCTCATTAATAAATGTCTCTCCCTTCATGTATGAGTAGATAGTGATAATGTAAGGATCCAAAGAGACAAGCAAGTACCTGTGTGTTGTATGATTCTAAACTAAATATGTAGTGTATCATAGAAATCCATTATATTGCAAGATATCACACAAACATGTGAATCACACTCATAAATAGATAATATATCACTAAACATACTTTATCTCAATTTTTTATAAATGATAATGATCTATATCAATCAAATTCATACACACCACTTGATCGGACTATCTTCATCTGTCATTGTGATACTAGTAAGCCAGTTAAGTCCATCTCACTCCTTACTCTGTATTAGTAATGCAGATTAGTCAAATATGATTCAACTACAAGATTCATTTAATTTACATCCTAATAGAAAACACATCATATAACCTGATAAGCGTAAGAGTAACCAAAGCATACATTTATTCTATCAAACATATGAATGAATCTTTCATTAATTTCTATCCCATACTAAAAATAATGACTATAGTTTATACCACCCAAGAAAAATACACATTCACTATAGATTTCAACTACCACAATTTGTTTCCAAACATACTATATCTTATGATAACCCATATTACCATAGCCTAGTGTTCTGAGATATAACTACTAATCTTTCACAATCAATCATAATAAAGTAATCATATCTACACAGAAATACAAACTTATATCCAAGAAACTAGACATAACAAGCAAGTCACAGTTTCTCTGAAACACATAATATCCAATCTTAGCATTTCCTACACTTTCAAAGACTTTATGCACACATACACAAATTTTACCAACCGTTATATAACACGTTATTCACAGCAATAACTAGCATGCATAGTAAAATAGTCCAATGTAAATGTAAGTCTAGGCATAATAATCATAGTATGTACCATCTAGGTACAACATACATTTACACTTTAGTACTCTATGATATCCCATACTATCATAGTTCACAACTCCATAAATATATATAACCAAACTTACATTTTTAAGAAATCAAACGATCACATACAAAATAACAATCAAGTACGCAGTTATACCACCCAAGTATATCCCAAAAGATTAAAATGCATAGTAGCATCACAAAGTAACATAACTATAAGCATTCATCATGATGCACCATTATATGCTAGATATAACCAATCACTCTCATAAACATGTACTATACACAAGTACTCAATATATAACTAACAATCAATTAGTCATTTGTGAAGAAATGAAAAACTTATAAACCCATTATAATCTTCTAATTAAATTTCTCATCCCATTTTCTAGGAGTCTATTTTAATATGGTTATAATTTGTGGTCCCTTAGAACCGTATGACTTATTTTAACAATTCATTTAGTTACAAGTATATTTCTTATATATGATTACTTACACTTTGTAATATGTACTACACATAAGTTTTCATTATTGTATAGTAATAGTCAATCAAAACTTTAATCAATTACTTTGTACACAAATTCTCCAGTTTATTTAGTCTTTCATGCAAACACTCATCAAAATCCAAATTTCTCTTATATGTTGCTCAAGAGATATATCAAGTACCCAGACTTAAGAACCACCCCAAGCCATTTGACAAGAATCTAGGCCAACTCTATTTACCCCTCCTAAATCATTTATATATGCAAGTTATATAAATGAACACGCCCTTGTATGTTTAGTATATCTACCATATGTATCATACACTAGTTTATAAGGGATTTATATAGAAAACACCGACCCTTAGATTCAAATTTTGGTAATACAAACATATAAATGAAGAGTCTTGCATTCAATATATCAAGCTGAAAGGTCATAATCAATCTGATATTTAATAGGTTCCTTAGTTTAAATAATCTCATATATATATATATATATATATATATATATATATATATATATATATATATATATATATATATGGATCAATTTTAGCACATAAGACATTTTTACCAATAATAACCACAAATGATAACATGTATTATAACCAAAGATATTATAATTGATATATTTGAGCTTAACTCTATACCACATAATATAAATTCTAGAATGATACAACCAAGACATGATAATTGATTCATGCTACAAATACTATCCATATAGTAAAATGTTAATATACAAACAATGATTAATATATTACCACAACAACATAATAATCATTATCTTAAATAAAACATGCCATAATAATTTGGGTGTATTTATAGTTGGCAATTTATCTCATTTGGATATATCAAACTATAGTCTCTAAATAATAACAATAGTTATTATTTATCATTACACATGTTATGTAGATCCAAGTCAAATCTCTACATATAAATTTTACAATCATATAGGAATTGTTGTAACTATATATATCAATGTACAATGGTTTACAACACGTTACCAATATTATAAGCCATTGGTGTTATTATCAAATATTATTATCTTTTATTAATATTTTTGTGTTCACATAGGCAGCTAAGGTGGGGATTGAATTTTGTATATCATACTTGTATCTAGGAAGTAAAGAATCAATTTTAGTTTATTGCCCAAAAAAAGAAGAAGAAATATGACCAAGTTGAACTCAATTGTAGGTAATTATACAATAGAGGTAGCAGACTAGTGACCCCAATGATTCAAATATTATGCTCATGTGGAGGAATCACCCTAATCAAAAATAAATGTTAATTTGAATGTTGTGGTGCCCAAACTAGCGTTGTTAAACTTAATGTTTAATTGGTTCTCCTACGGCCTACTTTCTATTAATGGGTCTATTTTCTATTAAATCATTAAATTTCTGCTAGATATCATATGTAGTTTCTATATAACTAACATTTCTAATCCCATTTTTTGAATGGATTTACTACTATGGCTTGTTTTCTTTTCATAATTGTTGACCGAATTTGACTATCTAGTCAAATCAGGGCACCTATAGGCAAAAACTTGAATCTTTGAGTCTATAGGGGGTTTAAATAGATGTTATAAAGTGTTTCAAGGGTCAATTAATGTCATTTCATGTTATTATACCTTTGGTTATTAGTCCCCTAGGTCTATTTATCACGTTTGGGTCATTTAGAGGTCATTTTAAGTGTATTTAATGCTTTGTATAGGTTTAATGGGATTTATTCAAGTTAAAAAACATTATTTCATCCCCCATGTGCCATTAAAATTCTTATGAAGCTAACATAACTGAATAAATTATAGGTTATTTAGAAAAGGATAGTTTTCTTGACCAAAGAGAGAGAAAAAGACACTTATACAGCTCTTTGGGAAGTGTGCCACTTGGAAAACATGGAGGTGTGACTCTTCACCTCTACATAGGTCATATCCACTTTTTTTTTCATATATGTCATGAAAATTTTCATCTACAACTCATTTTCTTCTTTTTCTTCTTGGCAAGCAAAAAAGAAGCAACTTCAAGCATATGGTACAAATCATACAAGTGGAATGGGAGGGAGTGATTATCCAAGTGGATAGTAATATGAATCTTTTTCACATCCATAATAATACATTTATATTTTTTTCATCCTCCTTTATGAACCATTAGTTTGATTTTAGGCAGCTTTTTATGCATGTTCAACCATAAGGGGGTCACTGTTTGAGCTTGTCTCAAGATTTCTTGTTTTGGATGGATGGATTTGTGTGTTTCAAGTGTCTCCACATGATTTTAAAGATGTTTCCATGCCTCTTATTATTTTTTAGAATTAAATTGTTTGATAAAAGCTTGTTCATGCTTGCAAATGGCCTAGTTTGCATTGATAGTCAGCTCAGTTGCTTTGTGAGTGGTTTCTCCTTGTTGGGAAAGTTGTTTATTATTTTTTTAATGATTCTCCTAGTGTTTTTGGTGTTGAAATGGTTTATAATTGTTTATGGTGCTTTGAATACCTTGTTTTACATATTTTTACCCTCTTAAGGGGTTGTCTCAGTCCACACATCTAAGAGCTTCACCTACAGGAGCATGTTGATGTCATCATGACCAAAAAACAACCTACAAATGGTCTCAAACCTTTAAATATAATTGAAATGCATTTTGGAGAGGTTTAGGCTTGATAGAGAGTGATCACAAGGTTGTGAGAAGTCAAGAGAAAGTTATTGCAATTTTGGGCTCACAGTCCCTAAAAGTTACAAATAGAGGTTCTAAGGGTTCTTTGGGATAACATATGTCATGATCAAAGATGATTTCCATGACCTTTTTTATTGGGTCTTGTAGCCATATCCACAAAATGTAACCATGCCAATTTTCAAGTTCAAAGGAGGAGTGGAGATGAGAATTTGAGCAACCTCAAAATGGCTAAAAAATCATTGAATTCAATCAGTGGTGTCTATAGGGTATAGGTGGTAAATTGATTTTGCATTTCAATTAGAGGACCTAAACTATGCCATCTAGTTTGGAATAGTCCAAAATGGTATAAAGAGTAATCTTAGGCCAAAATGAGTGAAACAAGGTCAATTTCAGTATTTTAAACCCTAACATGCTTCCCCTAAACATACAAGCCTAGGAAAACCATGCTACATCAAGCTCTAGCAAATTGTGGTCTTACTTGGGAAAATAATGGTCTAGTTGAAGGGTTTATGGGTGAGGTGAATGATTAGAGGAAACTATACCTAAGGAGGAGTGGTTTATATCCCATTACATAATCTAATTGGACTCAACCAACCACTTACAGGCCTCAAACTCCATGGAAACTCAGTCTTAAGGGGCATATGGGCAGTGAGTTTGAAATTTGGAATATGACTTATTTGGAGTCCTTCAAGTTGATACAAGGTAGAATGACTGAAGGATAACCTTAAGGATATTGTTTTCAAACCTAAACAACATGTACATGGCCTATTTATTTATCAGGTACACCTATAGGCCCTTAAATCTCATAAAGTACAGTCAGCTAAGGCATCTTGGCAGTGATGAGAAGGTTGGAGTTTTGAGACCTTGTTTGGAATTATTGAAGAGGAGTAAGAATATATGAATGAATAATTACCCTAATAGGAATAAATATAAACCTAAATACAAATTAAACCAACCTTATCAAGGTCAAAAGTCACTAAAATAGGGGCAGGCCTGGTCTCAGTCCAATCAAGGCAAGGGTATGCCAAACGAAGGACCAAGACACGGTAATGCATGTTTTAAATGTTTTATATGTGAATATAAGCATGAGGATGTTTTATTACCAAGGAAATAATTAAATAAAGTCTTAAAAATCCCAAAACAATCTCATGATAACCTACAACAAGCACAAGGTAGTGATTTCCTTTTCTAGGCATTATAGGCCTATTCTAGGTTTCCATGGCATAAAATGTGTTTGAGGTTTAAATAGGATATATAATTATGGTAAAACATAATTCCAGGTATGTAGATTCCCTAATATATCACAAAAAAAATCAAATCATTCGTTTTCTCTCTAAGTGGATTATATACCCTGCCCACCTCAAACTATGTTTTTCCAAAAGTTTGCCTTGCAAACTTGGAGAGTTGGAGGACCAAATGGAGGAGTTAGGAGCTAAAACATGGTACAGAGTACCCTTAGGATCTATATAAAATTTTAAAATAATCATATTTTATTATATAATATGAAAAACACTCACTATTTTATCTTAGATTAGGGGATGTTTTAGTGTGCACAGAGGTGCCAATTTTGGGGGAAATGATGAAATGTTGAACCAAAAGGCTATAAAGGACAAATTTATGATTGTATAAGATGTATGGGACCTGATTAAACCTATAAAACTTTAATTTATGGTATATAAGCATAAATTTTGTTCTAACTAAGGAGGTTTGCAGTCAGGGGTGAAGGGAATCCTTAGGCCTAAAAGCTAAATTTGGGGTCATTCTCATTTTTGGTCATTTCCATCGCTTCCAATTGATTAGAACATGTTTTTAGGGGAAAATTATATGTTTTGGATCCATTATAGGTCAAATTAATCCATTAGAGTGTCAAGTTGGGTCTCAAATGGCAAGCAGGCCTATTGGCAAGGTCTAGGCCTAGTACCAAACAATGGTGAGTTTTCATTTTTGGATCTCAAAGAGCTAATATAAGGATGGTACCATGTTTTTGAAGTTCATATACAGGTTTTTGAGCCATTGTTTTGAAAATAAATGCATCATAAGGTCAATTCTTGGCTTAGAAGCTCCCAAACCCTCATGAAAGGCCTAAAATGGGCAACTTTAAACACTTGGAACTTCCATCATATCTTGCATGGGACCTAGAGTTATTCAAGGAAGTTGGAGAGGGTCCTCAAGAATCCAAAAATTTAATTTTAAATAAATTCCAAGGTGACATATTTATAAACAAACACTAAGAAGGCTTGTCACTCTAAAACCCTCGTTAAACCCTGTTTGAGACCTAGAGGTGAAAATGAGCCTAAACGTACCACCAAATGGAGGAATTTGAACCTAAGTGATGAAAATAAGTTGTTTACAACTACATGAGGATCACATCCATGTGATTTTTTTGTACCTAACTATATAGATAAGAGTAAAATAGGTCTTGTTTTGACCATTTTGAGTGGTGTGTAGGATACAAAAGGAGTTAAGAAATGAAACAAACTTTGGGAGGAAGATTTACTCTTGAGATAACTCAAAAAATTCACCTCATCTCATAAAGCAACTCTTAATTTCATTCAAGTCCTTACTTTTAGATAGTCAGAACTAGCCTAATGCACAAGCTAGAGAGAAAGGATAAAATCTTCAAGTGAAGTGATTTTATAGGCACCCCTGATGCTTCCAAGGCCATAGATGGTCTTTAAACTTGTCATTCACTCCCTCCCATGGATTTTCATGGACAAATAATGCCATTTTAGAAGCCAATTGTGTAAGGTGCATGGAATGGTAGTTTTCAAGATAGCAGATGATGATGGCTCTCTACTAGTTGTTTCCAAAAGACTAGGCATGCATCTAATGCATTGAGAGGCATGTCTAAGAGCTTCCCCTTACATCTCAATCATTGGACCTATCCTAGATTAGTTACAAGATGTTCAATCAGGCCTAATCATGAAGGCAATTATTTTGTCTAAAGAGAGGAGTTTTTTACCATTTTGCCTAACTTTGATGATTTGGATTGACACTTGGTGTTCCTAACATTGAATGGTTTGACCCATATCCTCTTCCTATGCATGGATAACTAAAATTCTCAGCTTGACACATGTCCAAGTGACCCTTGGACTTCTCTCTCTCTCTCTCTCTCTCTCTCTCTCTCTCTCTCTCTCTCTCTCTCTCTCTCTCTCTCTCTCTCTCTCTCTCTCTCTCTCTCTCCTCTCTCTCTCTCTCTCTCTCTCTCTCTCTCTCAACCTCTATAAAAGTTGGCCATTTTGGCATTGTATGGATGAATCCACTTGGGTATGGCAAAGCCCTACCAAAATTTCACCTTGAAATCAATGAAGACAAGTTACTTACCTCATTGAAAGAATTCACTAAGTGTAAATGATAGTGTTTATCCTTGTGCAAGTGTGATGTCTATTTACCTTCACATACTATTCCTATTATTACCTAGTGTGGTATGTTCTCTTTCTTGCAAGTCAACAAGAAGTGTCAAAAGAAGTTTCAGTTGTAGTGAATAACTCATTCAATAGAGTGTCCTAGTATGCCTATTGCCTAAGTTTTCCTCATCCTATGCTATCTTCTAGACCCCATGTTGAAGCATTGATGTGAGAGAGAGAGCTGATATTGAGTGAAGTGTTTATGTATGTTGTTCTTAGTTTCAAGTGTATTTTAAAGAGTGTGAGTTGATAAAATATTTAGTGTATCACCTTCATAGATTAGGATTACTTTTCATTTTATTCTTAACTCTTTTCAACCCCCAAAGTGTTATTAGTAGGAACATGTGCTTAAATTATACATCAAAGGGAGATAGCCCTTACCTAAAGGTTCATCTCACAAGTTTTCTCACCTACAGTATGTGAGATGTCTCAATTTTGCCACTTGGATTAAAGGCCTAGAAACCTCTTCTCATAGGGTGCATCTAAGTGACAACAATAATGTTTTGCTAATTAAAATATGTAAATAAAGGTGTGTGTGTGTGTGTGTGTGTGTGTGTGTGTTTGTGTTCCTAAATATTTGATGTGCCCTTATGTGTGACTATGTTCATGTTTATGTAATTATTTCACTGCCACTTGCCACCCCATTACTATGCATTTTTATCAAAAAATATATTTCATAGAGTTTTTCCAGCATAAATCATAAGAAACCAAGAATTTACAATGTAATACAAACCTCTTCAGATACTTAAGCACTCGTGGCATCAGAAAATGATATTATTGTTAGTAATTTGACCTATCAAGGCCAAATCACTACTATCATACAAAACTTTCTTAAAACCGGTCATAGCCTTTCAAAGTTGATCAAACCAAGGAATTATGGCCTAAAAATCACTAATTTTGATCAAAAATGGATTTTAAATGGGTCATTATCATTTTAAAAAAACATTGTCAAGTTCAAATATGCAAACAATCCATGCACAAGGATCAATTTTGAGATAAAATTGAACATTCTAGGAGCTACAGGTGGTTTTAAGACCTCAAGTTTTATAATCAAGGTCATTATGAGTTGTATAAAATTATAAAAAAAATTCATGGCTATTGGATAAGTGGATATACTCACTATTTTGTAACAATCCTTAGTATGTCTGTTGGAGATCACCATTGGAGTAAACATCATTCTAGAGTGCTATAGAGGTTTCTAAGTCTAGGTAAAAGTTTAAAAATAATGGGATGATATTTTTACATAATAATAAGACATTTAAAGAGTGTCAAAACTCTAAATTTTGAGAAAACCATGCTTATGCAAGCAAAGAGGCATATAGGCCAAAAAGGGTATTTTTAATTTTTCAAGCAAAATGTGATTTCAGAGAATTTTAATAACATGTTACAGACCCAATTATGATTTTTTAAAACATTGGAAATAATTTGAATATTTATTTTCATTTTGGTGAAATTTTCATTTTTTTTAGTTCTAGACACCCTTCTTAGCCTCCTGTTTAGATGCTCATATCTTTCACCACATGTGGAGTTTGGATGAAAATTATTATTATATTTTTATTAATATTATTTAGTTATAATTCATGAAAATTTGAGACCATTTTAGTGTTTTTTCTTTATGAACAATCATTAAGAGTGTAGGCAGCTTAGAATGCAGTCAAAACCCCACAGGCAGATTTCTCCACATGGTAAATTTTTATATATTTTGAATGGGAACCACATATTTTTAGGTATGTTGGAGGGATTAGTTTTCTACATATAAATGGAAAAATTTTGGGATTTGGAGGTCTGTACTTCATGAACCATCATTTTAAAAATTCAGCTGCAAAGCCCACCTAGAACCTTAAAAAAATAGTTTTGAAAAAAATTGATTTTATTGATATAAAATAATCTTTTAAAAACTTAAAACCTTTTAAAATTAATATTAAACTTAGATAAGATTCCATAAATGTCAATTTTATGGATGGATATGTACGGATGAGGGCATAAATCATGTTTTTTGTGGAAAAAACATGTAAAATGAAGTACAAGATAGTTCAATGAAATATAATCAATGGATATTGAATAATAATACTTTATATTCATTATAAAAAAAAATTATTTGGTCAAAAATTATCCCAAAAGTGTCCCAACCAGCTCAATCAAAATGGTCGGTCTACAAGAAAATGGAGCAAAATAGGCCTAGTCAACCCTGTTAACTGAATTCTCATCAAAGTCAAATATTTTTGTGATGAATAATTTTTTTTCAGATGAAATTTATTATTTTTTTAGGTTTCATGGCTTATTATTATAGGTTTAATGGATTTCAAATGCAACAAGATATGCTATTAGGCCTAATTGGCCTCATATGCTTAATTGGTCAATCAAGCAGGTAAAGAATGGCATTGAAAATCTATAAAATAAATTAATTTTGGAGTTAAAACATGGAATATATGTTTTTTAAGTGGATATATCATTCTCAAGTCAATCCACGAGTTTCAATTCATGCAAGTTGAGCTCAAGTTGAGTTAACTAGTCCTTAAGGGTCAAATCTCTTTGGTTGACTAGTTTGACTAGTTTCATACATCTCCCATAATTTCATGTAAGATAAAGACTTTCAATAACTTAAAATCAATTTCAAGATGGATTTATCTTCTAATTTATGGCATTATTTTCATGCAAGGAATGTTGACAAGTCAACATGGGCCCACCACTTCTCAATTCTATGTCAAAAATGAAGAACATGTAATTTTTGAAGAATTGGAAGATTTTAAAGCCTTTATTTAATTTTGTAAAAGGATTTTAGTATTATTTTAATTCAAATAAGACTAATTATTATATTTTCCATGTTAATTTGGCTTTAGTTAATTTTTTAGACTTATATATTGGCTTTTTGAAGCCATTTTTCAAAAATTTGTTGGAGAGAAGAAATTGTAATTGACACCATTTATCAAATAAAAAAGATTTTTTTTTATATGTTATTTTGAATCAGAATAGAGTGTGTTTTTTATTGTGTAAAATCATATAAGTGAGATATATATCCTATTTTTATAGGTCCTTTCCACACCTACTATGAAAATCTACCTTCTACAGGTCATTTGAAGAGATAGGAATATAATTTTACAATCCAAAATCATCTCAATCCTTCATCTTAAGTACTAATGTTTAGGAGAAATTTTAAGAATTCATATTGATTCATATGTTTGACTTAATTTCAATATCTTTTATAAAACACCAATCATTCATGTGCATCACCCCATTAGATAGGATTTCCCATTTTAGTTTTCTTCTCCCTTTTCATTTCAAAAAATCAAAATAGTTTAGTTTTTTGAGATAAATCTTAAGGGAACCAGCTCTCTCTGTAGGTTCTTCTCATCATAGATTCACCCACACTCTGATAAGTTCCCATTTTATCAACTAGATAGAAGGCATGCTTGAACATCTTAAAGCAGAGTGCACTCTAGAGTGATAACAATTTTTGGCATGCCTGATGGGACATCATTATACACACTAGCCTATGGAGGCATTCAAAAAATTAGTGCAACTTTTAGGGACTCAATGTTGGTTTTGAACATAATATCTTTTAAATATTGATTAATTTTAGTATTTATCTTACTAATGGTCTTCAATGGCTTATTTCAGTATGGATCCATATTATTCTCACTATGACCAACCAAACTATGATCCTCATCGGAGTTTGAGGATCTATATCAAGCATATATGCAAGAGTACTACCCTAATCCTCCTTATGAATAACCATTCCATCATAATATTTTCCCTTACCAGCCCTATCATGAGCCATCCTACCCATCTAGCCAACCTAATTATGGCCATTTTGCATCTACCCAATCCATATCAGCACTTAAGCAAACTTTAGTGAGCCTTAAAAAACATGCACTAGAGTTGTATTTACAAATCTATTATGGAAAAGATACCCATACTCACCAAATTCATCATCTGAGAGAGTTAGTTCATCAAATAAAAGAACAATGGGCACCTATTGAGAAAGAAAATTGGGGCAATCTCACTGGTGAGATGATGGATGTAGGTGGTTACATCCAAAGCATTGAGGATAAACTAAAAGGCCTCAAGGAACATCAAATTCAATCACAACTTTCTTATATGCCATCCATTCCTCCTTAGGAAACCATTCCAAGAGCCCCTTTGAGTTTGCCAAGTTCTTCATATATTTCTTAGACCTTCCCTTCTTGGAGATCAATCCAAGAGAATTGTCAATGAAAAGAAGACATTGTTATAGGACAACCTGCTATTGAAATAATTGACCACTTTAAAGACAAGATATTCTAAGAGAATATTGATAAGCAGATTAGAGAGTTAGAACTGAAGACAAGGAAAGAGGAGGAGAATCAGAATCAAAATATCAAAAAAGAGCCTTTATCTTTCCAATCTTGGAACCAAATCATGGAGTCAAGCAAAAAAGAGGAAAAATCAAGCATCATTCAGGATGTTGAATTCAAGCAAGAGATTATTCAGCCTTCATCCCTTCCTCCTCAGAAGCCTAAATCCTTTCCTTAATGGAAATCCATTTGAGAAAAAGTGTAGAAAGATGAGGTCAAGGTGATCCAAGAAGAGCAACTTCATGAGTAAAATCAAGTATCTATGGTTACTTTTGTAGATCTTTCTCATCTTATTAAACACTTTCAGGGATCACCATGCCACTTTTAGAGCAAGAACCTCTTCTTTATGAGGTAAATGAAGAAGATGCAGCCAAAGAGATAGAAAATAAAGGTGGCTTGAGTGATCAAAAAGAAGATGATCATTGGCAATAGTTATACCATGATTTCTTGAATGAAATTAAAGAGCTTAAGATAATAGATTTAGATGATGCATTTGAGGATTCCACCAATGTTTTGTAGCTTCAAGGAAGCATTGCTATTCTAGAGATCCCAAAACAAGATGAGTTGGAGCTTGAGTGGATAGATGAGATGTCATTCTCTACAGAAGATGAAGATGAAGCAAGTGTAGTAGATCAAGAACCTTCATATGACTCTATCCAAAAGGTAGAAATATGTGATCAACATGTTTCAAATGGTAAGATTACAAATTAATTTCATGTCATTTCAATTAATCATGATGAAGAGGAATTTTGGGATGATTTGGAGAGTTTTTGGGAAAATTTTGATAGTCCATCTCCAATTTATATGGAGATTCAAGAATGTTTTATAAAAAGTACTGTTGCAGTTATTCATTAAGAAGAAATTAATGAAATATTATATCCATATTTAAATCCATACTAAGAGGTTGAAGATCTCAGTGAGCCACTATCTCAAATGGATCATAATGAAGACATCGATCTAGGTATACTAGTTGAATTGCCAATACAATCATTGAATGAGAATGTGTCAAATCATGATCAGTCTATGAATGAGGTAGAGATAGCACTTTTGATGCAATAAAAGAGAATATGGAAGGAAGATGATTGGATCCTAGATCCATATCTTCAATCCATGTACCTAAGAATGTAATTTAGAGGCCTAGTTGCATCATCTATAACACATGAACATATAAGTGCTCCCATTTGCAGAAGACATTTATCAAAAGAAAGTAATCATGTTTCAAAGTTTCATGGTGCATCAAATAGCTTTTCATTTGATCTAGGAGGACCAGCAAGGTGGAGATTAGTTTGTACATAATAGACTACCTTATGTTTCATTTCTCTAAGTGCATATCTACACATGCTTTCAGTTGTTTTTTCCCTTTTCGATTTTTATTGTCCGTTCCTCTAAGTGCACACGTGTGTATGTTGTTGTTTGTGTCAGTTGTCTTGTTTGTGTCTTTGCCGACAAAAGATCTTCCAATTTTTAGTGTATATCCAAGTTTGTTAGTTTTAGGTAGATTTTTTGAATTCTTTGACCAGAAAACTGGTCAACCCCTGAAAGTCACCAAAATTGTTAGTAATTTGACCTACCAAGGCCAAATTACTACTCCTATCATACAAAACTTTCCTAAAATCAGTCATAGCCTTTTAAAGTTGGTAAAACCAAATAATTATGGCTTAAAAATAACTAATTTTGGTCAAAAATGTCAAAAATATATTGTAAATGGGTCATTATCATTTCAAAAGAGCATTGTCAAGTTTAAATATGCAGACAATCCATGCATAAGGATCACTTTTGAGAGAAAATTGAACATTTTGGGAGCTGCAAGTAGTTTCAAGACCTCAAATTTTATACAAAATTTAATTATGAGTTGGATAGTATTATGAAAAAATTTCATGGCCATTGGACTAGTGGAGATACTCATTATTTTGTAACAGTCCTCAGCATGTCTGTTGGAGATCACCATTGAAGTAAGCATCATTCTGGAGTGCTACAAAGGTTTCTAAGTCTAGATAAAAAATTTAAAATCATAATATGATGTTTTTACATAATAATCAGACCTTTAAAGAGTGTCAAAACTCTAAATTTTAAGCAAACCATGCTCATACAAGCTTATGCAAGCAAATAGGCATATAGGTCAAAAAGGGTTTTCTTGACTTTTTAAGAAAAATGTGAGTTAAGAGTGTTATTATAGTATGGTAAAGAACTCATGATTATGTTTTAAGATATTAGAAATAATTTTAAGAGTTATTTTCATTTTGGTGAAATTTTTATTTTTTTAGTTCTAGACACCCTTCCTAACCTCTTGTTCAGATGCTCATATCTTTCACCACATATAGAGTTGAATAAATGATATTAGTATGTTTATATTAATCCTATTTAATTAAAAATTTAGACCATTTTAGTCATTTTTATTTATGAACAATCATTAAGAGTGTATGTAGTTTAGAATGTAGTCAAAACCCCACAGGTAGATTTCTCCACGTGGTAAATTTTTATATATTTTAAATTCAAGGATGTTGGGAGGGTCAGTTTTATACATATAAATATAAAAAATTTGGGATTTAGATGTTTGTACTTCATGAACCATCATTTTGAAAATTTAGCTTCAAAGCCTGCCTAAAACCTTTAAAAACTAGTTTTGAAAAAAGTTGATTTTATTGATATAAAATCATCTTGAATAAACTTAAAAACTTTTAAAATGTCAATTAAACTTAGATATTATTCCATAAATTTCAAATTTATGCATGGATATGTACAGATGAGGGCATAGATCATATTTTTTATGTAAAATGAAGTAAAAGATAGTTCAATGAAATATAATCAATAGATATTGAATCCTAAGAATTTTTAGTCATTATAAAATTTTTATTTGGTCATAAATCATCTCATAAGTGTCCCAACCAACTCAATCAAAATGGCCAATCTACAAAAAAATAGAGCAAAATAGGCCTAGTCAACCTTGTTGACTGAATGGCAAGTGTTTTCTCATAAAAATAAAATATTTTGGTGATGAATAATTGTTTTTAAAGGAAAATTTATTCATTTTTTAGGTTTTATGTCTTATTACTATAAGTTTAATGGATTTCAAATGCAAGAAGATAGGTTATTAGGCTTAATTGTTAATCAAGTAGGTAAAGAATGGCATTGAAATTTTATAAAATAAATTAATTTTGGAGTTACCACTTAGAATATATGTTTTTTAAGTATAAATATCATTCTAAATTCAATACATAAGTTTCAATTCATGCAAGTTGAGCTCAAGTTGAGTTAACTAGTCCTTAAGGGTCAAATCTCTTTGATTGACTAGTTTGACTAGTTTCATGCATCTTCCATGCTTTTCATGCAAGATAAAGACTTTCAAAAACTTAAATCACTTTAAATATGGAATTATCTTCTAATTTATGGTATGATTTTCATGCAAATAAGTTTTATAAGTCAACATGGGCCCACCACTTCTCAATTCTATGCCAAAAATGAAGAACATGCAATTTTTGAAGAATTGGAAGATTTTAAAGCCTTTATTTAATTTTGTAAAAGGATTTTACTCTTATTTTAACTCAAAGAAGACTAATCCTTATCTTTTCCACATGAATTTTCCTTTATTTAAGGTTTTAGATTTATATATTGGCTTTTTGAAGCCAGTTTTCAAAAAATGTTGAAGGAGAGAAGAAATTGTAATTGACACCATTTATCAAATAAAGAAGGTTTTTTTTTTTTCATGTGTTGTTTTGCATTAGAATAGAGTATATTTTTTATTGTGTACCAGCATATAAGTGAGATATATATCCCCTTTTTTCAAGTCCTTTCCACACCTACTGTAAAAATCTCACCCTCTACAAGGCATTTGAAGAGATAGGAATAGAATTTTGCAATCCAAAATCATCTCAATCCTTCATCTGAAATACTAATGTTTAGGGGAAATTTGAAGAATTCATATTTATTTATATATGTGCCTTAATTTTCAATATCTTTTAAATAACACCAATCATTTAGGTGTATCACCCCATTAGATAGGATTTCTCATTTCAAGTTTGTTTTCTCTTTTCATCCCAAAAAATTAAAATAATTTAGTTTTTAGAGATAAATCTTAAGAGAACCAGCCCTCTCTAGAGGTTCTTCTCATCATAGATCCACCCACACTCTAATAATTTTCCCATTGTATCAACTGGAGAGAAGGTGTGCTTGCACATATTCAAGCAAGGTGCACTCCAAAGTGATAATAATTATAAGCACAAATTTTCTATGTACGTCAAGGGTATACACAGTCCTACTAGATTGAAACATGAAAAATATCTCAAAGAAATTAGTTTTCTAGTGTTTATAAATTGTTTCCTTTGGTTCAAGTATGGTAACTTCATCATTAATCTTCAAAGTTACAAAAAGGTTTTTTTCATTTTATAAGCATTGACGGCCTTCTTTATTTCACCTTTTTTTTCTTAATGAGTGTAAATAAGTTCTCATATCCAAAACATGTAAAAATGGATAGTTTTTAAGATAGAGGTATTTCATTGGTTTTACTCATTTCATTCTATAAAACATCATAACAAGAAAACAAACAAAACTAGATGGCAAAGTTAGGGAAGAAAGGCTAATCACATACTTGATCTTATGAGTAATATGAAGGTGTCCAATTCCTTACACTTCTGTATGTAGCGCTCTTTCTCCATTTATGTATTCTATTCCATTCCTCTCTTTCTCTCCAATTTAATTTCCTTAAAAATATTATGATCTTTTTTTCTTTCTTAATTTTTCCTTTTAAAAAGAATAGGCATGGTTTTGATTTAAAGAGTCTTTTTTGATTTTTTGTTTTACTTTATTTTTTTTTTGGAATTTCTTATTTTTGTTTTTATTAAATTAAGAACTTTCCTTTTCGCTTTTTGTTTTTATTATTATTTACTCAATACGTTTATTTATTTCCCTTTTTATGTTTTTATTTTTATCTGCTAAGGAGCATATTTGCTTATTAGTAATAATTAATATATATTACTAATTAAATTAACATGTCCAAAATGGCTTGATGATTAATTTTATTAAGTAATAACCTGAATTTAGTATATTTAAGCAAACCTCAAATATTCAAGGACACACATGAGATTATATCATCTATGTATAAATATAGACGAATATACACACATAAATAATCACTTTAACATAAATAACATAAGAAAGATTCTAACTCTAACCATTTAGATTATTATCTAACATGAATTACTTATGTGGTGTGTACAAGGTACCGATTCATTTCTCTATCATCCTTTGATATCTCAATTTACATCATCTTATTTGATGATGATCTCCTTCCATCACACTCTGAGGGATGAGTTCTCCTTTGTCCACCTCACAACAAAACAGGTAGTTAGACCATAACAATCATGATATATATTCATTATAAAATATAGCTAAAATGACAAATCAACATTATCATAAAGTAAACATATACTTACAGCTAATCCATAGCAGCATGATCATATAACCTAAAAAATATTCTACTACCCCATAATAGTATATATCAAAGCTTAGTTAAAAATAGCCAAATCTAAATTTGTCATCTATGGATATCCACGGATAATCCAATAAGTTTGTTTGGCAAGGACTCAAGATATAACATTATGAAATAACTAAGATTTAGATAGACCTGAATTATTATTATGAAATAGCTAAGATAATGAAATGGCAAATATTTGGATTATTTAGAGCTTATTCCTATTGATTATTATTTATTTCCTTTATGTGTGGAAAACCAATAGGAATAAAAATGGATAATGTGAGGGGTAAGCCAACATTTTTTATAATTATAAGCAAATAATCTTAGTAAACAAGTGTCATAATGCTAGAGGGTTTAAATGATTCCCCATTAACCATACCATACCATGTCATCCCACACAAGCAATCTATCTTTTATCAGATAGGACAACAAGTTATAATCAACCCACAAATCCATTTGATATAATAACAACAAGACCCTTCACTACTAGTTATAGAATGGCCATGGGCTAGGGGTTTTTTGTATGGTTTGTTCTATGGAAAGAGGTTGAAACGAGGTTATTTTACTAGTTTTGTGATGTAGGAGCATCACTATGAATATGTTAATTTAGTTGTGTTAAGAACTTAGAGTCTTAGGAGGTCATTTAAAATAATAAATGCCTTGTTTTAGGCCTTAGATATCAGTGTATAGGTTAGTTAGTGTAGAGTAAATATTAATGACTGTGTATGAACAATTTGTAGGTGTTAATAGAGAGGGTCAAAAATAAGAAAATTGACTATATTTCCTTGTTATTTTGGACCTTAAAACTTTTATAAATATTAAAACACCCTTTTCACCTTTGATTCATATTTTAGGATCAGTTAAAAGTCTTTTTAACAATTTTGATAAATAAGGTAGTCTAACAAGGTCTTCAGGGTTATCAAAGTCTTGGATCCTTGAAGCATATTTATTCACTAATCATTATTTAAGAATTGTACATTCCAAGAATATGTTCACCAGACCCCAATGATACCTTTACATCAATCCCCCACACTAACCAATTCTTGTGAGTGAAGTCTTACTTTTTTTAGATAATTATTGGGGTTTAATGGGTTCCCTACCTAGAGAATATATTTAGAAAGTATACAAAAAAATGATCAACTTAGAGATTTAAAAAATACTAATCAAAGATCTTGACCAAAACTAATCCAAATTCAACAAGATAGTGAGAAGCTTACTACAAAAAACTTATATACTAAAAGAGCCAACAAGGCCATGAGCTATACTACCAAAGAAAATAGATAAACCAAAAATGTAATCACTAGATATCAAAACCTAGAAACCCATAAGATTCAAATATTACATTCCTTATCATCCTTTATCATCATTGTAACAAGGGATCGACCAACCTTTGACGATTCCTTGCCACACAAACTCTTATACACCACCCATTAGAGCCTGAGTTTTATGCCACCAATAAAGACTTGGCTTGATTTTTATCTATCTTCCCATGCATTACCAAGTTCACCACTCATTGGGGAGCCCTAACCAACCAAAGATGTGTTATACCCTTGCCTTGAACCACCAGCTTAGTTAAGAACTTAACAACCTCCACCCACTCCCTACTGTGTCTGACACCCTTCCATAATTCCAGCTCATGAATTGGGCTCTTGATCAAAGCCATGGGAGGGAAAGACATAAAATTCCCTTCTAAAGACATAGAATCACAAACCTTGTTCTAAATTTCTTCCACAAACCTTGTGAGACCAACAAACCTTGATTCAAGATCTCTAAACATTGATAATAGCACCAACCCAAATTTGTCTAAACTAGAAAATGGCAAACTAGGAAAGGGACTAGAGTCTACTATGTCGATATCCTCCAACAAGCCCTAACAATGGTCTGGAGACATGAATAAATCAGCCATTTGAACTACCACTTCCTTACCATGTAAAAGAACAAGAGAATTATTATCAAACATTTCTACCACCACTAAATTTACCCTGCTAAAGGGGATCTTAAGTAGATAATCTTCCCCCAAAATAACCTGTAATATCTCCTTCATTGAGGCCCAAATTATATTATTTAACCTTACCCTATAAATACACCCTTTTAATGCCATCTCCCTAACCAAAACCACCTAAAACCACCAAGACACCTAGTACCAAAGTAATGTTTCAATCCATCTTGATTAATCACCAGTTAAGATAGGGAAAACACACATGTTAAACTAGCCAAGAATAGAATGCATGTTTGGAGCCATGTCGATCTAACACCAACAATTGCCTTATTAAATAAGGCCAGCCACCAACTCAATACATATGACCAAGGCCATGATTGTAAAACTCCCCTTTCCACAAGCCAAAGGGGTAGCTTTAAAACCAATTAATGTGGTAAGCAATAATCATATGGGTAATAATGATGAATATTAATGACCAAAGTTTATGGATGAGATCTCATCAAAATCTTTCCATGATGAATGTTGATTATCCATTTGAATTTCTTCTCTTTAATTTATACCACAATTTGTTAAGAAGTCTGTAATTGAATTATCTTCCTTAAAGTAATGTTTGTAATCCCAAAACAAAAGGCTATCTAGGCTTTCCTAGGATTTAACCAAAATGTTCTCTAATTTATAAAAGGTTATTGACTTATTTTTTAGAGCAAAAATCATGATTTTAGAATCTCCTTCAATCAAAACTTCTCAATTTTGCACTACATCACCAATTCAAGCCATGTTACAAGAACCTTTGATTCAGCTTCATTATTTGTTCCATTTGAGAGCTTCTTAGAGATAGCTCTGATGAGACAACCACTACAATCCATTATTATACAACCTACTCTAGAAACACTCAGATTACCTCTCAAAGATCCATCAAAATTTATTTTAAACCACCTTGGAGGATGGGGGAGCCAAGAAGCTTTATCATTTCTTGTAATTTTGTTTGAATTTACTATTGACCTATTAACAAGTGGTTGAACATTGAGCCTCCATTTGGCACACATTCTCATATCCCATGCCAAAATAAAAACATTTCTACATTTAATCTTAGAAGAAATGGCCTCTAAGATAGCAACTTTTAGCTCTTTCAAAATTGAAGTAAGAGATCTCTCCTTACCTTCAAAAATACATTGATTTCTCTCCTAGATTATCCACACCAAAATAGATCGACTGACTCTCCAAAGTCTACAAAATGAATTTTTACAATCCCCAATTGGCCAAGAAGAAAATGCATTAAATAATGAGAAGGGTCAATCCCAAGACCATTCAAGCTTACAACACAACCACACTCAGCACCAAGTAATAAAGGGGAAAGAATAAAGTAGGTGATTGGTATTTTATTCATCATATTTGTGAAGACTATAATGGAAAGGGCCCATAAAACCAATTTTAGCCAACAGATCCTGAGTGAGATATGATTTTGAATTGCCAATGAAGCAAAAAGCCCTATCTTTTTGAAGACTTATCTTATCCCAACACAAGAATATTACCCAGATCAACACATCATATGTTACCTCAACCATTTGATAACCAAGGCTTACTTTAATAATTATAATTTGGGAATTTATGTATCCATTTGATCTATGATTTCAATGAAATGATCTATTTCTAAACAAATATTGTAGGCTAGTAAAGTAGTATTTATTAAATTCAAGCAATAATGTTTTCAAATTTAAAGTTGTTAAGGTCAGAGTTTTCTAAAGTTATTTTATTTTTTGGAATGACCATAATCTAATTAAATAGCTGATTTTAAGGCATACTCACCATGTTTACCAAGTTGTAAAAATTGATCATCACATTATGTTAATTGAATCAACATTTCCTTGCAGATCTTAATGATGTCAAGCATACAAAGTCCCATGATTAGACCCATTAATTAAATTAATAATTGGATCAACTGATATGGTTCAACCAATCACATTCATCCATTTCAAATAGGAAATGCATTTTGATGCCAGACCTTACAGCTTATTGATAATGTTCCCACTTTTATCAAAGTCTAATATATGAATAGATTTAGCTTCTATAGTCATATAAAATGTAAAAATTGGTAACTTGAGTGTGGCTTATGACATCCAACCCATAGGTCCCTTTTGCTTGCTCTCATGACCCTTATAGGCATCTTTTCACTAATTTCTAGTCATATATAGCCTTCTAGACTTAATCTTAGCTCAACTAGACTACTCTTTCCAAGACAAATCAATCCCCCCAGGTCATATCTGCTCAAGACAATATTGTCACACTTGGACTATAGCATTGATGCCACTCATGTCTGCTTTCAGTGCTCTTGTCCAAGTGTAAGTTTGGCCCCAATGGTCAATTCCTTTTGATTCTCCATCCTTATCCTTATCAACTTAACGCAAGCTCATTCAACTCATGACCAATAGATCCCTATAAAATCCCACTCAAATATCATTTGGAAAGGGTTAGAAATTATCACTAAGAAAACAAGAATACAAATAAGACTACTCAAATAATCTTCCCTATTATTCTTATATATATCTAGATAATATACTTAAAAGTTTATTCAAATCCTTATACTAGTCCCTAGCCACCTCAAGAACACCCAATTTAGTATTTTTCATATTCATACACTTAATTTCACAAAGCACATCAAGTGGGAGAACTACCTATGGCTTGATCCCTCTTCTGAGTATTGGTATGTTGGTAGCATGGCCACACAAGTGGTGTATATACATGTTCAGTCAATCTTACACACACTAACCCCTTCCTCTTTCAAAAATTTGGTCAAATCATAATGAAACATAAGGTTTGAAGAGAAAATATGTTTTATAGGGAGCTTTATAGACTTCCAGATACTGAAACTTCATAGATAAGGTCACATAGACCTGGTGAATAAAACCGATAAAGCTTTGATCCTCAGGATAATAGCTATAGAGGTGGAATACAACACTAATTCCACTCCTATCCACTTTTTGTGCTCCTATCCAATCATAAAAATAAGGTCAAATCTTATTTTATGATAGTGTTCCAGTCTTACACAGTGAATATTAGACCTTGTCTTAGTCATATCAGTCAGTTTCTAGCTAAGTCTTCTTTTCCATATCTTATTACTATTTTTAGAAAGATCAAAATTATAATTTAATTTACACAAATTTTTAGATTAATTATTGTATATTTATTTACTAATTTTACTACTCAAACCCTTTAAATAAATTAAGAATAATACACCAATATTCTCAAAAAGGTTAAATCATTTGGTGAACCTAACTTTGTTTGCACATAAAAACCCTAGGGTAAATTTCCAATTGATTTTTAATATTTTTTTTAAATTTTTTACCTATATAATAAAATCAAAAATTAGCATTAAATTTTAAAATTTTCTAATAATTTTAAAATAATTTTATTTCAAACCCTAGTTGTCCATACTAGGTCCCAGTAATTTTCCAATAATTCTCTAATTTTTTACTAGCATATTAAAATTAGAGATACACTTCAAATTTCAAATTTCAATAGTAATTTTCAAAAATATTTATTTTTCAAAACCCTAGTTACATCTACTAGGTCTCTTTAAATCACAAATTTTCCAATAAAATTCTTGATTTTTTACTAGCTTATTTAAATCAAAAATTCACTTTAAATATCAAAATTTCATAGTAATTTTAAAAATAACCATATTTCAAACCCTAGTTGCATAAACTAGGTCCTATTGCTTTTGAGATATCACCTTACATTCAAAAATAGATCTCACTTATTTACAAATTTTTCTTACATTTCTTGCAAAAAATAAGGAGACCATCATTGGTCCTTTCATGTACATGAATGATGAAGTTTACTATATGCTAATACAAAGCTTCATTTTTTATTAGGTTGTGGAGCTAAAAGCTTCACTGATGCAAATAGGGAAGGAGGTTGCTGAGTGTCACAGTCACTGGCATCGGTCAGGCCAACCGACATCGGTCAAGGGTAGATAGGAAGGCAACCGACATCGATAGTATTCGGTCGACGTCGGTCATCTCCAGGTAGACAGGGACCGACGTCGGTCGCCTGTGCAATTTAAAACTATGAGTGTTACAGACGGTTCATTAATGAACCGGTTGTTTACATGTTGAAGGCTAATTTTAGCCTTGGAGCTATGGATCTAATTATTGTAATTGGATGTTTAATTATTGTTTACATGAGATCTATTTAAGAGACTCATGGGCTGTATTGTAATTTGTTCTAGTTTTAGAGTTGAGCTTGGTTAGCTCCTTCAGTGTGTGAAGAGAGTAAGGGTAGCTCCTCCTAGTTCCACAAGGGTGTCGAGTGTGTATGATCAGGTAGAGCTACAGGTTGTTGCAAGTTTTGGTAGAAGATCCACTGGGGTACTGGTTTGGAGAATCATAAGGACTTGGTGAGGCAAGGACAAGGGTTCTTCATGTGTGTGTGTGAGGTCAAAGGAGATCTACAGGGTAGCAAGATCAAAGGTGACAACAACACTTCAAAAAGCTATAGATAAAGGCAAGGTAGTTCCTTCCATAAGTAAGATCATTTGAGTTATAGGTAGTTGTGTGTGTGAGATCTAGGTTTGTAGGTGTTGCAAAACCAAGTTGATTTGCAGGTGGCAGCAAGATCAGGGAGATCAACAACACAACCGGTGTAGCAAGCTCATGGTAGATCTACTTGGAGTATGGTGTGTACTCGGTCGTGGAGTACGTATAGTACTTGTGGAGTACATGGAGTACTTGTGGACTGGTAGTAGTGATACTGACTAGTGGTACTGGCAGTAGTGATACTGACTGGTTGGAAGTGAACACCAACTCTATGTTTGAGTTGTGTGTTGGGACCGTAAGAGAGAGAGTGAGCTCTTGAAGAGATTTAATATTTATGCCCTAGAGGTGTGGGAGCCCTATAGGTGTGTAAGGAAGAAGGTGGCATCTTCTCTGTTGTATTTCCTTCTGGAAGAGTATTAATACAATTGGGTATTGTCTCTCATATTCTGTGTTATTTTTGAATTCTAGTTACTTGTGCATTCTGGTTAATTCTGGATATTAAGTTGCTTGGTAATCAATGGTGCTTCCTAGGTCCTAACAGTGGAGTCAGAGCATGTTTGTTGTTCTAGATTCCTGACAGTTGGTATCAGAGCTAAGGTTGCAGGGAGCAGGTTTGTTTTTGATTACAGGTCACTCTCAGGGGTTTTTGATTGAGTGGGAGTATAGCAATGGCAGAAGAAAGTACACTAAGAATGGAGGAATTGAAAAGCATGAATGATCAGTTACGGTGTTATGAAAAGAAAGAGTAGGTAAAGAAATATTTTTGGTTGGTAGAAGATTAGCATGAAGGAATTGAAGAAGCAGATGTTGCAGGTGTTGTTGCACAGGATGCTCTGGGATGTTCCTTGGATAAAGTAGAATCTTGGTTTATAGATTTTGTTGCCTCTTTCCATGCAGCCCCATATAGAGGGGTTGGTGAGCCTTGTCAAAGTATTGGCAAAGGGGAAGTGTTGCTAAAATTGTAGGCGGCTAACACATGGGTGTTGAAGAAGGTCATGCAGGTCCCAGTCTTGAAGATGCGGCTAATTTCTTCAGGGAAGTTGGGTGATGAGAAATGCATAGGAACTCTCACGACAGATGCACTTGAATTAGTGGGTGGTAAGAAATTAGGTATCCTTTATCTATCTACTTATATTACTGATTCTTCTTTTGTTTCGAAGACGTGGCTTTGTAGGCTTGGTCACATGAGCAAGAAGGAGATGCATGTTCTTAAAAGGAAGTCAGATGTGTTTGAAATACTTAAGAACTGGAAGGCCTTGGTGTTTATGGAGGAGATGATGGACAGAGATTAGTGGATGGGATTGAGTAACTCTGAGCAGGGCAGTTTGGATAGGGTTTTGATCCAAAGAGAGCTCACAGGTAAAAAGTCATCACTCACAGGTGAACATAGGTACCGACATCAGCCAAGTAAAATTGGCATCAAATAGATAGGCACCAATGTCGGTCATGTGCAGATAGGCAAAGTCGGTGGTGTCAGGCAGGTGGAGACCGACGTCAATAGGATAACTAGCATTGGTGACCTAGGCAGTCGCATAGAACTGACGTCGATCAGATGCAGACTGTGTGGTGACTGAGGTCGGTCACTAGAACGGATTTTGGGCAGATAGCAAGCTATCAAGGAGTCTCAAATGCCCATGTGGAGGATTGAAAGGGTAAGTAAGCCTCAAATTCGTTGTTCCTCTTCTTTATACTAGTTGCTCACTGTAGATCAGGAAGGATCCAGGAAACAATGGGAGCATGGCATGAACAGGATGCAGAATCAAATGGGAGATTTGGTAGGGTTGCCAGCTGAGATAAAAGCACTGAGAGATGAATGGATTCCTTGGATAAAGAATAGAGAGAATGGACATGTGAGATGGAAGGCCAGGTCATATGGTCTTGAGGAAACTGCAGGATAGTGGTACAGGTTTGACAGGTGGATGACAAAGCATGGCTTTAGTTAGTGTCATTGTAACCATTGTGTTTATCTTACCAGGTGTATGATGGTCACTACATTATCATGTTACTGTATGTGGAGAATGAGCTTGTTGCAGGTTCAGACATATAGGGTTTTGTTGAGCTAAAGGTAAGGTTAGTTCAGTGGTTTGCCATGAAGGATTTGGGAGCAGCAAAATTCTTTGGTATGAGAGACATGGAAGATCACAGGTTGATTTTGTCTCTAGTGGGAGCTGATGTGAATCAGGTGTTGGCAAGGTTTAATACGCAAGATGTAGAACTGAAGCACACCAAGGGCTAGATAGTTTAGTGTCCAAAATCACATGAGGTCTGGTATAGACCTGAGTTTTCCCCAGCAGTGGGAGCTATCAAAGAGTTAGGAGTTAATTCAGGGAAGTGGGTTCTCAGGTATTTGAGAGGGACCAGCAGCAGTTATACATGCTATGTAGGTTCAGGACTTCACTACATGGGTTTTTAGGTTCAGATGTGGTAGGTTACTTGGATGACAGGCGGTGCACCACAAGTTGTGTGGTGGTTGGTCTTCAAGATTG
Source organism: Torreya grandis (assembly GCA_037957365.1). NCBI lineage: Eukaryota > Viridiplantae > Streptophyta > Pinopsida > Cupressales > Taxaceae > Torreya > Torreya grandis. The sequence continues at coordinate 1,312,926 of JARHVA010003667.1, forward strand.
AGCTTGAAGAGGGATACAAGTCAGGAAATAGATTAGATAGGGTATAGGTACAGGTACAGTGCAGCTATTTATCTCTAAGTGGGATATTGTTAGGTTATGGAGCTAAAAGCTTCACTAATGAAAATAGGGAAGGAGGTTGCTGAGTGTCACAGTCATTGGCGTTGGTCAGGCCAATCGATGTCAGTCAGGGGTAGACAAGAAGGCAATCGACATCGGTAGTATTTGGCCAATGTTAGTCATCTCCAGGCAGATAGGGACTGACGTTGGTCACCTATGTGGTTTGGAACTATGAGTGTTACGAATAGTTTGTTAACAAACCGGTTGTTTGCATGTTGAAGGCTAATTTTAGCCTTGGAGCTGCGGATCTAATTATTGTAATTGGATGTCTAATTATTGTTTGCATGAGATCTATTTAAGAGACTCATGGGTTGTATTGTAATTTGTTCTAGTTTCAGATTTGAGCTTGGTTAGCTCCTTCAATGTGTGAAGAGAATAAGGGTAGCTCCTCCTAGTTCCATAGGGGTGCCGAGTGTGTATGATCAGGTAGAGCTGCAGGTTGTTGCAAGTTCTTGTAGAAGATCCATCGGGGTACTGGTTTCGAGAATCATAAGGACTTGGTGAGTCAAGGACAAGGTTTCTTCATGTGTGTGTGCGAGGTCAAAGGAGATCTGTGGGGTAGCAAGGTCAAAGGAGATCTGTGGGGTAGCAAGATCAAAGGTGACAGCAACACTTCAAAGAGCTATAGAGGAAGGCAAGTTAGTTCTTTCCATAAGTAAGATCATTTGAGTTGTAGGTATTTGTGTGTGTGAGATCTAGGTTTGTAGGTGTTGCAAAACCAAGTTGATTTGTAGGTGGTAGCAAGATCAGGGAGATCAGCAACACAACTGGTGTAGCAAGCTCATGGTAGATCTACTTGGAGTACGGTGTGTACTCGATCGTGGAGTACGTGGAGTACTTGTGGAGAACGTGGAGTACTTGTGGACTGCTAGTAGTGATACTAACTAGTGGTACTGGTAGTAGTGATACTGACTGGTTGGAGGTGAACACCAACTCTGTGTTTGAGTTGTGTGTTGGGACCGTAAGATAGAGAGTGAGCTCTTGAAGAGATTTATTGTTTATGCCCTAGAGGTGTGGGAACCCTAGAGGTGTGTAAGGAAGAAGGTGGCATCTTCTTTGTTGTATTTCCTTCTAGAAGAGTATTAATACAATTGGGTATTGTCTCTCATATTCTGTGTTATTTTTGAATTTTAGTTACTTGTGCATTCTGGTTAATTCTGCATATTAAGTTGCTTGGTAATCAATGGTGCTTCCTAAGTCCTAACAGTGGAGTCAGAGCATGTTTGTTGTTCTAAATTCCTGACATTTTTTGCATTTCATGCTTAATTTTTATAATAAGGTATGATACTAAAAAATTCATTTCTAAAAATGCACAAAATTTCAATATTCCTTTTACATACTCTCTCTCTCACTCAGATGGAAAAAATTTCAAGTTTATCATGCAAAAAATGTTATGATTCATGTCAAAATTTTCTATACATTCATGCACAATTTCATATTCTTTATCAATTGATTTATATCTCTCATATGGAAAAAATTTCAAGTTTATCATGCTAAACATGTTATAAATGTTATGATTCATGTCAAAATTTTCTATACATTCATGCACAATTTCATATTCTCTATCCCTTGCTTTATATCTCTCATATGGAAAAAATTTCAAGTTTATCATGGTAAATATATTAGAAATGTTATAATTCATGTCAAAAATTTCTATACATTCATGCACAATTTCATATTATTTATCCCTTGCTTTTTATATCTCACATGGAAAAATCTTCAAGTTTCTCATGCTAAACACATTACAAATGTCATATCACATGTCAAAACTTTTTATGCATTCTTGCACAAATTCATGCTCTCTATACCTTAGTTTTTATCTCTCGTGTGGAATGTTATTTATAAACATATGGTTATACAAATTATAACTCCAATTACATGCATTTAATCCCACACACATGATTTCTACCTAGATGCATATAACTCTTTTGTTATTTCTATGTTCAAATTACAACAATATAAATGAAATAGAATCAAATTTCCAATGCATAGTTCAAATAATCAATCTCATGTTTTTAACTCTACTTTGTCATCTCAAACAATGACAAAAGAATGTATAAATGATAACTCTCTTACTCTTACTTCTCATATTGAAAATGAAACTAATGCATGCACTCATTTCAAGGATAACATACATGCACATAGTATTCTAATTTCACATGATAATTTATTATATATTAGGAAAGAATTTCCTTCTCCTACTCTCCCCAAAGAGGGTGATTGCTAATTTACCTCTAACCAAGTCCATGTTATCACCCCTCCAAAAAGTGAGAAAACCTATACTATTTTTCCTAATGCATACATTCAACCTATAGCATCTTCAAATCCTCTTCAATATATGTGCTTACATGTTTAATCAGGAGTAACTAGGGTTTACACTTGTGAGACTCTAAGGGATCAAATCACTAGTATGAGCAAGTTAATTTCAGATTTACAAATGTATAATTAGTTATTACATGAAAAGATCATAACATTGGAAAATCATATTATAATACAAAAGCCTCAAGACACCATAGTGTCAATCATGTATATGCACCTTAACCTAGTCAATTGGTTGCAAGCAATGTTACATATCAAAACAAGAAATCATAACAAAGTAACCCTACAAGTAGTGATTCAAAAAACATTCAAAGATCAAATAAGAGTTCAAGTGAGGTACTAAGGGAAATGATTAAATCTAAGTTGATAAAACTACCTCCTTTATATCTAGTGAGAAGATCCATATATTATTGTGTGTATCATAGAATGTATGGGCATCACACAGATTCATGTTTGGCATTAAAAACACATATACAATAGATAATTGCTAATGAGGATCCTATACAAGGTAAATCAGTCAAGTAATCCATAGTGACATAGGAACACATTCACAAAGGGTCAAATTCAAAAATAGTACAAAAGTGGTTACCAAAGCATAACCCAGAACAACAAAAAGATTAAAAATCAAAATCAGAGAAATAAATAATACCACAAGCATTGGTAAAGCATGAAAAAGATGCAAATCTACCTCTTCAAGATGAGGTTCAACTTTCAAAGCAGTATGGGTTTGGTCAAAAATATCTATAGTAATTTGATTATCAAGGTCAAGGGTTAGGAAAGCATGCTCAAGGCATCACTACTCTTATTGTAGCAATTGGTAATGTTTGCCACCAAGGTTTGGGATTTATTGAACATCTTAGGGAAAATCATTCACAGACACAGTTCATCAAAGGAAAATATCTAGATACAACAAAAATCAACACTAACATTCCATTGGTTCAAAATCAAGATGATAATCATGAGTGGAATAATATAGGTTATCATGATTTCCAACATACCAACAATGAATCCAAATATTTTAGATTCATATTCATAGCCATTTCCTCATGCTTCACAATCATGCATGATTCCTTTATTTGATATAGGACACCATAATACAAAGTCTCCCATGAGAATCATCGGTTAGTATCATCTATTTTTAACCTTACTTGTACATAGTTTTTCATAATTACTTATATTTAGCTTCTTTTTAATTACTTGTACATAGTCTTCTCATGATTAATTGTACATTTCAAAATAAATAAAAAATCAAATATTCCAAAAATACCAAAAACAACACAAAATTTCAAAATCCAAAAACATTCAAATAATTCAAAAACATTTTGATTGTATACATTATCCATGCTTTACATTTCTACCATATGCTAGATTTACATTTGTTGTTTTATGTTATTGTTTGTCAATTTATCTACATTACCATAATTTACTTGATCTTCTTTGAGTGTGTGCAGTGATGTCTAATTCCTTGATTGCTTCACTCTACCCATTGAGAGGGCATCCTACTTCTACATTTGAGACATACATCGATATACATACCCACTAGGGGTATCTTCTACATGACTACATCATCCAGGTTATGTCATTCCTACACCACACACTCTAGTTATCATGTGATGTATATTATTTACTAGCTTACATAGATTACTCTATCAACACTCACAAGTATATAGCACTATGTATTTCTTAGCATATACCTATTATTGTACTAATATGTCTTACATACATTCACTTCTTGATTTTATTCGTTAGATGTGATGGTATTTCCAGTTATTACATGCTTTACTTGCTTGCTTAGTGTAGATATATTTTTTGCATTTTTCAATTCCTATTTGTCTCCTATATGTGCCTTAGGACATTTACCAATGTCCTTTACTTATATGTATTATGTGTTCCTTAGGAAATTTACCAAATTTCCTTTTCTTACACTCCTCTATGTGATTATGGCTTTCATGCCAACCTTGCTTGTTTCAATTATATGTGTATATGCCATTTGAACATGCCTTGTATGTTTGCCTTCTAGTTTGAGTGACATGTGTCCATGTCCCTTGTTTGCTTGGCCCCTTGGCCACCCTTGTATCCTTATTTATTTTTGCCTTGCGTGCTTGTTGATTTTTTTCTTGTCATTATTTTTCAATGTCATGATCCACATCATGCATTATCTTGCTTTCCTAGATGCCATGATGGACATCATGCTCCATCCCTCCATAATAACTAATAACTAACCAAACTTCTAGTTCTAGTTCAGTACATTGCACATGTTATTACATTTTTATATATATCTAGGCATGCCCCTATTGATCTAACAATCTCTCATTACAAACTATGTTATATTTTGAGATATCTTATTGATTATCATTAATATATCATATATCTTTATAGTATAACACACTTGTAGGGCTCTTTCTTCTAAGGGAAGTCATTATAGGGTCTTCATTCCTACCCTCAAAAGAGGCAGCAACAAATAAGGGTTTTGTCACAAAGATTAGAGTTCTTAATAGTCAAAAATCTAGCTTTCAGCACATCTAGAATAGCAACTAGACATCAAACTAGTCATAACAGACTAGGAAAATAGTGAATATGTCAAAATAGTTACTAGATTTGGCCCAGGACAATAGTGTCAAGATTGGACTACATCACTGGTGCCACTACTATCCATTTTCATTGCTCCTATATCAATAACAAAAAAATAGACTTTCTAGAAGTAGGTAGAAAAGTAGGTTTAGCTACAGTTTTGCACAGTTAAACCAGTTCAAAATTAGTAGTTTTTAATACACTTTTTCTTAGAGAATCTAGATATAGGGGGAATTATGCATGGCATGATGACTCTCACTTCTAGTTTTAGATACAATAGTTGGTATAACTTCCATATCATAATCCATCTTCCAAACACTAGTGATTGGGGGTAATGTGTGTGGCACATTAGTTTTCTTTTCTTTTTGAGTTCAACATTACCCAACCATTCTCAATAGTTGTGTGCCTTATTCAATATGTAAGTGGTTTGCATCATTTTGGAGTGCCTTTCATTCAAGCCTAACCTCCAAATTTTTGAGTGGCTTTCATATAAACCTAGTGCACTAGTTTTGGAGTGGCTTTCATACAAGCCTAATCTATATCTTTCAAAGTGGCCAAGAGTGGCCTAGTTTCTAGTATACATTTAGCTATCCACACTAACATTTTTAGATCATAGTACATTCATGGGCTTCAAAAGCCATCTCATATGACACACATTTCATATTAGTATCAGTTCATATCTTCACTTCATAAGGCAATAATGGAGCCAAAGGACTACCTAGCCTTTGTATTCTTGAGCCACCTATTCAGAGGGATTGGACACACATTCCAAACATTGATTAGCACATGCATGACCACCTATATTCACTTAGTTGGTAATAATGGAGCCAAAGGGCTAGCCTTTGCATTCTTAATCCACTTTTTTAGAATTAAGCACTCAACTCCATGTGTGATATTACTCTTAGTATAGCATTACTTAGCATCATCTAGAATTACTCAACATCATCCAATATCACTCAGCATCGTAACAGGTTTTATATTGGTTTGCATACCTAGTGAGGTGTATTCATTCCTTTCTCCTCCTCTCTCTCTTACCCAACTTTGTATATTCTTATTTTAGATATAGTGTATCTATTAAGAGCTAATTTACTCTTTGTTTTATCTTATAGATTCACACTTCATAGCATGCTCTCTATGCACACCCAGCATCACATAGCTTCATGAGCTTCATCTTTACAGGTAAGTTTAGGTACACTTTCTATTTTTATTTTATCTTAGTATTTTTCTTTGTTGCATCATTATAATAAATGGGGGGTAAATGTAGTCATATAAAATGCAAAAATTGGTAACTTAAGTGTGGCTTATGACATCCAACCCATAGGTCCCTCTTGCTTTTTCTCATGACCCTTATAGGCATCTTTTCATTGATTCTCAATCATCCATAGCCTTCCAAACTTAATCCTAGCTCAGCCAAACAACTCTTTTTAGGACAAATCAATCCCCCTAGGTCTTATCTACTCAGGATATTAGTGCAACACTTAGACTATAGTGTTGGTGCCAATCCTATCCACTTTCAATGCTCTTGTCTAAGTGCAATTTTGGCCCCAATAGTTAATTCCTTCTAGTTCCCCATTCTTATCCTTTTCATCTTAATGCTAACTCATTCAACCCATGACCAATAGATCCCTATAAAATACTATTCAAATATCATTTGGTAAGGGTTGGAAATTATAACTAAACAAGCAAGACTACTCAAGCAATATTCCCTATTATTTGTATACAGTCAACCAATAAACTTATAAGCTTATTCAAATCCTTACACTAGTCCCTAGCCACCTCAAGCACACCTAGTTTAGCATTTTTCATATTCATACACTCAATTTCATAAATCACATCAAGTGGGAGAACTACATATAGTTTGATCCCTCTTTGGAGTATTGGTATGTAGGTAGTGTGCCCACACAAGGGGTGTGCATACATGTTTAGTGAATCTTACACACACTAACCCCCCCTCTTTCTCAAAAATGGTCAAATCACAATGGAACATAGGGTTTGAAGAGAAAATCTACTCTACAAGGAGCTCTACAAACTTCCAATTTCTAAAACTTCATAGATAGGGTCACATAGAGCTGGTGAACAAAACCTAAAAATCTCATATCCATAGGACAATAGTGGTAGAGGTGGACTATAAAACTAGTGCCAATCCTATCCACTTTCATTGCTCCTATCCAATCATAAAATGAAGGTTATATCTTAGTTTGTAATAGTGTCCTAGTCCTTCATAGTGAATATCAAACCCTATCTCAGTCATATCAGTCAATTTCTAACTAAGTCTTCTTTTCCATCTCTTATTACTATTTTTATAAAGATCAAAATTAAAATTTAATTTACACAAATTAGTAGCTTAATTATTGTATATTTATTTACTTATTTTATTAATCATACCCTTTAACTAAATTAGGAATAATACACCAATATTCCCAAAAAAGTTAAATCAGCTTCTAAAAATACATATTTCTCCTTTCATTTCAGCACTATCTAATTACTATTTCTTGTCATTGATAACTTAGTTTCAACATTAAATAAAATTATATGGTATTATAGTTAAAGTCTTGTGTAATTTTTGAAGGATTTCAATAATTAATATGGTGATACTATAACAAAATAAAGTAATGGGGCGAGATTGTGTAGCATGTTTCTATAAAAATCATAATAGAAAGAGATACCACTCTAAATTATCACACAATATAATAATCTTGATGATAATTTTATTAAAATCTTAGGGTTGATCCTCAATTTATAAAAAAACATGAAATCCTATCCAATTTATATCAACATCATAATAAGGTGGTAATGAAAGGTTATAGATTCCTCATAACCATAATACCAAGGATTTTCCATAAGTTTGCTTCCTTTATCTAATTAATTTTTTTATTGAAACTCCATTATATCATTCACCTACATGCTCAAGTCACAAACATTCAAATTCATCATCGATATAGTTAGTCCAATCAATGAAACATAGAGTCCAAATGTATAAGGCCACTCAAGGTATCTCCTAGAAGATACCTTGAAGGTATTATAAGGTCTTTCAAGGTATCACTCCGTAGTGCCTTCAAGGTGAAGGAAAATTACACTTATGTGCATGTTGAAGGTATCTCTTAGGAGATACCTTAAATATCCACTTGAATGTATGACAACACCCTTTGAAGTATCTACTATAATATGCCTTCAAGGGTCTTGTAATCCTTCATAGGTAACTCGAAGGTATCTCCTAGGAGATACCTTAAATGATAAATCCACTCTGGTGCATGTATAAAACGTATCTTCTAGGAGATAAATTGAATTTATTACAAGGCCTTTCAAGTTATCACCCAAAAATGCTTTCAAGGTCAAGAAAAATTCCACTCATGTGCATGTTAAAGGTATCTCCTACAAGATACCTTCAATGTCCCCTTGAATGTACAACAACACCTTTTGAGGTATCTCCTGAGAAATTCCTTTAAAGGCCTTATAATACCTTCTTAGGTAACTTGATGGTATCTCCCAGGATATACCTTGAAGAAAAAATCCACTCTTGTGTATGTTTAAAAGGTATCTCCTAAGAGATGCCTTTAAGGTATTATAATTCCCTTCAAGTTATCACCCATTAGTGATTTCAAGGTGAAGTAAAATTCCACTTGTGCACATGTTGAAGGTATCTCTTAGGATATACCTTCAACATTCCCTTAAATGTATGACAACGCCCTTTGAGGTATCTACTATAATATTCCTTCAAGGGCCTTTTAATACATATTATCATAAAATTATGAATCCTAGGACACTCTATTCAAGATCCTACAATTTGTTGCAACATTAAATCATCTCTCAAGTTGTGGGAATTTGAAGGAGAGATGAATCTTTAGATTATAAGGGCTAGCTCCCTAGATTTTTATTTGAATGTCTATAACCTAGTCTAATACTTATTTATGAAAAGAGCTATACATTTGCATAAAATGTAAAATACACTAAATATGTGATCTACCAAGACATATCCCATAGACTACTAGAATTTTACTAAGCAACAATGTTTTCCAAGACTAATTATATGCATTGAAAGATCCTAACATAGTGTTTCAATGTGAAGGTAGCATACTTTGGATAATCAACAAGATAGATAATCCAAGGGTAGATTACACAATATAGAGATAATTTCATACTTTAAAAAGATCCTAGTACATTCAACACACTTCACATGACCTATTAAAATCAGAACTCTTGCTTAAACATGAAGAATAAAAGGAGTAAGGATTATAATATCACTTAGCTCCACTATACATCACTCACACACTTAGACAAACTATTCACAACTCATAATTAGACTTGTATTTAATGTTAAAAGACAAATTTTAATGTCATATTAGCAAGGCTTCACCATACCAACTGCGGTCTCACTACAATAGCCAAAGTATCTTACTTTTATAGAACTTGGAAGGAGAGAGCGAAGAGAGAAGTTGAAGAGGCACAAGGACAAGTGTCCAAAGGTGAAAATTAGTTACAATACATGTGGATGAAGTGGAAAATTAGTCATTAAATTTATGTACACATCATGTCATCCCCAATTAGCCTCTTCTCTAAGTGTGGCATAGCAAATCTTCTCAATCACTCTCTCTTGTGAAACTACCTTCATCATGGGATTTTATTGAGCATTCCAAAGCAATTTAATACAAGTGTCTCATATATGATGAGGAGAGGTATTTAAAAATAATCATTCACATGAATTGGGAGTTTTCTTGATCATGACATTCTCTTACACAAGCTCAATCATCACCTATCCTCAAGATCACTCTCCAATAGGCATTCCTTGACACTTGGCACTAGAATATTTGCATCCTTATTAATTAATACATAAAAATGGTCTTTTGAAACATGTTATGTCACCTCATATGCTTGGTTTCATTAGAAACATCTTAAATAGCCTCCCAACTTAATTTTCCACTATGTCATTTTAGATGCCACTTTAGATTGGCTAAAGTGAGAGGCTTATCAGGGACACTTGTGAGCATTAAAAGGATAATAAAATGGCATGGAGAGTTTATTCAAGTCCCAATATATCCTCTCAAGTGATTGGCATCCATTGATCATCTTCAAGACCTACAAAAAATAAGAAAATGTAAATAAAACCAATTTCTTACATCACCTGTATGGATTCCATACAATCTGATTCCATGGATTTTATCCTCATGGAGTTTAAAATAACTTAACTTTAGAAATAATGGTCAAATTCATCCATTTATATGCACTTTTGGCTTGATTTCCACCATCGGGTCCTAAAACAGGGTTGGAGAGGGTTTTGAAGTGACTAGCCCTCTTAGCCTTTGTTCATGAAGGCTACACGATATAATTATTTCCCAATGAAACTAGACTTGGATTAAAATCTTTTAAATCCTTTTATTCCCAACAAAATACATTATGAAACTCTTTACATAATTCAATAAAGGCTTGCCTTTCAGATAGAGAACATATCTTACCAATTTTTACAAGTTTGTCCTTAAAGATCATGACTCTTTCATAGTTTTCTTCCTTTGTGGACATTCTCACCCTTTCCTTCCTCTTTTGATCATAATCATTGAAAACACCCTCCAATTTAACTATTCCTCTATGTATCTTGTTTATCTTCAGCTAAATGACTTGCTCCTCATATTGATTTTGAAGTTTCTTTTGATTCTTTGAAGAGAATTCTACCTCATTTTGAAAGAAATGGGCAATGTGTTTATCATTTTCAAAAACTTTCCATGACACCTCATTATCTAGAATATAAGGTCTCATAATGACCTTGATATGAGATTTATCTTTCTCTTTAATTACATCATCAACTATATCAAAGTGTGCTCCTATGATAGACAACCTATTAGCATGCTTATTTTAATCTCTTGGTATACGTTGTATGTTGAAAGAATAAAAAATTTCAAGTAGATCCCATACCCTATTCTTGTAGGACTTCAAAAAATAAATCTTGGCTGAATCTTGGTTTGTCACTTGGTGTATGATCAACTCACTATCCCCATTAACCTTCAAATTCTTGATTCTCTTTTTCTTTGCCCATTGGAGGCCATGAACTAGGCCTTCATATTCTGCCACATTGCAAGGACAAATGAAATGGAATATATATGAAGAGTAGTATTAGTTATTTGATGGAGAGACTAACATGACACTAGAGCCTACACCCACTTTGCTTCTTAAGCCATCAAAATACATTACCCATATCCCTTACAGTTCATGATCTTCATTAGTGAGTGAGGGTATAAAAGTGTTTTCCTCATGCATATAATAGACTCCCAAGTCAATATCCTCTATGGATGTATAAGGATCATGCTCATATTTTTCAATTCCATACTCATCAAGTAAAATATTATAAATACCTTCAAGGGGAGAGGATGCTTCACCACCCATGACACCTTCTTCTTCTTCACTAATCACACAATTCTGATTTGAATTTGTATACACATATGGTTCAATATGAAGCCTCACCTAAGGCTATGTCCTTATGGTCACCTTGGCTCCATATCTTGTCCTAAAATCTAGAAAATACCAATCAATATAAATGTATCCTCTTATTTTATCTGTGAAGTCCCTTGACAAGCAAATAGCAAAGTGAGCTAGAAGGTCTATTACCACAATGTCTTGTATAATGGGAAATTTGGACAATCATGTAGAAAGACTTCAAATCCTATAACTAACCCCAATATATTGGTTGGAGTTCCATCAAGCTACAACACACCTTTTCTATGTGGTTCATATTTAAATCCCAACTTATCTACAACCACCTTAGGCATAATGGTGGTACTAGTCCACTATCCATAATGCAATTGTGAACCAATTTGTCTCCCACAATGAGGATGAGTTAGAAAGGTGGAGCCTTTTCAGATTTGGTGGAAGATTCTAGGACATAATTTAGTGTATTTGTAATGGCTACACTATTGTGTATTGGGGCTTAAGGGGTTACATTGATGTTCAAAATTTTCTCTTGTAGGAGTTCTTTTTGACCAGGCATATGCAAGAATTCCCAAAGAGATATGCTTGTTTTGGTATTCTTCAAAGAATCAAGAATGTTTAGAGGGGAATCATTCACCTTTTCTTGCATTATTGAAGGTAGTGAGGGATCTTAAACTTGATTCATTGTAGGCTTGACAACCTTTCTCACATTCTGACTTTGATGGGGAGTGTGACTAGTAGGAGGTGTTACATTAAGATTCACACCTTGTGGACTTGGAGAGGCATTACTTGTAGTCACATGTTCTTTTGAAACATCTCCCAAAGCTCTCTTTTTGGCTCTTATATTGGCTACAACTAAGGTACTTTGGTTCAACACATAGTTATCATTCTTTTGAAAGTTCATAAGAATGGTACCTTGGCTGCTACCCTCTCCATGAGTATACCTTTGCATGAGATGTGCTTCTTCTAATGTGAGGCAAGGACGAGATCATTCTTGTGCCACTAAGGCTTGACAACCTTCTCCACCATCATACCCAAAATAACCTTGAGATTTTCCCCAATGATCCAAATGTTCCTCTCCTTAGACCAGATTAGTATGGACTAGAACAATAGCCTTTGTGGATGGAGTGGAATTAGGATTATAGGAATTGGGCTACCTATTAAAACCTTGTTGACCTTGTCCTCTTCCTTAGTAATTATATTGGGGTGGAGGTCTATATGTTTGTGAAGGATAATATTGGGGATTAGGTGGAGAAATTGCATCTAATTAAGCTTTTTTGAGTTGAGCTTGTAATGACTAAATCATTTCATCTTTATCTATAGCATTATCCACCTTCTTGAGAGTGGTTTTAGACTTGATATTGGTATTGGTAACTTGTGTTATACTTGGAATTTTAACTTAATTATGAGACAACAAAGGCATGGAGACTCTTAGAGGTAATTTCCTCTTGTATAAAACTATTCTTAGCTTCAATGGCTATCTCATATGCCTTAAGTAAAGTAAATCCTCCTATTTATTGCAATATTACTACCACATCAGTGCTAATAGCCTTGAGATAGGTGGGGAATACAAATCTTGGAGGAGGCCTCATGATAGGTGTCAACCTATGCCATTTCCTTTGAAAACTTACATTGAAATCTCCCATAGACTCATTAGGACCTCTCTTTATCACATTCAGCTAGTGAATTAGTGAAGTATGGTCACTCTTATTCTCAAACCTATTCACCAACAACTCTCCAAAGTCACCCCAATTAGTAATACAACCACCTTCCAATGTCCTATACCAATCAAGTGCCTTACCCTTTAGAGACATGATAAGTAGTCTAATAGTTATGTTAGCTTAGGTGATATTGTGAAAGTTTCAAAAGTTTGAAATGTCCCTAATGTGCTCAGATGGGGTAATAGGACACTCTCCATTGAAGCTAGGGATACTTTTGGCAACATTGGGAAGAATAGGATCATATGCAGGAAGGTTAATTGGATTTTGGGTGTTAAAGGCTGGAAAAGGATGTTTCTTAGACATCTCTTCTTCCTCTTCTTGATCTCCTATCTCCTCAACTTATTTTCTTCTTTAAAACCTTCTTGTTTGAGATCTTTGAATGTTAAGAATGGTTTAGGATGTTGTTCTTCAAGAGGAAATGCAAATAGAGGGACTTGATTGAATTCTCTACTAGAAGATGATCTAGTGAAGACCATGAATTATAATGTGAATAACTTTATCTAAAACAAGATATTATAACATTTTGGAGTCACAAAATGTTGGATTAGAAACACTTATACAACCTTGGGCTTGTCAAGACCAGCATTCACCCTAACATGGAAATAATTAGGACCAACTTTCCCATGAGGCATGCCAAAATTGTTGTCATAAAATTATGTACCCTAGGACACTCTATTCAAGCTCCTATAATTTTATGCAACATTTAATCATCTCTCAAGTTGTGGGAACTTGAAGGAGAGATGAATATGTAGATTATAAGGGCTAGCTCCCTAGATTATTCTTTGAATGTATATCACCTAATCTAATGCTTGTTTATGAAACGAGTTAGAAGTTTGCATAAAATAGAAACTACACTAAAGAGGTGATCCACCAAGACATATCCCACAAACTATTAGACTTTTACTAAGCAATAATGCTTTTTAAGACCAATTATATGCATTTAAGGATCCTAACATAGTGTTTCAATGTGAAGGTAGCACACTTTGTATAATCAACAAGATAACTAATCTAGGGGTAGATTACACACCATAGAGATAATTGCATACTTGAAGAAGATCCTAGTACATTCAACACACTTCACATGACCTATTAAAATCAGAATTCTTGCTTAAACATGAAGGATAAAGGGAGTAAGGATGATACTATCACTTAGCTCCACTATACATCACTCACACACTTAGACAAACTATTCAAAACTTATAATTAGACTTATATTAAATGTTTAAAAGTGTAATGTCATATTAGTAGGGCTTCACCATAACAACTGTGGTCTCACTAAAATATCCAAAATAGCTTACATTTATAGAACTTGGAAGAAGAGAGAGAAGAGAGAAGTTGAAGAGGCACAAGGACAAGTGTCCAAAGGTGAAAATTAGTTATAATACATGTGGATGAAGTGTAAAATGAATCATTAAACTGATTTACAAATCATCTCATCCCAAATTAGCCTCTTATCCAAGTGTGGCATAGCAAATTTTCTCAATCATTCTCTCTTGTGAAATTACCTTCATCATGGGATTTTCTTGAGCATTCCAAATAAATTTAGGACAAGTGTCTCATGTGTGATGAGGAGAGGGAGTTATAAATAATCCTTCACCTAAATTAGGAGTTTTCTTATCATGATATTCTCTTACACAAGCTCAATCATCACCTATCATCAAGATCACTCTCCAATAGGCATTCCTTGACACTTGTCACTAGAATATTTACATATTTCCTAATTGATCTATACCAAGGGTCTTGTGACACATTTTAGGGCACCTCAAATTCTTGGCTTCATCAGAAACATCTTAAATAGCCTCCCAACTTAAGTTTCCACTATGTTTACTATGTCATGTTAGATGCTACTTTAGACTAGCTAAAGTGAGAGGATTTGTATGGAAAATTTTTATCATTCCAAAGATCTAAAAATGGCATGTATATTTTATTCAAGTCCTAAGCTATCCTCCCAAGTTATTGACATCCATTGATCATCTTCAGGCCCTGTAAAAATAAGAAAATGTCAAAAAAACCTATTTATTGAATCACCTATATAGATTACATACAATATTATTCCATTTTTTTTATCCTCATGTAGTTTTAAACAACTTCTCTTCAGAATTCATTGTCAAATTCATCCATTTAGATTCAATTTTGTCTTGATTTCCACCATCGAGTCCTAAAACAGGGTTGGAGAGGGTTTTAAATTGACTAGCACTCTTAGCCTTTTTTCATGAAGTCTACACATTATAATTATTTAAAAATTCCACTAATTTCTCCTAAATTACCTTCTCTATCTTCCCAAAATTCCTCAATATACCATGCATAAGTTCATTAAAGTTTTGAGCTTCTCAACTTGACCATCGAACCATTTTATGCATTATGTGAGGGTTTGGTAGCTTTTAAACCAATAATTGGATTATTAATGGATTTATTTGCCAAAAAATGGTTCAATAAAATATATGTATGTTCCAAAAACATGCCTCATTAATTTTAATAGCTTCTCAAGATCAAAAATTGAAACTTTGCCCTTATTTGGCATTAGGCCTAGACCTTGTCAATAGGTCTACCTACCATTTGAGACTTCACCTGACCCTCCTATAACTTCATTTTCCATTTTATTGATTAAAACCCTCTAATTTACCTCTTAAAACATTAATTATTCAAGTTTAAATAATTTATAAGGTCAAAAACATACATGACGCTCGTCTTGGCTTGTAGGCCTAAAAGTTTCCTTCATGCATGACTGTAACCCTTGTTGTGTAGGGTACCCTATTTGCTTCCAAAGATAATATCAAGTTTATTTAGGTATTTATATTTTTAATAAATATTATACAACCTTAATTTTGTTTTTTCTTGCCTTTTGGTTACTAATTTCATAATTTTTCTCAAAATTGTCATCTTCATGCATGGTAAAATTGCTCTTGTTCTGAGACAAAATAGAGAGGGTTTTCCCTAATAACCTTGTAAAATTAACAATTTTTGAGTTTTTTATGGGTCCAAATGATAATATATACCAATTTTTAGCTTCTAAATCCTCCATTAGACTACCAAATTCCTCAAATTGGCTAGGCAGATTTATGAAGAAGGTAAAATGTTAAGGTAGGTAGGGTATAGGTTGTATTAGGAGGTTTAATGGATTTACCTGAGATTTTTTAGGACATAAAAATATAATATATGCCTCACATTATTTATTAAAACAATTTCATATCTATTTCCCCCTCAAACACCTTCTTATGCCTTTGGAAACCTAGATTAGGTCTATGACTGCAAAGGAAGGGAAACCCTATTTTAGGCCTAGCTGTAAGTTATTTTGAGTTTTATTTGGATTTAGGAACACAATACATACCCTTTTTAATTTTAAAAATCTATTTTATTTTTCATCCACCATATTTATAATCTAATCTCCATCTTTTGCACCAATGTATCCCTTACTCCCAAGACTATGCCATTGCTTATTGAGGACTGAGATATCCTTAAGACTCGACATGTAGGTCATGATCTCAACTTTATTTTATGTATGTGGACCTTATTTCCATGTTCCCTATTTCATGTAACTCTCTTCATTTTTTGGTTTCAATCTATAACCTTCAAGCTCTATCAATTCATGCTTAAGTCCTTAACTAGTATACCCCTCTACCTTGACTATCACAGTCATGGTTCTACCCCTGTAGGGTACATATTTGGAACTATTTGGGCCTAGTAAATGATTTATATGGGTTAATCCTACTATCCTTTAGGTAATTTCTCATTTATTTCACTTTCATCCACTTTAATAACTCCAAACAAAGTCCAAATTTCCAACTTCTACCTCACTGCCAAGGTATCCCACATGACTATGTTTTATGGATTTAGGTGTTGTCTGTAGGTTAATTTAAGCTCTCTTAGGTTATATTATTGAAAAAAATCAAATTCACTTTAGGCCTAGTTCCCTAAAAATATCCAATTCACCCTATACCTCTAATTTGGCTACTATTAGCCTAATTGAGATCAAAATCTTGCTAAGGCCTACTATAAATGACCCTTCCCATGCATGTGTATGGATAGAGGAAGGTGTTTTGGAGGTCAAGACATCAAGTTATACCTTTTCCTCTTCATATTGATTCAATATTACTATTTAACCTTTTAAGATTATTTCCCTTTGATAGGATAGTTTAGAATTCTTGATGTGAAGTGCAAAGAAACTTTTTATTACCCTCCTGTAGGTGATCACTATTAAAATTTAGTATTTTCTTAGACAACTTCAAGTGTTTCAATGACCATCCTCCTCTTACCCTTTCATTATCAAAATTGGCATAGTTGTTTTAGGTAAATAGGGATATTATACCAAACAAATAGGATCATGGGAAAGTCCTTCAGTCATGGCATATGTTATTTCACAAAAGCTCAAGGATCTTTGTCTATAACTTTTAGGGACAAAGGGACCAACACAATCAACTCATCTTTTGAAGGAAAAATCCAAATTTCATAGCATATTAACTTTCATAACATGAACACCATGACTCTTGGTTATGATGTAACCTCAAACATGAATTTCACCATGTTTTTCACCCTTCACACCTCTATACAAACCTCCTAGAGCTCAAGTAAGATGATTGTGAACCGACTAGGCAGTGAATAAGGAAAATTGAGCAACTTAATTTAAAAGGGTGGTAACTTGATTGCTCATAAGATAATTCAATGGAGTAATTTTTAAAACATGAATCCAAGCATACTAACATCACCATGGAGCCCCTTCCACATTGAGCAAACTCAGATTACACACCTTTGGTTGCCAACTTGAGAAACAAGCAAACTTGGAAATCTCCTTCAAGAGCAATGAGAGAGGAAGTTTTGGATTATGAAAACACCATGGATAGGGACTTATTCCAACCTAGAAACACTTCATCAAGATCATACAGCTCCATAGATTCCTAAAAATAAAAAATAGATGCACAAGTATACCCCTCTTGAATGTAATTTCATAAAAAGTTGCCTAGAGTGTAATTGATTGTTCATGAAGGAAGAGCCACCAATATAAGAGTTCTTATTATGGATGTGAATTTCACTCAAATTATTATCCACCTATAGAATCATTCTTCTTGAATCCACTTGTACGGTCCATAACAAGTGTTTGAAACTGCTCCTCTTAACCTTTCCAAGTGAAAATGAAGGAAAATAAGTTATAAATGAACCTTTTGACATTATTTATTAAAAATAAATGTGTAAATTCCCTATGGGGAGGTTAAGAGTCATAGCACCATATTTTTAGCTTCAAGTGAACTTGAGAAGTCTGTACAAGTGTTAGAAATGGCCTATTTTTTAAGAAAAACTACCATTTGACTAAGGAAACTAACTTGTACTACCACCTAACTGAATCTAACGTGATTTTACCTTTTCCACGTTATCATCCACCTTGGTGACAAATATTTAAACTTCAAAGTCCTTAAAATTCATTTAATTGGGCTAAAAAGGTGGCCAAATGACCCTTTTTGCACATGAGACCTAGCAAGTGGCCAATTTATGACTTATAAACACATTAAAACCTTAAAATACCATGCTATTACATTTCCAAATTCAATTGAAATTTTTATTAAGTTTTACCATGGTTGACCAATGTTGACTTTGGTTGACTAGGTTAGTACAAGGGAGGTGAGCTTCAACAGGGACTAGGGGAAGGGTAAGTGGACATATAAGACAATAGGAGACCCCATAATATATATGAAACTTTCTTCAAAATTTCAAAATAGTAAGTTTTGACCTAAATTTGACTTGTGGTCAAATTTGGTCAATAATACCTTCATGGGTAAAGTAAAGATATCTCCTAGGAGATACCTTGATGGATAAATCCACTCTGGTGCATGTTTGAAAGGTATCTCATAGGGTATACCTTTAAATTATTCCAATTCCTTTCAATTTATCACCCAACCATGCTATCAAAGTGAAATAAAATTCCACTCATGTTCATGTTGAAGGTATCTCCTAGAAGATACCTTTAACGTCCCCTTGAATGCATGACAACACCCTTCAAGGTATCTCCTAGGAGATGCCTTCAAAGGCCTTGTAATACCTTCATGGGTAACTTGAAGGTATCTTATAAGAGATACCTTGAAGTATAAATCCACTCTTATGCATGTTTGAAATGTATCTTCTAATAGATACCTTGAAGGTATTATAATGCCCTTCAAGTTATCACCCAGTAGTGCCTACAAGGTGAAGGAAAACTCCACTCATGTGCATGTTGAAGGTATCTCTTAGGAGATACCTTAAACATCCCCTTGAATTTATGACAACATGCTTTGAGGTATCTCCTAGGAGATACTCTTGTCTCTCAAATCATGCACCCATAATAACTAATTTGATTTGTAGACACAATGTGATTAACTCCAAAGTATGGGACCTAAGGCTCTTTGAGATAAACATTTGGAAATGGGCCAAATTTCATTACAAACTGAGTGCATTAGGTTTAATAATTTCATGCAGACCTAAACTACATGTAATAAAACTACCTACAGCTAAACTATGCTCTTCATCTAGGAAAAGGGAGAGAAAATAAACTAAAAATAATGAACCAAAAGTTTATATATCTTCCCTACCTACTCTTAAATAACACACTAAAGGTTATAAAGATGGATTTTTTTATGTGTGTTTTATGCACACCCCCAGAGCCTTTTATGAGGTAGCCTCTAATGTTTTAGGATCACTAAATTAAATCACTCAAATGCATAAGTTGTAGGGTATTGGGTTTTATAACACCCTATTGGTGGAATATTGGTGAGTAATATAGATTGTTTACCATGAATAGACTGGTGATGAATAAACCTAGATCTAATTGGATTGGGTGGAAAGATGATGATTCTAACTAAGGTGGGTAAGATCTCAAAACAAAACTCAAAAAAAGAGGGAAGAGTAGGGCATAAAAGAGGGCTTATGGATATCTTGGGATAAAACCCTTCAAAACCAGCACTTGAACTTAGGTAGGACAAGGAATTTAAACCAATATTTAGTGAAAGATGCTATAGCACACCAATAATCAAATATAGTTAAGATTCAAAGGATAAATAATACAATCTAATTTTTTAAAACTTAAATGAAGTATAATTTGAAAATTCAAAAATCCAAAGACTATTTTTTGATACATCAATGTCGAAGAACAAAATTTATTGATGCGTAAGTGGAAAATTCCCAATTTTGATTACAAAGCACAGAATGCAAATGCATAAAAATTGAAGACCTTTTCACAAAATTTTAACTAAAAATTAAAAAAACTAGGACATAAATACCAAAGTGGGGCATTACAAAGTATAAACTCTGAAGATCATTTTGCAAACATAGGAATTCCAAATTGTATTTTTTAATGCACAAAAGTCAATGAGTAAATCCTAATGTGCAAATTATGAAGACCATTTGTTGAAGACCCTTTTGCAGTTTGTAAAATTTAAACTTACTATTTTGAATACACAAAATTTGAACACTATTTTTAAATACTCAAAATGCAAAGTGCATGTTCTAATTCATAAATACCGAATACCTTTTGTTGATGCATAATTATTGAAGACTAAATTGCCAAATTAGAAAATATAAAACGCAAATGCTGTAGTATTTATTTTAAGACCCAAAATGCAAAAACCTAATTTGGAATACACAAAATGCAAAGTTCCACTCAAAAAACTCTCTAAAAATAAATAAAATAATAAGTCATCTCCTAAGTGAATTCAATAAAACATTTTACCTGCCAAAAATATGCACTAAATTTTGAAAAAATAATTCATACTTCTCATTCCAAAGTCAAGGAAACACCATTTTAAATTACCAATGTCACAAAATAAATCAATAACTCACAATCCTTTATCACTCTTTTTGAAGTTCCTAATGTGGCAATCTTTTTTGAGTATCAATTTTTTGAAGATAATTTTGTGAGACTTGAATGAAGTGTACTTTTAAAAACCAAAAAGTCGAAGACCATTTTTTAATATGCAAATGCCAAAGAGAAAAAAAAATTGATGCATAAATGACAAATGCCCATTTCTAATTACCAAAGTGTAAAATATGAATGTGGAAAAATTGAAGTGTCAAAGCTTCTATAGCACACCAAAAATCAGATATAGTTAATATTCAAAGGACAAATAATACAGTACACTCAAACATGCAAATTCAATGGTTTCCCAATTTTTAGACTAGTATTGTACATATTGAAGAAGGATTATGATTAGCATGCAAAAGATATTAAAATTAACTATAACTTAAAATGAATAATTTTATTTAAAATAAATAACTCATACATAAATTTAAGCATTAAATTACCATAAGAATGGAATATCTCAAGTAATCCACAAAATTAGATAGGAATCAATATTTGTGCATAAGATAAAGTCAAGCAAAACTCTTTCAAATTTATTATTAATCTAAACAACCAAAATTGTTCTCTCTTTTGGACTAGGGGGTTACATTTATTTATAATCTTGGGATGGTAAGGCCTCATCTCTTCAAGATTCTCCTAAAATTACAATTTCAAAAATGGAGCCACAAGCTCAAGATCATGCAAAAGATGCATGCACAATGGGAAGTGTATAAACTTAGACTCTCTAGCTAAAATACAATATGTATATATAATAAATAGATTAGAAACTAAAGTTACACATTAAATATATATGAACATATATAATCATTTCAAATCATGGTGTTGATGTGGCATCGCTAGCTGGAGGAGTTGAAGAAGAAACTAATGTTTTCATAAGAGTAACTATGATTGAAATGAACATTAAACCTATGGGAGCTTGCATTATTATAAACCTAGAAGACTAAGAATCCTGAGCTATTATAGCAACACTTCCAACTGGTTGATTAATTGAAACTGAAGATGAAGGTCTCTTTTTCTTTAAGTTACTCCAATAATGTGCCCCCTACCTCAAATTATTTGTTTACAATATTCATATTAAATAAGGAAGGCTTAAGAATTATACATACTTCATCCATTAACCTAACTTTATCTTCCTCTAGGTTCTTAAATCCATCTAATGAGGCTTCAACCTTAGTTACTTTAATCTTAGCAAGACTAACTAGCTATAAAACCTCTTCATTGGTCCTGTAGATTATTTCCCCCACCTCCTTAAAACTTTATGTTGATGCATGAAGGAGGTTCCCAATATTGAGCCTATTCACCAACTTTCTAGTATGATTAATCATTTGAGTGACCATCAAATCTGATAAAAATTTTAAGACTTCATTCTCATATCTAGTAAAGAGTCCCAAAAATGCCTTCATCTAATTATGCCAACTGATAAAGGCATCTCTTTTAGCAATGACATAATTCAAGCACCATGATGCATTCATACTAGACATTAAATTCAAATGGTTGAAATAACTATTCCTTCAACACAAAAATCAAGAAATTCAACTTTTTTTCCAATCCTTTCATCTGCTACCATAGTTTGGTGATGTTTAACTGATTAGGTAGGCCAGTTATTCTAGAGTCCCACATACTATACAAAATATTGTATAGTTTATTTGCTGCATTATACACATCAAACATAATTTCCTAAGAGGCCTAGGTGATTTTCATTTGTTTTCACCTTTTTAATGCATCCTTATTACTCTATTGTATTTCCTTCAAGGCTACCCCTATGAAATCAATTAAATTATTTAAGTTCTCAATATATTCTTTAAGGTCCTTGAGGTTTTTCTTTGATTTATTTGCAAGAGGAAAAATATTCTCTCTCTACTCAAACTCCATCTCCTCACCTATACCAAGGTGCACCACCTTCTTATTCTTTGCCCTCTGAATTATCTCACTCTTCTTATCAAACCTGGTGGAGACTATGGGTAATTCAATTACAACTAGATTTTATCTTTCATCCCTAGCTTCTTGAATCTCTTTTACCCATTGAGGAACTATGAGAACCCTTATTTCTTCAGTTGGAGTTGGGCCTTGAGATGAATAAGGTGGAGGAGTCATAGAGGAGGTGTAATTAATGGAGGTAATACTAAAGTATTAATCTGAGTGGGAAATAGGAGAGCCTATGGACAATTCTCTCCCTTAGAGATGGCTCTC
The DNA here is from genome assembly GCA_037957365.1 of Torreya grandis. NCBI lineage: Eukaryota > Viridiplantae > Streptophyta > Pinopsida > Cupressales > Taxaceae > Torreya > Torreya grandis. Next base: position 1,336,077 of record JARHVA010003667.1, read on the forward strand.
TTCTTGGTGTGACCTCAGCTATATACTTGACCAAACTAGGGGTTCTACTAGGGGTTCTCTCCAGTGTCATTATGACTGAGGATACTGGTGAGACATGTGGAATGGGCACTCCTATTTGAACCAACTTTATATTTGAAATGGGTGGGCTCTGAGGATCAAAAATAGACATAATTACCTGGTCTTTAAAATGGACCCTCTTCTCTATGGTATTTATTAACTGAGGGGAAAGAATTGATGAATCCTTAGGAGGAATAAATATAAAATATGAATATATAACAAAATATAAACTTAAAAATGAGATTTTAAAATTAATATATGAATAAATAGTAGAATTGACTTGGATGTTCTATGAGGACTTGTTGCTCTCCTAGACTCAAGGCTTTGACTTTCTCAAACTCTGCCTCTTCATCATCTAGGTGAGTGTCTTCAATCTTCATTGCTCTAATTCTTTTATTTCCTCAAAAGCATCTTCATCATATAGGTAATTAAATAATGATAATGGTTATATTTATTCTTACATAAGTAACACTACCTAAGTTTTTCCTTCATTTTCTTTCTAAACTTCCTATAATTTTTCCCTCTTAAGAGACTCCTTAATATTAGATAGACCAATAGATGGTCTTTCTTCCAATGACTTGCTCTCAATAAGAGTAATATAATCCTTGAGATTCATCTATTAGGTAAAGATGGGGGGATTGGAAGATGGAATGGAAGGTGACACATCTGAAGAAATAGCAGTGGTGGGTGGCATCACAAGAGATGGTGGTGAAGGCATGGTAACAATTCTTGTAAAGGTGGGTTGAAAGGTGTTTGAAGGTGAAATGGTAGAGGTACCTTAAGTAAAAGTATCCTCACCAATGGATGTAATTGATGATGTAATATCCATATTAGATGTGGGATAATCAGTAATAGTTAGAATGGAAGATAAATAAAATTGTAATAAATCTAGAAGACTCACCTGGGTCATAATTTTTAAGGGGGGAAAGGAGTCATCACAAAATTGCTCTTCCTTTCTTCACCTAGAAAAGGTTTCCAACCTATCTCTTGTAGTTACTATGCCTAAAACTTAGGTGTCAAGAGTTGTTATTGAGAAATGGACTTAGATACTTGGAAGACCCCTTAGAATATTCCTTTTGATTTGAGGATTAGATTCCCTTTGGACACCAAAGTTATTTGGATGATCATATGTAGGCTTTTGTAGAAGAGAAGGAGGTTGATCCTATTACTTAGAGACATGAGGTTGTGATGGTGGCAACTAGTGATTACATGCCCTCTCAGAGTCTTCTTCAGTGACCTAAGGATTATACTATAATGTCTGAGCCCAAATTATGGACATTGACTTATCTTTCATATTCTTCCATATGACCAAATCATCAGGCACATTCCAGAAGATGCGATCATAGTCATACTCCTCATGCCCATAAGAAACATGCATCTTCTTCTCTTGAAGATATTGAAGGTATCTTCTAACCCTTTTCCTTAGATCCCATTCTTTGAATGGTGCCAATTTCATATTGTAATTGGATCTAATTTTTTTGGCTTTATTGAAATGTCGTCTGATCACATATTACATTTAGTTAATACTCATAGGAGTCTTAAAATAATAAGTTAGATTCCTCTGACCTATTTCCTAGTCAATACTATTATAAACTTGAAAATCTATTTCTTTTTCAACAATATTATCTAAAACATGGTGTGGTATCAATAAGGGAGGAGTCTTTGTCCCTTCAATTTGAATGACAGTAACATATAGATAGAACTAGTAGTCTCCCTATTTATGTAGTGTTCTCAAAATATTCTCAGATAACATGGGCATAACTTTCCCATAGATTTCATGATATATCTGAGGGTAAACTTCATTACATGTTTTTTCAATTTCATACCTATATCTATGAATGAACATAAATGAATGATCTTCACTAATTCTATTATCCATATATTCTTCTGATGGTTTCCATAATTCACCATAGCTTTGGTAAATAGTTCCCATAATAGCATCTAGAAAATAACACATCATGTAAAAACTACATCTGATAGCCTTTATTCTAGATAGAATATTTGGGACTTTTGTTTGGCATAGATAAGTTCTCTTAGTATAACTAATTGATCAGAGGTCAAAAAAATGTCCAATAATGAAACCCATTCAACCTAAACATATGCAATACTCAGAAACCCATACAGTCTATTCAATAGAGCCATTTTTATCCTAACCTCGAGCCTAAATTTAATGATGCAATTATATGTAACACTCCCTTTTCAATTAATTTTTTGACCCTCAACAATTCACTCTTTCAATTTCCCCTCTATAATGTTTTGTTTAAGCCAGACATTAGCTAAGTTTTGATTGTAGTCTATTTCAAGGGAAGGTAACCTAATATACCTATCGAAAGCCTTACCCAAAATGTACACAACCACTTTCTTATGTTTCCTATATAAAATCAATCACCATTAAAAAGTGCCATTAAAAAATAAATCTCTAAGAAGGTTTATGCATGGCATTACATCTAGTCTTGCAATTGTCTGATGAAGACCCTGAGCTTTGATGAACAACAAATCATCAACATGTTACTTGGGGGTTGGTGCAATTCTATCATAAGTTGAGTATGGCATTACTAATTGTACCTCATCACATAGTGCAGAATAATGGTGTAATTTGAAATCTAAAGCACTTTTCTCAAACACTATATCAGTGTACTTATTCATGCCAACAAAAGAATACAAAGAAGGGACATTGGATTATTAAGAAGTTGAGACCATTGCTGAATTTGATATATGCATCTATTTATACTAAAAAGAATACTTCAAATTCACAAACACCTCTGAGGAATTAGAGCTTTTGAATGTACAAGATCTTAAAGACGTAGTGTTTGCTTGAGAGTAATGGCTAAGTGAATTCCGCTTCAACATATATTTTTCATATATCATTCACAAGATTTGAATATTGAATGTATTTGTGTGTTATTAATTTAGATAATGTATTTTTGGTTTAAATTCCTATTTCATTATTAAAATGCTATCCAAATTTAATGGATTTAATTACTTACCATATGGAAAACCTTCATTAACTCTAAATGTTTATTCAAAACTTTGAGACAGTTGTTAATGATGATTACTACATACTTGGGGTTAATTCCCTTGGATGATGATAGGTGTTAACTCCTTTTTAATTCATATATTCATACATTTAACTATGATTGAACCTTCTATGGTCATTATTTGATGAAATCATTCCACATGGTGAGATCTTATAGGTTTAGAGATAAAAAAATTATATGGCATTAGACTACAGAGCAAATAACTACTTAATATTTTATGAGCTCATTTGAACGAAGGAATGCCAAGTGTCATACATTTAGGGACTTCAAAGTACCAAAATATTGGGTTTAAATCCTTTTAACTTTAAACCTTGTTGATGAACTAATAAATTTTATATGTCTTCATTTTATTGAGGGAGTTCTACTTGGTAGGTCCATAGAATGTGAGAATGTGGAACACTTAAAACTTATACTTCATCTCAAAAGCTCTATTTTGAGATACCTTCAATGTCCCCTTGTTATGATAACACCCTTCGAAGTATATCCTAGGAGATTCCTTCAAGAGCCTTGTAATACCTTTATGGGTATCTTGAAGGTATCTCTCTAGAGATACCTTTAGTCCACTATTATGCATGTTTGAAAGGTATCTCATAGGAGATACCTTGAAGGTACCCTTAAATGGATTACAAGGCCCTTAAAAGTGAAGGAAAATTCCACTCTCGTGTATGTTGAAGGTATCTCTTGGGAGATACCTTTAACATCCCCTTGAATGTATGACAATTCCCTTCAAGGTATCTTTTGTGAACCCATTTTAATGAAGGGATGCCAAGTGTCATACTTTTGGGGATACAGGAGTATCAAAATATGAGGTGCAAAACCTTTTAACTTTATCAAAGAATGTTTAAAACTTATGTAATACCTTCATGGGTAACTTGAAGGTATCTCTTAGGAGATACCTTCAAGGTACCCTTGAAGGTATTACAAGACCCTTCAATTAGTTCCTTTACGGTGAAATAAAATTCCACTCATGTGCATATTGAAGGTAACTACTAGGAAAATGCATTCATCATCCCCTTGAATGTATGACCATTAACAATGCCTTTTGAGGTATATCCTAGGATATTCCTTCAAGGGCCTTGAAATACCCTTGCAATACCTTCATGGGTAACTTGAAGGTATCTCCGAGGAGATACCTTGAAGGAAAAATTCACTCTTTTGCATGTTTGAAAGGTATCTCCTAGGAGATACCTTGAAAGTACATGTTGATAGGTGTTTTGACAAAACAATCAACTATAGGTTAGGTTTGAGAGTTTTAGTCTATTGCAAGCCTTTTTTGAAAGGAATCTTTACCACCCACTCTTACAAATAATGGGTGAGATCACTTCTCCAAGGTTTATTTCACCTACTCTATGTAAACTTAACCTCACTTAGTGGCTTGTTGGGACCATTCCATATAAGGGGCCTTTACTAGTTTGAATTAAAGCTACTTCAATAGTTTCTATGAAATAGTAGTGGGCATAGCTTAGATTAAACATCCTTTAGGGGAAGACAATTGCTCTAGGCTTAAGGTCGACACCAAATTCTCTAAAATTGTGATACATGAATAATTATAATACTACTTTTTTGGTATTTATGTTTCTAGGTCTTGGCAGTGACTATGATAGTTTTTTTAAACGTAGTCAAGTCAGAAAATATTTTAATACAGTTAGATTTTTAGTTCTTATTGTAAAATTTTGATCATTTATTGAATAAAATGGCCTGGAGCTTCCCATGGTTCATAGTGTGGGTAATAATTTGATGTTGATTGATATGCATCATACTTTGAGATCTGTACATCATAACATCGATCATGAGGAGTGTTGATGCCTCATCCCACATGTGGGAGAGGGATTATATTTTTAAAATAATGTTGAATCCTCATATGGGAGATCATCCATATGTTTTCAATATTTTAACACCTCACCTCAAACCCCTTAAGTTGAATATTTGAAACATACTTCCCCCTCTTCTTTCTCCTTTGAAATAGATGTTTGTAGCATCCTTTACCTAATAGTTTATATTAGCTAGTGTTTTTATTTACTTATAATCTTTGACACATTTAATACATGTATTTAAAATGTCCTTCACTTTCCTCTAGTTAGTCCTACTTTAGCTAGAATATTCCTTCACGTGCCTTGTCATAAATTCAATGGGATGTTAAAGGTATCTCCTAGGAGATACCTTCAACATGTTTATCATTGAAAATGATAGCTTAGTAATTACTATTTTTCAAAAGTACATCTAGTTCACTAAGGAGATACCTTTAACATGTTTATCATTGAAAATGATAGCTTAGTAATTACTATTTTTTAAAAGTACATCTAGTTCACTAAGTCATAACCCTAAGTAAGTATGGTGTTATACTTTTATGATATGATTAGTAAGTGCCTGATATGTTATAAATGAATAGTAAGCTTTTAGGCAATCCCCTTTGAATGATATATATATATATATATATATATATATATATATATATATATATATATATATATATATATATTTATTTATTTATTTATTTTGGTCATAAATTTTTAGTTATGTTCAAGTTAGTGTATATATTATGAAGATTTAATATATATTTTATATTGTAGATTAGAAATCACATTTACTGATATACAAATAATCACTAGTTAATCACAAATAATTTTATGAGTGATACAATATGCAACTTATGTTTTATAAAAGATCAATACTTAAATCATTTCAATTACTTTAAATAATGTCTTCAAGTAAGAAATAAATTCCCGCACTTAAAAGGCAGAAGAATGCCTCATATCATAGAAAATTTGGATATAGTACCATTTAAAATACCAAAACTAAAATTAAATCCATATTATCATCTTCTATTTTATGATGGCGATAAAATTCTTCTCGTTGATTGGTATTGAGTTGTTTAGTTTGACAAATATGCATGTGGATATTTATTTATTTAGCACTATATCTAGAAAATATTCTTCTAGGATTGGAATAATCCTTGTCAGCAATAAGGATGAACTTGAATATGCCAATCAATTTCAATTAAAAGTATAGAATGGAAAAGAGAGAATCATCTATTGTGATACAGCTAATTGTAATAAATTTACACCCAATAAAATGGAATTGACAAAAATGAATGTTTCTCCTTCTTGTGAAACATTTGGGTTTCATTTGAATAGCTATGACAACCTTGAAATGTTTAGGTTGATAGATAAAGATAATTTGGCCCTTATAATACAAAATATGTTGAAAGAAAGACATGAACAAGGGGAACCAACTTATTCTACTTACCACTATGTAAATATGTATTTAAGATACCCTGCAATCATGACAAAAAAAATATTGAAAAAAACAAGACAAGAAAGGGAAACATATTTATATGCAGATTTGAAAAAGGTTATATAGTTACTCACACCAATGGAGAAATATAAGATTGAACAAAAGATTTATACACTTTTATTGGCACAAAATTCTGATCAAACACAGTGAATTCTCTACATGTATATTTCCTCTAACAATTATGACTTAAACATTACTATAGACCTCTGTGAATTGGGGGATGCTAATATCAAAATAAGAAATTTGAATGAAAGAGGGGTGAATGTTATAATTCATTTATTCATAAAACATAATGAGGTTCTAATGAAGTATGCTTTGTTAAATCCTTTTGATCCAAATAACTCTCAATGTATTATCAAATCAAAAGAAGTCCTTGAAGATATGATGGAGGAAAAAATCATAAAGTTCAAAATTTTAGATGGCCAACACACAATTACAGCATAACAAAGAATTCTTTCAGATGGGGAATATAATTCACTATCATTAAGAAAAAATATTCTATTAGAAGGGCAAGATTTTTGAAAATAGTTACTCTATTACATATTATTTACAAAATATGTAACCAATATAAAGAAGTAAATGAAACAATTTATAAGGCTTCATTTTTACAAAGAGTTGAATTTGCATGTGACTTTATCCAACTGAGAGATTGGAATAATTTTGAAATAGGAAAAAAAGATATAAAAATGCATGAACGAGATAGACACTTGCTCACACAAATGAACTCCTCAGCACAATAACTATAGAAGAGAAAATGCTTTCTTTTCATGGAACAACCCATTTAGGATTGTTTTGATAAGGTGTTTAATTTGTTTGAAAGTGGTACTTTACCTAGTTTAAATAAACAAGATTTAATTTTAATTGGTACAAAAGTACTTAGAAATGTTTAAGGGATTTCAGACAAATAAAAATTGAACTAGTAGATTTATCGGATAAAGGGTCTATCTCCTTCTTGAAAACCCTTAGATACAACAACATGGACATTTGGTGCAAAAAATTGAAGTTGGAAAGTAACATATTATCAAAAATTATATATTATTTCACTAATCATGATTTGACACTTTCAACATAAAAAACAATCACATTTGAAGAAGTAATGGAGCATTACACAATTTCTTCAAAAAATTTTGAAATTTTGTGTATCCTGAATGAAAGTATTTTAAAAATTAAAAAAAGTTGTGAAACATTATCCCCATATTTAAGAAACATATTGAGAAAATATTTAGATAGTGATGAAGGTTAGTTTCCTGGGTAGATACAAAAAAAAATAGTTGTTATTATGAGCCCTCATGTCTTTCACCATCCATTCTAGAAGATTTCAGTGCAATGTTCATTGTTGGTGTGAGTGTTAATTTGATAATTATTGATCTTTTGACTGTCATTGAAGATTTTAAAGAAGAACATCTTTACCTATTTATTCAAGCATTGATTCTTAAAGTTATAGTTGGGGCTTTCAACATATTCATCATTCACAAACTTGACTATTTTTAGAGCATTCAAAACTCTCTCAAAAAGTTGTGTGTTAGTCATTTTCATTATATGAAAAATATGGTTGTCGTACTTTGGGGTATAGATAGTGATGGATTCAATTGGACTCATATTACAGGTATCAATTTTTCTCAAAATTTAATTATTTTTTAGCTTGAAGATTTCATCCTCCATTCACAATAAAGTAAATTAGAAGGTGTTAACATTAGTAAAGACTTACCAACATTTCAAATGATTGGTTCACACAAAATAGGAAGGCCATTCAAAAATGAATTAGATAACTTTTTTTGGGAGAAACTTATCTCTACTTTCTATAGTTCAGATAAATGTGATGTGTTAGGGGTATATATAGAAGCTAAATTGGTGTGTGATTGTACACAAATACAAAAGAATTTATCTTACATTACAAAAATTGAATAACAAATAATTTTTAAGGTTCAATTTCAAAATTGTTTGACAAATTTATGGAAACTAATACCAAAATAATCGCTTTAATCAGTACCAGGTGCATAACATTTTTAATTTATTTTATAATCATGCTTTTTTTTTAAATAAAACATCTTAACAATCTTTCAGTGTGTATGCTTTATTTTTCAAACCTAATAGTTTAAGAATATTTTGGTGTGTAGCATTAATGGCATTGGATGAAAGTGAATAATGGAAAATCAAATCAAAAAACATGAAAAATTGCAAGTTAAATAAGGTAATATAAGACCATACATATTTTTACAATTGTAAAATTTTTTATTTATCAATTATTTATAATACTGATAAAATATCTGTTTGCTTATTTATGTCTCTATTAAAATAGTTCACAACACAACTCTACAACTTTATATCTCTAATAAAACAACCTAAGACACAACTCTGTAGCTTGAAGCCTCCACGAAAACAACACAAAGTAAAACTCTACAAAAAAATAATAATAATATAAATATCCAATCAAATGATGTTGATAATTTTTAGTTACTACATTATATAATACCTTACTATGAATAAAGAACAGAAGGTTCAATGAAAGAGAGCAGCTATACAAATTACAAAAAGGTAAAAAAAGGTAAAAAACTCCTTTCAATGAATGTGTAATTATATAATTTCATATACTAGAATACATAAATTATCTTTATTTATTTAAACACATTATAATTGAATTTTTCTTTATCAATAGGAGAGTGTAGAAGATAATAAAATATAGTACATCAACTTGGGATTTGGAAGTATGGGTTCATTTTATTGTTGTGTCAACTTGAATATGGTTTTATTTACCCATTTAAATGTTGAATTTACCCAATTTAAAATATCTCAATATGTGATATACTATGTCTTAAATACAATAAATTTTGATGTTGAGTATGCATGATCTTTATCAATATAAAAATGAAGAATAGATTTCATATTAATAATATTTTGATGAAAAAGGGCATATATGTATGTGTGTGTGTGTGTGTGTGTGTGTGTGTGTGTGTGTGTGCGTGTGCACATCTTAAATGGAATAAATTATATTGTAGAAGTAATTAGATTTTTTTTGTTTCAGAATATGATGAGTTACATATATTTTAACAAATGCATAAGAATTTTTTGTTATGGTCAAGTTATAAGGATTAATTATAACTTGCATATGCATATGTGTGTTACAAAACTAGCAATAGAAATTGTACATCTATGTATAATGAGTATAATTACATGTACCTGAGCATTTATATACTTTTGTATATGTTTATATAAATTTTTATAAGATTTAAATAAATTCAAATAAAAAATGCATCAAATGAAAAGCAATATGTTTATATGTTACAATATAAAATTCAAATCAAAATTGCATCAATGATCAATCTAACATGTAAAACAATTTCTTAGAAAATTTCCATGTTATATTTCTTATAATATAATATTTTTAATAAATGCTTTCTTTTTTTTTTAACAAATTACAAACATTTCAAAGAAGCTAAAATTGACTTCTAAAAAACTATTGATTTTCGGGTTGGATGGCTTATTATTTGTTGTACATAAAATAAAAGGTATGCAAATGAATGTTGTGGGAAGAAAAGGATATTATATAATAGAAAGTATGTCATACTACATTCGAGATAATTTCAAAGAAATTTTGAAGGTAGCATTGTAGTCTTTTTCTCACGTTGCCCTTTGGTCAATGATATAGGACAATAATTTGAGGATACTCCTTCAAGCCATGGATTACACAAGTTCAAATTTCATGTTTTTTTTGAGTAAAAAATATTCTAAGCTCTTCAATATAAATATAAATAAATTGGATGAATTTGTTTTTAAATGGACCTTTGAAGATGATTTTTCAATTGTCAACATGGTTTTCATTGATCATAATTCTTGAAATTATGTTATAACATAAAAATTTCAAACGAGTTATGTTACAGAAAGTAAATATAGTAGAAATGGAAGTTGGAAAGACAAAAAGGATTAGAGAATAAAAATGATGTTTATCATCACATTCTTGGGAGAAACCAAAAAATCCATGCCAACAATTATGAAACATTGTTTAGAAGGATGAAACTTTGCTATATGATTCTTTCAAATGTATTTATTGATTATAAACTATAAATTAGTAACATTATCATTAATCTCATATAAATAAATTCTAAATTATCTCAAAATTAATCTAATTTTTTTCAAATTTATGGATTTTAATTTAGTAATACTTTAGTCTCATTTCATGCAATTTGATTTATAATTAGAGATACCTTAAAAGTATTAAATCAGGTCCAAGTTTGAAAGCTAATCCCCTTGTAAGCGGATACTCCATTAATTTATCTTAAAATTACATAAGTTGATCCATTAATATATTGGCACTTACTCATGAAGATCTTACCAAAAAACAACAAATATTTCTCAAGTCTCTCTCTCATTAAATTTGTTTGTTGATGCCCTATTAATGGGTCAAGGGTATATAGTGGTTTATCTCATCTACATGTTATGTCTCCTTGGACTTCCCCCCTAATGGTTTCTTTAAATTAAATTTTGATGGAACAACACAGGGAAATCTTGGAGCCTCAAGAGCAAGATGTAGTATTCATGATTGTTCTAGTTCTCTCATTTATGTCACTTGAACAAACTTCCCAAATATAACAAATAATGAAGGTAAATCCTAGGTAGTTGTCCTAGGTATACAAATTTTAAAATGATGTGGACTTGAGTACTTTATAATTGAAGGAGATTCTAATCTCATGGTGGAGGTGAATCATAATCGACATGTTAAGGCTTGGCGACTCAACAACATCCTCCACCCAATTGACCTCTCTTGGATGAAATGGAATCTTGGTTAGAATCATATTACTTCAGGGAAGCTAATACATAAGTATTTATCATTGAAACTTAGGGGGTGGACCAAAGGACTGATATAATGATGGATAATGTATATGATCGATGGTTGAGACTTAATTTGGTGGACCTATAACATCACCTATGATTGATGGGACTTTCTAAAAAAAATAGACTTGTTGCATTTAATTTTGTGTATACTACAGATTTGACATGTGTAAATGTATTTTCACTTCATGGTTGCACATTAATCCCTCAGGTGTAAAGTGTTATGTCATGATAGGTAGAAACTCACTTAAAGTGATTAACTATCAGAATTTGTCTCTCCTTGTCACATTCATTCTTGATTTTCTCCCCTGTTTGGATTACCTCTATTATGAAGATGTATTATTTTGTGTCAAGATTGGTCATTACCATCCCTATTTTTTTATCTATGCATAGCATCATGAAATGGATTTTTGAGATAGTATCTTGGATCATAGACTCTATATGATCTTTTGGCTTTCAAATGTGGAGGTTTTAGAGGTAATTTGGACTATTATTGGTGGTTATTACCTTCATGTTTTCTAGAGTAATAAAACCAAATCAGATATGGCATCATGATTTGATAGTAACCTACTTTGGGTGGTCCAAAATAGGGAGGAAGCTTGTCAAGTGGTATAGGCCTTTGTATGGAAGTAATTTTGGGGTGACCTCATTCATTGGTTGACTAAATTTAAGGTGGTAATTTGGCCTATTTTACCTTTTTTTGGTTTGCACTATCTTAGTTTGGTTCCTCTAAGTGTCTTTAAAGATCTGGAAGCTCGTTATGTTTAGTTTCATGATCCTTACATGGCTATGGTGGAGGATGCATAAGTTGCTACCCCTTTTGTGTATTCTTGGTTGGAACCATTATCAATTGTACTCCCCTTCATCAACAAATTTGATTCAGATGCCCTCATATTATTATCCCATTATTTGGTTGACTTTTATTTAAATTTGGTTGTGGTGGATGATTTGGATGTGAAAAATTATAAGGCACAAGGTGGTGGTTGTTATAGGGCTTCTCAATTGATTCAGAATCATCTTCAATCTATAATGGACTCTATTAGGTTGGGTGATGTATATGGACCTGGTAAATGCAATGACTTAGTGACTATAAATCCTAGACCTTAATGCAAAGTAACAAAATACAAATTCATCCTTGATATGTAGTGTTTTACTAGATTGCTCTTTATGATGTATGTTGTTTGTTTTTGTTTTGTTACTGAGGTTATCCCTCAATTTTGATTGCTCTCTCTTTTTGGGCTTGTGTTTTGAATGTCAGTGTCATAATGATGAAAATTAGCATCATAGCATATACTTATAGTCCAGTTTATTCAAAATGATCTGTGCTCAAATGGTTTGAAATAGTCCAATTTATTTGGAATATAGAAAACAAATTGGAAAAAACAATTCTCCATTCCACTTTAGTGGGTATAAGTCCAAATTATTCAGAATAGTCCAAATTATTTGAAATGATCTCTATACAAATGGTTTGAAATAGTCCAATTTATTTGGAATATAGAAAATTTATTTTTGGAGAAACTTTTCTCCACTCCGATTTAGTGGATATAAGTCCAAGTTATTTGAAATGATATGTGCCCAAATGGTTTGAAATAGTCCAATTTATTTTGAATATAGAAAAAAATCTTGGAGAAAATTTTCTTCAGTCCACTTAAGTGTGTATAAATCCAAATTATTCAAAATAGTCTAATTTATTCAAAATAATACATGCCCAAATGGTTTGAAATAGTTTAATTTTTTTAGAATATTGTTAACTTATTTTCTCCACTTCATTTTAGTGGGTATAAGTCTAAAATATTTGAAATAGTCCAATTAATTTGAAATGATCAATGCCCTAATGGTTTTGAAATAGTCCAAATTATTTGGAATAGAGAAAATTTATTTTTGGAGAAAATTTTCTCCACTCCACTTTAGTGGGTATAAGTCCAAATTATTCAAAATAATCCAATTTATTCAAAATAATATGTGCCCAAATGGTTTGAAATAGTCCAATTTATTTGGAATATAGAAAAAAAAATTAGAGAAATTTTTTTCCACTTAACTTTAGTGGGTATAAGTCTAAATTATTCAAAATAGTCTAATTTATTCGAAATGATTTGTGCCTAAATGGTTTCAAATAGTCAAATTTATTTATAATATAGAAAAAATATTTTTGGGAAACAAATTCTCCACTCCAGTTTAGTGGGTATAAATCCAAATTATTCACAATAGTCCAATTTATTTGAAGTGATTTGTGCCCAAATGATTTGAAATAGTCCAATTTATTTGAAACTTAGAAAAAATATTTTTGGAGAAAATTTTATCCACTCCACTTTAGTGGGTATAAGTCCAAATTATTCAAAATAGTCCTTCTAACCTCTATGATGATGATCTATCACCCCCCCCCAACAAGGTTACAATGAGCAAACCCATTATCTTTACCAATGTTCCCCAATGTAGTGTGTCAATGGCTAAAATTAATAATAAGATTCAATATTTAAATGAACCTCTTAATGATGTTAATATACCCTCACAAGAGGTAATCTCCTTGATGAATGTTTTGGGTACTTTACCACAATAAGTACACTAGTTTACCTTGGAAAGTAAAACATACTACTCCTAGTTGATTTTAATGTTATCTATGGCAATCCTATCCTGCATAGAATCTTTAATACAAAATTATCAAAATAGTTTCAAATACTGATATTATCAATGTTAAATGGACATGGAGACTCATACTTGCACCTCAAAAATTATAGGAAAGCTACGACACATGTCACTTGTAGTTTGATTCTCTTACAGTATTTCCATAGACTATAAATGGGGAGGCCTTCAAGTGGCACCATCATTCGCTCCCTAGTGGCTCACTACATACATACGATGAATTGGAAGAAGTCTTTCTCATGCATTATATTTAGAATAAGGGACCTCGAATCACATATGAGAGGTTTCCTTCACTACACTAGGGTAAGTTAGAAATAATAAATGATTACATCTTATGATTAAAATCATGTATACAATGTTGATCTACCAGCTGATAGATTTAGAGACATAGTACATATTTGATAGAGGCCTCATTTTCCCTCTTAAAGAGAAATTATTATATGAGACATCCAAATCATTTTGACATTTATGTTTCACAACTTTGACATTAGAGAAGAATGTGGGACTAATTGAGACATATTCAGAGGCATATTTGGGTTTAGATCTCTCACAATCATAATCATCCAATATATTTCAAGAACCTAATCCACCCATGATCAACAAAAAAGTGGAACAGAAACAACCAATCAAGATACTCAACAAGGGCAAAGAGACACTTCATAGAACATCTACAATAGTGAGTAGAGCATAGGATACCAATAGAGGGGCTATATAATCTTCATACAAAGATGGGCCTCATGATATCTTATTTACATTATTAGATAGGGGGATGATCACACTTTCACCTACTAATCACCATCCAACACATAATTTACCTAGAATATATAATAAACCATATTAAAATTATCATAATATTAATAGACATTAGGATAAAAATCATTGTGCACTCGAAGATCTATTAACCAGTATGTCAATAGAGGCATTATAGCATTCATGCATGGGGCATCAAGATCTCTTTCACCACACTCTCCAATATCACATTCATCTACAAGTGAGTCATCTAAATATGTTCCTTTAAAAGATCCATTGGTTACTCATTATATGAGACATGTGGTTTCTTAGACACCTACTTATGCAAGATCTCATAAATTGTGGAGTCAGTAGAGATGGTAACCAGTTCACAAAAATCAGCCTACTTACAATAGCATGGTAATAAAATGGAAATTAACTTAACCATCAGTCTCTATTATGATCCACACTTATAATATTCAAAAATAATGTAGAATAAATGTAGATCAATTCAACACAATAGATATTGGTGGACCAAGATGTCCAAATATTCAATATATGCAAAATACCCATAAGGTAGGGCAACACCAAAAATACTCTTTTATGAAGGAATAAGTCCACAATGTCCCTTTGAGGGGACAACCTCTAATATCCTCTTACAATAGAATACTCAATGCTTACTTGATATCTTTACAATGATAATCATCTCCTTTATATAGACCTATAATGGATGGGTAACCTCCTAATCCCAATGTAGGTTAACCATTACCCAATGCACTAATTCCACAAGTTACTCCATTACTAATATATTTGACCCATATAACTACTAAGGGGGATGTGTGCCACATGTCGTCATCTCCATCAACCCATATATAATAATATATCATATCCCTAGGTACATAGCAATCTCAATATTGTTAGAGATATAATCACTAAGAAGGGGGGTTAATCAGTGATGATAGATAATCCAATTCAATTCCCAAATCTTAAAAAATCAGCACATATAATAAAGATGCATATAAATTAATCATTTCAATGAACAAGGAAGATTAAACAAGATCACACACATAACACATGATATATGTGGGAAACCCACTTGGGAGATAAAACCCACTAAGCCCTACAAGATGGACTACATTCCTATATAGAAAAGATCCAATTTAGACCAAAACCAACTGATCAAGTAATAACCATCCCCTAATTTAGTGAGATACCAGTCCCAGAAGGAGCTACTGCCCCTTTCTAGCTAAGCGTCCACAACAACAAGACATTTTAGTAAGTTTCACCGTGCAAGGAGGAACCAAACCCCTAGGCAACTAAGCATCACCTCAGATACATTGAACATATCATCTTAAACACCTATTTCTTCTCTTTAGCTAATTATTACCACCTTTATCTTCACTCTTCACCTTCACTCTCTCACCCAAACAGTCTCAAGGGCTCACTCGCTCAAACTACCTCTTCTAGGCTCATTATGTCCAATGGCTTGTGTGTCCTCCTACATCAACTTGATCAAAAAAGAATGACTAATTATCTTCATTATCTTATGTTCCTCACTAACCTATACCTTTTCTTTCAAAGTTTCTCTACTTCACTTGAATCCACACATTCACCTCTCACACAAATAGGCCAACAATGCCTTGTACTTATACCACACTCTTGGTCTAACCCATCTTGGTTGGCCAATATCCTTACCATACTTATTATAAATTTTAAATAGGTCCTCATTCATGTTACATGTAATAACCACACACTCCTTAAGTCATCCAATACCTTATTATCCCCAAACCATCATTAGGTCTTGGTAAGACCTAAAATAATTAGTCCTTCATACTCACACGTTACATGTGAGACTACTTGGACCACTTTCATCCTTTACCAATGCTTAGAAAACATCAAACATATCTCCTAATAGCCCCTTAATTATTCTCATTTGATTCCATTCCACTTGGAACATGAACTCAACACTTGAACCTACCAATTAGGTATCCTTATTCTTTAGGTCTTCATACACAAAAAACATAATCTCAAACTTTTGAAGCAAATACTCAAGTATTTCACATAAACATATGATTATATCACATGGGTTAACCCTTAAATATGTTTTAAATGCTTCCTTGTGCTTTAGACACTTCAACACAAGATTTAAGCACTCAAATCAATTCTCTCATAATGACCACTTAGACTAGTCATATATAGTCAAAATACAATCAAGTTATTTTGACTCTCCATATCTAATCAAGGGAATATCATGAAAATAAATGCCTTACCATAATCCTTTGACTTATAAAACATCTCTATACTCATTTATTTCCTTAACTTTGCTCATAACACCTTCAACTTACCTCTGTAAGAAGGTCACTCAAATTGTATGTAGCCTCCAACAAACACAATCAACTTCTAAGCAATTGTTCACATTGAAGATAGATTTTTAAAACCTCAAAAATCCACAAAAATTGTCCTTATGGAGTCTATAACACTCTCTAATATATAATTCATCTTTAAACATCAAAATACCATTAAAAACTCTTCAATTATCCTTCTCGGGTCATTAGCAAAACATGATCAAACACACAGTCAACTATGAAACTCAATAACTTTAATTATACAAAAATTCAAACCTTATAAATAGATTTTATTAATGTGCCTTGAAGTCCTATTAAAATTTTATTTTTACCACATCAATAAATTCATCCTATATCAAAAGATATATCTCAAAAACTAAGCACTATTTTTTCCCTTGTTAATTTGAATAGTCAAATTCCAATGGTCATTGAGCAAATGTTAAAACATCAAACACTTTGACCTACACTTGTGCTCCCTACAAAGTTTTACCAAATATGAAAAATCAATGTCCTTATATTATCTTGGTATTTATCATGAAATTTTCACTATTGATCTTAGATCAGAGCTCCCATGATTGTGCCACTTGGCAGCCCTGCGTGCCTTCTACGCATTTGACTCTTTGACTCGACCCGCATCATTGATCTCTATTTGTAAAAGCACCTATGAACCATTTATATTCCATCCAAGATCTATAAATTTGAAACATTTCACTAACATGTTCATTCTTTGACATATTGACTTTACGTGTACCGTTGGATCACAATCTATAGTTTAATGTGCACCATTAGATCTACTAACTAGTTGACCTCAGACCTCAATGTAGTTAAACTTGATAGTCTTTGGCCCATCATAGTTTACAAGAATAAATTTGAAGTTTTATAAATTGAGCTAGAAAACACTTCAAGATTTGAAATCTATAGGGTACCTTCTTGGAACTATAGACAACATCTCCATGAAAACCCTTGACCTTAGTTGACTTTTTGAGTACCTACATTATTTATAAAAACTTATTGGTTCATTCATATCTACATGATGTACAATGAATGTATAGCTTCTCTTAATCTAGAAGATGCATGATTCTCTTTCCAAATGATCAAGTGACACACCAAAACTTTACCAAGACATCTATGGATGCCTCATAACTTCTTCTTTATCCGTACAGACCTACAAATGTGTCATATCTCTTCAAGCTATCAAACACTACTTATTTTCCATTCATGTACTAGTACCACATGCTTTCTTTGACATTAATGACAACCTGATATCAATGACCATGATCAATAATATCCCCCTTTATCATTGATGGCAAAACACCCTTAGAATGATTTCTTACTCATTTGAACTCCTTCATTCTAATCTTTCTCCCCCTTTAACGTTAATGACAAATGATCTCTTCCTTAACATGCCAAAAATCATTCCACAACATTATGTATGCATTCAAATACTTATTTAAGATGCTCATGATACTTGCATACTTTTAATCATATGAATAAATTGTTCCCCCTTTGACATGCATCAATCTAAACTTAGACATCTCTGATCCTTGGACTTGTTTACCTGTAGAACTCACAAGCTCATTTTTCTTATGTAGTAATTATGATTAGGTTTGATCAAGTCATTATATCAACATTATTGAATTCTCATATGTAGCACATATCACCACATCTTCAATATGATTGGAGCATCTCACATATGCTTCCCCTCACCTCATACATAACTCCTCAAGCTATCAAAGTTAGCTCCCCCTAACTCTGTGCATCCCACTTCTTACCTTGAACTTCTCAACTATGACTTCACTCTTCTTTGATCATATTCTAATCTATGAAGACACATAAGAACACCAAAAACTACTTGAACTCACCTTAAAAACTCTAAGAGGCACACCCCCTAATTCATCTAAGCTTAGGCACCCCTTTGAGAAACTTTAGATCAACATAAACCATGATGAACCTTCATACTAGCCACCCATTGAATTAGGAATGAACATTCAAGATCTTTCCCAGGCATTTATGATGCAAAGAAATAATTGGCCAGATAAATCATGTATGGAACAACATAGCAAAGTGACTCCATGTAGCATCAATAGGCATTCTTCAAAAAACACAAGCTACTAAGGCTCAAACCACAAATCATCTTCTTCTTATGGAGCAATTCACATCTCTGAGATAAGAAAAACCAGTCAACTCTACATGCCTCAAACCTCTAACTTTTAAAGTAGCCTTCATTCTTCAACATTTGACCTACTAGTTTAAGCATCTAAAAATGATAGAAACATACCTTTAGGACCAAAGTTCCTAAATACAAATTGATCACACATTTCACCATAATCACTAAATCAAGCTTATGAAACAACATTCTTTAACCTTCTCAAAAACACATTCAAAACCCTGATATGAAAACTCAAAACCATAGACATCTTCAGATCATTGAACTTCTTCATCTCCTTTCACAGTAAGCCAACACATTTTCTCTTGAACTTTTTGATCCTACAACATCAATCAAAAACTCAACTAGCATCCACCATGCTTCCTCTTACTAATAAGTGTCTCCTTGAATCCTAGACAGAGACACCCTTTTGTCATAGAGAGACTAAAAATCCCAAAACTTAGGAGACTCCCATATCTCCATACCTTTATTTGTCTTGAAGTCCTGCCTCATCATCTAATTGAATTTGAATGGGTTCTTGACTTCATTCTTTACTTTAGATTATCAAAAAATGTTATCAATAAATTTTATTGTCTTTCCTTCATGTCTATCATAGTAAACAAACCATCTATGGTCTCAGTTTGATCTCTAATAGACTTAGGTCTCAATAACCATGTGTGACCTCTTCCTTGCAGACTAGGAGCTCCATACACTTTGTTTTGATTTGAGAACTCATTCAATTTGGTCTTGTAGTATCTAGCAATTTCAAAAACTCTATGACATATGAAATAAACAAGATCATTCATACCTTTTACTTGATGATGATTGTGATCTTCCTTTTTTATCTAGACAAAAGATAAATTCACTTGCCATTCTTGTATCTTCTTCATATTTGATTCCTTCTTAGATGTAGTAGGTAGTCTACCTTGATCAATATTATCCTTCATATTATTTGGTCTCAACACCATTGAGTGACTTTTAGGAGCATCTTTTTTGTTGTCAAGACTTGAGTTCTTCTTCAAACTATCCTTGTAGAATATGGTAATATGTCCTACTTTATTGCAACTATTGCAAACAATATCATTCAGCATACCTCTTAACTGATCTGAGTTATTATTTCTCCAAAACCAATTTTTCCTTCTTTTAAGTCTCAATCAAAACTCATTTTTAGAACTTATCCTACTAAAATATCTTTCCCTATGACCATATTGATAGCAAGAATGATAATGGCCATGAAAATAACTTGCATACCTTATTACATTGGGCTGTCTAACTGGTCTTCTTTCATTTATTTTCACATTATCATTCTTCTTAGCTTTCTTAGTCTTCCCATGTTCCTTTTCCAACTTGTCTAAATTGTCTAAGAGTTGTTTATGCTCTACTCTCAAGTAATAAAGATTAGTCTTCAACTCATCATGCTCACCTTGGTATTGGCTTCTTCTAACTACATCTTAAGATATTTGCACTCTTCTTATCTTGATTTTAGGCTACCATTTAAAACCTCTAATTAACCTTTGAGATCTTTGATGACCTCCTTATCCTCCTTGGCTTCTTTATCCATGTCATCCTTCAATCTACATGTTTTCTCTTTAAGACACTTGATCAGCTCTTGATACTTCTTCTCATCTCTTTGGGTCTTGCCATGCAAACTCTCCTCAAGTACTCTGACTTGTCATTCAATACCTTTGATCATATTCTTCATTTTATGATTCCTCTTCTTTTGCTCCTTCATTTCAACAAGGGTACTCATGAGCTCGACTTTTAGATCCACATCAACTTATTCTTCTTCATTGGCATGGCTAACTTCTTCATCACACATGATGTTTTCTTCTTTTGAATAACTTTCCCTTTTTGAACTCAAACTTTCCTTGGCATATTTTAGCTAAACCTTGAAATCTTTGATAACCTTCTCATCCTCTTTAGCATTCTTTATCCATGTCATCCTTCAATTTACATGTTTTCTCTTCAAGAGACTTGATCAGTGCTTGATAATTCTTCTCATCTCTCTTGGTCTTGCCACACAAACTCTCCTCAAGTACTCTGACTTGTCGTTCAAGACCTTTGATCATATTCCTCATTTTATGATTCCTCTTTTTTTACTCCTTAATTTCACCAAGGGTACTCATGAGCTCTAATTCTAGATCCACATCAACTTATTCTTCTTCATTGGCATGGCTAACTTCTTCATCACACATGATGTTTTCTTCTTTTGAATAACTTTCCCTTTTTGAACTCAAACTTGCCTTGGCATCTTTTAGCTAAACCTTGAAATCTTTGATAACCTTCTCATCCTCTTTAGCATCTTTATTCAAATTACATATCTACTATTCAAGTGCCTTGATCATAGCCTTCTACTATTGATTCTCTTTCTTTAACTACTTAGCCATCTAGTGCTACTTAGGATCTCCTTCAAGATATTAAGCTTCCTCCAAAGGACCTACTCTGATAGCAATTATTAGAGGTATAATCACTGAGAGGGGTGATGAATCAATGATGCCATATAATCCAATTTAATTCCCAACTCTTAAGCAATCATCACATATAATAAATATGCATACAAATTAATCATTTCAATGAATAACGAAGATATAGCAAGATCAAGCACATAACACATGATATATATGGGAAAACCTCTTGGGGGATGAAACCCACTAAACCCGACAAGATGGACTATAATACTATAAACAAAATATCTAATTTAGACCAAAACCAACTGATCAAATAACAACCATCCCCTAATTTAGTGAGACACCAATCCCATAAGAAACTTTTGCTAGGTTACTCTCTAAATTTATGTATAAATGCCATTTGATGCAACTTCCTAGACTGAGACATAGCTAGTCAAAGGTGTTCTTTGGTATTAGCTATAATATTTTGTTAAGAAATTCTATAATAGTCTTAATAAAAACAACCTTTAGTTGATGACTAAAATTTAATTGTATCATATTCCTCATACCTCTTTATTGTGTTTGTCAGTTCTATGTGCCAAAGTAACAAGCTAAAAGCATTAGTCCCTTGGAATTTATCCCTATTTTGAGGCTAGTTATAAAGAATCCATGTCCTCTATTTATATATCCTCTTTCCTGCATTGCCCTTCCCTCTATTTTATGTTTCTTTAAATATTTCCCACTTTAGTTAAGTCTATCTCCATTTCATTCAACCCAAGTGAATATAGGATCCATATCCACATCTAAACCATCCTAGTTAACATTTTCTTTGCTCATTGCCATTCCAGCACTGGTCAATACAAGACCCAATACCTACAATTCATACCCAAAATTGAAGTCAAACTTCATCGAGTTCCAAAATGTTATAGGTTACTTTGTGATTATTCTCAGGTGTGTATAAAACCCACATCAATAGAGATTTAAATTTGGTACTAGAAGGAGGGCCTCTTTCATTAATCAAAAGGGGAGATCACCAAATTTGCTTTGGATATACCTAAAATATTAACAAGATATACCTATATCAATAACATGTTTCATCATCCCTTACAAACCCACCTAAATGTTAGGTTAGATAAATATATCTTAAGGAAGTAATGGGCTCAGTCATATTCCCCAAATAGAATACAACCCCTCTATGTCAAATGACCCACCCATCATTAATTGGTTCTACCTTTAGCATTATAGGAGGAATTCATGATCATCCTCAAAATATTGAGAAATGCCTCCCTCTCTTTTCCCCTTCAGTAGGTAAGACCATTGAAGAACATGTCAAAACCTGCAAAACTACTTTAGGAATATTCAATGTGGTCCATGAGGATGTAGTTTGTATACTTTTTCCATTTACACTAAAATATGTCACCTATGACTAGTTCCTAAATGTTGTCAAAGGTTCGATAAGGTCTTGGACTAAATGCCAAAATGCTTTCCTAGGATAGTTCAACCAAGTTACCAGCCCTAGCATAATATACCAACACTTTGCTATCATGAAAAGAAATCACAATGAACCCATCAAGGCATTCAATGTGAGGTTCTAAAAGATGTATAGTCAGGTAGATACTTCATATAAAATAAATGTTATCTTGGCCCTTGAAATGTACAATAATTCTTTAGATCCTACCACCGTAATGTTTGTTCATAGGGCAACCGATGTTACTAATTTGACACATACTTACGTTGAATCAATAGAAGTTGATAGACAAATGAACCCCTAGTCTCAAAGCTTAGTAGGGTCAAATGTGTAACAAACTTACCCCATGCTAAATATGATTCTAAATGTTAATCAAAATAGTGTGAACCAAAATCAAACCCAGGTTCATATGTATTTGCCTATGCCTCATGTTGCACCCAACTAGGATTTAAGTTTCCTAAATAACTCTATCCAAGCTAGTAATCCCCATAGATTCTAGGATTTAGTCCTAGCCAACACTTCCACCACCCAAGGTGATACTATTAACTCTAATAAAATTTAACTAGATACTATTCAAAGAATGGTACATAAATTGAGCAACAAGTTCTTAAGCATGCAAAAAAGGATGGGGAATGTCAGTGACCAGAATACCAGCTAGAAATTCAGTTATCCAAGGTATAAAATACCATTCAATAGGTATGGAAAAAAATGGAGTGACCACTTAGCAAGGTGCCAGAGATGAATATTTTAGAGGTAGCACTACCCAACTAGTACAAAGTTCATAACATAGCTCAGCATGGAGAATTAAGCTACATAGACTTCTACATAACATTTGAAATATTTCAAGAATAAATGGATAGAAAATAAGGTTAAAAAAATCAATCAAAGCCTTCTTCTTCCAATATATTTGGCCACACCAACACTACTATGGTCTTTGACACATATGATTTTCCCTTTCCAGTAGAAGATGACAATTAACCATAAGATAGTGCAGATGAAATCCATGCCTTCCAGCAATTTTAGAGGAGTAATTACAACTTGAGGAGTAAACAAACTTTCACTACTTATATGCCTCCAAATAATAGTGCCACTACTCCTCTAGATGTAGAGAGCGGCAATAATCAACCCCCCCCCAAAAGGAGAAAAATCAACCACATCTCACAGAGTCGTAGAATAGAGGAGGGTAAAATATATGAAGAAGATCAAAAATAACATCACCTTGCATGAGTTGACTCAGATCACTGAATATACATAGTTGCTACTGAAATCCTTGACTAGAATATCTTCAAAGGACAAGTCTAAGACTACCTATGTGAATGTAATTATTTATAAGGATAAACCTGAGGTCTCACCCTTCATATTGACAATTAGAATGTTCAATAAGAATGTTCATAATTATTTGGTAGACTCAGGGTCATCAGCTAATGTGATGGACAAAGTTATATGTAACAAACTAGGGTTAACCCTAGATAAATTAAAAAGGGTAGTCTTATAGTTGGATAAATATGTATTACCTTGTGTATGGGAATTGTTGAACATACGCATACAAGTAGCCTTAGAGCCATGTGTACATTAGTACATAGATATCCTAGTGGTCGACATCCTAGAATCTTATGGTCTGTTACACAACTAGGATTGGTTAAAAATGTTAAATGGGTGTGTACACACTAATTTCTCAAATATGTGATTGTTGTGGATAGGTATACCCAATCAAATTGGGATTGAATGGTAGTAAAAATTGAATTACTTAATCATTGAGTATAATGAAAAAAATGAGGTGGTCAACTTTGCATCCTTACATGTTGGTATTTACACCTTCATTATGAAACATAGGATCAGATGCCAAGAATTTGAATGATTTTAGTAGCTATGGACTTTGGATTTTAATACAGACCAATCTAAAAAAGGTTCTAGTGTTGGTGTAGCCCTAACAGATCTAGAGGGGAAATAATATTTTGTTATATACAAATTATGGCTCCCTTTCACCAATAACCAAACTAATTATGAGGCCCTAATCTTTTGTCTATAGTTCACCTTAAAGCATGGCATTAAGAATCTACAAATATTTGGTGATTCTAAGTTGGTGGTCAATCAGATCAGAAGAAAGTATCAATGTAAGTTGGCTTATTTGAAGAAATACAAGCATAGATTCTTGGACCTAATTGAATCCTTTGAGGCTTTTAACATCATAGCCATCCTAATAAAATCAAGCAACAATGCATTAGCATCTTTGATATCCAACTTGGCACCACTCTAAGAGTCCAAGATGCAAAGATTTTTAATGGAGCTAGTGCATTGTCCCTCAATTCCTAACAACATAAAAAACTTCCAGGTCTTTAAGGATGATTGACAGATTATCTAGTTCATAAATAATTATGGGGTCTTTAAAAAAAATATTATAGATGAAAATGACTTTAAATGTCTAGAAGCAAAAGACCTTGGAAATGATGGTATCATGCAATTCAAGGAGAGTATAATTCTCATGGGGATGATATCTTTAGAAAGGATATTTGACATAGATCCCAAATTTGAAAGGCAAAAGCAGCTAAAGACAAATCAATCTAATTTTATCAAAGAAAATTTGGGAACTGAGAAATCCCCCTGATATGTCAACATTGGTCTAGATTTCACTCATACTAAAAATCAAAAGTTAAAAGATATACTGACGGAGTACAAGGATGTGATCACTTGGACCTATAAGGACTTAAAAAACTTTTGATCTTAGTGTAATCACCCATACTATTCCCTTAAACCTGGATAATAGACCCTTCAGGCAACATCAAAGGCTCATGAATCCCATTCTATGACCTCTCATTCAAACTAAATTTTAGAATTTATTAGATGCTAAGATTATATTTCATATCAAAAATTATACCTGGGTGGAAACCTTGGTACCCATCAGGAAGAAGAATGGTGAAATAAGGTTGTGTTAACTTTAATAACCTAAACCAATCTTCAAAGAAGGATAATTATCCTCTGCCTTCTCGAGAAAAAGTAATCTAGACTGTCAGTGGGTCTAAAATGATGTCCTTCCTAGATGGTTTCTTAGGATACAACCCGGTGATGTTAGAAGCATAGGACCAGATGAAGATAGCCTTCACCATAAAGTGGGGGATATATGCTTATAAGAGGATGCAATATGCCCTCATCAATGTTGGGGCAACATTCTAATAATCCATATACCAGTCATTCCATGGACTTATTGGTAAATGCATCATCTATATGGATGACCTCACTATATTTTTTAAATATAGAGAAAATCATGCAAATCACCTACAGAAGGTATTCGATATATGTAAAAGATATGAAGTGTCCCTCAACCCTAATAAGATCACCTTTGACATCATAGAGGGCAAACTGTTGGGCCACATCATAACTAGAGATAATATTTCTATTGATCCTAAATGAGTTGAGGCCATCCTAAAGATAACTCTTCCTAATAGGTGAAAAGAGTTGAATTCCTTCTTTGGCAAGATAAAATTTGTGTGAAAATTCATTTATGGGTTTGTATAAATCATCAAGCCACTGAATTCTATGTTGAAAAAGGATTCCAAGATAGAATGGATAGTGTAGGCCAAAAATTCCTTCTGATACATCAAGATGGCCATTTCTCAGGTGTCAATATTGATTAGTCATAAATTCACCAAAGATTTATTCTTGTATTCCTTTACTTCAGAGCATGTCATTGTTATAGTACTCACCCAAAATGTAGATGATAATGAGTACCCAATTGATTCTATGATGTAAAGAAGTTAAATCACTATATCTTGAGGAACAAAACTCATGCTATAGTCCCAAACCCAACGATCAAGCTCATTCTGAGATAAAATGGACTGGGTGAAATAAGGGGCAAGAGGATGGCAAAGTTACAAGATTTTGATCTAGAAATTAGACTAGCCAAGATGGTGGGAGTCCAGTGAGTAATCTAGCTAATGACTAAGACAGACCCATGCATTTGGGTTAAGTATGTTAATATAGTCCAAGTAGATGGAGGTGAGTGGTATAATTAGATCATTCATTGACTACTCATGGGGGACTATCCCTCTAAGTTTAGTAGAGAACAAAGGTGAGCTTTGAGGCTTGAGTCTACCCACTACATGATAAAATGGGGAGTCTTTTACCATAAAAACTATGAGGGAATCTACCTGAGATGTGTCTCAAGAGAAGGAGATATGGATATCTTGGACAGCCTACACCAAAAAATAGGTAGAAATCATCTTTTCAAAACCATAACATCCCACAAGATATCAAGATTGGGTTACTATTGGCCCATTATTTTTAGATACGTCCACAACCATGTTAGGACCTACCATGAATGCCAAGTCTTTAGGAAGAGGGAGGTTAATGCCACTATGCCACTATACCTCATCATTGAGGGTCATAATGGGGCCTAGGCTTCATTGGGGTGATTGATCCCAATTCTTGGGTAGAACATAAGTTCATCCTTACTACCACTTATTATTGCACTAGGTGGACTAAAGTGGTGAATACGAAGAACTCCAAAGGTTAAGATATCATTACATTTTTAGAGGAGTATATACTTACTAAATTTGGTACTCCCATATGTTTGATCAGTGATAATGGCCTAGCTTTTCAATTAGTTAAATTCACTAAGTGGGCCTATGATAATAATATTAACAATCAATTACTCTTAAAACTATTACCCCTAAGGGAATGGAGTAGTTGAATTTATAAAAAATAAATTAATGGATGTCGTTAATAAGTTATCCTAAGACTAGCCAAGAGAGTGGCACCTATTCTTGAAATATGCATTATGGGAAGCTAAAACAAGACATAAACATTCCCTCAAGAATTCACCTTTATTATTGGTGTATGGGCGGTAACCTATTTTCCCTATGTGCTTTAAAATTTCAACCTATCAGTTTATCCAAGACTACAAGGAATATGATCCAAGAGTTCATTCTAGATTATTAGAAATAATCTAGCTTAAGGATGCAAGGACCGAATCACTATAGAGCTTTAATAAACACCAAGATGTTGTTAAAAGGTGGTTCAAAAAAATATCCAAGATCAAATCCTTTCATATCTCAGATATAGTTCTCCTATGGGATAAATCTCATGAAAAAAGGGGCTAGCATGACAAGTTCACTCCCTTGTGTATTGGATCATATCAAGTGTTAGATATTTTAGATAACAATGCCTTCTATTTGAAGGACCTCGAGGGTAATAACTTGGCCTTCCTAGTCAATGGAAAAAATTTGAATCATTCCTTCATGGCTACTCCCACTAAGAATGTCTCTAAGTAACACTAGATGTTATGGTAGAGGTAAAATTAAAATAGATTTTACTGCTTCCATAGTTTTCTTGATTTCTATCTTTTCTTGTCTTTAGGGGTAGTTTTCATGCTTTCTATATTAACCTTTCCTAATTTTAAAATTTTATTTCTTTAGGTTAGCTTCCCTATTTTCTAGAGTAGGTGTCCTTTATTTCACATCAACTTGATTAACTTCTTCCTTAATGATCAAGAGAATATCAAATCTAATATGGTTCCTATATAAGTTTGAGTTTATATACTAAATCCTTGAAGCAGGCCCCAAAGGGAGAGTAAGTGAAGCAAGAGTCTAAGTGGAATACACTAACTAGTTGATTTGTAGGTTTTATTTATACCCTTGTATTTAAGATTTCTAGTTTTTAAGTATGCCACAAAAATTTGACCGCAGTCATTTCATAATTAAATATTTTTATCGAGTACGTAAAATTTATTCTCATTATCACATACAAATTAAGAAAAAAAATTCCTTGGATCAACACACTTTCCATGCTAATACTTTTTTTGAAATAATACCCATTGATATAGAGGCCATTTTTAGGGACATTCTAGAAAATTAAATTTAACTTCTCCCATACACTAGGTCACAGTGGTCCCTAATGCTCTCTCCTATTTGTATTCTAAAAAAAAGGATCAATGTGTCCTAAAGAGTGATAAAATAAGCCTAAATAATAAATCTAAAGGTGATCAAAGACTCACATGATGAAATAAGATCAATGTGTCATGCATCAGGCAAGTTTATGAAAGGAGAAAATGGGAGAATCAAAAGTAACTCTGTCGGGGCTATAAACATCTAGCTAGCAGTAGAGAAATGCCTGAGCCCCTAAATTTTTATGCTTCAAAGAAGCCATTATGCAACCTATAGTCTATTCCAAGTCTTTGATAAAAGTTTCAAAATAAGGATAAAATAAATCATTCTACCACACACAGACCCAAGGTGTAATAAAGGCTAGTATGTTGCATGTAATTTTCATAGCCTCTTTCATGTTTCTAGTTTAATTATCTATCTATGGTATGATCCATGTTTTTTTTATAGTGTCTAACCAAATATTTTATATTCTTGAATACTCAAGAGTATTCCCCCCTATGATTTTCCATTTGTTATGTCCCAACATCTCCCCCATTTAAATTTTTTTAAATAGGGACCCACTTTGTCAAAAATATTTTCTTCTTTCAAGATATGGGATGTAACTAAGCTTATTTATTGAAGATTAAACTAACAAAATGGTACTTATATTATTACAAACCAAATCTATGCTCAAGCTTGTCTCTAGTTACATCTATAGCTTTTGGTTTATTTCATGCATGTATGTCTAAGTCTTTTAGATCCTAATGATTCATGAAGTTTGCTTGTTTAATCTAAAGGCATAATAGTATTTTTTTGACTAACCAGCTTACATGTTTGTCAATATTTTTTTGCTTTGTGTTTTATCTTGTGTATATTGTTCTTTACTTAGAATTCTTTTTACTTTTTAATTTAATCATTACTGAGTCACCAAATCTTTCCATGTGGCATTCATGTGCTCTCTCGAAGACCCTAAAGGTAAACAAAATGTGCTTTATACTTCAACATTATAAAAACATTTTATACTACCATGTGTCACAATCTTGCTATACCATGACTTTTCAAAAGTTAGAAATATCTAAAAGGACTCTTGGGTGATCAAAAGGTTGGGATCGTGTCATGTGTCATCATTCCATTCACCTGATGATTGATAAACTAAAGTGTACAAAATTCTCAAGGCATGAAAAATAGTGACAACCATCCATGTGTCATCATCCCACTCACTCGGTGACTGATAGATTGAATTTCAATGTATGCAAGTCTTAAGGAAAGTGAAGCAATGATAGCTATCCATATGTCATGATCCTATAGGCTTGAAACTATCAAATCAATCCAAGAAGTTTCTAAGTCTTTGTGCAAGTGAAACATCCAAATATAGCCACATGTCATCATCTCACTCACTCAGAGCCTGTATAATGATAAAGGGGGTATGAAACTCCTACAATTAGTGAAATAGCAACAACCCTCCATGTGTCATGATCTCATAAGCTTGAGGTTATAAAGAAAACTATAAGCAAAGAACAAGACCAAGTAGTAGCAATGTGATGATCTTCAAGGAAGAAAAATGTCACCAAGTGTCAAATGAAGGTGATAAATTACTTGGAGCAAAATTAAGGGAAGCCACCTGGTGCCAAGGATGATAAAAGGTGATGATACTTCACCAGGAAAATTCAAAATATGAAAAATAGAAGAAAGCAAATAAATTCAAGGCCATTGGTGCCATTAATTTACATGAATTGGCTAATTAAGTTCATTCAATTCAACATAGGTGAAGAATCTAAAATTAATATATGCGATCAAAGAATTCAATTATATATACATTACCATTTGAAAAATAGTTATTATTGCAAATTCAAGCTCTCAAGAAATTCCACTATTTTAGAGAACCAGAGATATTAAGTGTGAAACAATGGATTATGTTTCATAACTTCCACCACCCCCTCCACATACTCCATCGTAGAACTTGATCAATACACTGACACAAGGTTTGATGAAACTACCATCAATCATGAATTCAAACATTATTCCACTATATAGGAGGAAGTCAAACTAGCATAACCCTATGGCCTTGGAGATCAAATCTCAAATTTCACATGAAGATATAGGGAGGACTTACTGGCAATAAAATTATTAAACCTCCATAATGTTGCAACAAAACCTAAGGTAATGCCCTTTATTGACTTGTTATTTGATTTATTTGTGAATGCCTAGATTTATGGCAAAATCATACATTTCCACCAGTTTAGAACCCCGATGGCATATATTAGTAGGCCTACATTTGAAAAATACCATAGGCTCACCCCTCCTGAAATGGCTTATAATAAATCCCTAGTCAATTTGTGGATGTATGTAAATAATACAACCAAGAAGTTATGGGAATGGGTTAACGACCCTAATACCTACACAATACGGGGCCTTAATTCTACTATTTTCATTATCATCTTGAGGCCTAGAATCTGAATTTTTATGGCTTTACTAAACCAAATTTATGGTTTACCTAGTATAACTTAGGTTAATGAGGTTTGGATTCCCCTATTAGACACCATCCTCACTTCTACCTAGTTTATAGCTATTGGCAAGATCCTTAGTTCTAATTTGATTAGCTAAGTTATCAATTTATATTACAGACTAGATGATAACTTCTATATGATGTTGTATCTGGTAAATGCTATAATAAGGAATATTCACTCAACTTTCAAGGAACCTTGGGATCCATCAACTGAATATTCTAAGAACTATATTTATGATGAATTTAATGTTCTTTATATACAATATTTTAGGAAGAACATGACTAGACTGATTGAGACCTTATATACAATGGCATACCAAGCCCTTTATGGTAAGGATATGCCAAAATTATCTAACAAAATCTAAAGAACCATTGAAAGGTTTGGTGACTATTAGCTCTATCCAAACCATACAGTGATTAGAATAGAGGGAACTAGAGTTCCTCCTATGTATCTACCTCGATTGGTCCTAAACAAGGTGGTAGAGTAAGAAATTATAACCCATCTAGTTGATTTTATGAATGTTAGATTAATAAGTACCAAATAAGGAGTTATCCACCCACCTCCTATTAGAATTGGTAGGATCTAATATACCAGGTGGGAACATTTCCATCCAGTGGGAAAAATCAGAACCCATTATGATTTCAAGAGGGCACCTTACCAACAATGGGATCCAAGGTAAAGGGTTAGGAAACACTTGAATAAAGTCAAGGGAAAGGTGAATATTGATTATGACCATGTATTATTTCCATCTGATGAAGTGTTTTTAAATGATTCAAATGATACATAGGTGCACATTAGAATGAATTGAGTAAATATGTCTAGGGTGGTGGCCAAGCGCATGCAATATCATCTAAAACCCACTGAGAAAGAGGACATGAAAATTAAGGTAGAGTATTGGGTTTTAATACCCCCTTAATAACCCTTCCCATAGGGTCAAGCCTAGGAATTAGAATAGGCTAGTCCATTAGGATAACCACCTATGGAAAATAGATAAGAATTTAGCTAAGGACCTCCCAAACACCCCATCATAAAGGTCATAGTTGTAACAACCAACCACGTGTCTACCCTTCCCAAGCAAATGACCACTACTCAAGGTCTTGAAGCTATAATCTAGTCCAAAGGAGTGTTTTCCATGTTACCCTCTCCTCCACTTATAGTAGTTTTGTAGCTAAATCTCCCATCTTTCCTCCTACATGTTTCTAGTTTGGCTCTAGTCATCCCCCCAGCCCAAACCATTGCACCATCACCTCCATCAACATTTCCTTCCACCAGACAAACATTCACTTCCCTAGGTTCACCCTAAGATTTCACTTCTACCCTCACCTCATCACCACCTATTGCCCCATTAGATTCACCTATTATTGTTTCACCCCTTCTAATATTAACTTCTACTCCTATCGGATACCCCCTTGTATACCAGAGGAAGTAGGGAGTTCTTTCAATTTCTCCTCAAATCACCCTAACAAATAAGGCCTCACAAGAAAGGTCAGAGGAAGGATTGGATAAAATAAAAGGTTCTAGACCATCAAAACCTATTGAACTAATAGACAGTGAAAAGGAGTGGTTTATTAAGGAGAAATAAGAGGATAAAACAAAGACATCCTAATCTAAAACCATAAATGAGACCATAAAAAGTGACCCTAATGATGAATGGTTATTAGAGGAGGCTCAGTAGGGTGACATTGAGATCCTAAAGACTAGTTTAGTCTCAATTGAAATAATAATGATATTAAGTTTCCTAAAGATAGGAAATGACTGGTCCTAACTTAAATAATATTATTAATTATCTTAATCTAAAAAGGGGGACATTTCAATTTGCCCTTCTAAAATTCAATTGCCATCAAGCAAATACTAGTTTATATGCTCAAGTATCACTATGCCAAAGTGATGAATCATGTTGTAGTGCTTGAAGAGCCCAGACTTGTACCTATCAAATAGGATAGTGATCCAAAACTCAGAATTTTTGTTTGAAAAATATTTCAAGAACATAAAAATAACACAATATTAATGAATTCTCTGAGAACAGATGTTTTATTACTCAAGATCGCAATACAACTATATGCTTATCTCTGGGAAGAGATGTCTGATTTCCATTTCAGGTTACATCTTCATTTATACACATTTTGAAAGTAGGGGAGGATTTGGAAGGTCACCAATCTCAAGGGAGATTAAGTCGTTCGACTTTAATGATTTAAAATAATACAAAATTTGAGGAATAATTATTTTTAGAAACTTACTATTTTTAGACTACACTACTAAAATTGAAATTTAGGGCACTTCCATTGGGTCTTCTAGGGTCAAAATCCATTGATCAAATATCCATGCCATCTCATCGTGTTCTCCTTGTTCTTATCTTTCCAATGGTTCAAATGGTGAGTCAATTGGAGCTACGGTGCAAAAGTTATGGCTCCCAGAAGTTTCCTCATCAATTGGGGTGGAACCATCACCTGAATTGTCACCTAAATTATTGCTCAGATCATTCCTCCCTCCTTGAGAAGTAATGGTCCCCATTATGTCAATGTTCCTCATCAGGTGTGGTAGTTGTGTCTTGATTTTATTCTCTATGAGCCACTCACCTTGGTGGCTAAGCTAGCCCCTTTTGACCACCTAGTAAAGTGGAATAGAGTGTCCTCTTGTTGTCTTCATCCAGGTGTCCACAATCTGATCCTCCTCCACTACAATAAAACTCTTTGGATCAAGCTCATTAATTTCTAGTTGTTCTACTATGACTTAAGTGTCTAATAGAGGTGGATGATATGGTTTGAGGAGCTCTATGTTGAATATTGGATGCAGACCAAGGTAGGCTGGTAGGTTCAACTCAAAAGCATTTTCTCCAATTTTTTTGGTGGTGTATGGAGCATATTATAGAGGCCAAATTTTTTTGTGTAGGCCTACAATTCATTCCTTCTGAAGTCACAACCAAACCTTGTCACCCATAGCAAAATGGTGTACAATCCTATGTTTATCATGGCATTACTTATACTTCTGATTCATCTTCTCCAATATGTCATGAAATTATTGCTCAATGTGTTGCATTTGTTCAATGAACTTTGTTGCTTTTGTTTCCTTAGATCTTCCATGAGGTGTGTATTCCATGGTGGAGAATGGAATGGATTTATCAATTGGTGTCATGGGTTGGAACCTGAAGCATACTTGGAATGGACTATGCTTGGTTGAGGTATGTAGGGCCCGATTGTATCCATGTTGTATGAAAAGAAGCCCCTCATTCTATATGTGTGGATGTTTAGAGTGATATATCCAAATCATGTGAATAATCAAGCATTTCACCACCTCTATCTAACCATCAGTCTATGGATAGAAGGCTATGGACTTCATCAACTTGGTATCCATCATCTTCCATAGAGTGGACTAGAAGATTCTTAGGAACCAGCTATCTGGATCTAAGACAATGGACTTGGGGAGACAAAAATGGAGCCATACATGACTAAAATATAGTTGAGCAGTTTCTTCAGTAGAATTATTTTTCTTACAAGCAATCATGATAGCCATTTTCTAAAAATGATCAACTACAACAAAAATATAGTCCTTGCCATGTTTTAAAGTGGGTAAACCTAAGATAAAATCCATTGAGATAGATTTCCAAGGCCTAGTTGGTTCTAGCAATGGCATGTACAATCCTTGCTTCTTATTTGTTGGCTTAGCTATTGCACATGGGGTGCAAGATTTGAGATACCTTTCCACATCCTTTCACATATGGGGCCAGTAGAAGTGTTTTTTAAGAACTACCAATGTCTTTTCTACACCAAAGTGTCCAGATGTCCTACTGAAATGTGCTTCCCATATCATCTTCTATTACTCTACATCTAGAAACATATGTGCCCCATATGATAAAAGACATTATCTTGTAAATAGAAATCAAAAAACATGTTTACCTTTTTTAAACACCTAAGATGTATTATCAAAGGTAGGATATGCTTCATACAGAGCACCCCAAGTGGCAGTCTCATATTCACACAGGTCAATAACTATTGTGAGTGCAGTAATTAGTGGGTGACTCAGACAATCTATAGTCATATTTGAGCTCCTTTTTATGCTCGATTATCAGATGGAATTGCTAAAGATATGTGGCCCACTTTTGGTGCCTCTCATTTTGTAGTTTGTTTTGTGTATGGATGAATTCCAATGGTCTATGGTCAGTGTGGATGACTGTCTCTTTCTCCAAAATGTAGTGTTTCCATTATTTTCAGGCTTGCACAATGGCATAGAGCTCCTTATCATATGTCAGATATTTTATGACTATATCAATGAAAGCTTCACTATGATATGCAAAAAGATGACCATGTTTCATTATGATAACTCCCATAGCATATTCAGATGCATCTATCATCAACTCAAAAGGTTGATGCAAATCTAGCAAGGCAAGAACAGGGGCTGAGTAAAGTCTATTCTTTAAATTCTCAAATGCCCTTTGTTGTATTTCACCCCACTAAAATGTATATTTATCTCCTCCTTTAGTCACTTAGGTTAGTGACCAAGCAACATGTGAAAATCTAAGAACAAACCTATGATAGAAATTTGCAAGACCCAAAAAGCTATGAAGTTCTGTGAGGGTCCTTGGTGTAGGCCATTCTCGAATAACTTGAATCTTTTTTAGATCAACATGGACCCCTTTCTCATTCACAATGTACCTGAGGTACTAAATTTTTGTCATATTGAATGTGCATTTGTCAAGATTTGCATACAACTTGTGCCCCTAAAGAGTTTGAAGCACCTTACAAACATTTTGTAGATGTTCCTCCCATGTTTTGTTATAGATGAGTATGTCATCTAGGCAGACAACCATGAATGCATTGGTTAAGGATCATAAGATGTCATACATCATCCTCATGAAGGTTACAGGTGTGTTAGTTAAGCCAAAAGGCATAACCAACAATTCAAAGAGCCTTTCCTTAGATTTGAATGCAGTATTCTAGACATTGGTTGGATTGATGGGAATTTGGTGATAGCTAGATTTGAGATCGATTTTGTTAAACAACTTTGCACCATAGAGTTTTTCCAGTAGGTCATCAATCCTGGGGAGAGGGTAGTGATTCTTCACAGTGATTTTATTCAGGGCTCGATATTCAATGTAAAGCCTCCATGTTCCATCTTTCTTTGGTGCCAAGACAATTGGGTTGCCACAGGGTGAAGAGCTTGGCCAGATGTGACCCTTTTGGATCAATTCTTGAATCTATCTTTTTCTCTCATCATTCTCCAAAATTGATCTACAATACATAGGATTGTTAGGTAAAGGTGATCCTGGGATCAAATCGATAGAATGTTTTACCTAGAAATACAGTGGAACTCTTGTGGGTGACTTGAATAAGTCAGCATATTCTCTTGTGATTTGTCCCATCTACTTCTGTTGTTGTGTTGATTATGTAGTCAGGACTAAAACATCAGCCTTCTTGGAATTTTTTGGTTTGACCACCATAAGAATGAATTGATTTGTCTTTTCCACCAATCTCTTATATTACTTAGCACTGATTAAGGAGATAGATGTGGGAGGTGGTACCTTTGGTACCTTGTAGCACCATGTTCCAAGAGTGAGGGTGATTCTTCAAGTTCATGATTCATATATGCCATGTCGATCATACATGAACGACTGACCAAGGAGTACATCACAAACATCTAGATTGACCACATCACACAAGACTTCATCTTGGAAAGGTTTTATTGCATATGAAAGAAGACACTGATGGGTGACATGGAGATCTCTCCTTGGGCTCAACCATCCAATATTGTATAGATTTGGGTGAGGCTTCATGGATAGATTTAGAATTTTCACAACTTTAGCAAAGATTAAATTCTTTTGACTCCCACTATCAAGAATGAAATGCAAAGGCTTACCTTTTACCCATAATTTTGAGCGAAATAATCTTTCCTTGTCTTCTGGCCTTTCCTCACAGGTCTATGATGAAGTGATGATGGTGTTGATCTCAACATCTACAATCTCTTCTTCATCCTCTTTGACTGTAGGTTGTGTATGATATAGAGTAGTAGATGTCGAGTATTATGACTCAGAAAGTAGTGACTTGATGGCTCGACATTCTTCTTTAGATTGAGTTCCAATTATGTGGTAATCACACCATTTTCTAGCCTTCCCTTTCTAGGGTTTCTTATCTTGAAACTCCTTTTACTTATAATTTTTCCCTCTTGGTTGACCTTCCTTATCACTTTTCCATTTTGAAGGCTGACTCTTCATATTCTTTCTACCATGCTTCTGCTCAATCTTCACTATGAATTTGTAAGCCTCACTGAGGGTTTCCAAATTGAAGAGTTCCATTTCCCCCTGTGTGTACCATTGTAGTCCACCATGATATTTGAGAGTCTTATGTTTCTTACTTTCTTGGATGCCCAATCTTGCAGAAAAAGAATGAAAAGTGTCTATGTAATATTGAATAGATTGGTCCTTACCTTGGCAAAGTTGTTGCCATTGTATGTACAGATCATCATACGCTCCAATGGGATAGTATTCTTCCTTTATCACTTCCACAAAATCATCCTAGGTAGGTTCCACCTCAAGGCCAATGTCATCTGTACTAAACCTCTTTTTGTACACTTCCCACCAATTTCTCATGGGCAATGATGCTTTCAAAAGAGCAAAAGTGATCTTTTATCCATCGGTGAATTTATTTATAGAGAAGTAGGAAGACAATTGATCAAACCAATTTTCTACTACATCAGAATTGATTTTGCCTTCAAATATAGGAATATCAAAATTCACCTGAACCTTGAAGGGTGTTGGGGCACTAAAAGGAAATTCCATGGATGAAGAGCTAGGAAGTACAGATGAGGAGCCAGAATTTCCCATCAGGAGTTATTGGAGAATTTGGGAAAATTGTTGTAGCATTTGTGCTTATTGTCATTGGAAGGCTTCATTCACCATTTCTTTGAAAGGATCAGATGTCTCGGTGTTGTCCACCATTTGAATTCATTTGGAGTGAAGAGGTAGATAGTTTGGAAGCAATGTTGTTTTCCACCCAAGCTTCTTGTAGCCTGACCTCATTCTCAAGATCATACACTCTCAAGATAAACTGATCTGATACCATTGATCCAAAACTTAGAATTTTGGGTTGAAAAATATTTCAAGAACACAAAAATAACATAGTAATAATGAATTCTCTGAGAAGAGATGTTTTATTATTCAAGATCACAATACAACTATATGCTTATCTCTGGGAAGAAATGTTTGATTTCCATTTTGGGTTACATCTTCATTTATACACATTTTGAAATTAGGGGGAGGATGTGGAAGGTCACCAATATCAAGAGAGATTATGTGGTTCAACTTCCACGATTTAAAACAATACAGAATTTAAGGAATTACTATTTTTATAAACTTACTATTTTTAGACTGCACTACTAAAATTAAAATTTGGGGCACTTCTATTGAGTTTTAGGGATCAAAATCTATCCAACATATCTCAATGTCATCTCAATGCATTCTCCTTATTCTTAGCTTTCTAATGGTTCAAACAGTGAGTCAATTGGAGCTATGATGCAAAATTTATGGTTCCCAGAAGTTCTATCATCAATTAGGGTAGAACCATCACCCGAATTGTCGCCTGACTTATTGCCTAGATCATATAGATCCTACCAAAGAACATAGTGTGATATATCCCAAATGGATAATGAATTCCACTCTACCTCAAATTAATCCTCAAAATGTTGTAAATATCTATAAATGTCTACAAACTCCTACCAAATTGAAGGTTATCGTATGCTCATATCCTTGTGTTTTTATTATCCTACTTGGCTCCTTCAATGCACATATAGTTTTGGGAAACTAGACCCTTGGGTCCTAAAGGTTCCTCCCATGATTTGGAAATTTTTTCTTTCCCATGTCTAATATAAATCATATGGTAGATGGGTTGGAGATGAATTATAATAGCTAAAAACCACTTGGATTGTCATCCAATTAGGTACCCAAATGGTTGCCATGAAAATCTTCTTTAGATGACCCATTCCTCCTATATGTAATGAGAAATGCATCAAATCTACAAATCAATCCTAGTTCAGAGAAGATAGATCCTACTTACACTTTTGATTGGGGATACATTAGATAATTGGGGTCATGACTAATATGGATCTTCTAGACCTAAATAAGGGATATCTTACCATAATAATATCACTAGGGAGGGGTCTAAAGCCTCTAATCAAACAAAACTATGCAATAACCCTAACTAGGTCTTATATTTTCATATTTAGTAAACTAATAACAAGTAAATAAGAAGTCTAATCTAGTGCTCACCAAATCTTATGGCACAAAGTGGGAGCAATAAATTCTAAAGGTAGGCATGCATAGAAGACATATACTCACATCAATGTTTACGAAATCCTAATGCATGGGAGAGAAGTTCGAATGCATATCTATCTGCTCTCACAAGGGAGGAACAAAGTTAGGAATACTTACCTTTGAATAGGAATCTGTTGAGCCTCAATCTCTCCCTTGGCCAAGGTTATTCATAAGAGGTTGTTGTGATATGTAAGGATGACAAGGATAAATCAGATCTAGGCTACACAAGTAATCAATACATCTAAAATACTTCTCCATAAGATAAGATCCACATCCCTAAAGAAAGTATGAAACCCTAAGATTGATCCTCAAGTAGAATGGTGGATAAGCAAATGTGCAATATATCTTACTTCTCTTTTCTTGGAAATAGTGAAATGATTGTGTTTATATAGGTGGATATAACCCTAAAACCTTCCAAAAGTTTTAGTCAACAAGGTCGACCTAGTCAACCTAGTATTGTAATTGATAAAAAAACATACTAGATAATGAACTATGTCATCCATGGCTAACTTATTTCTTAGTAAGTTGTTGTAAATAACAATATAGGGTTAATGTGGCTGACATAGTCATGTAAAATGCCAAAAATGGGTTTAGGTTAGGGAAAGGGCTAATGAAAGTGGGAAATGACTAGATTAGGGTACAAAATAAAAGGCAAAGCTTAAGGGAATGGTTTCTAAGAGACAAGTGTGTGGATATCAAGTGGCAAAAGGGACAACAACCCTACGAAGCACCAATGGTCTACCCACCCCTTTCCTAATGTACCCTTTAATCCATACACTTAGAGAAATTGAGACTTAATAGCTTCTTACAAGATAAAGAGCGTCAATATTTTATAAAAAAAATTAAAAAATTATGTGTATACATATTCCACACTCGAAGTTCATCACGTGTCATGTAGGTGTAACACGAGATGGTGCTTCGGGAAAATAACATAGTGACACATAATGATGAAGTTAAATAAAGTGCAGTAAGGAGAAAATAAGATAAATGAAATGACATAATTAAAAAACACATCTTTACTTACATGGGTGTTATAGATAAATAAGGAGGTGTTATAAATGTGAAGGTGTCCAATGTAAGAAACATTAGGCGAACTTGTAGAAATGAGCAAAACAGAGAAAAAAAATATTTTTTTTGTAATATGTGCATATAATAGTGGAAAATAATCTCTAAGATGTTAGGATTACAGAACATTTTATAGTTTGGAAAAAGAGTTAGTAGAGACAAAGATATGAGCAAAATAAGAAATCTGATGCTAAATATTTTGAAAGGTAAATAAATTTTAAAATAATGAATATAAATAGAGTGAAAAGAATTCATTTATCATTATTTACTATTATAAGAATATTAAAGATATCTTATAGACCAAGTGAGATATCTAGAGAGTGAGGATGGTGGGGAGATGATAGCTTCGCTAGGGATGACACATAGCGGCCACAATAGGTGCAGCATGAGTAAGCATCTAAAAATTTCAAATTTTTTATAGTATTTATATTTGAAATTGAATGATTTATAGAAATTTGATAATGAGGTAGAATCTAGATACAGGAATTAACCCTAGGAAAGTTATAAGGGCACTAGGGGGAAATGGGGTATTGGGTTAATAGGAATCAAGCCAATAAATGCCCAAAATTTAGGTAAAAAGATCAGGGTCGGGAAAGAACAAAGTTGACCAGGTCAACTTAATTGGAAAAAAAAGAAAAACTAGTTAGTTAGCTTAGTAGTAAGTGGTTGACTTAGTTGGTTGGGCACTGAAAGAGGGGTTGACTTGATAGTAAGTGACCAACTTAGTATTAAGTGGTCAACTTAGTATTATGTGGTCAACTTAGTATTGTTAAGCCAAATACGGTTAAAAATTATAGCAAACTGATTTGATTTTATGAGTCTTAAAATAATGTATTTTGATTATGAATAACATGGAGGTTTAATACATTTTTTGTTGTTTTGATATTGTACAGAGGTACCATATATTGTGGTGATTGATCAATTCCTCATGGTTACTTTATTTTTGGAGTAATTGAAAAATAAGGATAGAGCGAGATTGGTAGCAATGGACTTGGGAGGAATTATGGAGATGAGATGTATCCTAATAAGTGTTGATCTCATTGTCATATTCCTTTAGGCATGGGAATGGTTGACCAATACTTTTTGATGGGTAGTGGATGGGGATACCATAGATGTAGGTATCACACTGGAGGATGTCCATGCATTGCTTGGACTACCTATAGGAGGGACACTAGTGAGCACAGGGACACCAAATGATCTGGAGGAGAGATGAACACTATCCAAGTAGGCAATGGGTTCAGAGAGGATCTATCCAGGGTTGAGGGTGAGCTTATTCAATGTTTATATTGAATATATTCTAGATATTTAAAAGGATATGATAAGACTTATGGTAGTGTGAGTGTTGTGTCATAAGTTGAATGGTAGGGTACAATTGTATATGATAGCCTTGTGCCAGTCCATGTTGGATCAAAGGGTACTTTACAATTTTAGTTCTATGATCTAGGTCTATATTATGCACAATATGTATGGGATGCTATCTAGAGGGAAAAATATGACTAGACCAGTGGTGTTGTTAATCACATGGATATATCATAGGTTTTTGAGGTATCAACCAATTGGGTTAACCCATGTGGTTGATAATAGGTTACTTTGAGTTATGATATGGAGATAGGACTAAGTATCATGGGCCCTACCTCATGTGATAGTGTTATAGACAGTCACATGAGGAGAGAACCACACACATGGCTACCATTTTCTAGTTGGGCTAGGTACAGGCCCTTGTATCCAACCTATAGGGATAGGTAGCAGTCATTACAGCATAATGTGCAGAGGGGATAGTCTAAGGCATCTATGAGTAGCATGGATAGGCTATAAGATAGGCATGATGGAGCTTATCCATAGAGCTAGAGTGATGTGTTTCAGTACTATTTATATTTGCATCTTATCCTAGTGGTTGGGCTTTCTCGTGCATTGGCAAATGTCACATGCTTTAGTGTATTCTTTTTCATCTTGGAATAGGGTTGGCCACCACAAGCCTAATTGTATAACCTTATGCACCATAGTGTTTCTAGTGTAATAGCCTCTAGTAATCCCCTCATGTGCTTCTTACAATACTGACTCTTGTTCATGTTCTAGGACACATCAGCATAGGACCTCATCATAGCTCAACTTGTATAGTTCCCCATCAATGAGTTGAAAGGGAACAGTGTGAACTATGAGTTGCTACTTCTCTTTAGTCATCATGGTCTGGGATGTAGATCTAGATGTTATAAATATGGTGATCTTTACCAAGTCTTCTAGGATGTGATAGACCCTATAAAGTTGCACAATATGCACTGCCACATTACCAGAGTTTTTGTGGGACAAATGGTATGGGCCTGAGTTTTATTTTCTAGGTTTTACTGTAATAGATAATTGGAACTCTTGAAATAAAACAATCTATTGACAAATTCACCTATGGATAATGGGCTTGTTCATTGGGTACTCAAATGCCTCATGATTAATGAAGAAGATGAAAGGATCACCAATACATATTGCCTAAACTTCTGCAAGGCATAGACCATGGCAAGTGCCTTGTGCTCAGTTGTGAAAGAGATGGGATGATCTATCTTACCTTTTCCTAATTACTCAAGAATATCACCAATCATAGAACTAGATGCATCAACATGGACATGGAATGGAGTTGCCTAGTCAGGGAATTAAAATATTAGCATGCTTACTAGTTTGAGCTTCAAGGTATCAAATGCATATTCCTGCAATGCACCCTAATAGAATGGGCCATCCTTTCATAAGAGATCTTCTAGAGATGTTGTAATATTGGCATAATTCCTTATGAAATTCCTATAAGACACATAATGGCCAAGAAAGGCACGAATGTCTTTCTACATTGATGGGGTCTGAAGTTGAAGGATGATTGCAATCTTTATAGAGTCAATAAGTAGACCATATTTGCACATGATGTGCTCAAGAAAAGTGCAAAATGGTATCATGAAGACACACTTATTGAGGTTTAGAGAAATTTGTAGTTACCTGCACCTCTCAAACATTAGGCAAAAGTTGTCATAATGATCCTTCATTAGCCCATACATAATCCAATCATCCAAGTACAACTGGAGGAACTTATGATTGAAGTCCTTGAAAGAAGTGATCACCACTCAGAAGAATATGGTTGGTGCATTCTTCAATCTAAAGGGCATCATGTTCTATGTGAAATAACCCCATTCTATCATAAAGTTAGTTTTGGGCTTGTCCTCCTCCTCGATTTGGACTTGATGGTATTCTAAGAACCCATCAGTAAAAGTGTATATCTCGCAACCTACAATGCCATCCAAGACTTCATCAATGAATGAAGTTGGAAATGGGTTAGTTGTGTAGATGACATTCAATAATCTATAGTCAACACAAATTTGGATATGCCCATCCTTATTGATGCTAATGACCATGGGGCTAACCCATTTAAATTTTTGTATAGGATATATGATGCTTGTAACTATCATACCATCAATCTTTGTTTTGACCTTGGCATAAAGGTTGGGGTTAATTCTATAAGGTCACTTATAGATAGGTCTTACATCATCAAATAGCTTGATGATCTTCCTCCCAAGGGATGGGTGTGTGCCTTTCATGTCTCTATAGTTTTGAGGGAACAAAAATTAAAATTCCTTCAAAATATCAACAATACATGCTAACTCTGTGTCAAACCAATAGGTGCCTAGAGTAGCAATTTTTGGTTCCCCTTCTGAGTTGATATCTACCTTGGTATTTTTTAATGTCAGGTGATAAGGCTCATTCTTCTCCTAATGTGAATCCTTGACTTGTCTGCTACCCTCAATTGTTTCTATCTAAAGGTGGGTATGGTCTTTTCATTCTAGGGCACTATCCTCAACTTAACACACTAACTTCTTTTTGC
Organism: Torreya grandis; assembly: GCA_037957365.1. NCBI lineage: Eukaryota > Viridiplantae > Streptophyta > Pinopsida > Cupressales > Taxaceae > Torreya > Torreya grandis. Next base: position 1,380,587 of record JARHVA010003667.1, read on the forward strand.
CTGTCAAATTATTCCTGTTGCATGCCTTCCATGTTTCATAATCTTCATCACTAGAGTCACTATTGAGGGTTTTCTCTTAAAATAAGGTTGGGAGTGCCAACCCATTTTTTCTGAACATGTCTTTTAGGTGTTCATCCAATATTGTAGTTTCCTCAAATACTAGCCTTTGAATCACCTGAAGTGGCTCAATCAGTTTAAAGTTTTGTGAAGAAAAGGAGAAGGTGTGAATAAACCACTCCTTAAGTGCATCCCAGTTGGCTATTTCATGGCACATCTCATTAACAATGTACCATGATCATGCCCAAATCCTCAAGGGCCTATAGAAGGCATGCACCCACAAGTTTTTTGGGGTATTCTCACTATAGACAGTCTATATTTCTTTGTAAAGGTGCACATAATCTATAGGGTCAAAGTCACCAGAGTAGGCCGAGATGTCTAGGTCATTATTACTCTTCTTTAATCAAGTGAAAATAGATTCCTTCATGTCTTGATAAGTTGGAAAGATAGGCCTTTACGCTGCCCACCAATGAATGATAGTAATCTTCAATGTATACAATCGTGCACCCATTCTATCTATACCTCTTTTGCGATGCATGGTTTGAGGTCACAAATATAGTCTTCTAACGGGTTACTTCCTTCATATTTTGGGATCACTAAAATTTTACCCTTACTTAGGTAAAATACTCCCTTTCCCTTATTTTTAGTACAAGGGACCATCTTTTCAAAGTGTCATCGATCTAGACCTAACCTATCTTTATTGGTTTTAGTGCCTTTACTCGCACCAAGTAACACATTTGACCAGTGGTATCATATGATTCCTTGACCCAGTAGTCATGAGTAATTTTAGTGGTGTTTGAAGTTGATTGTACATCTTCTTAGGAGAGGACTCCTTGATCATTGGGGTTTAGAGTCTTGACACCTTAGGCCATGATGTTATATATGTGGTTGATCTCATCCTCAAGGTCCATAATTTTGACATAAGGGGTACTTGGTCCTATGAGAGGGGTATAAATACCCTCTATTTTCCATTATCAAATGTCATGTAGCACCTCTTAAAGAGCATAGTTGCATTGTTTACATAACACCATGGCCTTCCTAAAAGCATTGGATAGTTGTATTATTCTGATAACTCGATCACCTTAAAGTCAGCACAAAATTTAGCACCCATGATATCTACAATCATACTCTTCAAAATTCCAATGGGTTGCACCTAAGTCTTATTGTCCATGAAAAGTACATGAGGGGAAAGTCTCAAGGTTGGCCTACCCATTTTCTCCCAAGCATTCTTGGTCAAGATGTTGACCTCGACACCTATGTCTATAAGGACCTCACAAATAGACCATCCATCAATAGTGGTATTTATAAGGAGTTCTTGATCATACTCTACATTTTGTGTATGCCAAAATTTTCATGCCCTCTCCATGCATGACATAGTGACTTTAATTTGATTTTGACCCGCATGCTCCAATAGCAAGTTCTTCAATAGGGTAAACATCCCCTCTATTTGCAATAGGTGTAGGATCTTAGTTAATTCTTATATATTAACATCCTAGTTATCCTACTTATATTAAGAGGTAACAACATATGCTTTTAGGTATCATGTTAATTAGAGCTCACCTTGCAGGTTTTGGATGACACTCATGGCCTATTGTAATACATCTTTCTAGCATGTTAGGTATGGGTAAGGCACAACTTTAGGTTCAAGCTATGTTATGTGCTCAGTATGACCCTCATCCCCATATTTTAAATGTAACTTAGGTATGGGCATAATTGGTAGCTGAATGGTGAATCCACTACAAGTATTTGCATGTAACTTGATTATCTTTGTGTGGGTCAATTTCACCTTTCGGGTCAATTACTCCATTTTCAACTCACACCTAATCATTCCTACACCTTTGTCTACACCAGGCCTACATTGGGTCAATGTTTTGTATAGGTTAAGGCATTCCTCAACCTTGTGGGACCCTCAACAATAGCCACATGTGGGATGTGTAGGGTAGTCACATTGATACTTCTCTATCACGTCACACTTATAACATGAGTGGGGTGGGAACCTTCCACACTGTGTCCTCTACCTTACCCTCTAACACCTAGTTACATCTTAAAGCCTTGTTTTGTTTATCATAGCCTTAATTTCCATGGTTAGCTTACCTTTTGACTATTATAATGGCCTACATTATGCCTCTTTCCATGTTCTTGCATAATTCGTCAACCACCCAGCAATCAATCATGGTATGGGTGTAAGCATCACACAATTGATAATAGATGGTTGTGTTGACCTAGATGATATATTATAATAAAGGGAAGTTATGAACATCATGCACCTCTTGATATAACTCATAGCTTAGGAGTAGGGTGTGCAAATTCCTTCATGGGTAATTATTCATGTTGTGGCCTTTTGCTTCATAGTCAGTTCACCATAATCCACTTCAAGCATCTTGCGATGAGCTAGCAATAAGCTTGTGAAGTTGAGAGGCCATAGATGTAATATATTCCTCCATAAATGGGCTAATCCTAATATTTGTGCTTTTAAATAGTTCATCTCTAAGCATGACTTCAAGTGCTTCATGAGGGTCTATAAAAGTCTTCATGGAAAGTGCTCTTCAGAACAACACTAACAACCCTACAATGAATAACTACACATGTTGGCAAGGGCGTATATCTTATAGGAGCTTTGATAGGAGAGTATTGAACCTTACATTGTATAGGTGGACACTTTCTAAGAGTCTTTGGGTAATATCTTTGAGTACGATGATGATCTATTTTTCAAACTCTGGAATGTGAAACTCTTTCAGGAATGCTTCCTTCAAGGTATCATAGTCAACCACATCCTGGTTAGGGTCAAATTTTCTATACCAAGTATGGGCATGATCTAGTAAAGTGGTCATGAACTGGGTCACATTACAATCCAATTGAGTTATGCCCTACATGCACAATTCTAGTTCACACTTCAACACATGCTCTATGGCATTCTCCATACCATAATACTCTGACAAGTGCATGGCCATTTCATAGTAAATTTGTTGTGGGGGGTAGATAGCATCTAAGGTGCTTGTCTTCCCAGCATTTATCTTGGTGGTAGTCTTTTAATTCCACCAACCATTGGGTTAGGCATTGGTCCCATCATTACTATTGTTACCATTGATGTCAATGGTGTTGTACTACTTACTTATGGTACCATACCACTTCTTGTGGGTTGTTTCCCACTTTATATCACTAACATTGGATGGTTCATTATACTTGCACTCAAATTATATTATGGTGTGATAGAATCCAATGGTCTAGAGCTAGTCATGCTCACTTCTTTATAGGGAATAATTTGTTCAATTACAAAGTTACACTGCAAGTTTGCAAAACATTTGAAATCTATGTCAAAAATAAGCTCAATTATCACTTCTATACTTTCTTCAAATGGGGGATTTAGCACATGAGCATGCACCATAGGTTCAAAGTAGGTAGGTACATCAATTGTTGAGCTCAATCCATTGCTTCATTATTTATCTCATCCTCACACTACTGAATTTCAAGAGATCTTTACCTATGCCCTTCCCATTCTCTACGAGTTCTCTCAATACCTTTAGGTTTTATATCTTTCAGCAGTTTGTGCCTTATTTTATTATAGGTATATCTCCTAAGCTCTTAGGTGTCAATCTGATCATATCCTTCTATTATGCTTCACATACACATCCCCTTTTCCCCCTTTATGTTGCTTATACATGAAAGGACTTTATGCTTCCATCCCCAAAGTCTCAAAGTTGTAATACAACATAAGCTTTTTAATCTCTAAATTGAATTCCTTCATGAGCATGCCTCTAGTCTCACACAAAAATTGGTACTCTACTTCCTTAGGGCATGAGTAAGTTGAGATTGTGAACTCAAGTATGTAGCTATTCAGTGCTCCTTGCCACCATTTGTCTATTGCTCTAATCCAAGTTGCATCTAGGGTCTCAAGCCTCTTTAAGTGCTCCTTTGTCCACTCATATCATTATCCATAACTTCTTTTGTGGGTTAATATGTATCTAACCATCGGTACACATGCTCAGGTAATTCATAGAAAAAAACCTCATATAAAGCATCATACAGGTTATTTTAAACCTATTTTCTTAGCTTTTATCTTCTACAAGTTAGATTCTTCAACACAAAGCTATCTTCCACCTATTTCAGCCAATGCTTGATATTTTTGAGGGGGAGTTCGTACATTATTATATCACACCATTACAACACTAAAATTCAACACGGGTCTCGATAATGGAACCAAAATGTTGTAAAAAAGGGTACACAAAGTTGTCATCAATTTTGGACTTATTACACTTAGGTACAAACATGGAGTATTTCCTTTGCACTCAACATTTTACACTCATCTATGCTGACATCAATTCACATAAGGAATAGGCCTTATGCACTCACCTAAAACATAGCTAAAAAGGAATTGGGGTCCATGTTGGGATAGTTGTGCCATAATGTAAGGCATCAATTATAGGACTTGGTCAATTCAAAGAGAGTTTCAAGTAGATCCATAAGCTCAAGCCTTTCATGGGCTGATCCTGATGGTCTATTGGTGCAAGTGTTTAGGTGGACTAATCCTAGATTCATAAAGGTGTAAACCTTTATTAAACTAAGCATAAAGTCATATTGGTGCTTGAAGGGTCACAAGGTTGGTTTCTCTTGAAATTATCATACTAAGCTTGTGTTTTTAGCAAGGGTAGGAACACTTGGTATAGGATCTATATATACTTAGTTATTATTACACAAGCTACTACTAACATCATCATCTGTTACAAGGATGCCATTAACATCATAAACTAGAAGCATGTGTATACATTACTCAATAGAAACATAATGAACTTATAACATTGCACTCATTTTGCATTTCACTATCAATTCAAAGGATGCATAAATTAGATAGAGTATTATTTCGAACAATAACCATTGTCATTAATCAAATTAAATAGAGTATATAGTTCATGATATTTAAAACCAGAGTAAATGCATTGCTCAAGCTATTTAATAGCCTAGAGGCTCATAGATAAGCTAAGGGATATATAAATGGAGCCTTAATGACATCCATACTACTCCTAGATCTAATGGTGGTGATTACAATATATACAGAGCATTTCCAAATTGTCATAGCTTCATTAAAACATCTTTGCCTCATTACTTCACTGGTTCAATCTCCTTTTATAGCTTTATATGAATGTATCTTTAAGGGTGGAGTGCACACATTAGGTGTTAAGTTGGAGCATTTGTGATAATTTCCATCGATTCTATCACCTTATAAGCTTTGTGTTGTAGTAACCCTATATCACCCAACCTAGAAGATGCCCTAGAAATCCTAGAATTGGTTATCCACCTGCCAACTGGAGTAAGTTATGCACTGATATTTTTAGCTAGCACTAATTATGAAAAAAAATCATCATCACTCAAAATGATGCCTTGTGTCGATGTGGATGTCATTCTGGAATGAATCCCATACTTACAAAAATAATGGGCCCAACACATAAATGAGCTTTAGGCTTTAGCTAAAGGAAGATAAGTATCCAAAGATATGACTGACTAAAATACTTAGGCTTAACTATGAACTAGCATGTTATCTCAAGTCTCAACCATGTGTATGCTTAGTTTGTGATAGGTAATAAAGTGGGATAATGGGAGATCCAAAGTGGATTGGTAAAAGGAGTTTTTAATGAGATGAATTTTTTCCTAACTTATCACATGGTAAATGAGGAATGAATAAAGGGAGCAAGGTTTGTATAACCAATTCATAATAATAATTATCCATGTTTATAGCTATAAGATATAAAATAATCATGAAAAAGAACAAGGTAACCATATCAAATGAACTCAATAATAACAAGTATGTAATTATGAAAAATAACCATTAAGAGAACATAAGAATAATAATGACAACATAGGCAACATATAGTGCAAAACAAAAATCACCATGTAAAATAGTTAAAAATTTGACACAATGTCAAATGATATAAAATAGATAAATGTAAAATTGGAGCACACATCCAATCCAAATGAAGAAATAAATGTAATAACAAAATGCTTGTGTTTATAAGTATTGATATATTTTTGCACATAAATTATCCATAACATCTGATAAGTCTCTATGAAGTTAAATGCAAACTACATCCAAAGTCTCATCGATCTTTCAAGAAAGTTGAAAAAATAATTTACATCAAATCTCATCGATAGAAAGTGTAGGAATTCCTAAAGGATCATGTTGATGAGGGTTATCATTTAGGGGATGCTTAGAAGAAGGAATGTAAGTGGACTCTATGAGAGCTAAAGGGGCCACTAGTAGAGAAGGTGCAACTAGGGAAGGAGCATCTACGGGTGAGGGAATCATGGGTGGAAAAATAGTACGTATAAAAGGGACCATAGGTGGTGGAGCCACAGGGGAAGAAGGGAGAGCCTTATTGTGAGAGTGACCTATGGGAGGAAGGTTATTAGGTTTAGGAATACTCATGAGGTGATTCTTGAGATCTTATTGAAGGATGTGGAAATGATCAGTATGATGAGTACCAAATTAGTGCTGGAGACAATATACCTCTCCATATTTGGGAATATATTCAGGTAATACTTTTGGTAGAGGTATAGCCTTGTTTGTGGGTTGAGGAGTGGTGGGATGTAAGGTGTTGATATATTACTACAAATTTTATGATAATGTGTGGATGAATGATTGTCCATGTTATAGAAGCAACAAATACACTTGTGAGTAGATTTGGTGGGTGTGATCATAGGAGGAGTGGAAATGAAAGCTGAATAAGATTGGTATAATGAATAGTCTCTAGTCCAATGATTGACAATTTTGTGAATATCACAATATGGTTGATTGGCCCATTTGGTGGGAAAAGGAAAAATTTATGGTAAAGGGACAAAACCATCACCAAGGAAAGGTAGGGATGGTGGAGATACAAGGCAAGGCCCAACTAAAGGAATAATAGGATCAAAAATAAGAAGAGACTCAGTTAGAGAGCGAGTGGGAATAGGATTTGAATTGGGCTCAACTAAGGGAGGGGAAAGATGTACATAAGTCTAAAGGATAGTCACAATCATTGTTTCTCTATGTTTTTGCTATTTACATTCAGAAGAAGAAGAAACTAAAGTTTAAGAGTCAGGGGTTTGTAAGTTACCCGAATTAAGTTATGCACCGTATCTAGACATTGTAGGAGCTCCTCTTTCGCTGTGGAGGAAGACACCTGTAGATAAGAATAAGACTTAAACCAAAGAAAGTATTAGATAAAGATATGGTGGACTGCCAAGCAATGCTCGGTCTCGGAAGCGTAAAGCTCTGTGAGGGATGACAGTCCACTATTTATGAAAAGAGTGTCGTAAATAAAGAAATGAAAAATGACTAATAAAGAGGGAAATAAATAATGTGTACCTGATTCTTTGCAGTCAGTCTATCATAGTCACCGACGTTGGTAGTCCTGCCGAGGTTGGTTTGTGTATGGTGCCGACGTCGATCGTATTGTCGATGTCGATCTAGGTTGTGGTCGATGTCAGTCAGGGCAATGGGCCTTGGACGGGTTTCAGGGTTATATATATGGTCGATAAAAGACTCTGGGAGTTTAAGGGTCTGTGTAGGATTACAAGACAGTGAATAGGGTCTGAGAGGGGGTAAAAGGTCAGGGATAGGTGTAAAAAGAGGATAAGAATATGAAGAAAGCTTTTCAGCCTCTCCAGGAAGAAGTTGGGTTTGGTTGATAGTATTTAAAAATATTAAATAGAAACTAATTACTAATGTATTCTAAATACTGAAATAAAATAGAAGAATACTTAGCTCTGGTTGTGGCTGATGTCAAAGATCTCGTACAATGTTTCCAATCCAATGTCTGGAGTGATTTTATAGAGTTTCTATAGCCTGGAGGATGATAGTCGAATTCTGAAGATTGGTCTCAGAGTGTGCGCATTGACCTCAGAGTCTGGGGTCAGAGAGAGAGAGAGAGAATTTGGGGTGTGAGAGAGATTGGGCATTTAGGGACAAATTCAAGGTTAGAGTCTAGCCTATGTAACCTACATCGACAAACCCACCGGCATCGACTAATAGTTGACCAACATCAGCGGCTTGAGAATGGGTAAAAGGGTTATTTGGCCCGTTTCTCCATCTGCCAAGTGCATCTGCCATTAGAGAGCGGTCAAAAGACAGGTTTATTAGCATGAGGGTTAGTTAGGAGGTTAGGATGGAGTGAGAATAGGTCATGGGTAGATGACCTAGTCTCAGGGTGACTCATGGGGTAGGAAATAGTCTTAGGGTGAGGTGTCTAAGGTGAGGTGTCCAAAGTGAGGTGTCAAGGTGAGGTCATTAGGTGATGTCATTAATTTAAAATAAGTAGTTTATTTTAAATTAATAAGGTGTGTAAGGGACCAAGGGGAGTCGACACAATGTTGGTGTCTACATTTGCCCCTTTTTGTCTTGTTGGTTGTTTTGATGAACTGCAAGACAAAAATAGGAGTAAGTTGCCCCAAGTATGGGATAAGGTGTAGGTTGCCCTAAGTATGATGATGAGGTATTCCCCCTCAAAGTGAGAATCGAGAGAAGCGAGCCCAAAATTGGGTGCCGATTTAATAGGTAGTGGATGGTATGGTGAAGTTAGAGTGTGAATGTTGTAATAGTTGGATTGTGCGTATACCACTTCACGTGATAGGTAGGTCAAATTGTCACAGGTAAGGTCGAGGAGCACTAAAATTGAAGTAATTGGTCCCCAGCTTTTTAGTCGTAGCTAATTGGGTTAATCGATCAAAGTTGTATCTCCAATGGTCATCGTGTTCCAAGTATCCCGAGCTTAAGAAGTGCTCCTGGAAAACATGAAAATGTCACAAATATTGGGGATCAACTTGGGTGTGATCTGACAATAGGTGTGAGGGTCGTAATGTGGGGTGCGTATAATTTGCTAACTATTCGTGAGGTAGCATATATGCAATCAAAACAACCAAGGCAAAGTTGTCTCGAAAGTGGTCATGGTCTGAGGAGATAATCGTGATCTCCAAGGTCATTTGTCAAGTTGGGCTGAGATATACATGATCTTAAGTGTTGTGTGGCAGTTAGGGAGATATATGTGATCTCCAATGTGCCCCATGAGAAGTCCAAGGTGACTTCTACAATGTCAGGGCTGGTTGTTTGGGCATGATTTTGGACTGGATTATATAGTTGGTCCATTAGGTAAATGAGCCAATGAATGGCCGAGCTAACCTCAAAAGACCTCATGTCAACTGAGTGCTGCCTACATAGCCCATACGAAGGCCTCAGGCCAATGTAGTTCTCCCCAAAAGGGAAGAAAAGGGTAGAGGTTGATAGGTTATTTGGTCAGGTTAAGTCATGGTTAAAGGTTATATGGTTGGTCCATCAAGTAGATGAACGAACGAATGTGGTTGAGCTAACCTCAGAAGATGCCAATGTCAACTGAGTGCTGCCTACATAGCCCATGCAAAGGGCCTCAGGCCAATGTAGTTCTCCCTAAAAGGGAAGAAGAGGGTCAAAGTGGTTGATAGTTGTTTTGGTCAAGTTAGAAATGATGAGTGTATGATGATGTTACAGCCTTTTCCATATTATGTGATGGTGTATTCTGTAACATTGGTTATGTGGTTTTTTATCCTTAGCAATTTTCCATATTCGTGATGGTGTGTGTTAAAAATGAAATGAATGATGATGTTATAGCCTTTTCCATATTGTGTGATGGTGTATGCTTGACATAAATTGTGTATGGTTGATAGTTTCCATGTGTATTGTTTTCCATAGAAACTAATATGAATGGGCTATGATAATTGATATAACACAAATTGGTATTTGTATTAAATAAATCATGATGTAATGTTAATGGTTACAAAAAAGTTTGGTTTGGTTTGGTTTGGTTGGTTATATGTGACGAAAAGTGTGTAAGAAGTGAAAATCATGTTGCTCTTTCATTGACAAGGACCATAATGATAGTATAGATAGGGGTGTTGCAAACAAAAGCCCCATTCATGCATTACGTTGTTGACCATTGACTAGTGTTAAAGAAGTAGTCGAATCACTTGACGTTAAGTGAGCTTAAAGTCCCTTGAGTATGTTAGGGTAATAAATGTGATTATGTGATATGTCAGGATAGCGTAACCCCTTTTTTAGCAGGGATAACTTTGCCCCTTTTATAGGTGACCCTGAAAACGACTATAGGCAAGTCCATGACTTAATAGTTTATTAGTCATTTTTTTTTTTTTTGGTAGACTGATCAATGCGGGAAGTCCACTTTGGGATGTTGTTTTGTTTTTTTGTCATGTTGTGCTGTGTATGTAGCAAAATTTAGGCATAGCCATCCTTCGAGAGAGTGGTCTATATCTTGCTTTGTATGTTTGAATGTCTTTGAATAGCTGTCCTTCAAGGGAGCAGTCTACTAATTACAGTAATGATGCAGCTATCCTTCGAGGGAGTAGTCTACATTTATAGTTTTTGACCTTTGTATAGGCATCCCAGTTTATGTTATTTTTTTTGACTGAAGTTTTAGTCATGGACTAGACTATAGAGGTTTAAGGGCTTCCCTTTGTATTAGGACAAAGCATCAATGCTTTAAAAAAAGGGTTAGCTAATGTTTGTAGGGGGAAATGGTTGATAAGAATAAGAATGAGGATGACGGCGGTTGCTCAAGGGATGAGCTCAAATTAAATGTCAAGTGAATGATTACTTGATTAACAATAAAATGGTTGCAGATGCAAGGCATTAAGAGGCTCAGGTTCTGGCTGGCCTTCGAGAGAAGACAGACGATAAGTACCTGATCCATACTTGTGTGTTATGATAAGGTCTGAGTCAATTTAGGAGCAAACTTGCCCCATTTTATTCTTTCCAGATTGGTCAAGTGTTTGTTTTCTTTAAGGATGAGATCTATGATTTTGAAATCTCACTCTTTCAAATGTTTGTTGTAGGCGTGTTTTGGTCAATGTTGGATGTGAAGTCGGTTAGTATGTTGTTGGCATTTGATACAACACCGAACATAGTCATTGTAGTCTTGGTTAAGAGTGGGCCAATAATAACCCAGGTGGAGGACGTGCTTGGCAATCGAGTTACTGCTGAAAAGTCCCCCACAAATTCATCATGGACTTGTTTGATGATATGGGAAGTCTCAGTGATTGTTAGGCATCGAAGAAGGAGGCCGTCTAAGCCTCATTTGTAGAGAAGACCCCCTAGCATGGTGTACCGAGTAGCACATTTGATAAAAGCTCATCGTGCATTGCTAGAGAGATTAGGAGGCATGATAGAATATGTCAAGTAGTCAACAAGTCATTTATACCCAATGTTACGTGGACTAGAGAGATTAGGAGGAATTTCCCCCAGAGATGATGGTTGTGATGTGGCCAAGATATAAATCTTAGGTTTTGGTGGTTGAGAAGGCTTGACAAATGGATATGTCCAAGGGATAGAAGCCTGGACTTTCCCTTTATTATTTAAATTTTGGGGCCTGAAGGCCACATTAATGGTGTTGATTTCAAATATAGGGGAGGAAGGTGGTAGAGGGACCATGGTCTTGTATGGGGATCCTGATTTAGGTGAAGAGGTTTGGGAGGCATGGGATGGTGTCGGTAATTTGTCAGAAAAATCATCAATATGAGGGGTGTCCTTTTTAAAGTGTTGGCAAATGACAACCTTAAGGGCATAGCAATGCTCAGTATCATGTCCAGATGTGCGATGGTACCAACAAATTTGAGTTTCATTGAACCAAGATGGTTTTGGTCTGAGAGGCTGGTATGGTTTAATGGGTGGAAGAACAATGCTCGAAGACTGCAACAATTGACATAACATCCAAGCATAGGAACCCACCAATGGTTCTGCGCTCGTTGTTGCAGTAGGGTTTGACAACTTCTATTTAGGAGTTTTAGGAGGAGTTTTTCGTATCATCTTTTTGTTTGGCGGTGTGGCCACACACGTAGATGACACTTTCATGGTGAGAGGTGTTGGATTTTTTGGAGGAAATATATGTTTGATGGGTGGAGGGACTAATGGAGGCGATTTGTTTTTGTTAGGTGTTGGAGTTGGGAGCACTCCTATTAAAGTAGATGGATGTGGACCCAAAATAGAGGGCAATGGTGATGGTGGGGGAGGAGTTTTCCAACGTGGTTTAGTAGTCTTCTTTAGTTAGGTGTGAGGACCACTATTGTGAGAGGTGAGATTCAAGTCTACCTTCACTTGTGGGTGAGTGAGGTTTGATATAGGGCAAACACCGAGAGTTTTAATCTGTTTCGGCATAGCAGATGCCTGTGAGGGTTTGGATGAGGTTGTGTGAGGCTTTATAGTCAGTCGTTTGGAGGATTAGGGTGATTGTGAGAGCAGAAGCATGTTAGACGCCACAATCACAGGCCAAAGGTGAGAAAGAACCATCACTGGATCTTCTTCGGCCGAAGTGGGTGAGGTGACAAGTTTTTCTCTTGGTGGAGAAGCGATTAGAGAATATGGCTCTTTAGTTGGATAGAGCACAGTGATGATCATGGTTTTTGCATGTGGTCGAGTAGCGGGGAAGGTATGATCATTTATTGATGATAAGAAAAATGAGGGCGAGGCCACTGGCATTAGTATCGTCAAAGCATCCTCCAATATGGGATAGGTCAAAGTAGACTCTCCTACGTGTGAAAGGGGGTTGGATGGAGGACTATCCTCCATCAGTGGAGGACAAATAAGAGAAGAAGGCTCTTCTACCTATAGTGGAAAAATAGGAGAAGAAGGCTCTTCTACCTGTGGTAAACAAATAGGAGAAGAAGGCTCTTCTACCTGTGGTGGACAAATAAGAGAAGAAGGCTCTTGTACCTGTGGTGGACAAATAGGAGAAGAAGGCTCTTCTACTCGTGGTGGACAAATAGGAGAAGAAGGCTCTTCTACCTGTGATGGATAAATAGGAGAAGAAGGCTCTTCTACCTGTGGTGGAAAAATAGGTTAATTATCCTCTTCAGACTGTGGGAGAGGTTGGTTAGTAACCATGCTGACCGTGCGTATATTACGCTCTTGAAGGTCATCGACTATGGTTTGAATGTTATTCTGACTTGGGGTATGGTTAGGGAATGGTTGTCTAAACATATCTATGTTTTGGTTAGCCAACGCATTTGGGTTATCCAAAACAAGATCCCCTTTGTCCAACATGTCTTGAATAATGTTTTTGAAGGTTTTACAATTGTTTGTGTCATGACCCTTGACACGATGATAGTTATAAAAGTCATTTTCCCTATACCATGTAGGGATGGCTTTTGAGGGGTCAAATTGGATAGGTTGAATTTGAGGGAGATTGAGGACCCCCTGCTTGACTAGTTTATCCAACACAAAAGCGTATGATTCTCCTATTGGAGTATATTGACGTTGTACGTATCGTTGTGTGAATTATCTAGTGATGTATTCTGATGTGGAGGGCTCAGCTTGGTTGGTTGTAGTAGAGGATGATGACCTAAGTACCACAGCATTTGTCACTCCCTTGGAGTTGGAGTGGGAAGAAGAAGGTTTGGAAGAAGAAAGGTCATTAGATTTTGCATTACTACGCAATTTGACCTTATCTTCTTCGACTGCGCGGAGTTCAAGCTTTCGAGCCATAGTGAAAGCTTCATCAAATGTGTGAAAAGTTTGAACCCGCAAAGTGGATGAGATGTGCTTGGCACATGCTCTTGAAAAGAGCTCAATGAGCTCAGTTTGAGGTAAATAAAAGGAGAGTTGGTTAATCAAACCTCTCCAACAGGCGACGAAGTCAACTATTGACTCATCGTCGAATTATTTGATAGAATAGAGATCTGTGATGGAGACCTTTTTAGTGATGTTGATTGAAAAGTGGTCAAGGAATAATTGAGCTAGTTGAGTGAAGGTAAAAAGAGAATGATTGGTAATAGAACTATACCAATCATGGGTGGCACCAGAAAGTGACATGGGGAATGTGCAAAGTAATAACGCATCATCATGTGCTATGAGGTAGCAAGTGTGTCTAAACGCTCACAAATGTTGTTATGGGTCCTCTTTACTCTGAAAATGAGTAAATTTTGGGAGTTCCCACTGGCTAGGGTATGGTATAATAGGGACTGAAGGGTGAATGGGTTCATTACAGATTTGTTCATATGAAAGAACATTCTTTGAACCAGAAATTGATGTCTCAAGGTTAGACATCTTATACATCAACATCTTGATTAGATCGGCTGATGGATTGGCAGGAGGAGCACCCCCTTAGTTATAAGTTACTTGGAAGACGTTGGGAGGGGCGTATGATTTACTTGGTTGTGTTTGTATAGGCACAACATATTGGTAGTTTGTCATAGGGATTGATGTTGAGGTCAAGGGGGCTTGTGCCATGAAGCTGGAAGGCACAACTTGACTAAGTGCTGCCAAGGGTGGTTGAGTGGTGGTGACACTAGTAAAAGGATAGGTAGTCACTCTTGTATTTATGGGTGCAAGAGTGGGTGGGATAGAAACAAGCAAGTTTTGAAAAGGTGTTGAACTTGTTTGCATTATTTGTGGTTGAGGGGATACGAAAACCCCGATGGTGGTAGGTCCAGAAATAGAAGGAGAGGCCAAATCTTGAATATTGGCCATGTTCAGGTTACTGGTCAAGGCAATAGCTTGAGTGACTATAGGTTGGGTAGCGGATGGTGTTGATATTATTGCCATTTCAACTAAGGAAGTTGGCATCCCATAAACAGGGTTACCTGAAGGATCTCGCATTTGAATTTCAGCGAGATAGTGTTGGAGAGCCTTGACGTTAAGGTTAAGGAATCTCTCAAAGTCTTGATCCCCTTCGGGAATAATCAAAAGTTGGTCGGGGTTGGTTGGATAGGATTACGCTCAGTATCTGAAGTATACTCCATTAGATGACTAGGTGTGAAAGGTGAAGGTGGAAGTGGTTGTTGACTTTCATGGTCAACAAGAGATTTAGCTTGACTCTGTGTCAAAACCATCCATGGCAAAAGGGGTTGAGGTTCTAAAAACTGTGTATTTCAGTTTCAGAATCCTAGAATGTGTGTTTAACAGCAAAAAAGTCAGGTTTTAATCTTGTTGTTTTGAAAGAAAATTTGTTGACAGTGACTGACGTCGGTGGAAAAACTGATGTCGGTGAAGATATGTTGCTAACAACGGTGGAAAAATTGGTGTCGATGAAGACAAGTTGCTGATGTCAGTGTAAAAATTGATGTCGGTGTCTATGTATTTCCAAAAACTCAGAAAACTGAAAGTTTTTGGAATAAAGGAGAAATTCTGAGTTGTTTTTGGACTCAGAATGATGCAACCTCACCAGCTCAAAAAGTTAGATAAGAATAGAAAAATAGATGATGACAAGCAACCTCTAAACGTTAAATTCCTAAGAATAAATTTTAGAGTCGTGGTGGCTTATGCCTTAGAAGAATGTGTTTGGGAATTGGGCTTTTAGAACAGGTCCTCAAGAGGAAGTCTATGGATGGTTTTGGGTTATGTTTTGGTGTTCAAAAATCTGTGTTAGGTTATATACGTGGCCTGGTGCTGGGGGCTTGCTCCCTTCACTTCACGAACTCAGAGCCGAGCTGGGCCGCTTAGCCAATTTATACTTTGCCTATAGTTTATACTCTGCTAGAGAACAGAGTGGGTCCTCCCCTTGGTAATGAAGTCTAAGTAGGATCGCTAGGAAGGGTAAGGTATCTGCTAGGTGATGAAATCCTAGATGGGCCTTGTCTCAAGTAAGTTTAGATGTTTGATTGTGAATGTGGTCTGGTTGTGTAACATATGTGCACTATGATTTATTCATAATGCGTTTTAAATTACTAGGTGAGCTAAATATGCATTCAAGCAGGAATGAAATGTAATAGTTTTTTAACCCAAATTGAAATGTTTTATTCAGATGCAAACAAGTGGAGAAAAGGTTAAGATCATGAATTTTCACTACTCTAAGATGCAGGGAAGGAGTGACAAGAAGAAAAAGAAAGAAGTTCTTTTTAACTTGTGCTAATGGTTTCTTTTCAAAATAAAAAGATAGAAGGAGAGGATGTAAGAAGAGAATTTTTCCCTAATGCATCTATATGAAAGTTTGCTTTTTAGAAAAAAAATGAACCCAAGGAAAACTCCAGGGTCCCACCGGGCGTGCCAGAATGTTTCTCTATGTTTTTTCTATTTACATTCAGAAGAAGAAGAAACTAAAGTTTAAGAGTCAGGGGTTTGTATGCTACCCGAATTAAGTTGTGCACCGTATCCAGATGTTGTAGGAGCTCCTCTTTGGCTGTGGAGAAAGACACCTGTAGATAAGAATAAGACTTAAACCAAAGAAAGTGTTAGATAAAGATATGGTGGACTGCCAAGCAAAGCTCGGTCCCAGAAGTGTAAAGCTCTGTGAGGGATGACAATCCACTATTTATGAAAAGAGTGTCGTAAATAAAGAAATGGCAAATGACTAACAAAGAGGGAAATAGATAGTGCGTACCTAATTCTTTGCAGTCAGTCTATCATAGTCATCAACATTAGTAGTCTTGCCGAGGTTGGTTTGTGTATGGTGTCGATGTCGATCGTATTGCCAATGTCGGTCTGGGTTATGATCGATGTCGGTCAGGGCAATGGGCCTTAAATAGGTTTTAGGGTTATATTTTTGGTCGACAGAGGACTCTGGGAGTTTAAGGTTCTGTGTAGGATTGTAAGACAGTGAATAGGGTTTGAGAGGGGGCAAAAGATCAGGGATAGGTGTAAAAAGAGGATAAGAATATGAGGAAGGCTTTTCAGCCTCTCCAAGAAGAAGTCGGGTCTGGTTGATAGTATTTAGAAATAGTAAATAGAAACTAATTACTAATGTATTCTAAATACTAAAATAAGATAGAAGAATACTTAGCTCTGGTTGTGGCTGATGTCGAAGATCTCGTACAATGTTTCCAATCCAATGTCTGGAGTGATTCTACAGAGTTTCTGTAGCCTGGAGGATGATAGTCGAATTTTGAAGATTGGTCTCAGAGTGTGCGCATTGATCTCAGAGTCTGGGGCCAGAGAGAGAGAGAGATAATTTGGGGTGCGAGAGAGATCAGGCATTCAGGGATAAACTCAAGGTTAGAGTCTAGCCTATGTAACCGACGTCGGTGAACCTGCCAGTGTCAGCTGACAGTTGACCGATGTCGGTGGCTTGAGAATGGGTAAAAGTGTTATTTGGCCTATTTATCCATCCGCCAAGTGCATATGCCATTGGAGAGTGGTCAAAAGATGGGTTTATTAGGCACGAGGGTTAGTTAGGAGCTTAGGATGGAGTGAGAATAGGTCATGGGTAGATGACCTAGTCTCAAGGTGACTCATGAGGTAGGAAATAGTCTTAGGGTGAGGTGTACAAGGTGAGGTGTCCAAGGTGAGGTGTCAAGGTGAGGTCATTAGGTGATGTCATTAATTTAAAATAAGTAGTTTATTTTAAATTAATAAGGTGTGTAAGGGACCAAGGGGATTCGACACAATGTTGTTGTCTACAATCATCTTAGGAATAAATTAGCTAGATGGTTCTTGGTATTTGGCAAAGTGATAGGGACTAATCATAAAACAATCCATTAGCATTCTCCTATGAGGCTCTTTAGAAAATAGAGGTCTGCACACCATCTCTACCCTGTGATCAAGAGGAAAAATGCTAAAATTAGGAATGATAGAGGATGAAATGTTAGAAGAAATAATTAAAGACTTAAGCAAATAAGAATGATAACGAATAATTTTAACATCTCAAGCCTAAACAATAACTCTTAAGAATGGATCATCTAAGGTATAGCCATCATCATAATTAGGTATATGAAGATCAATGGCATAGGTAGGGATGATCTTGTCATCTGATGTGGTTTTATAAATAGAATCTTGAGTCTTAGTTAATACAATGGGTATATCATCAATAGATGGTTGATAGGAATGAGGTTGCAAAGAAGCGAAAAGTTGAGAAATGATATGAGATGAGAGATCTAAGGTTTTAATCTTGAGATTGATCTCATTAAGCTCATCATCATCAGAATCTAGGAGGTTAGGGGTTATATTCCAATGATTTTGGTGTGACCATTGTAACCTCGGGTAGAATTGACAAAAATTTAAACTATTGTGATTCATGAAAGGGAATGCATGGTAAGGGTTCAAGGGTGGGAATCTTGAATATACCATAATCTTGGAATTGTTCAAAATTCCATGCGATAGTGTCATCTTGAATCCTATAAATGGCTCCATTGTGAAGAAATTTTACACATTAGTAAGCAGAAGAGGCAACTGCTCTCATGTGATGAGTCCATGACCTACCAATCAAAATGTTATAGGATAGAGGAAAGTTGAATAATATCACCTTCATGTGAATGGTGTTAGGTGGGACAGTGATAGGGAGCCACACACAACCTAAGGGATGCATTTACCTTCGATCATAGCCTTGACATGTGTTTCATGTAGACTTAAGATTACATTTGGAATATCCAAGGGTTTTTATAAAATATAGAGAGGTAACACAAGTTCCTAAACCCTCATCAAAAATGCACACTTGACTTGGATATCACCAATTTGGACACTGATAAATAGAGGAGGATTATCCACATGAAGTAAAATCTCATTGGGGATCATAGAATAAATGTGTAATTTTAGGGAAAGAGAAGTGTCCATTGTTTCATCAACATGTATGGACATCTCTTTGCACTATTGTAAAATGTTATCTTCTGATCTAGATAAGGTGGCTTCACATCCTACTAGGGGAGGATGAGGGATGTTCATTTCAAATAAAAATTACATAACATGATTATGATGGTGTGGAGAGGTCCACATAATTTCAAGAAATGGGATATGAGATGGGAGATTAGTAAGCTCCATAATAGGATCCCACTCATCATAACCCATAAGGGGATTTTTGGAAAGAGGTGCATAGTGTTGAAGGATGTCCTCGAAAGGAAGAGTCGAAATGCATGTGAATTTATGTTGATAAGAGGAAAAAGGTTTAATTAGAGGACAAGTTTTTTTAATTGTCTAGAGAAGATGGGGTGGTTGATGTAGGTTTGGTTTGAGATTTTTTAGAAGTATGGATGGAAGCTTGAGTATCATTGATGGTGGGTAAAGAGGTTGGATGAATGGTATAAATGGTATTAGAAGTGTTATCCAATGGAGGTGTTGGAATTGGTTCATTAAAAGATATAAGGTCTTCTTTCCCCAACTCTGTTAAGTGAGTTGGAAAAGAGTCTTAGATAACATGAAATGTGTGAGGTAATTGATAAGTGTGAATGGGATTAGGATCAATGAAAGAAACCACCCTTCCGATAGTAATCATATTAGCCATATTCTCTTTAGATGTGGGGTGAAGAAGACTATCAACATTATTGGTAGAAGGGGTAGGCTTGTCTTGGTTATCTTGGTGATTTGTAAGAGGATATTTATTTATGGCCATATGACCATTACCTTCATTCAAATCTTGAGATTTAGTTTGTGTTTCAAGGGCCTTTAAGGTAATGCATAGGATTTTTGACATTTATAAATGATATAATCATGATCAAAAATAAGACTGAGAAGGAAATCCATGGCCAAATTACAAAGTTACCTACAAGTCTCATGAGAATGACCCCAACTAGCATGAAACCAACAAAATTTATTGGGATCATACCAAGATTTCATGGGATGAGTGGGATCAAGTTCTCATGGAAGAGGCCTTGGTATACATGTTTGTAATTCCACTAAGGATAAAGGTTTATCAACATTGAAATTATTTTTTGAATATAAAATAGGATTAGTGATGTGGTTGGGAGGGGAAGCTTATTCCATAGCCTGGTTGGGAATAATAGCTTGAATAGTATGAATGCTATCAGAAGAGCCGATGACACCATCATTTTTAGCATGATGATTCTTATTATTGATTAACATGAAAGTACCTATAAAAGGTTGGGATGGCCCAAATTGATGCATGAGGAAATATTAATGTTTGTCTTGGTTAATGGCCTCTTCTAAAGTACATGAAGAGAGAGTCCATACCTGATATTATAACTTGCGAAAAAAAAAATTGGTAAATAGGTGAAAGAGGTTGTCATCTACCATAATATGTTCACTTTTTTTACACAAGGTCTTCCATCATTTGATGAAATCTTATGTGGTTTCAATCTCAAGTTGCTTATAATTGATAAAATGGGCCAAGGTATTCTCAGGGAGATCACTAGTTTGGAACCATTGGACTAGATCATTGACTAAGTCTTTCAAACTAGTGATGGAATGAGATTTGAGTTAGTTGTACCAATATAAAGCATCACTCGTGAGAGTCTTTGTTATTATCTTGGTAGTGGTAAAACTGTTTAACTTGACCTAGTCTTTATATAAATTTCCAAATGTTTTTAAGTGAAGAGTAGGATCAGTTAACCCATTATAAGTAATGTTAGGGTTGATACCTCAAATATATAAATATATATACATATATATATATATATATACATATATATATATATATATATGTATACATATATATATATATATATATATATATGTATGTATGTATATATATATATATATATATATATATATATGTATATATATATATATACATATATATATATGTATATATATATATATATATATGTATACATATATATGTATATATATATATATATATATATATGTATATATATATATGTGTATATATATATGTATATATATATATATATGTATATATATATATATATATATATATATATATATGTATATATATATATATATATATATATATATATATATGTATATATATAAGATTACCATGGGAATCCTGAGGGGGAAGTGGGGGAACATTTTGTCTATGTGTGCCACATGGAACCTATTGAGAGTGGGTTTGAAGATGGATAAGATGATTTTGAATTTGCATCATTTGATTTGCATTGTTAGCTCGGAAATCATTCATTTGATTAAGATTTTTTAATAGAAGTTGATGGGTTTGAGTGGTATTATTGGCATTGGAATTGGTAGTAGTGGCTTTGGTACCACTATGAGTGTTAGTAGTAGCTTGATAAGAATTATTGGTGAGGCACTAGTATCATGATTTGCTTATGTGGAAAAATATGTACTAATAGAGGGATGAGAAGAAGTGGCACTAGAGGCATGAATACCATGGGTAGAAATGATGCACTGGTGGAAGAATTGAGAAGAGTAGTTCTTGGAAAAGGCCCACTAGATGTAAAACCTACCATGTTAGTAGAGACACTAGGCATGGAGGTGGCATAAATAAAAGAGTAAGATGTCATGGTATGAGAAGGGGTCAAAATAAAGGGAATATGATGAGAAATAAAGAATATAGTGTCCCTAATCTATGTAAGAATATGGGAAATGAGAATGTGGTTCCTCAACTTGACCATTTATTATGAGATGGTAAATAGTAGAAGGATCTTTTCCTTGATGTTGAGGAATTTCATTGATGAAGAAGAGAATTTTTGGGGTATACTCTAATTTAGGTTGATCTTCAAAAGAGAAAAGAGGATTGTGAAGTGAAGAGGAATAAGGAGGGGTCCCATACTTTGTATAACAAGTGGCTACAAGCACATTAATGTCATATAGGGTAGGAGCCATAAGTTGCTTATGGGATAACCTATTAGGGTTGGTAAAACTCATCATATCTATTGAATTCAACTCAGTTTTATCTATAAACAAGAAATTCATGTTGAAGGAGAGATATTAGGGAAGATAAAGTTGATGCAAAATTAAAGAGGTACAAGAGATAGATAAGAGTATAGAGTTGACTAGTTCAACTTAGTATTGGAAATAGGGTATGAAACTAAGTCAAAAGGGATACATATTTGACCAAGTTGACTTAGTACTATAACCTAAATGGAAAAAAAGAGTACTAGGTTAACTAGGCTGACTTAGTATTATAGACAGGGAAAAAGATAGTCTGATAAGGATATAGAGTTGACCAGGTTGACTTAGTACTGTAACCTAATAAGTAGAAAGGAATACTAGGTTGAATAGATCAACTTGGTACTAAAACCAAGGAAAAAGATAGTCTGATAAGGATATAGAGTCAACCACATTGACTTAGTACTATAGCTTGACTGACAAAAAAGAGTACAATGCCGACCAAGTCAACTTAGTACTACAAATAGGGGAAAAGATAGTTTGATAAGGATATAAAGTTGACCAGGTTGATGTAGTATTATAGCCTGACTGATAGAAAAGTGTACAGGGTCAACCAAGTTGACTTAGTACTACAAGCAGGGAAAAAGATAGTCTATAAGAGACTGTGATAAATAGAATGATAGTGTGATAAAAATCGGGAAAGTTTTTACAATGTAATTTGAAGCAAGAAATACAAGAAAACACATAAACAATCAGATCAATGAGGATGATCTAATTAGCATGCAGCAAAAAACCCTACACCAATTTTGGCCAATGCAAGTTTTTGTAATACAACATACAATGATCAGATAGTAAGAAATCAACTAAAAATTAAATGCTAACTAAATGGTCATCGTGAGTGTTGTTATATTATTATAAAGTGTTATTTTAAGTGTGATACGGAAGTTAGCTAAAAATAAGGAACTGAAAATAAATCTATGGATGGTTTTAGGATGTTTAGGATTAAAGGGATCTTTGTCGGCAATGGTATTGGCTTGGTATTGGGGCTTACCCCCTCACTTAAAAATCCCATAGTGATAAGGGTTTAGATTTTTTTCCAATATATACCATTAACCATGTGTTTATACTTGGCCAAAAAACCAAGTCAACTTCCCCCTTGGTGATGAAATGTAAGTAGGTAAGCCTTGGGAAGATAAATTTTAAATGAATTTTGAATATTGTCTGATTTGGTAGTGTGTGCAAAAAGAGAAAAATAGTGTAACTAAATGGTAATTTGAAAAACCACATAATTAGACTATGTGAGTTAATATAAGCATGCAAACAGGTGAAAATAAAAGTGTGAATTAATTACTAGCATATAGATGTTAATTCCCAAATTAAGAATGGTTCAGAGTCAGTTCAAATGACACTATATGCAAACATTATAAAATAGATTCAAATGGTTCAATACTATTCTATAGAAGCAAGAGTCCTTAAGAACTAAGTCAACTAGGTTGACTTAGTCTTTTAGATAGCAGACAGGCTACATAACTAAGTCAATCAGGTTGACATAGTTTGCTATAAGATTATAGTTTTGAGACTAAAAACTTGCACAAAATAGAATTGTAATGAAGTATTAAATTGAAGGAGAGAGAAAGATAGGAACCTTGGTGGGTTGGAAGATGATTAGGATTGCAAATTTTATGTTGAAGTGCCTTAAATATTATTTACAAGTTCTACCAACTAAGTCGATTGGGTTGACCTAGTTCTATGAAACCCTATTTTTGAAACCTGTTAAGATGAATAAGCTAACTTGGTTGACATAGTTTGTTATTTGGATGCTGACTAGAAGACTAAGTCGACCTGGATGACTTATTTTGTTGTTTTGGATGCTAACTAGAAGACTAATTTGAATTAGTTAACTTAGTTTATTATCTGGAACTAAAAAGGAATATTATGTTGACCTGTTCGATCCAATAACATGTATTTGATGAAGACCTACACAAAAAGAACATATTCATTTTGATATGACTATGTGTTAAACCTATGCATAAAAGTTATAATTATATCGACCTAGTTGACCTAATATCACAAATATAGAAAAATAATAAAACAATAGAAATTAGAAGCATGAAAGAAAAATTACAAGGGTTAAATTCACGTTAGGTTCACCAGAATGTATACAATGGGAAATTAAGCATATCTACAAATCAATATTAGCTCAGAGAAGATATATCCTATTTATACTTATGATTGGGGATACATTAGATAATCAAGGTCATAACCAATATGGATTCACTAGACCTAATTAAGGGATATCTTACGACAATAATATCACTAGGTAGGATTTCAAAACCTCCAATCAAGCAAAACTATGCAATAACCCTAACTAGGTCCTATGTTTTCATATTCACTAAACTAATAACAAGTAAAGCAAAATTCTAATCTAGTACTCACCAAAGCTTGTGGCAAAAAGTTGGGGTAATAAACACTAAAAGTAAACAAGAAAAAAAAACATATACTCATATCAATGTATACGAAATCCTAATGCATGGAAGAGAAATGCAAATTCATATCTATCTACTCTTACAAAGGAGGAACATAGTTAGGAATAGTTACCTTTGTAGATGAACCTATTGAGCCTCAATCTCGCCCTTGGCCAAGGTGTTTTACAATAGGCTAATGTGGTATGTAAGGATGACAAGGATAAATCAACTCTAGGCTACACAACCTATCAATGCATCTAAAAGACTTCTCCATAAAATAATATCCATATCTCCAAATAAAGTATGAAACCCGAAGCTTTCCCTTAAAGTAGAATGGTGGATAAGCAGATGCACAATATATCTTACTTCTTCTCTTCTTTTAGAAATAGTGAAATGATTGTGTTTATATAGGTGGATCCAACCCTAAACCCTTTCAAAAAAATTGACTAACAAGGTCAACTAAGTCAACATAGTATTGTAATTGACAAAAAACATACTAGACAATGAACAATGTTGGCCATGGCTGACTTAATTCTTAGGAAGCTATTGTAAATAATAATACAGGGTCGATGTGGTTGACATAGTCACATAAACTACCAAAAAGGGGTTTACATTAGGGAAATGGATAATGAAGGTGGAAAATGACTAGAGGAAGGTGTAAAATAGAATTCAAAGCTTATGGTAATGGTTTTTAGGAGACAAGTGTGTGGATAGTAAGTGGAAAAAGGGACAACGATCTTATGAAGCACCAAGGTTCTGCCCACCCCTTTCTTGATGCACCCCTTAGCATGTGCACTTAGAGAGATTGAGACTCGATGGGTTTTTTCAAGATAAAGAGCATCAGTATTTGATAAAATTTTGAAAATATTATGTCTATACACCTTCAACTTCTTCCATTAAGAATTTTCCCTTATTTTGTGTAAGCTCGCATCTACCCTTAGCTCATAACAGTCATCTTATACCCATTATGTTCATAACCAGTAACATGAAAAGGTACAATAGATACCCAACTAAAACTTCCTTGTAATAATCAACAACTTAGGTAATGTAAAGGCTAAGAATAACCCTACAAGGACTAAAAATATCCTATGAGTAGCCACAATTTGAAAAAACTTCTTCCCTTTATTGGAGGCACTTGTAAACCCACGTGTATGATAATTAATGAAGTGATGTGGTGGTTGGTAATGATGATGACAAAAAACTAATAATTAGACTCATTGTCATCCCAAAGGTGTCCCCTCTACCCTTTGATGGTAGGATGTTAACACCCCATGCTTTTTTCATAGCTTGTTGACAATCTCTTGTGCAAAATTTTGGAGTGGCCTTGTCCCAAGTGAGCTCATGAATGATAGTATTACTTTTTTTACTCTTGAGAGGACTTGTGATGAAGTTCATGATCATGCCCTTCCAATATTGATGAGTAATAAGCAATGGATGCCACCATATTTCATTAAGTTTATCCTCAATAGGTTGGTAAATGGTGTTTTATCCATGATATTTGATTATATTTTCAATATTTTATAAAGATAATGGCACTATGCTATGAATGTATGTGATTGATGATCATAGTCCAAACTTAGAAATCTTAAAACATAATAGTACAATATTGGTACAACAACTGTAATACAAAAAATACTTGGAAAAAATCATCAATGTTAGTGGCATGTAGCTGAAAATATTAAAACAATGATTGGAAATAGTTTATTAGTAGCAACAAACGGAAAAGCATGCAATCCTATGATTGAAAGAATTTGTATGGCTGCAGATATTATTATGTAATAGTTGGAAATGGTGATGATGTTAGCCTTTAAGCAAAAGGTTTGGAGCACGATTGTCCCCAACATGTTCTTCCTTTCCTTGGGAGGTAGTAGATCATTAATCATTGCTTTCAATCCCTTCCTAAACATCCTTAAAGGTGTTAGAATTTTTACTTATAGTTTTCCCAACAAGTGGCCTCTTTTATGCAACATGTTAATCCATGAGAACTTCATACTTTCCAAACTACATTTGTACTAGGAAAGTATTAACATTTTGATACCTAAAATAGAAAAGATAATTACATCATGACTGATGTCATGCATTTTCTTACTCACTAATGGAGTCATGGTGGATGGAAACCATGTTGAATTTATTGTAAAAGCCTTAAAAATGTCTATGGGTTGAGTCAGAATCTTTCTGGTGATAAAAACTTCTCCTATTGTTGCATATAAGGTTGGAAATGTGGTAGATAGCAGTCCAAAATTTTGTAGCAGCATCCTCCAAGAACCATGGATCATAAACCCTACCTGTTATGGGTCTTAAAATGACACTAAGATCCCACACTATTATGCTCAAATAATTTTGAATCTGAGCAAAAGGATCTATGTGATCTTTACTATAGGTTGTCCTCTTCACCTTATCACCCATTTTATCAAGTTGTCCATGATGAAAAGAAAATTATAGTGACATAGGAGGAAGCAATAAATCTAAAATATGATCATCAATATCATACCTTAGGCTACCAATAAGGGGTTCACCCTCCTCTTCTAAATTGGGAATTATGGAGATACTTCCAACTCTTCTATCCTTATTACTCATAATATGTTCTTTTAATACATGTCCCCCCGAAAATCAATCAATGGCTCATATTTTAGAAGTTTGAAGGATGGTGCATGTTCTTCCATATTAAGCTCTTTGTATTCAATAAATAAAACCCTTTTTATTTATATCTCTTCACTATTTTGATTTTGTTCTTGTTTTATGGTTGTTTTCTCTTTCCTTGTCATAAGGGAAGAATTATTTTCCTCTTGGGTTGGAACATTTTTTCCACTTTCCTTTTCTATGGTTGATGCCTTCATGGCTTGTTACCTCTCCATTACTTACAGCCTTGATTTTTCTTCATGCTTCGCCATTACAATTTGGAAATTATTTTCCTCTTCCTTTCTCTATGCATTCTACAAGTCTCCTTATGTATCTCATGGTTTAGACATTGGTCCAATTCCAACTTGATATTTCTTAAATCCCATGAAATTGGTAAGTGATAGTTCTTCCTAGATCTCAACTAGAAGGGCTCTATATTCAGCATAGTTAGAATCAACATCATCAAATATTGAGTTTCCCTTACCAAAATGGTTTCTTCTCTTGGAAGGAAAGTAGGCCATAATGACCTAGATGAAGAATCACTCATGCTCCTTGGTGGCTAAATATTATTTTTTTCCCTTGAAGAACTTCTTTCACCATTTAGATTTTGCATGGTGTGGATAAGATGTGCCATTATATTAGCCAATCTCTCTTTCCCTTGGGAAAACCTCTCAAACCCAACATCATTAGAAATTATGTTCAACATTTTATATTCTCATTTTGAATCATAGGCTCATAATATATAATGATTTGATACAGTAGTGATGTCCCTTTAGGACCAAATTAAATAATTCTAGAATTTACAGCAAACCCTTAAAATGAAAATATAATTTTTGTATTTTTAGTGAAACCCTAACCCAAAAATTATATAAATCTGAAAGGGAATAATTAAGCATAAAATGAATTCCAAACCTCTTAGAAACCCTAAAAAATCAAGGAACCTCAATATATTTATTTGACACAAGCCTGATTTTACACAACAAGCCTAATTTTTGAATGAATTATAGTAATGAAAATTGTAAAAAATATTACATAATATGTGAGGGAAGAAAACTAAATTTTACACCCATCAAACAATGCACAAAATGAATGATAACCCCTCTAGGTAAGTCACCACACTCTAAGTTCCATAAAATAGTTGTGTTCACCCTATAAATGATGCCTTACTACTATGCCTTGCCTTCCAAGGCTTCCAAACTAATTTTCCCAACAACCAAGGTTGTCAAAACTAATTTTCCAACCTTCAAAGCTACCCAAACTGATTCACCACCCTCATAGGTGACCCTTGTGCCTGAAAAAGATGAATTTATGCCCAAATGTGACCCTTGAATGAAGTTACCAGTTGAGTATTGAGGGTTTTCATCCTCAGATACTGAAATCCAATGACGGTTTCCATTCCCAATAGCTTAATGTACAATTAAACTTGCTTAACATCAAATAAATCAATAAATAGATGATCATGGATGCCCCAAAATGAATCTCTCAATATCCTTTTATACCTTTTCCCCAATTTAAACTCCAAATTCCCCTTTACTTTAAAATTAAACATAAGTAATTGATAATTATTTACTTTTTTGCTATCTTAGTCATATTATTATTTTAAGTATTTAAAAATACTTTTTATTTGAATAATAATAATAATATAATTAAGTTGCCCAAAAATTATAAATGATCGAGGCCAACTTAAATAATATTATTAATTGTCATAATCTAAAAAGGGGACATTTCAGGTGGCACTATTGTAGAGTGAATTATTTTTAAGTGTGATTGTGATTGATTCTTAGTCGTAGACTATGTATTCTTGTAATATCTGAATGGTTGGTTATCAACAGGGCTTGTATATAAGTATTTATCATGTAAAAATTTGACACGTTGATGTAAAGTAGAAGGTATAACTTCCATTGTATGTATTTGTGGCCTACCCAATAGTAAATTATAGTGAAAATGAATAGGCATGACTTGAAACTGAGTAGATAATACTTTGGGCCCCACCTTGATATCTAAAGTGATAACTCAATGTTTGACAAGGCACATTATCAAAGAATTTTATATTTTTATATGTCTTTTGAAGAGAAACCATATTGATACCCATTGTTTGTAAGAATCTGAGATTTCAAATATTTAAACTTGAACCATTGTCTATCAATACCCTTTTTACTATTGTGTTTTTTATTTGAATTTACATAAACAAAGGAAGATTTTGATCAATAGTAAATTGAGTAGGTAAATCCTCATTTCTAAAAGATATAGCATCCTTAATATCCTTCAAAGTATTTAAAATAGATGCAAAATAAGAAAGCTCTATACCATTAGGCATAGGTGTCTGATTCAATGCTTGATATAAAATATCTTTGAAAATGGTTACTTTCTAAAGCAAGTCTAACATAGAAATCTTAGTTGGTGTATTTCTTAACTAATTTAAGATATCATACCCTTTAGATTTATTAACTAATCCTATTGGATTTAGTTAGGGATGGGGATGGATTTCTTATGTTTATTCCTCTTGTCTTGTCTGATAAGTCCCCTGACCTCGTATAGTGAAAACAACTCTAACCATAGGATATACTATGAACCTAGGGTGAATACTAGAGGTGGTATATGAACTAAGATATTTTTGAGGTATAGGGGTAAGAGGAACAAAAGGAACCATCTAATCCCTTTGAAATCTAGTACTAATAGGTGGTAATTCAAACTGAGCCATAAAATAATAGTCATTGTAGAATTGTTCACTATTAATCTCTTATTGATTTTAGATTTTAGATTTTCCTTTAAATTATGCATCCATAGACTTACATGTAATTTAAATATTTTGCATATTGTGGGCAAGCAACATGTAAAGGAGACCAAAAAACTTTGAAACAATAAATAATAGATAGATGTAGTCATCATGATCATGATTATTATAAAAAAATCATAAAATCGGTAATCTAATGCCCTAACATAAGTGATTAAATGATAGAAGGACAAACTTAGGACAACCTAGGGTTTTGAAATATTTGATAATAAATAGGGTTCACCAATATGTTTTATCAAAATTGGGATTAAGAAATAAATCTAATCTAATTTGTATAAATTATTGAGTAAATTAGAATGCTAAAATATACAATAAATCACACAAACTGATATGGAACTTACTATTTTTTGAAATAAGCTAAAAGGGAAAATTACCAAAGAAGAATCACTTGGATAAAAATCAAACATGCAAGACTATGACTATGACTTTAAAATTTACTCTATGACTATGTGAGGTCACTATGAATTATAAATAGGGCTTCGCATTCACTTGGAATAAGTTATTGCTATTCAAATGAGGTCAAATTATATTGGGGTCTATCAAGCATGTCAATGCCTAGTATGGATTTTGACATCTATTTGAAATATGACAAGTGTGTCTTTGTCTGTAGGTCTTATGTGACTGTTCTGGAGCTTTAGAGTTTTATTGTGTGTATTTTTATTCATTTATAACCCTAACTCAATAGACCATGAGAAATAAATGAAATTAATGGGAAAAAGGGTTTAGTGGTTGAATTTTCAACACCCCATGTGTTGAGCACTACCTACATATCCATACTATGAAGAGTGATCAAATTCCATGTACTTATATCATGTTATGATAGTGTTTGTGAAATACTGGTGTAATGTTATATGATGGTGTAATTCTAGTGTAATTATGTGCTTCAATAATGACTTATGACCTTGGAGTTATACTCAGACTTAAATCATGGATACTTAGGTTGTGTGTACTCATAATTAGGAAGAATATATGTTTCCTCTCAAAATACAATTAAAATAATTTTGGGGTTGGCAATATATAATCCTCTTACAATCTAGTTAATAAATGAATAAAATATATGTCTATATAGTGGATTTCCTTGAATTGGAATTGGAATTGGAATTGGAATTGTAAAATGTGTGGCATGACCTATTAGGTGAATTTTAATTTGAACAATTAGCCTTTATTTGGTAGGAAGATGAAATTGGTGGATTCAGACACTATCGGTGAGTGGGATTGTTCTGAAGCAATAGCCTTGTCTAAGGAGATAAGACAACTAAACTAAAGTGTGGATCAGTCTAATAGTGAGTTTAGGCTACTTAGAATGAAGAATAGGAACATCATCTATCATATTTTCTTAATACTGAGGGTCATCTACATAAAAATATAGGAATAATAGTTTATAATTGTGGAATTGAGCATGAGCTAAGTGTGTATAAAAGGATGGTCACAAGTGCTTTTTTTTAGCATTAAATGTTAATTTTAGTGACCAAAAAATCAAAATAAATGGGATTTTAAGTGTAAGTTATCTTGGGTAGACATGGGATAGAGTCCCTTTACTAATTCTATAAAAGCTATTCATTTTTTTCTTTTGCACTATCAGACATGGATCATTTTATTCCATTTGTGGGAAACCTTTCATGTTCTTTTCAACTTATTCTTATTCAAAACCTTCAACTTATCAAGTAGGTATTTCCATCTAAAGTTTTTAGTATTGTAACTTTAGTGCCTCATTATCATATCAAAAAATTTCAAGCTCCTCATTGATCTTAGGTCTAAATTTGGGTTTGTTTTCTAATTAGTATGAAAATTTCACTTTGCATCTAATTTTTATAGCACCATAACTTTAGCATGCCTTGTTATCATGTTGGCATTTTTTATCTCCTCGATGATATTATATTTGGATTTGGGTCTATATTCCAATCTGTAGACAATATCTTGAGTATTTTTATTAAGATTTTGTATGTTCTACTACATAGTATTATGACAACTTCATTGGCCAATTAAAATTGATTTTACATATTTTCTTTGACTCTATTAGCAACACAAATACATTTCAAAAATATCACTTTTGATTCATCTAGGATTGTATATTTTTTATTTTTAAATATTCTATTATTGCACCACATGATGTAGACCTCTGACTTAGTATATTCATGATACTAAGACTCTTTTTTGATAGATATTATGCTTTATTATTTTAGTTTCTGATTGATTTTTCATCTTCAATGCACTAACTCTTCAAATATATTTCTTTCATTTCCTATTGTCACTTCACTCATTTCTCTCTTTATCTCTTTCATATTATATGATTTGTAGGCTAAAACTATTATTGTGAGGAGGAATGATATGGTTATTTAGTCACCTACAAGAATTCCCTAATTTATGCCTAATCTACTTATTATCCTAATTAGAATATTTATATTTTATTAGAATTTTGAATTAATGTGATAATTAATCCTAATTTAAATAAATTGAATAGAATATAGTAGATGGTGTAAATAAACTTGCAACAAACAGAACATGAAATTAAAATATAAAATTAAACAAAGTGCAATCAAATGAAAGAAGACTAACTATGAGAAAAATGAAAGACTTAGTTGTTTATTATCTAAGATTTGACTGTGTGAGACTAACAGATGGATAGAACTAACTAGTAAAGACTAATTATGCAAGTGCACATAAACAAGGACTAAATTTTTTAAAGAGCAGGATCATCCAAACTAGGACATGATCAAGTACCATTATTATCTTGAGCCATTCAATCATGTCCTCTATTAAGAATTAAGGAAATCAGATCATGATCATTTGTGACAACTTAGATAACACATGTGTGTAGATATTTGACCTTTGAATGCACATATAATACATGAAAATGATTTCTTCAAAGTGTAAACCCTAACAGGGCTTGTAATGATTGAAAACACGTATATAAAAAAAGGGGAGTGTAATATGTTGAGCTGAACCAATCACTCCTATGATGATTGAATGCTTTCTACATATCCAATACTCCAAAGGGGGAAATCAGTCCCATTTAGTTCTCTCACTTAAATTATTTTATGCAATCGTGTTCCTTTGACTATATGAATGCATCTAGAAATGGATTGAAAACTTTATCACATTTTATTTGGATTGGATAAAACAAGCTCTTGACTTGGCCAAGGACTACTTCAAATGATTAGAATAATAACTGAGAAGAATAGGGAATATTTTCTTAATGTTTAATAGTGTAAATGTGCCTTTGTATTAAAATTACCAAGTTATTTCTAAGTGGTAGAATAAGTGACCTAAGTGTACCTTTATAATAATCCAAAAGGGGAAAACCTCATACTAAATATCTTTAAAATATGGACCAATTTTTAAGGGAGGGTATAAATTTTAAAAGTGACCATTAGAAGGCTTGAGGATAGGATTGACCCATAGGGGATAGAAATGTCTTCTACTATTGTCCCATACTAAATGTTTTTGTCCTTAAGGGAAACATGTGACTTTTGGGTCTAAGAATGTTCGTACATATGCTTATATGGGTTTTTATTAGTTTAGAATATTTATGTATGCATAAGATAGTAATTTATAAAGGAATAGGTTCATATAGGTGATTAGGATATAATGAGATGATCAAATAGATCCAAATTAAGTGTTCCAGTCAATTAAAGTGAAATAGGGACAAAATTGACATTATCAAGTATTTATAACCAAATTTGTGTGACTAAAGTTTCCCAATCATTATATCATTGTTACCTACTTTCTAGACATATGTGATCATACTTAGATGACTCTGATTTAATAAAACCATCCACCTATATCAGACCTATCTAAGCACCTTGCAATGATCATTTTCATAAATTTAAATCTTTCCTATGGGTTGGCTCATACATTTCACATGTTGATAGTGGAATAAATATCCCAAAGAGTTATTTATTTATACACATTAGGCCAAGTATTATTCATATCTATCTCTTATTTAGTGAGTAGTTATTTATCACCTACCAAGATGAATTTTATCATTTGCATTGAGAGAAACAACCCTAAAGCTTTAAAATTGAAAACCCCTCAAAGGAGCAAGCCCTATCCAAGTTTAAAGCACCCAATCAAAGTCAATTTTGCATATTTTCAAGTCTTAAGAGATGAGCTACAAGTTTCATCCATACTATAGGATCATTTTTGTACACATATACCTAACTAGGAAAAATATGTGCATTTTTATCCCTCTTCAAAGTATTAGAAATGTAAGTAGCACTTAACCATGCAATGGGGGTCATTGAGGTCATATCAACCCATTTTTATTTTCCCCAATTTAATTAAACCTAGTGTCAAAAGTGGAGGTAGGGTTTCAAGGTGAATGAGAGAGAATAATGGACTTGTGCATAACAATGAGCCTTTGATATTACATAGGTCAATGATTTACAAGTAAGCATATTGACTTGAGTTAGAATAATCCAACACTTCTCATATAGATAGTTATTTTAGACATAATATACCTTATATTTTCCATAGCTATCCATATTATATTAGATTCATCTAGTCAAGTCTAAATAATCAATTTCTATATCTGATCAATTTCAATCTTTCTTGCTGCATGCACACAATCTCATACCCAAATAAAATAGGAACAAGTAGCATACCCTTATATTCTTGTTCATTTCCATAAATATAAAATATTAATTGAACATATACTTGTGTATTCATTTCTTCTTAACTTAGAGATACTTTATATAATACAAATATTCATAATTTTATGCTTATTTAGATTCATTAATAAAAAACAAGTTAAAATGTATTGGTGAATTTAACCCTTATCTTTTTCATGTCAAACATTAGGTGTTTCCTTAGGGTTTCTTATTTTTCTTAAGGGTTTTGTATTTATGTCTCTGGGATTTAGATCTAATTTATGAGTTCCCCATACATTAATCTATACCTATTTTACTTTTGGCCCTAGTATTTTATAAGTTTTATTTATCTTATTTTATGTCATCTAAGAAGGTTCTCTCCCTTATCCCCTATAAGATGAAGTGATAGGTAAAGTGGTGTAAAAATTGAGTTTAATAAAATTAATTTATATTAATATAAAATGGTTAAAATAAATGAAATGAACATTCCTTCCTCTTCTTCTTTTGATGCAAATGTTACTAATGAACACATACATATAAAGGACCACTTTTTCAATGATGAAATGTTTGATCTAGAAGATATTAATCAAGATAATAATAAATACCAATATAAAATCCATCTTGATGACATTAATGGGGTAGGTCCTACATATTTTTAATCACTAAATAATTTTTGAAACTAAATTTTTCAACAACCTCATGACATGGATAAGGTCTCTTAAAAGAAATCCTAGAGGCTAAAAATATACAAAATGTTGGGACTACCACATCTAAGGAACAAATGAGCCCTTCAATGACATTAATCAACATTTTATAGAAATTTAATTTACAATAGATGTTTATATTAATATTACCACTACTATTATTCTTATGTCTACACCTATGGTTACACACGTGATCCCCACCTATGGTGCAAGGGCAACATAAGGTTTTCTTAAAAATTTGGTGCCTATCCCTACACCAAAAAAGTATGTGCATATTTTTATCATTACTCATATGACATCATCACCCATGCCTACTGCACAAAATCTTATGTAAACTATTATAGACTTGTAGGCTAAGGTGTTGTAGTTAGACTAGGGTTCTTTTAGAGTGATTTATTTAATTGATTCTCAAGCATTATTGGTAGGATTCTTCATTGAAGTTTTGAACATACAAGCAAACCATAGAATCACATTCTCATATTATTGCATTTAACAACTACATACATCATTCACAATATCAATTATACTTCAAATCTAATAGAAAGACCAGAGATGGATAGTCATGGGGAAGAGATGTGTCTATTGAAAGTTTGAATGTAATATTGTATTTAATGTTAATAGTAAAATGATGGAAATACATCCCAAATTGAGAATACATTTTAATGTATACATTTTGTATTCAATATTTATGAATTAATATAATTTTAGTTACGTGTCATTAATTATGTTATACATTTTTGGTGTTGTTTTTAATATGTTTAACATAGTATATATATTAGATTAATGCATGAAGCATACTTCTCTTACAACATTCGAATCATCTAAAACATACAAATATGAACTCACAACATATCATAGATTGTATGTCAACATTTGGCTTTTGAGTCCAAGTTTCAGATCATTGATGTCTAGAGAAAAGTATCCATTGGAGTTACAGAAATCATCAACTAGGGAGATAGAACATTGGCAGGAGATAAGAATAAAATAACTTATTCAATAAGAAATAAAAAAATGGAAACCATAGTTGATCAAGTGGAAAATGAATTATATCAACCACAAGATGAAGAGTTTTAGGTCACATTTGTGGATCTATTGTGGTCGTGGATCCTAAGGCTAGTGGATAGAACAAAAGGTTAGATATTACACAACAAAAAACTTATTCAGTGGATGAAAGAGAAATTATAAAAACTTGAAGAAGTAGATGAACAAGGATGTGAGTAGTATAATTTTAGTTGGAAACCACATTAGACTCATTTTTTATGCCTTGGGAAATAATAGGTTGGACAAGCTTTGATGCAAAGAAAACATAGTTCTTAGAATCTCCAAGTGGAAGATTTATTAAAAAGTTCTTAACATTAATCTGCATACTATTGATTGAAGGTAGATTGATAAGCAATAGTAAATGATTTTTATAGGTTACATGGACTTAAGGGATGATAGAAGGTAAATGGGGGGATCTGAGGAGAGATGACTATTGCAAAATAACGTGATGGCTAGGGAGGGATAGAAAAATAAAGAATGGAAGAAATTAACAAAATATTAGAGGAAAGATTAGTGATAAGAAAGAATTTAAATGAGACAAGAGAAAGTGGAGAGAAAAGGAGATAAATAAAGAAGGCAAGAAATAATACAATATATAAAAAAGAGAAAGAATAATTAAATATAATAAATTAAGGAAAAGGGAAAAACTAGGTAGGAGTAAATGAGAAAATTATGACATACAAAAAAGTAAGAATGGGAAAAATAGAAGATAAAATGAGGTTAGAGGTAGAAAAAATAAATAGAGGATAAAATGGAAAAATAAAGAGTATAAAGAGAAGAAATAATGAGATAATTAAGCTTAAAAAGAGAAAAGACAAAAATGATATCAAGTGCAAATGCCATGGAAAAAGGGGAAGAAGAAGTAGAACAAAAAGGGAAAACTAGTGAAGAACAATCATAATTAACATAAAACTTAAAATTGACATTGATAATGCCAAAAATAAAAATAATAATGGAAGGAGCATTGGAGATAGATATAAAATGGATGCAATAAGCACATACAATGCATATAAACTTATTTGAACAAACAACTGAATTGATAAACTCATTAGAATTTGTGATAAAGATATTAGACAAAAAATGTGGGGAGGAATCTTTGGAAGTAGAAGGCCAAAGAGAATATTTACCAAGTATAAGAATAATTAATTAGAAATTAGGAGAAATAAGAAAGTATAGACAACATTGAAGAAGAGAGTAATGAGATAAAGGAGAAAAAGTAAATAATAGAAGGAGAAGGAAGCAATATAGATGGAAAATAAGTAGATTTAAAAAAGTCAATTAAAAAAATAGTAGAAGAATTTATTAATAAAAACAAATGGGAAACAAGATTATAAGAAAAATAGAGTGGAATAGGAGTAAACAACAGCGATGAATAGTGAAGAAAGATTAATTAATGATAATAGAGAATAAAAGGATAAAGAGGATAATGAAAATGAGATGCAAGGAGACACATCCCCCTAGATAGAAGAGATTGATTGAGGATATGAACTCTTTGAACTAACCGCCATCACCCATGCCACTTCAAAAAGTGAGAAAGACACCATTTGAAGAAAGTATATATATTGGACAATAATTAAGAGAAAGATATACAAAATGCAAACTTTAAGAAAGAATGATGAGAGAGTTTGAAGAAGTGTTAGGGATAAATTACTTTAGGATAGAATTAATGTGAGATAAATGTATAAATAAAATTATGGGGAAATAACAATATCATCTAGAAAAAGGAAAACAAACAACAAATTGCAAAAAAAAAAAAATAGTAATATTAATGTAGTAAGCGGAAACACAAGTTCTAACCAAGATAAAGTGGCTCAAAAACCTAAATTACCTATCTTTGGTAAACATATAAAGACAAAAATGTACATATATTTTCACTAGATGTATACCAGAGAATTCATAATGTTATAGACAATCAAGTTAAATTGTTTGTCTTTGTGGGAACAATAAAACACGATACGTTAAAATGGTATATGTAAATCAATTTTACTCATATTAAGACATGGGATGACAAGAAAGACACCTTTAAAAGTGATTTATATTATATAGACACTCCCACAAAGAGTGTAAGAAAATAATTGATCCAAAAAGACAAAGAAATAATAAAATAATTTGACAAAAGGTTTAAACATGTAGCAAGGAAAGTAATAGAACCTTTAACGAAAAAGCATGAAATTGAATGGTTTATATCTGGGTTGTTACCCCACCTAATAGTATCCACTCGTAGCAAATGATTTCAATATTTGTTTAAGACTTAAAAATGGTAGATCTATTAGAAGCACAAATATGGAGGAGAAATAAGGATACAATGATGCACATAAAGTTTGATAAAATGGAAAAATAACTAGCACAAGTTGTATTAAGACAATAAATACAAATGAAACCAGAAATAAAAAATTATGCATCCAAAAATTTAGCAACACAACCCAACATATTGTGTGAAATGTGATGTGAGGAAGGCCACAATAAAATAGAGTGCCCATATATTTAATAAATTTAAAAGGTGTCATTATCTCAAACCAACCCTATAAGGATGACACCCCCAATCCAACAACCAACTATAAAGGAGAGACTATCATGCATAGTTTGTAGGTTGTATGACCAACACAGTCAAAACATGTGTCTATTAATGGAATTACCTCCCCATATCAATCAACTGAGATATATTACGATGTGTGGAACATTCAAACACTACCATTAAAATATCCCCATAGTAGAAACATTAGAGGACATAAAACATATGCAATCCAGATCTGTTACAATAGTAAACTAACCAAAATTACCTACTCCCCCATCAATGAAAACAAAACTAGATCCTATGCAACATGTATAAACCCCTTATCAACCACCTATAGCATAATTGTCTCTCCTAATAAAAAATTCAACAACTATCAATAAGGGTACCAAGGAGCATATCAAGGGGGATACCAATAAGGATTCCACATATCTTATCAAAGAAATAACTATATAGTAGGACACCGCAAGGGTTACCAAAACAATAATTATATCCTAAGATAAAGAGGAGGATGCTGAGGGGGATATCAATGAAATAATTGCCAAGGAGGAAGCCATAGATACATGGAGTTTCAAGGTTATTAGGGCAAAAACTATCAAGGATACCAAGGGGAAATTATTAAGGAGAGCAAGGTGGAAAAGACAGAGGTCCCCTTATTACAAATGTGGAAAATAAAGACATATGACACAAAATTGTATTGTAAAATACCAAAAATGATTGTGATTTTTTCCATGAGAAGGGCACACATGACGTATACACTTGACTCAAATCCACCCAATTTTTAAAATCATGTGGCACAAAGAGAAATGCTCTGAATGACACCAATAAAGGAGAAAAACATCTCAAAAAGGTACTATGAAGGTAAAGAAGAAGAAAAAAGATCTCCAGATAAGAGGGAATTATATCATTAAAATTTAATAAAAATTAGACCTAAGAGACATCTAGAATAAGAATACCACCAAGAACATAAATACAAACAAAATTGTGAACAATAGTAGATTAGCCATAGTAACTAGGAGTGGTGCTATAAATAATCCAAAGGGAACACCTTGGGTGGATATATAAAGTGATAAAAGTGATAAGGAAACCTACCCTAATCCTAAAACCCATGATAGAATAGTAACACAAAACAAAAATATAGTTGAATAATATCAACAGAAGGAAGAGGAGAAGCAAACATATTTCAAGGAGGAAGAAATGATAAGATTACAGAAAATAACGAAGATGATATAAATGAGCAATCATTGTTATAAAAACAACAATTTTATAAGTATTTGAATATATAAGAATTCACATAAATGTGTAAAGTACAAATAAAATTAAAAATATCTTTCGAACCAAAAGAGCATGGAAAAACTCGATAGTATATTTTGATGTCAAGGTTGAAGGTCACTAGTTTACAAAAGTATTGCTAAATCTAGGAGTAGATGTGAATGTGATGTTATAAATAACTTGGGAAGCATTTGGAAAACATATATTACACCTAGTATATTATGACATAGCTATGGCAGGTGGCAGTTTAAAATCACTAATTGGAGTATTGAAAGGGGTAAAAGTGAATTTTATGGGAATAGTCAAAAAATAGAATTTTGAGGTCATTATTTATTTTTCTAAAAATCCTTCATATTTTTTACTTTTAGAATTAGGGTGGTTTGTGGATTTTAATGGTATTTTAAACTATGAAGATGAAAAGATAACTTTAGAATGGAATGCCATCATGGCATGTATCCCATTAGAGACGGCCATGAATTCTGTTTGGATTAAGGAAACATGGGAAAATAATGATGAAGATGGAAAGTTTGATACTCTCTAAAGGATATATGACATTAATAAAGTACTTAATTTTGATAAGGATTTTGAGATTAGTGAATATGGATAAATTTATCATACACCCCAAATTTTGATTTTTCAAAAACCTACTTTTTAGAGATTATGCTCACAATTCCAACACACAAGTCAGCTAATGTACCAAATGAAATTAATTGGTCAAGATATTAACAAGGTTTAATTAATAAATTAAATATTTTAGTGCATCATGTAATAAAATTATTAAAGATTAAATAAGGATTACTTTATAAATAATTTTCAATATCCATACCTTATTTATTAATTTAGACATCTACCAAATCCACGACTGTGAATAAGTTAATGCTAATAGCTAGTGTTAACCACTTAATCACTTAGACATGATCTATATATTTGGGATCATAGTACAAATAGCTTGTCTTTACACACTAATGATGTTATCTATATATGAATTAATACCATCTCTATTCCATAATATCATTTACTCATTTGATATTCATGTTGTTATAAAGGCAATAACAACCATCCACCACTTTGTCAATAGTCATAATGCTTATTCAAAGAAGAATGATAGTTCATTACCCCCATTAGGATGTTATTAGATTATAATTAACAACAACATCCAACATATTTATGGTAGCACAAGTAGGAGAAGCACCTCTTAAAATTCATCATGCATCACCCATGACAATATATCATCCAATGGTTAGATACCAACATGTGAGAATCATATTCTAATTTAGAATGAAAACTTA
Source organism: Torreya grandis (assembly GCA_037957365.1). NCBI lineage: Eukaryota > Viridiplantae > Streptophyta > Pinopsida > Cupressales > Taxaceae > Torreya > Torreya grandis. The sequence continues at coordinate 1,421,347 of JARHVA010003667.1, forward strand.
AATATTTTAAGGCAATGAGGATGGTGTTACCCATCAAGATTATATATATATATATATATATATATATATATATATATATATATATATATATATATATATATATATATATATATATATATATATATATATATATATATATATATATATATATCATACTCTCTAACTTGGGTCCTCACCCCATATTGCCTCTCTAATTTTTGGCTACAAATAACATCTAGTCTTAATCATAAAGTGTAGAGTAACCTCATGCATTAATAATTTTTGGTTTTTAGAAGGAGTAACCTTGTGTTATCTTTGAGAGATATCTTAACAATGATATAATAATCTTTTACTATAAATAGATTAATTTAGGTAAAGAAGAGCATATGAATACACTTATAAAACCTAATATTAGCAATGAATTCTAATCATCAACTTTGGTGTAAAAGGAGATAAATAGACCATATATATGTGAATTTTGAGATTAGTTGTATGAAGACCATATTCAAAATGCAAGCATTTCTATGCCTCCAAATTTTTTGTGTTCCATAAAGAAGAGGTTGTCTCAACCTAAGAGCTAGTTGTATTTTACTCCCTTCTATTATTCATTAAGAATTTGAGAACTCACATAAGCTTTACAAGAAGTAACACACCAAGGATTGAAAAAGTGTCCTAAAAATAAAGTACATATGGGAAATATATAATTTGATATTTTATACCTATGAAAGTATGGTTGGATCACCACCACCGTGTTGGGTAGATGTACCTAACTTGTGTAGTAGAAGAACTAGAAAGGTGCCTATTAAACCAAATAGTAATAAATCCATATGGTCGTTTATTACATGATAAGTGTGCCCTATGTTGAAATTAAAATGTGTACTCTATTTTTAAATGAAGCATGTACTTTATACTATTGTTAAGTATGGGGATTAATATGTAAAGCCTGTAGAGTACCATGTTAGTGATGTGAATGGTCAGTTTACTTATTTAAGCTAGCATTAAGGAGCACTTGATTGTGAGTGAGACCCTTTTAGGAGAACTAAATTTGGATTTAATTCCACTTCTCCTCTGCACATAAGCAAATATATAAGCAGTTTAGGGAGTGAGTGTGGGACATAGTGAGTAACAATTAGAGTTTACCCCATATACGTTAAAATGTACTTTTCTACCTTCTTAAACCAAGTAAAATGTAAAGTTAAAATTGGTACGTTTCTCTTAATGAAAACATTTGAGTATGTAAATATGATGGGTGAAGTTTTAAAATATTTTAACTAAATGACACCTTATTTTTTATGGGAATATTCCTGGCTTGTTGAGTAACTCATAGATGTTCAATACAATTCCCTAGTCTTGGTTTTTCATAAACCAGACATTTAAATTATTATACCTATACATTGTTGATATGTCCCTCTTCATGATTCATATGATAAAACATAATTTTAAGTGTGTGACTGCTTCTTACTACACTCTTTTTTACTTGAATTAATTATGGTCTAGCATTGCTTAAGTTTGAAAAAGTCTCGTGCCATGTGTGTTGGTAGCGTGTAACTATATATTATTTGATCAAGTCTAATTGTTGAGAGCGGTTAACAATAGATGGGTCATATTTTTCCATTGTTAGTGTTAGTGTTTTACCATATATGTATTTATCAATCAACTAAGTTATGTGTGTGTGTGTATTTTACACACACACATACATTCTTGCTCTTAAATAGTTTTTTTAAGGGTGTGTGAATTTAGCGTATGACAGTTTTTTTTGGGGGGGGATGTGAATTTAAGGTATGACAATTGATAAGTATTGGTACCTTAACATCATAGGTTGGGGCTTTATTTTATTGGGTTTACCCCACCTCGTTTATTCTCAATGTTTTAGTTGTTTATTTTTAGTTAGTTTTTAATTTTAGAGTCCTTTTACCCTACAACTTTCTATTGTAATTAGGTGTATTCTCAAATCCCAATGACCTACTTTGGGTCATTTATCAATATTTATATAATTTATTTATTTATTTATATGTTTTGGGTTTACTAGATCAGGGTTTGAGGTTAAAATATTCTGAAAACAAATTGTCATACCCATGAGGGTCACTTTGAATTTAATATTATACCATTTGGATTATTAATTCTCTGGTAACCTTTCAAGTTACAATGAATAAAATTTCCATGAACTTAATATGAAAAACTTGTAATCATAAATTTTTACAATATTTTAGTATATGGAAAATTATGGAAAAGACTATCTCAAACATGTCGACCAAGTCATGCAATTTTAGAAGAAAAGAAACATTGTGTTAGAAAGTCAAAATACAGTTTTGGGAAGAAAGAAATTGAATATTTAGGTCACTAATCTCATAAGACTACTAAAATAAAAAGCAATTTTAGAATAACATACTCCCAAAACTAATTCAAAGGTAATAAGATTATTAGGCCTAGAAGGATACTATACTCAATTTATTAAAGAATAAGATCCATGTCACTACTCCACTAATTGATCTGTTAAAGAAAGTTTCTTTTACATGGTTTGTGGAAACTGAAAAAAAATTCAAAAAAAGTTATAAACAACCATTATCAATAACATGTATTTTTGTAAAAAAATTATCATTGAATTGATCTTTTAGAAGCATGAATTCAAACAACAATAATGCAATATCACCCTATAATGTTGAGATTTGTAGACTAAAACCCAGAGAAAAATTGAAATTAGTTAACAATAATGAAATGCTTGCAATAACGCATGCTCTTTTAAATTAGAGATAGTAGTCATGAGGGATTTTTCTTTGTCAAAACTTATCATATAATAGTTTTAAATATCTTCTTCAAAAAAATACTTTGTCAACTGAATAACAAATGTGTATAGAGAAGGTGTAAACATTTGAGTTTCAAAGCTAACATGAAAATTAAAAAGATAATTAGGCAGTTAATGCCATATCATGAAGTCATTAGTAATTCAACTTCTATTGTTTCAAGAATCATTATATATTGGATAATGGTTTTTAGGGTGAGTAAAATCAAATTGTTGAAAAGTATCCATATCATTGATAACTATCCTAGACTATGGATTAAAAACAATAGTTATTTGACTCATAGTTCAAAATTTATTAAGCAAGTCTTAGAAGACTATCACACTTCTCCCACCTAGATTTTTTATAGAATTATAATGCACACAATATTTTTATTGAAAAGGAATGGAAAATACCCAAAAATATCTTGCAGAATAAAATACTTGCCAGTGGAATAAAATTTTATTTGTATCATACCATGGATTGTTGTAGCCATTACCTATATTTGAGTAGAAGTGGTAATAGATTTCGATGGATTCTACTAAAGTTATACCAGCATTATAACATGATTAAATTTTTGTTTTTTTAGATCATATTACTAAGAACACTTATTTTATTAGTATGAAAAAGACATGCCTTACACAGAAAAAATGTTAAAGTTCATGTAAAAATGGTATATAAATTACATGGTTGTACTAAAGCAATTGTTTATGATTTCTCTCCTTGTCTCCCCTATCCTAGCACTATATAAAAATGCTTGGGATGAATATAGTGAGGGAAATATAGAGAATTCAAAAGTAAATAATTGATGTGCCAATACTATGTGTCTTTTGCTCTTCTAAAGCATTGAAAATAAAAACTAGTTATTTGACTAAATCTAACTTTAGCCATTCCTTGTATCTAATACAAAAGGTAAAAGATTCAAAACTATAAACCAATAAAATAATCCATACATGTCTAGAATAATGATAGATAAATAGTCACAAAATATTTAATAAATGCTTTAAAATATACAAAGTTGCACACAACTTCTGAGATGAAACTAACATTAGACACAAAGTAAAAGTTAATATTAAATCTTCACAATGAAAATTCTCTGAGAGAGATGAAAAAATCCTAGGGCAAAAGACCCACTATATAGAAATATTTTACAATATTTATACTAGGTAAAGGTAGAACAAGGGGTGTCACCTACATAAAATTAGGCCACTCAAAATAAAACCCTAGAAAAGCTCCTTTAAATCCATCTAAATAATCCTATTTTTTATTCTCATCTTGAAACAATGCTCCAAATCCACCCATCATCTCCAAGATAACCCACCAAAATACTAACATGGAATCCTCACCCAAAAATGATCCATCCTCCTAATATCTCCATCAAAATATAAAGCACACAAACACCAAAATAAACCTTGTAATTGAAGGCAACATTTTTATTTATTTTATTAACGAATATTCCTTAGGCCTTCACACTTTTGTCACTTTTTCCATCTAAGGTGAAGTCTTCCCTCTTTTATTTTTGAGGTTCCATCAATTTAACTTTACTTTATGGGGGGCCATGCCTACCTTTTACTATTTGAGGCATTACCTCCAAATGTTATTGTTTGAGGTCTTGCATCTTAATAATTATGTCCCCCTTATACACACCTAATTTTGACCCAGAACTAGTTATTAGTTATATTTTATTTATTGATCTCAAGGTTAGATTTAATAGGTTTCATGTAAACCATATATAGTCAGGGGTCAAAATCGATTATATATAAACTACGGATAGAGCACATCAAAAGGTATGTCATTATAAGACTTGCATACCCAACAATGAATCCTAGCAAAGCCCAACACTAGATGACACAATCTATCCATGTGTACAAACAACAATTCAAAAGAACCAAGATATGTAATATCCCATACAATTAGAGGCCATAGTGGAAATCCTAGAAGGATAAAGACGTTAGTTAATACCAGCAGTAGGGTTCAGATAAATAGCTATGACAGTGATTGAAAGTGATGAAGTAGCTAACCTAGAGACAAATGCCACATTAATGGCTAGATGAGTGGGAAAAATGGGTATTAAATGTTGATTTATGATAAATTGATTACTAAGTAACCCTCAAGAGCTACCTAGTCATCTATAAAAGGTGAAAACTTGACAAAAGAAACAGGAAAACAGTTATCAATGAAGTGATGAAGGAATACATGTAAAACACTTAGGATATAGAGAGAACCTATGAGATATTGAGGGGAATATAAGGAAGTTTGTGTATTTTTATTGTAAACATGATATCTTGTGTTAAGAATTAATGAATTGATGTAGTTATTGTTTGAATATGGGAGGTTTCGTGGTAGTTTTTTCTAGGTAGTTGCTAGTATTATATGAAAGAATGCATTAAGGAATGATGTGTTGAGTTCATGTGGTTTACTATCCATAATTTTGTAAGATAATCATAGTAAGGGTAAGGAATAATCTAGGTAACTTGTTCTTATGGGAAGGACCATTACATGCAACTAATGCCAACCCAACCTAATCCTATCTCTCTATGCCCCAAGTGAGTGCAAGCTCTAGTTTACGTGATGTGCTAACATAGAAAGAGAATGAGTTAGATGCAAAGAGCATGTAAAAGGGGCTAGCATGATGATTACCACTAGATTAATGCAACATTTGGGTCCCATTGTGAATAAGGTTGCATTTTTTTGTTGCAATGGTAAGAAAAATGATGTATCGAACCTCCCTAGAAAAAATTTAGCACTGACTGGGATAGATAGAGCAAAACTTGGTGAAGAGTCACCCTAGTTGCAACAACTAGAAGTTAATGAAATGTGTTGAGGATAATTTACATGATGCATTATATTAGGTGTTCTTATGTAAATTACCAAATCACCTATATGCATGGCTTGTAGCATATGTATTGGATAAAATAAGGAATTTTGGGCAAAATATCCCTAGATTGGGTAGTGAATAGAGCAACTAAAGAACTTCAACATGGTCTAGATCAAATATGTTGATGTATGGTGGCATGAAGCATTAGATAGTTACATGTTGAAGTTTGTCTTGTCCACATCATATTACCTTGAGGAGGTTGAGTATTATTTCTTTCATGAACCAAGGGGTTCATATCTCAAGAAATTGTCATTGGAGATCAAGAACATGATGGTAGATAGTGGGGTTAAAGATCGGATAATAGCCGGCTAAGTCCCTTTGTGTATTGGCAACATAGAGGGTATAAGGTGGAAAAGGCATGGTGTCTAGGACACAATAACATAAGGGAACCTCAACACAGAAGGACCAAATGAATTCAATTCATAAAGGCACAAATATGAGGAGGATCAACTGAAGATAGTGATCGAGAGGGACCCTAGGTGGCAGGGGGAAATTCAACTCAGGATATGTTGTAATCACCCATAGAGAATGGGAATGGAATGAGGAGGACTCTTGCACAAAGGAGTTTCACCCCCATATGGAATATTTACATGCCAAGGAGTATAAGGGAAAAATTTTAGTAGAAGTTGAGGTACTCCAATAGAAGATTGTGCCATTAGGAAGATGTTTGATTCACCCCTCCCAAAAGCACCTACTCAATTACTTTGACTACTATCAATAAAATCTCAATAAATAGTAGTTATAGTTGTGACATTAGATATAGAAATTACTATAGCATGAGGATAAAGGAAGCAACATGCTAAGATACATCAACTCATACCAATAGATTGAATGGAGTACATGCATTTTGTATTGAGAAATGTAAATTAGAGCACCACCAACTAGAGGGGGTCCAATCCCTCAAACTAATGGATCAATGTAAAGTGGAGTAGCCATAGCTAAAGGACCACCAATGGCTCAACAAACCCTTCAAGCTATCAGTAGGACAATAATATTGCCTATAATGGGAGGTGGCAAGGTTGTGTTTCCAACATGAGGAACTATTGCAGGTAGTCAGAGTTCAGAGTCACCATCAACTAGTGTCCTAACGCAGCAAGTACCATAGACACCCATTACCCTTGTGCCTACTCCTCAAGTTACCTATGAGACATCCCTAAGTTTTCACTCACCCCTAGAATTTGGCATGACATTAGATATAGGTATGTTAGTTATTTCTATCTAAATTCTAGTTCCTTCATCTCCTCTCCTATATGTACAACCTAGGCTTGCATCTCTCTATTTCTTTAAGAAAATAAAAATTCTCTTTTGGATAATTTAGTCAAAAGGTTGAAGACTTGATTTTTCTAGTACATCATAGTTATGAAAGAGTCTGATTTTAATAAAAAATATTGTTCACGGAAGATATTTCCCATTTTTCATAAAAGGTAAATGTAGTTGATATGCAAAACCTAATCTAGTGCCAAACTTGACAACCATCCAATAAAAAATACATATTACTCAACCCAATCTAGCTACCAACTACAAATATACATGCATTAATTACTACCATTCCACTCAATTTTTTATTTTTTTTTAAAAAATACTATTTTACTCAAATGTGTATATGAGAAAAAAATGCTACCATCCTAAAAGAGTTCAAAATATATTTGAAAGATGAAAATTTTAATTAAAATGGATGACACAAGGCCAAGAGATTTTGTTAGGGCCAAATCATTATAGGCAACTTTGTCTACTAGTTAGTACCTTCAACTTTCAAGATAAAAAATGTGTCTTGCAGCTAAGATGTTTCATCTAGACATAGAGCAACTAATTTTACAATAGCATACATACCTTTCAAAAATCCCACAATGTTAATCATTTTAAGTGATTATAGAGGCCAGATATAATATATTTGTCTTATATCATCCCAGAGTGTTTGTGCATGATAATTGTTAGCAACAAAAGAAACTAGACATTAATCCAATTGAAACTTGTGTATACACAAGCAATAGTGTTTTTTATAACTAAATAAATTCTATACAACATTGATTTGAAGGGAAAAATAAAGTGCAAATAATCATTTATCATATTTCAATCATTAAAAATCTTTGAAATAAATAAAAGTTAAGAAATTGTAGGGTACATTTTTCATCTCCAAATTGTAATCAATTAAGATTCCCAAAGGTATTTCCAATATGGCACCAATTTGTGGTCATTCGGTTACATATCCTTCCAATGACTAGTGCAAAAGATGGCATATGAATTTAAAACATACCTAGACAAAAAAGACAAACCATTTTTGTGTATAATGGTTAAACTCTCCAACTGCAGGACTGTGGAATATAGCAATAAATAAGAAACATATAAAATAATCTCTCTTACTTTCCAATTTCAAGTAATTGAGTAATGTGGGCCCACTTATTATTGAGGTATTCCTGAGAAAACCATTGAATCATCATAGAACACTTTTTTTTCAAACCTAAATTATGGATGATTTTCTCTATATCATATGTTTCAACCTTTGTTGTAGCCTTTACATCCGGACATAACTTAAAAATATCAAATATAACCCATCTTACCTACACAAAGTAGAAAGCAACAAATGAACAAAGATTGTTTGTTTAAATGAAAACAAAGTCAAAGGATATTCATATAAAGAAGAAAGAAAAATAAATTATATTAATGTCCACATATGACCAAAAGTAGGTCCATGGGACCAAAGGATACAACCATTAACAATATAAAGTTCTAGGAAGTGAGAATGCGAGAGGCATACCAAAGAAATAAAGTAAAAAAGACTTGTCTAAAGCATAAAGAAGCCAAAAATGTCAACAAGTTTGGAGATAGTTTCTTGAATGTCCCATATGTGGAAATTTTATAAAAAAAATATTTTATTTCCTTACTAAAACCTGTATCATTATCTTCAACCACCTTTAGTCATTCATTTTTTGTAAAGCATAGTCAGATTTTTCCATAATAGGATTCCTCAGGATGACAAGGTCTTTTTAGTATGATCCATTTGAGTGATACATGCATCATTCAAAACAATTATTATTCTCAAAAATGCATAAATTATGATATTATTTTCATACAAATTGAAGATTATATGCTTGCGAGTAAAAGTTCTAAATTTATCGTGACACCCTCCTACACCTACAACATTATAAAGCCCTGATAATGGTAGACATTTTTACAGAATTAAAGAGCCTATTAGCTCTCATTAATTAATACCTAGGCTTATGGAAATCTTATAATGAAGAATCTCCTGATGAAAGGTTTTTAGAATATGCCCAATTATGTGAAGAAAATCAAAGAAGGTGGTTCTTAAAACTCAAGGATTATACAAAGGCCTCTACTACTGCCGCTATGTCAAGGCTTCTTATTATCGCTAATTGTGTGCATTTAAAATTAAATCACTACAACATCATCATTCTTACTCCCTTTCCTATTAGTAGTTTATTGATCATATTAATATATTGTAATTTTAGTACATTGTTGAACATTTCATTAATTATATAATATTAAAAATCCAGGGATAAGTATCATATAACATTTAGTAATAATTTATTATCCTAGCCTTATTACATCCTATCTCCAATAAATAACTATGATCTAAGAACTTTAACTTTTTTACAATGACACAATATTAAAAGCAAGGGATAGGTGTCAAATAATATTTAGTAAAAAATTATTAACCTAGCCTTTTTTACATCCTATCTCAAGTAAATAACTATTTTCCAGTAACTTAAAAAATATGTTAGCATATATAATCATTATGTTAATATTCATTTATTAGTTTAATATCCATAATATTAATTGGTTTAGCTCCATATATAAAAGGGAGTTCTCGGCTATGCAAAAATCTATGTAATTCTTGGCTTAGAAAACCCTCTTCTTGACTGAATACTTCTAGAATTCCCCATAACAGTTTGAGTGCACCTAATTGAATGAAGTATTCCATTAAGGTATCAGGTCTACCATTATCATGAACTTTTAGTGGGGCATCTCCATCCTAAATTAAATTAATTGAATTAAAAATGAGTTCTCAACCATGCAAGAATATATGTAAATTTGGACAAAAATCCCCTTCTTGACCAAATACTTATTAAACTTGTCAGAATGGTTTAGGAGCAGAAAATAGACTATGCAAACATCCCATTTAGGTGTAATATTTGCCATTAGAAAGGACATTTGGCACATGTACATCCATTCTAAAGGAAATGATGGAAGAAAAGGAATACACCAGAGCTTCTCGACCAATTTTAGAAACATGAGTAATTCCTACAGCAGTCGATACAATAAAAACCAAGGAAAACATCAAGTGGAAGAAGGCTAGTCCAGCAAAGCCTACTCCAAGAAATAATAAAGATAAATAAAAACATTTTAAATCTACAAACTTATTTGAATCCTTAAATTAAATGGGAAACAATGAATATCCTAAGGAGTATGGAGACATAATTAGAACAAAATCACTCCAATAATATATAGGAGTCCATTCTTAAAGATTCACAATCAGAACATGAATGATTTTCTTGTTTAGAGGAGCCAAAATATATATCATGGAGGTAGGAGGGTGATACACAATTCTGATTGGATGATGTATCTTTTGGAAACAAAAAATAACACCAAACTTAGACCAATAAGAAATGCTTAAGTCCCCAAATAAAGTGGTACCACCTTCCTCCTAGGAGTCAAGGAACCAAATAAAAGAAGTCATCAGGAACCGAGTTGACACCAATAGTAAATCTCTCACAAGCAAGGATTTCATCTCTCAAGGCTAAATTAACATTGAAGAAACCCTAGGATCAATATAAATAAGATATTAATACGAGGATCCTTTCTTGGGACATAAGAGGTCTCTAGACAAAAAATGAATAAAGGTTCCTACAAAAGAACATTTATTGCAAAGTTGATATAGTTATTCTTTGAGAAACCAAATTAAAAAGAGATGAATTAGAAAGTAAAAGTCCCAATAACTGGAGACCAAAAACATATATTGGCATGGATCTAAAAATTAGAGTAGGTGTTTTAGCCATACTTTGGATCCCCATGAAGTTTTATATTACATATCATCAATCTTTTCCTTAGGGAATCGCAGGTGAGATTTTATCACATGTACTGCACATATATATAGTCATTAATTTAGTGTATAATTTACATATAGGATATTTAAAAATGAAAGTAGTTGAAGGCATGGCCCATTGGTATTCTTTGATGGAATTAGTACATTGTTTTTGAGGTCTCTATAGCAAAGTTAAACATATTGGCAAGAAAAGGCAAGTCATTATCAATACAAGATTAGCATATCAACTCTCTACTCTAATAGAAGCCTATGAGTTGATAGACCTAGAATTTTCCCAATACCTGCACACTTGGTGCAACATAAGAAAATAAAATAAACAACTTATTAAATTGAAAAAAGATATGAAAAGGAGCCTCAGATATTTTAGCTAAGTTTTGTGCAAATGAAGAGGCATGTATCGAAACTTGGTAGTCAAACACAGAAAAAGAATTAAGAAACATGATAGTATTTCAAGATTTTCCAATAGGATTATCCCTAATAAATATTTTGGACACACTATGGAAATCCAAGCCCCACCAGCACTAATAAATATCAAATTATAGCATTATGTTCATCATCATAAGGCAAAAATTAAAGAACAATTAGTGTAAAAATTATTGAAACTGGAGAGGTATTACTCCTAGTAAAAAATCATACTCTATACCTATAATAGTAGTTAAAAACAAAGATGCATATTATCAACTTCATATCTATTTTTGGGGTTGAATACAATACCTATTAAAAAACATCCTATCCCTTTCATAAATAAATTATCAGATGAGTTGCATGGTGCTAAATTCTACATAGGATTAGATTTCTTCCCCGATAAGCACTATCAAATCCTTCATTAGCCTTTTCACAATCATAGACAATGACATGGATGATGAAACTCCACCATAGGTATATAAAGGTAATGTAAGCTCACTAAATGGTGGCAAATCCTAACTTTTTAAACTGTAAAATAAAACCATAAGCTCGTAAAAATAGTATGGGGAAATTTTATTTTCATGTTATTAATGATTGATGATGAAGTTTTGAATAACATTTATTTAGTTAAGTTCATTCTAATGTGAGCATCTTTACCCTCATTTTGGATGGTTGGGATTCTATACTTGCAAAAGTTACATTGAAATTGTTGAGAAATTTTATATAAAAGCCCATAAGGTTTGGAAAAAGAGAGAAGTATATGATAGACCATTCTCGTTCGCATTTGATAATATTTATATACACTATGTTGCTTATTTCCCTTGATGAGAAAACATGAGGTTTTTGGAGTAAGGTTAAAGTCATCTAATCATGGATTTTGTTTATAAAAAACCTGACATGACCTATCCCAATCTTCTCAACATCTTCCCATATAACTTTGCTTATGTTTACAAGTTGGATCATAACTTGGTTGCGTGTTTTTTTAGAGGGGATCACCATGTTTTCACCATTAGGGACTATAATTATGGGTTGGTTGTCATCATTATGGTGAAAAGGTTTTAACTCTCATCATTATGTAATTGCATTTTGGTTGTCATATAAAGAGATAACATTAACTTAGTAGTAAAGGATAGGTAAATTACTATGGAAATTTGATAGTAGCAAACAACTCAAAGAATTGATCATTTGGCATTGCTTAGTTAACTCTATTAAGATATTGTAATTTATATATCCTTGAGCCAAAAATACTAATTTATACAAATGAAAGATTCACTTATAAGTTATAAGCCTTTATTGGAGAATTGACTTAGGTTTATTTTGGAGGTGGAAATAGAAATAAAATAATAATATTTATAGTTTAATTTTTTGAAAACTAAAATACAATAAATTTAGTGGTGATATTCTTTTGTCCTGTATTCTTTATTTATGATTATAATGGAGAACTATGAGATGAATAGAGTTATTTTAGGATCTTTTTAGTATTTTTTCTTTAAAACCATATATATGTGTATTTAGAAACTAGTTTGGTGGTTGAGACATAACCGTTATAAAATCCCATGAGAGGATTTTTTTCAGGTACATTGTATATTGTTTAAATTTTGTACCATTAAGTTTTGACCTCATGACCAAGTTAAGAAATAAACTTAAACTTCTTAATCTCCTACAACACATAAGTCACAGTACTTCTTAAATTAACTTAGCCATACTATTAAAGTTTCCATATGTATGATTTCTATATGGGATACATAATCTTAACTTTAGTTGATGAGAACCCAAAAATACTCATGGAATTTCTAGCGTGTGTATTGTGTTTGCATAATCGTGTATGTGTGCATGGGTGTGTGCATGTTCTCTTGCACATGTGTGTGTGCATGCACATGCATGTGTAATAATGATAAGAAGTATCCACACAACATAACATATCCATAAATGAATGGGTTAGGTGGATAAATGACATACATTTATTGAACAGACCCTACGTTTAGCTAGGGAATTTTTTTTAAAAATGGGAATGGAAAGTAAGTTCATGGAAGTGTCAAATGGATAGAAATGCTTGCTGTCTTTTGTAGGCATCACAGTGCTACCAACAATTCAGTGGAATTAATAACACATGCCTTCATTCCTATGGGGAAAAAATGGAAAGGAAAGGAAGATAAAAGGAGTTGATTAAGGGGATAGTTGGGGGTCTATTAGGCATGGTTGAGTAAAATTATGGGAGAAGGGATGTGAAAGTGAGAATGGTATTGAAGGTGATCACTGGGGTTAAGTTGGGTAGAAGGTTGGGAGGAAAATCAAACACGTAGTGGAGTGATAGACTTCATTGGCCTTCGTCCTTCATCTTCATGGTACTCTCTTCAAAATCCTAAAATTGATAAGACATCTAGACTTCAAATAATAGGCATTCTCATTCCAATTATACAAATTGTTGACATACACAATGAAAATTTGATTATTTTTAGACTTTAGATAGTAGACATAAAAAAGAGACAAGTTCCATTTACTCTTAAAGTGTTGTTTTTCCTACTAAAATCAATCTCACTATGCATCCACATTTTTTGCAAATCATGTTTACTTGGATAAGTAAAAATCCATTTTGTCATTTGCATTTCATTAGGGTATGTTACACATGGCTTATTTAGTTCGAAGAATTTCAAATGATCCTTGTAAAATTCATGTTATGCATGTTTCATTGAGACATTTTTTATGTTGTGGAACCTATTTCAACATTACAATGTATTTCAAATATTATATATTAAAATGTACTATAGACTCTTAATGTATTCTCGTCGGGAAATTTTTTTGGACCCCTTTTTTCTGGGAGTGTAGATATGTAGTTTATCTATACTTGTATATGTGTGGTGTCATCACCCATGATTAATGGGGAACTGTTATGGGTTGACTTGGACTGTGGTTTTGGTGCCCATTATTTTATAAAACTGCTATGTTGGTTACCTATTGATATAATTATATATAGATGGACATACAGTAGGTAATAAATCAGAAGAACTGAGTTTGAGAAGGTGAACAAAGTGTAAAATTCAAGTGTGAATTTGGGAAAGTTTGTTGAGCACAGCTCCAAATAATATTTGTGCATTGTAATTATGAGAAGAGTAATCTGAGAGTGGATTTCACTCTTGTTGGCTTGTAATAAGATATGAGCAAGTGTTTCTTGGTGGATGTGGGCCATATTGAGTGAACCATGTTAAATATTATCTTCTTATTGTGTATCTTAATTTTTGTTCTTTATGTATCTCTATTCATAGCTCTTATTATTGTGATTCTATGAAATTATTCTGCATTAATTTTTGATTTATTCCTAACAACATTTTGTCAAACAATTCCCAATCTTTTTGAAAGTTTCCCTATTTGGCCCACATGTCTATCAAGAAATTCACAAAAATAACATCAGACAAAAATCAGCTTTCTTTTACATGTTGATTGATGTATGTGATATATACTGATGCAGGGGTATCCCAAACACAACAATCCTAGATCATTTTGGGGAATTAGTGATTGCATGTTTAAGTATTCAAGTGTGCAAGTTTGGATGGAATCGAGCGCATTCAAGGCCCAAGAGCAGAAATACATGGCAATAACATGCAAGGATGGATAAGAATCATATAAGAACACTTGAGTGTACACGCACATCTCTTCAACACATAGGGAGCTTTAGGTACACGTACATGAGTTGTTAAGAAGTCAAACCATTTTGACCTGAGGTCCATACCACAATAACTACTAAATTTTGAATTGAGCCACGTCAACATCAAAAAATGGGAATAACAATAAATGCAACAACCCATTAGCTAGGATTCTACCAACTTGATCACATTTAAATTTTCAAATGTTGTCTATAATTAATTTGATAGTTGAACCCACTGAAGGGAAGCTTATTACAAACCCATACTCAACAACCTATAAATAAAAGACTATAGAACCTATCAAAGTAGTGCATGCATAACAATAAGACTACCAAATTTTACAACCAAATAGCTAGAAGGGAGAATATTCATCAGTGAGAGAGATGAGGAGATTGAGTGAGGGTCTTGAAAGAGATGATTGATTGGTGCAACGTGTTGTAATCTAGTCGTAGATACAACTCATGTTCTATGAAATGATTGTACCCCATTTTGACAAGGAATATAAATATTTTCTTGAATTTTCATAATTATGTGTGTGAGTGTTGAGGACTAAAACTACATGGATTGACTTTCTTTCATTGGAAAATTGATCCATGGTTACACCAGCTAATATTAGAACATGTTTTGAACCCTGTTGGGTGGGAATAATATTGTGTACATATTATTGTAAGTAGAAGGCTTACAATAGTAGTCTGTAAATCCAAAAGTAAAAATGTCAGCCAAGAAAAGCTTTTAGTAGAGGAGCTGTGGTTGTAGTGATAGCAAGTAGATTGGAGGAAGTACTGTAAAAAAGGACTTACAGTGAGGATTCATTCCAAGATATGACTTGAGCAATAATGAAAGATAAGGGCAGTGCACCAAAGGAACCAAAAGAGTAGGAGGCACCAAAAATGGAGGAAACATAGAGTAGGTTGAAGCCATTTGTAGGCTAATGGCACAGTCAAATCCTTTTATAAATTTATGGTTAAAATATTAATAAAAACATGTAATCTAATGTTGCAGACTAAGACTTGAAAATACTTTTGGTACTCTAGGCAAACCACACAACCTAAAAATGACTAACCAAGTATTGTCCATTTTAATTAGTTTATGGGTTAGAAGCCATAGTGTTGATGGAGTTTGTACCAATTTTGAGATTGGGAATAACATTCAAAATCAACGAAGACCATTCACTCCATGAATTCTTGATTGAATTAGAACAAATGGATGAGAAAATGTTTATAGCCATGTATTACTACACATAAGAGAAGAGACTCTAAAAAGTTAGACATGATATAAACTACAAATATAAGGAATTCCATGATAGAGACTATGTATTGTTATATTATAATAAATATAAGAAACCATGAAAGTTAAAAATCCAATAGATAGGACCCTAAATAATGACAAAAATCCCACTGACTGGCATGGTTAAGATTAAAATAGTAGTAGGAGTTGAGTGATAAGGGTTCATCGATGGAGCCCACCTAAAACTATATAATATTGAATAACAAGAAGCAATATTGTGGACAAAGGAAAAATTTGCGGAAATAAATTTAAAAAAATAAATAATAAATAAATAAATAAATAATCTCAAGTTAAAAATTGGTAAATGAGGCTTGTGGAGAGAAAGAGAAAAATAGAAACTCTCAAATTAAAAATTAGAAAACAATGGTTATGGAAAGTAAAATAAAAAATAAAATCCTAGATTGAAAACAAGTAACGGATGGCTTGAGGATAAACAAAATATGAGAATACATAAGCAACTTGAGAAGAGTAATATTGGTCCTATAAATTTCATTAGGTAAATTGACCCAGGATGGATGAGTTAAGCGATGATGTTGCAACATATTATGTTAGATGTTCAGTTAACCATGCTACGAATCCCAAGGTATAATGAACAATGATGGATAAAATAAAAAATATCCAATAAATATATGAGAAAAATAATAAAGGCAAAGATTACGATGGTCAAAAAAATCTATCCCAAAAAGTTAATGACATTAAAATAAAATGGAACAATGATAAGATGAAATGTATATGCCAGCTAAGCAAACTATTGGAAAACTTAATTTACAAGATTATGCATCATGTCACATTTAAAATAATAAATGAAGGGCACTAGGAAGAAATTTTTATAAATAAACCATCATCACTCTCCTCAATTCAAAATTTGCATGCACCCAAGCTCTGTCAAAATCAATCTATGACATACAACTATCAATAATACAAGAGGGAGTTGTTGATTCCAAAAGTGAAGCATTTACTAGCCAGAGTTCTTAAGCTAGACACCCAAGGAGCTTTTTTGTTCTTCCCATACAAATTAGGGCAGTTGGAGGATATATTTTTTCTATATCCATGCAAATATCTTAGAAATTGATCACATAAGGATGGATGCAGATCATGTTGAGCTCATTCAATAAGTTTAAAAAACTAATAAATGGGAATGGGTTACCAAGGTAAACACCATTACAAGGATGAAATTGGATGTATGGCCGAAGTTTAAATTATTTTATCTATCCAACAATGTGATAAAAATCCTACTCAGTTACCTCCATAATGGTATTTTATTCTTAGAACACCCACACAACATCATAATAACTAATATTGAACACATGATAGGGTTAGTAAATGAGAGACATAGTATCCATAAATATGATAAGAAAGGGCCTGCAAAAGGAAAAGATGCCATAAATTGATTAGGGGTTGTACAAAATAAAATAAGTATGACAATAACATCCATAAAAAACATGGTACTTTGGTATGCAATCAAGATGGCTACTGGTAGATATATTTCACTAATAGTGAGGATGTCATGAGCCCAAAAAGTGTGATGGTTGCATTTGATATGATCTCCCTCGAGACTAAGTATAATCTCTACCAAGGGATACTATATCATTTCAACACCAATATCAAGAAGATTAAATGAGGTAAACATGATTTTTGTTATGGTTCTTTCATCATATATTTAGCTATGTATTATACCAATACACTTCTAGACATAGAGGGACAAGTTTAGTGGGCCCAAGAGAAATCCATAGGGGAGCAAGTCAAAATACACATGGATTCCATCTGGCCCCAAGACCAAATTATATCCCTACTAACATGGGGAGACAACCTCAAGAAAAAATTGACCTCTATATTTCATATTTCCTAGTAATATTAGATAAATACTCCATTATTTTTTTTAGAGTCAATACTGACTTCATTTGCATCTGTCATCTTGAGATGTGTACTAGTGTACTCCACTCATTTGCATATGAATTTTGAATAAACACATTGAGAAATTTGTCTCTATCATCTGTTCATTCCCTAGAATTCTTGGTAGGAATCTTCATTTTTGGTTATCTCAAGGATGAGACAAAGGTTAAGTCTAGGGATGATGTTGGCAGGATTACTCATTGGAGTTTTGAACATGCAAACAAATTGTGAAAGTAAATGATCATATTACGACATCTTAAAACTATAGACATCATTCATGGTATCAATTATACTTCATGACATATCAAAGAAAGACCAGAGATGGACAATCTCAATGAAGAGATGTGTTTATTGATTGTTTGTATGTAGTAATATATATAATATTTTATTAAAATGATAGAAAGGCATCCTAACTTGAGAATATATTATGATGCATACATTTTGTATTTAATACTTATGAATTAATATATATTGAGTTGTACATCATTAGTTGTGTTATAAAATTTTGTTGTTCTTTTCAATATGTTTAACTTAGGAAATATATTAGATTAATACATGAAGGATACTTCTCTTATGAGATTGATATCATCTAAAACACAAAACTATGAACTCATGATATAGCATAGATTTTATGTCAACAAGCATTGCTCCATACTCCATTATCCCCAAATATCCTAGCTTACACTTTACCTACAAGTTTCATATCTCCTAAGCTTACATTATATGATGGTAAATGTGATCTAGAGTAACACCTAAGAGCATTTCACACAACATGTTTAGACTATGCCTCTGATTTTTTGACTAAGTTATTTTAATAAAGTATTAAGGATGGTTATATAACCTAACATTCCAATAATTTCATGTATTTAATCCTTTGGCTAATTATTTTAGCACAATTTTCAATGAATATCAATGAGAAATTATCATATGCTCAAATTGCAAAGCTTAAGCAAGGACCCAATGAACCAATCAGTGACTATGTGCTTCGATACAAGACCATGCCTTCTAAATTGATAAGTCCCATGAAAAATAATGAGATACAAGATATATTCAAATCAATTTTTATTGAATATCTCCATGAGTCCATTATGTTCAAGATATTACAATCATTTAATGACTTATGTCACATGGTTAAGGATCGATAAATTAAACTTATATTTATGAATAAGATAAAGTATGTGGTTAATCCTCCAACTAATTTGACAACAAAATTTTAAAGTAAACCACTTTATAATACCAAAAAAATGATACTGAGAATGAGGCAAAGACAACAATTAATACAGTGTCCCAACCTAATAATTAATTTATTTTTTTAGCCCCACAAAAGAGGCAATTTTCATGATCACTTGAGCCTCCTCACAGGTTATTACAAATGTTATTAGAGTGCAACCTCATATATCTCCCTTCCCAAAAAGAGGTTGGTATGATGTTATGCCCTTATCATATGGCATGTCTAAGGATATGTGTGGCTGACTTATGACATACATATCTCTTTTATGTTCTTGACACATTTCTCAATGTTCTTATTAGGTTAGCCTATGGAATAACCATGGCTAAGTACTCTATATATAGGATGTATTAGTTAGTCTTAAAATATCATATTATGGATTTTTTTCATATTACATTATTGTGGAGGTTTTCCCCTTGAAGTGGCTTAGTCATAATATTCAAGTATGACTAATTATTATCATGGATCTACATTTTTTATTCTTAATTTTATGATACATTATTATATTATTCTGACTCGTCTAAGTAGTTTCATTACAAGTGGTATCAAAGATTTGATTTGGGCAAGTTTCTATGGTGTAGTTATTTCTAAATCTAACGTCCTGAGCACTAGAAGGTTGAAAATCATAACTTGTGATCTAGGAAGAATCATTGGATTCATCTTGGTGAGGTAATTGTAATGGTATCATATGTTGATACATTTTTTTTAGAGATGCAACCCTCTTAGGGTTTTTGCATGGCTAGTTCCAACTCTCATGGACATGGGAAACAGAAAGAAATACCTAAAACTCCTCACCAAGATGACATGGAGTCTAAAACTTTAGATACGAGTATTTCAGTCACGGTTCAACACCTTCAATTAGATTTACATGGCGTGGTGCAAAAAGATGATCTCCATACATTTCAAGGGGAAGTAATGGGGATGAATGACTTGAGGGATCAATTGCAACAACTAACTAGGTAATTGGCTAACCTTTTAGCTTAACCTTTGTAAAATAACTCTCCACCACTCCAGTTTAGGTCTCCCAATCCAAATAATTATAGTGCTAAACTAGGGATGAAGCTAATGTTGCCAAAAGTGGACTTGTACAAGTTTGATGGTAAGGATATGCTCACATGACTTACTCAAATTGAAAAATTATTTGATCTACATCACACTCTCTATTCACAAAAGGTGGCCATGGCCTCTCTGTATCTAGAACTTGAGTAGTTCATTTAGTATCAATGGTTGTGTGCTCAAAAGAAAAAGAAGGGTGTCCCAGTTTCATGGTCAATATTTTCTAAGGAGTTGTAACTCCACTATTACAATAATGTCTCTAAAAACTACTTCAACTAGCTAGCCAAATTATGTCAAACTGAGATTGTAAAGGATTACATTCATCAATTTTAAAATCTTTCCTTAAGTGTGGTAGACATCATTAAGGAAAATATGACTGACCTATTTATGGGAGGCCTCGAAGATGGCATCCAATTGGAGGATTACATGTTTCATCCCAGTAATGTATCTAAAGCCATACTAAGGGTATTCATGGTTGAGAAAAAAGAATTGATTAGACAAAGACCTTTCACTAATGTTTGTGAACACACTTTCCCAACACCATCATTTTCACAGCCTACCAGATTGACCCTCATAAAATTGAAGACAAGTGTGTAAAAGGTTTGTGTTTTAGTTGTGATAGAAAATGGAGTAGAGGACATCAATGTGTTGAAGAGAAATTGTTTTACATTGAAGGTGCCAATGAAGAGGAATAAGATGATGAGGCTTCAGAGGCAGGTTTGGAAGAACCTAAAGATGAATTTGAAGATTCTCAACCTATTATTTCCAATCATCCACTTTTAGGCATCAATACTCCTCAAACTCTTAAGGTGGTTGGATTCCTAAAGAATCAGAAGGTGATTGTGTTAATTGACTCTAGGAGTACATAATTTCATCAATAGTAAGTTGGCTACTCATTTGAATTATTTCATTTACCTAGCTTTGAAATTTTAGGTCATGATTATAGATGGTGGTATAGTCAACTATTCTATAAAATTCCATAGCATTAAGCTTGTTATGGGAGATTACTTGTTAGATTTCCCTATGTTTTTTACTCCCATGGGAGGAACTGACATTATTTTGGGAGTGTAGTGGCTCACCACTTTGGGCACTATTGAGATGAATTTCCAAGAATTATTCATGAGGTTCCATTCAAAAGGCATGACCTTTGAACTACATGGATTATGGGTTAAATCTCCATAACTAGTTAGTTTCCATCAAATGAAAAAGATTCTCAGAAAAGGTGTTGATGGACTTGAGGCACACTTATTTTCCATCGAGGTTTAACCAACCAAGGGGTCTACACATCTTGATTTGTAAAGGGTGTTGGATGGCCATTTTGTTTTTTTTGTGACATGCCAAAGTAAATTCCTCCAAGTTGTGTACATGATCATGCCATCAATGTCATTATAGGAAGTAAAATACCCAACATCAGACCATATAGGTATCCCTATGCCCATAAGAGTGAAATTAAAAAGATATTATAGGACATTTTGGAGATAGGAATCATCTGACATAGTCAAAGTGAATATTCCTCCCATGTGGTCATGGTGTGGAATAAGGATGACACTTGGAGAATATGCCCAGACTATAAATATGGTACAAGTGATGTACTCATGCAAGAAGGAAGACCACTAGAATTTTAAAGTCACTAACCAAATGGAAAATTAAGGCTCAAACCAATCTATGAGAAATAAATGATGGTTATTCTGCATGTATTCAAGCAATGGAGACCTTATCTGATGGATCGTCACTTTCAAGGAAATATTGATCATGATAGACTCAAATATTTTTTGGCACAATGATTGTCATATGAAGAACAATAGAAATGGGTGACTAAAATGTTAGGTTATGATTTTGAAATATCTTATAAGAAAGGAAAATAGAATGTGGTGGTAGATGCCCTCTCCCAATGAGATGAATTAGTTGAGGAATCATTATGCACTATGACCATGTGGTAGGCAAATTGACTAGAGGAAGTAAGATTAAAATGGGAAAATGATAGTGTTACCTAGGATTTGATTCAAAATCTTCATCAAGGTTCAAAAAAATTGGAAAAAAATACATGGAAGGGGAACACATTATTGTATAAAGATAGATTATATATATGTAAGCATTATCTCCTCAAACATGAAATTCTTCAGAAACTTCATGCCTCTATACTCAGATGTCACTCTAGATTTTTGAAAACATATCATAGAATTAAGAAATCTTTCTTTTGGGAAGGACTCAAGGGGGATGTCCAAACATATGTGGTAGGATGCATGATATGTCAACAGAACAAAGGGGAAACCATCAAGACATTAGGTCTTTTATAGCATTTATGCATCCCCAACTAGTGCTGGGAGGAGGTTTCCATGGATTTACTTACTAGATTACCATGGTCTGAGGGTAAAATGTTATCATGGTAGTTATATATCGACTCACTAAGTATGTTCATTTTTGTTCCCTATCACAATCTTTTGTTGCCAGTATAGTAGCTTTTACTTATTTCAATACCACCCAAAAATTACATGGTACTCCAAGGATCATTATAAGTGATCAAAATCCCATATTTACAAGTACTTTTTGGACTAAATTATTTGCATGTTTGGGTACAAAGTTGGTTCATAGTTCATCCTGTCATCCTCAATCCGATGGATAAACATAGGTAGTCAACAAATGTCTATAAGGGTATCTCTATTGTTTTGTTTCTAATAAATAGTAAAAACGGGTTCATTAGTTGCCACTTGTTGAATGGTGGTCTAATACTTTTATTCATAGTTCATCCAAAATGTCTCCCTTTGTGGCCTTGTATGGATATCACCCCCCATCCATCACTTCCAACGTAGAAGGTCCATCCCAAGGTTTGAGTTGTTTAAGAACACATCCACCAATAATAGGAGGTCCTCCCCAGTTTGCGAGAAAATTTAGCCATGGCTCAGAATCACATGAAACACCAAGTGGATCAACATCATAGTGAGTGACTTTTTGACACAGGTGATTAGGTCTTTGTGTGATTACAGTTGTATAAGTAGATGTTTTTGAAGCAACATAAAAATGATAATTTGTCCCCTAATTATTATGGCCCTTATCAGATCTTATAGAAAATTGGTAATGTGGCCTATAAGTTAGAATTCACCTAGTCCACTAGCATACATCTAGTATTCAATGTATCTTGACTGAACAAGGTAGTTGGCCACATAATTTTTACTTAGACCGAGTTTCCTAAATTAGATGAGTAAGGTTAGGTTATTATGGAGCTTGAAGTGATCCTTCAAATAAACACTAAGCAACTATGAACTAGAGTATTTTAGGAGTATTTGATCAAATGGAATAATTCGCATTGTAAAGATGTAACATGGGAGGATGAAGTTTTCCTATAGCAACACCTAGGTTGAGTCAATGTTGAGGACAATTTTGTTTTAAAGGGGAGGGGCATACTACACCCTTATACCATGGCATGTCTATGGATCTGTGTGGCCAACGTGTGGCATACATACCTCTTTTATAATCTTGTCATATTTTTTTATGTTCTTATTAGTTCAACCTATGAAATAACCATGGCTATGTAGACTATATATAGGAATTTTAGTCTAAAAGGATCATATTATGGATTTTATTCTTATTACATTGCTATGGAAGTTTCACCCTCAAAGTGGCTCGATCATAATATTCAAGTATTATGCTCTTTCACCAATTATTGTTTTGGATCTACTTATTTTGTTCTTAATTCTATGATATATTATTTTATTATTGTGAATTATTTGAGTAATTTCATTACATATGATTAGGCCTCTACCTAAGAGATACAACAATAATGCATATTGTGATTATCATACATGTTTAAACACTCTAAAAACATAAGCTTTTCACTAAGACATATGATTCATGATCTTATTGATGACAACACCATTGAGCTTAATTATTTTAGTACACTTATGAGTGATTCAAGGGCACAACCTAATGGGAATGAAAAATTGAAAATATTTTTGATCCCTTTTCAAACCATGCAACAATAGAAACTAGGACTAATCTCAAGGTGGATGTGACTTATAATGCACATCCTCCTTTGAAATATTATGTTTCTAGGATCGAAGAGCAAAATATATTGGATGGTATTATTGGTACACTTACAATAATATATGTCTAATGACCTACAATGACATTTGATGATAGTGAGATCATGCATGATGAGTCTAATTATACGTCATTATTTGTATGCACCCCCATTGATTTATAGCCTATACATATTATTATGGTAGATAATGGTTCAAGTGAAAATGTTTACACTATGACACTCCTTATTGGTCTTAGATATACACAAGAGGATTTGATGGTAGTAGTTGTTATTTTATTTGTAATTCTACTTAGTACATAAGCATTTTACATGTTGTTACAATGTCCTTAGAGACACAAGCTTCACTCAATACCATAATCTCTACACACATATGTGAAGTATATACATGGTATTAGGGTGATTACAATTTTGGGTATTTCATATGAGTACCCTTTTCAACTAAAGACATTTCCTCCTCCACCCCCAACCCCACCATAGTCAGTTATACAAACTATTCATGTTCATTCCACCTGGGTAGTAAAAATTAAGGTAATTAATTTTCTTAGATGAGCAAAGCCTTAACGCACATTACATCAGAGATCCATTCAAGATGCATAACAACCATCATTTACTTCATCATGTCATAAGTCAATGTTATAGAGAGCTTCACGTGTTCCATGACAAACATAAGCACATTCTTCTATTATATAATGGATTCCACATGATCTTATGGGTACTAGAGTCACTCCTCATACACGATATCATATGAGTCATGATGTTAATGATAGGCATACTATAAAATGAAATCACCCCTTGGATTCATATATATAAACATTTTTTACTACTTGTCCATGATAAATAACATTAGTCAAGTTTAACATAGGACCCACATGCGAGCATCCCATTGATGGGGTCATTAGTTATTAGGAACATACAAAAACAAAAACAAAAAAACACAAAAAGATCAAAATATTTAGAAAACTTAAAAATCATGACCTGTGCATAACGTCTATTACTAGTTTACATATGTCAGTTAAATTGTTTATCAAATTGTGGTATATTACATATCCTTTTTTATATGCACATGTTTTTCATAGTATATATGAACAAATTTTTAGGACATACATGTTCATATGACATGGACATTCAGATGCGGGACATTTCTACACCCAATAATCCACCCAAGTGTAGGGTATTTTATTACATATATTCATGGTATATATGTTTATTACCATTCCACTGATCATATTGACCTATCGTAGATTAATTATATGTATTTCCCTTGATTATACTACTTCGAGTGATATATGGATATTATACTTAACCATATGATGATTGGATATTATTTTTATCAAAATAAATAATTAAGAGGTATTAAATCCCAATTAGACAAACTTCTATGTAAAATCATAATGCTACAATTATGTAATGAATGATAAAAATTGATTTGGAATTTGTTAAATTTATAAATACATTAAAAGGGGAAATATCAAAGAAATACAACTGATCTAGAAAACATGAATGCAGTATTGTAA
Organism: Torreya grandis; assembly: GCA_037957365.1. Taxonomy (NCBI): domain Eukaryota; kingdom Viridiplantae; phylum Streptophyta; class Pinopsida; order Cupressales; family Taxaceae; genus Torreya; species Torreya grandis. The sequence continues at coordinate 1,447,106 of JARHVA010003667.1, forward strand.
GTGCAATTGTGAAATTGATTATGATTGTACAATGCCGTTGTGAATCAAGAATAGTGTTTTCCTTAGATCGAGGACAAAGTCATTGGAATTGGACAAGGGAGGCCTACACTAGTGTCCTTAGGGCACAATGTTATCTTATGAGGGTTTTCTCTCTATGATTGATATGGTAGGTTTGATTTGGCTATATGTTTGATTTGACTATGTGGGAGCTCTTGATCTATTACAAAAAATCATTGTGTGCCTTCTTCTTCACTTATAACCATAGCTCAATTGACCACAAATGATAAATAGATATAACATAACAATGGGTTAATAATTGAATTTGTATTAAACCTCAACACCCCCTATGTTGAGCATTTCCCATATATCAATACTTTGAAGAGGGATCAAACTTCGTGCAATTCTCCCATGCTACGGTGGTGTGTGTGAAAGACTAGTGTATAATGCTAAATGTTAGTGCAAAATGCTAAATGTTGGTGCAATATTGGTGTGATTAAGTGCTTCAATGATAACTTGTCACCTTAAAGGTGTATGCAAACTTAACTTAGGGATAATATGACTACATGGACTCTGTATTGGGAGAAATAATTGCTTTTCTCTCAATGTGTAGTTAGATGTTCTCGTGTTTTTTCATCATTTGAGACTTTGGGTGAAAAATGCCTTAAAAATATGGCTTTATAGTGATCAATTAGAAATTCCTTCAGATGGAGCTTACTAAACATTTGAGATGACTCGTTACATGAGATTTAAATTTGAGTAAAGAATTGTTATTTGTCAAGAGGACATAGTTGGCAAAATTAGATAGAATTGGGGAGTGGGATAGTCCAAATGGAGTGGCCTTAGTCTATAGAATAGAGACAACTAAAATAAAAGTGTGAATCAATCTAAAAGTGAGTCTAGGTTATTTGTAATGTGAAATACAAAAAAAATGAGCTCATTAGTTGTTTGGATAAAAGGGTCATTCACATAGAAGTGAAGGAATGGTGGTCAAGGACCATGAGATGAGGTGTGAGCTAAGTATGGATGAGGAGTAGTCACAAGCAAATTAGTTTAGTAATAAATTTTAATTTATGTGTATAAATTTTCCCTCCCCACCCCACTTTATTCTAGTAATGCAACAAAAGTGAGCCTACTAAAGTAAAATGAAAAATGTGTACATGAACTTACATATGAAGAATAATCATGAATATAAGCCATAAAGTTAAACTGTGCTTCACGTAGAACCTATAATAAAACTTGTATAAAATTAGTCCTAATTTAAAATTAAAATCAAGAAGTAAAGACAATAAAAATTATAGATCTAATAATAAGTAACGAATACCCCTGATTGGGTATGTGAAACATTATGTTTCTTGATGCAAAAAATGGTGATTGAAGAAGGTAGGACCCTTGAAGATTTATTTTTCATTGATGAACTTAGATTATATTGTGCATGACCCAATCCTCATTGAGAAGGGAGCGTGCTTAAAAACTCAAGTTGGCTTTGATTTCATCATTGCACAACTCAAGGTAGGTAGAGTACCTAGGAATCCCTATATGAATTCTAACAGATTTTTTTAGTGCTTAACAGTGAACCAACCACTGTTGATAAAATAAGGTTCATTTATAGTGTAAAAATGGCATAGAACTAGTGCAAAACTAGAACAAAAGATAGTATGATTTAAGTCTAGTGTATATAATGTAGAGAATGACAAGTATTCCCACTCCATCTATGAAACTAGTGAAAAAAATGTGTAAGAATGTGGTCATGTGTTGCACACATGCTCCCAATCTGATATCTCAGTGTATATAGATTTTAGAACTGAGTAATATCATGGAATCTTTATGAGCCAACTTGTGTAAATCATCTTAGACTACATGTCATGCATGATGCACCCATTCTGATCAAATCTGAGGTAAACCTAAGTATTTTTTCAAAAAATTATTTTGTATACTTATTTTAAATTATTTTGAAATTGATTGAGATTCTGAAAATTTTCAAAAATCATTGTTTTTTGCCTACTGGGATGACAACATATTATTTTGACACAACTAGCCTATGCCCTTTATAAATGGAGTATTGTTATTCAAAACTACTTTCTGGGTGATTTATGGGTATGAATCATGGTCAACTATGTAAATCCTATTGATTTATGATAGTTTTGTGTATTGTTTCAACTTAGTTTGTAAGACAAGCCACTGTGTATGCCCCCTCTTTTGAGGTGAGTTGTGAAGGGAGCATAATAACTTGACTCAAAATAAAAATTTATGCGAGAGATGTTATGAAAAGATGTAAATATGAGTTGGACCAATAACATTGTAGGATCATGGCATCGTAGATATATTGATCCATAAGTTGTAATGTAATATGCATGTAGAAATCCAAGCATATGAAGTGTCAATTCTAGATAGATGTTATCAATAAGGAATGTAGTGAATGAACATAGTTAAGTACTAAAATTAAATAGAAAAAATTGAGGAGGGATACATGATATTGATCACAAAATTAGACATGGGGAAGATGCTTGGTATCCATCATGGTATCAAAAATTGAGCAAACAAGTGTCATGGCCATGACACACACACAAAGCACACAATAAAAAGCCAATGGGCCACATACAAGGGACACGTTCAAATTTCACTCACATGCATAAAAGCATGTAATAAGGCTTAGATCCGTATGTAAGGCCATGTTCAAATGTCCATAATCCAAACAATGAATGCACACAAGATAAGAAAAAAACACATAAAACATGCAAGAGTAAATGTAATTGATCAACATAAGCAATTCATAAAATCAATATATATTCAACAACTTAAGTAGCTAGTAATACATCAATGTGGAAGTAAGTGAACAATAACGATAGATTTTGCACAATGTAAGGAATTAAGATATGAACAATAAATAATAGCTAAATAATGATATAACCTATGTAAAAGGATGCCCCTAATGAACCATCTAAGGTATAAACATTTTTAGGAAGCTTGTGAGTTTTTTATATTTGAGAATTATTAGCCTGTGTTCACTGGGATATGTCTAATAGAATCAGACAACAACATAGTACAATACTATTTGGGCATAACACTTTTGTCTATTTGTAATTTTTGAGTCTGAGATAATTAAATGATCACAATTGTGTCTTGAAATGAAAACATGTATGTTCTGAATTAACTCATGTACACTTGTGAAGCATATTTGATATAAAATAGATACATAGAGAAATATTGAGTATACTAAGCACAAATTAACTTATGCAAATAAACTACAAGAATCATGCATAAATCTTTATTTTTGAACTTGTAATTTTTTTTTGTATTTTTTGCATATATAAACTAAAAAATAGAAAGAATGATACTAACCAATGAGTCCTGCAAGGAACTCATAATCAATAAGTCTTGTATCTAGTATAGGAGGGGTGACCTTTGCAAATGCAAGTGATACTATTATGACTTAACTGAGCTAAATTCAAAATATAAATATGGATTGTCATATGTACCATAAGAGCCACAATCATGATGATGATCAATGGCATATAATACATGTTATTGAGCATGAATTCAATATTTTTTTGGAACCCATCATGGAGTGTATGAACTTTATGCTTGTGCTTTATGTGAATCACCCTTGGTGCCCTATAATATAAATCTGGAACATGCAGGAGTAGAGAAAGGCACTCTAGAATCTATGTCTAATATCTACTAAAGTGGCCTCTTAAGAACATGCCTCCTTGTAAAGGAAGACACTTGTTTATGAACTTTATGATTAGGTTCAACCCTTTTAAGTGACTCAAATAAAATATGTTGTATGGGAGCCATATCCTTTTGTTGTAGGTGGTATTCCTATAGGATGCCCCAAACTGTGATGAACTCATGAACATAGATATACTTTAGACACTTGTGAACTATGGAAGGAACTGTGTGAATCTATTGAATCCAAGGGTGGCCCAATAACATATTGAATACCCCTGCACTAGGTACTAGTATAAACATGGTGGCCACATGTGATAAACCAACTTATAATGGTAATGTAATCTCCCCAAAGGAATCTTTGAATGTTACCATTGAATCCTTCTATGACTATTGTCAGGGGAAGCAAAACCTCATATTTGTATCTAAGATGATAGAGAAGTGTGATTGTGTAGATACTCACACTTAAGAATTATTGACCATGATGTTTTAAATAGGCTAGTGATCAATGTGAGTTTGAATGAAAAAAGCTCTATGAATGTGATGAGTGACCTAGATGGCACTAAAGTATAATAGGTACCAATGATTCCATTTAGGGGATGTTGTGATTCCTGAGGAGAATGATAATAAACTAGGGAGGGTGTGCATTATATGTGTAATGCACTCTCGATATATATAAAGTCTAATTAGTTGTATGCATAGGAAAAGGACCATTTAATATTTTCATTGTTTTGCTTTCACTTAGTTTTGCCTTTGAACTATCTGTAGGACTGTCCATATCAATATTATTTGTATCTATCAAATCCTAATTTTTTTGCCTTTGAACTATCTGTAAGAGTGCCCACATCATTTTTGCATCTATAAAATCATGAATCTTGTGCCTTAAATTTATACACTTATTGGTAGTGTGCCATGGTGTTCTATGAAAATCACAAAAGCTATTATGGTTGAAACCCTTTAAAAGAGTTACTCACATTAACCTATTTAATGGGATGGAGAGATATGAGATTGCATTTCAATAGTGTTTTTAGGACCTTACATGGATCTTCTAGTAGATTGGTAAACTCTCCTAGGAGGAGATAATATAATTCACATAATTGGTTCTGAAATTGCACGTATTATTGCCTTTTGATCATTCTTATTATTAGTTGGCCTCACCTTATATGGTGTCTTACTTTAATTATTTGTATCAGAATCTAGATTGGTTGCATATTAAAGCTTATTCATTGCCAATAATTTGACTTTACATTCTTTAATTGTACAACTCAAACTTTTTAATGAGATAAACTTCTTAAACGTGATGGACTCGTGTATGGGTAGAAGCAAGATTTACTTGAAGATATCTTGTAATTCTTTGTCTACCATTGGATTTGTCATCGTAGATAGCATCATTTTGTACCTTAATATATATTTTACAATATGCTCAGTAGATTTTTGTTTGATTTGGGCAGCCTAAGCATATGAAATATTCTCATGGATATTGATTGAGAAACGTGTTAGAAACATATTAGCCAAGGGATTGAACACATGGACCGATTGATGTGGTGAGTCATAGAACCATTGTAAATCATATTCCTTTAGATTTTACGAATATAACTTGGTTAATAACCTATCATTAGATACATAATCCAAACATGTTACATGGAATTCCCTCAAATCTTATTTAGGGTCACCCTTTCCATTGTATCATGTAAGCTTGGATGCCATGAGCCTTGTTGGTAGAGGATATGTGACTATGTGTTTTGCTAATGGAGTGTGCAATAAAGTATGGGAATCAACTGCATGATTATATTTCAAATCACCTTGCTCCAAATGTATCACCTTAGTTTTTAGAGATTGGATCTCACGCATAAGGGATTGTACATTAGGAGAAGAAGAGTGTGTGCTAACCAAAGGCAATGTTTCCATTGACTGAGTAAGAATTGGAATTTTAATTTGTTGATATCCTTAGGTTACCCCCATAGTAAACATTGGTACAAAAGTGGGATCCAATGGTTCCAATAAAGGTAAAGAACCCATAAGATTGGAAGTTTTAGAGGATTGGCCTTCAAATGTGTTCTTAATTTCATCTTTAAAAATATTTTTGAATACATCTTGCATATCTTGATTCTTTTTAAGAAATAATTGTAATAGTATTTTATTGGTGTCATCAAATTTATTAACTAATTCTACCATTATGGTATTATTAATTGAAATTTGAAAATATTCAACTCAATGACAACTTAATGTTCATCGCATATAAGATTGGTGGAAAGTTTTTTCTTAAATTGAATAAAATATGAAAGAAAACTTGGAAGATTGTTGATAATAAAGAATTTATCAAATATGAAAACCCTAGGACAACAATTCAAAAAAAAAGGATATAAATCCTAGCAACATCTACGGTTAGGGTTTTGCAACATTCAATCAGTATATGGGTTCACCAATATGTTTTATAAAATTTGGGAATTAAGAGGTATTATATCCTAATTAGATAAACTTATGCATAAAATCAGAACGTTATAGATGTGCAATAAATGACATAAACTTATTTAGAATTTGCTAAATTTAGAAATATGCTTAAAGAGGAAAGTATCAAATAAATACAACTTAGTTGGAAAACATGAATGAAAGACTATAAATGCAACTATGAAATCGATTATGTGATTATATAATGAAAATGTGAATCATGAATAATGCTTTGCTTAGATATGAGACAAGGCCACTAAAATTGGATAGGGGTGACCCATATTGGTTTCCTTAAGGCACGTTGACATCATGTGAAAGTTTTCTCTCTATGACTACTATAATAGTTTTACTTCACTTGTATGTTCAGTTTGATCGTGCAGGATCTCTTGACTTGTCATAAATTTCATTGTGTGCCTTCTTCTTCACTTGTAACCCTATCACAATTGACCATGAATGATAAATGAATAAAATAGAAAAAGGTGTTATTGGTTGAAGTTGTGGTAGACCTTAACAACCCATATGTTGAGTGTTGCCTACATACTAATACTCTAAAGAGAGATCAAACTACATGTAGTTATCCCATGCTATGCTAGTGTGTGTGAAAGACTAGTGCAAAATATTAAATGTTAGTCCAATCCTAGTGTGATTAAGTGATTTAACGATGACTTGTGACCTTGGAGCTGTATACAAACTTAGCTCAAGGCTATTAGGGTTGTGTGGACTCTGTATTGGAAAAAAATAGGTGTTTTAGTGTTTTTTCATCATATGAACCTCTTGATGCAAAATGGATTAAAAATGTGGCTTAATAGTGATCAATAAGGAATTAATTTGGATGGGGATTTCTAAACGTACAAGACTACCAATTACATCAATTTGAATTTGAACAAAGAGCCAATATTTGGTGGGAGGATGTTGTTGATAGACCTAGATGAAACTGGGTAATAGGATAGTCCAAATGGAGTAGCCTCATATAGAGAGAAAAGACATTTAAAATTGAAGTGTGGATCAATCTGAAAGTGAGTTTAGGTTGTTTGTAATGTGAAATAGGAATATTTTGAGATCATTAGTTGCTTGAAGAAAACGTTGTCTGCATAGAAGTGAAGGAATGGCAGTCAAAAACTATGGGATGAGGCATCAACTAAGTATGTATAAAGAGTGGCCACAAATACATTATTTTAGTGATAAATGTTAATCTATGTGTTTACACATACATTGATAGTGTAGATTAGCTTTGTTTGTTCTATGCATGCTTGTTGTTATTATTTTTTACATTGTGCGACCTTTGTGTGTTCCATTGTGTGTCTTCAAGCATTTTTACCTTTGACTTTTACATGATGTGAGCCTTGAGTGTGTATTACAATAGATGTGGATCTTTACTTGTGTGACATTGATTGTTCATCGTATGTGGCTCTTGTAGTGTGTGATATTACATATTCAGTGAGTGTACTATGTGTGACTCTTTTATGTTGTGTGACATTGGGTGTTATTGCATGTGCTTATATTATTTGTGTCATGCCCATGATGTTTTTTGTATATGTGTGGATACATCTAGGAGTGTTTGTTGAACTTATGGAGTTGTGATCCATATCACATATGTTTATAATTATGGTTGGTGCCATGATCCACATGCATTTTCCTGTGTGGCTTATTATTTAGTGCTTACATTTGTAATAACTATGACTACATGCATAATTATTATATTTATCCTGACATGACACTTATATGCCTTAGGATAAATGTTTCATATATATTTTGATAATTTAATTATGATACAATAATACATTCTCCTTATGTTAACACATGCTTTAAATATTTCTATATAACATGATAGATACAATTCTTTTCTTTTGAGACAAATAATTTGCAGGCTACATCCCTCACCTCAAAAGGGGGGCATAATAATGGGCATGCCATAGAAAATCAAGCATCCATACATATATTTTTAGATTTTGGGACAAATTACATGTTTTAGAAAGTTTAAATTGGGTCATATTATTATATTTGTTTTAGATTCTCTCTCTCTCTCTCTCTCTCTCTCTCTCTCTCTCTCTCTCTCTCTCTCTCTCTCTCTCTCTCTCTCTCTCTCTCTCTCTCTCACACACACACACACACACACACACACACACACACACACATTTGGGGGCATATGCAATGCATATGTAGACATTTTTATAGGTAAATGAGTGACATGTTATCAAATTTATTAGATTGGGGATAGATTAACATATGGATTTATGGAATTCTATATCAGATTGGGATAATTAGATCAAATTATGGGGCATGGATGTTGAATTTAAAATACATATACAATAGTTGATTTAGTTTATTCATATTTACATATGATTATATTATGGTAAACCACCTTTACATACGTGTCTAGTATGGGGCTCAACGCTTTCCATCTTGAACCTATTATAGGTTTAAGATCAATTAAACAAGAGTATGGTTGAGGTTCCATGTCACTCAACTACTAATAACTTATCCATCTTCAAAGAGGGTTGGGGAATTCATCTATCAAACACATGTTGTACACATTGGCACTTACCTTGGGGCATAATATCCATAGTCTCCAATACTTCAAATGTGGCACGATTCACTTGCTCATTAGTTTATTCCTTCCTTGCTCTTCAAATTTTAAATGTTTTGTTGATCTAATTTACTTCAAATTTCATATCATATATGGAAATTGATTTCTACATTTTACATTTCAGGTTTGCATGGAAAAAATTTAGACACCCATAACCTTATCTCAAAAACAAAGTGTGGTACAAACTAGGGTACACAGTTTCTTTATCCTTTTACTCCAACATTTTCAATACTACAATAAAAGGGAGGAATTTGTAGACACATAAATATGGTATTATATACTTGACAATTTGACTCTTGACTTATATTTACCACACATGACTCTTGTACATAGTATTTCCTAGCCATTCACCTCTCTGTGAACCCGAGATCTTGATTTTTTTGTTGGAAATATTGTCATTGATGTCAAATTAGCATTTAATGTCTAAAGGTGTTTTTAATGTTTATATCTTGGCCAAAAGTGTGTTAATATTAATTAAATATCAAATAATATATTTTTGGTTGCATAAAGACAAAAGAGGGTCCATGAAGAAGTCGAAGAGTCATCACTAAAGACAAAAGAGGAAAAGGAGTCATTTCTCCATGAAGGGTCACCTTTAGGAATTTGAAGAGTCATCATTAAAGAAAAAAGAGGAAAAGGACACATTTCTCCATGAAGGGTCACCTTGAGGAATTCGAAGAGTCACTAGGTAAAGACAAAGAAATAATTCAAAGGGTCATGCAAGGTTGAATGCCAAAGGTCATTTGGAAAGCTATAAAAGGAGGCTTGGGAAGCCATTTTGTAATATGGAAGCGAATGATTTTATCTAGCTAAGAAGAGCAAAGGAAAGCAGATAAAAGAGAAGAGAATAGTAGTGTGTTATCATTTGTTGAGAAAGCAACATTGAGAGATAGTTGTTGTTTTATACACAAGAGGGGTTGGTGCTCCTACAAGTTGGTGCTTGCAAACTTTGTGACTTGAGTTGGTGCTCATTTATATACTTGAGATTGTTCTCCGTGGTTTTTCCCACTTTGGGTTTCCACGTAAAATATGGTCTCTCTCTCTCTTATGTGGTGCATGTTATTACTTTCAATTTTATTGCATATCTTGAATGTATGATTAAGTGGTTAAAGAAAAAGGAATTTGATTAAATAAAAGATATATCTTGTGCTCAACATTTCTCTCACTCACCTATAGGAATTCCTTAATTTGTGCCTAATATGCTTGTTATCCTAATCAACATGTCCCCTGATCACTATATCACTATTTCTTACTTTTGGATGTCTTTGGTCATACTTAGATAAATATAGTTTATTGGAGCGATCCACATATACCAAACCCATTTACACACCTTGTAATGATTATTTCCTAAATTCTAATCTTTCTAATGTGTCGAGCAATACATTTCGCACGTCGATGGAAAAATGAGTTACCCAAAGAGTCATTTATTAACATACACTAGGCCTAAACCTATTCCTACCTAGATCTTATTTATAAAACATCTATATATCACCTACCAATAAGACTCGTATCATTTTCACATTGGGAGGATTAACCCTAAAGTTTCTAAATTAGAAAACCCTCAAATAGAAAGGTCCTTGCCAAGTCTGAAGCACCCAATACAAGTCAATTTTGCATATTGCCAAATGTCGAGAGCCAAGTTACAAATTGCATCCATACTAGAAGATCACTATTACACACACAACTAACTAAGAAAACTACATGTGGTTTGAGCCCTATTCAAAGTATTGGAAATGTAAGCAATGCTCAACAACTCAAGGGGGGTGGTTGGGGTTAGATTAACCCATCCTTTTCATTCCCCTTTTTAGGTAAACCTAATGTCAAAAGTGGAGTTATGATTTTGAAGTTAAGGAGATAAAATTCTAAACTCATTCACATTATCAAGCTCTTGATATTGCACATGACAATGATTTATAAGTAGGCATAGTGACTTATGTCAAAATATTTAGACACATCTCATAGTGATGGTTTCGATATATATCAAGTGCCTTAAGTTTTACACAAGCATCCATCTTCTATTAGAGTCATACAAGTAGGTCTAAATGGTCAATTTCTAGATTTGAATGACCCTTGTTCTAGTTTCAGTCCTTCCTACTACCTTCACACGGTCTCAGACTTGAAGAGAACAACGACAAGCTAAGTACCCTTGTCTCCTTGATAAGTTCTGTAAATATTAGAGTGTAATTGAACATTCATTTTTGTTTAATTTAGAGATACTTCATACAATCTATATATTCACAGTTTTATGCTTGTTTAGATTTAGTAATAAAAAAAGGTAAAACATGGTGTTCATGATATACATTTATCTTATAATTTGTAATTCATCCTATATATGTTACCCATTATAAAAGTGTAGAAACTACTTTTGTGTCTACTCATTAGATGGTTATTTGTATATTATTTAACGAGAGATTCTTAAGATGATTCCCTATTCATTTGGGATGTATTATTCCACTTTCCTTTTTCATATTGGATTTCCCAACAAAGGGATAATTGTGACTTCCTAGTTTGTATGATAATTAATTATCTTGTAAAGTCCTATTTAAAGGCATCCACTTTATGAATATAATAAGTTGGAATGCTCGTAATTTTATTTTGTATTCAATCTTATAGTTTCATTTGGTAGGGATTATTTGTTGCATGTCTTGTATAGACCCTTGCTTGTTCCATAGCTTATTTTTAAGAGGATAAATCACTTATTCAAGTTCTTGATTATAAAAAAAATCATGCATAATTTATATTTATATTGACACACACATGTAGATACATGTTTACATAGTTTAGAACCATTTCCAATATTCAAAATCAGGTGCGACTATTCCATCACTTTTAGTTTTCATATTGTAAGCTTGCTTGTTTTATAATTTCAATTGTCCTTATTTGTTATTTAAGGCCACTGGAGTGGATATTAATAGTAGATATCCTTAGTGCATCTTCTTTTATTAATTGTGTTTAATTAAATTATGTTAAATCCATAAAACAATAAAACAAGAGGGAGAAACTATAATTAAAAAGTAAGAGAGCAAATAAGAACCTAAGAGTGTGGCTCAATGTAAAAGAAATGTGAGTAGAAATAAATAAGTTATTCATGGAAGCCACACAGACAAGCATGAAAATAGGGAAAAAAATAAAGATAAATAGAAACAAGGATGTTAAAAAAAAAATTAAACACAAATACGGAAAAATAAAAAAAGTGTTTACTCGCAAACATAAGTAGATAGTCAAGCCAAACTAACCGATAATGTGATCATAATCAAGCAAGTTATAATAATCAGTATAAAATATGTAACTTGAAGCACGTTTATTATCGAGATCCAAATCAGGATATTGGGATTCTCATGAGTTTAATAAAGATAAAGCATTATCATCATCATTTTCATAACCTTCATAATCTACTTTGCCTCATTTTACATCAATATGATCCTTATCGTTGATATGACCTTGAACAGTTAGATCATTTTATAGCTCTTATATATATGTAGTAGAATTAATTAGCAATAACCATACCATTGTAGGTACAATCTTATTTACTTGAACTTTGTGTTCTCTTAACTTGGGTGTAAATTTTGGTTGTTTTTTTAGTATTTATTTATGCAAGACTTCTTCTTGAACTTCTTGTGGATATTCAACATCTCTTCTGATTATGGTAACCTCGTATTTATGCATAAACTTTAAACATTAATATAAATTATAAGGAATTGTTCTCATTTGATATATTCATGGTGTACCAATAGATTCATTATTATGTACCACATGATATAAACTTAGAAATATTATGGGACCCACTCTAATAGGCAAAATATCACAACCTATAAGCTCTATATCAATACCATCATATCTCATACTAATTGTTGGAGTATATGCCATATTTCCATTGGATATTCCAATACCATTAATGAAATTATTAGTACACACGTTGATACTTGAACCATTATCAACCATAACTCCATAATTTTCTTATCCAAGTTCACCCATAAAATATCTTATGAATATAGGCCTAGTATACAAGATATCATTTGGGATATCATTATCATGGAACATAATTATAACAGGTGCCCTTGTCCTTATAGTTATACTAACCACATTGATAATCCATCCAATGAACGCGCATTAGAAGTCTTTGGTGTTTTTATTCGAGCTTGTCTATCTATCAAACAGACATTTCCCTATTATATTGGTTGAGTATTATGATTTGGAAGAGGATATTTTTTTTAAATGTTGATTTAGTAGAGCCAATAATTCATTCAAATTATTATTTATTCCCTCACTTGAATTTTATTTTTGTCAATGAGATCTTATCTTATACTTTAAAGTAATGCTTTTATCTAAATAACATATTGAAATTCAATGATGATCAAAACAATGCATTAGCATCATAATTCTTAGGAAATGGTCGTGATTGATCAAATTCTCTAATTAGAGGAAAAGTAATTAGACCGCACTCAATAAATACTTTTAACAAATTACGTGGATTTTCACTTAGCCTTATAAATTACCTATGCTTCCTTTGTTGAGATAATATGACCTTGTTAGATGGATGTTCTATAACATTCACTAAATTTTTGGTATCACTCTTAGGTTGAAAGGCAATCTCGTTACTTTGAACTTTAAAATTAGTTTTATTTGGAAACTTGGCACCACTAAAAGTTGGAACATTTGACCCAAACTTGAGCACATTTGCATCTAGAATCTTGACCTTAAAGTCTCTAACCACACGATAAAGTTCATAGAAAGAATGGTAAGTGTTGAAGACCTCTTTGTTTTTAATAATTTTAAAGGAAGCTATGAGAAAAATATAATTTGAATGAGATTATTCGGTAATTAACGAGTCATCTTAGTTACCATAGTTTTCAATCTAAGCACATACTCACTAATATTCTCATTTGATCATTATTTGATTTAAGCTAATCGAGCAAATGTAACCTTCTACCGATATTGATTGAAAAATGACTTAATAATAAATCAACTAATTTTGTAAAAAAATGTATTGATTTACATGGCAAAACATAAAGCCAATCAAGTGGACAATCCTTCAACCTCCTTGGGAATATCCTGTTAATAATCGATCATCACGAGTAAAATTTGAGCAAGAGACATAGAATGCCCTAATGTGGTGAGAAAGATCTCCCTTTCCATTAAGCAATTCAAACTTTAACTTGAAAATTCCTACTATAAATGGATACACAAACACTTTATAAGCTAAAGGGTTGAGAATAATATCAATAGAAGTGATCCTATTTTTCAGATTTTAAGACCTTTGAGAAAGAACCTTACTTTGATTTCCAAGTCATGCAATGTATGTATCTGTAAACACCTAAATTTGACATAAGACCCATATTCCTAGTGTCTTATTTCCTATTTATCTTATTTGGAAAACTTGTATATTTTAACCAGTTTCTAAGACTATTATAGCCTCATAATAGGTTTATACTTAGTTTATTGAGCCTAAAAAATATCTCAACACTTATAAAAAGGTATCCATTAATACATCTGGACTATTTCTCACTTATTACCTAGCCTTGCCTAAAAAAAGATCCAAAATCATCTCTTAGATAAACTCAACCATTGTACGAGTTCATCCTAGACAACCCTGTGCACCTTATAGGTTTGTCCCTTTTAGTTTTATGGGCCTGACAGTGCATTTCGTGGAATCTTGCACATTTACTCTTGTTTTTTTACATTACCATTGTTAGCAAGGATGCATAAGTTATCTTAAGCCAAAATATATATATAAGGTTTAACAAAGCCATTTATTATCTAGAAGGAACAATAAGGCATCTTCGAATATCAAGAGCCAAGTCACATACAAGGTCAAGCCTAGAGCAAAGAATCACTCAACTTCAACTTCATTGAATCTCATAAACTTGTGACATTGTCATTTTATCTTAGTCTCTCAACATTTCCCTTATGCTAAAGGAGGGTATTAAATTGGATGTAGTTGCATCATTATTGATAGGGAAAGAGGAGGTTCATAAACCCTCACTTGAGCTATCCCATCCACACACTTACATAACCACATGGGTGTTTGATTATGTCCATACATAATACATAATTTGTAATGTTGCTTTGACGGTGGTCCAATTCCATAACTATTTATTTTATTTTAGAATGTCAAGTTATATCGAGGAAAAGATCCTTTTATTTTGCACATTATGCTTGAAATATCTGCAAAGTGAAGATATAGGTGAAATAGGAAGGTGAAAACAAACAGGGGATAGGAAAACTAAACTACAAAACCATTGTAGGACAAACTTGACTGCAACATGACAGTTAGACAATCATGGTCGTACAAGTGGGACACTAATGCAATGCACTACTGTCTAAGGTACAATGCTACCGTCTAGGAGGGTTTTTGACACTTGTACCCTGTTTGCGACACTCAAACCATCTTCCACACTAGTTTTTAGTCTTCAGACCATCCGTCTCAATTAATTTTCAGTTAAGTATTTATTTATGTCATTTATTGCTATTTTTAGGAATATCAAATTACGTCAATTGTCGTACAAATCAATCCTTATATTTATTGCATATTTCTACCCTGATTTATTATACTCAAACCTTTTAACAACCTAGGATTTACATTTCATAATCCCTTAAAAGTTAAATCACATTCCACAGTTTTTAGATTTCAAGAATAGGTTGCACATAGTCCGCACAATTCATCTATAATTTTAAATTTCCAAAACATCAAACTTATATGACTATTCCTTACCCCTTTATCATTTACAATATTTAACCTAATTTTATTTGTGGTATTTAAACTTATTTCTCAATGTAACATGTTAAATAAATATAAATTTTATAATTTCAATAATATATACTTAAATCTATCTAATTACAACTGGTTTAATCTTTATTTTATTTAAAACTAAAATTAAAATAAACACAATTATAATAATAATTTCAAAATTAATAATTAAATTAAAATTATTATATTTACCACAAATATCAATCGAACCCAAAAGTAATAAATGCATTGGTACTCCGCGTCGCGTCTGCCTGAGTTTGAATGGCGCATGGATGGCTTAACTCTTACGAAAAGAAGAAAACTTTTCCCTGATCAAAGACAAAAATGTACGGGACGCCAACCTTGCGAATGCCGGACCCAATCTTCCACAATTCATGAGGAATTTAGAGCCATGAATGTCCATAATCTTTTACCCCACAAATTCCTCAGGTTAATGCTAACAATTGAAGCATGGCTATGAAGCTCAAGGGATTCCTACTTCTTTTAGCATTACTTAATTTATTCATACTCTGCTACTATTTTCTTCACTTCCCCGCTTCAAACGAAAATTTCCTCCACAGGGCTTCGGGAGCATGGAACGAAAAGGTCCCGGGATCGAACGCCGGAAGAGGAAAAAAGGACGAACAAAAAAGTTCGATGTTTGACGGGAAGCCATGGCCGGACCTTCCGTCATACATGCCTTGGCAAAATGACTTCAAAGCTAAAGCAGATTCCTGCGAGGCCTATTTTGGAAATGGCTTCGATCAAGTTTACAGTCCGTTGGACAATAACCCTAACAGAAAAAATATCGACAGAAATTTGTCCGGCCGTTCATTTAAGTGTTATTACAGTAAAACCCTACAGACGTCGATATGCGAAGCAAGGAGAATGGCGATGTTTCCTGAGAGAATTGAAATGTCAAGGGGAGGGGAGGATGTGGAGGCTGTGCTTGGAAGACAGGAAGAGGCCGAGCTTCCTAAGTATTCGGATGGTGCCTTTCAAATTGAGGCGCCTCCTAATTATGTAATTGGAGATGGCAGGGTTGTGAGTGGTGAGTTGCTGGATCAGATAATGCCTCAGGGAGCTGTTCATATGCATACTATGAGGTCTCTGCTGCAGACGCTGCGTGTCGTTCCCTCAGCGGACTTTGTCTGTAATCAGGTAAATCTTAAAAACTTTATTTTGATATTTTCGGATTTCCTCTGCTGTCTTTCTACGACAAGTTCTTCAGTGCGATCTCCACTAGGTTGATTACTTCCTACTTTCAGTGCTCTTGTAGTTTGAGAAGGAAAGAGATCTCATGACCTAAGTTGCAGGCAACATCGCCAACCGTGAAAAGCAGCGGAGTCGTCTCTGACACGGTATTGAGACTTGGATTTGATTTGGATTCTTCATGTATTTTGGGCTCGGATTTGGACTCCGTCAACAACATGGGGCAAAAACTAGGCAAACAAATTCTGCCCACACTCAATTAAGTTCCCCCAAAAATTTGAAAAAATCACTAAAACAAGTCATCCACACTGCAAATTATTTTTATTCTCTTGTGGATGCTGCAAAACAGAGTTTTAGATGTTAATATAAGGGAGAGAAGCGTAGTTTCCTGCCTTTAAGGTTTTTCCCCTTTATTCTATGGTGTTTCATTATTGAGTGGCAAGTCCCTGACTAGAGTCAACTAGACTTCCTAGGCCTCACTTGGCTCAGGACTTGACGAGTTTTCCTGAGACTCCAGTCTGAAAGCTACGGGTTACTTTCTGAAACGCTGGAAAAGCTAGGATGTTCTCATTTCCAGAAACATCCTGGCACTTGTTGGATGTTTCTGAATGTTTTTCTGGGATCTTGAACCTGGAAAATACTTTTACAGACCTAAAACCCTTAAGATTTGAGTCCCATGTTTACATAAAACAGCATTTTGGCTCAGCTCTCAAACGCTTGGCAATGTTCAAATGACCAGAAGCTATAAATGTACATATCTTATTTTATTTTACTCGTTTCCATGTTAAGAAAACAATGACTATGGCCCTGGAAGTTTTTCGGTCCTATTAATGCAGTTAACTTATTTTCAGCCAACAACAAAATGCTTTGAAGTGAACTTTCTCTATGTCTAAGTCCCAAGTTATTAATGTCAGATCAATATAATTTACATGGTTTGTGGTATGTGCATATAACTGTGACATCTTGGCACGAAAGAACATTAATTAACATTGCCCTACAATAAAACATTTACTTATAGTGAGCCTAATGGTAATTTTATTTTATAACTAGAAGATGCAATCCATTCATATACTTAAGTGTTAGATTTTCTATTTAAAGGGTGCTCAATTCTTAGTCACAGAATTAATTAGTGAAGGAATAAGTAGTCAAGCAAATATTAATCAATCTTTGTGAGGATTTGTTGACCAATGGGACCTGTTTTGAGGTTTGAACCATCTACTATTATGATTACTCCTTGCTCTATTGACTTATTGCCAGTGTTACGTGGGGACGTGTCCACTATATTTCGATGACGTCCCAGTTGTCCTGAACGTTTCGGGGACTTGGGGACTTTGGAGGGGATGCCCCGATTTTTTTTAATTTTGTTAAAAAAAAAATCTGATCCTTTTACTTTAAAACAGATTAATTTTGTTAAAAAAAAAAAAAATCTGATTCTTTTACTTTAAAACAGAACCCCCCACCCCCAAAAAAGTTGTTATTTTCACAAAAAACATTGAACCCTGATCCTGAAAGTACCCCAAAAATCATTAACTAAAGTTTTAATCCCCTAAATTTCATTGAATAAAGTTAAAATATTTAAATATTAATTTTTATATATTATTTTAATAGCCATTCCCAAAATTTGGCAATTGTTTTGCCATCTGAGAAACCCCGTCCCCACATCCCTCGTCTCTGAGAGTTAGGTAACTATGCTTATTGCAAAGAGCTGATGTACACATATCCTTGTGTACTACTTTTAAAGCATATAATGAATTTTGTGTGGAACTTATCATGTCTATGTGCATCTTGAAAGCATTATCATTATTATTATATTATTATGTATTATCTTGAAAGCTAGGATTTCATTTGTGCATTTATCAAGGCTATGCTAATGTTTTTATCATACTTCTTTTATTTGTTTTATATTTTTTGTATGAATGTTTCTATGCTGTTTTGTTTCCATGGTTCCTTGAAAATAAGCATTTTCAGTACCCATACTTGTTTCCGATTCCTAGAAACTTAGCTCATGATCCTCGTCTTGGCTCAGTTAGAACTAGTGAATCCCTTTGTCTCACACCACAACCAACTTTTTTTACAGCCTTGAATGCTAGAAATGCTTCTCAAAAGTAGTAGGGTTCATTTCCTTGAGTGAGACTTTCCTCTTCTTTGGCTTCCTAATTGTTCTCCGTCTTTGGTGGTATGGTGCTTCTTTGATGTTCTGGTTTTCTTATTTTCCATCAACCAAGCATTTGCACTTTGCCCTGAATGCATATTGTAGGAAGGGAACCCTGGTGGGCTATACACCAGTGAAGTGTTTCCACCACGATCACTTTGACCATAAGGGGCATGTTTGAGTAGCAATATCGTTTTACAAGTTTAGAAGTATTATTTTGTAGTCAAATATTCATTTTCAATTGGCCCAACATTTTTTGAAAAGATTATGAAAAGTAGTGGAATGAAAAGATTATAATTACATCCATGAAAACTTGAGTCTATGGAATTAAAAACATTATATCCATGTCAACCACCAAAAGGGGCTGAAGTTTTAAGACATTGTTGCTTTGTTCCTCAAGGTTGGATATTCTTGTGTTGATTTTGATAAGTGATTCCCTTATATTCTTTATGCTTGCCTCTTGTCATGCCCAATTTTTTCTCTAAAAACAAGCACGACATAGTCAAAAACACAAACAATTAATCATATACACAAACAAATACAAGAATTCGCGTTAATCATAACACTTATGCAATTCTTGCCACTACCACCATTCCATAATCGGACGCATGCCATAAATCCGAAGGCCCCAGTCCTGATTCGTTTGGCCAACCACCAAAAGGGGCTGAAGTTTTAAGACATTGTTGCTTTGTTCCTCAAGGTTGGATATTCTTGTGTTGATTCTGATAAGTGATTCCCTTATATTCTTTATGCTTTCCTCTTGTCATGCCCAATTTTTTCTCTAAAAACAAGCACGACATAGTCAAAAACACAATAATTATATACACAAACAAATACAAGAGTTCACATTAATCATAACACTCATGCAATCCTTGCCACTGCCACCATTACATAATCGAACGCATGCCATAAATCTGAAGGCCCCAGTCGGAATTCTCCATGAGCTTGCGTCGAAGATTACCACGCTTATGATGTTGAAATGGCCATCAATTTAAACCTAGTTCAAAGTTGACGCAATCGACATATACGTGGCAGCTTTGGCGGCTCCAAGGCCATGCTGGCTTCTCTTCGTGCTCCCAGGGACCTTTCTTGCCACGTGACATCCTACCGCTAACCTACTGGTCTGACAAGCTTTCGTGTTGCACTTGCAGCCCTGTGACTGTGGATCGTCAGAATGATGCCACGTGGAAACATCCCACTAGCTTGGAGGCTTTGTCCTCAGCATGAACTTTGATGGGACTATGGATCGTCGGGATAATACCACGTGGCAACATCCCGCTAGCCCATCGTCTTGAAGGCAAGCTCCTTGTACTGTCAATTTCAAGATCACGAGTTGTGGGGATGATGCTATGTGGCAACATTTTGCTTCCCTGTTGGCTCGAAGGCAGGCTATCTGTATGGTCATCTCTAGGGTCATGGGTCATCGAAATGATGCCACGTGGCAACATCCTGCTCGCCCACTGGCCCGGAGGTAGGTTTTCTGTACAGTCATCTCCGGGATTGCGGGTCGCCAGGGTGATGCCACATGGCAACATCCCATTCGCCTGATAGTCCAGAGGCTTCGCACTCTGTATGGTCATTTTTGGGATTGCTTGTCGTTAGAATGATGCCATGTGGCAACATCTCGCTCGTCTGCTAGCCCGACACCGACCATACGCCAAACCACGTTGACATCACCCCCGAGTTAGAAGGATGGTGACATGTGGCTTCCTCTGAACCAGCCGTCAAAAGTCGCAAAATCGATTAAAGCAAAAACGAAACAAAAGGCCAAGGCAATAAATCAACTAAGGCAAAAAGGCCACGCAATGACCAGTTTAAAAGTGACGAAGGCAAAGTTCAAGTAGACGATTGAGTCATTAGAAAGGGCCCGACTAAGGTAGAATGCTGCACAAAGAACTCAACGAATGGCTAAGGTTGAGACAAAGGCAAAATCAGGGGCAGTCGAAGTCATAAATTGACTAAGGCATAACCAAAGGAAAACTCAGAGATGACTCAATGAATGAGAAATCGGCTAAGGCAAATAAATAAAACCTGTGTTAGCTACTATCGACTGTAAGATCTAGGAAGAGTCTTTGTTCCTCAAAATGGATTCTGTTAAGTTAAGTTTGCATCGCATAAACGATAGGACAGCCTAGGCAAAATACTCCTTTGATGCTAAAACAATATTATCATTGGTTTAGCCAAATATGCAAACCATCTGAGAGACTCAACTTTTCACTGAAAACTCAATGGTTAAAAGGGAATCCACTCATAATGAGAACTGTTTTAAAGGCTCAGTGGAATGATTCAGTTGGTAATGGCCCTTGGCTCATTTAATTCCATTCAAGGGGAAAAGGGGTCAAACTACATAATTTTCTATGAAGCAAAAGCAACTCAAACAAGAAAGATTAATAGTACTTCTCCTTTCATTTTAAGTTGGTTTTGTTATAAGGAAGGTTTCCAGCATAAAATTTTCTAAATGCCTCAATTTAGGACTCTTCCACAAAACGTATTTTAGTAGAGTAATCATCTACATTCAGACTATTTAGTCAAGCTATAATGTCATTCCCAATAACTAACTCATAGTTATTTACTTGAGTTCTTCTTAATAATATATGTTTGATTCATTAAATCACATCACATTCAGATCATAAAGAGAGACACAATGTTATTAACAAGCCACTCAAGACAAAGATTTAAGCAAGAAAATCAATCTGTCAATTTATTTCAAAGTGCCATAAAGGCTAAGGACTTTTATACATATAGGATCCTTCCCAAGGTTCTATAATCTAAGAATTCATAATAGATACAACTTAGTTTAACACTGAAGTTTCAATAAATAGAAAACAAATATTTTAATCCATAGTTGGAATATTATTCAAACTCTTTCTTTTGTAAGAATATTACAAGCAAGTTGGCTGCCAAAGCATTAATGATACCACATAATTCATCCATTTAATTACATAGCAAGAGGCACATCTCAAGGCCCGATTAAAAAATGGAGGACTAGTCAATTTTCAACGGTGCTCTTTGTTTGCTTCCAAACATCTGTTGGCCATAAGAAGGAAGGCTTACCGCCCAACCTTTTGTCATCATTAAGTTGTTGTTCTAGACACCCTCGAGCATGAAACTCCCAACTCCAAGCATGTTTACATCCCTTGGTAAAGGCAGAGACCATGCACCACCTGTAATCCTATTCCCAATTGTTATCCAAAGAGACTCCCAGTCCCAAATACAAAGCAAACAAGCATTCAAATGATCATACAAGTGAAGCTAAGCATTCAAAAATATAAAACTAGCAGGGAAGCTTTCATAGCATAACAAGGCCCGCCGAAATATTGGAGTAACAAGAGGATGTTTCACTTTATTGCTTATTGCCAATGGTCATGGGAGAATTGAAAAACCTACCACCGTGCCCATCATAAGAGGACTTCAACTGCTACCACTATGACATCCAAGTAAGGGTCAAACAACCTTCCACCATGCCCAACGTAGGAGGATTTTGATACGTTATTGTTAGGACATCCATGAGAGGATCAAACAACCTTCCACCATGCCCAACAAAGGAGGACTTTGATATGCTACCAACATGAAGATGCTGCTCACATACCACCATCACTTAGTGTGACAACAACATAAATGTATTCCCACAAGAAAGTAGAAATCATTTCATTCAACTAAGGAGGAACAACCTCTCCAAGGCCCTCAAATGCCCAAGCACAACATGGTGGCCAAAGCACAACCATGGGCAACCATAAAACATGGAAAATAAACCAAATGGTCTTATTCTCCTTTAAGCAAGAGAACAAACAAAGAACCATAATCATTTTATTCAAACTAAGGAGGAACAACCTCTCCAAGGCCCTCAAACGGGCAAGCACTAGATGGCAACCAATGCTCAACCATGGGCAAACAATAAAACAAGCAGAATAAACCAAGTCGTCTTATTCCTCTGAAAGCAAGAGGATTAAACAGATAATATAATCGTTTCATTCCAAATGAGTAGCAGGAAACATAAGTTATTAGGAAGCCCACCTATCGACCTTCAGACCGCCTAGGCACTATCCTCCAGTTGTCTAGACTTGGCTCTCCTAACCAATTGTTCCTATTTGCTACTTTTCCTTATGCTAAGTCTAACTTTCTTTCAAATTGGCAAAAGTTTTACTAAGGGAGTTCAACTCCTACATATAGACGTCTGAGAATCATCCAACCACTAGCCGCTAGCTAACCCATGCCTCATTAAGGGACGCTCTTTTCTTTGTTCAATTAATGAGCATGGCAGATTCACAGGCTTCTACACTTGCTTCTAGGACTTTCTTACCTCTTTTCGTACTTGATTCAAGCCCAAGGCAATCAATGGAAGATCTGTCAATTGGCCACTAGACATTGTAGACTTTGTTGCAAGATCTAAAGGCTAGGCAACAAGTTTCACCAACCAGGCTTAAAGGCTAGCCGCCTAAAACATAGGCTCAGTCAACAAAGTTGGTGGTCTAGGCATTCGACACCTAGCATGGGTTTAGGATAGATAAAGCTGTTTTAGTGATATAACCATGCTTGGCGTAGTCTCTTTCCTTCATTGGCCCCTTTACTGTTCCTACACACTCAATGCACACATCAAATTCCTCTAACCTAATAGCCGAATATACATAATTTAATCAAGCAAGGCAATTTCAATCAATTAACCATAGTCAATTATTCATGGAATATCAACATACACATAGATAATTTCATATGATTCAATACATTGGTCTGGACATTTTATAAGCTTAGAAGCAATGATTCAACTATGATTTAAGTCAATATTATCTTATAGACATAATCAAATTTCATAAATAGACATTGTATAAAGAAATGTAAGCATCATTATTTCATAAGTAAGCAATCAAAACATGATTGATAATAGGTCTTTCTCATGGTTTCCAACATGTGAGAGCCTTCATTAAATCCTTGCACGTCTCAACTGGACATGACTTAACCACATAATTTAATAATCAGAACATATAAATCATAACTTCATAGTCATCTTGTCAAAGATGAGCACTATGCAATACAAATACTTCCGCCTGGAAGTCATTGATAGAGGTGAGGATGTTAAACCCTTAAAGGTGCAACATCTTCCCAAGTAGTTGTTGATTCATCATATTTGTCCCATTGGACCTTGACTTGATCCAGGTCTCTACCTCGAAGTGCCAACGCCCTGTGCACTAAAACCTTGACGTGCTCCAAAGACATAGCCCCGTTGGTCTCGAACTGCAAGGCCATCCATTCTAATACATGAGCAATGTTAGCAACAGATTGACGCAAAACAGAGATATGAAATACATCGCGAACACGAGATAGGCTAGGTGGCAAGGCCAATCTATAAGCTACTGGGCCAATGGCCTCCAAGACCTCAAATGGCCCAACAAAACGAGGTGCCAACTTTGACCCTTTTTCATAATGGATGGGGCTCTTGTTGGTTCTCACCCTCAAGAAAACTTTTTTGCCGACATTAAAATGTCGATCAATTCTTTTCGCATCAACGTACTTCTTTTGTCAATCCCTAGCAATCTCCAGGGGTTGTCGTATCTTAATCACTTGCCGCTCCATGTCTTCTAATTTCTAACATGACAGGGCCAATCACGATTCTATCCTCAATTCGGTCCCAACTCAGTGGGGTTCTACAGGCTCAACCGTACAAAGCTGGAAAGACGCCATCTTAATTGAACTATGATAGCTATTATTATAAGCAAATTCAACAAGATACAAATAGTCTTCCCAACGGGATTGGTTGTGCATAATGTACACGCGTAGCATGTTTTCCAAGATTTGATTGACTCTCTCAATCTGTCCATAAGTCTCGTGATGGTAGGAAGTACTAAAATTGAGTTGAGTGCCCAATGCCTTCTGCAAAGAAATTCAAAAGTGAGAAGTATATACCGGATCTCGATCCAAAATATTCTTACGGGGAATCCCGTGCAATCTAACAATGTCATCCAGAAAGACCTTTGCCATTGAATTGGCATTGTAAGTGGTCTTTGTGGGAGAAAAGTGAGCTACTTTGGTTACCTTATCCACTGTGACCATGATCACATCATGATGATAAGTCGAGGTAGGCAAGCTTGCAATAAAATCCATAAAAATAGTGCCCCACTTCCATTCTGGAATCTCATGAGGATATAACAATCTTGCTGGAAGCTGATGCTCGGCCTTTACCCTTTGATACTCTAGACAACGATCTACCAAATCAGCAATATCATGCCCCAAACCGACCCAATGACATAATATGTCTCAACTTGGCATGCATTTTCTTAACTCGAGGGTGCGCTTGGTAAGGAGCTCTATGAGACTCAGATAGAATTAGCTCACGCAAGTTGCCAGCTAAGGGAACATAGATACGCCCTTTATGGCACAATAAACCATCCGGCTCAAGAGAATTCCCTTCAAATTTCCCTTTAAGATTCATACCAAAATCCAATAGTTGTCTTACTTCTTTATAGAAGTTGTCCTCTGGAAGTGAAGTTGCTTCAAAATCTGACTTCTCAAGTTAGTTCGTAAACTCATTGCTGTCAACTCATGGCGCCTCCTGCTTAAGGCATCAACAACTATGTTTTCGTTTCATTTGATATACAAATTTCATAGTCATATTCGCACAACAATTCCATCCAATGCCTTTGATGCTTGTTAAGGTTAGGCTGATTAAATATATGTTGCAAATTCAAATGATCTGTCTTTAAAATAAAATGACAACCAAGCAAGAAGTGTTGCCATCTTAAGCAAGCATGAATGATGGCTGGAAATTCCATATTTTGCGTGTGTTATCTCATCTTATAATCCTCGAGTTTCCAAGATTCATAATCAAAAACTTTGCTTTTCTGCATGAGTAGAGCTCCTAATCCTTCCTTCGATGCATCAGTGCAAACAAGGAATTCCCCTGTAGGATTATGCACAGCGAAAATTGATGCACCAATGAGTTGCTCTTTAGCAGCTGAAAAGCTTCCACACATCTTGCTATCCAAACAAACTTCTTACCCTTTTTCTGAAGTGAAGTGATGGGATTTGCAATGCGAGAGAAATTCTCAACAAAATGTCTATAATATCCTGCCAATCCCATGAAGCTGTGAACTTTTGCATTGTTAGAAGGTGTTGGCCATAATATAATGGCACGAATCTTGACAGGATCCACATAGATTCCTTCTCCTGAAATGACGTGCCCAAGATATTTCACCCCAGACTGCGCAAATGCGCACTTCTCCAAGTTGCCAAACAATCGGTTTTTTCTTAAAACCTGCAGGGCCTGCCTCAAATAGTCTTAATGCTCCTCTTCACTCTGCGAATAGATTAGAATGTCATCTAGAAACACCAACATGAATTGATTCAAAAAGGAACGAAACACTCCATTTTTCAAACTCATGAATATTGTTGGAGCATTAGTCAATCCAAATGGTATAACTGTAAATTCATAATGCCCGTACCGTGTTCGAAACACATTGTTATGAATATCAGGCTCGGCGATATGCAATTGATGGTATCTAGATTTCAAATCAATCTTGGAGAACATATTGGCTTCCCGCATTTAATCAAACAAATCATCAATTCTAGGCAAGGGATAACGATTCTTAATTGTTACCTTATTCAATTGTCGATAATCAACACACAACTGAAGGGATCCATCCTCTTTCACAAAGATGATTGGTGCTCCCCATGGGGACACACTAAGACAAATCAATTCTTTCTCCAAAAGTTTTTCAAGCTGCAACTTGAGTTCACACAACTCCGGGTGGTCATTCTATAGGGTGCTTTCAAGATGGGCTCGGCCCTAGGTATTAAGTCAATCTGAAAATCAATCTCTCGCGGAGGTGGCATACCCGACAATCCATGTGGAAACACATTAGGAAATTCCCACAAAACATGATGGTCATCCAAAGAAGCCTTCTCTGACTCATTCGACCTATCACTTACCATGATAACAAACAATTGACAGCCTTTCCTTACACTCTTCTTGAATTGCATCGCAGTGATCATGTGAAGGGAAATAAGTCTCTTGACTCGAGATATTACTATAGGCATCCCAAGGTCATCTTCACCTTCGATAACCTTGTCATGACAATCTAACTTGGCTTTATGAGCTGCAAGCCAATCCATACCCAAGACAACATCGTAGGTGCCTAAGGGAATAATGTGCAAGTCCACCATAGTGGAGAAGACACCAAGGTCTAATGTGCAACTATTAATCAGGGAGCTAACAGACATATTGGCCTCAGAGGCCAACTCAACTGCTCGGCTTTCCAACTGCCTAACAGCGACCAGCTCACAACGGTCCATGACATAAGGAGAAATAAATGAGTTTGACACTCTTGAATCAAAGAAAACAAAAATTGAAATTACTCCTATCTAACTTGTGGTTTCTATGACTGTTTCCTGGTGCTCGGTTTGGTGATCATCCACCGCTGCATAAATTCTCTGTCCTCATCCCACATCGCCCATTGTCTGCTTCAACACGGGGGCCTTTTCCCTGCTGGCAGTTGATAGTCCAAGAGGACAATCTTGTGCAAAATGATTAGGAGATCCATACATGAAACAAACACCTATCTGCTGGTCTCGCCCTGAGAGGGCTCCAATTGTTCTAGGTTCGAAAGAAGCAATTGACCCAAATGGTCTTACTTGCTTAGATTGCTAAGTTTGCGCAGTCCCAGTTTGCTGGCAGTTTTGAGGTTCAGCGTTGCCTCATCTTCGGTGGTCTTTATCCAACCGGTTCTTGCGTTGACTATGGCCAAAACGGTTACCTTCGGATTACTATTACTGAGGGGGCCTAAAGTTGGATTGAGTTGCTTTCCAACCTCCCCTAGGTGCAGGCTGCGCACCTTGTGACCTCGAGTCGCATTGAGATTGCAATCTGCCACGAAATGTTTCTCGGGCATCCTAAGTCTTTCCACAAGATTCCTTGGCCAAGTAGGCCTTTTCAATGACTGCCGCTAAGGTTGCGGGAGCTAGAATGTGCACTGTGCTAGACATCTCCAAACTCAGGCCTCTAATGAACTTGTTCATTTGATAAAGTCCAAAAAACGACACTGAGCAACAGTGTCACTTCCTTGTCGAAGGTTGTGAAACTCGTCCACCTTCTTTTGAACATAACAAGGGGATAGGTAGCGTGCTTTGAAACTCTCCTTAAATAATTCCCAAGTGAGGGAAGCTGATGTCAAGTGGAGCTTTGCTCCTCTCCTTCCCACCACATTTTAGCTGCATCTCTAATAAGGTGAGTGCCTAAACGGGCCTTCCCGTTAGAGTCTCAATCATATAAAGTTAAGCATCCAAAGTAGGAGGATGCAGTCTGATGAAGTCCTTCACTAAATCTCCAAGCGTAGGTCTAGGAGGATGGTACATGTCTCGTCTCTCCGTCGCTCATCGTGGTGATGCAATTCACCTCTATCACCCTCATAATAGTGATGGGGAGGACTCCTAGACCTCTCTCTTTCAACTGATCTCTGTTCATCTTGGGAATGCTGTGGAGAGTGCCTCTCCACCTACAACGGTGCTGCTGGTAGTCTTTCTTGCAAAACGTCCCGCATCTGTTGCATAGCCAAAAGGAGTTGGGGTCCAATTCCATTCAGTCCCGATTGAATGGGAGGCTCATGCTCACCAAAGGTATTGTCACCATAATGTGCTCGACGTCCTCCTCTCATTCTCCATACCAACAGGTAGACATAAGATCACATTCGGAAACTAGAAAGCCAAAAGCAATTCAAAATACCCAGAGCTCCCAGTGTTGTAACTCGAGCTTTGATACCAAAATGTCATGTCCATTTTTTTCTCTAAAAACAAGCACGACATAGTCAAAATCACAAACAACCAATCATATAACATAAGCAAATACATGAATTCATGTTAATCATAACACTCATGCAATCCTTGCCATTGCCACCATTCTATAATTAGACACATGCCATAAATCCGAAGGCCACTGTCCTAATTCGTTCGACTAGCTCTCAGAATTCTCCACGGGCTCGCACTAAAAATTATTGTGCTTATGACGTCGAAACGACCGTCAATTTAAACTTTGTTCAAAGTTGATGCAACTAGCATATACGTGGAAGCTTTGGTTGCTCCAAGGCCATGCTGGTTTCTCTTCTTGCTCATGGGGAATTTTCTTGCCACGCCACGTCCTACCGCTTACCGATTGGTCTGACAAGCTTTCACGTTGCACCTGCAGCCCCGGGACTGCAGATTGTTGGGATGATTCTACGTGGCAACATCCTGTTAACCCGCTAACTCGAAGGCTTTGCCCTTCGTACGAACTTTGACCGGACTGTAGATCGTTAGGATGATGCCATGTGGCAACATCCCACTCGCTCGTCGTCCAGGAGGCAATCTCTTTGTACGGTCAACTTCGGGATCACAGATCTTCGAGATGATGTCACGTGGCAACATCCTGCTTACTCGTTGGCCTGGAAGTTGACTACATGTACGATCATCTTTGGTTTCATGGGTTGTTAGGATGATGCCACGTGGCATCATCCTACTCGCCCACGAAACCAAAGATGACCATACATGTAGTCTGCCTTTGGGCCAGCGCGCAAGCGGGATGTTGCCATGTGGCATCATCTCTGGCCTAGAGGTAGGCTTTCAGGATCGCGTGGCATCATCCTGCTCACCCACAAAACCAGAGATGATCGTACATGTAGTTTGCCTTCGGGCTAGCGTGCAAGCGAGATGTTGCCACGTGGCGTCATCTCTAGCTTAGAGGCAGTCTTCCTGTACGATCATCTTCGGGATCGCGGGTTGTTGGGATGATGCCATGTGCCAACATCCTGCTTGCCCGCTAGTCCAGAGGCTTCACACTCTGTATGGTCCTCTCTAGGATCGCGGGTTGCAAGAATGATGCCATGTGGCAACATCTTGTTCACCCGCTAGATCTACACTGACCATACATCAGAGCACGTTGATGTTACTCTTGGGTTAGTGGGATGACGACACGTGGCTTTCTCCAAACCAACCGTCAAAAGTCATGAAATTGACTAAGGCAAAAACGAAACAAAAGGCCAAGGCAATAAATTGGCTAAGGCAAAAATGCTGCACAATGACTAGTTTAAAAGTGATGAAGGCAAAGTTCAAGTAGACGATTGAGTTGCCAGAAAGGGCTCAACTAAGGCAAAATGTTGTGCAAAGAATTCGACGAATGGCTAACGCTGAGACAAAGGCAAAACCAGGGCAATCGAAGTCATAAACTGACTAAGGCACAACCAAGGGAAAACTCAGAGACAACGAAATGAACGAGAACTCGGTTAAGGCAAATAAATAAAAGCCTACGTTAGCTACTACCGACTGTAAGATCTAGGCAAAGTCTTCGTTGCTCATAATGGATTTTGCTAAGTTAAGTCTGCATCGCATAAACGATAGGACAACAAGGTGCCTAGGCAAAATACTCCTTTGATGATAAACTAATATTCTCATTGGTCTAGCTGAATATGCAAACCATTCGAGAGACTCGATTTTTCAGTGAAAACTCAATGGTTAAAAGGGAATCCACTCATAACGAGGACTGCTTTAAAGGCTCAGTCGAATGATTCGGTTGGTAACGGCCCTTAGCTCATTTCATTCCATTCAATGGAAAAAGGGGTCAAAATACATGATTTATTATGATGCAAAATCAACTCAAACAACAAAGATTAATAGTACTTCTCATTTCATTTTAAGCTGGTTTTGTTACGAGGAAAGTTTCCAACATAAAACTTTCTAAATGCCTCAATCTAGGACTTTTCCACAAAACGTATTTTAGCATGGTAATCACCTACATTCTGACTATTTAGTCAAGCTATAATGTCATTCCCAATAACAAACTCATAGCTATTTACTTGAGTTCTTCTTAATAAGATATGTTTGATTCTTTAAATCACATCACATTCAGATCATAAAGAGAGACACAATGCTTATTAACAAGCCACTCAAGATAGAGATTAAGGAAATCAATCTGTCAATTTATTTAGAAGTGCCATAAAGGCTAAGGACTTTTATACATATAGGATCCTTCCCAAGCTCCTATAATCCAAGAATTCATAACAGATACAACTCAATGTAACACTGCAGTTTCAGTAAATAGAAAGTAGATATTTTAATCCTTAGTTGGAATATTATCCAAACTCTTTCTTTTGTAAGAATATTACAAGTAGACTGGCTGTTAAAACATTAATGATACCACATGATTCATCCATGTAATTACATAGCAAGAGTCACATCTCAAGGCCTGATTAAAAAATGGAGGACTAGTTAGTTTTCAATGGTGCTCTTTGTTCGCTTCAAAGCAACTACTGGCCATAAGAAGGAAGGCTCACCGCCCAACCATTTGTCATCATTATGCTATTGTTCTAGACACCACCAAACTCGAAACTCCCAACTCCGAGCATGTTTACATCACTTGGTAAAGGCAAGGGTGGATTTCTAAGTAAGGGTGTTTGACACAAGGAAGAGACCATGCACCACCTATAGTCTTATTCCCGGTTCTTACCCAAAGAGACTTCCAGTCCCAAATACAAAGCAAACAAGCATTCAAATGATCATATAAGTGAAGCTAAGCATTCAAAAATATAAAACTAGGTGGCAAGCTTTCATAGCATAACAAGGTCCGCTGAAATATTGGAGTAATAAGATGATGTTTTGTTCTATTGCTTCTTGCCAATGGTCATTGGAGAGTTGAACAACCTACCACCATGCCTAGCATAGGAGGACTTCAACTGCTACCACTATGACGTCCAAATAAGGGTCAAACAACCTTCCACCCTGCCCAACATAGGAGGACTTTGACACGTTACTGTCAAAACATTTATGGGAGGATCAAACAACCTTCCACTTTGCCCAGCATAGGAAGACTTTGATATGCTGCCAACATGAAGATGTTGATCACAAACGACCATCACTTAGTGTCTCAATAGCATAAATGTATTCACAAAAGAAAGTAGAAATTATTTCATTCAACTATGAGGAACAACCTCTCCAAGGCCCTCAAACGGGCAAGCACTACATGGCGGCCAAAACCCACCCATGGGCAACCATAAAACACGTAGAATAAACCAAATGGTCTTATTCTCCTTTAAGCAATAAAACAAACAAAGAACCATAATCATTTCATTCAAACTAAGGAGGAACCACCTCTTCAAGGCCCTCAAACGGGCAAGCACTACGTGACAGCGAATGCTCAACCATGGATAGACAATAAAATAGGTAGAATAAACCAAGTGTTCTTATTCCCTTGAAAGCAAGAAGATCAATTAGATAATATAATCATTTCATTCGAAATGAATAGCAGAATTTCATAAGTTATTAAGAAGCCCACCTATCGACCTTCAGACCGCCTGGGCACTGTCCTCGAGTTGTATGGACTCGGCTCTCCTAACTAGCTGTTCCTATCTGTTGCTTCTCCTTATGCTAAGTCTAGCTCTTTCAAATTGGCAAAAGTCCTAAACTATGGGAGTTTGACTTCTACATACAAACATCTGAGAATCAGCGAACCACAAGTCGCTTGCTAACCCATGCCTCATTAAGGGATTTTTTTTCCATGTTCAATTAAGGCGCATGGCGACTTCACAGACTTTTGCGGTTGTTTCCAAAACTTTTTTTTACCTCTTTTCATACTTGATTCAAGTCTAAGGCAATCAATGGAAGATCTGTCAGTGGGCCACTAGACATTGGTTGGAAGATCTAAAGGCCAAGCGACAACAAGTTTCACCAACCAGGTGTAAAGGCTAGCCGCCTAAAACATACGCTCAGTCAACAAAGGTGGTGGACTAGGCATATGATACTTAGCATGGGTTTAGGACGGTTAAAGTTGTTTTAGTGATATAACCATGCTTGGCGTGGTCTATTTCCTTCATCGACCCTTTTCTTGTCCTTGTACACTCGATGCACACATCAAATTCCTCTAACCTAATAGCCAAAGTTACAAAATTTAATCAAAAAAGGCAATTTCAGTCAATTAACCATAGTCAATTATTCATGGAATATCAACATACAAGTAGATAATTTCATATGATTCCATACATACGTAGTTGCCATTTCATAAGCTTAGAAGCAATGATTCAACATGGTTTAAGTCAATATATCTAATAGAAATAATCGAATTTCATAAATAAACATTGCATAAAGAAATGTAGGCATCATTCTTTCATAAGTAAACAATCAAAACATGATTGATAATAGGTCTTTCTCATGGTTCCCAACACATGAGAGCCTTCATGAAATTCTTGCATGCCTCAGCTGGACATGACTTAACCACATAATTTAATAATTAGAACATATAAGTCATAATTTCATAGTCATCTTGCCAAAGATGAGCACTATGCAAAACAGGGCCTTACACCTCTTCAAAGAGCTCGAACAAGAAGTCCATTTGTATGGCCACCACACAGCTGAGCCGAATGTCATCATACGCTGAGCGTTCCATGATGAAATGTTTCTCTATTTCTACTGCCTCTGTGGTATAGAAACACAAAACATGTCTTCTTGTTTCTCCTTAGGTGTCACCCATCAGCCTTTCTCACATCTGAGTTTTTCTGAACTGATATAAGCCTATTTTTTCTTTTTCTATATTTCTAGTTGATTGGTTTACTTTATGTTTGTAATTTAATTTGTTTCCACTTAATTTACTTGAGACTCTCATTGTATACTCTGATCAATAGTCAGGAGACCCAAACATCGTTTGGACCATGGCAAGATCGATATGGCAAGCTGACTCTGACCGAACAATAGAACTAAGGCAAAATTCAGCAATAAAAAACGAACTCTGCAAGTCAAAAAATATAAAAATATAGGATGTTTTTTCAGCAAGCAATTATTTAACTCCAATCACTTGCAAATACTTGCATAATGAGAGAAAACTACTGTGAGCAACTACTTCCAGCGGTAAACCCTTTGTCTATGTAGGAAAATCGGTGATAAACATGTCAAATGCTCAAGGGCTGTAAATCTTTGCTCGAAAGTCTTCTTTGTTCTTATCCTGAACACTGCAAATATTTGCTCTAGAGTCTGCTTTGTTATTACCCGGAACAAGGATCACATGTAATGAAAAAAGGAAGTTTGTTTTGCTTTTAGAGGGTTAGTTGTGCATCTTAGGGACAGCTAAGTTTTTCCAAATTTCAACAAACTATGGTGGGTCATGTGCTTAACTCTTTTGGAGCCACTTGCCAAGCCCAGTCCCAAGTTTTAAAAAAACCCAATGAGTTTCTATTCTTGGCCATGATTAAAATCCATGTTGCCAACCAGGGAAACAATTTTGCTGTATATTTTTCAAAAGTTAATCAATATTTTTGTGCACAAATTAAGGCAAATCTTTGATCTTGAACTTTGGGGGATGACTTACTAAAAATGTAGAAGTGTTTTATGGGGGAAGCAAATATAAGCAATAGCCTAGAATGCAGAGAAAACATACATTCACTAGTGATATTGTCGTAAATAATCTAATCATATTTGTATTCATATGACATAGCAATTATAAATAGAATATGTACACATAGAAAATGAAATCAAGGAAAAATGAGGCGATTCGTTTTTCGATGGTTGTTGCTATATCAAATTTTGGTGGTCATACAGAAATATTATATCCTCAATTATGTTGGGGTGGAGTGCTGCCTCTTGGCCCCTACCAACAGCAGCACATGCTATGCCTTGACCCCACAAGGGGAACATGCTTTGCTGAATCACGGTGTTGTGTGGAACCTCTTGAGTTCGTCTACCACAGATCAATTTTCAAATGGTCAAACATTTTTGATTTTTTTCTGAAAAAAATGATGAAATTAATGAATTGGCTAGCATTAGCCATTGCAAATTTCTATGTTGCTAACTGACCGAGTTAGTTAATCTTTTCTAAGATAAGTTCTTTACACTTAAGTCACTAGTGATTCCTGTCTTGTGCTCTAAGCAGCGATGGAAGGGGCGGCCTGGACAGGAAGCAAGGTCGCCAAAATGGGCTCGGCGGGGAATGGAATATGGGCAATAATGTGAAGGCAGTCGGTAAGGTGCAGGCATGGAGGATCAATGAAGGCAAGCAAAATGAGCAGGGTCTTGACAGGGGTGGGGATGGCAGTTCTTTGGTTTATGCGGAATGTAAAAATTCCTTAAATTCATTTCACTGCTGCAGCACTTATTGCAAATTGCAGATCATTAATTCTAACCCTATACTCTCCCCTGATGTAATTTGGTGATGGGAGTTGCTGGTGGCAGAGAAGGTTAGGGATGAGGTGGAGACTGAAAAAGGCCCTGGGAAACCAACTGTATCTGCTTCAGTAACCAAATAAATACCCGAATCTGAAGCTAGGGCACAGGCTGAAACGGCGACGGTAGCGTTAGGGGACGTTCCGTTGATTTTCTCTAATTTGGTCCCTGAACTAATAATAATTGATGAGTTGATACGAGTTGTAGAAAAGGAATTGTGAGCCAAAACGTTGATTTTCAGATTACTGGGGAAGTGTCCTCCTGTGAACAAATTTCTTCATTGGTCAAAAGAGGTTTGGCAAAACATTTCAGAACCTTCCTTTTCTTTGCTAGTAATGGATTTATCTGGTTCATTTGAACTCAGTGGAAGATCTGGATTTTGTGTGGGAGAATGGTCATTGGTTTATCAGGAGGCGAGGAGTGTATGTGTGCCCTTGGTCACCTTTTTTCGACCCAACAAATGCAGTCATCTCAAAGGCTCCAATTTGGGTTCGGTTATATAATCTTCCCATGGTTATGAGAAATCCTGGTTTGATTCAACAAGTACTTGAGAAAATTGGGTTTTTCTGTTAAAATTGATGATGAGATGGAAGCTCAGCCAAATAGATTTGTATGGGTTTGTGTTATAGCAGACCTCTCAAAGCCTTTACATCAATCCATCAAGATTCGGTCCTTGAAAGGTTCGTGGACTCAATTCTGAGGGACTGCCATTCAAATGTTTCAAATGTAATCAGTTAGGGCCCAAAGTGGCAAACTATTTTGTGAAGCGGTCCTTCAGGGGTTTTATCCCATCACATTTAGAAATGGATTAAGAAAGTTGATTGCACCGATTGAGTCTTTGTTAAAGAAATTTGAGGACGTTTTGATATGAAGTGCAACTCCCCAGGGTGGGTGGCCTGGATCTGGAGATTGGAAATAATCAACTTGGAGAAGGTTTCCTGGAATGGGGCAGGTTTGGGGGCAGCAAAGGAAACCATGGTTTTGGCCACAGGATCGGGACATGATTTTTCTTCCCCTGGTAGAGAAGGGATTGGGAAATAGGGAAAAAGGGTGCCGATGATAGAGATCCCAGCAAGCAAGGTTTTTCACAGGGAGGAAAGGTATCGAGGCAGCAAAACATAGCCTCCCATCAGGTTATGGTTGAGACACACACAAAGCATATTACTTTGACCAACAATATAGGCGACAATGGATTACAGAGTCTTGAATCTCTCAAGGAGCAATTTTCAGTCGCTGCGTAGGCAAGGCAACGGATTTTGGGTCCATTGAACAATAAAATTTCTACTTGCAAGATTTGGAGGAAGCTTCCTTTTCCTAGGAGGGTGAAGAAGAGATAGCATATAGGGAGATCCTCACCATCTCACAGATAGAATCCTTATTGACCAAACCAAACAGTGGTAACAAAAGTTGGAGGGAAGAAAGATGGAAGCAGAAAGACTACACTAGGATACAATAATCTCCGTTGACGAGGGCACTCAATGGACCATGGAGGTGCTTCTTTCCTGTAGAGGAAGGAGGGCGCTTGCCACTCGCGGTTGAAACTCCATACGCTGGTGGAGTTGGTGATTTTTAGCAGTTTTGGTGTCATAATTTAGATGTTGTTTTCAGGTTTCATTTTCCTTAAGAGGTTTATCTGGGTTTCATTTGTTTCCTTAGGTATATGGGGTTTTTTGGGTTTGGATTTTTTGGCATTTTTCGAGAATTTTTCGGAATAAACTAGTTTTGTTATTACTTTGATTTTTGAATTTAAGTGCGAGGGACCCCACAACCCTCAATTAACTATAAAAAAAGAACATAGAGGATGATTGAAAAAATACCTCTACCCTTTTCAAATTACTTAGGTTTAAATGTTCAATAAAAATCACTAGTAGTTTTGGAGCCAATGAGGCTAGAGCCTATCCATAATGCAGGGTGCTAAAATTCGACCGCTAATTAAAAGTGAAAAAACAAAAAGTGCCACCAAAGGCTTCATGTGACCAAGGACTTGGTCCATCATTAGGCGAGTTAATCTTTGCTGTCCTCCTTGAAATTGGAGTCGTTGATAAATGTGAATGAGGGGGCCAAATTATATCTGCCTTACTCCCCAATCTAGACACACACACTCTCAAAGGGGACACACTTCAAACATCAGCTCAGATTAGAAGCAACGACACACTCTTTATTGACGAATGACAAAGTTACAAAGATTTCATACACATTTTTTTCCTATTGAATTATGAAGAAGACATACAATCACAATCTCTCAATAACTGGTTACATTCTCCGTTCTAGACATAAATCACCCTAGCAAATTTTGCAATTCTTCTCTCTTCTCTCTCACTTGCTCTCTGTGCTTGGGCACCGAATCAACTTAACTTTCCTCTTCCTTGGGGTTATAACTAACTAAAGTTGTCTCTCCAATCGACTTTTCTCAGTGCTTACCAATCAATCCAAATCTCACCTGATTACCCTGACAAGTTGCAGTGATTCTTCAAGTTCCCTCTGTTTTGGAAAATGACCCACACGTCATGTTTTTTGATTTTGGGCAGTTACTTTTATTGTTTTACCTATGTGGGCGAAACCGCCAGCGACTACAAACCGACAGTTTTGAAACCATCACATGCATCAATTGGGTTTTTTTTCATTTGCCCAAAAGGGGTCAATTTGACCTCTTGGAGATGATTGAAACCGACTCCACTTGACATTCCCAATATGCTAGAGTCATGATGTTTATCCTTGGGCCGTTGTTGATATTATATGCGCACAACATTGTCGACATGGCCGATAAGTTGCACAAACACGCACACAAGTGCACAAACCCTGATCCATGTTTTTGGTTGATGCAATATTGCTTCTCATTTCGGATGCTCCCGCATCATAAAGAATTTGCCCATGAGCTCCCGCTCGTGAACCTTGTTTGAGCTCTTCTAATGACTTTCTGTACTTGGGAACCTCAGCCACATACATCCAAGTTGCATCTTCAGCGACTCTGTTCTTCCACTTGTCTAGATATTCTTTGTACTTGCTTCCCCTCGTTTTCTTGTTGACTTTGGTATCTAACATCATCTCAATTTCTTCCCTTGCCTTCTTAGGCAACTGTTGTCTCCAATCCACAATTGAAGAATTTGAACTTGTTCATCTATCACTCCCTTGTTCCTCATGGTAAGGGTACAAATCTGCTATGTTGAAGATAGGCGATATATCAATCCCATAGTTTAAAAACTTGAACTCGGCAATTACTTGGCAGCCCAAAATTTTGACTTGTACTTCAGACTCGACAATTATTCGACAACTTTATTGACAACTTAAAAAATAGATAAATTCATAAAATAAATAAAAACATATAAAAAATTGAAATGAATGTAGAGAACACATGGCTTAGATTCATAAGTATATTTTGTATTAGTTTTTGAGCAAATATGAGTACAATGCTCAATTTTAAATAAAAAGGACAGTACAATGCTCATAGACTAGTCACGATGCACCATAAAATCATCTCCAACTCCTTTGTAGCGCCCTAGAAGCGGAAGGTAAAGATTCCTCCTCTGGAACATCATCGACAAACACATCGTCTAGGTCCTCATCAACCCCTTCCAATGACATAGCTTTCCCTGTTGCTATAGTTTTTTTTGCTTCTCTCTCCAAATTTGCGACCTCCTTGTTAAACATGGGCTCCTATTGCCCATCCTCAAACTCAATGATCTAGTTTGCATATGGATCAATATTATCTAAGTCAATTGCCTCATGACTATCTTGCCCATCCACTTGTCTCACATGAAGATGAAGATTGTACCGTACAATGACAAGGTCATTGAGGCATTGTGTTGTCAGCATATTGTGCTTTTTTGTATGAATGGCCTTGAACATACTCCAATTTCGTTCACACTCAGAACCATTGCATAGCTGGGACAAAATGTGAATGGCTAATTTTAGAAGATTTGGTGTTCTTGTACCATAATCTTCCCACCATAAATTTGCAAATAAAACATTTATAAGTCAACTAGACGTGCATTTATAAAGTAATAATGACCCTACAATCAAAAGACTCAATTTTGATTTTTTTTTGCCTGGTTGATGGGTTAGTCTCCTTCAAATGCATAGAGGTTAAGAAAAAAGCTTCCGCTTTGTAGTCTTGTAAATTTGCAGCTCATCGACAATTATGTCTCTAGTGGTTTTGTCAGGGATCATCCTCTCTAAGCATGTGTTTAGGCCATCATGACTTCCTCATTGACCCTAAATGAAACCATGTAGAAAAATTTGGGGTTCTAGTAGTAGGCCACTGCATGTATATGTTGGTGGAGTTGCTTGTTCCATCTACGTTCAATTAGGTGCCAAATGGGCTCATTTTTATTTTATTTTTGCCCATAATAATTTTCTATGGTCTCCTTGTCCTTTTCCATGGCCTCATACAAATATCTCATTGGATTTTTTTCTCCATCCACCAATTGTAGAACTTTAACTAGAGGCTCTGACACCTAAAAGGATATAATGTATAATTTTAAAATTAAAATTAAGAGAAATGAGTAAAAAAATTATAAAAAATAAATGATAAATAGAAAATAAAAATTATTTAAGTCTAAAGTTATTTTGATGACCTCATTTGTGGTCTTTGCAAACACCAAAAAAATGGTCTTCACGACCCTTTCCCCTTCGGCTTTCCTGTAATAGGGAGACTCCAACCTCTGTGTGCTCACAAACATCTACTTAAGGGATGTTAGTGAGACTGCAATGCTTTGTAATGTGATGAATCATGTGGCTTTTGGTTGCACAAGCTTATTTTTGGTTGGTGTGCTCTCTCATCAAGCTTAAGCACCCAAGGATGATTGTAGATGCACTTTGTGATATTTTTCGCCTCTTCGACCACATTTTTCACCTGTCATTTTTCCCAAGTCCTCAAGTATGAGATCAATGCAATGGGCCAAACAAGGGCTACAAAAAAGTGAAGAGTCTCTCCTCAAGAAGTCTCTTCACTACTACATATGCTGCTGCGTTGTTGGTCACAACTTGGAAAACGTTCTTCACACCCACCTCCATGACCACCTCGTCCAACATATCACACAAAGTGCTTGCATTTTTCACTTTGTCATAGACATCGATTGACTTCAAAGATGCCAATTGCCCACTTGAAGCCATTAGAAAATTTGTGGTTCCTTCCATCCATCCACCTATCAGAGAAAATGCTGCAACCCTTCTTGGACCATATTCGTTTTTGATAATCTACAATAATTTATATAGTTTTAACGACGTCCTCCAACATTGGGCCTCTCAAGTCATGAGTAGTACGAGCTTTGAATCCCTTCCTAGCAATGGTCAAAGCAATTACTACATTCTCCCAATATGGGCTTTTCACTACATTGAATGAGATGTTGTAGTACCAAAAGTTTGCCACAACCACCCTTGCTTCATTCTACAATTTCTTGTTCTAAGTCGTACCTTTGAGTGAAAGTTGTGCCCTAGGGATATTTTGAGGAACAAAAAAGCCCTATGAAGGTGAACCTACATTGTCTTCACTAGGTGAGCCTTGTCCCTGAACTACCCTTTGGGCAACAAAAGAGCCAAAGGCTCCTAACTTAGCAGAATCAACTCTTGCTGCCCCCTATTCATCACGGCTGCAAGTGTTTCAACAATCCCCCTTTTTTTTTTTCAATATGCAGCTAGGATATCAACCATCTATATTTGAGCTTTAGGTGGCGCTTTGTCGCATAGTCACACATCATTTTCAGAAATCCGTGCTATGTGGTATTTGAGGTGATTGACCCTTACACTCATCTTAAACTTGCAATAATTGCATATGACAATTTTTTTCTCTAGTCCGTCACAACAATGTTTCCATGCTGGGTCATCAAACTTCTTAGATC
This sequence comes from Torreya grandis, assembly GCA_037957365.1. Lineage (NCBI taxonomy): Eukaryota > Viridiplantae > Streptophyta > Pinopsida > Cupressales > Taxaceae > Torreya > Torreya grandis. The sequence continues at coordinate 1,487,893 of JARHVA010003667.1, forward strand.
TACGAGAACCTGATGTCATTTTGAAGTTGAAAACTTGAAACTCTATAAAACAAACGTGAAAAAAAAGTTAAAACCTTGGGTTTTAGCAGCTAGAATCCAAGAAGTAGGAAGAAAATGGGGAATATTTAAAAAAAAATCAAACCATAGATGCACTTGTGAATTATCTCTCATCTCTGCACTTCAAAGTTCAAAGTTTGTAGGTCTTTCTTGTATATTGTTGCTTTTCTTTCTCAACTGCCACAGGGTCCAAATGGAAGTGGCAAAAACAATGTTATCGATGCATGTTTCATGCAACTTATTGGTTATTGATGTCACCTCACCTTTGGGTTCTATTTTAGTTTCTAAAACAGAGATTTGGCTGATCACTGATGTATTATCACTTCTAGAGAAAATAACAATTATCATAATATTCGATTGCAAATATTCTAATATTTTTCCCCTTCAGCACTTGCAAATACAACTACTACGGATTGAGGATGAATCCTCTCACCGAAATAGCCCTTCTAGCTAGGGTCCAAAGTCTTCTCTGCACCGAAACCAAGGATCTCAAGGTATTTTACTCCTTGAGCAAAGCAGATGAACACGCAAGTTCTCCAAAACTCTAGAGAAATCAACAATGAACATAATGATTTTAATCCTCGTATTCTCCTTTTATAAGCACTTTTTGGAATAATAAAATATTATTATTTGTGTCCCCTTATTTTCCATCCAAAAAGCGACTTTAGACTCCATTTAAATAATGAAATATAAGTTGTCTTCTAATGTTTACATTTCAACAACTTAACATTTAACTATTTAAGTTTTTTAATTATTTTCTACACATCCACCGAAAGTTATGGAAAATATTAAAATGATCCAAATTTGAATTTTGACCATGCCAAAATAACCTTAAGTTCTTAGGATAATGAACTTTATGAAAATTGGTGCTTTCCAAAAATAGCCAACTTCTTCAATAAGTGTTGAGTTCTCCGAGAATGTTAGAATCGCATCCAGAAAGTATCCTTGGACTCATCTTGGTCTTCCAAACTCATTGTCCCTGTTAGAATTCCTTTTCGAAAAGGTTGGTGCTCTCCAAGATTCTTGGAACTTTCCACGAATGTTGGAATGGACCGAATATGAGACATTACATAGCCGCACATCATTTCCTAAAATCCGTGCTATGTGGTATTTGAGGTGATTGACCTCTGCACTCATCTTAAACTTGCAATAATTGTATATTACAAAATATTTCTCTAGGCCATCATAACAATGTTTCCATGCTAGGTCATCAGACTTCCTAGGCCTATGGGAACCCAATGTCATTTTAAAGTTGAAAACTTGAAACCCTATAAAACAAACGTAAAAAAAAAAAAGTTAAAACCTTAGGTTTTAGTAGCTAGAATCCAAGAAGTAGGAAGAAAATGGGGAATATTTGAAAATATAAATTAAATCATAGATGCACTTGTGACTTACCTCACAAATCTGCACTTCAAAGTTCAAAGTTTGTGGGTCTTTCTTGTACGCTGTTGCTTTCCTTTATCAACTGCCACAAGGTCCAAATGGAAATGGCAAAAGCAATGTTATCGATGCAAGTTTCATGCAACTTCTTTGTAACTGATGTCACCTCACCTTTGGGTTCTATTTCAGTTTCTAAAACAAAGATTTGGCTGATCACTGATGCATTATCACTTAACAACCACCTACCAGTACCACTGATGTAATATGATCAAGTGCAACCTACTATGAACCCACCAATGATATAATATTAATATGATGTATTTGGTTGAGATTTCGTTGAGTTATTGATGTAATATGAACCCACCAATGATATCAAATGTTCACAGTTCAACGACACACTTGGAAGTTGACACACTTGTTACAATCTGCTGAAACCCTGAAAGTCTGCTGATGTAAGTGACTTGCATACCAGGGCCAACAATACAAGGCTCGAGCCCTATACCAGCAATGCCAAGATGGCAACAACAAGCAGTTCGAGCTCAAACGACGATGAATCCTCAAATGGCAAGCATTTTGAAGCATAGGAGTGAGTCGCAACTGTATCAAAAGTTTATGACAGGGTACAACGATGATCAAATGTCGATGAATTCTCAGTCTAGTGGCTGTATCAAAACTTGTAGTCCATGAATCCTATATCAAAATGGTTTAGAGCAGTTTATAACAACATTAGTAGAGCTAGAGCCGAAAATTGCGATGTAAACAAAATGCAAATGACGTTTATTTTTACACTTTCCATATTGCCCTATACCCAGGTTAGGGCCGAGTTGAGCCTTGATAACTGTCGTTATCGGTGAGTAAGCGTGGTTAGTTACTCTCCAATAATCGCAGTTATTAGGAATCTACTTGGCTAGCGGTAAGTATGAAGGTTACCTATTTGCACAATTTATTTTGGTTACTCACGGTTACTAGTGGGTTTTAATATAGAGATCAATCCTATTTGGTTGCGCTATCTCATTAACTTCCGCTGCAAACTCCTCATAATTTCGCAAGGCCAATTAGTCTTCCACTTGAGCTTGTTATATGTTCCTTTTGGGAATGTCTCCTTTCTTAAATGAGCGAAAACGAAGTCATCCACTTAGAATTCTTGTTCTCTTCTTTTTTGATCTGCATATTGTTTGTAATACATGATGCTCTTCTCCAATCTCTTCTTCACTTCTCTATGCACATCATGCATACAGTTGTATAATGCTCCGTTTCAGCACTTATTCTACTCATACCAATTGTATTTCTCAATTCATTTACACCTATAGGGCTGCAACCATACCCAATTTGAAAAGGACTCACTGTTGTACTTTGTCACAAGGTTTGTCGAATTTCTTCCTTGAAATTCGGAATTCGGTGAACTTCATAAAAAATCATAAAAAATTGTGGAAATTCGCCATTAAATTTGTATGGAAGAAATTGCCAATAAAACCTGCATTAGGGCTTTTCCAATTGTTCTAGATTTTATGTTATTTCTTTCCTCTTGTGAGTTTCATTTACTGCAAGTGTCATTTGTTGTGAGTGACGTTTTTTGCAAAGTTAGTTCATAGGGTTGCAAAGACAGAATCGAGCTGAACAATTTGTAGGTATTTGGCACCTACTCTGATAGTGTGGTGTGTTGGAGTGGCATCTTTGCTGGTAGTTGTGGTCGAGGAGTTGACTGTCCAGTGCCGTGGCGTCCCCTATCGACCTTGTCGTGCAAGAGAAACTGTTGGGCCTGCCACAAAGGATTGAGGCTGCCGTGGAGTATTGAGCAGTCACTGTGAATTGTGTTGTAGGAAATGCCACCCCCCGTTGTTTCCTATCCAAAAATGTCTCATAAACGCTTGAGATGTTTCCAGGGAGTCTCTAGACATCTCTAGGGTGTTTCCAGCCATTTCCAAGGGATTTTGGTGGGATGGACCCTATGCTCTATGTCGTTGCCCTATCTATCCATCTGGGAGGGGCATAGGTTCATCTATCCCTCTACTATATAGAAACTATAGTATCCAATCCCCACCCACCCCTATCTATCTGACAACCTCGACGACGACCATTTATATAGGGCCGTGCCCCCCACAGTCTGAAAAAAGGGTAAAAGTCAACAATTTAAAAAAAAAAGATGAATTGGACAATATATATATATATATATATATATAAGGGATTCCAATGGAAAAAAAGGTCAAAGTCAACAAAAAAATATAAAGATGACTCAAATAGTATATATATAAAATAAACATTTTAAGTATAAGTTTAGAAACTTGATGTGTAAACTTATACTTCAAGTCATATTTTATGTATATACTTTCAAGTTGTTTGAGAGTGGTTTTGGACCTTTAGGAGGCTATAATGCAAATTCTAGGTTTTGGAGGATCCTATCATATTTTAGACTTAGTCAAATTTCAGACTTAGCCATATTTCAGGGTTTCAAGATTTCAAGGAGACATCATAGGAGGTATGAAGGCTGCATGAAGGGATGTAGGCATAGTTGCTAGGAGACAGGTATGGGGAGATGAGTACAAGTACCCGTATGCTATTTTTTTGAAAAATAGGAGATAGGTATGGGGAGATGACTATATATATTTATTATATATATATTATATACATAATATATACTATGAAAAACTCAAAGAAATTTATAATACTAGCATTATACATAATACAAGCCAACCAAAGAGCTCGAGTGAACAAATATCTCATCATATTAAGATTAAGGGTCATCATATACAATGAAATGTTGACAAATAGGCATGCAAAAAACAAAAATTACATGTGAATTTGGATCATATCTGATTCGATACAATAGGATCAACTGTCACATCAATTATATCCTCTAGGTCTTTCACCAAGATGTTGTTTAGATAGGCATCACTCTCAAGCTGTGGCTCATTTGGAGGCAATATAATAGGGGCAAATCATTGAGGCCATTTGCCTCAAGCACATCCTCCTCCAAGGATATGTCTGTTGGTCCATCAGGTGGAATGTGGCCCCATTTTGCTGAAGGACCTTCCTTGTACCTAGGGTCTACATGAGAAAGAAGACGATGTGTGCTATGAACGTACACTAGGTCCTCTGCCTTCTTTGACCCTAGTTGGTTCCTATCCAATGAATGAATGAAACCATAAGTACTCCAATTCCTCTCACAAGATGATGAACTAACTACTTGTGAGAGTAACTGTATTGCAAATGATTGCAATTCAGGGGCTTTACTGCCATGGTTCCACCACCACTCTATTGGGTCCTTAATCGCATGCATATCATAGAGAGCCTCCAATGTATAAAATTGTCTAGGGCCACGTGAAAACATGTTCCACTGAGTCTTGATACAAGAAGCCTCCTCTCCTTGACCATAAACCTTTTTTACAGCAACCCAAAATTCCTTCATTACTTCTTTGTCTTCATATGGAGCCCTCTTCTTGGTGACCTTTGTAGCATACCACTTTGAATTCAAAGTGTAAGTAACACAATGTAGAGGTGTGTTAAGCTTGTTCCATCTTCGATGTAATTTTATCTTAATTAGATGATATAAAGAAGGATCCTTTAAGTTTGTGATTTTTTTTATTCTTTCACACAAAATCAATTTTTTCGTAAACCTCTCCAAACATGGTTGTCTAAATCAGTAAAACGGATGACCTCACAAATGGGCTGAATGAAGTCAACAACAAATTTCACATCAACCCAAAAGTGGTCATCAAGGACCATCTGCCTCACCTCAACTGCAGTCTCTGATGTAGATTGTCTCCAACCTGCCCATGCATCACTAACTACAGTGGAACCCAAGGCCCCATTAACAGCATAAAGATGGTCAAGGAGTATGAAGAATGAAGCAAACTGCGTATCTGCAGGTTTGAGAAGTTCCACCTTGGCAAATCTTCGATAAATGCCCTGTGTGTGGTGATGATTGCATATGAACATTTGTATTTTTTCCCCTTTTCAATAAATCTCAGAAACTCACTGAAACTTGCCAATGTCTTTGAACGCATTATTTAATACATACACGCAACATGGTGTCCAAAATACATGTTTCTATTTTTTTGCACCAATAAGTCAACTGCTTTACAAACTGGGGCAACATCTGTAATAACTTGGACAACGTGCAATGCCCCCACCTCATCAATTGCATCACATAATTGGTTTTGAAGGAACTTTGCATTTTTCTCTTGTCCAGAACAATTGATAGCCTTCAAAAAATAAGGGCCTTTGGATAAAGTTACCATAATGTTTAGAAGAGGCTTGTTTCTTGTAACAGTTCAGTCACCCATCACAATGCTACATCCCTCTGTAGACCACACACTTTTGATTGGCGCAGTTTACTATTCAATCCTTGTTTTTTCTTTGTCATTAAGAGATATGTGAAACTTCTCATAACCAGGTGGTTTATATTACGCCGACTCATTGTTGATAGCACAAACCATCTCCTCATAATAAGGTGATCAAGCAACATTGAATGGAATGCCATTCACATAAAAGAAGCTTGCAATCTCTGCATCCATTGTGTCTTGACCATGCACATCAAACATGCTTCCAATGAGGTTCGAATCATCACTGTGTGATCTTTTACGAGAAAACCCCTCATCCTCTACTGCATGCCTAGAAGACACATCTATCTCTAATTTTGTTCTTTCGGTTGGCATGACACGGTGACTTTGAGTTTGATATGTGGTTGAAGCGTGAGAGTTTAAAAGAGTCACTTTTCCTTCAGCGCTTTCTTGTTCTCTCATTGTTTCCAACCGCGCTTCCTCATTTGAACAAGGTTCAACCCCTTTTCCCGCTATTTGGAAAAAATGAGCCTTCACCATTGTGTAAGTGCTCTGAAAGGCTTTCTCACAAAGCTTGCAAGTGATCTCTGTTGTGCCTCCATTCCCTTTGCGAAAACGATTGCCAAACTTCCACAATGGATACAAAGCTTCTTTCCTTCCGCTTGACATTCCGAAAAAAATAAAAATAAAAATTAGTAATTATTATTTAAAATTTATAAAAAAAATTAAAATAAAATATTGTTAAATTTAAAAACCTAAACTAAAATTTAATAAATTATTAAAATAAAAATAAAAAAATAAAATTATAATAACATAACACATAATAATTGAAAAAATAATATTTAAAAATTAAAATTAAAACATTAAATAATAGTTATCAATTAATAATATTATAAACATTAATTTATTAAATAATAGAATATTAAAAATAAACAGTGAATAAATATTAAAAACCTAATTTTTAAAAAATTTACACATTAGAAAAACTAAATATTAAATGTAATACTTAATATGAAATTCTAAATAGTTAAAATGTTTCACTTTAACAAAAAAAAACTGCCGAACAGGGATGGCTGAGTTTGGCAATACCTGCAAAAAAGCAAAAATAAATCTCAAATGTTTGAAAAAAAAAAAAAAGTTTAAAACCTACTTGTTCCTCCTATTTGGTGATTACGAATGCCCTTTGAGACTGCAAACGACCTTCGAGATTGCAAACGATCTTCATTGCTTCATTGAATCTGAAGATTGTGGTAAAAGAAGAAGCATTATGTAATTTTTATAACATTTTTTGCCTTTTTTTGTGCGTTTTTCACACTTTTAGGGTTTTTCCCACATTTACAGTTTTGGAGACGTGTTTTTTTATGCGAGAACATGTTAGAGACACGGGGACGGGCAGACAGATGTCTTTGGGCATAGGAGACCTCTCCGTACCTGACCCCCATACTCAAAATGCGTCCTTGTACTTGGGACACATCCTCGGGGGTGGGGACACATCTCCTTGCAATAGTGGATGTAGGTATGATAGAATAGTATGAGAACATCTCTTGCAAAGTGCCATGCGTTGATCCCACCCCATTCCCAGTGCACCCTTTAAGGCGTACACTAAGGAAGCTTCGATGCATCGAGGAGCCCCTACAAACTAGATGAATTATAGTCAATAAATGATAAAATTGAAAAATAATGGGAGTGGCATTTATGATTTTGAGGACAATTTAGATGATTTATTCTAGATTTGAATGTACATTTTGTCTTTGAAGTATTGAATGAATGAATACTATATATTTTTAAGAGTTTTATCTTTTATAGACTAAAAACGAGCATTATGCATTGTATATATATATATATATATACATATATATATATTGTACATATGTTTTCATGACGTTTCCAAATCAAGGGTCCTTGAAAATTGGTGTTTCCGCATTTTAGAAACATTTCCGCTTTTGTTTCTCAACAACCTAGTTTGTGAACCACGCCAATGACCTTTGCTGCTGTTGGCACCAGGACGAGGTCAAGGAGAACTGCGCGACCCAGGTCGAGACTTAAAAAAATAAAATTAAAAATTAAACATTGTTTTAAACTTTTGCCTTATATTTATTTTTAATTCTATTTTTTTTAAACTTAATATTTTATTTTTCTTTTTGTTTTTATTTATTTTTAATTTGTTTATAATTTATAAATTTCATCTATTTTTATTTTTTGAATTTATTTATAATTATTTTAATTTTAATTCTAATTTTCATTTATATGTATAATATTTATATTTATTTTTTATTTTTATTTTTATTTTTTGATAGGTATTCGCTTTTGACTAGAGCTACAAATCGGTCTGGGACACAATTGGGGGCCTAGATCCTCAAGTGATCATCTATCACATGTATCAGATATACCAACAACGACTACAACCGGCCTAAGGATACTAACAATGGCCACAACTGGGCCAAGAATACCAACGAACGACCACAACTGGCTAGAAAATACCAACAACAACCACTACTGGCCTAAGAATACCAACAAATGACCACAATCGGCCTGAGAATACCAACAATGGCCACAATCGACTCGAGAATACCAATGACGATCACATCCGGCCTCAAATACCACAGTGAGATTTGAACCTGGGTGGGGCTTGAAACAATCAATCCACTTTACCAACTCACCCACGTCTCATTGGTATAATATTTATATTTTATATTCATTTTATTTTATTTTTTATTTTCAAAAAATTATTTTATTTAAATTTATTTTAATATTTTTTATTTTTATAATATTTAATTTTTAATGTTTTTCTATGTATCGAACTTAATGGCGATTTTTTTTCGAACTTTATCCTTGGCGAACTGGGACCAAATTTTATCCTTGTCGAATTCGAACTCGAACCTTGTGACTTAGGCTGTCCTTATATATTGGCTGATTTGTTGTAAGTAAATTTAGCTTGTGTTAATGTCATGGCCCATTGTTTAGGCTTGTCTCTTACCAAACATCTTGACAAATTATCTAGGCTAATATTCACTATCTCCGTTTGCCCATCTGTTTGTGGATGATACGCTTTATTTGGAACTCAACCTAGTGCCCAAATTTCTCCACAAAGTTTTTAAAAAATGTTCGACAATATCCTTATCTGAGACTAAGCCTTTTGATAAACCATGCAATCTCACTACTTATTTGAAAAACAAACTGGAAATGTTAGTAGCATCTCGTCTTATTACATGCAACAATGTGTGCCATTTTTAAAAACCTATCAACAACAACAAAGAGAGTCAATACCTCTATGTTTTGGACAGCCCAATAACGAAATCCATACTTATGTCGTCACATGGTCTCTCCCTTATAACGAAATGCATACTTATGTCTTCACATGGTCTCTCTGTTGTAGGTAAAGGCTGATACAAACTTACATTTTGACTTGCCCTTGGCATGTTGGCAAAATCTACATCTTTGAACGAAATTCCTCATGTCCACACTCATCCTTATCCAATATTAACTTTCAGTCAACCGCGCCAATGTTTTATCAACACCAAAACGACCAAGTAGCTCTCCACTATGCTTCTCTTTTATCAAATTCTCCCTCATAGATCCTTGAGGTATACACAATTGATGTCCCTTGGACAAGAAACCATCCTTCAAACAGTATTTCAGCCATGGAGATCTATCCATGTAGGTTGGATTCTTACATGTTGTCCATGCATTTTGAAAATCTAAATCTTCTTCATATAACTCTCTCATGGAGTCAAACCCAACTACTTCCACTCTTTGCACATGCATCTCGAAAATCCAAATCTTCTTCATATAACTCTCGCATGGAGTCAAACACAACTTTCCACTTTCATCTCATTCAATACAAGATATCTCTTGCTCAATGCATTTGCAATTTTATTGGACTTGCCACTTCAATGCTTCAACACAAATGAGTAACTTTGAAGAAACTTAACCCATTTCACTTGCTTTTGATTTAAATTACCTGGGCTGTTTATGACCTGCAGTGCTTGATGATCCATGTACAACACAAATTCATTGGAAAACAAATAATGCATCCACTTTTTGAGAGCTTATCATAGCATAAAATTCTTGATCATAAATGAAGTACTTCCATTTTGTTTCTTTCAACTCCTCAATAATACTTCCATTTTGTTTCTTTCAACTCCTCACTAAAGTAAGCAATGGGCTGACCTTCTTGGCTCAAAACTGCTCCTACTGTTATCCCACTAGCATCACAATAAACCTAAAATACTTTGTCGAAATCTGACAATGCTAACAACAATTGTTCTATCAGCGTCTTCAAAATCTGAAAACTGTTCTATGCTGCAACAGTCCACTTAAAACTCTTTCATATCACCTTTCATTGTTTCCATAATGGGTGCACATATTCCAATAAAGTTTTTAAGTTTCTGATAGAAACTAGCTAACCCATGAAAGCTTCTTGCTTGAAACATACTCCTAGGTGATGGCCATTCGACAATAGCTCGTACCTTTTCTGGGCCCATTCTTAATCTATCATGTGAGATTACAAATCCCAAGTAAGAATGGGTTAAAGCTACACATGATGCTACACTTTGTAATCTCCTATCCTATCAATTTGTCCAACAATAGATCTCACTTTTGCCAGGGCCATTTTTAACTCATTCTTAGCTTTATGAAGGAGGAGATTACAAATTGATGGTCAACTTGAAGAAGTGTGGCTTCATGCAACCATCCTATCCCAAGTTTTGAATCTATCTTTGCCTCTCCTCTCCCTTACCAGCTGCTCATGATCCCACCACTAATTTGCATGTCCCCTTCAGCTTGGTGTAGGCAAACTTCACTCTCTTGGGATCTTCCATTGACTCAGTCAAAATACCTTTTCAGCTCTGTGATCCAATCAATAAGATCCTCAGAGCATAAACTTCCTCCTTAACTAGGAGTGTCCAACTCAAGCTTGTTACCCATCTTAGCAATGGCCTTCAAAAATCTGTCTTCATGCTTCTTGTGCTCCATCATCGCTTACATCTGCAACTGTAGTTCCTCTCCTTTGTGTAGTCCCCATAACATTTAACCTTGCTTGGATTATTTTTAACATCTTTGTCAAATCTAGCAACTCTAGGAGCTCCTCCTCCTCTTGCACAAGGTGCTCCTTTATGTGCCATTTCTAGCCCTCACAACTCTCAACATTGACTATGCAGAATTCTCTTTCACAACCTGCAACTTGACTCAACTAGGGGGATTCACACACTCAACCCAACAAGGCACCACCTTGTTCTAATACCAATTGATGCAAATGGGAATGAGGGGTCCAAATTAATGGTTGCCTTAATTTTCAGTCTAGATGCACACTCTCTATCTCAAAGGGGACAGACATTAGACACAAACTCAAATTAGAAGCAACCACGCATACACTCTTTATTGATAAATGACAAAGTTACAAAGATTTTGTACACATACTTGCTTTCCTATTGAACCATGAAGAAGACAATACAATCTGTCTCTCAGGTACTATTTACAGTCTCTTTTCTGGACACACCACCCTAGCATGTTCTGCAAGTCTTCTATCCTCTTTCACTTGCTCTCTACCCTTGGGGGCTGAACCCACTCAACTCTCCTCTCCATTGGAGTTTGTACTAATTGAAGTTGTCTCTCCAACTGACTCTTTTAGCTCTTACAAACTGATCTGAATCTCACCTGAATATCCTAACAAGCTGCAATGACTCTTCAAGTTCCCCCTGTCTTGGAAAACGACTCATACATCATTTTTTTAATTATGGACAGTTATTTTGCTGTTTTTCCACGGGCGAAACCTCCAGTTTCTGTAGACTGGCAGTTTTGTAGCTGATGACTAATGCAGACCGACAGTTTCAAAATTGCCGCTTGCATTAAGTGTCAGTTTTGTCATATGCCAAAAAGGGGTCAATTTGACCTCTGGGAGATGACTGAAACTGGCTCCACTTGATATTCCTAATATGCTTGTGTCTTGATGATGTTCCTTGGAATGTTATTGATTTTCTAGGTGCACCACATTGTCAACAAGTTGCACAAACATGCACACAAGCACACAAGCACACAAATGCACACACCTATGTTTTTGGTAGATGCAAGTCCAAGAGTGCTTGTTGAACCGGATGCTCCTACATCTGTTATCCTCTTGGATGACGAGGGCCCCATCATTACAAATTTCTTGTGCAATTGAGGGTGATGTTGTAGCCGCTTCCCCAGCTTGGATAGTTCCACCTAAGACCAGTTTGTTCACCCCTCACGCATCATGAACGTGCATGGAACCACCTCCATGCCTGCCTCTACTATATTGCACAATCGTGCCCCTTGCTCCATCTCAAATGGTTGCGACAAATGGGGTGTTTGCTTTTTCCCATGCTTGCTATATTCTAAGGTTGGTGAGGGGACAGATTGTCATCATGTAACACTTTGTATTGGAATAGCACACATACATTTGGGTTCTACCCACACCCTATTATGAGCCCTCATATTTGGAAACTTTGTAGAAAGCACCGCTAGTGTCCCAAAGACCTCCATGATGATCCTTACAACAATGTCCTTCCCCATTGCGGGTTAAGCGGTTTGTGACTTAGCCTGGTTTGGCGGGTCTCTCAAACACTTTCCTAGATGTGTTTGAGTCTATCTTTTCAGTTTCCGACTCGTGATGGACCTCCGTGCCTCTGTTCGTGCCCCAAAAAGGCTTTGCCATTTGTAAATTGCAAAGATGTGGTGCCACCATGCGATCTGTAGAGAATCTGTAGTGTGACACACTCACATTTTGGATTCTGTGAAACAATTGTTGTGCCATTGCAGATCTGCATCTTGGTGTCCTTATTGGGCTCTAACAACTCTCTCTTGCACGTTTCATTCTTGTGAACAATGATGACATCATCCTTGATCTTCTATTTTGCCATAACCCTGTCTATAAATAGCTATGGACGCCATTTTTTCCTAAACCCATCTATAAATCACCATATGCTCTCCTTTATCATCCTGACATTACTGCAAACTATTATCCAAAAGCAGCTTGTGCACAATTGGAGTTTCAGTCACCATTGCATTTCTTGCTTTCATACAACAACAACAATAAGGCTTTGTTTTGAGCATTGTTGAGGTGCACACATAAATGCTCATTCTCTAGCACTTGCATTTTGCCATTTTGATGCTGCGATTATACTGCATACCAAAAGGTATCAGGGCAGCCTTGCACGTCATATCTCCCTATGCTTGAGAGTCAACTTCAAAGCCTTGCATCTTCCTCTTTTGCCATCTTTCCTGCTGCTCTAGGAGTATCCGCTTGGCTACATGGGACAAGATTCGTGAAGGAACTATTAGACATCTGCTCTAGGATCATCAACACCACCTCTCCTATATCCTACACTTAAACATTGAACTCCAAGATTTAGGAAAGTGGTTTAATATCCTCTAGGGTACATTCTGTTATGTTGTGATGCCTTCCAGTCTCGAGAATGCTGGAGCCACATACTACTGTGCTTAACCATGTCCTCCATGACTATACACATGACATTGTAGAATGCTGCGTGGATGATCTCCTTAGGGAGTCCTGTCAGTGTTTGGAGCACGTCCAAGACCTTCTATTGATCTTTGAATGAATCAACAAATTTTGTGCTAGCTTAAATCCTGAAAGTATGTATTCAACATCTTTGCCGGCAAACTTCTTGGCTTTGTCGTTTCTTGCCAAAGCACTGAGGTAGATCCCAAGAAGATCAAGGCCATTCTTGACATGGCTTCTATCCAGAGTGTCAAGCAGTTGCAATCTTAAAGAGGACGTATCAACTTACTTAGAATATTTCTTGAGGACTACGCTGATAAGGCAATCCTGCTGGCTTCTCTTCTCTACAAGAATGTCCCTTTCATTTGGACCCCAGATGTCAAGGCTGCTTTTGAGGAGCTCAAGTCCATGTTTCACCATCTGCCCATTATCATGTTCCCCATAGATAACAAGGAGTTCATCATTTACACATCTATATCTGACTCTATGATACGGGACATGCGTGTACAAGAAAACAATGATGGTAGGGAGTGGCATTTGCGGGGAAGAAGGCAGGTGATTGTGGACCACAAAATTCCAAGATGCTGTTCATCACAATCATGAGCAGAGTCCATTTGCAAACAACTTCAATAGATAGGAGGGAAATCTCAAGAATCAAGTCCTTTGAGAGAACTTAGATGGTAACCACATTAATTGGAGGTTACTTGAGAGGACTCCCATCACTAAAACTGATGGGTTCAATGAAGATAGCAATCCTAGAGCTTGGATAGGCAAGGCATCTTGTTTCTTGTAACAAAATCCTAGAGCTTGGATAGGCAAGGTATCTTGTTTCTTCTAACAAAATCCTAGGGCCTGCCTTCTATTGTGGTCAAGTGACAGACAGAAGATGGGATGAGGTATTTGAGGATGCCATTGAAGAGGCAAATGCTTATTTGGAGCTTGATGTTTGAGGCTTTCACGGTGGTTAAATTTTTGATTGTGTGCTTATTTAGAGGTTGTGAATGATCACCTTATATCAAGAACTAACTCCAAAAATAATCCGACAATGAAGGAAGAATCAAAAGGTAACTTGCAAACTAATTCTCTTCTTTACTCAATGGCTAGACGGTCAAGGGTAAAGAATAGTAGACTTTACTATCACTGCTGAATTACACTTAAAAGAGATTTGTTTTAGCTGTAAATAGGTATGGTCCGAGGGACACACAGGGAAAGCCCTTTAAAGGATCCTCATGATTGAATCCTTCATCATGGTTTGAACTGAGAATGAATAAGTAACGGAAGAGGAGGGAAATGCCCATATGGAGTACCGAGCACAACAAGGAATACCAGCCTGGATTCCTTGCTGTCATATTCAAAGTACCCAATACCAAACTTTGAGGGTAAAAAGCAAAGTGGAGAGTAAAAGCTTGGTGACCCTCACTTCTATCATTGATTCCAAAAAAACTCATACCTTCGTAGATGCTAAGTTTGTGACTTCTGTGAACCTTAAAGATGCCCCACAGAAAATTTTCTGGTTTTAGTGCCCAAATGACTACCATGGAGTGCAAATATATGATCAAAGGGATGAAATTGTAGCGGGACAACTATGAATTAAAATCTGATATTTATGATGTGGCTTTAGTGGCAGTTGTTGTGGTCCTAGGAGCAGAATGGTTGAAGATATTAGGATTTATTTTTATGAATTTGCATGTGTTCTACATGAAATTTGAGGAAGGATAGCAACTGATTACTATTAGAGGATTGCAACCCAGGGAAAACGTTTTGTTTTCAAAAAGTAAAATGTCTAAGCAAGTTGCTAACGGTGGACTATGCTTCATTTTCCAATGTAATTCTATGGACACGTGTGGCAGGTTAAAGGCCCAAAAATCAACAACACAAAAAGAGGTGGAATGGATAACTGATGAATTTGGATGTGTCTTCTAGGATCTACCTCTTGAATTTCAACCCAATAGAGGACAAAAGCATGCTAGTACACGAGGCATTATTTCTCTAGGAATAGCAAATGGATTGTGAACAAATGTCTAGAAGGGCACTTGAGGAGTTACGTTGCAGATAACAAATTTTATGGTTAAAAGGGCTGCATGTGGTGGATAATTGGCAGAATATGACATTTCATACAACTATTAGATTGTCACTGTTTAAGGCCTTATGCAGTTATAGTTCTCCCTTGTTCTTTAATTGGTCCATTGAAGACAGCCAAGCACCATTTCTCTGCAATTTGCTTGAAGAGAGTTTGCAGATATTTAAACGACTAAAGGAGAACCTCAAGGTGACCCAAGACAAGATCAAAACTCAATAAGACATACTGAAGTGAGAGAATTTGAGGTTGATGTTTGGGTTTTCTTGAAGTTGCAGCCTCACAAGCGCAAGTGTCTTAAATGGAAAAGTCCTAGAAAAACTTTGGCCTTGATACTGGATCCTACCCAGTTTTTTTATGAGCGGGACATTTTGCGTACAGTTTTGAGCTATCGGTAGGAAATCGAGTGCACAATACTTTCATGTCTCACGCTTGAAGAAAGTAGTTGACAAAATGTCAAAAGTTTAGATTAACCTTTAGATGATGAAGACTGCAAAATCATTGTCCTAGAACAATTTGGCCACTAGAGAAAAGAAATTGAGGAATAATGTATTGACATATTATCTTATCCGATTGAAAGATCTTGTAGAAGATGCGAAGTGGGAAGGCCTTGATATACTGCAACATCCAATGATACAATACATTATATATTGGTATCCAATTCTGTGAATTTCAATGTGGCTCTTTCCTCATTTATGCTATAGGTGCACAGATGCGTCTTTTCTTCATGCTTGAAATGCTATTAAATGAAGTCAAGGTATTATAGCACTTCTTGTAAACAGTTAATGGAAATATTCAAAATAAATAGCCAGTTTAAGCTGTTGGCTTATATTTCTTCCCGATATAGTATTTCACATTAGGGTTCTGTTATTTCTTGTTTACCGTTAGTTACCCGCATGAAGGGTCATCTTGTACTGGAACCATGAAAGGCAATTGCTTTATTTCTTCTGGAGTTTTGTTATTTTGATATCGTAAAAAATCTTTCTTTAATGTTGTATCTATGTTTAAAAATGTTTGCCTGTGGATTTCAGTGGATTGAGGAGCCAACACTTCTTGTTACACGTTTTGAGTATGCCAATTTGTTTCACACATATACGGATTGGTACAGTGCATACGTCACTTCACGAGTTTCTGGTTTACCCAAGCGACCTCGTTTGGTTTTTGTGGATGGTCATTGCAAGGTATGCCTAGGATATCCCTATATTAGTATAAATTTGTCTTCCTGTCCTTTCTTTTACTTATGTATGTTTATTTTAGAAGCATGCTAAATTCCTTCCATTACAATTCTTTGAATTTCCGAAAGAAATTTGCTTCAGAGGTGAGCTAAAAATAGGTATCATAATTTGTTTACTATGAAGAAGATTTGCAGTGGGTTCTATTTTCATAATTTAAGGAACTTTGAACCTTTGAACAAACGGCTCTTCGACCATCTAACAAGAACTATTCCTTTTGCTTGTCTCTAATAATCGGTACAACTAGATGAGGCTATAAAAAAGAATAGAAAGAGCCATGCTGCACGTTATTAAATTGTCTTCATATCTTGGAAGGTCTTGGCCCCTTAAGTGTAAATTGTCTAATTGCGTTTACTTTTTGGACTTTCGCCCATTCTGTGTATATCTAATTGTAATCCAACTAAGAAGAAATATCAACGTTCATGCCCAGCAATAAATGAAACAAGTTCAGGAGGCCTTGAAATCCAGTTTTATGTTAGAAGAGCTAAGTTATGTGTTAGTATTATGACAGCTTATGTAAAACGGTTAATAAAATAACTTGCACGTAAAGTTATGCATCACTTGAGGAAGGATCGCAGATGGGGTAGTAAGCTATGCGGGCCTAATTGTGGGGAAGACTCCATAGTTAAGTGCTTGAGCTGGAGTAGTACTGGATGGGTGACCTCCCAGGAAGTCCCAGTGCTTCACCCCCCTGAACATCACCTAGATGCAATGAGTGTCAAGTGGACCATTCAAACTCATGAGAGATAGGTTCTTGTGAACCACTACTCATGAAGATGGGTCATGAAGAACAACTTGGTATTAATGTGCAGATGATACCCAAAAATAATATTACATATTGATGCATGGTGGAAAACACCAAATGCAGAAAAAGTTACACATGCCATATAAAAAATGAACCAAGTCCCAAAGGGGACTGTATAAGTAGGCTGTTATATCTTAACAGTAATTTTTATGTTTTGGACGCAATTGGTTTTGTGCACTTCTATGGAGGTTGTCTCAGCCAAGTACATCATCCATACTGTGCTTGCAGATTTTTGACCTCAGTTGGTACCTATATCTTCTTAGGAATGTTCTTTTCTCTTCTATTTACTGCCATAACTGGTATTTTCACATTACTGCAATTCTGTTTTTCTGTTTTCAGCAATGATTACTATTTTCTGTGGTGCCAAATTATTAGACTTTGCTTAAACAGTTTAGCATCTCCATTCCTTTCAAAGATTCAGGTTTCTGATTTTTCATTGTAGATATTTTCAGATGTAGTGTTTTTGATATGGCTTTAACAACAATTAGGTAGGTGCCTACAACTGTTATCAGATCATGCTCTTCACCTCGTGAGAAGATACCACTATTATGGATAAAGGTCATGCCAAGAGATATGTGTAAACTAGATCCGAGATTTGAATTTTGATCAAATGGATCAATATTTCCTTCAAGAGAAATCTCTATCAGATTTTAGGATCACCTAATATCATGTCTAAAACCTGCAAATTGGAAGTTAAAATCTTGTTGGATCTAACATACATGTTATAAATAGTACGAGAAAATGCCAAAGGAGTTTCAGTGCTAAAAAGGTGAAGACTATATACAGGCATGTTAAGGACCATAAGGGGAAAGTCAATGCTGTAATTCATAACTACTCAAAAGCAGTGCTACTGAAATTGTGATGGGTGAAAAATTGATGAGGGTTCAAAAACTCAAAGTGGGAAGAAATTGTAAACTCTTTTGGAAAGAATTGGCAACTTGTACAACTGCATAAATTTCTGAAATTTGTGCTTATGGAAAGTTTTGAATTTTTTGTTTTCTTTACAAGTTTATATCACTATCTTAAGAAGAAAGCTTTCTATTTTTCCTTTTTTTGAAGAGTATCGATTTTAAATCCTTTTCTAGATTCCTTTTTTTGTTCATATAAGGTAAAATGGCTGATGTCATTTCAGTAATACTGCTTCAGAGTTTTGAGAGTGATTTATGTCAACATAAATTGAATGTTATACATCGAATTTGAAGATTTGTGGACTTTAGGTAGAGTTGACACTATGCAAAGGAGAATGAGCAAGTGCAGTTAAGCAAATTACCGTATTCCAATTATAAAGCAAAAAAAGGGGTTCTAGATTCCACACACATACATCCACATAACAGAGTACACCATCAGTTCCGACTCAAATACTCTCTTTATTCAATATAAATGTCTATTACAAGCTGCCAGACTCTATTTCTCTCTATCCACTACTTATTCTCTACACTCTTCCCTCATATGTGTCATCGCACTTCATGGATATTATGCTCTCCAACTTTTACAACTCATTCCTTCGATATTCTCTCTTCCACCACTAGTTTACAATCTTATATAACTTTCCAAAGCAATGGTTACGAGTCTTACGACCTTTCACTCCTTGGTAACAAGTAGTATCTATTAATTTGCCTTCTTATTACAACTTCCAATATATTTATTAATCTCTATTGTAGACTATAGTATATATATGTATTCCTATTATAAACTATTATATAGATATATTACCACCCAATACATTATAGTGGAATCTGTGATGCCTCAATACATTATGATACAAAGGGACATGTTTCTTGGACATGTCCATTCGTCATCCAGGTGCTTGGAAGATGCCTTGATGCTTTGTACGATGCCGTGCAGGTTCAAGAGTGCCAATGCTCTATTCTGTCTATTTGTCACCATAGCTGATGCCACAACATGTATGGGGCTTTTGCACTATTCAAGAACACTTGTTTGAACCTAATGAAGAATCCTACCAACATAATCCCCGGACTCAAACATTTTTCTCATCCTTGAGACAACTTGATGAAGAATCTTGGCAATTCAACTTCAAAACTCCAAATTGCTTTCACAAAATGTAGCCAATGCAAAACAAAAAACTTCCTCCGCTCCTTATAAGAGGGGTGTCCTTTCAGGTTCTCACTCACTTCAAAAACCCACCGTTTTACTGGTTTTGAACTTGGTGGCCAATTCACTTTTTTTTATTTGTTTTTTTATTTACTTTTTTTTTTCAAAATTATTGACTTTTAATCTTTTTTTTTTCTGAAATTGTTTCGACTTTTTTATATACATTTTTCAATTTTTTTCCAATATTGATTTTTTGGCTCCAAATTGTGTGGTATGTCTTTAGTCTGGTACTAACAACCCAACTATTTCCCTTGTTTCTTCCACTTCCTAAGAGTCACCTACTTTTCCCATCCTTGGGTTTCTCTGTGACTCAATATTGTCTTCTTTGACTTCTGATGGCTGATTTAAGTATTTAGTTGTCTTTTGAGGGTTCTGGTAACTCCTGCTCACCTTCTTCTACCTCTATATTGAGGTGCCTTGGGTCATCGTGTTCTGCAGGCAACTCCCCTTCCTTCTTTACATTATAGCACTGCAACATCTTTTCCAAGTATTCCAGCATTTTACCCTCATCTGGGACTATCCTCCATATATGTGATAGGTAGTCCTCCAAGTCTCCTGTCACTGAATTTGGGAAGCTTCACATGTGAAGCTCCTATTTTAGTATGGAATAATATTTTGGTATGGCTTTGCGGTATCTCTTTCAACGTTGCGGTATCTTTGGTGGGTGGGGGATTTTCTTGCTTATGTGGAGTAGCTTTTGAACTCTTGTTTTATGCTCCCCATATATTCAATATTTACTTATGCTCCCCATATATTCAATATTCACATCTGAGTTTGATTCGAGTTATTTGCTCTCCAAACTAATATGGCTATCCTCATTTGGTTCATAGATTTTGTTCAGATTGGGAGTTTTTCCTATTGAATATACAATGCAAACCTCATCATGTTTGCTTTCGTCCTAATCATCCCATTCCTCTATGGTCCATGCGGAAGCCGTTACAATCTCCAGTGGTAGGTGCGTTACTACTCCATTTCCTTCAAATGATATTTCCTCGTCCTTTGAATCAAACACTCCATTACAATCTACGAACCATTTCAAATTCAGCCATACAATGTATGAAGTCTTATTCTTGTAGATGTCTATGGCTTCAAAGTCTACTTACCTCCGTTCCTACCAATACTCCTGTTGGAGATCTGGGAGTACCATTTGCCAATGCAATGTCATATTTGTTGTCTGAAGTGGCAGCTCTCCCAAGTGCTTTGTGATATCATGTTGATATCTGCACCCAAACCTAGCAATCATTCCCTGAATTCCAGCCCATCAACTTTCACGTCTACCAGTATTGCTTTCTTTTTCCATATTCTTTATGTTACGAACACATTTTCTCTTGTTTTTCTTCCCCTTATTTTTTTTTTAGTCTTGTTTGCTCCAATATTTGTAGAATTGCTCTAATTTCTCTAACAATCCTTGAGACTGTCATCTTTACCAACTGCTTTAGCCCTAACACTTTTCTCTCCTCAAAGTATGCCACTTTTTATTTTTATTTTTTTGAAATTTTCTACTATTCTTTTATGCTATTCCATTGTTTGATTATGTTTTTCGGTATGTAAGACTGAAAGAAAGAATGAAGAGAAATGGAAGGCACACTGACATACTTGTGTGCCCTGTGTTTTATTAATAAAAAATAAGTTACATACAATTGAGGAGGTTGATAAATGAAAATTAGTTAATAGATAACAAATAGTTATTTAATATCTTTAATACCCTCCCTTAATGGCTAAACTTGAGACTACTCCAAGTCTGTGCTGAAATTTTACAAACAAAATGGGACCAAGGGGTTTAGTGATTAGATCTGCACGTTGCTCCTTAGAGGTACAATAGTGAAGACAAATATCACCATAATCAACTGTTGTATGTAGTGATGATGAATCCCAATGTGTTTGGTGCGAGCATGATATACCATATTCTTCACCATCTTCAATACACCGTGATTGTCATAGAAAATGGAAAGTGGAGTAGGTTTAGTCTGAAGAAGTTGAAGATTAATTAAATTCCGACGTAGCCAACATGCTTCACAACTGACATTGACTGCTGCCTTGTACTCTGTTTTGGTTGAATATATAGCCACACCATGCTAAAGCTTGCTCTGTCACAAAACAACCCCAAAACCAAAGGAAAAGATGTACCCGGTGGTGGAGCTCCAAGGATCCACTGATCCTCCCCAATCAGAATCTGTGCAACCTATCAATCTAGAATTTGTTGTTCTCTGATATAGGATGCCAAAGTCAAGAGTTCCTTTGACATATCGCAAAACTCGTTTTGTTGCTGTCCAATGTATGAGCTTTGGTTGAGACAAAAACTAAGAAAGATAACTAACAACAAAACATAGATCCGGTCGTGTGGACGTAGCATATATCAGACTGCCCACCAATTGTTTGTAAAGTGATTCATCAACTGGTGATGAATCATCATTGGGTGACAACTTGAGCTCGACCTCCATAGGCGTAGAAGAGGAATGGAATATTGTCATCCTAAACTTTTCCAAGGGACTCGTGGCATACTTGACCTTAGCCATGAAAATGAAATGGTCATGTTGCCATAATTCTACACCTAAGCAATAGCGTAGGAGGCCTAAATTGCTCATGGCAAAAGCAACACATAAATCTGATTTTACTCGCTGAATTGTAGCGGCCCCACTACTTGTGATGGTAAGATTGTCAACATAGACAATAAGTATCTCAATGTCATCATGATCGCTTTTGACATAAAGATTCGGATCAAAAAGACTCCTGAATCTAGAATCTTGTGGATGGTGATCAATCTTAATATACCAAGCTCGTGGACCTTGCTTAAGCCTATATAGAGACTTAATCAACCTGTAAACTAGATGATCACGACTAGGTACCTGAAAAGATTTAGGCTGCACCATGTAGACCTTCTCGTCCAAATCTCTGTTTAGGAAGGCGCTCTTTACAAACATCCGAAACACCTTCCAACCAAACTGAATTGCTATGGAGAGAATCAACCAAATTGTGATCATCTTTGTTGTAGGAGCAAATGTCTCTTCATAGTCAATTCCCTCCTATTGTGAAAAGCCTTTTGCAATAAGACGAGCATTGTACTTGTCTAAAAGTACCATCAGCTTTGCATTGGACTTTGTACACCCATTTGCATCCAATGGGTTGTTTCCCTGGATATAATTCCACCAATTTCCAGTTATGGTTCTTCATCAAGGTATCACATTCTGCTTGCATGGCAGTCTCCCATTCATGTTTGAATTTTGCTACAAAATATCATTGTGGTTTAGGTACTTAAAAAAGATTAGAAGCAAGAGCAAAATGAACACGCTCAGTGAAATCAACTTTTTTCTAGTCCTCTGAGGCCGCACATCGGGTTGAGGCATTTAATCCTCTAACACACCTTGCATGGTGGAGTAAAACCATTCATGCCTCTGTTGCATTGAAGAATCCTATGATGGTTGAATCTCAGTGGGATTGGTGGCCAACTTAGGTTGGCATCCTTGATAGACCAGTGTATTGGAAATGTTAGCTATGGGTGCTATGGACTTGTGTGGCCTATGTTTGCAACTCCTGATATGCTTCTACAACTCGCGATCGCCTTTATCTTGACTACCTCATCTCTTTTGGTTTGGTTCATACATGACTAGGGCTTCCTTGAACGTTGGCTCTAAAACCAATGTTGGTAAGACAAAAGAAATAATGAAGAGAAATGGATGACACACTGTCATACTTGTGTGGCCTATGTTTTATTAATAAAAAAGAAGTTACATAAAGTTGAGGAGGTTGATAAATGGACATTAGTTAATAGATAACTAATAGCTAGTTAATATCTTTAGTATGATAGTCACTATCATTGGTATCCTTTACATCTTCTTCCTTGTTCACTTTTTTGTCATCATTGGTTCTTGTACCTTTCATGGTGGTTACCGCTACTCGCAGTTTTTCCAACTCTTCTTTGGATTCTATAACCAGGTCTCTTAATGACTTATTTTTATGTAGCTCCTTTCGGTTTTGCACTACCTCCTAATATCTATCTTTATATATATATATATATATCTGGATATTGTTCTTCTTCTATCCATTTCCTCTAGTCTATGTGCTTGAGCCTTGAGGGATTTAGGTTTATGCATCTCATGACATCTCTCTGTTGGTTTCGGTAATCGGAGGTAGCATCCCTGCAAGTTGTTTGTTTTCGTTCCTCTATTCTTATAATACTATGTGGCTTTGGGATAGTTGAATGAATCATGTGTCCCACATCATGACAAGATCCACACTGAACTTGAGATCCGTTTGTACAGTTCCTAGCAATGCGTTTTGGTTGTCTACACTTAAAACATGTAGGTTGTGGGGTATCTTGGCTACAACCCCTTCTTCGTTGGTAGCCTTCTCTGTATTTGCCTCTGTTATTTTTGCAGTACGCTCCATGGTAGCCTCCTCGGTTCCCTCCCTAGTACCCACTTTGGTACCAATTATAGTACTAGTTTGGTTGACTGTGAGATCTTGCACTTGGCTCTATGGGAGGCAATATCTGATATTGTGTTTGTGGTCGATACCATTGAACCGGTGGAGGTGTGGCATGATTTGGAGCTACCTGCGGTATTTGTTGTGTTGTGACAACTCTCCCTCTATGCTCCTTTAATTCATTCATTGCATTTATATCTAGACACTAGTGATGATAGTGGTTGAATGATTCACATGTTGTGCAGTACATCACTTGATTTGTTTGGGCTGCCACCTCCATCAATGGGCACACGTTTGTTCATGCTGATCCCATGTCCTACAAATTCCACACCATACTTTGTCTCTGTATATCAGATGTTGTGTGGGCATTGTCATCTCTTTTTTATTTGTTCTTAGCATAATCGTCCTTTTTGCCATCTCATATTGTGGACACTCTGTCCTTAAGTGCAACAAACCATGCACCATATTCTCGATCGGCCTACACTCTGCAGTGGGGGAGAAGTACTTGCTTATCTCTTCATCAATATCCCCTGCTTCAGCCACAATGGGGATAGCTCCCGATGTAGTTTTCCACCTTAGTTTTCATTTCTGAATCACTCTTCTTGCGGCACGACTTTGCTTCTAGTCGTGATGTTAGTTCCATTGTTTCAAAAAATGTGGTAAACACTTATCCATCCATTGATGCTCTTAAATGTGGTACCAAATCAGAAATAAACCCTCCTATTCTTTGTTTCTTGTTCAAAGGCTTTGAATCTTTGGTCATAGGCTTTGACCGTCTCTACTTCCTTCTATATTAGGTCTCACGTTTTGCTAAGACTTTGTGGGAATGTTAGGATAATGAAAGTCATTCTTGAAGGTTGTTTTTAGGCCATTCCATGTCAGATTGTGATTAGGGTGCACCTTCATGCACCACTTTAGCGTTTCATCTCTCAAGGTCCTAACAAAAAGATCAAATAGTTTTACTTGAGGATCTATAATCCCATGACTTCTCCAGTAAGAATCTAGCACAAACAAATGTTCCTTGACATTTTTGGTATTTTTCCCAAACAATGCGATCTTTATCCTATTGTTACCCATTATTGGTCGGTTTGTTCTTGCTCTTCTTCCAAAATTATTTGTTGAATTTCTCTTTTTAGAAGGTGGCATATATTTTTTTTATTATCTCTTGTTTCACCTTGGAATGTTTTCTACTTTTCACCATGGAACGTTTTCTCCCTTTATCCCTTTCCAATTCTATTTTGCAGTAATCTCTTCCAAACACTGATTTTTAAACTAGGTGGATATTCCACTCAAAGCGTCACCAACACATAACATATATTGAACAAGGGGTTGTGACCAAGTTCTGTTATATATAACAACCACTAAATTGCTATAAGAAGACGTATTCCAGGCCTTTGGCTGTCATCTTTAGGATACAAGTTTTCTATGCAACCCTTCACATGCAATTCCCACATGCTACATACATGGCATACTACACTTCACCTTCTAAACATGCTACCACTCCATACACGACTGCAATTGAAATGCAAACCAAATATGAAGAATTTTAATGCTTGTGTTAATTGATTTTTGAGCTCTCTAAAGTGTTTGACGTGTTAGATTAGTTGCAAGGTATTGAAGAAAACATGCAAGGAAATCAAACACCACATGAAAGAGATATACACAAGACATACTTTGGATAAACTCAGTGTGAGAAAACTCTAGAACAGTGAATCCATTTTTTCTCTTCTTCACTATGTTCTGTCGTTTACAAGCTTTTTGCCCTTTGATCCTAACAAGTACACCAACCTCAAATTCATCCTACTCTTGTAATGATCTCTGCACTCTTTAGTAGATGACTTGCTTCTTCAGCAAGGGAGCCTACTAAAGTCAACCATCTCAGCCGTGTAGTTTTCAACTCAAAGGGTCTCTACACTTGATTGCCTTTGTTGCACTTCACAAAGCTCCCATTCACTCATTGTGCTTCCTCTGCGATCAACTACACATCTTTGATCAAATCTTTTGAATACTCTCCATGGTAAGTGAATCCACCTAGATAATGAATGCTCCTTCTTTGAACCCCCATGGGCTCATAAATGCACAAGAACAATTTCTTAGGCTCGAACAAGAAGTCCAAGAGTCGGAAACCAACTTTCAAACACTTCTTTGTCTGTTAAACATCTTGTGCATTACTTGTGGGCAAAACCGCTACTTTATGTTGGGTGAAACTGCCACTTGCAAAAACCAGCAGTTTCGCAACCATGAGAAGTCTAACTTTCAGAGGCCATAACTTTCACATATGAACACGAAATCACGTGCCGCTTTTTTTAACTTGCATAAATTTTCGAGAGCAACCCAAATATGTACTAGGGTACTTTTGATGCCAACCATATGTTGTTTAAGCCCTTACAACAGAGACTAGCTCTTTTCTAGGACTTGGCCTGTTGCGAATACTTCTTAACCCTTGTTTGACAGTCTATAATCTTACCGACTAAATTTGACGATCTTCTTGATCCAAATTTCTGATAAAACACTCGATCCAAATTCTTCTCAATCTTTCTACTTACTTCAATGTCATCACTAAGCTTCCTGGAACTATTCCAAAATTGTTCTACTATGAATATTGATTCTCCCACTAGGGGTTATTTTTTATATCTACCAAGTGGCATGGGGAATGGCGTTTGGTCCAAGAGGTTCATCTCCTTATTGGGTCTCTTCCGGTTGGGGGTTTGGAGCGAGGTGTCTCTTCGAATCTCTTCTCTATCTTCTTCTTCTTCTACTTCTTCTTTAACCTTTTCTCCATCTATTTCCTTATCTTCTATATTAGTAATTTTTACTTCATCTTCTAAATAGCTAGTTTCTTCTTCATCATCTTCTTTATTATCATTCACTTCCCATTCTACTAATTCTAATTTTTCTTCTACTTCTATTCTTTTTTTCCTCTTATCTTCTACTCCTACTAATTTTTCTTCATTGGCTTAACTTATTCTCTATCCATAAAATCTGAGGGCTAGATTCAATTCACCTTTGTCTTCCACTCCCAAGGATTGCACAATCTCCTTTAGTCCTAATATTACCGCCATCTCTATCAAATCATTTATCATGGCTCTCATAACCTCTCCAATATACTCTCTTGCATCCCATTCTATTCTCTCATTCCTTCCTATCTTCTAGTTGCAAGGGGAATCAATTGTAATTTGTCTTGATTATTTGTTGATTTGTCTTGGTTAACTGCCTTTTCTATATTATCTTGATTATCTGATTTTGCTGCTTTTTCTTTGTTAATTGCATTTTCCGAAATTTTGAGTATTTGTTTTATATGTATTTTTAGTATTTTTGATTGATGCACGTTCTACATAATCCATTTTCTTAGTTCACTCCTATTTTTTCCCTCTCCCCTTTCATTGTGTTTATTTTCTCTCTTCTTTCAATCTTTTTCTTTCATTTTTTAATCCCATTCCACTTTGACTTAATCTCCATCTTATTATCTTCATCCGCTGTGTCCTTGCCCATTTATCTTCCACCAACTGTCACACCGGATTTCTCATAGGTTACATCTATTCAAGGATTCCCCTTTTTTCTGTGCGCCATCCTCAGGTGCCTTTTCCCTTAGATAAAGTTATTGCAGTTTGACGATAACCCCTTACAGATTAAAATTGACACTTTTTTTATGAACCCCTCTTGCTTCTTCAAGAAATTCAGCTTTCTTTACGTTAAGCTAACTCAACCATGAATATCCCAAGTTATAAGAAACGAGTCTAAGGATGTTTCAAACCAATAATCTATGGCCCTTGTCCAAGGTTGATCAATCGCCTCGAGCTTCTACACCTTTAAGAAATATAGTGTTTCCATATTCCTTAACAATTTGAGAGTAACTTTTGGATAAATCTATGTATGTGTTTTTTGATCGATGTTTCAGATCACACTCCATGATCTATCATTAGGAAGGGCATAGTAAGTACCTTATTGGGAGTTCAACCAGAATCTACAATACTTGGTTGCGTTTGGATGTCACATAATCCAAGGCCAAAGCAAATGCGGGAAAGTACACCAAAACACGTCTTGTTCCCTAAAGAATTCTGCTCTGCCCTCTGAGTAAGACACCCCACTTCACTTTGATTTTGTCTCAAAAAATTTCTTCAGTGTATGTTCCTACCAATTTTCTATTTTTGTCAACAATGGCTTGTAAAAGCGCAAAGGATACTCTCCTTGGGGCATTAGTTAGCAAAAGTTAGGGTGGTGCCACCAAATGTTGACATAAATCGTATGTTATACACCGACTTTGAAGATTTACAAACTTTAGTTAGAGTTTATACTACACAAAGGAGAATAAACAAGTGCCTTTAAACACATTATTGTATCTACGTATAAAACAATAGAAAGGGGTATTAGATTCCACACACATACGTCTACATAACACAGTACACCATAACTTCCTACTCTAATATTCTCTTTATTCAATAGTGTCTATTACAAATTGCCATACTCTACTTCTCTCTATCGACTACTTACCCTATACTTTCTTCTCTGGTATGGGTCATCTCACTCCATGGATATTATGCCCTCCAACTCATACAACTCACTCCTCTGATGCTCTCTCTTCTACTACTAGTTTAAAATATTATGTAGCTTTCCAAAGGTAATGGTTACAACCCTTCACTCCTTAGTAACTTTTGGTAACCTTATAGTATCCAACAATTTCCTTTCTTATTACAACTTTCAATATATTTTATTTTAATTTTATAGACTATAGGATATATATCTATTCCCTTTATAAAGTATTATATATAAATACAGTACTACCCAATACATTACAATGGCCTCTATAATGCTTCAATACGCCATGATATGAAGGGATGTCTCTTGGACATTTCCATTCTTCATCTAGGTGCTTGGAAGATGTGGTGAAGTTCCATACGATGCCACACAGGTCCAAGAGTGCCAATGCTTTGTTATGTCTATTTGTCACCATAGCTGATGCCACAACATGTATGGCGATTTTGCGGTATTTGAGAACATTTGTTTGAACCCAGTGAAGGATCCTGCAAACACTTTAGTTGTGCTACCTTTAAATTTTTATAAGGTGGTTGAGGATGATGAGATTTTGTTGATTCATCACAAATTATTGTATTGCATATTTGAAATCGTAATACAAAAAATTGGCGAGTAAATTGCCCATGCTTCATCTAGCGAGTTTTGCCGAGAACTCGCCCAAAAGTGTGCCAACTAATTATGATTCCGAGCCAAAAACCGGACAACTGCACCAAAAGACGGAAACCACAATTCAAAAGGAAAAAAATGGTTTTTTTTGGTCCTTTTCTACTATGTTCAGCTCTACAAAATCTTGTTGACATAATTTCAACAAATTTTCAGCTGTCTTGAAGTTCATCATCGGATTTGAAGGATTTTTCAATGGCTGGAGTTCAATTTGAAAGGTATTCCCCTAGCTTTTTTTTTTTTTTTTCATTTCAGTTCTCTTATAGGGGTTTAAAGCGAAGTAGCTAATACAGATACGGATATGGGAATTGGATACGTGGATACAACGATTTTTTTGGGTGTTGGATACGTTTTTGGATTTGGGTGTACAAAAATATATATATATATAAAACTAAAAATATAAAAAATATAGCCATATAAGCAAAATTAACCACATAATATGCAGAGGAAACAAAATAATTTAAATAACCACAACACATTCATAATTCAATGCCAAATATCAAAATATTCAATGGTCAAACTCAGATTAGTTTTACAAGTACACAGTGCAAATGTTACAATTTATGGACAAAATTAAAGGCAAATCAACATATTCATTATTTACTATATTCATATTCGTCTTCGCTTGCGATGTCTTCATTGAGAGAATCATCATGTGGTTCATTAGAACCACATGTAGTAGCAGTGTGACTCCTGCTAGCTCCACTATGTAGGGTGTGCGAAGCACTGTCTAGCTTCGTGTCGAGCAATGAAAAGTAGGCAACGAAGGCATCCAAGTCAGTAATCTCTAGGTCCACATCCCAACACTCTGTTGCCCCTTGTAATCAACTTGTTTGTGTGTGAAAAGAGGCAAGGTGGAATGCACATAGACCGAATCTTTCGCCTTTTTCACTACCAACTTGTTGCGCTTAATTAAGTGGATAAAGGTGTAGGTACCTCAGTGCCTCTCAATCGAGGAGAAACTTGCAACTTATTGAGGCAAGCTGCAAAATCAATTAAAATTTATAAAAGTAAAAAGTTAAACCAAAATGTCGAAAAGAAGGGTAGAGTTTAAAAAATTAAAATCTTACTTGTGATAGAATTTTTATTGCAAGTGGTTGGAGGTGGGTGGATGCTTGTCCATGGAGGTACCACGGCATATGAGCATCCTTGTACTTGTTACGGAGAGTGCCAAGGGAGTGACATGTGGAGGTTATGAAATTCTCAAACTCTGCCTTAACTGTGGTTTTTACTTCTGGATTGGGGAAGAGTCTAGAGAATGCCGCCTTATATCCCTTGCTAACCTCAATATCCCTATATGGTGCGACTCTCCTGGGCAAAAAAAGGATCTCTGCATTGTAGTATTTGGGAGTCAAGGCAAAATCAAGAAGATGCAATGAGGTGGTCAACTTGTCAAAAAGATGTGATTGCAATTCCTAGAACAACCTTGCTTTAGGACTTTGCTCCTTGGAGTTTGATGGACTCAATCTTCTCAATCATTGAGTTGATTCCATCATAAATCTCACCCAAATATGGATGATTCATATCCAAAAATCTCAACATACTCACAATGGGCTTGGTAAAACTAAACAAATACTCCACAAGTTCCCACCACACATCATCAAGAATCCACCCTTTCACATTTGTGGCCCTCAGCATTTTCCTGCCTTCATACACTTCAAAAGTTGTTGATAACCATGCTGCTCATTGCCTCACCCACCTTGACAAGTCGTGTTAAGACGAGTGTGTGCGAGGCAAACCAAGTCTTAGCAATCTAATACGAAATTAAAACAAAAAAAAAAAAAAAAAAATGTTAAAAAATAAAAATCCTACAAATCACAAAATTAAATTAAAAATATACTTGATTCATGAATGATTTAAAAAAAGTTATCTTCAACTACAATTTCGAGAAGGCTTTGAAGATGCCTTGGGACATGTGATGGTTGCTTATGAACATTTGGATCTCGCTTGCCTCCTCATAGACTTGTTTAATCTAGTCAACTCTGGTTTTCAATTTTTGCAACATAAGGTTGAAGGAAGGAGCAACAAAAGGTGTCTAAAATATGTGCCCATACCTTGCCTCAACTAAATTGCCTACAACTTCGCAATTTTTTGCATTGTCTATTACAACTTGGATAATGTTTTGAGGCCCCACCGCCTCAATGGACTCTATCAAGTTGTTGGCAATGAATCGTGCATCTTTCACAATCAACGGCCCACATGCGTGAACATAACACACAATGCTCTGCATTGCTATGTTCTTGGATTAATTTTTGAATGCCCTTTCTAATGGGCCTGAATCTTTTGCTCTCTTGCGACTAACAGATGAATCCTTTTTCTCTGCGGCCACAATGGTGTAGAAAGAAATGGGTGTGATGGGGTCATGACATTAGCATGAGATGGATCAACATGTGGCTTAGTAGATGTAGATTATTTCTTTATCAAAGGATGCAATGACATTTGTTGCTTCTTACTCTTTGATGTATGCAAGGATCTTTGCCTATGGCAAGCCCTTTCTTGGATTTCTATTTATGTTTGGCCTACCACAAACTTTGATTCCAAAACTAGGAATCACACACAAATGGGCTTCCCCTGACTATTTGAACTCTTGTATTTATAGTTGCACTCTGAGCAAAGCCAAATGAAACATCCTCCACCTGACAACTGTTCCAACATCGTCACATACTTCTAAAGGGGCGCTTGCGGATTGGGTTTGATGTCTATCCCTTAGGCCATCGAACTAGCACTTACAATGTGAGACATTTTGGCAAATCCCTATAGCCCCTGGTCAAAAAATAATAATATTGCTATTAAAATATAAAGGATTGGGTATTTGTCGAAAGAATGCTTAAAAGAATTTAAAAAAAAAGAAAAGTTATGAACATTTAAAAATAAAATAAAATTTAAAAAGAAAACCACAAAACTGAAAACCTACCTTAAATCAACAATCCTCATCATTCCAAGCTACTTAAACTCCTTGGTGCCAAATGGGTAGAGGTAATAGTGTAGGATTAGTAAAAGGAAGGAGTTTCAATCCTAAGTAATTGGAAAAAATGAAGATGAGAGAACAAATATGCAACGGGAGGTAAAAATGCAATGAAAAGTAAATGTGTTGTTTTCTTTTGATAAAATGAGTGTGAAAGCTACTTTTAGGGTTGAGAGTATATTTTGTTTTTAATTTTTTTTTTGAAGTCCACGTTTGACTTTTTATTAAGCGAAATTGATTTTTTTTTTTAAAAAACGCATTTTTTCCAATGGATACATTCCAGATATGTGGAGGGTACGTCAGACACCTTGCTGTACGCCTAGATACGTCTTAGGACATGTTCGGACTTACCCATAGGGTGTTTGATGTACCCTGTACATTTCCCAGATGTATCTGGGACGTATTCGTCCTAGATACATATCGTATTTGTATCAAATAGGGGGCGTATCCAGTAACGTAGCTTAAAGCTTTGTTTTCCTATTCTATTTTTTCTTCATTATCTTATCTCCTATTCTTTGCTTAATGCTGCTTAGTTTTTCTTTATCTGTCAGGGTTTGTAGTGAGTGCATGAATGTCATTCATAGGTAGCAAGTCCAAGGACCTCGCTTGGAGGCATGACACATCGGGTTTAGTCCAAGGCAAAGTGATTGCAATAATCGTGGGTTTGAGATGAGAGGAGACATCAATCACCTCAAATTCCACCTCGTAGGAATATTTGGCCAAGATGTGAAGTTGTGTGCTCAATTGGAGGAGGAAGTGACTCGTAAGATGAACACTCTTCTCTTTGCCTATGAGGAGAAAAAGATGAAAAGGAAGTGGATGAGGAAAGCACTTGCAGTCACCATGAATTCCTTTGTAGTTACAGTTGATATAGACTCTTGCATTGGCCCATGGATTCGATATTCATACATTGGAGAGAGTTCAAGCTCATTAAATTTATAGGGTTTCTTCTACGTTGTTTAGATACGGGTACGGGTACGGGTACGATTCGGGTACACGGGTACGTCATTTTTCAAAAACCTTGATTTGGATACGTCGTGGGTACGTCTCTCTCTCTCTCTATATATATATATATATATATGCATATTACTCAATTTTTTTGTAAAACACTTGAAAATAGTAAATACATAGTGTTTGTTCATTCATTGCTTCAAATTTCAAAATGTTCAAAGTATACGATTACAAATTTTAACATTGTAGGAAATTTAAATTAAAAATTTAAAATAAATAAATAAATTTAAATTTAAAAAAAATTTAAAATATTAAAAATAAAATTTAAATACTACTTAAATAAACTGTAAATTTAAAATAAAATATAAATTATAATATTAAAATTTTTAAAATGTAAAAACTAAATAGTATTTAATTTAAATTTTTAATATTATTTAAATTTTTAATATTATATTTTATTTTATTTTTAATAGTTATATTCTATTAACTGAAAAATTTAAAATTAATTTATTAAATACTATTATACTAAATACAAAATTAAAAAAATTAAAACTAAATAGTAAATAGTAAATGAAAAAAAAAAAAAAATTAACATACTTGGGTCCTGGATCAAATGCAGTCCTCCCAGAAGGGCCGGCTTCACTCCACACTATCTTCACTTGCAGGCTGCAAACTATCTTCTTCTCTTGACTGTCTTCTCCTCTTCACGTTTTCACCTGCAAACTGCCGCTGTGAAACGCAAACAAGGGTCGCGATTTTTTTTGGTGTGTTTCGAAGAAGGGACGCGCTTGTTTTATAGGGTTCTCTGCGTTTTTTGGTTTTCGCGTTTAGGGTTTTTTAAGTGTTTAGGGTTTTTTTCGCGCGTTTTTTTTTTTTTTTTTTTTTTGTTTTTTTCTTGGCTACAGTCGCCGGAAAATTTCGGGGACGCCCTGGGGATGCCCGGAGTCGTCTCGGAGGCGCCCGCCGGCATGCCGGACGTTTCCGGCACGCCGGCGGACGCCTCCGGGCGTCCCTGTGCCGGAGGCGCCTCCGAACAGGAGGCGTCGGCCTGGGGGGCGTACCCCCTGCAACACAGGGTTTCTTTGTTCCTCACAGCACTCATGATATGTAACCTTTGCTTGAAGATATTGCTTGGAATCGAGAGGCAATATGAAGCAAGGATGACTGTTGCCAAATTTCGGTACTATAATAACATGCCTTTTAATGTGCCAAAGACCCATATTAGGAGGCATTGGTAAATGCATTGACCATTGTTAAGAAAAAGCCTTGTGAGTCACCAACTACTTATGATTTCAGTGGGCCTTTGTTGGAGGAAGACATAAAAAATATGGAGGGGATAGTACTAGAGCAAAAAAGAGTTTGGTGCAAAAATAGCTGTAGTATTTAGTTCGAAGGGTCGATGGATGGCAGGAATATGACATCGATAAACTTAAAAACTTTTTAGAGGCTTCTAGTGGCACATGGGTGTTATTGAAGTTTGTTGATGCCTCTCGCGAAGTGAATGTAGACTATGTAATTTTTTGTAGGAGATGATCCTAGGAGTGCACGTCGAGGATGTTTTCCAAGTAATGACTGGCATTGCAACAACTCATGTAGCACTAAGGAGACTTAAGCAGGGGACGCATTACCTTTTTTTGGAGCTCTTTCGCCGCCCATTGCATTTGATCTCATACTTGAGGACTTTGGGAAAATTGGATGTGTGAAAAATATGATTGAACTTGTAAGGAACATTACTAAATATATCTATAGTTACACATGGGTGCTTAGCTTGATGAGAGAGCACACCAAAGGAAATGCGCTTGTGCGGTTGGGAGCCACTCGATTTGCCACAAATTTCATCACAAATAAAGAGCATTGTGTTGTCACCAATACACCAAAGCTCTTTCAGATTTGGGAGGCACTATGTTAAGCTTTCAAATTCAGAAATTTTAACAATGAGCCTTCCATTTTTGGATGATTTGGGGTTTGATTTCTGGTTTCATTCTTATAATGTTTTTATTTGTCTCAACCTAATTAATGTTCTGATTTTCCTCGTCTTTCCCTTGGGATAATTCTCTATGTTGACCATGTCTCTCTTTCAAGGGTTTATTGTAGGTTATCCTTGGCTTCACCTTTCCTTTGTGGTTCCTAATTTATTTGATTCAAATCATTTTTTTCTTTTATCTCGGGTTTTATCAAGGCCAGGAGGTTTAAGCACTTGTCGTTTTATTGTGTTTGTTTACTCGGGGCGTTCTAGTTTTGAGTCAGTGATATCCTGGTGACTGTGTTTTCCTCCATGTAACAATTTATTGCACTTTCCTGTGTTACAATTGACTGCCACTTGGTTTAATCTTGGGGTATGTTTGAAACTAGGTTTCGAATTCAAGGGTTAACAAGAGGGTGACATTTGTCACCTTCTTGTTAACCCTTTCCTTTTGTCTTTCTATTGAGACTCGGGGTTTTTTTGTGTCGGTAGTAGCTCCGTGCACCAAGGTCCCTCCATGTGGCATTTTTTCGTTGTCTATGCCTTTTCATTTAGACACTAGGTTACTGTGTTTTCAAAGTGTTTGGGTTTGGTCCATGCAATGAGATCATGACACTTGTCATAATCTCAATTTATGAAGTCTTTGAAATCCTGCTTCCCCTCAATTTGCTCTGGCTTTGTTAAATAGTGCTATGTTCCGTGAGATCATGATGTGTGTCACAATCTCATTTCACAGAGGGTGTTGTATCTTGGGATCTAACTTGGGTATGCTCTGTGAAACAAGATTACGCCACGTATCATGATCTTGTCTCACGGAGGTTGTTTCTATATGTGTTTCTTTTTTTTCCAATTTTTGTTTAGCTCCATGCGGTGAGAGCATGCCAAGTGTCATCTTCTCATGGTTCTTAATTGTCGACTTTTCTCGGGTTGTGTTGG
Source organism: Torreya grandis (assembly GCA_037957365.1). Lineage (NCBI taxonomy): Eukaryota > Viridiplantae > Streptophyta > Pinopsida > Cupressales > Taxaceae > Torreya > Torreya grandis. The sequence continues at coordinate 1,523,746 of JARHVA010003667.1, forward strand.
GATCTATGGTGCTTAGTGCAACAAGATTCTGCCATGTGTTTGAATCTCATTTCATAGAGTACTTTTAATTGAGTTTGTATCGCCTTGGTTTGTGTTTGCATTCTCAAGTTTCTTTGTGCAATGAGATTATGCCACCTGTCATAATCTTGTTTCACGTAGCTTTTTGAATCAATTTTCTTCTCAATTTGCTTTACTCCGTGTATTCAAAGGGTTCTGCACAGAAAAATGCTTCCATGGTTTGATCTTCACACCTTGGTTTAAATTGGGTTTAATATATGATTAACTCTTATCTGATTTTTTAGGTACATGAGACTGTGCCACATGTTGGTCTGTCATGTCACAGAGTCTTGGGCATTCAGGTTGTTTGTGCCAAGTGGTCAAAGCTCTTCATGCAGCTAGATGCTGCCACATGGCTTCATCCTGTGCATTCTTCTTTGTTGCCCATTTTCTTGTGTTATTCTAATAGGCACATTATTTTGTTTGAACCATGTGGAATGGATCTGGACACTGATAGAGGAAGTGAATCAAGTTACCCTGGGTGTTCAAAACAAACTGATGGTTTCAAGCAAGAAGCTAGAGAGGCCAGTTTCAATTGATTTAGCATATGTTACTTCTATATTTGATCAATGCAGAGCCTTAATCATGAAGTAACGCTAATTCTTAAAACAAAAATCAATCTTTACTTGGTATTTGTTAAATATCACGTGTTATATATCTTGTTGTCATTTTGGTTGCTCAGATAGTTGAAATGGTTGCCGTTTTGTGGGTCAAATTTTATTTATATGCTGTAAAAACCTGAGAAAAAGGGTGGGTTTGGAAGTAGTCAAATTGGGAGCAGTTTGGAGAAGCACAATGGAAGACATGATGTATTCTTGATTCTGCAACTATGGTGATTTTTAAACAGAGAGATAATCTTTTTGATAATATAATTTATTTTGTGCTTTGTTATTTAAATCAAGGTAATTTTGGCCAATTGCTGCAAAGGACAAACTTGACGTTTTTTAAGACATAAACAGACTACACTCCGCTATTGTCCCGCTGTACTTGATTTGACCAAAGAACTTAATGTTTTATGACTACAGTACTTACTTTGACCAAGGATTCAAAGGTATTTTGACTACCATATATACTGTTGAGCTAATATTAATAGTGATAAAAAAATAATGTTGTTTTGGCTCATTTATTAATACTCGACCAAGGAATACGTGTCACTAACGACTATACTTGTACTTACTGTTGCCGAGTGTTATGAATCAGATCTGTAAATTGCTTTTTTCCTGAATAATCGGCAACCGAATTCAAAAACACTGAAATTGGAAATTATAGAATAAATTCTCTAAAAACCTGAAGCCTAGATCTCTAGAAATAGAAACCTGAATTTTTAAAATCTGATTTATGCAATCTAATACAATTGCTAGGATCGAGATCTGTAAGTCTACTATTGCAACTCCATTTTTACATCTTTGAATCTAAAATTTCTAAAACAAGATCTAGGGTATCTGAAAAACAAAGTAAACTAATACCAAGAAGATCTGAAAAGGAACTAGAACAGATTTTATCAATCCAAAATAACATTCCTAATACAAACAATAAAAATAACTTCCCTGAGAAAGTATGAACACCAACTCAAGTTGAGTATCCTCCAAGGACAGTATGGGCCTTGCTCTTGGCCAAGAACTAGTTCTTCAAGACTAGTCACATTCCACCATTCCAAAAAAGGCCCTATTCTAAAGCCAGGTGGTCTTTTCATACTTGCTTTTTATCTTTTTGCCTAGTGTCTTTTGCTGTTACATGTGGATCATATAACTTGAAGTTACTTTTCCATTTTCTCCTTTTAACTCCACATTTTTTACACGTGGGTAAATAATTAAGAGTTACTCCCACGGCCACCCACCCTCTTACCCTTAATATAACTTGAAGTTACTTTTCCTTCTATATAACTTAAAGTTATATTTTCCATCTTTATCCTTTACATAACTTTCTGCTAACAGAAAATACAATTTATTTTATTGCTAAGCAAAGAAGATTACAAAATCTTGTCAGCTTAGAAGCTCAAATTAGCCGATAATCTTTATTTGTCATAATACTCGGCACTGTAACTGACCAATAGTTAACCAACTTAAATGAGAATTTGTTATATATAAATGCTGCTGCACTTCATGGAAGTCCTAGTTGAGACCCATGTAAATCCTCTTGTTATTGGGGGGTTGTAAGTCATAGTGTGGGAAACATCTTGATTGATGAGATGTATGTAAATTCTCATACAAATCCACCTGATATTGGGGGTCCGCAAATTGTACCATGGTATTTATTGATACTATATAATAAAATATTGAATGATGTTTGCAAATCCTCCCATCAATAGGGGGTTGTATATGAATATGTATCTTTATGAGATTTGGTGGCGTCGGTAAGTCCTCATGTTATTGGGGGATTTGCAAGGCGCCCCTCTAAAGTACACCAAATGAATGCTGATAGAAAATTCGTAATTATGTTTTAATTGATTTTGTACATAACTGGTTTTGGGCTAGACAGTAGAGACGAGTTGGTTGGAATCCTCAATTAATAATTCCATATCAGTGATGAATGTTAAGGGACATCTGTTTTCAGCAATGGATTGGTGATGAACTTCATCTGCTGTTGACGTACCAACAGTAATTGTTGTTTTCTTGTGCTTTTTGTTGTGTGTGGGTGTTCAGGTGTTCAGGTTTGTAACAGTGGTATTAGAGTTGGTCCAATTTTTTTGACCCACCCATACCATGCCAAAGAACAAAAAACCTAATTTAGAATACTATGGAAGTAAGAATTGCATATGAAGGACACAGGTCGGTAGAACATTGGCTTGTGTGAATCTGAATTTTTGACTACAATTTTACATCTCAAGGGTTCATATTAATGTATAAATTAGCAAAGAGATGTCTATACACTTGGTCGAAACACAAGGATGCAATGGACAAGAAATTCAACATCTTAAGAGGCTTGTAGGCAATGACTAGTGCATAGACATACAAGTAGTATGAAAATATTATAGTAAAAAGCGAGAAAAATTAATAGTCAGATTACCTTTATTAGAAAAGTAGAATACCTTATGCTTGATATCCAAGATTCTACAGTTCTAGTAATCCCCAAATTGAGGGCAGGGGTCATAGAGTTGGCCCTTAAATAGAGAATTTAAACCATAGGAGAATGGCCCCAAGGAAAATATATACCATTTTGGAGAGTATTGGGGACAATTGAATTAGAAAGATCAACCCTACAATTGTAGAAGTACATAGCATAACATGTAAATACAATAAAAACTTAAAAGTGTTAAATGCCACCACAGCAGCTGGAAGCCCTTCAAGAAATCCCAAGCAATGAATCTCTTTCTCGTTAGAAGGAAAATAAATAAAGGGGAAGTGTGCATCCTAGAGGATTTGCAATGGATCTGCAACTTCATTTCCACAGGCTATTGTTCCAACAAACAAATCAGGCTAAAACCTACAAAGTCGAGTCAAATGACTGAGATACCATCCTATGCATTTAACACCAAAAGTCTAATCCAACAATATTAGCCATCACATAGATTTTGATGTGATGGGTAGTTAGTTATGATATTATCTCTGGATACAAGTGGGCTTACAATAATAGTGTCAAAGAACACGAAAAGGATCATGTCCTTCAAATTCAAGAAGGAAAGAAAAATCAAACTTAAAAAAAGACAAAGATGACAAATTAATCGTAGTATCCCATATCTAACTTAACAGGTTCATTAGAAACATAATTGTTGCTTTGCAATCTTTATCAAGTACAGATAAATAGCATAAAACACAAGTATAAGTCAAGTTTAAATCCTTTTTTTCCATTAAAGGATGGCTTTCCAAGGCAACTTACCACTGGAACTTCCACCTCAGAGAGATAGAGACCATCAAGTTGAACCTAATACCGAATCAAATTTTAAACTATAAATTTAGTGCTTTTCTTTTTTGGAATTTCTTTTTGTCTATATGGGTTTTTTGTCAGACACAGGCTCTACATATGTCTCCTCATATCAAGGGATGTCTTTGGGAATAACACGGGATGCTCAAACATGTGGGAGATATTCCCAGGAGTCTCCTGCCATCTCCGACCTCATTACCATACTGAAGTTTTATCCCTGTACATGAGAAGTGTAGCAAGGGTTCAGTGACAAACAGCCCAATTCTATGCTTTTTTGTTAATGAAGATTAAATCTTAATCAAGAGACTTGAGAATGATAACATATATCTCCCCTATTATTTTCTTTGCTTTAGCAACACACAACATTGCCAATATTTTGTTAGAGAAGATTAAAGAAGGAATTGAGACCTGAAGAATAATAAAACTTTCTAATAAGTTGCTTTATTGTTAGAAAATAATAATGTCAATTTTACAACTCTTTTGTTTTGTTATTCATGTAGTAAAAAAATAAAATACAGAAAATACTATAAATAAGTTCAAATAATGAAGTTAATAATTATTTTTTCGTAACTTTATTCTACTATTCCTCTTTTGTAAAAGTGAAATGGGGAAATATTTCTGCTGAGAGATCATTTGTGCTGGTTGATCTTATTCAAATTGTGATATATAAACAATTGAATAGAAAAATAAGAAACTTTTAGGCCTTGCTCCCTACCGAAGCTTATAAGTTAGTTATGCTCTTTTGGCCAATGTGCTTCCACTATGGAAAGAGCACAAGGCCACCCGTAACCAGAAGGATAGCCCTATTAGTTCTGGATGGTGGAAAATACTTGCCTTTTTCACAGCTATTATTTATAAATAAGTACGTACTAAAGGGTGAGTAGTAGTTATTTTGTTCATGTAAGAGGCCCATTCTTTAAATTTTGTGATATTCGTGCAAGCAAACAACTACAACTACTATTTTGAAAATGTCCAACCCATCTTATTGCCTTCCCACCCATCTCATTGAATTGAGAAAACATTTCTTTGTCTGGGGAAAGCTTCGGAAGCTACTGATTTTATCCTTATTGAATCCCCAGGGCTCTCTAATTTTCAATGGACATCTTTTAAATGCGTGTATGTGCATGTGTATGAACGAGAGTATAGAGAGTGAGGGAGAGGATATTCTCACGTCTCCAGTAGTTGTATTTTAAACAAGACATTTATCTGCTTGGAATACTGTTTACTTTGTTTATTAATATTTTTATTAGAATTTGGTTCAGATTGTTTTTGAGTTTTCTATGCCCATTTGTATCAACATAACGTGTTTTGAAAAAATGTTCTGCCTTTGCCTTTGATTAGTCACCAAATACATCCTTGGGTTTATCTTAGTCATTTACTCATGACTTCCCTTTCTTCTTGGTTGCATTACACTTCTCTTGTGAAATCCAAGTTACCTAAAAAGTTACGATTCAATTCATTGAACATTTTTTGAATTTGTTGTGCTTGCTGAGCATTGTGGATATGTTTTTTTCCTTAAAATTTTAAAATGTTTTTAGATTTGATTAAACAAGGGGTTCTACGGGCCCTCACCCATCTGGGAATGCAATCTGGGGTCCCAGTACCTGTACAGCCAATCATCCAATACTCCAATAAGCCATTTTACTACTAAACTGCCTTATCAAGTGGATTGTGAGTACGTTAAACTTTAAAAGATTGTCCTAAGGCTTCCTTGATGATCTATTCATCCTATTTTGTTTATCACCATACTTCTATCTTTATTTCTTGATACTAGCTACTGATTGAAGCATAGTTCACATACTCAGAGAGTACTTGCCCAACTCCCAAAAAGTTTACCTGGCGATTATTCGACAACCACTTGCCATTTTTCGACAAATCAAAAAAATACCTCAATTTATTAAAAGAACATAAATTTTATAGAAATTACAGTTGCAAAATGTATCAATTGAGTCTGTAAAATGTTAGGGAACTATTTTCTATTAGATTTGAATACAAAGAAATTAAAAAATTGCGTAATCATGATTCATGCGAATACAACTGTGAACTGTCAGCAACAAACTGATACATATACAAGAATCTACATTTTTCTCTTCCCTGCTCTAGTGAAAATTAAGGGAGATTGATAGAGTCTAGTCCTTCCACTCGGCTCACCTCCTCGTTTTACCTAAAACACTGTGCTTGTGGCTCCACCTTTGCCTCATCTTTGACATCTTACAAGGATGTCATCCAATCCAATATCTCCACCTTTCATTGTAGGTGCACCTTCTATAGCTAGCCTCTCGAAATCAACAATCTTGTCCTCTGTGAACATGGGCGCCTCCTTGTCCTATGTAGTCCAATCACTATAGGGATTGATCTCATCTAGATCAATAGGATTATGTGATGTGTTCTCCACCTTTTTTGTGCGAAACCAGAGGTTGTATTGCACAAAAAACAGGTCATTGAGGCATCGTTGACTCAACTTGTTGCGCTTCTTTGTGTGAATAGTGTCAAACAAACTTCAGTTGCGTTTACATCTAGAAACGCTATAAGGTTGAGATAAAATGCGGAGGGCCAAATTTTAAAGATTTGGGGCATTTCCACCTCAATCTTCCCAACACGACCCTGCAAACAATATATTCAAAAGTTTGTAACTAATAATTGTATATTTGTAACTTGTAAGGTACAAGTAAACACTTCTTTTTTATTACCTGGTGTTTGTGTGGTTCTCCCTTGGATAGCTAATGCTGAAGAAAAAACGTCCCCTTAGCCTGCTTGTAGTTATGCAACTCTAAAATAATGAGATCTCTCGTCTCAACGTCAGGTGTCATACTCTCAATGCATGTTGAGAGGCACTCCATAACCTCCCCATTAACATCTGTGAAGCCATCGGAGTAGAAAAACTTGGAGTTAAGATAGTGCCCCGCTGCATGGATGGGTTGATGGAGTTGAATGTTCCACCTCCGTTCAATCAACTTCCAAATGAGATCAAATCTAACACTATCCCCCTATTATAGTTTTGGATGGCCTCTTTGGCCCTATCCATGGCCTCATAAATGTAACCCATTGGGTTTTGCTCCCCATATACCAAGTGCAAATCTCTCACCAAAGGCTCCGACACCTATAAAGTTACAAACAAATTAAAGTTACAAACTTACAATAAAAATAAATAATTTAAAAAATTGAAAATAAAGGAATTGACTTCAAATTTAAATTGAAATTTGAAGTTACCTAGATGATTTTTGTAGCTCTCTTCACAAAGTCCTCATTAAAAATTGCCTTTGAGACTTTGATTCCGTCAGCTTTCTTTGAATATGTTGAGTCCACCCGTGCTTGACACACAAACATCTGCTTCAAAAGAATCACCAAACTTTAAATACTTTGCAACGTAAGGAAGTTAGTTGCAAGCCTTGTGATCCTTGTTCACACAAGCTCTTTCCCCTTGGTGTGTTATTTCATCACGCTGAGAACTCAAGGGTGATTATAAATATATTTTGTGATGTTTTTGACCTCTTCTACAACCGGTCTCACCCAATCAATTTTGCCTATGTCATTCAAAAAAAGGTCAAGGCAATGGGCCACACGAGGGATCCAAAAGAGTGATGGATGTTTGTTTTTGAGAAGTCTCCTAGCCATCACATATATTGCTGCATTGTCAATGATAACTTGGACAACATTCTCGATGCCCACCTTTAAAACAACCTGTTTGAGCATCAAGCTCAAAGTTTCTGCATTTTTTATTTTACTAGATGTATCAATGGACTTAAAAGAACTAGCTCACCATTTGAAGCCGCCAAAAAATTGATGAGGGTGCAGTTCTTTTCATCAGTGCATCCATCGAAAAGAATAGTGTATCCAAACTTTCGTCACCTCTTTTGATCTTCCACAATTACCCTTGCATCTTCAATTGCATTTTGAAGCAATCTCCCATTTAAGTCTCTTGGACAGGGCACCTTGTACACTTTCTCTACAATTGTCAATGCTATCACCAAATATTTCCAGTACATGCTCTTTGCCACGTTGAAGAAAAGGTTGTTGAAGTACCAAAAATTTGCACATGCTTTAGTTGCTTCCGCATGTGTTTTCTTGTTCAATCTTGTACCTTGCAGTGAAGGTTGTGTCCTAGGTGTGTTTCTAGGTACAAAAAAAATGTGTAGCTAGCTTGGACTTGATGATGTGGATGTGCCTTGCTTGCGTGGACCACGATTAGAGTCCACAATTTTTGTCATAGCTGCCTCAGTTTCCTCTGTTGATGTGTTGTCAACTTGGAGTTGCACGTTGAATCGAAGACGTGCTGAAATGACCAATCCTCTCTCCAATTGAAACAATGAGATCTTCTCATGAGGGTGGGTGCCTCAATGGTGAGAAGAGCTTCCAGAGAAGGATGGTTCCTGTAAGATGTATCAATGGATCTCTACTCTGTGCTGCGAATTTACCATGGAAAAGGGAGAAAGAAACTTGAAAGGGAAATCCTACTTAATGACGGTGATACACCAAAATGTTGATCCACTCTACTTGGAACTTTGAACACTGAATCAAACAAAGGAAAAAGAAGACCTTTGATTTCAATTGATTACTATGCATAAATATTTCATGAGAAGGTTCGATCCAATGACCAAAACATGAGGGAAAACGATGGAGAGAGGTCTGATACAAGACACTTTGCAGCCACCTAACATCCCACTTATAGCTTCAGCAAAAGACACATAGAACACTAAACATGACCTGCATAATATGATGAGCTAGCAACTAGGTACGAATCAAAATTTGGGAAGTGAGAAATCTACCACGTATGCAAATTGCTAAATGAATGTACACTATGCCAGCACTTGAAATTTGAAATTACAATCCTTCTATTGATTGAAGAGGTTACACAACTCACCAATGGCAGTGTCTGGGCTTATCAAGAGGGATACATTGGGAAGTGAGAGAAATATACCACGTATGCAAATTGTTGAATGAATGTACACTATGCCAACTGAAATTTGAAAGTACAATCCTTCTATTGATTGAAGAGGTTACACAACTCATCAATGACAGAGTCTAGTGTTACCAAGAGAGGGATACAATTCAAGGCTGAAAAGCCAACTTTTATAGAAAATTACAACAGCCAAGAGTTGCCGTTGGAAAAAATATGAGAGGCTAAATCCGTCCAACTCAGCGTTTACAAAAAGTCTATTTGTCTTGCATGAAAATTCTTTGAGTTGAAAAGTGGACGGTGGCTCAAACGTTTGACTTTGCTTGTGCATGTTCAACTGAATTGTGTCTAAAATTAGAAACCGGCTCTTTGGTGTTTGAGAATGGACGGTGGGTTTGTTGAAAGTCAAACTCTTATCATTCAAAAATGCTACGTCCACCTCCAAATATGGACTTCTTTTTGAGCTGTTTAATCGTTTGAAAGCACGAGATAAACAAGAGCATGCATGAAATCCATGCCATGCTAAAATTAGAACTGGAATTGAAACGTTGGAAGCTGAGTTGGAACGTTTGAAAGCACGAGTTTGACTCGGAGATGAGCTTGACTTCAACAACCAGTCAACTGAAGCTTTGACCAGTCAATCTAAAATAGTCTTTGCTTGCATATGTTTTCTCTTATTTTGGTCTGGCCTGTTCGTGGCTTGTCTATTTTTGGCGGGATTTTATTTTTTGATAATCTTATCTATATTTGGTCTATTATCTTGTTTCAACCCCTTAGCCTAATTCTTTCAGATATTCTTTTGTTATCTGCGGATTTCCTTTGGTCTCGGATTTTTTGTTATCCCCTTTTAATTTCTACGGACTTTATTCTTTTTTGCGCACTTTTTTTTTTGGCTGTATTTCTTGCTTGCAATTTTCCCGAAGTATTCCTTCGGACAAAAAGTCTGAAGGATATCTTTCCTCCTTTTCTTTCTTTGCCTTGTTTTTCATTTCTTCGGGTTTTTTGCAATTTGTAAATTCCCTCATATTTCTACCTGCCAATTTTCTCGAATTTATTCTTTCTGTATGCCTCAGGCTTTTTGGTTTTCAAATTCTCGCGGGCTTTATGCATGTTTACTCTCATTTCCTTCGGACTTCATTTTATCTCCCATGAATTCTTTCGGAATTCTTTGTTTCCTGCCCTTCTTGAATTCTTTCGGAATTCTTCCATCCTGCGGGTTTTTTCTCTCTCCCAAATTTCTTCGGACTTTTTGTCTGAAGGAATTTGTTTCCTTTGGCTATCTCTTCATGCCCTTCAGGGCTTTTTTGAAGGGTCCTCTGTCTCTCCTCTGTGCCCTTCGAGAAAATTGGAAAGGTCCACTACCAACCAAGTGCCCTTCGCAAGGGCTGGTGTCCTTCGAAACTGGCTTTTCGGAAGAATTGAAGGGCACTCGAACTTTTTGTAGGGCACTTGGGCTTTTTGTAAGTCACCCGGGCTTTTTGTAAACGTCCTTATTCATTCGGACTTTTGTGTTGCATCCCCTTTTGTTCCTATTTATTTTTGATTTGCTGTTATGATCATTCTTTCCTTCGAGTTTTCTACTTTCAAATTCCCGTGGGCTTTGTTTTGGTCCATTTCCTTTGGACTTATACAGTCTTGCCCTTCGGACTTTTTGTTGGCCTCTCCTTAGCTTTTATTATTTCCTTGTTGGCTGCGGGTTTTTTGTTTGCAAATTCTCCGAAGTATTCCTTCGGACTCTTGTCCGAATGATATCTTCCTTCAATTTAATTTCCTTTGCTTTGTGCATATTTCTAACCTTGCCTAAGGCATTAATTAATGTATTGTATGCAGTAACCCTATAAGAATAACCATTTTTGCGCATCGCATGAAAAACAACCTCCGCCTTTTCAAACAGTCCAGATATGCAGTATGTCTCAACAAGTAGAACATATGTATCTTCAGTCGCAACCTAGGGCACGTGTAACATCCTCAAGTAGATCATCCCATGTTTTATGTGAAGGTTGTATCAAGAGCACGGTAAATAGTATTTTTATTGAAAACTTTCAATATGTATCGAGCCAATTTATGAGCCTTGGGGCTAAGTATTGGAACCACTCCACCAACAAAGCTTGTACCATAAATCCACCCACGTCCTTTTGTTGAACCACTTGGAAAAAATCCGAGAAACTAAACCTGCATGATGTTGCTTTTGATCCCGTGCTTTCATTGAAAGTGAACCTATAGGCCTGTAGGTTAACTTCAAGGATGGTTGTAGCTATTTATTCTTCATTGGCTCCTATACACCTCACAAAGTCGTTCCTTCTACAGGGCTGGAGCTTTAAGACTGACATTTGGAATAAGGGATATGGCCTTTGAACGTGCTGTAGGTGTCTTTCCCTCGAACAAAATGCATGCTTTATATGATGGCTGTAGATGGCTCCTTGGGATTTGCATGGTTGTAGGTGTCTTTACCAATTTACATGGCTATAGGTGTCTATTTAAGGACCCCAAAAAACTAAATTACAAGACAAACTGGGACCATAAGACCATCTTCCGAATAGTAAGGTTGACAATTTTGCCCTGTGGAAGAATTGTCAACAGGACCAATGGCCACTGTTAAGCTTGCTTGCATCTTTGCCCTCTCTAATTTTTTTCCGTCCATCAATGCAAGCTCCGCAACCATCTTTTATTTTGCTTTTTCCGTTACATTGGGACAAGGCAAGACATTACGGGAAGGAATGCATGCAAGATGGTACTTGAGGTGATTGATGCCTCCACCAATCTTCTTCGAGCAAAATGTACAAATTATAGTAGTCTGGGACGTTCCACCCTGTATGACATACTTCCAAGCAGCAGTGCGAGCATTAGGGGAGCCGGTTGGCTACCATGGACTGATTTTGACCCTGAGGTAGAGCCGAATGCCACTGTATGCTAATGGTAAACCTATAGCATGTTCAAGAATCAAAACAACATTAAAAAAATTACATAATCATGATAACATGTCTACAAATAAATTACAAAGAATTTGTTAGGAGATGAAGTTTATATTTAGATTTGGTTGGGTGTAAAACTAATAAATGAGATTTTTGGTATTCCAATGTAAGGATCCCCTCTGATAATCAGAGATTGGGAAAAACTCGGCAAGAAACATATAAGAAAATAGTTAAAGGACCATGACATGGATGTAGACACCATTACAAATAAAGTATTGAAGTTTGTGGTGGAGTTTGTGTTGGCCAAGTTATTCGTAATGGAAAGAAAACTATGAAATGTCTTTCTAGTGCCTACGAGGATTGCCAATGACATGCAATATAATTAGGTACATTACTGATTACAGTGCCACAAAGATTCACATAGGACTAGTGAGGTGCAAACATAATAAATCTATTGAATTTCATTTGTTCACAGTTCACACAAATCATTACAGCTGCAAGACAATGCCATGGCTTCCAAACAGAAAAGGAGGGTAATAACTAATAGCTTCTGCCAAGATAATGCCTCCACCTACTACTAAATCGGTCCTTGATATTCTTGAAGCATGACATCAATACTATCTAAAGGCAAGGATAAGACTTTCAGCTTCATGCAACATGATATGTTTAAATAAATTAAACCAAATCCACTTCCAAAATTAGTCAATATCATCGTATCAAATTTGAATGAAGTAATTTAGCTGCAATGGGTTAAGAAAAAGAAGGAAAATTAAGAGACATTCACGAAAAAAAATAAGACTGAATCTGAGAACTCAGAAAACAATTGCACAGCAATATGTAGTAATATTATAATCATTTTTCAATATGAACTACTTCAAAAAGCTTAACAATCTTATAACACCAATTTTTAATGTCGATTCAATAGAATAAATGAAAGAATCCTTGGCAGCAAGTAAGAAAATAAAATGAAAACTTGAAAACCATGCATAAATTTTTCGATTCATAGCATTTTTCAAATGGAAATTTAAAAAAAAAACAATTATCCTGGAAAGTTTGCTCAAAAATTCTCTCTCCAATTCGCTCCAAATGCTGTGTGATTCCAATGTGTCGAGGTGTATGCTTCTATAAGACAATTTTTTGTGTTTTTTATGCATATTTCCAGCATCCTGGACACATTTCTAGGTGTTTGATGCATTCTGGACGCATTTTGCACATGGTTTTGCCAGTACTCGAGCCTCGGCAAGCACTGTGACAGTCCTCGCTGAGGCTCGAGTACTCGGGAAATGGTGAGTTCGAGCGGCGACTATTGGTTTCAGGCCCAGCTTGGCGATTACTCGCCCACTCTGCGAGTATTCGCCGAGTATGTATACTATTGTTTGAAGTATCCTGGGATACGGCTGAAGGCACTTGCATTAGAACATTTATTCTGATCTCCAATGTTCTATGTTTTCCAAGCCTTCTGTTTTTGTTATAGGTATGCCAAAAAGCGGGATGCTAGCATTCCAGGCTATAGATAAGAAGAAGCCAATCGAAACCTCATGGGTTCTTTGACGATGATAATTTTGAAAATGCAAGCCATAGCTGTATAAAGCCAGTATTGTATGATTAAAACTTTTCTGCTATTATCAGCACATCCATCGTTCTAACATATCCAGCATATTATTCTAAGCTTGTATCTATATGTATACTACAGCTATCAGACTACTAAAAACCAGCATGCAAGCTAGAATCCAAAGTGCCTAGTCTGAATATCAAAACTGACAAAAAAGAGGCGGAATATGATGCCATCAGTCCATGACACTTGGTTGTGAAAAAAAGGCAGGGCATGTCCATTAATCTTTATTCCTCCAATTCATCGTCTTCTTCTTCATAGCTCTTCACCTGCACAGGTTCACGTCCAGCAGCCACTCATGGAGACTTATTAACCATAAATAAAGGGAAAATTCCCTACCCTCGGGATGCATTATTTAATGCTATTGGTTACAACTAGTTACTGAAAAAATTAAAAAAATTTAAATGGCTAGTTTGTAATGGCTTATTCATTTATTATTTTCTCCTATGGTGGGCCCTGTGTGGAATCATGTACTTGTACTAATTATCCATATAAGGATCTCCAGTTCATAATCCCAACACATCTTTTTTATCTTGATAACCGATCATGTGCTGTGATCTGAAACGTCAATGGCATTTTTTTTATGCAGTAACTTCTAAAGATCGGCTTTTTAACTTTATGGATTGTGGAAGCCTCACATCTATAATAGAAGCAACATCATTGTTTGGTTCCGGCTCAGCTTCCTCCATTTTCAGCAGTTTCCACAACTCAGCCAAACTCATCTCCTCCTCTGCTCCTCTTCTTCAATTTACTTGATGTCAATTATGCATTTCCCACATATATCAAAACGTCTGTCCTGGACTTCCACCAGGCCTTCCAGAAGGCGCCAGATTTTATCGAGCATTATCACAGTCCTGCCTTCCATCTGCTGCATGCCTTCATGCACAGCCAAGGTGTTGCTGGAGCCGAGTAGAACAACTTGAGCACCAATATTGTGTGCTACCCTTATAAAATTTAGACAGGCAATAGACTGTCCAGGTTATCATTGCGTCCAACACATTTCTCACATCCGACGCAGGACCAATTTAGACGGGCAATAGATTCTCCAGGGTCTCATTGCATCCAACACATTTCTCACAGCCAAGGCAGGACCCAACTTGAGTGAGAGCCATGCCCTGATTATAGTAGCGGGTGTGCTTTTTAACAGCCTGTTTTCCAAGCTTCCTGTTGAACATATCATATAGACACTAATATTTTGTATGTTAGTCTGCCATAGGAGAGTCTTCTATTTTACTTTAAATAATTAGTCCTTTACAATTTAGAGGATTTTGCACTTTGCAGTTTTTTTCATTATATCAATATATGCTGTTTGTACAACTTGCTAGCTATTTTGGAAAGCCTTCCCCCCTAACTTTTTTTTCCACCTAGAAAAAATTCGTAACTTCATATTAATAAAAATAGGAAATTACATTTTGTAGATGCATATAGCATTCCAAAAGGAAAAAGGTCAAAGAAAAATTACATCAAGTAAATGCACAAAGCATTGCAGATAAAGCATCAATTGGCAAGCCCCAAGGGCCATGAATGAACCAGGAAAACCCGGCAAAACCTAATCCAAAACGTACAATGGAAACCATACCCAGATGTCACCACGTCCCAAAAAACCAGTGCACTTTCAAGGCCAAACAGGCTGCCTTGACTCAGAGACCAAAGGGTCCGCACCCCCTAAAAAAAGTTTAGGGAGCAAGATGGTTGAGGTGACGGCTTCCACTTCACCCTGTTCACTACCAGCAAGAAACATCCTCCAACCCATATAGCTGGTTTTTTGTACCAAAGCAAGCTTCCGGAACTCCAAATAGGGCCCCACCAAAAAAAAAACCCCCTTGACCCCTCGCAGGACCACCCAAACAACAGCAAAGGATCGCGGTATCCATAGCGAAGAGGGGTGCCAATGAGCCCATCCCTCCCCAGCAGAACCCATTCCAGCTCCAGATCTACAGCACCAGTCTTTTGATATCGTCGGCGACCCGCCTGTCGCTTCCGTAGGAAAGGGACAAAAATCACTGGTTGCATACTCCTTGCCAAAAGGTGGGAGGATGCAAAACCCCTGTATCCCCAACTTTCAAGAGGTATTGGATCCCACCAAGCATCAGATTTGCCAGAATTGAGGCCCGATAACAGCAGAGACTTGCCAAGAAACAAAAACCTAGCTCCAGCGCCAAAGAGACAACGATCCACACAGCTGTTCATCATTTTGAATGGCAGCACTGGCTCTTCGAAGTTGCAGCCACATGCTGCCAAGGCGAGAGAAGGAGAGGCCGTAGAGATGGTAGGGGCAGGAGTGGACGGACGAAGTAAGGGCTCAGACCTTGCTATTGACTCCTGATCAATCTCCAAACCAAGCTCTTTGTAACCCAATCCCTATGCTGAGGGGAGACATCTGGCCGTAGGGCTTTTTGCATTTCAAAAGCCATATGCTTCCTAAGATCAATGGTTAGGAGTGAGCACAGCTCAAGCTCCCTTTCTGCCTCCCACGAACCAGTCTCCACCCTGATCACTTCAAGCATTTCTTCCAAAGCTTCCTCCAAGATCCTCTCGAACTCTTTCTCTTCAATCTGCTTTTCTTCAAGTGTGTTCTCTGACTCCTCAGCCTGCATAAAACCCAAATCTTGATCCTTGTGCAAAGCGCCGCCGTTGCCCACTCCGATCTGCTCCTCCATTTTCATTTGCCAAGCCCTAATCTGCCTTGCCATCGCTTCGCTCTGCCTAACCCTTTTTGTAGCCAAAGTAAAGTATTTCATGAAAAAATATATATATGTTTTGATATGTTAAAGAGGGTTCTATTGGGGCCTTCACCCTTGATTTCAAACTGCAAATTCTTGCATTTTCATATAATTCAACTTTTATAGAGGAACAAGATAAAGGTAGTAGTGAAGAAAGTGGACGGGGGAGTAGGAGTGAGTGGTAGAAGAAAGAGAATATAACAGAAGCTATTTAGCAGAAATGAAATATGCCTTTCCGGACGTATGAAGAGTTTTGCGAAATTTTCAATTTGATAGATGTTTTATTTTAGCAAATTGTACACAGAATATTGCTTGAACAGTAAACAACATCAATGGAAATGCACATGAATTTAATGACATATCTGAGTTTCATTGCAGATTATTTATCTGATAATAGCACAGATTTATAGTTCGATAAATCCACAAACCTTATTGGGCAATTTACAAGATAATACTAACAGGGAGTTTTCATGTCCAATGCCCAGTTTGATTCCAAAGGGGTCCTAACAGTGAAAGCTATATTCAGAATTGCAGAAATTAAGCAATGGATCATAAGCAAAATGAGAACCTGGGAATATACGCTGGTCTATATTGTGTAGCAGCTGGATGTGTGCCTAGAACTCCTATTAGAAACCATGCATTGAATTTGGGAGTCCTCCAATGTCTTCGACTTACATATATCAGCTTCCAACCTCCACGTGAGACTCAGCCAGTCACAAATCCTTGGTAACCAGACCATGTCTCACTCAGAAATGCAACGAATCAGTTCACAGGACTAGTGCGACCTCCCAGAACTAGCATGGAATGCTTGAATCTGCTGCAAACGCCTAATGACCTAGGGTTTTCGTCCCACTCATTTTCGAGACCAGGGGTTTCGTCCTGGAGAAGTCTTCTTCATAGCTTGGCTGAAAGAATAACATCAAAAATGCGTTCTCCCCCTTTCCGCAATCCAATCGATGCCTTTTATCTTTCCTCACAAAAAAGCCATCGAATCACATAAAAAGATCTTATTTCCATATTTAATAAATTGCCCTTTTGCAATAATAATAAACTTAGGATTTTAATTTATTGACCACCTTGATGAGACGCCTAGTAATAATTAAGTTTTCACTTAAAAGTGGCCCCATCGTAATCAACATGAATAATTAAATATAATTAAACTGCAACCATAGCTTTTTGGGCTCAGATTTAATTATTCTCATTATTCCCTTATTGTTTAATTTATTTCTAACCTCTGGGAATAGAGAAGGCTAAAACATTCATTCATGATAATTCATTAGGCGGAAAGGGACATTACAAAAAACCTTTGCTGATTTGATTTGAGCCCTCCACCTGTGTGCTATAACGATCCTGGAATTCCTTTTTTCGCTCATAAAAGGTCAGAGGCGAGTCTGCTATAAGGATCCAGCTGATAGAGGCTGTGATGTTGTATTTCTTGATGAGTTCTTCTATTGTTAGAGGTGGTCCTGCAAGAATCTCTTCAACAGAGGGCAAACCTTCAGGGTGCATCATATTCACCATTGGCACGCTTTCATTTGCCTCTTTTACCACTCTGATTACCATCTTTGGCAGCTCTGCGAAGAGGTGGTCTTGAAGCACCAGCAACTCTGCTTTTGTTTTTCTTGGGGGGATACTGCTGAGAAGCAGAAGGTTGATACCTAGGAAACCGTGACCTAATTTTCTGCTCCAACGAATCCAATCTATCCATTATACTGATAGTTGAAGGATCTGGCTACGAGGGTTCTTTACCTTTGCCCTTCCATTTTTTGAACAACAGAATCTTCCAGGTTTTCCTCTTGCCATTGGCTGCATTTGTCTCTATCAACTGGGAAATATTGGTCGGGCGGTAAATCTCCCAGATATGCTTCCGAATCTATTCCTCAAAGAGTACTGCATTCGGAAACATTTTCTCCATAATGAATTGAAACATAGGGTAAGCAGGCATGACGAGAGTGAGAGCAGAGATGAGATCATTGGCTATGGATTTGATTGGAGGTTCGCCAATGAGGCCATTGACAGAGAAAGCGTACTCAATGAGTAAATTTAGGTGGTCATTATAACAGAAGCAGCAACTACTGTCCTCCATTGTAAGAGGAGGACGCTGTGCGGGGGGGGGGGGCTGTTGAGCCGAGGGGATGGATTCTTGGGACAAGGCGGAGGTGCAGAGCAGAAACAGAGAGAATGGGAAGAATAGTGGACTAATGCAAATGAAATGGTTTGGTGATGAAGAAAGAAGTTGGAGAGAACAGCATTTAATTTCCTTGGGTGGAGTAAGATACTAGAGATATGGAGCATGGGAGTGCAGATTTTGGAAGATTTGACATGATGGAAAGAGTGGGATGAGTGCAAGGATAGGATAAGTAAGAGGCAGGATTAGATTGCTTAAGTGTGAAGGAGCTGCTCATCATTAGAAATACATTCTTGGAGGCCCTCAAAGTCCTTTGATTAATCACTTACAATGAGATTGAAGAGTTCCAGCTTCATCCCATGATTAGCTAAAAAATCAGCTGCTTCATTCGCTTTCCTGAAGCAATGATTGATTTTTGTCTCTTTGAATACTTTGAGGAATGAAATAGCTGGTTTTAGAAGAGATTGAATATGCCAATTTTGAATGGAACCCTTTTTTAATGCATTAATTAATTGTAGAGAATCCCCTTCAATCTCAAAATGAGTAATTTTCTGGCTTTGAGCTAGTTGTAGGCCAATTGATAAAGCTGTGAGCTCAGCTTCATTATTGGTAGCTTCAGATAATTGAGAGGAAGAAGCTGCAATGAATTTACCTTCGTTGTTGCATAGAATACATCCGCAATCAGTGCTTCTGGGGTTTCCTTTGGATGCCCCATCAGTTTGATCCATCCTGGCTGAGAGGGCTGCCACCTTATGTTGTCTTTTTTTTCCCTCTTTTACTCTAAACCCATTAAAGGGGATTTCTTGAAAATATATTACGTGTAAGTTTCCCTTCTGTAAATCTCCTGCTAACTGGGTCTTGTCCATCACTTCAATTAGCATCTTGTCATTTTGAAGGCAAAAATATAGCTTGTTATGATTGCTTTTCTTACAGTTGATTTCTGTCACCCAGTGTAGCCTGTATCCCTTCTCCTCTTGGCTAGGGGCATCAAACTGTTTTTTTGAGTAAACATCCCATTAACTAATATTATTAGGAGCCTGTTTATCAAATGGTACACATGGCAACACACAAAATTAAAGAATGGAATTGCATCTGAAAATGATCACTTGACTTCGCTGAAAACTGAAATAATCTCTTTTTATGATTGTAACTCCCCTTTTGTTTTTTGTTGGGTTGCTGTCAGATTTTGTTTTGATGCTTGTTTACTTTGTACACATGCTGAGATCACTAGTCACATTCATGTTTTCCTTCTTGATAAATATCCATATTTGTTGGTTGCTGTGTTACTTTCTGTTTCTTGTGTCCATTCATATGCAAGTGGCAAGTTCAGTTTCACAGTTGAGTCTTTCCATTAACAATATGAATTCCAGTTTTGCTTTGAAATTGAGGCTTATTTGGACATGTTGAGCAAGTTGCCACATCTGGTTATTATGTTGGATTCAAGTATCCGTGTTTCATTTTCAATGTATTTTTTTCTGCAGTCCCCTATGGAGGATGGATGGGAGGCCTTATTTACAAGCATCACATATGCTAAAAACTTTTCTGGACCTGTATGTTTTCGTCATGCACTTCTTACGCCACTGGGCTATGAAACTGCTTTGTTCAAGGGACTAACTGAAAGCATTCCGTGCTATGGTTGCTCTGTTAGTGAACTGAAACAGAAATCCGATGACAGACGAACTGCAAGGCTACTTGAATATGGAGAGATGTTCAGGGCATCTTTTGGGCTTTTATCTGGTGAAAATGAAAAATTCAGGTCAAGTTCAGTTCATAATGTCCTTTTCATGCGGCGTGAGAATTACTTAGCTCATCCTCGTCATGGAGGCAAGGTGGAATCAAGACTGAGTAACGAAAATGAGGTTCTTGATGCATTAGAAAAATGGGCTAAGAGTCATTCAAAATGTAAGGTGAATATTGTCAATGGGTTGCTTGCTCATATGTCTATGATAGATCAGTTGCGGGCTGTGCAAGCAGCTTCAGTCATTGTTGGGGCACATGGGGCTGCCCTCACACACATTATTTCTGCTCGGCCTGCCACTGTGGTGCTGGAGATAATAAGTAGCTATTACAGACGTCCTCATTTCGCTTTAATCTCTCAGTGGACTGGGTTGCAGTACCATGCTATTAATCTGGAAGGATCGGTTGCTAGATGCCCTGAAGTTGTTGAAGCCCTTGGTGGCATCATGAAGAGTCTTGGATGCTAGAGCCTTTGGATGAGAGCTGTCTGTCTTAACTAACAAGCGTTTTCAGGACCGTTAGCCAATGGAAGCTTCTACTTTCATTCCTCTAAAGTTAATATGGCACAGCCCCAGTCATGGGATTTGTAACTTTTATTGGGAAGTCTATTGTTGACTTGGTGTCTGAATCAGCACAACATGGTTCAATGTCAACTGTTAGGTTTCATTGAGGTATGATTTCATGCTGTAGGATACTTTCTTTATTTCTCAAGTGCATTTAATTTCTTTGAATTTTGTTTGATTATAACTATTTTTTACTGACATTTTCAATTCTTTTGAACTTGCAGTGTGATTCTTCAGATGCCATTCTCTCACCACATTATTATTATATGCATAATAATGCATAGGTTTCAATAGTGCCGTTGTACCATCAACAAAATCAATTTAACCATTATGATTCTACCAAATGCAGTTAATGTATTTTAGAGCAATGATGCGTGTGGCAGTAATAAAGAAGGTTCATATTTTCTTGTGGTTAGTAATATGAACAGCTTATTACTGCATTTATTTACCTTAGGTTCTTTTCTCGTGGGATATCTTTTAAGCATGAAAATTGAGAAACTATCCTTTTGGCAGTCTTGAAATATGAGTGGATTTTCAGGGTGTCTGTTGCAGCCTTTTATGGCTGATCAACATCCTTTGTACCATTGAAGCATTGTGATTATTGTATCATCTTTGAAAAAGTGTCCCGTTCTGCATGGACTGATGGAAGCATTAGCATTCAATGGGATTTGTACATTTGTGGAAGGTGGAATTGATCTGAAGCTGGAAATTTTCTGAGATATCTTGACATCAAGGCATTCAAGATGACTTCCATTAGGATTTTCTTTGCATTCTTAAATAATAAAGAAACTGGCCTGATCCTATTAGAGGGTTTGGATATCAAGTGAGAAAAGTACAGTTTATTAGTGGACAATGGCCTTCAATTTTGAACTAATGAAACTGAAGTATATGATCTCTACTGCGTATGCTTTTACTTCCTTTTTACTTGCATTATATATACCATGGTTCTCGACAAGCCTCTTCATAGAAAATGATGTCTCTGATTCTCACTTTCCTAAGTTCTATTGTAATTCTTTTCAAGTAAGCTTCCCTTTCCTTGTGACAAGAGTAGTCATAACTTTACCTTCAGAAATGAATTGATCAAAAAGGTTATATGGATTTTGTGAAATATGCCCTTTATAAGATGCATGCTGTGCCTGCATTAGTGCTATTTCAGCTACAATTGATATTAGTCTTGAGTTGGTGCCTATTCGATACGGTGTTAAGTTGTTTTAATTCTATTGACTTCACCCAAAGCATATGTACTGAAATTTAAAAGTGTTGACTTTATTCCAAGATTTTTTTTCAATTAAAACTCGAAAATTTAAAGATTGTTTTATATTAAAATTGCCTACGGGTGCATAGGAGACTCTTGAGAATCTCTTTAAAAAGCCAAATGATGTTCCCTCCATAGAGCTTGAAAGTCATGAGGTCGAGGAGATTTCTTTCTGTAGAGGCAACTTTACATTGTAAACATTTGTTCGACAAGGATATGCCCATCGAAAATTTCAACTCCCTTAATCAATCCCTTGCCAAGGAAATCGTTGAATTATAAAATGTTTATGTTAATCTGAAGGATTGCATTCATAAACCTTCTAAACATATTGCAATTTGTGAAAAGTATGACGAGTGTGTCTATGATTGCAAGTTTACAATTAATGTTATAGATATTTACTACTGACATCTTTCAAAATCTCATGAATCAATTTGGAGAGAAAAATATTTGAACAATTGTATGGTTTTTTAATAAGCATGTCTATAGGATCAAGCTTTGTTTGTCACTAATGAGTGTTATTCCCTTTTGACATTGGTAATTTTTAGAAGCATATGAAATGCATTGGTTCCAAATTGCTTAAGCGGATGAGTTAGAGTCAGTAAACATGGTAGTGCATTCACTCTTATTTAGATTGACATTAGATGAAAGAGAGTACGCGTTAGTCATCCTACAAATACATTGATAACTGTGGGTTACCATGATTGTTCTACTAATGGTCAATGAGATGCAAATCTTGAACCATCTGTAAATTGTCTTCATCAAAAGGGACAAATACATTGGTAAATGTGGGTTGCCATGATTGTTCTACTAATGATCAACGAGATGCAAATTTTGAACCATCTGTAAATTCTCTTCATCAAAAGGGATGAGAATTTGAAACACTCATAAATTTTTCTTTTGATCAACACAAATTTGAACATGCAGTGCATATTGTTGAGTCTTATCGACATACTCATTTTCGAGATGGGGGGCATTGTCCTCAATCCAAATGCCAACATTCCTATTATTAGACATTGGTGCAACCACCACTATTCTCATTGTCTTTAAAGAAGCGTATACTGAATCTTGGATTTGTACTTGTTATGACTATTTGTGGATGGATTGTTAATTGGTCATTCAGACTTTTGAGCTCTTGTTTAAACACATCTTATTGTTTAGTTTCTACAAAATTACTACTACTTGGTAAGCATAGTAGATGATTCATGCATTGCATTCCATGATTGTTGCATACGTCTCTTATGACACCATTGTTTGCATATTTTGATTGTTGCTTCATTTTTATCATGAAAGATGCATTGATGGCAACAAGTTCTTATTGCGTGCGACTTGTTGGAGCACTTGTTGGGCTGTCTTCATTGTTGGAGACAAATAATCCCATGTCATGATTGGTGGGGTGATTGCATTTTGGTTACCTCCTTTGGTGGAGACTTTTTTCACGGATCATTTTGTGGAATGCAATTATTGCTGACACCCATGGTAGCTGGAAAATCATTGTGGAATGCGCCTTGGTTATTAAGCACATGATTCTCCTCTAATTGTGTCTTTTTTGTTTATCATCATGCACTCTTGGAGCATTTTTTGCTGATCTTTGAATCTTGCCTTTAGCCCTTCGTGATTGAATTATGCTGGCCTCAACATTTATATTGTTATCATTTTTTGGTTGCCTTAAACTTCATGATTGAATCATGCTGGCTTCAACATTATATTGTTATCATTTTATGAGAGAGAGGATGTTATTAGGAAAGTGGCTGCCAAGGTGATTACTAGTATGCATGTGTGAACTTTGACTTGGTATC
Source organism: Torreya grandis (assembly GCA_037957365.1). Classification (NCBI taxonomy): domain Eukaryota; kingdom Viridiplantae; phylum Streptophyta; class Pinopsida; order Cupressales; family Taxaceae; genus Torreya; species Torreya grandis. Next base: position 1,547,287 of record JARHVA010003667.1, read on the forward strand.
CTTTGAGTTGATTTGTTATTCTTGGGAATGAATAAAGTGAAGGTTTTCCTTGAAGTTAGCGTTATAAATAGCAACCAAGGAGTGATAATTAGATGCTTATCCAAAGGGTTGTAATCTTCCAAATTGTAATTTCATTGTAACAAGTAGTCTCATTCTTATTTTATGTAGTGCAATATTAGGTTACTTGATACGAAACCAAATTTTGATGTATAATATTTTTGATGTGAATTTCCTTGTTCTATCCTTATAATGGAATACTGGTGAATTCTTATAATTTATACTTGCACAAGAAACTTGTTCCTCTCAAAAATTCTTACTGAATTTTGCCAATAATTGTTTTTATTAAACTCTTAAAACAACACTTAAGGGTTATACAACAATACGTGAGATTTCTGTCGAGCTGAGTGAAAATATTCTCTCTACTTATTCTTAGGGTGTTGATGGTTGCTTGTTCTATCCTTATAAAGGATTGCTGGTGTATTGTTATAATTTATACTTGTGCAAAAAACTGTTCCTCTCAAAATTCTTACTAAATTTTGTCAATAATTGTTTTTATTAATTCTTAAACCAAAACACTTCAGTAAGGGTTCTACAAAAATACTCAAGATTTCTGTCAAGCTGAGCGACAGTATTTCCTCTACTTATTCTTAGGGTGTTTATGGTTACTTCCTTTCTCACAAATTTAATTGAGATTTTTGTGTACTCTCCATATATTTTGTACCCTCTTTAACTCAATTGAGATTTTTGTAGTCTCCATGTATTTTTATACCTTCTTAAATTCAATTGAGATTCGTGGAATCTTATAACTAGAATGATATTGTAGCATATCGGAGGCTCGTGTATTTGGTAGTGGATTTAATGACATCCAATTTCTTAGAAGAAAGGTGGTTATGAATTTGTTTGGTGTATCATAGGTTTATACTCCTATACAAATATCCAACATTTCATAAAATACGAACATATTAGGGTCAAAGGCATAATTCTCAATTGTTAATATTGGCTTTTCATGATGTCATTATCGGAATCTAACTTTGACATTATTGGATTCTGATTTCAAGGTTATTGGAAGTTAATATAAGAGATATTAATTTTAATATTGTAAGTATTGAATTTTAATTTTGATATTTTTGATTTTATATTGTTGGTATTTTTTGGGTTATTTAATAAAAAAGATTGAATATGTTATCGGTGTGATTTTTTTTTTGTATTAATTGTATTGTTGATTTTTTTTCAAAAGAAGCATTATATTAATTGTAATGTAAATTATATACATTGCCGACACGGTTAATGTTTTGTATTAATTGTATTTCAGACTGTATACATTATCAACATGATTAATATTTTTGTATTAAATTATATATATATATATATATATATATATATATATATATATTATTAATTATATTGTAAATTTTATACATTATCAACATGATTATTTTTTTATACTAATAGTATTGCTGGAAAAATATAAACATTGTTTTAATATTCAATATTTTATTATTCTTTAATTTAAAAACATTGTGGTAATTGTATTGCAAAGAAAATATATAATAATGGTATAATTACAAAGAAAATACACACTAATTATGTTTCAAAGAATCTTTAATTTTTTTAGAAATAACTACTTTATAAAAATAAATGATGACAATAACAAGTTGTACATTGTTATCATTTTATTCTATTTACAATAGGTTGCACATCATCCACATCTTTCATGGATGCTAAATATAAAGGATAACAATAATATGCTATACATTGTTATTGTTTTAGTTTATTTACAATATGTTGCACATCATCCACATCTTTCAGGAGTGCTAAATTTGTCCACAAATCTCCTAGCAACTCTTTTCACCTATATTATTTTTATGGGAGGTCCTTGCAATGATGTAGTTCTTCATATCATTGCACAAGTTTTTTTTCATTCAAAATCATTCACGAGTATTGTGTTCAATTGATTATAAAAACTATTAAATTGCTTCCAAACTTTACTTAATAATTTATAAAATACATTAGCATTCCCATGACAATTGTAACATGCATGTTTAACCTTATCACAATCTTTCTATATATGAATGAATTCAACGCTATCACTTGTTAACTTTGTTGCTTGGAAAACGGTGGCATCATTTTTTTAATATTTTTTTATTTGTTGAGGTCCATATTGTAATTTGTATCTAGCTAAAACACTTAGCAAGAATTCTTTAACATTTGGTCTGGGAAAACAAAATTTTGTTTTTAACTTTGATTCCATATATTTATTTTTGTAGCCACTCTTTTTTTGTGCACTGGGTGAACTAGAACGCTATTGATATTGAATATTATCAACTTTCATATTTGAGCTTTCGTATATGCAAATATTAAATAAAAATTAACTATTTCTCTTACATGGAAAAAAATAGTTCAATAAACATGAAGTTTTTAATACCAACTTAACAACAATTAATAACAACAAAACATCAATTAATTAACATACTAGTAGAGCATCAAATACTTCAAGAAAGAGAGTTTCCCACTTTGGGCTATAATCACTAATTGTGAGTTTGAATGTTTTTGACGAGTGACACATGTTTGGATGTTTCCCCACATGTTTAAACCATGTACATAAGCAATCATGTATTATCCTATCACCGAATGCCCAGTAGGAGGGGATCTTGAAGCAAATCCTCATCACCCTCTGCAAAATTATACTATTTTTCTTTTATGAGCAATATATTATGTTTACTAAATACATCTTTGTATCTAGTATTGATAATTTTGTTTAATCTTTTGGTGCAAATTGGCTTTGGATGCCCACTCTTTGATGGCATGTAGGAAATATTCTCAGTGCTTAACTTGCACTGAAGTCTCTCCAAAATGTAACACAAACTGATAAAATTTTAGTGACAAAAATGGCCTATGAAGTCGTGCATGACACTTGATTCCAAATATGTAAATCACAAAACAATATTGTAATGTTCAATTGCAATCATTGGATTCAAATATATATAAACCACAAAGCAATATTGAAATGTTCCTTTGAAATCATTAACAATTGTGGACTAAATTTGATCTGAAAATATTTGTAACATGAATGAGTAAAATCCAACATTTTTTATGTGGTGGGAAACTACAAAACCCACGAGCTCCAAACAACAATCATTCTACTCCTAATACCTATAATATCCTTGTATCTAAAACCCAGAAAACCCAAACAGAAACTTCATGAACACATCACATTTTTTTTTAATGTCTATTATGTTATATATCAAATCAAGTTAACATCATCACCACATAACAAAATCAAATCAAATTAACAACACTAACACGTCAAGAAATTAAGATTATTAAAATTTGATAAAATTAAATCAAACTAACATCATTAACACAACAAAATAAAACATTAATACATCAAGAAATCAAGATAATAAAAAAATGATGGAAAACTTTCAAAAAGTTCTATCTCGGCAAATATATATTGAATATATGTTTGATTGTTAGGCTAGGATTGGAATAACAATAAAATCAAAATTTATTGTAAACCAAAGTTATTGCATATGTCATTATCGAGAATGAAATATTACAATATTATATAGCTAAGCAAGTGACTTCCTTTCATATTCCATGAAGACTCTTCATCTTCCTATCGAGACTCTCTAGCTACCAATGTGAGATAAACGTTGTCCTACAATTGCTCCTAGGGTTTTAAATATTATATTATAATAATATTAGACCCCCCTAATCTGTAGGGATTATTGCAAGACCAAACATGCCTATGAACCTTTCAACTTTTTCTTGTCCTAGCACTTTTATCAAAATTTATGTTGGTTGCTCTTTAGTAAGACAATATAGCAAGTTTACATTGCCATCTTTTACATAATGTTGCATTAGATGAAATTTGGTGTTGATGTGTTTGGTTCGATCGTGAAATATAGGATTATTTTCCATTTGAATTGGAGATGTGCTGTCAACCATGAGAAGTGTTGATGAACCCTGTGTTCTTACAAATATGAAAAAATGCCTTTGACCCAAAATTTTTTTTTGGTCACCTTTGAAGTTGCCATGTATTTTTATTATGCTGAAGAAATTTTTGGCACTGATTGCTTCTTTGAATTCCAATTGACAACTGCTATTCCTAAAGTCATTAAAAAACCTGAAGTATATTTTCCATCTTTAAAATCACCAACATAGTCAGAATCTGAGTATTCAACTAGTTTGAAGTCTTCTTCTCTGAAGTATTTGAGCCCGAAATTTTGTGTTCCTTTGAGATATCGAAGGGCTCCTTTTATTGAAATTTAGTGACATTCTCTGGGTTTTTGTATAAATCGAGAAAGAACACCAACAATAAAATAAACATATTCTGTAGTTTTGGTCACATAGATTTGACCTCCAATGAGTTGTTTGTATTTAATAACATCTACTAAATCTATGGTATCTTCTAATATCAATTTCATATTTTTTCCATGGGCATATTGAGAGGCTTACTATCTGTCATTCCAAACATGCTCAAAATTTTACTAATATATTTTTGTTGAGTGATGAATATATACTTTGGTTTTTGATTCAATTCAATACCCAAATAGTAATGAAGATAACCCAAACCTATCATTTTAAAGGCTTTCATGAACTCTGATTAGGATTTTGTAGTGTATCTATCATTGTTTCTTGTGATAAGTAGATCATCCATATACATCACTAGAAATGCAACTGTTTTGACAAAAAATGTTGCATCTTCAAACTCAAAATGTTTGAAGTTCATGTTTAGGAGGTGCTTAGTGAGTTTTTTGTACCTCACTCTTGGGTCTTGTTTGAAACTTTATAATGATTTTTCAATTTTCACACTTTGAGCTCTTAGCCATTTACTGTAAAACCTTCGGGCTAAGTCATGTACACTGTTTATTTGAGATCACCATTTAGGAAATGCAGTTTTGATGTTCATTTGGTGAAATTTCTATCTGTCATGAGCTGCCGTAGCCAACATGGTTCTAATGGAAGTGCATTTTGATGTTGATGCAAAGGTTTCATTATTGTCATTTCCTTATTTTTGAGCGAATCCATTTGTGACAAGCCTTGATTTGTGCTTTTCAAATGAGCCATATGCTTTTTACTTGTCACAAAAGATCCACTTGCAGTCAATAGGTTTGCAATAGATTAGAGGATCAATCAATTTTCAAATTCTATTTTTGACCAACACATCATACTCACTTCTCATTGCATTTTTACATGCATCAAGGTTTTCAACTTATTTGAAGGAAGTGGGTTCAAATTCAAAAGCAAAATTGAATTATTCTTCAAGAGGGTCCTCCAAGGTAAGTTTTTCAATCTTATCTTGAATTTCATCTAGGAACTTGTCTGAATATTGAGTGACTGTGTGCACACTTCTAGTGCCTATTTTTTCAACCTAATCAGGGATGACATCTTTCAATATTTGTTCAACCCATTTTGGTATCTTTTTCTATGTAACTTTCATAATCATTGGTGCCTCATTTTATGGAATTGAAGCTCCATTTTCTGACATAAGACCATCTTTTGATGAAGTTTCACTTTCTTCTATAGGGGGAGTGCCATTTTTAATTTAATGAGTCAATAGAGATTCAATTGTTTCCCAACTTCAGGTTCTCCCTTCACAGTTTGGAACCTCTATATCAACCTCCTTGAAAACATCATATCCGGCATATTTATCTAGTTGACTCAATTTCTAACTAATGTTTGTCGTGTATTTTACAATTTCACAAAAGATGACATCCCTTCTTGCTATTTTCATCAAATAGCCTATATGCTTTTGAAGACTCTAAGTATCCCAAAAGCATGCATTTATGACTCTCATGTTTCAGTTGTTCCTTTTCTCCTTTGGAATCAATGTGTAGCTTGAGGATCTTAAAATATGAAGATGTCGCATTGAAGGAAGATGACCACACCAAAATTTATATGGAGTCTTTATTTTTAGGGTTTCTAATGGTGACTTGTTGTGGAGGTCTATTGCTATTTGAGTTACTTCTAACCATAAGTGTAGATTTACCCCTTTGAAGTACAACATTGTTTGAACCATGCTCATCATAGTTTTGTTCATTTGCTTAACTACTCCATTTTGTTGAGGAGTGTAAGGTATAGTGATATGATGCTTGATTATATTATGTTTGAGATAAGTCTCAAATACCTTTGAAGTGAATTCACCACCATTATCAGTCCGAAGTGTTCCAATGCAGATTGGGTTTCATTTTCAATCACAATTCAAAACTTTTGAAATGTTTCAAAGGCTTATGATATTTTCTTCAGAAAATATATCCAAGTCATTACGCTGTAGTGATCAGTGAACAACATGAAGTATTTATGACCACCAACATAAATAATTGGTAGAGAACACAAATCAGAGTGAACCAACTACAATTTCCTATCAACTTTCCATTATGAATTCTAAAACGATTCTCTTTTGTATTTGGCCAATATGCAGGCTTCACACTTTTCATTATTTTTGGGTAGATTTGGAAAGCGTACAACACCATTTTTTTGCATTTTTTGGATGTTATCATAGTGCATGTGCTCAAATATGGCATGCCAAAGAAGTCTTGCTAACATTTCTCTTTGCGAGATGAGTAAAATTTCTTGGCATTGAGTGCTCATCCTTGAGTTTTAGCAATTATCCTTCCTCATATACTGTCAAAATGTCTATGTTATCACATTTCCTTGTGATTTTAATCTCTCCATCATCAAGTAGAATGGAGTGGCCTTGTTTTTAAATTAACATGAGAAACAAGTTTATTTTCAATTGAGGAAGGTTTAGTACATTATAGAGAATGAAGTTTGTAAGTATTGGTGACATGATTCAGATTGAACCTTTACCTTGAGGTCATTTATCTGCCAAAAATATTGGACCACAACTTTCTTCATGAAACTCCTCAAAGAAGCCCTATAGGAAGTCATATGCTATGTGGCACCAATGTCTAGAACCCAAGCATTATCCTAGGTTGCACTCTTTGAGGAATTATTTGCTTTATTAGAGAAGGAAAGCACACATCATAAGAAAATTAAGCTAAATTTGGTTTTGAGTTTTTCTTCTTCTCCTTTTCTGCTTTCTATTTTCATAGGCTTCATTTTTCTCCCATGATGTTTTGCTTTCATGGGTCTCATGGCTCCCTTTCCTTTTGTAACATTTATAAAACAAGTGTTGTTTGTCATTCTGCTTTTCTTGATGATAACTATTGTTTTTTCTAGATTTTCCACCTCGCCCTTTGCTTTTTTCATTTCTTGCATTCTTGGAAAAATTTCCATTTTGATTTGCATATCAAGGCCAATGCTTTAGAATTTTTCCGCTTCTAGGATCGAATGTCCTTTGCTTCTTTTAGTTCAATGGGTTGATCATCCCTATCACAAATGTTGAATCACAAGTCATTAAAGATAAACATATTATCCACTTGTCTAGACCATTCTAACTAGGTATCTTTCTCATTTAGGGTTATGCCAACAATAGTTTTAATTGAATGCATGTTTGTTGTATTGGGAGATGAAATGGTTCCTATTAGTCCAAAAATTTTCCCTTTTCTATATGCCACCTGAATGATATATCAAACATATCTATATGCTCACCCTTTCTATATAATTATTAGTAAGTTAAATAATATCATCCTTTATATATACTCGATGTTACGTAAAAGAGGTGTTAAAGCATGTGAGATTAAAGTGGTACGTGGTACCTAAGTAGTACGTGAAAATGATTTAATATATTTAAAACACCAGCTTAACGATAAGTGCTTGTATGTGGGTGTGATAACCTTATATACTCAAAGTGCTCTTGTTCATTTTCAAGGTTTACATCTAGCGATGGTCGTAAATGGGTAATGAAAGGATGGGAAAATGATTTTTTTTAATTCCTCCCTAGAACTTTATAGGGACCATGCCACATATGCCATCATTGTAACTACATTAGGCTATAAGTGCAGTAGTTTGATTGTTATGACATGACTCGTAAACATGAAAAAAATGCACTATTGATACTGAACACTATGAATTGGTTTTGTTTTGCATAATTTGATGTATTTTTTAAATTTTGCTTAATTTTTGAAAAATGAACTATTTGTGGTTTGCATTATGACTTATTTTTCTTTTGAATAAGTCAAAAAAATAAAATAAATGCTTATTATTGCCTTGTGGGAATGTTCTCCATTAAAAAACTATGCTTTTATTTGTGAGAAAAAAACATAAAAGGAAATGTATTTAACTTATCTCACCTTGATAGGCTTTGGCACCACTTGCAAGAGTGATAGTATGTTGAATCCCCTTTGTTGGAGAGCCTGTCTAACTCCATGCACCTCTATGAACATAAACAATAGGTGTGAATGTTTCCATGTAGCCCAAAATAGCTAATATGCCAAACACCTTGATATTTGCTGGTCTTTAGTGGGACACGATCCAAAATTTGCCAAAAGACTGCCAAAACCAATAAAAATGCATCCAGAATAACAACAATAGAAGTCAACTCCTTGAATCAGTCTAACACAGGTATGAAACATTTAAATGCAACTAATGAACATGTGCCATGTGGTCCAACACACTTGAAATAATAAAAAATGCCCTATAAGAGAGTTCCACCTAGTCAAAAACAGTGAAATGCGCTACAAAACAATAAATTATTATGCCAAAACACCTTTAATCTAGCTAAAACACCTTAGAACATGTTAGAAACACATTGATTCATGTTTGATATTGAGCATTATGCCTTCCTAAAATAGAAACACTTTTTTAAAGACACAGATTCCTTCACAACAACCAATATGCATTTTTTATCAATGGAAAAAGATAATTTTGAATGAATTTGGTTGGCTATGAAGTATGCAAAGAGAAAGAATGGAGAATGAATAAAATAAAGCCTGCGATCTAATACTAATGTCAGGGCATGATTGGAATGACAATAAAAATGATATTTGGTGCAAGCCAAAGTTATTGCATATTTCATTAATGAGAATGAAAGATTACAATATCATATAACCAATCAAGTGACTATTCCTTCCATATTCGATGAAGAGTCTTCATCTTCCTATGGAGACTCTCTAACTACCACTATGAGACAAAATATTTCTTAAAAATTACTCCTAGGATTTAAAATATTATGTTACAATAATATTAAATTTCAAATAAGACCTAACTAGGCCATATATATTGAAGACAAGTTTGAGTTTAACAATGAACATTTGAAAAAGGCATCATTGGGCCATACATATCAATTTTTTTTTATGCTAGTTTAATATACGATTTTTCATGAAAGACCTTACATCTAAATCATCACTAATCATGGTTCAGTGGGTAAATAGTGTTGACATACACCACTCATCATTACCACAATCCTGGCTAAACACCATTTTTACTATAACAAAGTTTTCTTGTGGCCTTCCTTTAAATTTTAGAATCTAGAACCATTGTGTTTTTAACATCATATTGAATGTGATCTATGTCCTAATGTTTTTTAATATGTATCATCTTGTTTGACACAATGGTCTATGCCTCAATAAAAATATGGTTGATGAAGGGCTACTCCACACACAACACAATAATAGAGATCCTCACAAAAATTGCAAGGAAAGAACACTTACAACTTTTATTTCATTCATAAATGAAGTACAACATCAAAATATACAATGATACAACAACATGGGCTGTTTCACCATAAAGAAAGTTTAACCCTATCAAAAATCTTGCAAACTGGAGCCATAATTTGCACTGATGGATTTGTCCCCCGTCACCTCTTTGTTGGCACCAATAACTTCCCTTTTTGGGTTCCCAAAGGCTCAATTGTCCCTTTTTTTACCCAAGGAAATTATTTTTAAATTTGAAAGCTGTCTCTTTTCTTGCCCAAGGAAATTCTTTTGAAATTTGAAAGCTGTCCCTTTTCCTGCCCAAGAAAATTTGAAATTCAAAATTTGAAAATCCAGCAACACAACTTTCGGGAGCTATAACTTTTGAATTGGGCGTTCAATTGATGAACTATTTGAACCGTTGGAAAGTTTGTGAGGTGCCATAATACATATTGGTTCCAAGTCGTGAAATGACCATTTTTGACCCCCTGAAAAGGTCATTTAAAGGTCCAAAATTTTAGTTGAATATTTTTATATAGGAATTTTGAACTTTGAAACTTTAATAAATCATTCTCTACCAATGATCTTGAGATGATTCTTTCACCAAAGGCTGTATTTTACAATTTTGGATCTTTGTGTAAAATTTCATGTCCAAACATGCACAAAAATACAAGCTTACTAAAAATAACATGTTACTATTTTTAGCCTTCAATAAATTCTATTAGTTCTAAACCATTGGAAACTTCAACTTGTGCTCCAAATGAACTAAGAAGCCTACAAAAATAAAATTCAAAACCAACATAAAATATTATTTTTAGTGATGCAAGATTTCCCTTACACATTGGATGCTCCTGCATCAATGGTTCGGTTTAAATTTTATCTTTTTAATATAATTTCTTCCTCAATTTATCTACATCATTCTTTGGTTTTGAACATTACTAAAATGCTACTTCAAACAAGGTTTTTCCTAATTTTAAAAGCTCTTTCATTTCACCTCTTGGTGAATATGTTCTTTTTTGAATCGAAAAATCTTTTTTATTTTTGAAGCAATTTTCTAAAAAATTAAACCATCCAAATCAAGAATGCGTATTTTTTTTTTTTGGGGCAGCTGCATAAAATGATAAGTTTATGATTTAAATATCAAAAAATTATTTCAAATATAAGAACAATATTATTTTAATTAATAATTACAATGCAATACCTTGTTGTGGATGAGAACTTCCTCCTACAATTGAATGGCCTTCCAAGGTAGGAAGGACACTGCCTTCTACATCTGAATGTGATTCAATGTTCTACATTTATTTTTCAAAAAACAAAGCCATCCAAATATAGAAGTAGTAATTATTTTTTTGGGGTAGCTACATAAAATATCAATTTTATGATTTAGATAATGAAAAATGTTTTCATATATGTATTTTTTAAATTAATAGTTATAGTTAATTATTTTGTTGTGGATGAGCACTTTAGTAATTAAATGAATTTTTTTTTTTTTTTTTTGAGAAAGCTACATAACATAATAATTATATGTCATAGATAAAAAAAATATTCTTTCATATAAAACTATAGGAACATTCACTGATTATAAAACCTTAACATAAATAAAAACCTAACATCCACTATTTATAGATCGCATAATGAAAATAAAAATTATGTAGGAAATATTGAAATTATAATAACTACGAGTTGGATTTAGTTACATAGACACACCTAGTTTTTTTGTTGTAATATTTTAACATCTATGATTTAGATAACGAAAAATGTTTTCATATATGTATTTTTTTTAAATTAATAATTATAGTTAATTATTTTGTTGTGGATGAACACTTTAGTAATTAAATGAAATTTTAATTTTTTTCGAGAAAGCTACATAACATAATAATTATATGTCATAGATAAAAAAAATATTCTTTCATATAAAACTATAGGAACATTCACTAATTATAAAACCTTAACACAAATAAAACTTAACATCCACTATTTATAGATCTCATAATGGAAATAAAAATTATGTAGGAAATGTTGAAATTATAATAACTACGAGTTGGATTTAGTTACATAGACACACCTATTTTTTTTGTTGTAATATTTCAACATCTATGGTCTTATCATATGCACCTATTATAGAACAAAATGTCATAAAGAGATTACACATTTAAATTAGTCAAAGAAATTTAATAATGAGAATATAGGATGCAACGAAAACAAAAATGTTTTAATAGCAATAGACACCATAAAATAATTAAGAATAGGCAAACACTAATTATACTCTTGATTAATTTTAAGAATAAACATATAAAGCACACATATACCTATTTATAATTCAAATCCTATATTTGATGAAGCAATTTCTCCATCAACAACATTTTCTTGTTTGCCCAATTTATCTTCTCTAGGTGTCTACTTGGCTACCACATTTTGCTATTCATTTGATTGAATAATATAATAAATGATTTGAGCTAATATATTAGAGTCAACTTATTGAATAGTATAATTGCTTGTCTCTTTTTGAAAAAAATAATCATCTAAACTTTGGATATTGTGTGTAGATGGTTTTGTGTCTAGAGGCGTTATATAAAAAACAAAATAAGATTGTGTTGGAAAATTTTATTATGTTGGAAACTATTTGATATTCATATACAAAGTATTTGTAGTTCAAAACCAATAACCTCGATGTGATATCAAGTGTTTGTAATAATGCTTCAAAAATAGTCCCTGATGAGGGTTTTCTACAATACATGCTAAATTTTTCAATCCATAGTTCACACTTGCACTAGAGCCTGGATTCCACAATAAATAACTAGTAGAGGGATACCATTATTATTATAATTAGATATCAAATATGTCCATAAGTTATGTGAAAATATCAAACTAGAATGGATGACTAAACCCAATATTAACTAGATGCACAATGTTCAATGGCTTATCATGTGACTAGTTTATACATAAATCTTCCAATTTTAATTCAATCACGTGGTAATTATTGACACCGTATACTATCACCATAACTAAAAATGATTTTAATTTTACACTATTATTGTATAGTCTATATAATCCATCATATATTATTTATAATTTATTATTCAACTTTCTCTTGGAGTGTCCTACTCCCTCATGGAATAAACGTGCTTGCGACAATGACACTAAATATGCAAATACGATTGAAAGTACTTTGACCAATAATTGTCAAGATTTATAAAATATCAGATTTTGTAATGTCAATGATGCAATTACAAAAGTCACAAACTAATAATTCAACATTAAATGGCATAAATTAGGATTGGATAATAATGTTCTTCCTACTTGAAAGAGAAATGCACATGGGCAAGTGAAATCATCTATATCTTCATCCACCATAGGGACGTGTTGAAAATACATTTATGTACATCTCTAAAATATATTACACATCCTTTGGCATTGGAAGTTCATCCTTTATCTTCCTTTTACATTGAGTTTTTCCACTTGATTTATTTTTCTTTACCTTCTCTATGCCTAGTATTGCACAGAGTTTCATGTATTTTATACTTCTTGACCATATCTAATTTAGAGAAACCAAAATATTTAAGGTTATTGTTGTATTATTTTAGGATATATCTATTTCACCTATCTCTTGTCAAAAACAACACTTAACAAACCCAAATATGCTGGAATATTACTTAAACCTAAGTCTAAGCACTCACTCAAAGCACATAAGAGACATTGAGACCCCAACTATTAAAAATATCACATAAATCAAATGAAATAACAATATAATGATAATAAATCATCATTAAAAGCCTAACTTTCAATTAAACCATAGAATATCTAGTACATGATAATAGTAATTAGTTCTTCCCATTACTTTATAAACCATCAATTGCAATGCATATACATTAGAACTATGTATACTCATACAATTATGTACATGTAAAAACTAATTACAATAATTTCAAGATAATTTAAAAGATTAAAATAGTGGTATTTACACTTCAGAGTTTAGAACTTATCCTAATGAGCAGTCTCTGATCCTATTTATATTTTCCCTCACTGACCTACTCATGACATTTGAACACATGAAAATATATTCTAGAAGGATCTATAAAATCCTATGGATGTTATAATATATCCATATAAGATGCAATTTTGGGTTATTATCATAATGTTCTTTCATCTACTTTGACACCTATAATTCTGTGCACCCTCTGATTATACTTATTTTGCCTTTTGCTATATGTTGTTTGGAACATCTATGTCACCTCACAGACTAATAGATCCTTATATAAAACCTCAAAATACTTGCATAATAATGCATAAAATTTTAAAAAACCTTTGAAATATTCATACAAAGTCAAAACCTTCATCTTATTATACTTATGCATAATCCTGAGGCAACATTCCCCAATACTTAACAATGTGTATGTCGTCAGATAAGACTTTATGGTTCTATTTCCTTGTTCCCTTTATATTTTGCATTTCTATCTTATCCTTCACCTTCTTATTTTTTTAATACCTATGGGACCTTCTCCTTTAGTTTATTATTAAACATGTCCCATCTTTTCATGATTTTTTTACCCTTTTGATTTATTAGCTCCACTTCCTCCAAGGGGTCTTTTAATAAGGCTACATTATTTTGATTATATGTATGTTTTTTTTAACTTCCTAAAATTCCTCTCTACATGACTTATGAACTTTGTATAAATTGTCTTCCTCTAGCTAAGGATTCTATATAATTCTTCACAAGTGTTCTCAATATCCTTGCACTCCTTACCCATGTTTACTTTTAATGAAGTCACCTCTCCAAGTTTTTCTAGTATATTCCTATTATCCCTTTCTCCATTTATGTATTTTTTCAAGCATTTTTTTATTAATTTAAATAGGATTCATTCTATTGTCGACTACTGCTAGCACATGTACTAACTTCTCAAAGAATAATGTAATGTGCTTTTTACATTTATCCAAGTGTGTTTATGAGTCTTTTTAGTTCATCTACCTTATCTTTTGTTGGATTTTTATTATTTAATAATGTTTCAGGCATTGAAGTGTATCCCCAATGAACTAGTGCACTGGCCCTTCATGCAATATTGTGGTCTTGCATGCTCACTTGAAGCATGTAGCTAGAGACCGGTTCCTGTGGGTTATGTCGTGTAGTAACATATTAGTCATTTTCTTTGGGTTTAAACTTATATCTGATTAGAAGTTACATAGAAAAAGAGATACACTACTTTGATCCTTGTATCATTAAGCTTAACAACCAATATTACTCAAATAAATGCCATGAAGTTCAAAAATTGTTACTTAGAAAAAGTAAAAGTTGGCATAGATCTCATATTAAGTTACAACTACAAGTACTCAATGCAAATCTATCAAAGATGTATAACTATCAATAAATTAGAACATGAACATCATAATTGGTCATAATATCCATAACTCTATATTGTATTTCAGTAAAATGATATCCAAAATCCATCACACTTCAATGATTTAATACTTATTTTTCCCTAACCAAGTAGTTACAACATAAATGACATGAGTAATTGGGCAACAAACTCTCTATGAACTGAGAGTCTTGGCAGTTTATTAACTAGTTTCTCCTAAGGACCTGGGCCTTTGTGCTCCCTATATACTCGTTCTATGATAGATCCTTACTGCTATGTGTTTATCTCTTTACGATTTGGTGCAAAACTCATGATAGATAAGGTCTGGATGGCCCTTGAGAATCATTTCTTAACCATCTCCTGCTTACCATGCACTCCTCAAGTCTTTCACTTCTATTCTAAGTCCTATACTCTTAATTTCCTCATGGTTAATTCTCTTCTTGACTGGGTCTTCTCACACTGGAACTTACATACCCTTGTCCTTTCATGCCTTATTGGTTATGTGCCATGGTCCTACTGTGCCAATCTAGTTATACGCCCTAATGTTATACTCCTTTTATGCTGTGCTAGTTCTGCATCAAAATATCAAAATACTTATCCAAAATTTGGGGTCCAACATCACCTCACACTATGATCTTAGTCCATCTTAGACTAAGTCTTGATCATGATTTAGGTCCCATTTGTTCAATCTACTTCTTGACATTATACCAATGTGACAATGTGTCAAGCAACTTTGTAGTTATTTATTCAATGGTCACTTTAGATTTCTTCAACTTCTTAGGTTGGTCAGAATTCTTGTTGGTATTTTTGACTAATTCATCCAAATATGTGTTGGTATCATTATAAAATTCTTCCAATGTTGATACTTCAATGACAACCTATCCTCAGAGGGATTTAAAAATGACATTCAATTTCTATCAATGTGCATTTATTTTCTCTTCCATTATTTTGGCATCTTTGAATGCCTTTGCACGCTTGACATGATCCTTTATTAAGAGGGAAATATCAGCCATTTGCTACCTATAGGATTCCTATGCATGGATCTGAGCCTTTAAGAATTTATTTAGATACACTAGTCTTTCAAAAATCCCATCCAAGATGGGGATGACTTCCCAAACTCTTTCAAGGGTGTGCTTGCACACTTCTACTACATTGGTGAACTACTCTGCTAATACTTGTGCCTCATTCCTTGGCATGGGGAACTCTTTGTATCACTTCAAAAGGAGATTCTCTAAGGTCTCTAGTTTATTTATGGCATCCCCATTGAGAGGCACTCCATTTGCTAGCACTAGCTTTTGGCCCAAAATCGACTTGCACAAATTCAATGTTTTGACCTTGGCCTCCATGGCTTCCTTTTTTTGTTGTTTCAAAATAACCACTTATTCCTTGAATGCCTTCTTTGTGGTATTATATTTTTCATACATATCCACCACTTAGCCATGTTTATTCTCTACGTCACACACATAAGAGTCTGATAGTATATTTTGGAGCATGACTTCAAAATCCATCTTCAAAAATGTAGTGTTGTCTTGCAGAAGGGTGATATTTTGGGGATCAACCCATAGTGGTGTTGGTAACACTGGAGCTTGAGGACCTAAGAAGAGGTTATCTTAAGGGAGCTCAAAATGGTGCTCCTCATTATACATGTATAATAAGAAGGACATCTGCCACCTCATGTCAAGGGTTACATCTTGAGGGAGGAAGTGTGACCATAAGTATAACATCTTATTAGGGATGACCATTTGATATTGTATGTGAATATTGGTAGATGCATTAATGGAAGGTTCTTCCTTATACCTAGTAGGTTCCTTCCCTTTATTTGGAACACACTCCAATATCTCAACCTTTGTATCGGTAGCTAAAGAAATGATATCGATAGCCATTCCACTCATATGATGATCTTCACCACATGGAACCACAATGTCCAATTGTGAGTCTTTGAAGGTGGCCTCCTCTTCGCACATTGGGGAGGGTGTCTTTTTAGAATCAAATTCAAACTCTTCCTTTTGGATTGCATGTTATTCTTGCTCAAGTTTTTTCTCTACTGTTCCCTATGGTATAGTTCTTGATGATGAAAATTTTGGGGGTGATGCTTGTGAAGTTTTTGGAGGTGAAGACAAAGGTGGAGGAATGTGTGAAGGAGAAGGTGGAGGTGGAGGGACTTGCAGAGTTGGAAATTTAGGTGGAGAAGGTCGATAAGGAGAAGGTCAAGAAATAAAAGTTCAGGGAGGATAAGGTTAGGGAGGAGAAGGCCATGGAGGAGATGGTCTAGGTGGAGAAGGGATAGGTTATAGTGCTTGGGCAGTCCTCTACCATTTTAAAGGAACCTACTGTGAGCTTGTGCTGACATCACGCCCATACTACTTCTTTTTTGTCAAAGGAGGTACTAGTGGGAGATTTTATCGTGTATGTTATGCTCCCTTTTGAACTCTTATTCTTGGGCCACAACATGTATAACATATTATGCACCTATTATCCCACCATTATTTGTTTGACCTTGATGTCAATTTGGTTAGTCTCCTTCTTTTCCCTGTAGGCCTTCTTGCCTAGATAGATGTACATCTTCTAGGGACTGTGAATCTCTAATTTGATTCTATTTACCTCTAAAGTGATAGGCTATGAATCATACATGTGGTTCACTGAGTTGATAAAGTACCATGCTAAAAAGGCATAAGGTAGCTTCAACCATGCAATGAGTTCTCTAAAAGGGACCATTTTGATGCATGCCCTTTTCATAAAAAAATGAGATTACTCACCAAACTACATGGGCAAGTCTTTTGGAATGTGCCATTCATTCTCAAATGCCTCCTCCATTCCATCAAACCAAGATTTCATCTTTATTTTATAGGTGGGGTAATGTGCCTCAGGCATGTGAATGCCTTATAACACTCAATAAGGGACTTGTTCTCGGGTGGGTATACCTAATTTAGTGCTCCCATGGTGTAATTAGGTACACTAATTTCATAAAAAACCATCAATAATAAAAATACTATCCATGAAAAACTATGATCGGGTATTTGATGTGTCTTCTCTGCATCCTTAATAATTTTATGGGAAAAGTACATAGCCCAATTTTACTTCAATCCCTTAGTAACTTGGTGGGTGATATAGAGGTGGACCATATCTACCACTTTTCAATGATCAGTACCAATGATCTTAGTCATTATGATGTTGCTTAGAGGGCAGGATCCTGTAGGTTCTTGATGTGCATGGTATGGCCTTATTTTTGATACATTAATGTTGTAGCTATCTTTCCAATCTCATTAGAGTTCCCCAAGTCATACTCTACATCCAATATGAAATATTGCAACCTTGAAACCTTACCTATCCTCTTAGGCATGATCTTCATGCTATGCCCAGTGAAGTAAAAGTAGTCCTCATGGACATGCGAGAGTAGGAACTTGATTGCCTTCATGGGTTTTCCAAAGTAAAAAAGATTGAATAATTGGAATAACCCTGTAGCATCCAAAGCATTTAATATATTGAGGTCATACACCAATTGGTTCTTGGTGTTCTAATGCTCAACCTGGTAGTCATTTTATAACTCAACCTCATTGCTATGTTAACAATGATTATAGTCAAAGATTATGCAAGTGGGTACTTTCAAGACCTAGTTTTTTATGTGCAGCACCATCTCCAGGTACTACATTTATTTTATCATCAATGGTAGGGGTGGATATTATTGTGTCTTCTTTTCTTGGTGTGCCATACTAAACTCCTCTTTCTACATGCTATGCCTATTATTTAGGTGTTTCTTCTTTGATGAATACTACTTCCCCCCAAGTGCTTCCTCTTTTTCTAGTATCATTGGTAACAGATCAATCCTTAAGGCCTTATTCTTAGGCTGTATCAACCTCCAATGAGCTTGAAGGTTGAGGTGTGGGCATCCAACATTCCCAAAGGAATACATGATTATTGTGTCGATAACTTTAGATTTTATTACTTCACTGCTCTGTAATGGTAGACATCTAACTCTAAAACATACAACTACTAGTTATCTCTATCATGTTTATGTTTTAGAGTTAGCCCTATATTTTGATAGTGTATATTGATGCCCAGTTTAATAACTATCTATAGATTTTTGATGCTCATATATTCACTTTAGAATCATTTTGTATTTCTTCGCTCTTCAAATCTATAATAAAAAATGGAAGTAAAGGTAAAATGTAAAAATGAGTTTACTTATCTTTTTATAAGATCAAGGGGGTTAACCTACATTTACCACCCCTTCTCATTTCATCCATCACATCTTGTCATTAATACCTTTTTAATGGCCACCATTCTTTGACCATCACTTCTTACCATAAATGCATGTAATGGTATTATTTTGTCATGGTGTTGGCACATTTATCACAACCACTATTTTTTTGCATTAAATACATGTCCCATCCCACACCTTTTGAAGTGGAAAATAGTTGTGTCCCATGCTTTTTTTTTGAGTGGAAGATAACTATTTTTTTTATTTAAAAATTTCAAACTATTTGGCGGGAATGGTAGGAATACCCTATCTTAGGGCTTGTGTAATTTGTGTGCCTTAAATAATTTGCATGCCTTAAGTAACTTACACACCTTAAGTAACTTGCATGCCTATCTTTAATCATGAATTAAGATACCTTTTACCCCACACTAAAATTGAGTCATGGTCCTCCAAAAAAATACAAGTACAAAAACTCAAGCTATTTTATACTAAAGAAATGTTACACACAACAAAGGCAACACTTTTATTGAAAACAAGAAATCCTAGACTAATGGCATAAGCATTATTATTACAAAATGTTAACTATTTAGAGGTGAAATACGGCTAGAGTTGGCTTCCATTGTAATGCCCAAGAAGAAATTGGCCATCCAACCTTTGTAAGCGACAAAGATTGGTAGGTCAAATGCTATGAATTATAAAGGGGCCATCCCAGTGAATTCAATGTTTTCCATAATGGCATATGAACTTGGAGTCATAGAGCAATACTTTTATTCTAGGGGTAAATGTTTTATGCTTGATGTGCCGATCATGTCATGCTTTCTATTTTCATTTCTCCACATCTTGACTCCAATGAGCAAGGAAATGAGCTTCATCTAGCTGTAACAAAGTATGAAGGCATGCCTTCAAGGATGAATCCTCATCCAAATATCTAATGTGTGTAATACAAAGGGATGGTACCAAAAATTCAACTGGTAGGATTGCCTCTTTGCCATATACTAAATTGAACATTATGTTCTTGTTCAGACATTTATAGATTGTTTGGTAAGCCCAAAGTACTGCAGATACTCTATCATCCCAATTAGTTAGACCAATACTACAAATTTTTGTCAGTTTCATGCCTAATATTTTATTGAATGCCTCATTAGTTTCATTGGCTTGGGGGTGATACGATGTTTTATGATGAGTGATCATGAACTCTACAAGTAAGATACGAATAGTTTCATTTAGGAAATGGGTATCGCGATCACTAGTCAAACTTAGTACACATCCAAACTAAGTTATAACATGTTACTAAATGAAGTGCACAACATTAGTAGCAATAAATCCCTAGTTGGCATAGTTTCAACCCAGTGTGTGAGATAGTTAGTTGTTGTGATGATATAATGGGAACCTATTCATCTTTTAGTTGGATTGATGGGGCCAACAAAATCAATAACCCACTTATAAAATGGTTAATGAGATAGAATTGGATTTAAAGGCATGGGATCGAAGTGATTTGGTTTACGTACACACCAAAAAATGTCACATTTCATAACATATAAGTTGGCATCTTGAAAAAGGGTAGGCCACCATAACTTGGCTAGTAAAACCTTATGTGTGGTTGCCTTTCCAACATAGTGTCCACTTACAATAACTTCATGAATTTCTTGAAGTACCTCAGAATGATCATGTTTTATGACACAACACTGAAGAATTTCATATCGGCCAAGTCTGTAGAGGTCCCCTCCTATGAGATGAAAGGGTGTAATGTGGACTACAAGTTTTTTCTTACCTATGAATTTAGATAGTCAGGAAATGAATCGATAGTTAGGAGGGCTACAATATCTTCCAACTCTTTAGGTACATGAGTAACATGAAAGAGTTGAACATTAGGTAAGTCATATTTAATAGTGTGTGGTGGTTATCCATAATCAATTTAAGAGAGGTGATCACATCCACAATTAGTTTTTCCTGATTTGACCATGACAAAAAACTATAATTATTAAAACAACACTATCCAAAAACATATTCATCCATGCAACACAGGTTTGTTTACTAGATACAATTTTTTTTATGATCTGTATAAAATACAAAAGGAGTTACAAATAAGTATTGTCTAAATTTTTATAGAGCATAGACCATTGACAATGCTTCGCACTTCATGGTAGTGTAATTTTGCTCAGTGGGAGTAAGTTTACTACTGGCAAAGTAGATCAGGTGATCAAGGTGACCTTAACCTAGTTGTGTAAGGATTACACCAATCACTAGTCTAAAATCATCAACATGGACATGAAATGGGCTTACCCAATCAAGGAATTAGAGGATTAGAGTGGTAACAAGATTGCCCTTTAAGTCCTCAAAATCTTCTTGGCAGGATCAAGTCTAGATGAAGTGCTTGTTATGTTTTAAGAGTTCCTCTAGAGGTGTGGAAATCTTTGCATACCATGAATGGATTTCCTATAATAACCTGTATGTCTTAGAAAGGCATGAATTTTACACTGAGACTTTAGTGCTGGGAGGTGAGGAATGATATATACTTTTGCCAAGGCTACCAAAAATCCATCCTTATAAATGATATGTCCTAGAATAAGACCAAAAGGTGTAGCAAAAGACACTTTTTTAGATTTAGTGATACGATTTAGGACTCAATAACGCTCAAGATGAGCCATAGATTAGAGCAATGATCCTTGACCAAGTCATAGACTATCCAGTCATCCAAGTAGACTTGAAGAAACTTATGGATGAAATATTTAAAGGCTTCAATGGTTATACATGAGAATATGACTGATGTATTCTTCAACCCAAAGGGCATGACAATCTATGTGAAATATCCCCATTTAATAGAAAACATCATCTTTGGTTGATCCTCCTTATCTATCTAGACCCAATGGTACCCTAAAAATCCATCTGTGAAAGTATATATTTCACACCCAATAATGACTTCAAGTATTTCCTCTGTGAATGGTGTTGGGAAAGGATCATTGATGCAATATACATTTAGTACCTAATAATCAACACAAATTCTAATGCATCCATATTTTTTAATACTTATCTCCATGAGACTAACCCACTCAAATTCATCAATGGGGGTGATCACTCTAGTACATAGGATACTATCAATTTTTTACTTTACATGTGCCCATAGATTTGGAT
This sequence comes from Torreya grandis, assembly GCA_037957365.1. Classification (NCBI taxonomy): domain Eukaryota; kingdom Viridiplantae; phylum Streptophyta; class Pinopsida; order Cupressales; family Taxaceae; genus Torreya; species Torreya grandis. Next base: position 1,569,510 of record JARHVA010003667.1, read on the forward strand.
TCATCCTATATGGCCTTTTCTTGACTAGTCAAGCACTGTTAACGAGTTTAATATGCATATTACCTATGGATGGATGAACTCCTTTCATCTCACTATAGATTTATTGGAAAGACATATTGGTATTCTTTTAACAACTCAAATATCTTTGAAACTTGTGTCAGTCCAGTAATTACCTATAATATCTATTTTTGGTTCTTCTTTTATGATAATGTTGTGTTGGATAGTTTGAATTAGCCTAAATTAAGGGTGGTCTATGTTGAGACCAGTGTCATGAATAGATCATTTACCATAGTCCATAGGAACATCTAAATGATTTGAAAAAGGGTCAAGTGAGTCAAAACCTTCACCCTCTTCTACCTAAAGTACTAGCTTTTGTTTCCCTTGGTGTATCTCTTCACATCGGTCCTAATCAAAGTCTGGTTCTAGCATGAGAACAGGTTATGTAAATGTTTAATTAAAGAGAATTAGACCTTCTTCTGGAACATTATGGATATTATTCAAGTGATCTTCAATGGGACTAGGGTCACCAATAACTACTTTGTGCATGGCCTAAAGAGTGATGCACAAATCCATTCTTGGAGAGGAATAAGATAGTGCCAGGTTCATTTTTCCTTCAATAGATGCCAAAAATGGGTACCCATATATCGGTCTTCATAAACATATCTTGATCACACCTAGGTTCATAAAGTTCCATAGAATACATGTACCAACAAGTAGTCTGGTAAGTAAGAATCTTCAGCTCTCCATTTTGACTCACATGCCTCTATATGGGGTTTAGGGGCTTATACTCCATTACAGCTGATTATTCCCTTGACTTGGTTATCATGATGGAACTAGTGATGCAAAGTAGAGCATACTTGATCCCATTGGATAAGTCACTCTTTATGGGTTATCTACCATACTGTAGCTATATTATATTCAAGGTGAACCAAGGATCGTATATGATCACTATCAGAGTGATAAATTCTTTAAGGCACTAAATAAATTCATGGACTTTCATCTATCCATGAAATCAAGGGGATACATTGAGTCTTTCTAAAGGTGCATCTATCATTGGTCCCCTCATGACTTAGCTAATAATAAGGCAAATAAACCTATGACATTTATGATACTAGTGTAGAACATTTTCCTGACTATCAATGGTACAACACACTCTTCCAATGAGGTCATTTTAACCATGTACCCAACAATTACAATCATTGTTTATATTATCAGAAAGGGACTGAGTGTCCATCCATCAGGAGTAGGATCACATTGCTCACATTTTATGGTAGTGACATTATAGATTTGGTTAATATATTATTCCACATTAATAGGTTTTATATATGGGGGCCCATGTGTTTGATTTAGGGGAATAACAACACATTGATCAACATTCTCAAAACTCATGTATCACTTTTTGAAACTTAAGTCTATGTTATTTTCATAACACTAAGGTCACCCCAATGGAAGTCATTGACCTCTAGAAACTCAAGAACTTCAAAGTCATATTTGAAAGGTACACCAAGGATATCCATTATTACATTATTGAGGATTCCAATCGGTAGAGCATGAGTTTTATTAGCCATAAACAATACATATAGTGAAGGTTGTAATGTCATACTAGCTATTTTGTGTTATGCATCCTTAGTAAAGATGTTAGCTTTAGTGCTAGTGTCAACTAAGATGTCCTAAATTACCCAACTATCGATGGAAGCATTCACTAGTATTTCTTTGTCCTCTGAATGGCTATGAGGAATAGGGGTATCTTGCCATTAAGCATGATTTAAATGATGATCTTAAGTCTATTGAGTCATTTGAGGTTGAGAATTTATTGGTACTTATACATGATTCTTAATCCAAATGCTTAGTTATGGGACGATGTCTTCATCTAGAATATGCTTACAAATCTCTTGAAAATCATCTTGTGCCATGTTTTGAGGCTTTGTTGCCTTCTACATACCAACACATTGCATTGATTTTTAGTCCTTATGAAATTGAATTTATACTTGTAGTTATTTTACCAGCATCATAGTGTCCTAGAGCACATCATTCTGTTGCTGGGCATCATGATACTTCTTTGCCCTCGACTCTTCACACTATACCTTCTCAATAGGAGTAGATGTAGGCTAAGATTATCCTCCACTATGCATAGTGATATTCACCTATTAAATTATTAGGGTGATTTAATGCACATGCCAGTGTGGTTTATAAATGTGAATCATGCCTACACCTTTTTCATTTCTCTCCTTAGTGATGGTTGTGTACAAGTTAGGACATTCTTCCAACCAATGGTCCTTTTTACAAAAAACACATATAGGATAAACTAGTCAATCCCTTTTATAGTGTTTCAAGGATCCACACTTATAAAATGTTTTTAGTGGGAAATGACCACTTCTTCATCCTTTTCCTCTACCTCAACCATGATAGCCACCATTATCCTGATTGTTAGACATAGTGGTTTGGTGCATACTGCACACACGTGATTCATGGATATAACTAATTGATCAACAATAATTTGTGTCATGAGTGTAGACATCACATATTTTACAATATTTAGACACATTATAATGTGTGGATCACTATAAAATAGGATAGGTGTATACATCATGCTCTTCATGGTAGATCTCACATGACTGCTTCAGTATAATGTAGATGTTTTTATGTGGGTAGTTGATTTAGTTATGTCATTTAGACTCATAATCAATGCACCAAAGACCATTATGAGTATAATTCACATTATTTGTAGTTAGTTTTTCAAGGTATGATTCCATTGAAGCTATTTGGGATTCAATGAAGGGACTAATTTGAGTGTCAATACTTCCAACAACTTTAGTGTGAAGGGCATCTTCTCAAGCTTCACATGGGCTAGTAAAAGTCTTCTGGGACAATGTTCATCAAAAGGGAATGAAAAAACCTCCCATGAACCACTATGCATGTTGAACAAAATTGATTTCAAATGACATCTTTGATATAAGTATTTTTAACCTTGCATTGTATTCTCATAAACTTTCAGTGAGTTATTGATTTATATCTTTCAATGTGATAATACTTTGTTGTTCAAATTTAGGAATGCAAAATTATTATAAGAATGTCATTTGGAGCTGATCATAGTCAATCACCACTTTTTGAGGGTCTAACTTTCTACACCACTGATGTGTTTGCTCCAAAAGTATAGTCACAGATTATGTGGCATTTCACTTAGAAGAACTGATGCCTCATGCCCTCTAAATAAGTTTGCATTTATGGACATGTTCTAATGCATTCTTTATGCCTTGATATTCAAGTAGGTGAAGTGTCATTTCATAATATACTATTGGTAGTTGAGGTGTTTGTGCTAGTGGTTGTTGAGATCCCTTAGATCTTGTCTATTTAGGAGGAATTCCACCACTTCCTCTTATGCTACCTCCTAATCTACCTATTATATAGCACCTCTAGCAGCAATGCCCATATTGTGGGGCATGATATCTAGTTGATGAATTAGATTTAGACCCATACTCTATCCACTCTAAATTCCATGTCCTCTAGGCATCCTAAATTGTGCCATGAAATTCCCTTGAAGAGGGAAAGAAAGTGTTAATTTTGTATGAGTGACAATTGGCTCATCTAAAATATCCCTTATAGGGTTAATTTATGATTCCATGTTATCTGTATCCCAATTATGTATACATAACTCATCTAATTCAAAAGCACGAGCATGCACTATGGTTGGGGAGCTTGGTTGGTTCAAACTTGGTTCTTGTGGTCTAGCTAGTTTCTCCTTCATATGATAAAAGTGGCATGGGTCATGGTTTGAAAGTGATGGGGTCCTTTTTATGTGTTTTTGCTTCCCTATGGATCTTAAAAACACTTCCTGATTTCTTTCAGTCCCTTTCCACACTACTTACTCCTATGATCCTATGCTTGAAGCATCTTAATTATGAGAATACTGTCAACAAGTAATTGAGAGAAGAAGACATAAAAAAATATGTCCTATTGTGTGGTTGTGATGGCAAGAGATATGGTCCATAAGGGTAAAACTATTTTCAACATATCCAACTATAATTTATTTAGGTTCCCAGCTCATAAGATCCATTCTTTAACTTCCTCAACCATTTAGCATCAACTAAAGATGATGTTACAACTATCAACCTGGATTTTTTAATGCCTATTGATTGAATACCTTTTTGAACCTAAAATCCTTTACCAACTCTTCTCTATTCCCATTCTATATGTATGGTTCATGTAAATATGGATTTATCTCTTCATTGGCATAGTTTCAAACCCATAGTAAATGAATAACTTCTTGATTTTTAATGAGAAATGTCTAATATATCAGTCATGTGGTTCTCTGAGGAACTAGAACTTGGATTCTTCAGGACAAGAATAGGTAGTTACAACATAATATAGAATGTATCTATTCAACACTCCTCTCCACCAAATGTTAAAAACTCATGTCCAAGGTGTTTTGAGTCATTCTAAATCTCTTTTTCATTTTAACATCCAAGACTATCTTCTCCCAAAGTTTTGTGATCGACCTTGAGCATAAGCATATAGCTAAGTATGCAAATGAACTAGGATTTCAACAAAAAGTGTCTCATATAATTCACTGTAGATATTTTGTTTCACCCACTAACATATGAAAACTATTGGTTTAAAAATAAGGAACTACAAAATTATTCTCAATGCCAGTAATCCATTGCTCAATGCTCTCAAGGGTGATACATTCAAGCATCTTCCATTACTATGAAACAAGCATTATGGGTCCTAGCAATAGAGCCAAAATGTTGGGGTTTTATTATTTAATAATTTTTTAGGCATTGAAGTGTATCCCCAATAAGTTAACATACTGGCCCTTCATGTAAGACTGTGGTCTTACACGCTCACCTGAAGTGTGTAGTTAGAGACCATTTTTTGTGGGTTATGTTGCAGAGTAACATATTAGTCATATTCTTAGGGTTTAAACTTATATTTGATTAGAAATTACATAGAAAAATAGATACACTACTTTGATCCTTGTATCATTAAGCTCAATAACCAATATTACGTAGATAAATGCTATGAAGTTTAGAAATTATTACTTAGAAAAAGTAAAAGTTGACATAGATCTCATATTAAGTTACAACTACAAGTACTCAATGAAAATATATTAGATATGTATAAATATCAATAAATTGGAACATGAATGTCATAAATTGTCATAATATCCAAAACTCTATATTGTATTTTAGCAAAATGATATCCAAAATCTATCACACTTTAATGTTTTCATACAGGGGTATTTATACTTGTTTTTCCTTGACCAAGTAGTTACAAAATAAATGACACAAATAATTGGCCAATGAAATATCTATGAACTGAGATTCATGGCAGTCTATTAACTAGTTTCTCCTAATGACTTGAACCTTTTCACCCTATCTACTTATTCTATGCTAGATCCTTGCTGCTAGGTGTCTATTTCTTTACTGTTTAGTGTAAACTCATTATGGATAAGGTCTGGATGTCCCTTGAGAATTTCTCCTTAACCATATCCTACTTCCCATGCACTTCTCAAGTCTTCCACTACTACTCTGAGTCCTATGATCTTAGGTTACTCATGGTTAATTCTCCTCTTGACTAGGTCTTCTCACACTCATGCTTCCACACCCTTATCCTTTCATGCCTTTTTGGTTTTGCACCACGGTCCTACTGTACCAGTCTAGTTCTATTTCCTAGTATCTCTATGCTATAATCCTTTCACACCATGCTATTTCTATGCTAAAATATCAAAATACTTAGCCAAAATTTGGGGTCCAACATCTTTAAACACTTTATTTGTGTCTACTTCATACCTTCCATCAACCCATTCATTAATTTCTTTGTTTGGTGATTCAGATGTGTTTAGTAAGTCTAATTTATTTCTTATTTCCACACTAATTTTCCCCATTAGTTTCAAAATATTAACATCCTCTCCTCCCCAGATGTTAGGTCTTTTTTTATATATTATCTCTATGTATGATTTTTCGTGGGTTTCCATGGTTACTTATTTCTTTGAAAACTCATGCAACTTATGTATATCTTGCATTATTTTGGTAGCCCAATAATTTGTATCTATCTTGAAGTGGATGGTGCACAAATATTTCCACCTCACCATTCTTAACAAACATAATCAAGCTTGTTCCTTTGTGAAGTTTGATTGTGAGTAGAATCTTTGACCTTCTAGTTCCTCCGAACTTATATACACTTCATGCTATCTTGGGTCCCTATGCTCCTATTTATAAAGATAAAAATTAATATATTTATGGTGGTCATCCAACCACTTTTTCAATCTAGCGTGTCTTATTGTTTAGATTTAGGCAAAATACATAATTTCCCATCATGATGTTGAATCTAGTGACGAAAGAACATCCACAACCTCTTCCTGTCTCCTTGATTTGACCCTTATCTCTTCCTTTTAATTTAAAGGTTATTATTACTCATCATTATGTTATTCCTCTTCATTCTACTCTTCTTCTTCACATTTCATGTGCTTTTCTTCTTCATCCCCATTAAACGTGTAGGGCTAGATTGTGATGACACATACATCTCTATGCTTGACCTTCTTGTCTTTAGTGGAATCTTGTCCACGTTATCATATTGAACATTTCCATTATTACATTATTTTTATTGGTTCTCTTATCATTATAATTTTTGAGTACTCTTAATGACTTCCTTCTTTGAGACTTGTTTCTTTGATCATGGACTAGGAATTGAAACAATTATGTTACACTTCTTAGGCTTCTTAATGCCCCTTCTTCTTTGGATTTTTCATTTACTAGGGAGTGGTATTATCCCATCCATCCATATTTACCTAGTGAGCATACTCTCTTACCCATTCGTATTGGATAGTTTTCATCCTTGTTGTCCTTGGGTTTATCCTCATACTTAGTTTCTATGTGGGTTCCATTCCCATCTTGTTATTCACTTATATTTTGACTAAAGGTATTTTTTGGACATGGTGGCTACTATCTAGATGGAGAAAAAAATTATGAATAATTCTTCATATCTTGTTATTTCCCTTCCTTGTCTATCAGTTTTGATATTTTCCCCTATATTTATCCTTCACATTTTTCTCTTTCATACATGACTTACCCTTATTTGGTTATTTTTCTTGTGTAAGATCTTGGATTTATTTGTAGGATTTACTAGGGACTTATATCCTCACACATTTATTTCTCCTCTAGAAGATGATTATGATTTATCCCTTATTGGATTATTGATATTTTCCTTTCTCTTCTCATGTTTTTATTTCTCACATTCCTTTCACTTTCACTTGTATGATTCTCCATCTTCTTTCTTACAACATCCTTGTCAATCTTTAAATCGACATATATTCTCTTCACATTTTTACTTAGACTAGTTATAATTGTTGTGCTCATTGACACTCTCAACACTAAGCCTTTCTTCAATTTCAACTTATTATTTATGTTTTAATTTTTCTATAAAACCTTTACAATCAATGGAGGATTGATTTTCTCTTTATCATCATTTGAATCCTCATCTTTTGAGTACTTTTTAACATTCACCCATCATACAGGTAAAATTTTATAATGATGTACTGACCTAAATGATATACATCCACCACTACCCTTAGAATTTCATTTTTTATATCCAACATTGCCTCTACATAGTGTGAAATAATTGAATATGGTAACTTCTCCCATTCACCCCATTTTCATCATCCTTGATTATCATGGCAAGCAAACACCTTTCCATTACACTAAACTCAACCATTATAGAATATGCCTAACCATCTCATAAAACACTCACCATTCATCTAGAAAATACTTCTTAATATGTGTGTATCAACTCACTATCAACTTATTGTAGGTTTTTGTTTTATTTTACTCATAAGTAAACCATTTATACATCTCCTATCTAGATAACTTCTCGAGTATAATAAATAACCTATAATCTAAGGGAAATATTATCTCCTTAAGAAATGCCAACATGAGAATATTTTCTAAAATAAAAAATTAATCCCTTCAAATATTCCTCATCCACCACCTTTTTCACTTCTTTTGTTTTTTAATTTTTAAAATTATACTTCTTTCTAGTCATACCTATCTAATAGGTGATACATAGTACCTCTGTGGAGCCCATATTCTATTTGTTAGTTAGGTTAATTATATGATGATTAGATGTGATACTATCCAAACTATATATATCCCTATTTTATTTAAATTGAGTGTATATCATCCTCTTTCCAAGTGTAGTGAATCTCTTACTTCATTAATCTCTTATTGATTTAACATGTCAATGCACATATATTCTCCATTATTTGGTTTTTAAATTATCTAACTTATATTATTTATGCCAATAATTATTATTTTTACAAAAAAATACACTTACCCCTCATGTGTACATAAAATCATCCATGTATCTATCTCGTTTGGTTTCCCAAAAAATGACATCTCATTCAGTGTCAACACTCCTATTGATAATAGCCTATTCCTTGTAGTTGATCCCTTATATGGCATATTTGAATCTGTTTATAATGATTGATAATATTATAGTTTATGGTTTTTTAAATCCTTCACCATTCACAATCCTATATAAGTTATCAAATACTCTCCACTCTTGATTGCATCTAGGTATATCATCAAATCAATTGGTGTTGACACCTTATGCTTTTCAGGTTTTATTTTCTTCACCTCCTATTGTGATTCATTAATTCCTTGATCCCTATGAAATTCCAAATTATTTATCACTATATTTTACCTATTATTTTATCTCCTTAGTTCTATCGATGCCCCATTTTACATATCTCCCCATGGTTTCCTCAATAATGTCTTCACTTCTCTTAATTTTATTTTATCTACTATAACCCTTAAAAATTATCATTTGTTCCCTATTGAATTTTCACAATGAAACTATGGCTTGTCACTATTTTGATCATATATATTATTTATATCATCCTATTACTTTCCTCCTTTGAAATACCTTTAATTATTCAAAACTATTCTCTCCTAGCTCAGTTCTTTACTTTTTAGGTGTAAAGCTCACCAAATTTTAAACTCCACTTTTACAAATTATTATACCACTTGATTTTCCCATTATTTTATAGATACTTGGTGCCAAATTAAGTGGTCCACTTACTCATTCAAACTCATAATTCAATACCTTCTTGATTAGATTTAAAATAAGTAAATTAGGCCTAATTCTACCTCTTGAGGGCTACAACCAACTTCAAGGTGAAAACCTTGTATTATATATTTAGAAAAGTCTAGATCAATGAAAAAAACATGAAAACATTTATATAAGGTTAAGACTTCAATTTCCAAAAAATACTAACCTAAATATCTCTTTTCTACCTTATACCAATGAACACCTACATCAGTCTTACACACAATCCTCTAATTTTTAATGCTCAAAGAATATTTGGATTCAAGGAGAATTGGAATGGATTAAGACAATGATAATGGACATTATTATATATTTACACAAGCTCAAAATACTGGCTAGGTCACCACTAACTTATAAAACTTGACTCAATTTTGATATGCCATAGTACTAATTAGAGGCCTACTTGGTCTTAGCCTTGAATACATATTATTATTCTTGGATTCATATAATAGATTATTTAAGGATTTATAAAGATTATTTTAGACTATCTATAGTCAAGATAAACCAATTCCTTTATTGGTTTCTTCAAGAATAGGGTTCAATGACAATATTGCTCTTTAGGACTGTATATACCTAATCTGACTCTTTCAAAGGGTCTTGCCTCAATCTAGTCACCACTAACTTGGATCACCTCACCAAAGTGTTTTGAAATGACCATAAAATTAAAATAAACCTTCTCATGAAGTTTAGACTCAAATATCATGTTAAACACAATCAAGTTTTACTTTCTCAATCATTCTCAGTGACAACCTCTAGGAAACATATAACAAAATCCTTCATAAAAAGAGCCTCAAAGTGGATTTGGTTATGAAAAAAATTTAAGCACATTATAATATGTCTCTATCATCTATTTACAAAATTTGGATGAATTTCAATAGTTTAGTCTTGAGTTTTAAAGCTTTTTGTATAAGAAACCCTGACCAAGGGTTTTTATTGTCAATATAGGACCCACGAGCTACAAAAGGATTGCTCATAACGTTTAAAGACTATTTTTAAAAAATAACACTTTGAACACAATATTAAAATCATCCCTCAACTTATAAAATTTTAAATTCAAACTCATACAAAGAGTTGCACGTAAAATGTGACTTTTGTGCATATGTTTGGAAGTGAAAACAAGGGTTTTGCAAAGTTTCAAGAACAAGAACTTGGATTCAAAGACAAAATCACTTCAAATTGCATTGAATATCAATAATTCATAATATATATATATATATATATATATATATGTACAATGGTTCAAACAATTAAATCCACTTATTTAATAAGAAAAACACACTTTCCTTTACATACATACTCTTGTTCTACATGAACTGATTGTCACTCTGCCTGCAGTCATGAATTTCTTCTACTTTTAAAGCTTGTTTTGACTTTAGATATCTCATGATTGATAGGTTAAATAGTTATCAGATATCCCAACTTGGTACATGTTTGTTTTTGAACCCAAGGTTATCTAAACAAATTTGACATGCTTAGAAAAGTACCTTATTTAATTTCTCCTACATTGGACAAGACCGAGTGTAGAATATTTACATAGAATTTTACATTTACAAACATATTTATTTCTTGAAATAATCCTGGTTTACTTATAAAAACCCTAAGGATCACCTCCTAAATATAACGATACTTAACACACTCAAAACTCCTAAAATAGGTCAAAATGAATTCAAAATTTCAAATTATGATTTTAGTGGAAAAAATTAGTAACATCACTAAATGAATCCTAAAACATTATTTAAGTATGGTTTTAGATCTTTATTAATTAAATGGGACTCATAAAGCTGCCTAAAAACTCTAAATACTGAAATTAACTTTGAACCATGATGCACCTATATCACTACCCATGCTCATCCACTGAGATATCATCCCCTCAACCACCAATGACTAATTTTCCTATTTTCATTTCACGACTTTTTTCAAAATCAGTAATTTACTTGTTACACTTTTCTCTAAAATTATGTTCTTAATTAGTAACCTTCCAAAGTGCATAAAATTACTTATGGTTTGTGTAAATGTGAACAAAATTCCTCCCATGATTTATGCACCAATTTTTTCAATATGTATTTTATCATACAACACATTACTTTTGCAACCCTATCCCAAGTTTTAAAATGCTCAAAATCATCTAGCACATCCTTATCTATGATGGTTATCTTGACTTCTATTTTTACTTTTGACACTTAGGTATATACAAATTTTCACTTACACAAAGATATTCATTCTTGGTCTTTATAAATCTGACATGAGAATCTCAAGATACCAGTTGCCCACCTTTCCTAACTATATTTACAAACTTTTATTTCAACTAATCCATCAAATATACTTGAAATTATGGCATGCAAGTATTTTAAGAGATCCTTCACTCAAATTTTCCAACTTTATTTTAAAAATAATGTACATTTCTTAACATAAATTAAATACAAATTATGGAAAACAAATTACATAAAATAGTAATTTTTTTTGTATAACAATTTTCTCAAGGCCAATGGCCTTCTCTCATCTATTTTTTTTTGTGATTATTATTCAATTAACCCCATTTTATGGATCATTCAAATACTTGTAATTCATGTGATGTTTCTTAAATGTGTGAAATGTCCTAAAACACAATTTGTTTCTTGAACTTAGTGACTTAAAAATTACATAATCATCAAGTATATTTGTACCAATAATATTACTTGAGTCTGTCTCATCTTCCCATTTGGGTTCATCTCTTCTTGATTTTCATGGTCCCTTATAATGAATATATCCTTGAAATCTTTAATCCATTCCTTTAAATGTTCATCCATTCCATTATTATGTGAAATTTACTCGAATTCAAACTCTCTTTGACTTGGAATTCTATCTCATGCATCTTCAAAGATTTACACGTTCTAACCATATTTGATTATTCTATCACACCTATGGATTGTAAATGGATGTGTCCTTAATCTATTCCATACGATGAAAAATTATATACATATTAGTTGAGACCAAATCCAAATTATCCATTTATTCATGTCCTAAATCTTCTAAGTATTCATGCCTATCTTCTCTGACCCTATTGACATCATGTTATGCCTACCTATGCCCATCAATGTCCTACACGTGGTTCTTCTTGGTGTGTATTCCTAAAAATATGGGGTATTTTCTAGGTCACTTTTAGAGTACAAGTTTGACACATCACTATTCTTTCTAGTGGTTATTCAAAATACCTTCATAGTAACTTGAGTCATATTTAGAACCCAATTCATTATCTTCCCTTGTACTGATTGAGTTCCCACTTTATTCATGATATATCAAATCGATCCACTTTTAACTAAAATTGCATGTATTTTCAAGACCTTATACACTTTTTATTAGTTAATTGAAAAGATTATAGAACCAACCAATCACATGCAATGGTTGTTGTGTTTGACACCAAGGATTCATTTTTCAAACTTAGCCTCTCATCCTTTATCATCATTGTAAATAATTCATACATGAATTTGTCCATGATCATTATATAATGGGATGACCACTCTCTATGTTGAATTATTAAATCTCAAATATCTTTACTTGAAGTAAATATCAAAATGATTTTCATAAAACCATGGATGGGTAATTTTTAGCTTCTGCCACCTCAATTGCTTCAAACTCCATGGTGAACTTGGCACCCATGATGTCCATTTATACACTCTTTAATACCCTAATTAGTTTTGATTGGGTTTTATTTCCCATAAATAACACATTTGTAGATGGGACCAAATTTGAGCTTCCAATTTGTCTCCATGCATCCTTATTTAGAATGTTAACTTTTGCATCTATATCTATAAGGATGTTATTGACTCCCAATAATTGATTTCAACATCAATGATGATCTCTTTATCATAGCTTGTATTCTTGGAAATTCTAATTTATTTCAAGTGTTGTTTCTCCTAGTTTAGGACTTCCATGTTACTTCATGTGAGTCACATCCTAAACAAAGGTAAAACCCCTTCTTGTTTTAGTAATGATAAAATATCAACTAGTTCCTATATTTATCTTACACTAGGCCCTTCTTTTTGGATTTGTTTGATATTAGTCTCCACTTATTGCATGGTTTTTACCTCATTTTGGATATTTTTTATGAGCTTCTTTGCTTGGCTCAAGATCAACTATCGAAAAGGTGAATATCGATAGTCTACAAACTTTCACTCTAGTTTGTCCACAATTATTTTATTTTTTAGAATATTAATTTACCTTTTTTAGGTGTTTACCCTACTTCTTGTAGTGATGTTTACATGCAACCCCATTTTCCCACTTTGGTGGATAGGTCCTCCATCCTTTTGTGGGACTCTTATCATACATGTCAACTTGGCCTTATCATATTTCAAAATATTTTGGGACAAATTTAGGCATTCCTCCATTCAATTCCCTTTATTATAATACACAAATCTTAATAAATTTGGACATTTACTCTGGTAGTGATAAGTAGCCCCACATTTAGAACATGATCTAGAAAACTAACCCCTTTGAGCTTACCCACCTCCTATCTTTATTATATCCACCCTTTCCTTGGTTATGCACCTATTGATTCTGATATCATCCTTGACATTGGATTATCTTCCATGACCATATCCTCCATAAGGTTTGTTGTACCCACATTGGTTATTATCATACCCTCCTTGATTTGGGTTCTAGCCTTGACTCTACAAGTCTTGTATAGGTGCTATTGTGGCTTTTCTTAACCCCATTTCCCAGGCCTCATACATTTCATCGATCACCATATAATCAAAAGTGTCATCGGTATTAGTTTAAAAACCTTGAACCAAAAGAGTACCTTGATTTTAATCACATGGTACACGAGTATATAGGTCCTTATAACATTGCCTTCATTGCATATCTCACCAAAAAATATACTGCTTGCACTTGCCTCACCTTGAAATTATTCTTGGTGTGCCCCACTATCTCACAGTAGGTACACCATAATCATTTCATCTTGTCTTGCATAATATTTAGAATTATTTTTTGGAACTAAGTTTCTATGTTTGCTATCTATACTTCTAAACCCAAACTAATGTCCATGTCCATTCCTCATGCTGATTCTAACCTTAGTGCAACTTCTAATTCTTATCATGTATTTAAAAAGGTATTCATCACTAATGTCTCCTACATGATGTCAAAATTTCACCAAAAAACCCTTAAAAATGTTATAATGGGTGAATACCATAGGAGATTTATGATAGCAAAGTTTTTAAAATTACACCAAATATATGTATAAAGTTTGATAGATCTTGTTTTACCTCCTTCAGAGCTGAGATGCTTTGTTGATCAAATGATGGACTATGAAATTACTTAAAAATGTTAGCCTTTAATGTATTGAAATATGATATAGATTGAGTAGGATCATAATTAATATATCAAGTATGTGATCTATTCCATATTGTAGTTACAAACTAATGACCTTTCCTATCTTGATATATGATCCCCTTTGTGCACCATGAAATTTCACCCTTGTCAATATGGTATAACACATATTATGTACCCCTATATTTTTAAAATTCAATTGACATCTTATAAAATATGTTTTGTGATGGAGTTTTTTTAGGTTTTTACCTTACACACTACCTCCTAATGGTGTTCTACCACTCATTATTGCTCTTGTCACCATATGATCTACACTTCCTTCAAATTGAGATACTTGTTTAGTCACTCTTGGGTTAATTAATGATCTTATCACATTATTTGGAAGACTTTTTGTCCCTCATATAATGATCACTAATACCAAATTATTTACTATTTGGCTCACTAATGTTTTCTACACAACCTTCACATTATAAGATTCTAACTTTGATGATGTTAATTTCTTCACTACACAATTATCACTTGCCCTTATAATAAATTATTAAATCCTATCATGTGCACACTATGTAAAAAAATTATTCTAAATGATGAATAGACACATGGGTTTTAGTTTTGAATAGTTTTGGAACTATTTTTTCTCACACACACTCCACTTCCACTTGCGGTATCCTTTCTTCCTCTGACTCTTTGTCACTCAAGGGTTCAGTTGTGTATTTCTTATTTTTTGTTAAGTGCATTTCCTCTTTGCATGAACCAATCTTATATCTTATTTTTCCTAATTTAGTATTCATGCCATACATCTGAATTAGTCATCCATTATTGAGATCTTAAGAAGTTATCATATTCTATCTCCTCTAAACATATGTTTTGTAGTCTTTTTTCCCTTTCACTTTGAGTGTAATTTTCTATAGGGGCTTCCTCTCTTTCCATTATTTTGAACTTAGTTCTTAATCTTTTGCAACCATTTTTTCACATAGACCATATGCAAAGTGTTTTAGCCTTCCATATTAAAATTATAAACTCCCCAATAAATGAACATAATTTTCATCAAAATTGGTATTAAGGAGATCAACAATCCTCTTGGATCATGTAAAAATTAGAACTCTATCTCTTCAAAGTAGGTATAAATTGACATGGATAATTACAACACATTATTATTCAATGCTCCCTTCCACCACACGTATTCCATGTGAGTCCAAAGTTCATTAATTTCCTTTAAATTAGTTATCCAATCTTCCAACCACACATAATTTCTCACAAAAAACTTTACTCTTATCTGTAACATATGTAGATTTCCATGCAAATAAATGTTGTGAATATTCTATCCAAAATATTTCATGAATGCCACTATAGAATTCCATATCTAGCCAATCCTTAGATATTTTATCCCCTTGATGGTGTAATATCTCAATAAACTCCAAAGCCTTAGATTTAAAATATACATTTGACATTTTAATGTGATGAATTATACAATACAAACTTTCAATCTCCATAACTAAAACATATAGAGTCCCAAAAATGAAACAAAAATGTTGTAGTAGTTTAGGATACATCTACTTCACTAGACCCTATTAATTAAAAAAACACTTAAAAAAATCAAATATTTTGGAATATTACATGAACCTTGTTGGTTGAATATTTTTTCGATCAGCATACTGATAAACAAAATAGGTTTGATCAGCCAAAGTAGGAAGATTAGTCATCCAAATGTGTAGGTTTACCACATCAGAAGGGGACTAATCTCTCCTCTCATCAAGGGGAGGTTCCCTATAGATAGGCTATATATGTATATATAAATAGAAAATAATACTCAAGGGTAGGACAAACCATCCATCTCTCTTTCTTCAGAGATGATGCATGCAAATCAAAGGAAAAACTCAAGGGAAATTACAGACAACACTCCTCTTCTTTCAGAAGTACTATTCAACAAACCACAAGAATACTCCTGGTAGTAACAAAAAAATGTAGCAAAGGATGTAATAACCAACAAATAGAGATGCAACACAAAGTCTCCACCTGAATTGCTCAAGATTAAGATACGAAGGACAATGAGGGCACAAAGTCATCCCAAGGTCCTTTACATAGAAATGAAAAGAAAACACACTAAAGGCAGTTATGGGGGCATAAAGTCTCTCCACACTTGACTCTTTAAGACACCTTCCTAACTGCTGTCACTAATTTTGCTTGTTGAATTAAAGGAACATAAGATATATTAAGGAAAAAGACATAAGAACATTTTCCCCAACAACAAAGATATCACAGCACAAAGTTTGAAAAATCACTTACTTTCTTATTCCAATAACAAAATATGATTAACAAACTGAGCTCAAAGTTTCAGAAGTGCCTTTCAATTTGGGCAGAGGTTCATTCTGATTATCAAAAAGAGATCCATTTACAATAAAAGAGAGTCCCTTATATAGCCACTTCAAGAAGGACTCGAGAACAGTAACACATCATGTTGCATTGGAATCTATTAAGAAGACAGGTTGGAACTTAGGAATGTTTACCCATTTGATTTTATCAATGCAGGGAAACAAGTCATGCTATTGAAAGTTTGTAACTTTCAATGTCCACCTGGCGATCTAATCTTACCTTCATCATTCCTCCTTTTTTGGTTGATTAAATTGGGTCCTAGATTCAATTTGCTATTCTGTTCCTTCCTCACTTTCTGCTGGTCTTGGCCTTGAAGTCTGTGAATGCATTTGGGTCTGTAGATTCAAAGGATCAATAGCTATTTTATGAGCTTTAAAATTGATGTTCGCATGCCCGTCACTATGTTTTTAATGGCTAGTTCGTTGTGTTGAATTTGACATCTTCTAGCGTGTCACCCCTTGGTCCTTCTTTAGCTTTCTTGTTTGGCACTTTTTTGGAAATAAACTGCCCTTTCAGGCCTTAAGAAATGATCTTTGAATAGCCTTTAGGCTTCTTGTTTTACATCTTCCCAAAGGGAAGGTGAACCTTCAGCTTCAGGGAAGTGTCCTATTTGGTAGTTGGGAGTCCCCCGCAAGGGCACCTAACCTTCGGGGTCCTTCGATGGCCTTCGCCTTAGAAGTCTCATGCGGGATTTCCTCAGGGTTTCTCTGCAGACAAATTCACGTGGACAAAAAGTCCATAGAAATTTTTGGCAGACAAAAAGTCTACGAAATTTTCTCGCGGACAAAAAGTCTATGGAATTTCCATTTGCCTTGGTTATTTCTTCGGGATTTCTGCCCGCGGCTTCTTCAAATTCTTTCAAATTTTTTGTCTGAAGGAATTCCTTCGGACAAAAGTCTGAAAGAATTATGATTGTCTACCTTAAACAAAATTTATGAAGGAATTTACCTTTGTGGCCTTCTTTGAAAATGACCCTTTTGAAGGGTGGTTTTATTGACCAAGTGCCCTCTGTAAGGGCACTTGTCCTTTGGGAGGCTCTTTGAACTTTTGCATTTGAACCGCTTGGTTGAACTGGAAGCGTTGAACTGATTGAACCTTGAACTCATTGAACCTTTGAACCAAAGTGGTTCAATGGTTCAACGGTTCAATGGTTCAAGCCTCTTTTGATTGAATGCTTGTTGATAGACATTTTTGATTGAACCAAGGCACTGAACCAAATTTGAAAATGACCAAGTGTTAGAAACTAATTATTTTGGTTGAACCCGCCTACAAAAGCCTTTGAACCTGTAGAAACGAACTTGCCTGCAGAGTCTGTAGAAATCAAGTTTGTAGAAATCAACCTGTAAAGCCCATTGAACTTGGCTTGCAAAGTCCATAGATTTTCTCTTCCTGCTGAGTCCGTAGATTCAAGCCTGCAGAGTCCATAGATTTAAGCCTGCAGAGTCTGTAGATTTAAGCCTACAGAGTTCGTAGATTTTTGAGAAGCTTGAAAAATGAGGAATTTGAATGCCTAGGGCAAATTTTAGAAAGGGAAGAGACAATTTTGGCCTGTAAGACCAAAATAGTTTAAATGTTGTCCCAAAAATGAGCTGACATTTTTGGGGGACAACAAACCTAAGTTTAAGAACTCCCCTAAAACATTATTTTTCCTTATTTTGGATTTAAAAAATAATTGTTATTTAATAGGTATAAAACAAAAAAATCAAATATTCTAGAATATTACATGAACCTAAGTTTAAGAACTCCCCTAAAACATTATTTTTCCTTATTTTTGATTTAAAAAATAATTGTTATTTAATAGGTATAAAACTTTATAGATTTATTCAAAAAGTAATATATGACATTTAAGCATAAAATATGAATGTAGGGGGTCCCCAAACTCTACTCTATATATCCACCTCCAGATAATGATAATATATAGGGATCCAAAAGTTATAGACCATAGTGATGCACAATCTCTCTCTAACCATAAATAGGTAATGGCAAACCATCCTTGCTAGAAACCTCAATTACTAATTACTTGTTATCATGCGAGTAGAGAACCTGGTAATTAAAATGACTGAGGTTTTGACATACCATGAGTATAAAGTAACCAAAGAAAATAATTTTGAAAGTTACAATACTATGCTATTTTCTTGGTACCAATCTTAAGGGTGATGCACCTCTCAGTGAAATAAATAGAAATAGAATCTACTAGAGGGTGCTAACATGAATATATATAACCAAAAGCATATCCAACCCTAGGAAGTTTTATCCAGTCTAAACATGAGGGAAAATATTCAAAGAGAGGTAAAAATATGGTTATAAGCCATGAAGATGGTCATGGGTTGATTCTCTATGGTTTAGATATCTATTATGGTGTCATACCCTATGGATATATAGGGAAATATCGACCCCCCCCCACTCAATGTCTATCATGAGATTATACTCTATCTATAAATATTAAGAGATGGTCGACACTTAATTTATCATATAAATAATATGAGCTAAGCAATATTTACTGTCTCTCAAGCTTGATTGTCTATCAATAAAATGATTTATATAAGATATAGTGGGGGCCTCATATATATATGTAGGTGCTCCAACCAGATAGATAGATAAGCTACTTTGCTATAGGGGTTGGGTTAAAAAATACAACATATAGGGAATATATATAATTATCCACTTATCTTATATTATATACATGATACAATGATATCATATTAGATCTAACATAAGGATGTTCCATCTATACAAACCAATAAAATAGAATTGATTGAAATTGTTTGACTAAGTGGCATATGCTAAAAATAGTAAGTACAAAAAAAAATAATATACTTATTTTTTAATTTTTGGTTGAGTGTAACTGATGTCTAATAATGAGAAACAAAATAAGATAGGATTATGATAATTCAAATCCAGAGGTAGAGTTTCTGGATATTTCTAGACAGGTCTACGCTCCTTGGACAATAGTCTAGGCTAACCATGTCCATTGACTACATACTTGTTCACTTTTATTGTGATGAGTTTTTTTTATAGTTTTACCACTTGTATTTGTGTTTATTAAAATGTTTTTCTTCTATATACCCCATACACAAATCACTATTTTACTTCTCTTTGCTTTAGAAACCCTAAGGGCACTTGTGAGAGCTAAAAACCTAAAAAAAAGAGGGAAGTGTAATGGGTTGAGTTGACCCCAATCACCCCCATTGATGATTGATTATTATCTACATATTTAGACACTCTAAGGAGGGAATCAAGCCAAACATAGTTTTCCCACCTAGAGTGATTGTAAAATTGTGCTCCTTGATTATATGTATACAACTAGAAATCTAACTTTGATAATTGAAAATGTTAGCTCCTAACTTGATTTGAAATGCTTCAGATTTGGTTTGTGATTGATCCTAGTGAATGATTTTGAATTTTGGAATAATAGGGATGATTTTATCAATGTGCAGTAGTGTATAAGTTCTCAATAGATAATGAAAATCTAGAAATCAAGTGTCTTAATGAGTAAACTTTGAATTATATTTATAGTGAACCTTATAAAAAAATTTCCTTTATCCAACTTAGAAACATGCAGGATGACCCAAATGAGTATATTTAAAATTTAAAATTATCCATTAAATGGTGTGGGGATGAGGCCATACCAGGTGATACAAACCTATCTTAGAAAACCAAGGACAACTTTTTTGAGGTTGGAATATGTCTGAGATTGATATAAGATAATTTGAGTATTGACTTGGAAATTACTATGTAGTAATGATTGTTAATAGAGGGGTCGACCCTGACTATAGATAAATGGATTATGTGGATGGTTAATAAGAGTCATGTATTTGAGTGTAGGTAAAAGGGTTCAAGATGGGTCAATAATTAACACTATCAAGTACATGTGACTAGATTTAGGTATATACATTCCCCCCATTATTATAGTAATGAAATTTATTGACTAAAGGAGAATAAAAAATTTAGTACATACAAAACACTTTGCCTATTGATAGGAAACTCTAATTGTGTAGGTAAATAATTTTAGCAAACCTTGTAACAACACATGAAATAGTCATTTTTCATCTTTTAAATTTGAAAAATTTGAAAATTTGGAATTTTAGAATTGAAAGAGATAAAGGAAAGATAAACCTATATGAATATTAAAAAATGTTACCATGTAACTTGTAAAATATGATAAATTATTAAAGAAATTTGCCCCCTTGTCAAAGAACTTTGAGGGATGATTCCTTATCTTTGAACCTGAGAGTGATCAATTCTCAATTTTAAATAAATATTCAAGCCATTGAATTGGAAAGATGCATGCTAAAAATCTCATGAATGGGGAGAAATACCTAATGTACTAATTTAAAATAATGTGGAACCATGATAGCTTCATTAAAAGTGATTTCAAGGCCGTTGAGTGTTACTAGACTTGAACACAAATCACATGTAATAAAAAGGTGAAACCACACAATGGTTTAACTAGAAGTGATTGCAAGGCCATTGAGTGCCATTATAATTGATTGTACATTACCTATAATAGAATGAATCATACCACTATATATGGATTCAAATTCTATTTACATGATCAAAAGAGAATGAAGATAGTCATGCCCTCATAATGACCACATTGCCTACAAATTTGAAGTAAAATAAAAACCGTTTGCCATTTACTTTGTAAAATGTATTGTAGTTCATACACACATGAACCAATATAATGCCTTTGAATTTGAAAAATGTATATATGTGCATGAAATAATATCATGCCTTTTGAATATGTGCCAAATGAGGTAAAATCCATTGATTTATATTCTCAATTGTAAATTTATGTTAAACCTATATAATTCATGTTCTGTAACTATTTTGCATATGCTAATCCATATGAATTCAAGTGTGTATGGATATATGATCAAGTATTATTAAAGTGAGTAAATATACATGTCATATGTCCCCACAATCTACATCACTATACCAATATATGTCGTGCATGATTTTTGAATTACTTTGTATCTTTGAAATTGTATTCTATCATATAATCTAAATTTTATACTCATGGAGGCTTGAATATCTAAGACAAGCCCTTTTAAATTCCCCCATTTTGAGATGGGGGATATATCCTACAAGTCACTTATCTCAAAATAAGAGTTAACTATATAATGTGATAAATATAGAATCATGTAGCATCATGTCAACATGTGGAGAGTATTTTATCATAGTAAAGTAATTGTCATTGAAGTATGTATATAGAATATTGAATGTGAGGCATTCAATTGTTATTTATAGATATATATAAAAATTATTTATGCAATAAATGATCATATCTAAATAACATTACATAATAAAAGTGCATGATATGGATCATGGCACCAATAATCAAGCTCAAAAAGTACAACAATCATAACACACAATGTCACACAATGTCACACATAAGGCCAAGGAACACATAAAAAAATATAAACATGTTGAAAAAAATAAGGTCAAGGGTCACATGTAAAGGAAAATAATAATGTCACAAATAAGGGACATAAAAATGCCACACAAACAAGGGCAAGTGGATACACACAATAAATAAGCAATA
Source organism: Torreya grandis (assembly GCA_037957365.1). NCBI lineage: Eukaryota > Viridiplantae > Streptophyta > Pinopsida > Cupressales > Taxaceae > Torreya > Torreya grandis. The sequence goes on from JARHVA010003667.1 coordinate 1,591,831, forward strand.
TCTAGCCTATCACGAAAGCAAGTAAAATCCTTGAAGGAACATAGAAAAAGAAAAAAACTATTATATACCATCCATATATATCAATTTCATGTCATATAACATTATCATAACCATATATAAAAAGTTAATAAATAAATAGTTAGTAAGACACTTGTAGGATATGTATAACATTGTAGAGGTCATTGATAAATGTAACATGTGATAATGTTTCTCTTTGATACAACAACATCACTAATTAGATAAATTTTGGATTGTTTAAGTATTAATTTGGGTCTTATTATACATTATAGATCAATAATGATCAAACTCCATGCTTTGTGTATCTTCTTTAGTTCATTTGATAGCTTTTAGAACTTTCCTGCCAAAACTGCCATTTTAAAAATTTGAATTCCTTTTGAGTTTTTTAGTGACTTTTGCATGTTATTATGAGGTTATAATGATTTAAAATTGTGTGTTTATGGGTATTTTTAACATATTAATGGTTATATATAGTTTTAAACTCTCTTAGGCATGAAGTTCATATTTTAATAATGTCAAATGTCTAAGATTACTGAGTTATTAAGTCCTCTATGTGGGATTGGAGGGAATCAAGAAGTAGTTAGAGATATTTTAGGATTTTAAAAGTGGTAAATGGTTAAAAGAGAGTATGATTTTAGGTTTAAAAATTTGAATAAATTCAAGATCAAGATCCCAATAAATACTTCCTATTTTTACAATTCTATGTATGACCAATACACATGCTTATGACAAATGAAAAAAGGGTGTTTGAAGGAATCTATGTTGAATCTCAGAGATTCATAAAACTTTAAGTGATTTTTTTTTTTTTAGTTCATTATTTTATTGTTTTATATAATCATTTTTCATATATCAAGTGATAATATACAATACAATCAAATTAGAAGCATCAATGTTTTGAATAATCAGGATTGAAGTTTACAAAGCTTATTGAGATAGAGTTGAGCATTTTATGAACATTTTGAGTCAAGAAAAAAAGTGAATATTATTAATTAAATTAAAATAATATTTCAATCACTTTAAATTGAGAATATTTAACTCATGTTTCTATTCAAATCACATAGTCTTATAATATGTTCCCATAATTTTGCAAATCAGCCTTGGAGAACCTTATATTTATTGTTCATGCATAAATAGCTATTTTGGAAGGTGAATTGAGGTATCAAAATACCTAATATAGGTATTATAAGTGTTTTAAGTTGTTTATAACTTAATATAGTCCATTTTTTATGCTCTCAGGCTTGTATAGGCCTATCAAAACCAAGACTAGGGTTTTGAATTATAAATTTGAATATCTATTGATTCTACTAGCCAAATTTTGTGAAACTTTGGATTCTTATGTTATTTGAAATTATATAAAATATTATGGTGGTTTTGAGTTGGTACATGACTGTATAATATGATAAAACTAAATTTATCTTGAATTATGCCTAATGGAGACCTAATTACAAAAAGGTTGTGTGAATTAGTAGACTTTTATTGAGAGTCTTGACTTTCAACTTTAGTTGAAGATGTAATAGGATAAAGGGTATCAAAAAATAGTTTTAGTTTATTGTGAACCTCTTTAGTTTGTTCAAACTAAAATATTTGTGCTTAGGAAGGGATACAAGAAACTACGCCTTAAAGAAGAAACTTGTATTTGGATTATGCAAACTCTCTCCCTCTGAATCAAATTGGTATTAGAGTAGGTTGGATATCTAAAGGAGGCTTGAATTAAAGGTACACTATTTAAAGTTGAGTAAGAATTGATTGTTTATTGTTCAGTTGAGTTGAGAAGCCAAAATGCCACCTAGAAGGAATCCAAGAGGAGGTGAAAGAATATGTATCCATATGGGAGATGTTATCTTGGAAGAGTTGAGAAACTTGAGGGTAGGTTTTGATGCAAGGCTTATAGAAGTAGAGGCCAATTAGAGAAAAGGAGTTATAATAGGGGACATAAGTGACAAATAAGAAGAACCACAAGCTATAAAGGAAGAATAAAAAGTTGAAGAGAATAAAGAATATGGAATTGATAGACTACTAAAAGTAGTGATGGGATAGGGGTCTAAACCAAAGATAGAGATTCCTACCTATGCAGGTAGCCTAGATGGAGAGGAACTCATTGATTAGATTATAGAGTTAGATAAATATTTTGATTATGAAAATGTACCAGATGAGAATGAGGTTAAATTTTCTTGCACAAAACTAAAATAACATGTAACCCTTTAATGGGATTACATATAAGATGAAAGGAGGAAGAAAGGTAAAGCTAAGATCAAATATTAGGACATGATGGTAGTAAAATTGAAGACAAAATTTCTGCCTAGTGACTATCATATAAACCTCTTCAAAAAATTACATAATTTGAAGTAAAAATATATGGGTGTTAAGGAGTATACTAAGGATTTATACAAGTTGAAGATTAGATCAGGACATGTAGAAGAGGATGTGGAGAATATTTTTAGGTCTCTTAATGGATTAAGGTATAATATTTAGGATAAACTCAACCTAGTCAATCCAAGGACACTTGAGGAATGCTACTAACATGCTTTAAAGGTAGAGGACAAACTAAATAGAAGACAAACTCAATAAAATATGGGTAGGGGTAGAAGTTATAAAAGTAGAGGACAACAAGGAGGAAGAGGTACATCTCATAAGAAAATTTCATAACCAAGTACCTCTCAAGAACATTAATCTAATTCAATAGGTGGATTTAGAGGAAGGAGACCATACTTCAGAGGAGGATACATAAAAAGAGTAAGATTATTTGATGGATTCACTAGTAAATGTTTTAAATGCAACAAATTTGCATGTCATAGATTTTGGGAGTGTCCATAGAATTCTCAAGCTAACAACTCTAAAACTAAAAGTAGAAATCAAGTAGTCTGAGTAAAAGAATAAAGTGTGGATTCTCCATCTTGTGTAAAATAAATAAAAGTTAGCGAGTCTTTGATAATGAGGAGGGTGATGATAAAACCACCCAAGGAGAAAGAGCCTACCTAAAGAAAGACACTATTCAAGACAACTTGTAAATCCCAAGGTAAGTTCTATAAATTAGTGATTGATTCAGGTAGTATTGATAACCAACTATCAATATAGATGGTATAAAAGTTTTGTTTAAAGAGAATACCACATACAAAACCCTATAAGGTCTCATGGCTTTAGAAATGGTAGAAAGTTATTATAAATGAACAATATTGGGTATATTTTCAGATTGGAGGATATAAAGCCAAGGTTCTATGTGACATAATGCCAATGGATGTGTGCCATGTGCTCTTAGGGAAGCCTTAGAAATATGATAAAAATATTACTCATGATGGAAGGAATAATGTTTACACTTTGGAAAAGGAATGAATAACTCACACACTACTACCTCTAAAAGAAGAATAAAATGGATAAATGACTAATGCAAGTGTTATGATGGTGAGTGAGAAAGAGTTATTGAATGCTATGAAAAAGAAAGATCTTAGTTTTAGAGTGGTAATTAGACCAAGGACTGTAGTAACATTCACCAAGTTGAATGAACTACATCAATAAGTATAGAGTATGTTTGAAGAATTTGCTAATATTATGGTGGATGAACTACCGAATGAGATGCCACCTATTGGGAGTATTATCCATCATATTGAATTTGTACTAGGTACAAGTTTACCTAACAAAGTAGCCTATAAGATGACCCCTCAAGAGAATGCATAGATTAAGAAGCAGATATAAGAAATTTTGGATAAAGGACTGATCAAAGAAATCTTCAACCCATGTGTAGTATCAATAGTACTAGTGCCAAATAAAGAAGGAGATTATAGAATGTACAATGAATCTAGGGAAATCAACAAGATAACCATAAGGTATAGGTTCCTCTTCCAATAATTGAATATTTAATAGAATGTTTGAGTGGTTATAACTATTTATATAATATGGATCTTAAGATTGGTTATCATTAGATACAAAAAGGGAAGGAGATGAATGGAAAACTACCTTTAATACCAATGAGGGGTTGTATGAGTGGCTTGTGATGACATTTATCCGTACTAATGCCCAAAGTACATTCATGAGACTCATGAATGAAGTATTAAATCCTTTCATTGGTAAATTTGTCATTATATATTTAGATGACATATCGATTTATATCCCAAGTAAGGAAGAGCATCTTCAACACCTTCGGATGGTGATGCAAAAAGTTGTAAGAGGAGAGGTTGATTAACCTTAATAAGTGTTTGTTTATGAAAACATAGATGGTATATCTTAGTTTTGTGATTTACCAAGGTGTTTTAAAGATGGATAAAGACAATGTGAAAGCCATAATTTATTGTCCAACTCCCAAGATAGATTATGATGTAAGAAGCTTCCAAGTCTTAGCAAGTTTTTATAGGAAGTTTATCAAAAATTTTAGTAAGATTTATGTTGACCAAATTTGACTTTTAGGTCAAATTGGGGCACCCCTAGGTAAAAAATTAGTTTTTAAGATTTTTTTTGGGAATAATATCTTGTCATGAGGTGTTTAATAGGTCATTTAATGTTATTTAATGATATATTAGCCTTGGTCATAGATTTTATTAGCCAACATGTCCTTTTGAGTCATTTTAGGGGTAAAAAATGTGCATTTAATGAGTTTTATAGGTTTATTGGGAAGTGTGAAGGTTAAAAAATATTATTTAATACACCATGTGTCCCTAAAAGTATTAATTAACTAAAAAACTTAAATATGATAGGTTATGTAGAAGAAAAGGCAATTTTCTTGAAGGAAAAGAGGAATTTAACACTTGTATGACCACCTTGGGAAGTGTGCCATATGGGAAATGGTCAAGAAGTGAATATTAAGATTTAATAATCTCATTTATTTATTTTTTTTAATTTTTAAATTCCATTTATTATTCAAAACCATTCTACTCCTTTTTAGCCCTTCTTGGCAAGCAAAATTGACTTGCAGGTTTGTACTTGGTATAGACATCTCATGATGTTTCAGATAGAAATACTTAGGGAGGTTGTATTAAAATTAGATAAATTAATTTTAATATAATTATTTTTAATATTTATCAATTATTATTTATGAACCATTGCTAACAAGTTGACTGTACAAATCTACCTGTTAATCTGTGTACCCTATATGTTTTGCCTTGGTTTGGGAGATTCCATATAATCTAGTTGGAGATGTTGATTCCATATAATTTTTAATTATTCATAAAATGGTCCCCATTATTTTTTCATGTTTTATTGTGTTTGAATAAGTAATATAACTCAATTTAAAAGAGGGTGCCAACATGAGTAATTTTAGTTATTTTTCCACTTATATGTGCTTGAATTACATACAAAGGTTTAATATGAACGGGAAATGGTGTATTAAATGTTTAAATTCGATGGGGGTCACCTAATTATAGGTTTTTTTCTCACAACCCCATGGTTTGATTAAAAACCCATGCCTTCATCATACCAAACCACCATTAAACACCCTACCTGCTCCATTCTAGATGCTATCAAGAGGATTTCACATTGGAAAGGATGTGTTTTATATTTTTTCAAGGCTTTATGAGTGAATTTAAAGAATTTTAATATGTTCACAATAATTTTGGCTGCCCATGAGGCCTTTTGTCCACCTAGTTGCTCTATTTCATACCCACTATCTACACACAACCAATAATCATCTATAGGAGCCATTGCTAACGTCATGTTGAGGTTGAAGACCTTAACCAAGAGGTTTCAAAATTTTGGAAACATGAATAATAAATTTTAAGTGTTGAAGGTGGCTCATAATTCTTGAGGGGCTAAAAGTAATGTGCATTGTTCATACTTGCATAAACTGTTTGCAGACTTGAGAATGTCCACGTATAGGGTTCATTGGTAGAGAACATGGGTACTTATATATAGGTATAAAAGCTAATAATTAAATCCTTCTTGAGGTAATAACATTCTAAAAATATCATAATATCCATGCCAAGAAGGCTAAATTGTAAAATAGGTTGTAAATCATGTTTAAGGAGTCAAAGATTAATTTTTGGGAAACTTTCCCTAAAGGGTCAAAATAGAGATCTAGGGGGTTCTTATGGAATTCCTATGACAAGGTTTCTAATGTATTCTATGCATCCTAATATACTCATTTTTTAGCCTCTATATAAGACAAACACTAGACAAAGTATGGAGGGAAAATGAATTAAGGTGGATGGTTATTGGGAGCTCTAAAAATACACTTTTATATACTGAACTCAGTCAATGTTGTCTATGTGTACTGGCCTAAATGGATCCTACTTCTTAAAAGTGATAATACTATACCAAGCCATCTTACGTAAATGACTCTAAAATATGAAGGTGAAATTATGATCGAAAGGATCATCAAGAAGAGTTAAGTGGTAAGGTGATAAAGTTTAACATGCATCTATAGGTGTCCCAACATCCCCAAAATGCTCACCAACAGGTAGGGGTAATGTTAGGAAGAAAACATAGTCAAGAAATGTGCTCATTATAGGATAAGAAAAGTGAATGGATGAGTTCAAATAGGTGTGGAATAGACCTAAGATACTATAGTGAATTTGGAAATATTGTTTCAAAGCTTAAACATGATTTTCACCAATAGGCATAATATCAAAAGGGTAGGATGTCTCAGTCAAGAAAGGAACAAGTAGGCTAGTTTCTTGAAATGCTCATAGTTCAAGGATCAATAAAATAATACAAACAACATAGAATGAATCTAAGAAAGGTTGATGAGGTTGTGAAAATTGTTTTGGAGTCCACTCAGGTATGAATACCTACAAGCAGGGGTATTTTCAACAAGAAAACATAGTCAGGGTTTGATACACAATCATCATTGGTAAGGTGTATGGGAAGGCATTGAGGAGTTGAGGTGATGAATGACTTGGAACACCTTGTTAAAAGTTTTTATGGAATCTAGACACTCTAATTCAACATAAATTATGTAGAGAGAGGAGCCCAAACAAGCTACACATAGTCCACCAAGGGACTCTGTATACAATCTATCTTTTCCACAAGTCTATCTTGGAATTTTGAAGAATTAGTAGGTAATATGACCTAAATAAGGGGTATTTTTTTAAAAAAATCATCTTAATGACTTGGATATTCTCTTACAATGATAAATCTACCTAGACAAATAGGGGAAGCACCCTCTATTTTATCTTAGACAGAGGGTACTTTCCCCATGCATGAAGCCTACAATTTTATGAAAAGAGATGAGAGGGAGTACTTAAAGGATTTTAAAGGTAATTTTATAGGCTTAATAATATCTATTATAGTGTGGAAAATATATTACATAGGGGTGAAAGTAAATAGGGAGGTCCAAAATGCAAAAGTTATAGGCAGGCCTAAAGGCAAGATGTAAGCCTAGTGCCAAAATGAAGGGGCACTCACACTTATAGACATAAGCATGTATTATACCTTGTTGTATCATGTTTTTAGATTCATATTAGAGTTTTATGAACCATAAAAAAGTAATTAAAATAATCAAAGGTCAGTCTGAGCCTTAAAATACAGTCAATCCTATTAGGCAAGGGTATGCCTAAAGCCCAAACAAGGAGTCATTTTCATTTCTAACATGAAATAAGAATATAAATGGATTAAAAAATGTATATGAGGGTATTATTAAACTTCTAAATCTATTATTATGTAGAGGAAATGTTATAAAGGCTATTTTTGACTCAAAGATAACTTAGACATGTAGGAAAAGAGAAAAAAAGCTTGATAGGTCAGGTTTAAGCACTCATATATTTCATGATGATATGAATGGGTGACAAAGGAGTTATGGGAGGTTATTATGGGTATTTAAGTCCATGTTTATTGATTTTTTTTTCAAGTTGGACATCTGGTTTTTATGAACAAACCTTAAGAGTTCAAATAGGCCTAAAACCTTACAAATCCTCAGTTAGGACCAGTTTGTGAAAGTGGAGTTGGAAAGATAATATAATGGAATATTATGACCATGAAAAATATTATAACTTGGAAAGGATTCCCTAAATCTTATCCAAATTAATTTTTATATACGAACCTTTATGGACATGGGAAAAATAGGGTATTTTAAACCATTTTTTATGTTGTGTAGGTTACAAGAAGAATCTAAAGATGAAATAAAGTTTATATGGAATATTTATAATTTATATAACTACGTATGGAAATTTAATTCCTTTAATAAAATTATAAGTATATAAACTAGGTGCTTCAACTCAACCAGTCAAAATTGGCCTAATGAACAAGCTAGGGAGAAGTGTGAAAATTTCAAGTGAATGGATTTTTAAGGTGTCCTTGGTGATTATAAGGACAAGAGTGTTTTGATATGTTTAATTAATTTCCTCCCACTTATTTTCATGATAAAATTAAGCCAAATTTGGCAAGTGTGCAGTGTGCATGGAAGAGCAGTTTTCTTGACAACAAATGATGATTACTCCTCTTCAGGTGATTCCAGATGACTAGGCCTAAAAAAAATGAATGGAAAGACATTTATGATGTAATTAAACTTAATTAAAACCATTATACCTGGTTCTAATTATTTATAAGGCATTAAAATAGGCCTAATCATGCAGGTAATTTTTTTGAGCTAGAATGAGGAGTTTCTTGCCACTTTTCATGAAGTTTATGACTTGGATTGACACTTGTAGCTCCTAAACTTACACTGTTTGTAAAAAATCATCTTATCATACAAAAATAATTTATTTTATCATATTTAAAAGTTTCATTGTGACCCTTGAACTTCTCTCTTCTCCTTCCTCCCCAAGTTCTATAAGAAATATCCATTTTGTATTGGATGATCCACCTGAGTATGGCAAAGCCTTACTCATTTGTTTACCTTTTGATTAATATAAAAACTTATTTTTATCACTACCATGACTTTTATTAGTGTTTTATTTTTTAATTTTTGATTTTGCATAAGTGAAGACTATGGATTCCTTAGCATGTTTAATCATTCTTTCATCCTATTTACATTTGGAAAGCATCTTCTTGAAATGCATGTGAAGTGTGTTAGGAGATGTAAAGGATTGAGTGAGTTATTATTTTCATTAGTGACCTCATATGCATATTATCTAGTCCTCCTATCTTTGCACACTCATCTGTAACCTCATAATGTAACATTGATGTGAGAAGATGAAGATCAGAGAAGTGTATGTTCAGTTTGTCCTTTGATTTCAAGTGTAACATGCATATGGTTGGATGTCATAATTTTATTTAGTGTATCACATCCCTTAGGTTAGTTTTATTTTAGTTATCCTTCTTCCTTTTCAGCCCCCAAGTGTAGTTGTAGTTGTAATCTAAAGTGGTACATCAAGGGAGCTAACACTATCTAGAGATTCACCTCATTCTTTAGGCTACCCACAAGCCTAGAGTGTTTACACTATGCCACTCGGACGAGGAGATATTTTACATATCCTAAAAGGGTGAAAATAAAAGTGACAACAATTTGTGTACCCATAATTGACACAATAAGAGGGTATAAAATAAAATTTGTTTGAACTAATATTTTTGAGAGAAATTTTTTGTTTTTGAAGAGAATCATAGAGTAACTTGATTATCAGCTCCCAATTTCAACAAATTTTTTCAAGTTGAGTGTGATGAAAGTGGGCCGGCCATAGGAGATATCCTAAGTCAAGAGGCTAGACCTATAACATACTTCAGTGAGAATTTAAATGAGGCCAAGAAGAGGTATTTTATATCTGATCTAGAGTTTTATGTTATGGTTCAGGCCTTAATAAAGTGGAAAAACTATCTAATGATAAATGAGTTTGTCATATTCATAGATAATCATGCACTTCAGTTCATAACCAGTCAGCCCAAACTCAATCAAAGGCATATGAAGTGGGTAGAGTATTTGTAAAACTTCACTTTTGTCATCAAGTATAAAAAAGGGTCAAACCAATAAAGTAACATATACTTTAAGTAGAAGGGGTTTGATCATAAAAGAACTCAAGGAGTTGTATGAAACTAATTTAAGCTTACAAGAAGAATATAAGGCTTACAAGTAGCCAACTACTAGAAATAGAGAGTCTTGGATAGAGTATAAGTTATAGGATGGCTTATTCTTTAAGTGAGTTCAACTTTGTATGCCAAGGAGTTATATGAAAGGGAATCTGATTAAGGAAAATCATTATGGGAGTTTAGCAGGTCATTTTAGCCTTGAAAAGAGTTTATAATAGCTAAGTATTCATTATTATTGGCCTAGAATGCAAAAATATGTAAGGAAGTTTGTGGAAAGATGTAAAGTATGTCAATTTTTGAAAGGAAAGAGAACTAATACAGGTATTTATCATCCCTTACTAGTACCAAATAGGAATTTGGAATCCATTAGCATGGATATTTTCATATGGTTACCAAGAACTCAAAGAGGTCATGAATTCATTTTTGTAGTAGTGGATAGATCTTCAAAGATGGCCTATTTCATACTATGTAAGACAACTAATGATGCTACTAATGTGGCTAATTTTTTTTCAAGGAGGTAGTTAGATTACATGGAATTAAATTGAGAATTATCTTATATAGATACACTAAGTTTGTGGGGTACTTCTGGAAAACCTTGTGGAAGAAACTAGGAACAAACTTGAACTTTAATTCAGATTACCACCCTCAGACAGATGGCCAAATTGAGGTGGTTAATATTTTTTTGGGTAATTTGATAAGGAGTCTAATAATGGATAGTCCTAGACAATGGAAATTAGTCTTACCACAAGCATAATTTTATTATAATGACTCACCCAACATAAGCACATGAATGAGTCCATTTCAAGTTGTATATGGTATGCATATAAGAGGATTCTTTGAGTTCAGATACCTAGGTAAAATGGAGAAAAAAAGTGATGAGGGATAAGAGTTTACTATTGATATGTAATAAATTCATGATAAATTTAAGAAATAATTACAGACGAGTGTATAAAAATACAAGCAACATACAAATCTTAGAAGGAGAGAAGTTAGTTTTCAAGTTGGAGACATGGTGTTAGCTCATTTGTGGAAGAAAAGGATTAAAAAAGGTGAGTATAATAAACTAAAGATGAATAATATTGGCCCATTCAAGGTTATAAGGAATTTATCCAAAAATGAATACAAGATAGAGTTACCTAGTGGTGTGGGAATCTCTCCTATATTCAATGTTGTAGACTTGTATCCATTCAAAAAAGGGGACGATAGTGATCAACTAGTTGGAAATGAAGAAATAATAGTTTAAGAATGGGTAGATCACTTACCATAATCAAAGAAAGAATAACTTGAACTCATGTTAGAAAATAAGGTCAATAAGAAAACTAGAGGCAAAAAGTATTACCAATACTTGGTGAAGTGGAAACATCATCCTATAGAGGATGCCACTTTGATGATAGAATTAGACATCATCAAGCATGGAGGTACTCTTGAATACCTCATGAATAGGATTTCATGAGTAAAATTTTTATTCATATGGAGTATTAAAAGTGATTCAAATATTCCTCTAAGGGAATTGAAACTGTTCATAGTTGTTATTGACTCACAACATTCATAAAACATATAACTATGTGTCAAGAAGCTTTGCAAACTTCAATCCTAACTGTATAAATTAGGGATGCTTCTAATTTGAATGTATTATAGATTATCAATTGATATCTTAAAAAATGATTATAGGAACACAATATAATAATGTATAAAAATAAAACAACATCACTTACAGTTGTATAAATCACTGAGATTCAACAAAGATTCTTTCAAACACCTTTTTATTCTTTTGTCACAAACACATGTACTGTCCATACATAGAATTACAAAATTAGGTAGTCTTTCTTAGAATTTTAATATTTTATTGATATATATTTTAGTTATAAACATATATCCACCTCAAATCATACTCTTTTCAAACCATTTACCACTTTTAAACTCCTAAAATATCTGTAACTACTTCTTGATTACCTCCAATCCTACATAGAGGTCTTAACAACTTAGTAAGGTTAGACATTTGACAATATTGAAATATAAATATAATGAATATGAGAGTGTAAAACTATTAATAACCATTAATATGTAAAAATACCCATAAAAACACAAGATTACATCATTAAAACCTCACAAGAACATGCAAAAGGCACTAAAAGTCTTAAAAGGAATTCAAATTTTTAAAATGATAGTTTCGGCGAGAAAGTTATAAAAGTTATCAAATGAACTAAATAAGATATCAAAAGCATGAAATTTGATCCTTATATATCTCTAATTCCTATCAAGACCCAAAATACTACTTGAACAAGACAAAATTGATCTAACTAGTGATGCTCGTGCATCACTTGTGAAGTAAAATGCCCCTAACATAGACATGGCCACTAGGTATAAGGGAGTCTAGTATTTAATTTTTGTAGAATATGTATGTACTGAATCAAACTCATATACATCATGAAATGAATGTGGGTATTAAAAAAATTATGTTATCTACCAAAATATGTGATAAATAACATATGTAAATAAGTAAACTATTAAATCATGTCATGCTTAGATCCTTATTTTTGATTTTTAAGAATATTTTTAATGTTTTTGTATTTTTGAAATATTTTCATTATTTTTTATTTTTTTAAATATACATAATTTTTTATCTTTTAAAATTTTGAATGTTTTTGAATTTTTTGACATATTTGCAAGGTCAAGTAGAAATGCTTAAAAAATAAAAAAATGGGAGAGATCCGAACAATCTGCAACATGCGACTAGGCATAGTGTGCATTAGATTTGATAGCATGCCAATGTGGGGAAAGTGAAAGAAAACAATATTACCCCATTAAATATGTTTACAATAATACAACTCAATATTTCATGTGGATATAAGAATTTGCATGCCCCTAATATGGAATAATCAATGTGTACTTGTGTAGTGGGTAAAGTAAGAGCATGCAATCATGTAACCTCAAATAGAAGTCAAAATATGTGTATAATAGTCAATATGGAAGAATGAAAAAGTATCATGCCATAAAATGTGTGCATTATAATTATTAAAAGAAAAATGTCATAGATGTTTGGATTAAGATAGATAATCAAAAGGCAAGGGCCAAATAAAATAAAGCCAGGGGCTAGAAGAAAGGTCTATGTAATCACATATAAACAAGTGTGCAAAGATATTAGAAAAAAGAGGATGAGTAATAAAATAGACACAAGGCATATATGTATTATAAGTGATGCTACTATTATCCAAGGATATCATCAAGGGGATGCCCACATGTATGTTCTATAGCATCAAGAGTATCTTGATGACATTATACATAATCATAATCATAATCATAATCATAATCATAATCATAATCCTGAAATTTTAATATTCCACTCTTATCATATTTTTCATCCATATATGTAAAACCAATTGCACAATATATTAGAATTATCTTGGTGGATTTATGTTGTTCTTGATTATGTTCATCATTGTCAAGATATTGTATCTCATTTGGAATAGGAGAAGAATGAGGTATCATTTCTTGAATACTAGGAAGAGAAATGGTTTCTCCTTTGAATTATTGACTTAGATATGTAATCATAGCTTTTTTATTATTAAAATTATATTTTTTTATCTATGCATGAATTATATATAGTGTTTTAATCCTTAGAAATCACATTTTCATCATTAGTATTTTAAAGTTCATATTGATTTTAAATGTCATTTGTGAGGAACCCTTTCTTAACGATGATTTCTTGCTTATCTCAAGTTTTATTTTTCAAATTATATTTTAGTGAATGATCTTTGAGTAAATTATCCTTTAAACTTTTTTCCCTTTAGTTATTTAATTATTCCCTTTGTAATTGTTCTCTTTGTAGCATTTCATTTTCCTCTTGTTCTTTTTGTAACCTTTCTTGTTCTAGTTTTTAGTTTTGTAATCTTTCTTATTCTGATGTTGCCTTTTATTTTGATTTCACTTTTTACTTATAAGAGACAATTATAATGTTAGTGGGTTTTTTGATTGATTTATCTATTATAGTATTAGCACTATCAATTATACTTTGTATTTTATTCTTCAAATCCTAACAATTATATGTATGATTCCCATGAATTCTATGATATACACCATAGTATTTTGATATTTTTAGAGGATGCATAGGAGGTCATGTGATCAATTTTTTTTGAAGCATTTATCTTAGAATCTCACTCGAACTCTTATTAGCCTTTTTTACACTTTTTGAATCACTAGTTATAAATATATCATGTTTTGGATTTTAATCTTGATATGAAGTCTTTTTAGACACAAAATATTTGGATAGAGATGTAGATATATGATTAATATTGGCATGTTATGGATTATTTGTATATGTGATCTTATTTTCGAGTGATACGATCCTTGAACTAAAACATTAATTTTGATTTTACAACTCTTTTATTGACATCTTCATAGTGACTATTTGATCTTGAAAGGATTCATAAGCACAAACCTTAAGAACTTATGATTGAATATAAATAAAATAACCCTTAAGAGGATGTGTGGGAGGTTTAGGGGGTTGAGGAAGTGCATATTGGTTACCTTAATTTTTAACTATAGTGTGGGTCACTTTGGATTCCATAGACATATAATATGTATTATGATTGATTACAACCTTGGTTTTATTGTACCTTAGTGTTCCACAATTTATTGAATTATTATGAAAGATTTCAAGTATTTTAGGTTGGTACCATGAAATTAAAACAATAATTACTTGAATTAAAAATTATACACATGAATATTGAATATATCCATGATTTGATTTTAAAAATTTGAATTCACAAATGGTACAAAGGGTGTAACTAGTCAGGGTGTGTTTGTAAGCTCAAATATACTGATCCCAATCATGGATAATGAACAAGGCCCAAAGGGAAACTAACTATGAAGGATTAAAATATCCCATAAATACATTATCATGTGTTTGAGATACATTGAGAGTAATTTCCTAGGGTTAATTACTTACTGGTTCACTACAGAACCAAATGGTTGAAAAGAAAAAATCTTATGCAATTTGGATATAATTTTTAGGTATATGGAAGTTAAGGTGTGTATATATATATATATATATATATATATATATATATATATATATATATATATAATTTTATAATGGATTGAATATTGGAGTACTAATCCCCACACCATGGTTTAGGTAAAATTGATGATCGGTGTGCCTAGAATGATGGATCCTATGAGTTATAAAACTACCTGAACATAATTCTAGAAAGTAATAAAAAGAAAGAAACAATAAATTGAAAAGAACAAAAATCCTAGAGTAGTGTTCAATCAAATCTTGTAAAGAATGATCAAATTTATCAATGGAATCATGAATTTAATTGAAACCTTAGAACAAAAATAAAAAAATAATGATCAAAAAAATTTATATGGGTTCACCAATATGTTTTAAAAAATTTTTGATAAAAAAATATTTTTATATTTGTTTAATAAGTATAAAACTTGAGAGATCTATTTATATTGTGATATATGACATTCAAGAATAAATTCGAATGTAAAGCAAAATTCATTCAAACTGATTGACAAGTGGCATATGCTAAAACTAGTAAGTATAATTAATAATAAGATACTTAGTTTTTTGATTTATAGTTGAATATAATTGATGTCTAATTATGAGAAACATAATGATTGAGTGTGAGAACTCAAATCTAGAGGTAGATTTTAAGGATATTTCTGGATAGGTCTATACTCCCTAGAAAAAAATGTAGGTTGATTGTGTCTATTGAATGAGGACTTATCTATTTTGACTATGACTATTATACTACCTGTGCTTGTGTCTGTTGAGATGGATGATATGTTTAAATTTTATAGATGCCACACACAAATTTCGATTTTCCTTCTTTTTAATTTTGAAACCCTAGGGGTACTTGTGAGAACTAGAAACCTACAAAAGGAGAGGGACAGTGTAATGGGATGAGATGATCCCAATCACCCCATTAATTATTAAAAATTACCTATATATTTATATACTCTAAGGAGGGAATCAATCCACATGTAGTTCTCCCACCTAGAGTGATTGTAAAATTGTGCTCCTTGACTGTATGTATGTAGTTATAAATTAGACTTTGATACTTGACAATGTTAGCTCTCGACTTAATTTTAAATGCTTAGACTTGTCTTATGATTGCTCTTAGTGAATGATATTGAATTTGAGAATAATAGGGTATATTTTTTTAATGAGTGAACTTTGATTTGTATTTATATTAAACCTTTTGAAAAAATGTCTTTAGGCAACTTACAAAATGTGCAGGATGACCCAAATGAATATTTTAAAAATTGAAAATTGGATGATAATGGCATGGGGATGAGGCTACACTAGGTGGATAGGTCTGTGGCAATCAAATTGTCTTCCTAGTGAGGACTTATGCTATAAATTCAAGGCCAATTGTCTTAAGGTTGGAAGTAGTCTGAGAATGATGTAAGATAATTTGAATATTAACTTGGAAATTATTGTGTATTAGTGATGACAAAAAATTGGTCAATCCTGCATGTAGATAAATGGTTTAGAGGAATGGTGAATAAGAGTTATGTATTTGAATGCAAGTAAACTAATTTAATATGTGTCAATAATTAACATTGTCAAGTATATTTGACCAAATTTAGGTATTTACAAGCACATAAGAGAAACCCAAACCTCCACCATTAATAAAATTATAGATATCAAATGACTACATTAAAAATATGCATAACTCATTATTAAAACCTAATTATAAATTAAACCATATAATACCAAACACATGATAACCACTAATTAGTTGTTCTCATTCATTCATAAATATCAATTATAATGTATACACATTACAAGTGTAAGTCCTTATACACTTTTACACATTTAAAAACTAAAAATATTCTCAAAAATTTGAAAGATTAAATATCATGTAGTCTTTACACTTTATAAATTAGAACTTGTCCTAGTGAGTGATCTAGGGTCCTTTTTATATATTTTCCCCATCGACCTACTCATGATAGTTGGATGTAGGTAATTTTTTTATAGAAGGTTATGAAAGATCCTATAGATATTATAATAAATGGTCATAATATTTGGTTCTATATTATCAACATACATGTCCCTTAATTTTCTTTAACCCCTATATTTATGTCACCTTATGATTATAATTATTATTGGACACTCACCCTCTGTTTTATGTTGTTTGGAACTTTTGCTTACATGAAAATTTACTAAACCTTTTAGATTACTATATACTTGTGAAAAAACTCAACATACCTATCTAATATTATTCAAATATTGAAAAAACATATGCATAACTTGTGATTTTTTCATACTTACCAAAAACCTTCATCGTCATATACTTATGCAAAATCTTGAGGACAACATTTATCACCATAATGTACCTTTAAGTATTCAAATAAATTTTCTCTTTTAGTTTTATTTTATTTAAATCTTTTAAAATATTCATCTAATGTGTCAATCCTTACAATAGGGTCCACATAAAAATGAAACCAAACTTCTCAATTGAGGACCTTGTATACTAGATCAAATACTTCACCTTTTGTAATTCCTCTTGTTCCTCTAAAACAATTTACAGTAAATTTTTCCAGTGATGTTGGAAGAAAATATTCTTAATTTACTTTATAGGAGAAACATCTAGCCCCTTGAATTTTACAATTAAACATTTATTGTAATTTTATTAAATATGCTTAGGCATTGAGTTTCAAATGTCTGCATAGAGGCAAAAATCTACTCCATTAGGTTTTCTAAAATAAAAAAGGATCACTATAAAAGATATATGAAGTTTAGATTTAAATAATAAAAATAAAGACTTTACAGTCATCCATTTTCATGTGGTCACTACAAAGCTTGTGTGGTCTATTATAAAAAATCCAAATAGAACATACCTTGTATATTTGGTCTATAAAAGGTGTCTCGATTCAAAAATTACTAGTCATGTTATGTTATTTTCAAATATTACTATTTTTCTCTATTGATGTCTTGGAATAAATAATATGAATTGATTTAATTTTTATTTTTTCATAAACAAATTTGAGTTTGTCATTTTTCATAATTATTTTTTGTGATTCAATTGTATGTTAACCATACAAAATATAGAAATGCATATCTTTATCATTCATCTCACATTCAAAATTTAACTTAACTATCCCTTTTGTAGATTTATTGAAAATAAGTAACTTTGCTTCTTGCTAAACATGAATTACGTTCAACAACATCACACTAATAAGGTGATAAATAATATACTCATTAATAGGCATGTACTGATATTTATTTAGTGCAACATGGTATCAATTAATAGACATCTTAAATTTTTTGTCTTCATATGAAATAACAAAATCTAATTTTGCATTGAAGATTCAAATTTTTTGAAAGATGAAGCTACATGTTTAAGCATCCTTATTTCTTTTGTTCATTTTTTAATCATGAAGACTTTGATTTTGAGAAATCTATTTCCAAAATATTAAGATTAAGGGATCTTAAAATTATGAAATGTTTTGCATGAATTGATATTTTCTCAAACAACATTTTTTAATTCATATGATGATTTGAAATATTTTTGGTATAGTTTCTTAAAAACTATAATCATTCCATTATGAATACTTTAAGCATATATAAAATCAATTTTATCAATTTCATTGATCTCTCTAGTTTGTAGCTATAATTGGTAAAATAATATGATTCTTCCATGATAAATGCTTCATTCCTGGTTGTTGTGACCAACACACCCCCATTCTTTTTTGAATAGACACACATCTATATGAATAACACTTTCAAAACATTCATGATCTTATGAAAATAATTGTTAAAATATTTGGTCGTATAACCCAATAATCATTACAATTTAAAAGTTTATTTTAATGCATACTAATAATATCTCACAAATAATTTTGGGTTTGATGTATACATGAAAATTAGGTTTTTAAGAGCTTATCTATGCAGGGTTTCATTGTGATTCACTGTATTCTAGTAGATTCTCACACTATTTGAAATAGATCACACTACAAGACTTATAAGTCCATACTTTTTTTAAATTCATATTTGCATTGCTTCATAATGTGTGATACTCTTTTACTTAGTCATAACACATATTTTGACACTATCTTATACCTTATTTGGTGCTTAGGTCTTTCATAGACAACACAATATTCACACTTCTATGCAAAAAGAATTGAGATTACATGATTATGAACCTATTAGAGCATGCCAAATGTCACAGTTACTTTTGGTACACGCCTTAAAAATGATCGCACCTTCTCATGGTAGGATTTTAAAATACACGATTGTGAACTATTTTTAAATTGACACATACTTTATTCCTCATGCCACGGGTCATGATTTCACATCTTGACATCCTTTCAACTCTCACAATTTTACATTATAAGTATTTAAGTTCTGAGAAGCCTGAGTTATACACTTAAATCCAAGTCAAATCTATAACATTTAATGATCTTGAAAACTCACATTCCACCAAATGACTTAGACCAAATTCCAAACATTGTGTAGTAATAATCCAATCAAAAGGTGCCACATCACATTTTTATAGTCTCACTACCACACACAACATGCACATTGAAAATTAATTAGAATAAAATTGGCATGATTATGAATCAATGAAAAAGATATGCATGCCAATATTATATTGAACACAAACCTCACAGCCTCAAGGGACTTCCTAAATATCAATAATTACGAGAGTGAAAGCCAACTAGAGGTACAATATCAAATTTTAAGGACCTCATGTTAATACACAATTTAAATCCATTGATAAAAATGAAAACCATGAGACTCAAAACAAAATAGAGGACACATGGCTGACCTGGAGGCACTCAAAATTTAACTAAGCATAAAAGGAGACCTATGCAATCCACTTAGAATCTAGAAATGATATAAATCCCACATAATTAGCACGATGAGGACATATATATGGTTCAGGTCCATTATTTTGAAAATCCACTAAACCAAATACAAAATAAAAAACATAATGGGAGAAATCAACTAAATAAATGAAGAAGGCTACCTTTTGTATTTAATATGTATGAATGAGTAAATGTAACTGACAATCCTAAGGTTTAAGATAAATATTAAAAGAAAGGTAATTTAATTGCTTATTTTTCACATTCAAAGAGATTATTAGAGATGAGAATCCTTTCTAGAGAGCATATAAAATTATAGAGATAATCTATCTTTCAAAGAAATTTAACTGTGAATAAATAATGAAAAGCTATAACACATAGAAATGGCTTCTTATCTATTCTATTTTCATACATCACAAGTGTTCAAAGATACCTTGTTCATCCAAGATGTAATAGGCTTAGATTTTAATCTTTATAGTGCCATATTCTACGAGGCTGCTAGGATGAGGCCCATCACTAAATAATAAATCCATTCCTTAGCTAATGCTGATTATACATATAATATTCTGGCCATATAGAAGGTGAGACTTCACCAAGTAACAACAAAGGTAGAGGTATTTCTATTTCAAACATTTTTTGTAATGTTTTCATCAAAACTCAATACCTAGATAAAATGGTATTATCCTTAAGGAAAAATCAAATTACATTCTTGATTGGCCTAACCATTAAAAGTTATTATGAATAGACTCAACTTAAAACTATCTATAACTAAGTATTGGTTTTATAATGACTTGATAACCATAGTATTAAATAATTTATGAAAGAATATTCTAGACCCTGATTGATGGGTCATTAGAGAGGACATCAAAAACAATCCTACTAGAGTATTCATGTCTAATGTGTAAATCCCTATGGCATCAATGAATAGATTATATGGAGAAACTAACAATTCATATGTAAACAAGTTTTGGATGTCCTTGTTGGTAATGATCATCAATGATAAACATGTCCACACCCTATGGGAAATTATTTATTTTAATTTAAGATAATAGGTGATGGGACTGAGGAATGTAATTAATTTATACATGATATGATATGTTTTCAATGCTGACTATGCCATAATAATTTTGGATAAAATTCTACATTGGATCCCTACCTTGAGAATAATTGTGCACTTTAAATTTTCTAAGTTATATGTACACATGTTTAGATAATTTATCCAAGAGATTTGTGAATACTTATATCCATATGTATACTAGGCAATCAATAATATACCAACACCCATTATTTTTAAGGAGGTTATAAAATATATAACCAACATGGGAGCCTATTGGTATTATCTATATTATATAATGATAAGAATTTAACGAGTCTTGGTGTCTCCTCTTAGGATGCCTATAAATGTCATAGACAAGTTAAGATAACAAGACATAAAATTATAATTTTTTCATAGAGTTGGTGGATTATAAAAAGAAAAGAAGTAAACACCATAACTTCAATTTTCATAGGTCCTTATTTAATTTAGGTGACCATGACCTATGATAATGGGACCTGAGAGGGAATGCCAAAGCATAAATCAAATAATTAATAAGAAAAGTATCAATATTATAAAATCACCATCCCCATCCCCATGATTTGGTGTTTACCAATGCTAAAGATGATGAAGATGTGAGAATGAGAATGTAGACTACATGCATCTAAGTTTCACCTCCAAAGCCTAAGTAATTACCAGAAGTGGATGAAAGGCTAGATGCATTTATATTTCATGATGATTCCCTAGACATATATGTTTATCTAAGGATTAAAATTCTACATGGGTTAACTCGTACGTCCCTTTTTAAAATAATTATTCTAATGCAAGAGGTAATTTAGTCACCTATCCCTCCTCCTATTCATATTCTTTTTTATTCAATTGAAGTTTTGGATAATCCACCTATTGTATATGTTTTAGAACAAGCAAGGGTGATTTTTCCTACTTCTCTTTCCATTCCTCCACTTGATAATGTCCCTTTAGACACTCCTATTTTGGTCCCTCAAGTTGAATTTGTAACCCTTGTTGCTCACAAAAAAGTTTTTTGTATTACCAAAGTCTATACAAGGTAATTGGAATCCATGAATTCAACACAATGCCCTAAACTGTCTATGTTTTCTTTAGTAAGTCAATCTAAACCTATCACCCATGAAGAATTTTATCCTATTAAAATTAGTGTCATAACCATTGCTCCTTTTTTGGTTACAAATTCAATATTGAAAAGACAAGTCCCTCTAAAGAAAGCACCATAAATCACAATGCCAATATTGGATCCTTTGAACATCATGCCCTCATCTAAAGTCACTATCATCGTTGGGATGCCTAATATCATTGATAATTTAATATTTAATTCCCAAGGATCCCAAAAATAAATTAAAAATACATACTATTGTGTTGGATAGGGTCTGATTTTCCTCTATTACAACTCAATAGTTCATCTCTCTAGCTCAACAATCTACCCCACTAGAAATGGTTACAACATCTACTCATCTAATAGACACCTATATTCCTCTAACTATAACTCTCACTCCTATCACTACCATATAGACCCATTCATCCACTAAATCCTTAGAATTCATCCTTGTTAATCATAATGTCACCATTCCAAAGTCCACTTCACTCTATCCATCACCATTTGCATCAACCACACCACCCAAACAAATGAAAAATGGATTAAGAGTATCTAATTGGTCAAGGATAAGAGAAAAGAGATGATGATAATTTATGAACCCAAGGTGAATTTATAGTTTTAATGTGATACAAGGAAGTTCAAGAGAGTAATATGAAATAAAATAACCAAAGGGTAGACTCTCATACTGCATGAGACTAAAGAATAACTCTTCACTTTAGCAATAAAGAGAAGAACTAGGATAAGAGAAAGATATGAGTTTTTTGAAGACCCAGAGCCCATGGTGGCTACCATAGGGTAATTATATAAGAATTTCATGTGGGGGTTGAAGCAAAAAATGCAAAGATTGGAAACCCAAACAAAATTTATAGTCCCAAAAAATTTAATTGATGAAGTATATAAGGTCTTTAACTCATTTTATGAGATGTTAATTAATAATTTTTAGACAAAAGGAAAGAGTGACCCTTGGAAAAAAATTAAAAATATATCAAGATAATATTACCAATTTGGATGTCAACTTGGGAAATTTGAGCAAGTCATAAATAAAATATGTTTCTCCACTCAAAATTGATGACTTTGTTTGACATTGGATTATATAATTTTTTTGTGATGCATTGATTAATTCATTCCTGTAATGGACATATGATATAAGTGTAATCCTCAATGCCATTGATAATGATATTGAAATAATATTGGAGTCATTTTAATAGGAATGTATTATTTCATTGTTTTTCCCTAAGGCTAGGCTAAATTATTTTACTACATTTGTGCCTAAATTATGAAAAACTATAGGGGAATTTTTTTTGAGGCTGATTAGGGAGGTAGCATAGAATTTAATGAATTAGTTATCTATGCTAAGGAGAAAATATAGAGTGTTACAACTATGAAAGACACACTCAAGGCCCCATTTGTGAACCATACAATGCTAATGGTGAAGACAAAATCTTTTTTTAGATTTCTAATTATAAATTTGACAAGGGTAGATGAAGATTACTGGGAATATGTGGTAGCCATCCAAAATAATCAAACTAGTTCCTCTAGAGCTCCACCAAAGTTACAATGAACTAGAATAAAAAGATAATTTTGATAGCCTATTGATTTTAAAAAGCATTTCAATATTTTTTTCATGATTTGTAGCTTTGTCTAAATTTAGAAAAATTGTTTTGAGATTTTATTGTAGATTTAATTCGAGATGAGGTGGTGCCCATATAAAATATTTATACACATTATATTTACCTCTAAAAGAGAGGAATATTTGGTAGTAGAATCTTGCAATTCTTTGGAAAATCCAATAAGTTTGTAATGTGTTCTCTTCTCTCAAATTTTAATTATTGCATGAGATATTGAAATGAATTGGTTAATCTATGAGATTTCTATGTATAATATTTCAAGTTAGTTGAATTGAGTAGTAACTAATTTGACGATTCTTGTGGCTAAGAATTATTTTATAACATTGTTTTTTATATGAATGTGCTTATGAAATTCACCATAGATCAAAATTTATTCAGTTTAATGTTATAAGAATCATATTTTTAATATAATTTAGTTAGACTTCAAACTATGTTTATCTAAATATAAGTCACAACTAGAGATATGTGAACATTACTTTAGACCACATGAGTTTCAACAATTAATATTTATAAGAAGATATATATATATATATATATATATATATATATATATATATATATATATATATATATATATATATATATATACATAAAACCCTCTTTTCTACCTTTCCTTTCTTTCATTTTTTATGTTTCTTTTCATCACAATAATTTTTTTACAATAACATCATTATAAATATCCATCCTAGTATAGTTTATCTAAATATTTGATAAATTTAGTTGTTATATAGGCATGATATTCATGAGAAACAACCACCTCACTCAAAGTGATATTATACCATGTGGTTACATATAAATTAAATACTTATAATTCATGTCTTGGGTCACACCTTATGATCTAAAAATGAGATGGAATTTTATCATCTTGTTAGGTGGGTATTACTGTATTAATACTAATTTATTATATTCCTAAACCCATAAATTCATTTCTATAACTGTGCATGTTTGTAACTCATTATTGATTATTTCTACTTAAAAAATAAATGTGTTTGAATTTACTAATTTAGGGTTCAATAATAATTTTAATTTCATAGTATCCATGAACCATGATATGGAACAACCACAAATCAATGTGAAAATTCTATAGATAGTGAGATTATATAAATCATTAGTCATCTCGTGTCTTCTAATATTATGCACTAGTAAAAAAAGGAATTTTCAAAAATGTCGTATATCGAACTAAGGCCATTAGACTGATAAAAATAAAAACACAATCAATACTTATGTTATACAATGTACATATACTTAATAAATGGGGTGTGTTGTTAAAGTTGATGACCACTAGTTTTACATTTGTTTTTTCTCATTTTATGGTATTTCTCTAGGAATTGTATATTGGTTTCATGTTTAATGTACATCTAGGGTTTATTTATAAAATTAAGGCTAATAGTTTTACATCTCTTTTTTTATTTTTTCATACACCATGTGGATATATGGTTGTCTACATAATATTCAGATACATAACATTATATACAATCTTCATGTTAAACATACATCTGTGGTTTAAAAAAAAATTAGTAGTCATTAGGTTTACATTTATTATTTGTTAGTTTGATACACATTATGCATATAAATTTACATGCATAGTGCACATATACATGTGTATACACAATATAAAACTATATGAATTTACATATAGTAATCATTTTAATACACATTTAGGGTTTGTTCAGAAAATAATGATTTTCAATTTATTTTAACACACATTTGAGTTTTTTTAATAAATTTAGCATCTTCTAGTTTTAAATTTATTTTTTCTCATTTTATGTTATTTATATAGGAATTATATACACTATACATACATAATGTATATACATGTACTTACATCTAGTATTCATATTTAACTTAAATCAAGGGATTTTTTAAAGAATAAGTAGCCTCTAGTTTTATATCTTTTGTTTTCTAATTTCATAAACCATGTGTATTTTCATTTTCATACATAATATTCAATAGGAAAAAACTTTAGTGGTGAATATTCATAATTAGACAAATACTGAGCATTTTTTGACTCAAAATTGGCTATGTGGATAAGTCAGGACACATATTAGTTTGCCAAAAAAACCATGCACATTACTACTTTCCATTCAAATAATAATCCTAGTGGGTTTTATTATTAGATTGCCAACAAATTGATAGTCCAATATTTTAAACAATGTTTGGATCACCACATATTCTATGGGCTTTGGGATCACCTCCCAAAAAATTTAGATGGAAAATTTGAAATGTAATTAAAATATCTACTATACTCAACTTAAATATTTTAAATGTATTAATACATATACTCAAAATTATAGGTTAATTTTCCTCCTAGTGGTATTAGACTTTAGATTTTTCAATAATTGGTGAAGTATAAAAGGATCTGAATAAATCAAGCATTATTAGGTGTAAACAAGGAAATATATTGATCTAATTCAAAATCTTCCAACATTAGTTTACAACCTATAAGTATATCTATTGATCATAAATTAGATTTGTAATCATGTATAAAATTTTATACATTTTTTAACTTTAATTAGATAGATATACTTTTCTAAGATTTAATGCTTTTCCATACCTACAAATATTTTATAGACAGGCGATGTTTTTCCATCAAGGTGATGATTTTCTAAGCCAGTGATTCTTATCTAATAAATTAAAATGATTTTCTATCCTACAATGTTTTTATAAGCTTAAGTTATTTTTATAAGCTTGTGATGTATTTATAGCAGTATAATGTTTTTCTAATGTTGTGATGTATTTACATCAATGTGATGTTTTGTTCTAAGCTTAAAATGTTTTCCAAGCTTGAAATGTATTCTAAGAATGTGATACTATTCTAATTCGACATTGATTTTCCATTATTTTGATGCTTTTCCATCACTACCATGCTTTTATAACCATGTGTTTAGCCTTAAATTTGGAATGTGTTGGGATAAATTTAAAAAATATAGAAATAGTTCTAACACAAGGGTGATAAAATAATTTATAGTAAGTTAATTAATAAAAAAATTGATAAAAAATATTATGAATTTATACAACTTAGATTGCTAAAAAAAGTAAAATACAACTATTGAAAGATATTGTAATAAATAAGAACCAATGGTACTTAGTTGGTTTACTATGTGCATGAAGATCTAGACTAGAAATAAATGATAAGTATGCATGATAAGTATTCTAGATCAGTCCTCATATTTTGGAAATTTTACTTCTATAGTCACAGACACTACCATCATATCTAGACACCACCATCAATGCTAGTGTATAACTTTGATATAGGTTTCTGGTACAAAATAATTATAGATCTAGATATGACCACTTCATTCTTCTAGGTTTTCTATCACCTTTTTAATTATGCATTCAGATCTGGGATACATGATGTCACTCTTCATTGATTGGCCAAACTATATATATTCATCTTTTTTCACCCTTAGAATGATTTTTTTGAAAAATAGGTTAGTAGGCTTACAATGTCAAACTTCCCCAAAGTGTCAATGTCATTGCCTACATAGCCAATACTCCAAAGAGGGCCTTAGACTTATGTATTTATCTCTTATGTGTGGGAAAGTTGGTGAATAAGGGTGAAATATGATATAAGAATATGCATATAGTGATCTAGATTTTAATTTTGAAAATATCACTCATGGGCTGATATTTGAATGCTTTAGACCTGTAATATGACTTCTCCTATGATTGATATGAAAATAGGGACAAATAGGGTAGAGTAAGGTTTCTATTTGTTATTAATTTTAGGTAGGCTTATTTTTATATATGGACTATGTAAAATTATTTGCATGTAACTTGTAATGGGGAGGGACCCTCTTAAAAACCCTCTTTTACCATCACTAAAAAAAGTTCCCATGTAGTTAATTGATTTAGCTTTGGTAAGTGTTTATTTGGTATTTGATGAATGAGGAATGAGAAGACCTATAATTTTATTTATACCATGCCTTTTGAAAATATCTCACATTAGGGTTTAATAAGATAATTAGGCTGACCCATAGGTTTTGATTATTTTTAAATTTGGATGAATTTTGGCAATTAGACACTAAATAAGAATCTAGACATTACCATGGGTGTAGTGTCCCTATGCGGTAGGTAGTGTCCAAAAGGATAAAAAATAGGCATGGATCTAAAAATGACAGTGAATGATGATTATCCATTTTTAATATTTTTATGCACTATAGGGTACTTAGGTCATAAAAATTATATGGATTAGACTAAGAGATAAGCATTTCAGCACAATGAGATGGTGACTATGAACATTTCAACAACATAGAGGTATAAAACTAAAGGGTATATCATTGATTGATATTTATCAAATATATAAGACTGAGATACTATAAATATTTAATTTTAGTATTTACATTCCCCCATTTAATATATTAACATGTATAAGGTTGAAATTACTAGGTTAGAGTAAAAAAATGCATACATGGGTGTGTATAACACACCTTGACTTTACTTGAGCCTAATTTGAGTGCTTTACTGGTGTATGACCTATAACCAATAACATATTACAATGTAAATCAAAGAATATAATTTAAAAGTTTAAATAATTGAAATGCTTGAAAAGGAAGACATCAAGGAATGAGTATACATGTGTGTCAATGCAACCATGTGTCCTCTTGATGTTTTTACTTGGTAAAGATGCTTCCTTATGAAGCATTAGAAATAGAGAAGGTTCAAACCTAAACCTTAGAGATTTGAAGAGGGAGATTGAAAGGTATTATCCCCCTAATTTAGTACAAGGATGATTTATGACATGACCATTGAGATCATTATATCTCAATTACATAAATCAAGTGTGAATACATAATTTGGTGAGGGTGAGTGATTTAATCAACTCAACATTAAATATATTGAGATTGGATGATTTAATCACTCAAATATATATTCACTTGCAACAACAAAAAAGGCTCAATAATAGCACATCATGGTATAATTAGTGTGTCCTAGTGAATAGTATAATTGGTAAGTTTGTAGTTTTTAATGAAATAACATGGAATATGCACCTATAATATGTATGAGATAGAGTATATGTGTCATAAATCTGATTTTTTTTTCCAGATCTATGCAAAATTTGTGCAATGTATATGATTCTACCCCAAGTGTATATTTGCATCATGGAATTGAATTGTAGATTATTCAAGTGTGGATGTAATGTATTTGTGACATACCCTAACTAAATTATGGATATAATGAGTATGTTTATAAGTGTAGAGGTCATGTTATTATTACATTCCCCCAATAAAACCTAAAAAACTATGAAAATTTGATGTTCATGCCTTCTATAACATGCCCCACTAAAATTCCCCCATTTTGAGGCGAGGGAAATAGAAACTAGTAGTTAAATTACCTCAAAAGGATAAGGTATTTGTATAACATGTGTATTAATCATGTATCATATAGATATAATCATATAAAAGTAGAAATATCAATTAGGTTCATAGTATGTGATCACATCAAGTCCTACGATACATGATATAGATCATGGCAATGTCTAGAGGGTAACAATACAAGCTTAGCAAGCGATCAAGAATACACATAAGAGCACTTAATGTAATGAAAATTACTGGTCTAAGTAGACCTCATGCAAGGGGCATGTTTAAATTCCATAAAATCAAAATGGATGACATACTTAAATGTCTAATTAGCATAAAATGCCATATTCAAATATCTGATCAACATATCATGGTATTAGGGAAAACAAGCAAGGAAAATATTCAATTGTTTCACAATAAAGACAAAATAAAGTAATGTAAAACACTAAAGTAAGTGAAAAATAGAGGAATCATAAGCAACCAACATAAGCATATAATACTAGTCCATGTATATATTGTAAAAAAAAATGTACGTAGTATAACATATCAAGTACACTATGAAAGATATGAGCATGGATATAGATAGGTGTTAACAATATAAGATAAAACATGATAAGGTATAAATAATCATAAAGGATATATAACTCATATCAATCATGATCAAAGAAGTAGATGCCCCTAACATACTATATGACATGAGTAGAGGAAAGGTTCAACACTTAAAAATGTGTAGATCATGTGTCTAGGTATGCTTCTATCACACTCAAATATGTGTGAAACATGTGTATATAATAATGAAAAGATATCATATATAATAAAATAAAACAAACAACATAGATATCAAGGAGTTAATAAAATCTAGGAATGCTGAATATTTTTATATTTTTAGAATATTTTGGAAAGAAAAGGCTTGCCTATGATCCCATCCAAGGGATGAACATAGGTAGATCCAAAATCATAATATGGTATATCAAATTGGTAGTACTACCAAGGATAATTCACAGGTGTCATATCTAGATATGTAGAATCAGTGGTACCCTACATATGTTTAATAAGAATTAATAGTCATGAAAAATTAATAGGAGTAAGGGTTTTTGGAACCCATCATTGAGTGCTATATGGTTTCTTTAGAGTAGATATAATTGGAAAATGTTTATTTTCTCTTATTTTTTTTGAAAATTCACAAGATATCCAATGATCTCAAGATGAGGATGAGAATATTTGAGGATTGGTAAATGAATAAAATTTACTAAACAAAATGTGTTATATGCATAGTAGAATCAAAGAGTGTATCATGATATTTTGGTAATTTTTTATTTAGTATTTTTGGTTTTATTTTATTTGTATTTGGTTTTATATTTTCTAGTGATATATTTAATTGATATGTACTAGGTCCTTTAGGTATGAATAGATTGTGTGGGAAGCTATTGAGTAGATTGAAACATAGTTTGTTGAATTATTCATCTAAAGTTTGTTTACCATATATATGAGTAGTGAGAGTAGAAGGGTTTTGATATGAGAAAGGGACTATAGTTTATCCCTTTGTAATGACATTTGGAACTTTGTATTTTTCAAGTGTATCTTGATTTTTTACCTTGAATGTTAGAAATCATGCTTTAAACATTTGATGTGCCTATTGCTCTTTTTATGACATTACCTTTGGTAAATTTTCCTTTTGTACCCCTTATTTTTATAAGTTGTTATTTCTTTGTTTTGTTTGTGTATTTTCCTTGGATCTTGTTATTTTGCATCAAAAAAATGAATATGCATCTTTGAATGATTTGCATTAGTATTGTCAATATATCCCAAGCTTTGACGATCATTATGATCAAAATACATATAAAAAAAGTGATTAATAAAGTGAAAAAAAAGGTAATAATATTCCAAGCTAAATCCTAAGATAAATGTTTCAAAATAAAGTTATCCAAATACCTCCTATACATCCTATACATCCTCTTAGAAGGTCAGAATAATATTTTGCATATCATGGAATGCATGGGCATCATAGCGATTATTGTCATACCTTAAAGAAAAAATACAAAAGATAAATATTAGTAGTGATCATATCATTGATACATCAATCAAAAAACCCAATCACATTATCATTACATCTCTTAAAGCACAAATGCAAAAAGAATAAATATGGGCACCAAAGAATAATTCAAGTGGAATTCACTAAATGTTTAACCCTAAATTTGGAATGTGTTAAGATAGGGCTAAGAAATATAGAAATAATTCTAACATAAGGGTGATAACTAATATATAACAAACCAATCAATATAAAACTTAGATAAACAATATTTTGAATTTATATAACTAATATTGATAAAAATAATAAATTACAAATATTAACAGATATTACAATAAATAAGAAACAATGATACTTAGTTGATTTATTATGTACATGCAGTCTCTTAAAGCACAAATACAAAAATAATAAATATGGGCACTAAAGAATAATTCAAGTGGGGTTCACTAAATGTTTAACCCTAAATTTGGAATGTGTTAAGATAGGGTTAGGAATTATAGAAATAATTCTAACACAAGGGTGATAACTAATATATAACAAACCAATCAATATAAAACTTAGATAAACAATATTTTGAATTTATATAACTAATATTGCTAAAAATAATAAATTACAACTATTAACAGATATTACAATAAATAAGAATCAATGGTACTTAGTTGATTTATTATGTACATGCAGATATGGAATAGAAATAAGTCATAAATATGTGGGATCAATATTAAATTTCAGTCATTAGACTCTATAAATTATACTTCTATGGCTATGAACATTATTGTCAGATCTAGACACTACCATCGATGCTAGTGTCTAACTGTGATGGAGGTGTCCAATATAGAATAATGACTGGATCTAGATGCAACCAACTTCACTATTTTGGAATTTCTATCAAATTTCTACTTATATATTTAGATATGGGATATAATATGTCACTCTTCACTATTTGGTCAAACCCCTAGCTCTTCACCATTCTTTACCCTTGGAATGAGTTTGCTAAAAATGGGTTAGTAGGATCATGGTGTCAAGCTACCCCATAGATTCCTATATTAATGGGAATTGCCTACATAGCCAATACTATAATGAGGGACTTATAATTATGTAATTCTCCCTTATGTTTGGAAAATTGTGTAAAAAAGGGTGAAATACACTATATGAGAATCATGATATGTACCTAGTAACACAAAAGCTTACCTTATAATAAAATGGTAGGTAATTATGAAACCTCAAGAAAAAAATTAGTGCAACACCTTTCATGATATGAAATATTATTTTTAGAAACCATTTGTGTTAGCTTATCCATCTCTACCATTCTTAATTTAGGATGATAAAAATTGAAACGAAACTTAGAATGAGATAAATAATAATTTGACTAATAATGTCAATGATGATCACAATAAAATACCTCCACTTGAATACATCCCAAGGAATTAGTTAACATATATATCATTGGAAGGGTTGGAATTCAAATCTACTTTAGGGATGTTGAAATATAGCATATTGAATGTTAGAAGTGGAAATTTTTAGAATCAAAGAAAATGTACCATTACCACACTGACTTTTTCTAGAAAGAGAAATCAAAGAAAATGGATTTTGGGAAGGAATTTTAGGTTATAGTGGGTGGCTAAGTTTAAATTCATTAATTTTTTTGAAAATGAAAATAAAAATGAATTTCCTAATGAATGTAAATGCATAATTTATAGCTAAAAATTTTTAGGGACAAGATAATACAATTGAATTTGGACATTATTGAAAAGCATGTAGGAAAGATATATAAAAATAAAACTAAAAATGGACTTGTGAAGCATGTTTCTAGATGGAAAGCTGTGGATAAATGTTTTCATTTTAGAAAATTAATATAATATTATGAGAACATGATATCTCAAAGAATAATTTATAAAAATGGAGGGAAATTACATCTCAATTTGAAAAGATCAATCCAAATAAAAATAGTTCAACTAGCTATTACTCTTCACACTTTGAAAAGAGGTCATCCTATATTACATTTTCCTATATATAAGACCATGATAAAATTTATTGGTGTCACCCACTTTACTCATTTTTATTGGTTTGAAATCTTTGGTTTGAATTGGGTGAAATGCCTAGCTATGGATTATAAAAAATACTTTAAAGAGAAAAGTAAGTGTTTAGATATGTGTCATTGTCTATTGATGAGGTTACAATAATAGATAATACTTATTGGGTTTGTATGCATGTTTATACTATTAATAAACATGTGAGACAACCTGATATAATTTATCTTCATAATATGACAAAAAATACAATCCTTAAAACCTTTATAAACTAATAATAAGAAGTTTGAAGAAGATTTGTTGCATGGATGATTTTATAATTATAACAAACCTGGTATGTTTTGGGGTAGATATAACATATATAATGTAAGTTCATAAAAATGGTTTGCATGTAAGACTCAAAACATCCCATTTTATGTATATTATTTTCATTCATTTTATGATATAATGATTCTAGCATTCAAAATAATTACTAAATTTAGATATGTAGCATAAGTTGAAGAACTTGTTTGTGAGGTGCATAAATTTTTTTGTGGTAGTCCTCAAAGATCATATATATACAAATTTAACATAATGTATAATATATGGTCATAAAATATTAAAATATGTTGAAACTATTTGGATGTCATCGTATCAATTGGTGTGTAGGGTGTACGATGAGTATCCATCATTATTGAGATTGATTTAGAAACATCACATAACAGTGGACATAACTCAAGATATGATACATAATTTTAATTATATAAAGAATTTAATAAGATTGTGTGTCATAATTATCATATTGGATGAAATGCACCATTTAATTAAATAATCCAAAGAGATGCCTATATATATTTTTAATTTTATAAGATCAAGGAGACATGTTTATTTGGATAAATAGATTTTTTCTCAATTAGTAGACTTATTTTTGGGTCCAAAGTTTTAGAGTTAGAATAATTTGATATAAATTAAAAATATAATTTTTTAAAAATTTAAATATATTTGTATAACTATGTGAATCTATATTTATATATGAGATACCCATATATTAATTTCAAAGACAAGTCGATGGTAACATTGATGAGTTACATCCCATAAGGTTGCTCTTTGATGATATTTTATCATCAATGAGGATGATGTTAAGATGGATTTCAACTTCCATAGTATCATAAATAAGGAGTATTTTTTTTAGGGTTAATGCTCGATGTGATGGCTATAATAAATCCCACCTATTGGAACAATGCCCAACTCTGATTCCTTTGTAGGATGACTACCACCAAAATTTGACTACTTAGATTAAACATTTTTGTATGACTATTGTTGATATTAATGGAATGATGATTCTAGGTATTTTAAATAGCAACATGTGGAATGATCAATCCAAATAGTTTGAATTTATAATGCTTGATCAATTGAAATTATTGGATGATCCCTTAGTGTGTAGAAATAATCTAGCTATGGAAAAAATATGTTTTAGCAATGTTTTATAAGAAGAGTTGGGCGTATTTTTTCACTAGATGATCTATGTCAAATGATGATTTTGAGTTCAATTGAAGAAGAGAGTTTTTTTAATACCTTGTCCTTTATAAATTCCAAAATTTGAAAAAAGATTGATAAAAAAATGGATAATTATTTGAGAATTTACAGATCATACTACATTGTGAATAACTTAACATTTGAGAGGGATTTAGAAATATGGAAGTCAATTACAAAAAGGAAAGGGGCTAATAATAATTCCACCAACAAAAATATGACCATGTTAAAAAAAGGATTAAAATATTACACTAGTTAAATGTCAAAAGAATAAAAGAAATGGTGAAATAGATGATATAAATGTTCAAAGAAAAACAAATTGAAAAATTTCATTGAATTTAGATTGGTAATATATTCAAAATGAAAAAGAATGCTATTTTAATATATTTTATGTTGATATTCATTTAGATAAAAAATTTCATGAATCATTATTAATTTGTAATAAATTATCATATTTTATGAAACTATCATTATTTATTTCAATTCCCATAATTCATTTCTAATCATGCAATGCATTTCTAAACACATCGTGCATTTTTAAGTTTGCAATGCATTTCCAAGTATACTATGTATTTCCAAGACTCTGATGAATTTCAATGATTATGATGCATTTCAGAGACTAAAATTTAACTTTAATCTTGTGATGAATTTCAAAGCATGTGATGCATTTCAAAACCTATGATGCCTTTTGAAGCCTGTGATGCATTTCAAATCCTATGTTACATTTTAAAGCCTATATGAATTTCAAATCATATGACTATTTTCAAATCATACAATGAATTTCTAAGCTTGCAATGCCTTTTGAATCCCAAGATGCATTTCCAATGTTGTAATGCATTTTCATGCATGCAATGCATTTCTAAGGTTACAATGCATTTCTAAGTATGTGATACATTTACATACATACTATGTATTTCCAATCCTATGAGGTATTTACAAAATTTCTATGATTTTATAATCTTAAAATGAATTTACAAGTTTGATATGCATTTACAAGCCTGCGATGCATTTCCAAGCCCGTGATGATATCTTCCTTATGGACGTGAGGTTTTTCAATATTGAAAATGATATCCCATTGGGTGTAGCATTCATTTTTTTTCATATTAATTACCTTAATATATATGATATAGAAAGGTTCATACACTCCCATGGATTTTAATTTTAAACTTTGACTTCTCACTTGATTTTATTAGATTGAAATCTAAGTGTCAAGTGAAGTGGGAAAGATAATGATGATACAACTCTTAGATTATCATGCGATAATTTAGAAACGAACTTCATTAAATGATGACAAGGTATTTCATTTATTAAAATTTACTAGAAGTAAATGCATGTATTACCAAATTGTGTACCAAGCTATTGCAAAGATGAAAAATTACTATATAGAGTATGTTATATTGTATTTGGGTGTGATTCCATAACATAGCCCAAGGTCTGCATACTCCTTTTTTATACAATAACATACTTTGGATTAAGAAAATCTAAAATCGAGCCATAATTTATTCTAAATATTTAACACTCTAAATTTCTTAGTTAAAAGGTATAAAGCTGAGGATAATGTTTCTTGAATTATTTCATCCACTTTGGTGGAGGAATGTTCCAACATTTTAAGAACATCAGTTCACTTGTAGTGAACAATAAGGAAGAGGTGAAATTTTGATTTTTGTTTGTAAAATTTATTACATAATTGGACCTTCCAAAGCATCGATCATCTATTGAGAAAGATCCCCTCATTTATTTTATGGATTCTATAAAAATGTCTAGGTAACCAAAATGTAATGATCTTTGTTGACCAATTTTATATGTAAATTATTCTCTAGTGCAAGTGATTACCAAGAATAATTTTTTTTATTATGTACCTATATATACCATGATAAGTTTTAATTTTTGTAATGATTTTTAAGGGATGTGATGCTTTTTTAGGACTAAAATGATTTTTTATCACCATGATCAATTCTTATTTGTTACAGTGCTTTCTTTGATGTAATGTGAATATTGTATTTATTACAATGCTTTGTTTAGTGGCTTTCTAAGAAATTTTATTCTTCATCTTTATGGGATAATTTTGTATTAAAAAATGATGTTTTAATTATAATATGCGATGATTTATATGCTATGTAATGAATTTGTATGCTCTATGATGATTTTATATTATATGTAATGCTTTTGTATCTGACCTAGACAAAACAATTGAAATTAACCAAAATATTTTACTAATTTCTAAAAATTATTTAAGATTCACCTTTACATCCACATTTGGGGTTTGATTATAAAGTTATTAATCACCAATTATATATATATATATATTTCATTATATGAAATTTATATAAGAATTGTATATAGTGTGTATCCATAATGTGCAAACATGAACTTACATCTAGTGTACATTTTTAACATACAATTAGGGTTTGTTTAGAAAATTAGTGGCTATCAATTTTGCATCATTTTTTTTTCTCATTTCATACACTATGAATTTTAATTTATATATATAACATTAAAAAAAAAAAAACATTATATGTAGTCTTCATGTTTAACATACATCTAGTGATTTTTTAGAACATTAACAACTACTAGTTTTAAATATTTTGTTTGTTTGTTTTACACACAGTGTGCATAAACATGTATATGAAAAGTGTGCATATACATGTGTA
The DNA here is from genome assembly GCA_037957365.1 of Torreya grandis. Lineage (NCBI taxonomy): Eukaryota > Viridiplantae > Streptophyta > Pinopsida > Cupressales > Taxaceae > Torreya > Torreya grandis. The sequence continues at coordinate 1,628,868 of JARHVA010003667.1, forward strand.
TACACAATTATAAAATATATGAATTTATATATAGTATTCATTTTTAATGCATGTCTATGGCTTGTTTGTACACAATGTACACACACACACACACACACACACACACACATATGGTTTTCATATTTAACACATTTTACAGTTTTGCATGAAAACTAGAAACAACTAGTTTTACATATTTTATTTTTCATTTCATACACAATGTACATATATATATGAACTTATATCTAGTTTTCATGTTTAAGGAACATCTAGGGTTGTTAAGACAAAATGTGTATATAAATAAATGTATATCCAACCTTCATGGTTAATGCATTCTAAGGTTTGATTAGAAAATTAATAGCCACTAATTTTACATCCTTGGTTTTATTGTTGCATAAATTTTGATAATATATATATATATATATATATATATATATATATATATATATATATATATATATATACATACATACAAATTTATATCTATTATTCATGTTTAATGCACCTATGTTTTGTTTATAAAATTAGATATCACTAATTTTACATCTTCATGTTTAATGCAATGCATGTTTTGTTTATTAAATTAGAGTTTGCTAGTTTAAAATCTTTTGATTTCTTATTTCATACACAATGATAAAATGTGAAAATACATTAATTTATGTCAAGTCTTCATTTTTAATGTGTAAATAAGGTTTAAAAAAATTAGTCACTGCTAGTTTTACATCTTATGTTTTTAAATTTGACCTCTTTTGCTCATAATATATTTACATAAGTGTATATATACATATGTATACATAGTGTGGATATACATATGTATGCACAATATGTATACATAGTATGTGTACTTAGTACATGAATTTTGTTAACCATATTCATGTAAAATTAATTGTGTTAACCATAATTATATGTATAAATGTTAGATATTATATATTATTATTGGTCCAAATTTGGAACCTAATGTACTAGCCATTTATGATAGATATGGCCCAACTATATGTAATTCATGCTTGTGTAGGTACTTAATTTTGGCCATAGGTACTTGACAATGTTAATTTTTCACATATCTCAAATCATTTGACTTATGCTCAAATACATGACTCATATTCACCATTCCTCTAGCTAGTTATCTATACGCAGGATTGACCCCTATATTCTCCATTATTACTACATAGGAATTTATAAGTCAATGCTCAAATTGCATTATATCAATCTCAGACTAGTCCCAACCTCAAGCCAACTATTATTTATTTCTTGGGATAGGTTCATGTTATGTAGATAGGTCTATTGTCATGGACCTATCCACTTGGTACGACCTTATTCCCATGCCATTTAATTGATAGTATTCACAATTTTAAATATTCATTTGGGTCATCTTGCATGTTGATAAAGTAGGCTAAATGAAATTATTCAAAAGATTAACTATATAAATAAATCAATAAGGGACTTGATATCTAACCAACATTTATCTATTAAACTAGTTTACATTTATAAAATCTACCATATTCAACCTAAATTCAATATTAGTCACTATGAAAAGTAAAAAATAAAGTCTAAAGCATTCCAAATCAAGTTAACAACTAACTTTGTAACGTATCAAATCTAATTTTTTAGCTACATACATTTAGTCAAGGAGCACAATTGTAGAATCACATTAGGTGCGATAACTATAAGTGGCTTGATTTCCTTTCAGAGTATCTAGATATGTAGGCACTAATCAATCATGAACAAGGGTGATTAGGGTCAGCTCAACCCATTACACTTCCCCTTTTTTTAAAAAGTTTATATCTCTCACAAGTACATCTAGGATTTACAAATCAAAGAGAAGGAACATATATATTTATGCATGGTAATAGTAGATTTGAAATATCTCATCCCTCTCAGTAGACACATGCATAGGTAACATAGTAGTTATAGTTTCATCATGTTTATGATGGATAAGACCACTGTTAATAGACAAGGCTATACTAACTAGATATCTAGGGAACACATACCTATCTAGACATAATCACACTTTAATTTTAGACTCGTGCTATCATAGTCTTATTTCATCATGTTTCTCACTTTAGATACCTAATACAGTCAACCAAAAACCAAAAAATGTTAAGAATCTTAATATTAGTTGTAATTACTATTATTACCATATACCACTTATCAATCAATCTAGATTTTCAATTCTACTTTAATTTTAGATATATACTTAAATGTCATATTTATAATTTAAATAATATTTCAAAGTTTTATACGTATTAAACACTATTTTTGATTTTTGTCTTAGGGTTTCAACTGAATTCATGATTCCCATACACTAAAGAGAAATATGATCATCCTTTCCAAGATTTTATTAAGCACTTCTATAGTATTTATCTTTGACCTATGGGTTTTAGATTGAAATCCTAATTTCCATACACGAAAATATTTTCTTCTCTTGGTTTTCATTTTATTTTTTCTTTATTTTCATTGCCTTTTAAAACTATATTCCAATAATTGTAAAACTCATTAGAGATTTTGTTTTGGGCAAAGTGATCTTTAATTTTACCTGAGCCATGGTGTAATGGCTAGTGATATAATTCTCAATCCATTATACAACATTATATAAGGAATTTAGTTTTCACATACCTCAAATTATATCAATAATGTATAATGTTTTTGATTTTTAACCATAGGAATCCTTTCAACCATATGGTTCTATAATGCATCGATAAGTAGTTAGCCATGGGAAGTTACTCTCAATATACCTCAAAGATGGGATAGTGTGGCTATGGGATGGTGGAATCTTCTATAGTCAATTCCCCTTTGGGCCTTGTTCACTATTTACAATTGATATTAGTATATCTAAGAGCCTAAAAATAAAACACACCCTATCTAGTTACATCCCTAATGCCATTTTTAAATTCAAAGTTTCAAATTAGAAACATAGCTATAATGAGTGGATTTTATTCTATATTTTGATTTGGCTCATAATATTCATTATAAAATTTCATATTACCTTTCAAGGTGTTAATTGGATTCAATATATATAAGCATGCATCAAATTCAAATATAATAAAAGGGTTAAAATGAACAATGTAAAATCTCAAGCCTTCCTCAATTCATATTATTATAATATCCAATATGAGATATTAACTATCACCACTAGGAACTAAAGGGCATGCATGAATCATTTTGTTCCTTGTAGTTTCTCTATGGGTTATAAAATCATACTACACACCCTATTGATGGAATTATAATGACTATTAAGACTCATAAAGCTAATACAAACCAATCTAATGAAATAAATGACAAAATATTCACTGAATATATTAATGCAATTCCACATAGGATTGACACATTACTACAAATTTCAAGATATGAAAATAAATAAATTAGCAAAATCTTCTACATCAGGAGAGAAATATGTTCCCTTCCAAGTTAGTATTTCTAGTTTAGGCGTCCCAATTTCTACTATTGATTCTATTCCAATATCAACACCTCTATTTAAATATGTGACATCATCTATAGGTATAGGGAATCAAAAGGCTTATAACATATCCATATACCTATTTTTATGTAGGTAACATACATACCTCCTTTGATTACTATGCATAATCTATCACCAAACTCACCTAATGCACATTTCATTGAGCATATTATTATAACCCTACATGCTAAGGTATTAAAATTAGAGAAAAGTGTATCTAGAGCTAACCGTTTAATGATTTCCTATTATTTTCTTCATAATACTTTGGCACTTGAGATAAAATCTTACACATTACTAGTAGGATTTATAACTCCTAAGTTTCCACTTTATGAAGACAAAGGTGATCCCAAATAAAATTTCAATCATTTCATGCAACATGATTAGATTATGCATATAATGAAAAATTATTAACCAAGCTATTTAGATAAATCCTTAAAGAATATGATTTGTGATTTTTCTATGATCTTTAATTCTAATTAATTAAATCATTCAATCCTTTAGCATATCAATTTATAACACACTTCTCTATTAACATTGGTGAAAAACTATCTTATACATAAATTTCTAAACTCAAATAAGGGTCAAATGAGCCAATCAGAATATGTTATTTGATGAAAAAATATGATAGCTAAGATGACAAATTCTATGATAAATAATGAGTTACTGGATATCTTCACACAAAGTTTGTGAGCACCACTTCATGAGTCTATCATGTAAATTCAAATATTTTGATGAGTAATGATATTTAGTGGAAGAATGAGAAGTCAAGCTCATAGATTTGAACAAAATTAAGTATCCACCAAATACTAAAACTACTTAAAATACTAAGTTTCAAATTAAACTAAGCTACAAGGCCAAATGTAAGGAAATCAAGAATGAAGCAAAAGTAAAAATCAAAGTAATATCACAACAAAAAAATAAGCTTTAGTTTACAACTACACTAAGGAGGAAATTTTCACAGTTACCATCACCTCCTCATATTTTCTTATATAAGTTGATTGAAATAAATATTTTTCCCTCCAAAATTAGAGGTTAATATGGCTATGCCTCAACACAAGGGATTAAAAAATAACACATATTATGACTACCATAAATGTATTGGACATTAAAAAACAAGTATTATAAGCTAAGGTATAATATAAAATATTTTATTGATGACAATACTATTGAGTCAAGCACACCATAGAGGAGGCTAGGCCATAAAAAAATAAAAATGTAAAGTTTATCCTCCTCCTCAAGCATATGGACATCCAATAGATGGTATTATGGGTAAAAATACAAGCACATCAATACCATGTCCTATGACCATATTTTATGACATTGGGATTGTTGATAATGATTTAGATAGACATGAACTATTTATTTGAGCTTATATCAACAAATAACCCATACATCAGATTATGATCAACAATGGGTCAAGTGAAAACACTTGTATAATGACACTTCTTCACACCCTTGGGTACATAAAGTAAGATTTATGATACGTCCAAAGTAGTTAAAGCATTCAATGGACATAAAAAATAATCTTAGCCATTTAATGCTACGTCTTCAGGTCAATTCAACAAAAATGGTTATTTTATTCTTATTCTTATCAAGAACAAGGGTATTTAATATACTATTAGGACACCATTAGATATAAAATCTTTATGCAATGCCATATATATACAAAGGGACATGTAATTGATCTATTAATCAATCCTAGATCAAAGAAGATAAATCCTACTTACACTTCTAATTATTGATACATTAAATGTTTGGGGTCATGACCAAGATGGATCCACTAGACCAAGCCAAGGGATCTCTTACCACATTAAAATCACTAGGGAAGGTTCTAAAGCTGCTGGTCAAGCAAAACTATGAAATAACCCTAACTAGGTCCTATGTTTTCATATTCACTAAGTACATGACAAGTAAATCTAATATAGTGCTCACTAAATCTTGTGGCACAAAGCAAGGGTAATAAATATAAAAATTAAATGTGCATAGAAGATATATAATCATGTCAATGTATAGGAAATATTAATGGAGAAAAGTACAAATGAAAATATATCTACTCTTACAAAGGATGAATAGAGTTAGGAATACTTACCTTTGAAGATGAACCCACCGAGCCTCAATATCTCCTTTAGCCAAGGTGCTTCATAAGTGGTTGTTATGGTATGTAAAGATAATAAGGATAAGTTAAATATAGGTTACATAACCTATCTATGCATTCAAAAAACTTCTCCACAAGACAAGATTTGTATCTCTAAATAAAGTATTGAAAAACTAAGTTATGCCTCTCAATTAGAATGGTGGATAAGCATATGCATAATATAATATTATTCTTAATTTATTTCTAATTAAATGATGAAATGGATGTGTATATATAGGTGAATCTAACCCTAAAACTTTCCAAAAGTTTAGCTAACAGGGTCAGCCCAATCGACTCTATATCATTATTGACAAAAAAATGAGGTCTTGGTCTAGGTCGACTAGGGTCTGACCTAGACCCTAAATTAGTTTTATCAATTAGAGTATAGGTTAATTGGGCCAATAGTGTAACATAAACTATTTGAAGGGGTTTTAGGCTAGGGAAGGGATAATGAAGGTAGAAAATGACTAGAGGAGGGTAAAAAAGAGGAGGAAAAGCTTAGGGGAGAGTTTTTTGATAGATGGTTATATAGATAAGAAGTGGTAGTATAGGGATACAAATCTTGAGAAGCACCAATGGTCTACTCACCCCTTTTCTGGTGCATCCCTCAAGGTGTGCACTTAGAGAGATTGAGACTTGATGGGTTACTGTAAGAGAGAAAGCATCATTAATTGATAAAGTTTGAAAATATTATGTGTATACATATGCCCTAATTAAATCTCATCATGTGTCACTTCGGTGCAATAGGGGATGGTGATTCAAGAAAAGAACATAGAAAATCACAACATTGAAGCCAAATAAATAGTAGTAAAGAGAACATAAGATAAATGAAAGGATAAAATTGAAAAACTATGTAGTCACTTACCTTAGTGCTATAAATAAAGAATGAGATGCAAAAAATGTGAAGATGTCCAATATAGGGAACAATAGATGAACCTGTAAAAAATAGTAAAAACGAGTGGGAAATAGATTTTTTTGAAAAATATACATGTAACTTGTGAAAATATTATCTACAATATCAAGATTCTATAACATCTCATAATTTGGAAAAAGAGGTAGTATAAAAAAAATACGATCAAAAGATAGAATTTGGTGGTAAATATTTGATAGGTAAATCATTTTGAATAGTAAAATATAAATAAGGTGAAAAATAATTCATTATTATTTTTATTATTTAAGAATATAGAGCTTTAAGAGACTTAATTTGATACTAGAGATCCATCATGGTGAGGAAACGATAGCTAAGACGAGGAGGATGAATAGTGGCCGCAATGAGTGCAACATAGGTAAGCACTTGTGAATTTCAAAGTTTTGAGTAATTTTATTTGAAATTGATCAAAATATAGAAAATTTATTGGTAGGAAAAATATAGACACCAAAATTAACCCTAGGAAATTTTGAGGTAGACTAGGTGTAGAATGGGATATTGGGTAGGAAGAAGTTGGACCAATAAATGCTTAAGGCATTTATGGTAAATGGTTAAAAAGTAATTGCTATGAAGGAACATATTCAACCAAGTTGACTTAGTTTATTAGTTAAGAAAAAACCAAGGGGATAAATTCATAGTAGTGGGCCAATTTATTCTTTTAATAGGTGACCGACTACAGAGTAGTGGGATGACTTAGTTTGTAATGAGGAGAAAGCTGAATGTGTACTAGAGGGTTGAATTAATTGGTAGAAGGGGCTGATATAATTTATAAAATGGGACTAAATGTGTACTATAGAGCCAATTTAGTATGCTAAAGCTGAATGAGGGCCAATTTAGTATAAAATAGGTTGATGTAGTTAAAAATGACATGAGCTGATTTAGTATTGAAAATAAGGTACATGGCTGATTTAGTATTAAATAGGCCGATTGTGTAGGAAAATTAGAAACATGAGAAAATAAATCAAACCAAATGATTAAGTAGTTAATTTTTGAAATTTTAAGAATGTATTTTGATTATTTATGATATGGAGATCTGATACATTCTTTGTTTGATATTTTACAGAGATGTCAGAGATATTGGTGCCTAATAGATGCATCATGGCTACCAAATTTATTGGATCATTTGAATGTCATGGTAGAGCTTGACTAGTCATGTTGGGTTTTATATGTATCATGGAGATGAGGTAGATCCCACTAAGTTTTTATCTTGTTGTCATGTTCCTTGGATCATGGGAATAGTTTACCAATACTTTCTAATGGGTGGTGGATGGGGATACCATTAAGGTGGGTATCACACTAGATGATGTCCACACATTGATTGGACTACCTATAGGTAGGACACCAGTGATCACTAACACCCCAAAGGATCTATATGAGAGATGAGTATTATCCTAGTGGGAAATATGCTCAAATGGGATATACCATGGATTAAGGGTGAGTTTGTTTGACATTTATATTATAAACATTCTTGATATCTAGTCTATACTAGTTTAAGGAGTAATCTATAGTTTTGAGGATATCATCTGGGTCTAACTCATGCATGATATGTATAGGATGATATCTAGAGGGTATAATAACATGGGGCCTATTATTTTATTGAGTGCCTAGATATATGATAGGTTTTCCATGTATCAGATAGCTAGGTTACCCCATGTGGTTGATGACATGTTACCTTAGGTCATGCGATGGAGATAGGATCATGTAGGTCAGATCATGCTGTAGACACCAAAATTGTGTCTACTCCTTGGTCGTCTCCCTCTTCTCTCCCCCTTGGTCCCTTTCTAACTTCTAACCATGCCTAACCTATGTCTTATTAATTTAAAATAATCATCTATTTTAAATTAATAATTCTCTCTCTCTCTCTCTCTCTCTCTCTCTCATGACACCTCACCCATGCCACCTCTCCTCTCCTTGGATTCTTTGCCCTTGGATACCCTCATTTATCACCCTATGACCTATTCCAACTTCCCCTCCACTAATCCTCACATTTATTTATCCACCTTCGACCGTTTTCGCACGACCAATTGACCCAGGCAGTTGGAAGAATGGGCGAAAGGCTAATTTTAGCCTTTTTGCCGTTATTCTAGCTACCGACATCGGTTACCAGTCGATCGACGCTGGCGAGATCGCTGACGTCATTTGCTTAAGACTAGCCCAAAGGCAATTTCTGGTCTTCTCTCTTGCATCCTCTCCTCCTGAATGCAAAAATCATTTGGCACCCAGACTTCGACCTCTCTCTCTCTCTCTCTCTCTTTCCTAGATGTACAACAAGCACCATAGGCTACAGGTACATTGCAGGAAGTCTTCTACACCATCAGCATCAACAACAAGTCCTCTACACTAACAACATCAACAACCAATCTTCCACACTCCTCCTTTAGCAAGTAACAGGTAAGTATTCCTCTTTTATTCCATTTCTGTATTTTAGAGTGCTTCTGTAATCAGTTTTTTGTTTATTGCTTCTAAGCCATATTATCCAGACAAGACCTGACTTTCAACCAGACCATAGACCTAACCTGCCCTTCCCAGAGAGGCTAAAAGGCCTCCTTTACCCTCTGTCCCTTTTTGACATTTTGTCCATTATCCCAGACCTCTACACAGACTCTCAGACCATTCAAATAGACCCAGAACCCTTTTTCAGACCCGTCCACAGACCATAAACTCGTCCAGACCCTGTCCCAGACCATTGTCCTGATCGACATCGACCACTGCCTCCACCAACATCGGTAGACTTGACAACCGACGTCGGTAGACTAATTGATGTCGATGACTGTGACCAGACTGACAACAACATTTAGGTAAGCATTTGCTTCTATTTCTATTTCTGTCTTTAATCATTTCAGTCTTTTATCATTCTGCTTTCTATTAGACTTTTTTTTAATAATCAGTGGACTGTCATCCTCCAAGAAGTCTTTGCACTTCTAGGACCAAGCTTTCACTTGGCAGTCCACTTTTTAGCCATCTAACAACTTCTGTGTTTTAGTCTCTTTCTTCTACAGGTGTCATCCTCCACAACCAAAGAGGAGTTCCTACTATCGTCTGAATTTGGTGCGCAAGACCTCATCCAGGTAACATCTAACCCTAGACCAATTTATCTTAGTTTCTCATTTCATTTTTGAATGTGAAAGCAAAAATCGTATAGAAACATTCTGGCACGCCTGATGGGACCCTAGGGTCTTCCTTGGGTTCTTTTCTTACTTTTTCATATAGGTGCATTAGGTATCTCCTTGCATCTTTCTCTTCTATATCTCTTCCAAAAGACACTATCTGCAAAGGTTAAAAAGAATCATTCTTTTTCTTTCCTTTCTTGCATCTTAGACTAGTCAACTCATACTCTTCAACCCTTTTCTCGACTTGTTTTCATCCGAACTCACATTTCATTTTGGGCTTAAAATCTTTTGCATTTCATTTCTGCTTGCTTGCATTTTTAGTCCACACATCTAGTAATTAAAAACACATCATGAATTAATCGTATGCCACTTATGTTACACATCCAAATCACTTGCACAAATCAAACATCAAAACTTACCTGAGACAAGGCCCGACTAGGATTTCATCACCCAACAGATACCTTACCCATCCCGGCAATCCCACTTGGACTTCACTACCAAGGGAAAAGCCCACTCTGTTCTCTGATAGAGGATAATCTCTAGGGGAAGTATATTTTGGCTAAGCAAGACCAGCTTATCACTGGGCTTGTGAAGTGAGGGGAGCTTGCTCCTTAGCACTAGGCTAAGTACGGAACCTAACACAGACTCTTGAGCACCTAAATTAACCCAAAACCAACTTTAGACTACCTCTTCTAGGACCCATTTTACAAGCCAACCTCCCAAACACATTCTAAGGCATAAGCCAACATGATTCTAAAAGTTGATTCTTAGGATTTAACGCTTAGGGTCTGCCTGTCTCCATCTTTTTTTTTTGTTCTTATCTGGTTTTTTGAGCTAGTGAGGACATTTTCTTCTTTCCAAAAACTTTCAAATCTCTGAGTTTCTAGAAAACACAGTAACTGACATCAGTTTTACCACCAACATCGGCAACCTTTCTTCGTCGCCATCAGTTATTAGACTGACATCAGCAATATATTTCACCGACATTGGTTTCTCAACTGACGTCGGTCACTATCTAAATCTTTCTTTCCCAAAATAACAAGCTTAAAACCCAACTTTCTTGCTGTCCAACAACCTTCCTGGTTTTTTGAAACTGTAAAACACAGTTTCTAGATATTGAACCTTTTTGCTTTGAATGGTTTTGACACGCAGTCAAACCAAGACTCTTCTTGATCACGCGAGACATCAACCACTTCTGCCTTCACCATCTATGCCTAGTCCTCTAATGGAGTATCATTTAGAAACCAAATGAACTCCTACCCGACCAACTCCCAATCAACCTTCAATTGTCCCCGAAGGGGACCCAAACTTTGAGAGACTCCTTGACCACAACGTTAAGGCTCTCCAACACTATCTCACAAGAAACCAAATGTGAGACCTTTTAGGTGAAGCGGTGATGACATCAACACCATCCGCTACCCAGCCTTTTATGACTCAGACTATTGCCTCAACCATTAACCTGACCATGGCCAATATGCAAAGTTTGGCCTCCCCATCTATTTTTAGATCGACCTCCATCGAGGTTTCATTACCCCCTCAACCACACGCAATTCAACCAAGTTCTACATCATACCAGAACTTGATTGTCTCAACTCCACACACACTTACGCCTATAAATGCAGGAGTGTTTACCTCCCCTTTTGCCAATGCCACCATGCAACCACCTTTTGTGGTATCTAGCCTAGCCATGCCTTCTACCTTCACAATACAACCACCCTTGGCCCCCACTTCTATCCCAATGACTAGTTATCAATACATTGTGCCCCTACAAGTGCAATTGACTATGTCGTATGCCCCTTCTAGCACCTTTCAAGCACCCTACAACCTAGGGGGCACCCCATCTACCAATCTATCAACCGATCTCATCAAGATGCTGATGGACAAAATGTCTAGTCTTGAGGCTTCTATTTCTGGTTCAAGCAATGCCCTTTCATATGACCAAATTTGCAATGAACCCATCCATCCCTCTGTCCCAATTAGGTTGTATCCCAGTCAGTGGGAGCTTCTTAAATTTTCTCATTTCCAGAGTAAGGAAGACCCACAACAACATCTACGAGCATTCAGACATGCTTGTTATCTCATAGCCCACGACGATGCGTTACTTCTATGCACGTTCCCCATGTCACTTTTTGGCCCTGCCCTTGATCGATACAACTCTCTTACCAGTCACTCCCTCTTTTCATTCACTCAACTCACCCAATTATTTCTCGACCATTTTTCTATCAATATCACCAAAAAATTCTCTATCACAGACCTCTACTCTATCAGGCAATTTGACGACGAATTAATAGTTGATTTTATCGCCCATTGGAGAGGATTAATCAACCAACTCTCCTTCCCTTTACCTCAACCTGAGCTCATCGAGCTCTTTTCTTGAGCATGTACCACACAAATCTCATCCACCTTATGGGTTCAAACATTCCGCACTTCTGACGAAGCTTTTACCATGGCCCGAAAGCTTGAACTTCGCACTATTTAAGAAAACAGGGTCAAATTACGTAATACCAATGCAAAAAATGATGACCCTTCTTCTTTTAGACCTTTTTATTCCCACTCCAAGTCCAAAGGAGTGGCAAACACTGTGGTTGTTAGATCACCATCCTCAACAAAAACTAATCAATCTCAACCTTCAACATCTCAAAGCATCACCAAACAATTCCAACAACGGTATATACAGCGTAACTACACTCCACTTGGAGAATCATACGCTTCCATTTTGGAAATACTCATCAAGCAGGGGGTCCTTAATCTCCCTCCAATCTGACCACCTCAATTCAACTCCTCAAAAGCCATCCCTACATGGTATAGGGAAAATGACTTCTGTCACTATCACCGTGTCCAAGGCCATGACATCAACAACTGCCAAACCTTCAAGAACATTGTCCAAGACATGATAGATAAGGGGGATCTTGTCTTGGATAACCTGAATGCCCCACCTAATCAAAACATCAACATCTTTAGACAACCATTCCCAAACCAACCTCCTAACCAAAACAATGTCCAGACCATGACCGATGGCTCCCACGAGCATGACATACGCACAGTCAACACTGTCTCTTCTCTTATCCCTGACCAACCTCTTCCATAGGTAAAATAATCCTCTTCTCCTATTAGTCCTCCATCGACCTCTCTCATATTGGAGAACACCTTGACCATACCAATGCCATTAGCCCCACATTCATCCTTCCTCCCACCAATGGAGGACCCTACCTTGCCTACTCCTCAACCACAAGTCGAAGGCACAATCATCCCTGCCCTCTGCCCTCTTAAGGAGCCGCACTCTCCTATTTCTTCTCCACCAAGAGAAGAACCAGTCTCTTCACCCATTTTGACTGAGGAAGACCCAATCACAGTTTCCTCTTGCCTTTTTCCTGAGTTGCTATATCTCACTCACCTCTATCCACATCTGAAATCAAACCCGTATTTAACCTCGCCTCACGCAATGGTGGCCCTCAACCCAAACCAAAGAAGAAAACTAAACCACACCGGAGGACTCTTCCCCCACCTTCATCATTACCTTCAATTTTGGGCCTGCATCCATCCACTTTAATAGGAGTGCTTCCTAATCCCATACCTCACAAAGGCAAATTGCCTCCATTACTCTCTCAACCTATCAGACATATATTTCCTCCCAAGCATCCAACACCTATCACCACCAAAGTGCCATCTACACATGTGGCTACACCACCCAAAAAAATGATGGTATGACCAATGCCTCTTACACCTCTCAAACAAAAGTCATCAACCCCCACTACAAAAAGACACACAGATCCATTAGCAGGTTCTTATGCCTTACTATTACGACAATTGTTGCAGTCTTCTCACATCAATCTCCTGCCTCTTAAACCATATCAATCTCTCAGACCAAAACCATCCTAATTCGATGACACTCAGATTTGTGCATATCATCGCATGCCTAGGCATGACACTGAGCATTGTTGTGCCCTCAAGGTTGTCATTCACCAATGCTTGGAGAAAGACACCCTTCTTCTTGACCATATTATCAACAAACCTTCAACACCACCCCACTCATCAACTCTTGGATCAAGACCATCTTGGTTTGACAACTCTAAATTTTTCCACTATCATCACACTCTGGGACATGACACCGAGCGTTATTGCACTCTTAAAGTTGTCACTCGTCAACACCAAAAAAAGGATACCCTTCTCATCAAGGATCCTCTTGGCCACCCCTTCAACAAATCATCAACACCGACCCATGCTTCTCAAACCTCATCACTTAAATTGGGGTCTCCATGCCAGATTATGGTCCCTTTGCTACCTTTAACCCCCTTATTCAACATCAGCATAGTCAATCTAACTACCAAGCCTCAACCAACCTTGACCAATCTATCAAACATTCTCCCTAGCTGCTGGGGAAATTTAACGTTCATCCAAGCCTCGACCAACCTTTTAACCCAGTCTCAACCAAATATCAATCACTCTTTTAATCCTAAACCTCAACTAAGCCTCAACTAAGCCTTGACCAAATAAGCATCGATCTTACCTCAACCAAACATTCAACCTATCTTCGACCAAACATTCAACCCAACCTCAACCACACATCAACCAACCTTTTCATCAAAACATTCAACCTAACCTCAACCAGACCATCGACCAAACCTCAACCAAACCTTGACCAAACATCAACCAATATTTTAATCATGATATTGACCAATCATTAACCAAACATCAATCACACATTGACCCAATCTCAACCCATCATCAACCAAATCTCGACCAAACATTCAACTGACCATCAACCAAACCTCGCCCAAACATTCAACCAAACCTTAACCAAACATCAACCAAACCTTTTAATCATGACCTCAACCATAACCTCGACTGAACATCGACCAGACATCAACCAAACAATGACCAAACATCAACCAACCTTTTAATCACGCACCAACCAAGCCTCGACCAAGTATCAACCAAACAATCCAACAACACATCAACCAACTTCATGTCTAACATCAACAAACACGTGACCAATTTGGAAAGAAGTAAACAAAGACAAGTTTGCTCCAAATTGGCTCAGACCTTTCATCATCACACACAAGCATGGACCAGGGACTTATCAGAACCTGAGCCCTTTAATGCCTTGCATCTGCGACCATTCTACTATTAGTCGAGTACTCATCCACTTGACATTTAACTGGAGCTCGTCCTTTGAGCAATCCCCGTCCTCTTAATCCTCATTCCTTTCAACCCTATTCCCCTTAACAAATCCTCTGTAACCCTTTTATAAGTATGGATGCTTTGTCCTAATAAAAGGGAGCCCTTGAACTTCTATAGTCTTGTCCATGACTCAAAATTTTATCAAAAAATAAATCAAGATGTCAAAATATCCAAGGTCACAAAATAAAAAAGCAGACTGCTCCCTTGAAGGATAGTTGTACTATCATTGCTATAGCTAATAGACTACTCCCTCGAAGGACATCGATTTAAAGCCCTCATATATATATAAAGCAAAAATATAGACCACTCCCTCAAAGGATGGCTATGACTAACTCTTGCTATAAACAACACTCTTTCAGAAGCTTCCCACATCGATCAGCTTCACAAATGACCACAAAGCAAATGACATCTCTATGTAGACTTCCTGCATTGATCAGTCTGCTCAAAAAAAAAAAAAAAGGGTCATGGACTTGGCTTGTAGTCGTTTCTGGGTCTCCTATAAAAAAGGGCAAAGTTATCCCTACTAAAAGGGGTTACCCTATCCTCATATATCACATCACCTACTCAAGGGACTTCGAGCTCACTTTAATGTCAAAGTGATTCGATTGCCTCTCTAACACAACCCATGGTCAATGACGTAATGCATGAATGGGGCTCTTGGTTCTAACAATCCCTATCTATGCTATCTTTCTGGTCCGCGTCAATGAAAGAGCAATTTGCCTTTCACTTTTTTTTCACACTTTAGTCACATTCAACCGAATCATTTTCTCAAACCAACTCAACCCAACATTCTCAGACCACCAACATTATCATAGACCATTCACACTAGTTTCTATGGACACCAATACACATGGAAACTATTGACCGCATAATTTATGTTAAGCATAAACCATTACTTGCTGAAGCATAAATAGACTCAATTCATTTTTTAGCATACACCATCATGAATATGGAAAATTTCTAGGGATGAAAGACCCCTCAACCAATGTTGCAGAATACACCATCACACAATATGGAAAAGGCTATGACATCATCTTATCCTCATCATTTTGACACATGACCAAACCAACCTATCGACCTCTTTGCCTCCTCACTTGAACTACATTGGTCTGAGGCCCTAACAACGGGGGCTATGTAGGTAGAACTCAATTGACACAACATCCTCTGAGGTTAGCTCGACCACATCCGTTTGTTCATCTATCTAATGGACAAACCATTTTCGGCCTGACACCATGCCTTAACCTCATCCAACCAATCCATAACTTTGACCCTTTTCCTCCCTCTGGGGAGAACTACATTGGCCTAAGGCCCTTCTGATAGGGGCTATGTAGGCAACACTCAGTTGACATGGGGTCTTCTGAGGTTAGCTTAGCCATTCCTTCATCTGTCTATCTAATGGACCACCTACCTCAACCAATGACCATGGAGATCGTGACTATCTCCTTTGACTACAACCACTTCCAAGACAAACGTTGCCTTGGTTGTTTTTGCATGTATGCTACCTCGTGACTGGTTAGCAAAATTGTCTGCAGCCCATATTTCGACCCTCACAAGTATAGGATTGTAAGCCGGTTGATCCCCACTACTTGTGACATTTTCGTGTTTCCAAGAGCACTTCTTGAGCCTGGAATACTTGGAACACGATGACCATTAGAGCTACAACTTAGATTGAATAACCCAATCAGCTAAGACTAAATGCTGGGGCCAGGTTACTTCAATTTTGGCACTCCTCAACCCTTGACCTGTGACAATTTGACCTGACCATCCCGTGAAGTGGTATACGCGCAATCAAAACTTTTACAGCATTTACACTCACACTTTCACCCTTTCCATCCACTCTCTGTCAAATCAGCACCTAATTTCAGGTTCCCTTCCCTCGACTCCCACTTTGAGGGGGAATACCTCATCCATAATCAGGGCAACCAACCCTCCTATTTTTGTCTTGCAGTTCACTTGAATAACCAACAGGATGAAATCAACCTTATCCCACACCTGGGGCAACCAACTCTTATTTTTGTCTTGCAGTTCATTCCGAACAACCAACAAGACAAAAAGGGGCAAATGTAGACACCAAAATTGTGTCTACTCCTTGGTCGTCTCCCTCTTCTCTCCCCCTTGGTCCCTTTCTAACTTCTAACCATGCCTAACCTATGTATTATTAATTTAAAATAATCATCTATTTTAAATTAATAATTCTCTCTCTCTCTCTCTCATGACACCTCACCCATGCCACCTCTCCTCTCCTTGGATTCTTTACCCTTGGATACCCTCATTTATCACCCTATGACCTATTCCAACTTCCCCTCCACTAATCCTCATGTTTATTTATCCACCTTTGACCATTTTTGCACGACCAATTGACCTGGGTAGTTGGAAGAATGGACGAAAGGCTAATTTTAGCCTTTTTGCCATTATTCTAGCTGTCGACATCGGTTACCCGTCGGCCGACGCCAGTGGGATCACCGATGTTGGTTGCTTAAGACTGGCCCAAAGGTGATTTTTGGTCTTCTCTCTCACATCCTCTCCTCCCAAATGCAAAAATCATTTGGCACCCAGACTTTGATCTCTCTCTCTCTCTCTCTCTCTCTCTCTCCTAGACGTACAACAAGCACCATAGGCTACAGGTACATTACAGGAAGTCTTCTACACCATCAGCATCAGGAACAAGTCTTCTACACCAGTAGCATTAGCAAACAATCTTCCACACTCCTCTTTCAGCAAGCAATAGGTAAGTATTCCTCTTTTGTTCCATTTCTATATTTCAGAGTGCTTCTGTAATTAGTTTTTTGTTTATTGCTTCTAAGCCATATTATCCAGACAAGACCTGAATTTCAACCAGACCACAGACCTGACCTGCCCTTTCCAAAGAGGCTAAAAGGCCTCCTCTACCCTCTGTCCCTTTTTGACATTTTGTCCATTGTCCCAGACCTCTACACAGACTCTCAGACCATTCAAACAGACCCAAAACCCTTTTTCAGACCCGTCCACAGACCATAAACTCATCTAGACCCTGTCCCAGACCATTGTCCTGACTGACATCGACCACTGCCTCCACTGATGTCGGTAGACTAACCGACATTGGCAGACTAACTGACGTTGGTGACTGTGACCAGACTGACAACAACATTCAGGTAAGCATTTGCTTCTATTTCTATTTTTGTCTTTAATCATTTGTCTTTTATCATTCTGCTTTCTATCAGACTTTTTTTAATAATCAGTGGACTGTCATCCTCCAAGAAGTCTTTGCACTTCTAGGACCAAGCTTTCACTTGGCAGTCCACTTTTTAGCCATCTAACAACTTTTGTGTTTTAGTCTCTTTCTTCTATAGGTGTCATCCTCCACAAACAAAGAGGAGTTCCTACTATCGTCTGAATTTGGTGTGCAAGACCTCATCCGGGTAACATCTAACCCTAGACCAATTTATCTTAGTTTCTCATTTCCTTTTTGAATGTGAAAGTGAAAATCGTATAGAAACACATGCCCCACATACCAACTCTATAGAATATCACATAAGGATATATTATATGGTAGCTGCATATGTACATTGTTACTAAATGGCCTAGTTGGTCAACCATTTCTATAAGGTTAGCATAGCTGCGGATCATAAGCCACTACACCTCATAGTTAGAGTCACATCTGGTGGCATGCTTACTAGGATAATTTGAAATCCCAAAATTATCAACCCCTCTAGTAGTTCTTGATTATTGGGAATGTCATGATAGAGAGTCAAGGGATAGAAGAGGAGGAGGATTACTAATAGAGATACCAATGATTGGGCCATGACATGTTAGACCATAGACTGGTTAAGCACAAAATTAGGTAGTAAAAGAGCCAACAGAGGGAGATGCCATGGAAATGGACACTAAAACACATTAGGAACCATATTAGTAATGAATACCATGGCCTCATCAATTATGGAGGCATTATCAGTGAGAGCAGGAATAGGTGAAGGATACAACATAGAAGGACACAACAACCACTCTAGGACATAGATGGTTCATAGAGGCACCTCTAAGGAGATATTCATAATGTGCTCAAGTGGTGACTAGTTAATTTACACTAGTGATAAAGTGACTGATAGAGGAGGTGCTTAGTGGATGAGAAGATAAGAGACTATGATTGATGGGTGAGCAAATGAAGAGATAGTAGTTGGTGAGAAATGTTTTACATTTTTATTTAATTTTTTTGAGATAGTACACTAGATGTATTATGATTATGATAAATAAATGATTTGGAGATATATATTGGATTTTATGTCTATCTATTTTTTAGTTACATAGATCTAGTGGAAAATGAGGTCAAATAGGGAGCCTTGATAGTGACTATGCATCATGATATTTTGGAAGGGGTGCTAGCTCCATATGACCCCACCACTTTAGATGTTCCTATAGTACAGTCTACCCCAACCAAGATGGGATGGTTTAGATTGGTAGGGGAGGTAAAGAGGCATCTTTAGGCATGCGGTGATGGTATATATCCATTAACATAGGTGGGAGAGGGAGAGCCACATGCCTAGCAAGCCTTAGCACATGAGAGAGTGACACACATGGCTACCACTATCTAGATTGGATAGGTGTAGGCCCAGGTGGTCAACCTATAGGGGAAACTTATAGGTTTGAGATCCCAAAATGCCTCATTATAATGTATCATTTAGAGGGGACAATCCCAGATCTCTATAGTTAGCATGGCCAGGCCATAGGATAGGCAGGATGGAGCCCAACCTTAAAGTTAGAGCTATTTGTAATTTTATTTTGTATAAACACATGAATGTGTGTGTGTGTGTGTATTAATTTTTATATTTATAGTTTTATTTTAAGTTATACTTGGTTGTGGATGTTGATGCATGTATATATTTCTTTCTAGCGCATGTATTTAGATTTTATTGTATATGCTATGGGACATACATGTTGAGTGTTTTATTTTCTAGCTTTATGTGATACACATGCATGGTTAAAAAGATAAAAAGGTAAAAAATGACTTGGAAAAGTATAGGTAGTAAAAAACAAATGTACTACACACTATATCACAATGGGAAATGTGTAATAATAAAAGATGACTAAATATAATAAACCAAAGATGGTAAAAAGGGATAACAAATGTTTTTAAACCAAAAAAATATTTTCACCAAGTTAAAATAAGATAAAATCACACTATATCACATTGGGAAGTATAAAAATAATGTAGTAAAATAGAAGGCACATGAAAAACCAAATTATATATAAATAAAACAATTAAATCAATCAATTATAATAAATCACATTGATAAGTATATAAAGAAAGACAAAATTGGAAAATGTAATTAAATTGATCACACTAATTCAAGTTGGGAAATATGAAAAATTTAATAAAATGGTTGTAAGCATACATGAAATTATAAAATAAGAATATAAAAGGGGAATATTAATGAAGTAAGCATCAAACATACTATATCAATATGGGAAGCATGTCAATGATGTGTAACTTATAATCAATCACCACTTATCTCAAATCTGACACATGTAATTTCATTGTGACTTGGGTATTAGAATATTTTGTGAGGAAGGCATATTCCTATCCATCGTATTACACTAAAATTCATAAAGGGAACACCAATGAGGTGGAAAAAACTCATAAAGGGAACGCCAATAAGGTGGAAATAACTATAAAAATGATTTTAAAAGGATGTGTGTGATGTGGTAATTTGTGAGGAAAGCATAGTGATACCCATG
Organism: Torreya grandis; assembly: GCA_037957365.1. Classification (NCBI taxonomy): domain Eukaryota; kingdom Viridiplantae; phylum Streptophyta; class Pinopsida; order Cupressales; family Taxaceae; genus Torreya; species Torreya grandis. The sequence goes on from JARHVA010003667.1 coordinate 1,649,366, forward strand.
GTCTTAGAATTCAACTCACAAATGGTACTCCTAGGGGGAGTGGTCAGTTAAAAAAAATATTTATCAAGGGGAAATATTAGGATTGTTGTAAATGAAAGAGGTAATGTGAAAATTAGAACATAGGCATCTATGAGAAGACCTTAGGAAACATGAGGCATACTAAGTACATAGGAAAGACACTAAGTGGTTAGTGACCATCAAAATATAAAGGATACCTATTCATAATAAGCATAAATTTGTATATGAAAATAAGTTAGATACTAAGATTGACTCATGTTGGTTATATGAACAAGAAAATTAAAATGGACCTACGTTACCACAACATGTTCCTTGTTCCTCAGTAGCCCTTATAGAGTGGTCAATATACTATGAAGATTGGTTACTTGTGTGAGAAAGTAGGTAACACTTAAATGATTTGTTATTCTCCTTTCCCAATCCACTGGCCTATCGCACCCTAATGGACCTCTACTCTATCATAAGTCTAATTGTGGAGTTTGAGCTTCAATTAGAAAAAAGAGATGTGTTATGAATAATGTCTTTTAATGTGATTTGATATTTTATATTTAAATGTTGCCTTTTGTGTCATTGCATTTTGTTTGAAAGATTTGTCTTTTAAAATTTAATGGCTTTTGAGATTCCTCATCCATATGAATTTATAATAACCAACATGAGGGATAAAAGTGATACACATGAATGAGATTTATACTTTGGATAAAGGAAGCTAAGTATCCAAAGACATGATTGACTAAACACTTACGCTTACCTATGAACCATTACATTATCTCAAGTTTCAACCATGTGTATTATTAATTTATGAAAGGAAATAAGAAAATAAAGGGAGATACAAAGTGGATGGGTAACAATAGGATTACAATGAGATGAATTATTTGCTAGCTAATCACATGGTAAAAAAGGATTAATAAGGGGAACGAGGTTGGTATAACCAAGTAACAATAATAATTATGCATGTTATTGAGATAAGGTAGTAAAAAAACATGAGAAAAGACAAAGACATCCATGAAAAAAAATTAACTTATAAATATAAACATGTAATCATGGAATGAATGAAAAGAATCCATAAGAGAAGATGGAATATAAAGATCCATGTAAGATAGATAAGTGAAGTAAAATTTGACACATAGTCAAATGATATAAGATATAAATAAAAGTGGATCACAAGTCCAATCCAAAATCATAATGAAGAGTGAAAGAACACCATGCTGTGTTAAAAAATATTGGTAAATCTATCCAAAAATATTGTCCATAACATATGATATATATTTATGAAGCCAGATCTTAACTACAACAAGAGTCTCATCTATCTTGAAGGAAATCTATGAAAATACTTTTGATCGAATATCATTAACAAAAAATGTATGTATAGTTAAAGGATCATGCTCATGAGGGCTATCATGCATAGAATACTCAAAAAGTGGAGTCTATGATAAAATAGGAATGGAAACTATGAGACAAAGAGGTGGCACCACCAGTGGAGAAGGAACCATGGGGGGGGGGAGATGCAGGTGGTGTAGGAGACACAAGTGAAGAAGGAACCATAGGTGGAGTGGGAGCCATAGGTAAATAAAGAGGAACCTTCTTATGTAGATTAATTATGGGAAGGGGAACATTGGGCATAGGAATGGTCATAAGGTGATCATGAATATTCTATTGGAGGATGTGGTAATGATATGTGTAATGGGTATCACGTGCTAAAAATAATATACCTCTCCATATTTTGGAATATACTTAGGTAAAAACTTGGGAGGAGGTATAGCCTTGTATTTAGGTTGAGGAAGGGTAGGACATAATATGTCAATATTTTTTTGAAGCTTTAGATAATGGGTGGAACTATGATTATCTGTGCCATGGAAATAACATATACACTTGCTATTAGAATTTAAGGGTCTACTAATAGAAGGAGTAGAATAAGAAGTTGGGGAAGGTTGGTATAACTAGTAGTCTCTAGTACAATGATAAAAAAATATATGAATATCATAATAAGGTTGATAGGATGATTGGATAGGTAGGGGATCAAGATAAAACAAAGGAAGAAGGCCATTACCAAGGGGAGGTAGGGATGGTGGAGAGATTGGCTTAGGCTCATCTAAAGAAAAAGTAGAATTAGATAAAAGATAAGGCTCAAATAAAGGTAGAGTGGGAGTAGTAATTGAAATAAGCTAAGTTGAGGGAGAAGTAGGATATAAAGGGATTAAAGATGGTAGTAAACATCTCTAGGGAAGCAAGCTATAGGGATTCTAGTATTTATAAAAATGATAAGGATTGGTCATAGCATGATCCATGACCATGCTCCTAAGAATCTCTACCAAAATTAGAGGTGTTCCATGTGAGTTCTCGATATCTATCTTACAAAAAAATATGAATAATGATAAAATTAGGAACTATACAAGGACTATGATAAGATAAATGGAAAGACTAAAACAAATAAGAATGATATCAAAGAATATCATCTCTAGCTTAGATAAGTCCTCCTATAAATGGATCATCTAAAGTATAAAAATCATCATAATTGGGTGTATGAAGGTCAATGGTGTAAGTAGGTATGATATTTTTATTGAAAGTGGCATGATGAATATAATGCCAAGTTTTTGGTAAATACCATAAGTGTATCATCGATAGGTGGTTGATGAAAATACAACTTTAAGAATAGTGGAAGCTAGGTAATGAGATGAGGGGATAAATCCAAAGTTTTAATCTTTAGGCTGATTTCATCTAGCTCATGATCATTATAATCTAAGAGGTTAGGTGGTATGCTCCTAATGAATTTTGGGTGACCATGATACCCTCAAATAGAGCTGATAAAAAAATTGAGATATTGAGATTATTTGAATGGAAAACTCAACAAGGGTTCAAGGGTTATAATTTTTGATACCCCATGTTTTTAGAATTATTCAAAATTTTAAGGGTTTGTGTCTCCTTGAATCTGATAGATGGTACCATTATGGGGAAACTTAACACATTGGTAGGTAGAAGAGGTGACAACATTCATACAATGAATCCAAGGCCTACCAAATAAGATGTTATAGGAAATGGGAAAGTTAAATATCATAAAATTCACTCAATTAGTGACAAGAGGGATGGTAATATGAATCCACACACAACCTAAAAGAGGCATTTGACTTATATCATAACCTTGACATGCAATACATGTGGACTTAAGATTACACTAAAAATATCCAAAATTTTTAATGAAGTTGAGAGAGATGAAAAAAGTACCTAAAACCTCATCAATCAAAGCATGATTGACTTAGATATCACTGATTTGAATGATTATAAATAGTGGAGGATCATCTGCATGAAGCATAATTTCATCTGGGTTCATGGAAGCAATAAGAAATTTTAGGGAGAGAGAAGTGTCCATTATTTTATCAATTTGTATAAACATATCTTTGAATTGTTGTAAGATATTATCTTTTGAACTAGATAAGGTTGATTCACATCTTGATAAGGGAGGATGAGGGATGTTCATTTTGAATAATAGTTACATCAAGTGGATGTGATGACATGGAGAAGTTTGCATGAGTTCAAGAAATGGTATTTGAGATGGGAGACTGGTAAGTTTCACAATAGGATCGCATTCATCATAACCCATGGGGGGAGTGATAAATAGAGGTGTGTAATGTTGGATGAGATTCTAGGAAGGAGGAGTAGAAGTGAATTCAAACTTGTGTTGATAAGACATGGTTATTTTAGTTTGAGGACAAGTTGGTTTATTGTCTTTAGATGATGAGATAGTTGATTTAGGTATTTATGGTGATGGATTTGAAGAAATGCTATTGGAATGTTGAAGAATATTGTTGATAGGTGTATATGTTTGGGTAGTTTCAGAAATAGTATGAGAAGTATTATCCATTTGAGCTATTGTTATTGGTTCTTGGAAAGAGATAAGGTCATCTTGCCCCAACTCTATTAAATGAGATGGGGAAGAATCTTAGATAACATAAAATGTTTGTTGCATGTGTGTATGATTAAAATCAATGAAATAAACTACCCTTCACATATTATTCATATTTAACAATTCTCTTTGTGATTTTTGTCTATAAGACTTTAAAAATTATTGGTGGAAGGAGTACGCTTGTCATTGTTGTCTTGATGATTAAGAAGAGGGTCTTTATATATGGCAAGATGGGCATTAGCTTGGTTAAAATATTGATTTTTGTTTTGTGTTTCATGAGATTTAAAGGCTATATCATAGGATTTTTGACACTTAAAAATTAGTGAATCATGATCAAAGTTTGGGCTAAGAAGGAAATCCATAGTTAAATTATGTAATTGCCTACAAGTCTTATGAGAGTGGCCCCAATTTGCATAAAACTAACAAAATTTGTTTGGATCATACCATGATTTCATAGGACAAGTGGGGTCAAAATATCATGGTAGAGGCCTTGGTAGATGGTTTTAGATCTTGGAAAAAGATAATGGTTTATGAACATTAATGTTGTTTATTTGAGAAATTGAGTATTAGGGGTGTTGTATAGAGGGGGAGCATGTTCCAAAACATTGTTGGGAGTGATGGCTTGAATATTATGAATAGTGCCATAAGAATTTATGACACCATCATTGGTAACATGATGATTTTTATTTTTAATGAGCATGTGAGTTCACATAGGAGGTTGGGATGGTTCAAATTGGTGCATGAGAAAATATTAGTGTTTGGCTTAGTCAAGGGCTTCTTCCAATGTTATGGGGGAGAGAGTCCTAACCCAATATTAAAACTTGGGATAAAGGGCATTAGGGAATATATGAAATATATTATCATTTTATCTATTATTCTCACATGGATTAGACAAGGTATTCCATCATTTGATTAAAACTTGTGTTGTTTTAGTTTCAAGTTGCTTACAGTTGATAAAGTGAGCCAAGGTATTCTCAAGGAGGTCACTAGTTTGAAAATCTTATACTAGGGAATTAACTATATATTCTAATCTAGTGATATAATGGGATTTGAGTTGATTATACCAATATAAGGTGTCTTCAAAGAGTGTTTTTACAAATATCTTGTAAGCAACAAAAGTGTTTTATTTGACCTAATCTTTGTAGAGATTATCAAACATTTTTAAATGTAAGGTAGGATTGGTTGACCCATTGTAACTAATGGTAGGTGTGATACCTTCTATGTCTATATTGTAAATTTAAGATGTAAGAGGTTCATTTTAAGATGTTTGATCATTTTTTTAACAAGGGGTGGTTGAGAAATGAGGTTACCATGGGAATCCCTAAGAGCGGGGGGGGGGGGGGGGTGGGGGACATTTTGATTTTACACTTCCCATGGAACATGTTGAAGTTGATTTTGAAAGTGAATAAGGTGATTTTGTATTTTCATCATTTGATTAGAATTATAAGTTAAAAATCATTCATTTGATTAAGAGTTTACAACAAGAATGGATGGTTTTGAGTAGTATTATGACTAGTTTTCATGACATGTAAAGAATTATCATTGGTATTAATGGCTTGGGTTTCACTATGACTAGTGGCATCTGAGACACTAGTGGATTGAGAAGCATTGGCAGAAAGGGAGGCACTAGTAGCATGATTAACATGTGTAGTGAAAAATTCACTAGTAGAAGGATTGACATTAGAAGAAAAAGAAGCACTAATGACATGACTACCATTGGTATAAAATGGTGTACTAGTGGAATGATTGAGGAGGAGGGGTCTTGGAAAAGGCCCACTAGATGTTGAACATGCTATGTTAGTATAGATACTTGGCATCGAGGTCAAATAAATCAACAAAAAATATGTCATAGTGTGAGAAAGAGTCAAGATAGAAGGGAGGGGTTGAGAAGTAAAGAAGGTGCCACCTCCAAATCCATTAGAGAATGTAGGGGAGGGTGATTGGGGTTATTATACTTGACCACTTATTATGAGATTATAAATAGTTGAAGGGTTTTTTACCCTATGTTGAGGAAATTCATTGATGAAGAAAAGCATTTTAGGAATTTATTCTAATTTTGGATGATATTATAAGGAGAAAAGAGGGTTACACATTGATGATGAATGAGGAGGAGTCCCATAATTAGTAGTGAAAGTGGACACATACACATTGTTTTCATATAAAGTGGAAGCTACAAGCTGTTTTTGGGTAAACCTATTAGGATTGGTAAAGCTCATCATGTCTATTAAGTGAAACTATGTGTTATCCTCAAATAAGAAGTTCATGATGAGGGAGGGAGTATAAAAAGAGTGATGCAAAGACAAAATTAGAAAATAGGACATTGAGTTGAACCAGTTGACTATGTTCTATAAATCAGGGTATAGAACAAAAAGAATGAATACATAGTTATGTAGGTCAAATATGTACTAATGAATAGGTAATTACATAGGGAGATAAGGATACATAGTCATGCAAGTCAACTATGTACTACTAAATAAATAACTAAATATGAAGAGAGGGATATACAGTTATGTAGGTTGACTATGTATTACTAAATAAGAAGGCTAAATAGTCTATAAGAGATTGTATCGGCTATAACAATAGTGTTCTAAAATAGGTGAAAATTTTGAAAGATAAATTTGAAGCAAAAAATCAAAGCAATCACACAAATAATTGGATCAATGTGATTGACCCAATTAGAACACACATCACAAACCTTGCACCAAGTCTAGTCAATGCACATTTTGAAATACAACATGATGATAAAAGAACAAGCCAAAATTAGAAAGTAAATGCTAAATAGTTGGTCATACTAAGTGTTATTAAATTATAATAAAGTTAAAATTTAATGTTTTAGGGGTGTTAGCTGAAATAAGGAACCATAAAATAATCTAAATTTAGTTTCAGGACATTTGGGCCGAAATAGATCTATATTTGCGATGGTACTAGCTTGGTATTGGGCTTACCTCCTCACTTCATAATCTTGAAATGATAAGGGTGTTAGGTGATTTTCCAATATATACCATCAATCATGTATTTATACTTGTCCATAAAACCAAGTTGGCTTCCCCCTTAGTGATGAAATTTAAGTAGGTAGACCTTAGGAACACAAATGTTTAATGCTTTTTAAATGTAAAGTGATTTGGTAGTTTGTGTAAAAATAAAATTAGTGTAACTAAAATGGTAATTTGAAAAACTACCTATTTAAGCTATGTGATTTAATATAAGCATGTAAAAAACTAAAAAGGAAAGGTGAATGGATTACTAATAAATATAGGTTAATTCCTTGATTGAGAATAATACAGAGATAGTTTAGGCAACACTATATGCAAACAGTATAGAATAGTGTCGACTCAATCACTGATATTATGAAAAAGCAAGGTCTATAATAAAATAGTTTAATAGGTTTACTATGTCTTCTAAATAGAAGGTAAACTATATAATTGTGCTGATTAGGTCAACCTAGTTAGCTATAGTTTTACAATTTTATAGAATGCAAAATTGTGAAATACAATACTAAAAGAAGAAATGAAATGACAAAGAGAGAAAGGAGGGAAAATTTATGGGATTGAATAATTTTATATTGAAAATTTTTATGATGCGATTCTCAAATGTCGATTCAAATTTTTTCTAACTAGGTCGACTGGTTCGACCAAGTTTGAAAAACTATAGTGAATAGAGTCGACTAGTTCAACTATATTTGCAAACTTGTATTTTGAAAAAATAGAATAAAATATAGAGTCAACTAGTTTAAATATGTATGAAAATATATAAATGAAGAAGAATACTATGTTGAACTGATTGATCCAGTAACTTGTATTTGGTGAAGACCTATATAGACAAAATAAAGTCATTTTGAAGTGACTGTGTGTTAAACCTACATATAAAAAGTTAGAACCATAATGACTAGTTTAATAAAATACTATAAATATAGAAAAATATAATATGATGAAAAAAATGATAACATAAAAGAAAACTTTCAAGGGTTAGATTCATGTTGAGTTTACGAGAATGTATACAAAGGGAAATATAACTAATGTATTAATCAATCCTAGCTTAGAGAAGATAAATCCTACTTACACTTCTGATTGTTGATACATTATATTCAATGTCATGACCAAGATGGATCCACTAGACCAATCCAAGGGATCTCTTACCATAATAAAATCACTAGGGAGGGTTTTAAAGCCTGTAGTCAAACAAAACTATGTAAAAAACCTAGCTAGGTCCTATGTTTTCATATTCGCTAAGTAAATGAAAAGTAAAGTAAATATAATCTAGTGCTCATCAAATCTTTTGGTATAAAGTGGGGGTAATAAACATAAAAAGTAAACATGTGTAGAAGATCTATTCTCATGTCAATGTATAAGAAATCCTAATGCATGGGAGATAAGTGCAAATGCAAATCTATCTACTCTTACAAATGAGGAAAATAATTAGGAATACTTAACTTTGAAGACAAACCCTTTGAGACTCAATATATCACTTCACCAAGGTGATTCATAATAGGTTTTTGTGGTATGTAAGGATAACAAGGATAAGTCAGATCTAGGCTACACAACCTATCTATGCATCCAAAATACTTGTCCACAAGACAAGATCTATATTGAAACCCTAAACTATGCTCCTCAATTAGAATGATGGATAAGTAGATGCATAATATAATATTCTTCTTCTTATCTTCCTAAATAAATGATGAAATAGATGTGTATATATATATGAATCTAACCTTAAACCTTTTTGAAAGTTTAGCTAATAGGGTTGGCCCAATTGACTCTATATCATTATTGACAAAAATAAATTAGGTCTTGGTTAGGTTAGCTAAGGGTTGACCTAGACCCTAAATTAGTTTTATCAATTAGAGTACATGGTAGATGGGGCCGGCAATCTAATGTAAACCATTGGAAAGGGTTTTAGGCTAGGGAAAGGCTAATAAAGGTAGAAAATTACTAGATAAGGGTGCAAAAGAGGAGGCAAAACTTACGGGAGTGTTTTTAGTAGATGGTTGTATAGATAGGAAGTGGTAGTATAGGGACAAAAATCCTATGAATTACCTATATTCTGCCTACCCATTTCTCAGTGCACCCCTTAATGTGTGCACTTAAAGATATTGAGACTCGATGGGTTCTTGTAAGAGAGAAAACATTAATAATTGATAAAGTTTGAAAATATTATGTGTATACACCAGCCATAATATATATATATATATATATATATATATATATATATGTATATATATATGTCTTAAATATATACATTGTAATTGGGTGGTCAAATTTTTAGGATGAAGTTATAGTTGAATTATGAATAATTCTCTGATGTAAATCTTGTTTTCTAGGAGGGTGTACTAATCTCCTTTAAATTGGTTGTATATAAATATCATGCATAGGTGTAATAAATGACTCTACACTATGCTCTTGAATATATGTAATAACTAACTATGGTGGTGGTGGCAGTGGGGGAGGAGGAGGAGGAGATACCTTTGATTGTAGAGGGTATTCATATAGAATACCTAAAAATTTGACCACCCAATTACAATGTATATATTTAAGACATATATATATATATACATATATATATATATATATATATATATATATATATATATATATATATATATATATGTATGTATGTATATATATATATGTCTTAAATATATACATTGTAATTGGGTGGTCAAATTTTTAGGTATTCTATATGAATACCCTCTACAATCAAAGGTATCTCCTCCTCCTCCTCCCCCACTGCCACCACCACCATAGTTAGTTATTACATATATTCAAGAGCATAGTGTAGAGTCATTTATTACACCTATGCATGATATTTATATACAACCAATTTAAAGGAGATTAGTACACCCTCCTAGAAAACAAGATTTACATCAGAGAATTATTCATAATTCAACTATAACTTCATCTTACATAGGGAATTCTATGGTAGTACCTCAAACAATTTTGTATGTTCATCAATGAACACAAGCAGTGAAACCTTATACTACTATATAGTGGACCCCACCAATGTCTTTCACCCTATATAATTACATATCTTACATAGGATTATATGGGTAGTGATCAAGATAATTACATTACAATACCAGATTCATTTCTAGATTCTAATTCATTTAAATGAGGCACTTTTTTCATTCACAAAAAGTCACCCTCCAACTATATGATACAATCACACATTATATTTATCCCATTGATTGGATAATTAGCTAGTTTCTTTTACATTGTGCACATCAAATATGTCAAAAAACTTAAAAAAATTCAAATATTTTAAAAAATACATTTCTTTTTTTAAAAATAAAAAAAAGTCAAATATTTCAAAAATACAAAAAATTTAAATATTCAAAAAATAAAATAAAATTCAAATGTTTCAATAATACAAAAACATTCAAATATTTCAAAAATAAAAAATTGATACTTGAGATTGACATGAGTTACTAGTTTACTTCTCTACGTATGCTATTTATCACATATTTTGGTAGATAGCATATTATTTTTTATACACACATGAATTCACAAGGTATATGAATGTGATGCATGGCATACATATTATATATGGATTCCTAGATGTTGGGCTTGCCTTTACCAAGTGGCCATGCCTAAGTTTGGGTTATCTTATTATATATGTTATTTTATCACTAGTTATATCTATTTATAACCTCTCCACCATTTTTAGCTACATGTATTACAATTTCCTTGATAATTACTTATATGTTACATTGTGTTACATGGATATGCTAATTTTTTAATATGTGACATTAATACACATGGATGGTGTGGAATAGTTTTCATTTTTTCTATGCTCCTTTGTTGAAGATATTTCCTTGCATGATAGGAAAAAAATTGCATGCTTATTGTGTGTATCCACTTAGCACTGTTTTTGTGACATTTATGTCACTTGTTTTCAAAATTCTTAATGTCCTATGTGTGTGTCCACTACCTTATTTTTTGTGACATGATAATGTCATTTGTATGTGATGTTTGGTGTTATGTGCAACATTGTATGAAATTTGTGTGATGTGCATTTTTGTGCTTATTATGTTTTATTATGATTAATTAGTGGTACCATAATTCATGTCATGCAATTTTATTGCATGGCCTTACTCAAATATGGTTAATTAAATTTGTGGCTCATTACTATGTCTATTTAGAAATGACACTTTTATGCCTCACATTGTATATGCTTCATACATGACTTGATGACATACACTGTATTATGATAACATTCTCTCCATATGTTGACATGATTATATATGGTTATATATTTATCACATGATACAATTAGATCTAATTTTGAGATGAGTGACTTGTAGGTGACATCTCTCATCTCAAATGGGGGGAAATACAATGGGCTTATCTTAGAGATTAAAACCTCCATGAGGAGAAAAATTAAATTTTATGACAAAATATAGGTTTTAAAGATTCAAAGTAATTCATAAATCAGATACATGATAGATATTATTTCATTGAACTATATTATGGGGGTATACAACATGTATACAAACTCAATTTGAAAATAATCAAGTATAAATTCATTCACACTTGGTTGCATATACATGGGCAAATGCAAAAAAGTTACAAAAATAATAATTACAAGTTTCACATATAGTTAAAGTTGATCATATAGATGCCTAGAATTATATATCATCTGACACAAATTTAGGGGGCATGATGCTAGTTCATGCATATATATATATATATATATATATATATATATATATATATATATATATATATTCAAAAGGCATGATGCTAGTTCATGCACATATAAACACTTTTAAAATTTTAAAAGGAATTATTGGTTCATGCACATATGCATTACAATACAATTTATAGATTCAATGGAAAATGGTTGTTATTTCACTTTAAATCTATTATAACTATGGTCATGATGGGAGCATGAATATTATTTATTCTCTTTTGATCATGCAAGCATAATCTAGATCCATTTGTTGTGATGTGATTATTCATATGAGTAATTTATGATCAAGTCTAATGACACATAAAACCTTGGTATTACTTATAAAAAACCCATTATGTGATTCCATTTTTTATTATGGGTGATTTATATTTGATTATAGTGACACTCAATAGCCTTGGCATCAATTTTAGTGAATCTATCATGGTTTCACCTTCTTTTAGATTAGTATACTAGGTACTCCCAATTCATGAGTTTTGGATCATGCATATTTGTGTAGATGATATTTTATGATTATATAATACCTCAGTATTCTACACTTTGCAAACTCAAACCTTGGTTTTTCCTCTCAGTTCTTTACTTTTATATCACTTCCATAACTCTCACATCTACTCTATTTTGATTCCCCTTGGACTATATCTCTTAATTCAACCAGTCTTATGTTGATGACCCAAATCTTCTATCTTGTCCAAAATGTTTAAAATATTCTTATCTTCCATTTATGAAAGTTATGAACATGTACCTACTTTATTTCTCCCTGAACACTAACATCTAAGAGAAATAATAACATTGATGTTATTATCCTATCTCGATGCAAATGTTTAGTTCCCTAAAGTGATCAAATTTACAAATGAAATATATCCTAATGGTCAGCCTAAATGCTTTAATGTGAGTTATTACTCCAAATGCATTGATACAAATACAAGATCAACCTTTATTAATACCTCATTTAGCATTCATATAAAAAAAGCATTCAAAGATCATTCAAATGAACAAATATTCTTTATTTATTCCCATTTCCATACCAGTCATAGAGGCTTCACAACTACAAGTATGAAGTACTAAAGGAGTAGCCTAAGATCCTGCTTTTCTAAGTTACAAGCTAGGCCATTGTTGTACTTGATTTACACATATTGTATGATTCACACATAAGCCAACACATAAGGGATAACTACATGATTTTTAGGACTTATTTTAGAGTATTGGATATGTAAAAAGTGCCCTCTATTAGCAATGTCTTTGAGGTCAGCTTCACACCATGTGCCCATTAACCCATTTTCCCCCAAGGTCACTATAAAGGTGGAGAACTAGGGTTTTTCCATTTCACAAGGAGAAATTTCCCATGACCTAGATATGAATGCACTAGAGTAATGGAAAAGCAAAACCCATAAGCATCTAGGTGGTTGTATCCTATTCCAAAAAGTATTTCATACATGACACTTGCATCAAACTTAGATACTAGTGTCGATGCAACTGTCCCAAGCTGATGTTACTATCCAAAGAGTCAGAGGTGTCAAATATATAATTTAATGATTGTTTCATAATCTCCTTCTAGCATGATTTATACCTATTCTAAATCCAAAACTACATTAGAATAAAAAAAACTAAGTACATCACTTCTTTGTCATTTCTATATCTAGCATAGTTGTACTTTCCATATTTAGATTATCTCATCATAATAAATTTAATGTATGCTTATATATGAGTTTATCATCTCATTGGACTAATATAAATTTGTTTATCACCTTTGTGCCATTTTATTTATTTCTACTTTTTAAAAACAAAATCTAGGGTTAATGATAAAATCACCTTAGACCAAACATTATAGAGTTAGACATTTGGTGAACTTGACATTTGAACATTAAACCCTAGGATAAATTAGGGTTTCTAATTATTATAATTAATTCTAAATTTTAAAATTTTCATTTGTGAAGTAATAGAAAATGCTAAGTGTAAAAAATTGATTCCAAATGGAAGATAAAGAATAATTGATTACTCATCTTAATAATAATAAGGGTTTAATGGATGAATTTTCATATGTTATAAGAGATGAAATAAGTAAACAAGATAAAAATTAGGCTGCCTCACCTATTAATGGTGAATCCTTAGAAGGTACTATAACTCAAGCCACATTTATCAATCCACCTACATCTAGTGGGAACACTAGTTATGTGTTAAAACCTTTATTTCCTTGAAACTACTATTGACACATCTATCATGGAATTAACAGTTGTTTCAATGAAAATATCAATTTCAATGCCTATTACCACTCAAAATATGTTTTCATCCCCTTTGGTGACCACTAAACTTGATAATATAAATCTCACCAGGCTTACAATTTAATCATTCCTTTAAGTTATAAATGTAGACACCTAAAACTAGCCACTATTGGCCTTTGACCATACTTTAGATCGATTCTTACTAACCAGTGCAGACTAAGCCTAAGAATCACTAAATTTCCAAAATTTTATTATGCATCAATAATCAAGGTTCATAATTATGTTGAAACATCCCTAATTGGGGTATCTTAACATAAGTAACAAAAATGTCTCACAGATTCATCTCTAATCATCCTATAACATCACAACATGCACTTTGGCCTATAAACCAATTAAATGGGGCAAGTTGACACATGAAATTAAATTAAATTTTGGAAATGCTAAAAGCCTAAATAGAATTAATTAAAATTTTAAACTTAATTAAATTCATAGTTGAATTATTCATGTGCAATTATTGAAATTTTAAAAAAGGAAATTCAAAAATGCAAATATCCTAGCTTTTTCATAATTACCTTTTGTGAGTTGTCAAGCCTTTGTAAATATCTTAAAATATCTCAGCCATGCCTATTCATTTAAAATCATGAGATTTTGACACATTTAAACTTTACTGAGGTTAATTAACTCACTTAGGTTAGGTTTTAACCCATTCCATGTTTAAACTACACTCTAACTCACCTTGGGTTGGGGCTAGTTCATAAACCTAAAAATAAAAACATTTGCATCTTCATTTGGAGATCTTAGATAAAGTCAAGTTATAATGCAAGTTTTATAGAAAGATTGAAAGAAATAGTGTTATAATGAAAAATTATAAGCCAAGCTATCAAGTAAGAATAATCCACAATCTAACCATGGTACTATGGAGAGAAGGAGATAGATAAGCTCCATTACTAAAGACTCTTTGAGCACACGCTGAGCAAGCCATACAATGAATCATTTGGAGTATTCAAGGAAGGTAAAAAAATTATATTCTTTACATTTTAGTTATGTTTTTAATTGGTTTTTTCATTATGCTCCCCTTATGATCTAGGATTAGAGATGTTAGCTTGTTAGTGTGTTGATTTCATTTTATTTTATGAAACTAACACTTGTTGAAACCTCTTCTCTATCATTTAAATTCCTTAATCACAAATGGCATGCCTGGTGGGATCGTAAGCACCCCACATACAAAGAATATGAAGATGTAAATCATGAATCTTCAAATTAATGCTTGAATATCTTCAAAATTGAAGTTTTAGCTTTATTTTTGTCATATTTTTAATTTTTATGCTAGCTCAGATATACACAGAGACCAACATCAGTTAGGCATAATCGACATCAATTATACCTAACCATCATCGATTCTACATAACCGATCTTAGTTCTGGGTGACCATCATCAGTCAGGTTATAGGTGCAAAACAACTTACAAAACTTGTATTTTGAATCTTTTAGAATTTCTATTGGTTATTTTTTGGTTTCATCGATCTGTATACTCTCTATTTAATCACTTTGTTGCATGTTTTAAGGATTTTTTTAATCTAACTTTGAGCTAAAAAATATTTTTGAATCATGTTTGTTTTGCCTTTAGGTTCATAGATGATAGATCTCATTTCTTATTGATCGATATCAGTTATTACCAATCAATATTGATTACCTAGTAATTGGCATCAGTCTCAAGTGACCTATATTGGTCTCTATGTTTTTAAAATAGGAAACTTGAGAGCTATATTTTCAAACATTATTTGCTCATCATTGAAAGTGATTCAAAGCAGAAGGAAAGTATTTAACCCTTAGAAGTCTAAGGCAGGTATAGAGCATGAATTTGTAAGTTTAGACTTATAAACATTTCATTTTGGGTGTTTAAAATTAATCTAGCTAACTCTTGAAAACTTCATTTTGGTGCTAAAAGGAATTTCTAAGTCTTTGAACATTTGATTTTAGTGCTTAAAATGAACCTAGAATTGCTAAATTTTAAACATTCGATTTTAAGTGCTTAAAAGGAATATAGAATGGCTAAGTCTTGAACACTTCATTTTGGTGCCTAAAATGATTTTTTTAAGTCTTGAACATTTCATTTTTAGTAGTTAAAATGAACATAGGTGTTTTTACTTAAGTTTTTTTGTGAAAATTCTTACAAGTTTTTAAAATAATCCAAGGGGCCAAAAAACTTAATCAAACATTTCATTTGGTGCTTAAAATCAACACTTAGATTACAATTTATTGGAAGTGTTTATTACTTGTATGTTTTTTGTGTAAAAAGAAGAGTGCATGTTGCTCTCCACCATCCCCTATAGGGAACTTGGGTGACCAAACTTGCCTTTTCACTTGAAATTTGTGCCTATTCTAAGGCATGGAAAGAATGTTATCTAGGATATCCTTGAAACCTGCATGGTTTTGGTGTTCTAAAAACAACCTTTAAAGTCTTTCCACTTAGTCATTTATTTCATGCAATTTGTCTTATGAATGGGATTTTATAGATTATTCATGAGTTATTTAGGGAAGCATTGACCTAAGGTTTCATTTCTCAGTAGTGTTTCAATCTATTCCATGGTAGGGTATATAAATGAGGGTGCACATACTATGAGCTCTAGGGGGTTAAGCGGCTAACTTCTCCTTTCATAACACAAACCTAAGTTATGTCTAGTTAACTAAGGGGTTCTACTAAATAATCCATAAATGGAATTGATATGGAAAATAATAGACCCTTGCATAGTAATTTAACTAGTATGAACTCAATTGACATGAATTTTATCTAGTGTTAATCACACTTGGGATCAATCTAGACATTTGAAAACTATAGTTTGAGTCAACCCCATTTGACCAACCTTGTCAGTTTAGGGCTCATGATGATTTACTTATTTGTATTTTTTATTTTTCCTTTATTACTTGGTCTTTGAGTCTAAAAATTTGTTTATACCACATCAAAATGAATTATTTATCCACACTACTCTTTTGTTTTAGGAGGCATTATGTCATCTATTTGACATTGTGCTTTTTGCCTTAAAATTTGTGTCAAAAACATTGTGAGTGTCACTTATTAAAATGGGTAACATTACCTTACACAAATCAATTCAATTTTTGTGCCGTGGAGTCTTTGAAACAAACCATTATTTACATCTTTTGAGATTAATAACACTATTATGCTACTCAAATTATTTCACAGACTTGTCTTATTTTGTGTCTAAGTTTCACATTTTGAACCATGTGTGCCTTTGTGGTCTTTGTTTAGTGATATTATGCTATTTAATTTTGTCTAGCTTATTTTTTCAAAAATCATAGTTTTCCTAAGTTGAGTTTTTCATTAACCTTGAAAAGTTCAAATCCAAGCATTGATTGATTTCTATTTAGACCTTATCTAATTGGGGCTTAGATATCAGTCTTTATATTTTGGGTTGTGTAACTTAGGTTAATTTTATACCCAAATTCAAAAACTATATATTTTTAACATCATTTTGGAGAGAATAGTCTATCTCCAAGTTCCTTTTGTTTCATGTCTCATGCTAATTTGACCAAGTTTATGTCTAGAATTAAGTGCCTAGTTTATGCCAAAGTTTTCCAAGTTTTTGAGATTAAATCATCCTTTTGTTTAAAATCTAGATTTTGATGCCGCATTTGGCGAAAATACCTTGCAATCTTTCTTTTCCTAGAGTAGACCTATTTAGAACACTTTGATCCTAGATTTTGACATTTCATTTTTTAGTTCATCCATTTGACCTTGTTTGTGTGAGACATTTAAGGTTAGACATTTAAAGTTATACTATTTTTACCAAGTTTTGTCACAAACCATTTTGGAGATACAACTCCATCCCTTTTGACCAAGCTAGACCTAGTTTGAACCTATTGTCTTTATTAAACATTGTTTTTAAGAGTTTGCAAAACTTGAATCCATTTGTTATGAAGCATTCACCATAGATTTAACCATTACTCACTATACACATAGTGGTGTCATGTACAATCTAGGGTATGGTAATGTTGTCATGCAAGAGGACTTTTCTCAAGACCCTTATGGAGATGATGTTTTTTGTGAGATGAATCCTTATCCACATTACAACACTCAATCAAGGTAATAGAGTCAAGATCTTTTAGCCCATTATTTGGTCAACATGCTTACATACTTAGAGCAGGACCAAGAAAAGATGGACTAATATTTGGCTAGCATACCTTTAGTTGTAAAACAAGTCTAATAGTAACCTTATTATGTTACACTGCCATTAGCTTATGATCCATAATTTTTTTATCATCTCTTGCATGCAAATAAGGACAAAGTCTTAATTATATCCATATAGGTAGGGGCTAAGTTTTCAATAAACTTTCCCCATGAAAATTTGCTAAGTCTAGTAAGAAGGCCTTACAACATGTCTTTTATTCAAACCAAGGAACAAACATCTTCTAGTAACCTTCATGTCATAGTTTCGATGCCATATCAGGACCCTCATAAGATTGTCATAGGAAAGGGCCTCATGGAGTATCATTTCATTAAGATACAAACAACATACCAAACATACCTAAACCTAGCAAGCAAATTTAATAGTATGACCATGTCAAATGTTCCTCTTATTGAGCTAGCTCATTTAATAGGAATTTCAATTGAATTGATAGGCCAAGAGAATTAAAGTATAGACCCATTTACATAAATCAATTCATTAGAAAACATTTTCAATACGCCAACTATTGAAGAAGTGTCTTCTGCTTCAACACAACATACTGAGATAAACATAGTAGACAACATGTAAACAATGTCTAATCTAAACCAAAGTGGTTTAAATGCACTAAAAACTATTCAATAATAAAATGTGCCTTTAGTCAATACCCTGAGTGGTTCAAAAACATAAGGGGTAGGAAATTTGACCTCCTAACCTCAATAAACTACCTCTAATTCTCAACCAACTATTTCTTCAAGTACCCAACAACAAGGATTAAGTAGTCCAATAATGACCAGTGCCATACCTCAAAAAAATGTGATGAATGTTACTCCACCATAATAGATGATGAATAACATTCCATAATAATAGGCACCATCAAACTTACCCATGTAGTAGAGGTAAGACATTCTACCACATCAATAGGGGGTAACCAATGTTCCACCTTGCCAAGTAGTGATGGACATACCTCTTCAATCACATACCAACATGCCTATACAAAACCAAATAATATCTAATCAAAATCATACCTCTTCAATCACATACCAACATGCATCTACTTCCCAACAAGGATTTGTGGAACCAAGAGGTTCTAATGTTCCACAAGTACCAATTAGGCAACAATTAGCTTTCATGCAAAATGTGCCACAAGATCAATGATAGGGCCTTAGGTCATAAGTTCCTCTCAATCCTTAAGGTAGGACTAGTTGACAATAGGTCCCTATTCAACCTCAACAGGCATAAGACAACCATATACCTCCATCTCAACTACAATTTCCCCAAATCCAGGCCCATATACCCAATCCCAATCAGAATATCATAAATAACATAAGTAATTTAAACAATCACACCCTAATATACATATGAATATTCCTGGTCCATTCCCAAACCAAATCAACATTCCCCAATAAACTCCTCCACTATACCCTAATCAAAGTAATCCAATTTTAATCACCCAACCTTCAAAGTTCCCATTGGTTTCCTAGCACAAGAGTTGTAACAAATTAAGGCTATAATTTCTGCCATCCATACTCAGAAATAGACCAAAAAGTTCAATTTGGATGACATGTGTTCTTACCCTTTCAATATGGAGTACTTGTAGATACCATTTCCTCTAGGGTATGATCCAACAAAATTTGAAAAATACAAGGGGAAAGGTGACCCCAAGACCCACTTGATAGAATTCTTTGTTACATGCGAACTAGTGGCCTATAATGATATATACCTTTTACTATTATTTACAAGGAGCCTAGTATGAAAATAATTAGAATGGTTCCTAAAATTACTAAAGAATCCAATATCTAATTTTGATGATCTTTCTAACAAATTTGTGCAACACTTCTCCTACATTGTCAAACATGAGATTTCATTGGTAGATTTGACATAGGCCAAATAGAAGGCTAGTGAAAGTTTTACAAGTTATATATAGTGATGGAGAGCCCTTTCAAGTCAATTCACCCATAGTCTACCAGACAAGCATTTAATCATAGTGTTTACCAAAAATTTACAAAGTGAGGTATCTTATCATTTGGAGCTATAATGTGCACACACTTTTAAAGAGATCATTAACAAAGGTGTGTTGATCAAAAGAGACATTACTAACAAGGGGATTATTAAACTTACCTCATCTAATCTAACTCAAAATTAAAACCACAACAATGGACAAAATTAGAACCAAGTCCAAGTGCAAGCATCACAATAAACTTAGGCCAATAATTATGACAAACCCAAGCATTTCAATCACAAAAAGAATGTTGTAATAAATAGAGTAATTGAGTCATGACATGTCCAAATGGTGCAAACATCATCTACTCAACCTATGCTATATATGCAAATTACTCCTAACTAGTAATATCTTTAGTAAACATAGGTGCAACAACCTAGACCAACACAACAAACACAACAACCTAGACCAACACAATAAACACAAAAATCTATGACTTTGTAAAAACCTCCTCCAAAGAGAAATATGCCTACTCATCATGCATTTAGTGACCTTGGAGAACCCATTGAATTTGGATTTCATAAGATTGCCTTATCTAATATAATTAACTAGCCTATTTCAAAACACTATCTTTAGGTTATTGACTATCCATATTGGTATAGGTAAAATAAATTCTGTGAGTATCATAGGCTTAAAGGCCATAATTTGTGCCACTATGTGCAAATAATTTTTTTGATAAAGAATATGTTAGAAAATGGAGAGATAACAATGGATCATGGAGATTTCACATCTAATCAAAACCTTAGAATTTATCAGAACCCCTTTTCACAACATAACAATCAATAACAATTGTAATAATAGCTAGGAAAACAACAACAATATCAACAACAAAGGTAGAATCAACAGAACTAACAAAATCAATAACATAACCAATAATGTCAAATGAATGGATGGAACCAAGGCCAAAAGATTCCAATAACCAATAGACCTATAATGCATTTTCACATGACTGAAACAAGGTTGTAGGTCATATTATAGGTGGTTATGCTATCAACATTTCCATCAATCCAAGACCAAGTACCAATCAAACAAGACTGTTGTTAATCATTCCTAATCAACCAACCCATGCCAGTGATCCTTCCTTGAAATGGGAATACATACAAGTGTGCCAAAAATCAAGGATTCCCACTCTTGGACCTTATATTGTTAACTCATTATTAGCCTATGACCATGCATAAGTGCACTGGCAATTAAGGCTTATCTTATCAAGTCCCCCTCCACCATCATTGGTTATCAACAATGGTCATGTATCTAATCTTGATTATGTAATCACAACTCAACAATCAAATATTACCATACCAAGCCCAAAACCATCTACCACTTCACCCATCCAACCAACTATTTTGGCTTAGAATAAGCCATTTACTATTGTATAATAAAAGACATTCGATATTATGAAATAATTACAGAAGACACGTACACAAATCTCCATGTTGGATTTGTTTCAAACTTGCACCATCCATAAGAACATATTTAAGATTTCCTTATCCAATCCTAAGTTCTTAATGACATATCTTTTAAAAAATTTCAAGATTTGGTTGGACATCTAGCACCAAGTCAATAATTATACTTTGACAAAAGTAATATGTCATCCCTTGGTCCTCTGCATAATAATCCATTGTACATCAAAATTGTCATAATGAGACATAAAGTGAATTCCTCATAGATAATAGATCATGCCTAAACATAGTGTCTCTAAAGATCATCAATATTCTTGGGTACATGATGACCAATTTATAGTGAAAAATAATCACAATCAAGGCTTATGACAATGAATGTGAATCACAAGGTACCATTAGCTTGCCAGTTATCATTAAGACCTTGACCATGATACATTATGCCTTGTGTTAGACCTTGATTTATCATATAATATGATTTTGGGTAGACCTTAGATACATGAAATTAATGCAATCCCTTCAACATTTCACCAATGCATCAAGTTCTCCATTCAAGTATGGAGGTCATTGCCCATGGAGATTTATAGCCATACAAACATTACAAGTATTTGGAGGTTGAGTAAAAAAGCTATAAATATCATTTTGGCCTAAATTTATTGCCAAAAAGGACAAGGGAAAATAAATACTTGTTGATTCACCATAGGCCAATTACATTGACTCTAACACCCTTGATTCACTTTCCCATATGCCACCTCCTAAAATATCTAATCATTATACCATCTCAGCTAATAGACCAGGAGAATATTTGACCCATGATACATTACAAATTGCTAAGCTTCCATAGAATACCAAGTCCTTTGGAAGATATAAATATAAACCACCATGTATGGAATGGTAGTCTAACACTTGTCACTTTTATACCAGCCACTAGCCAAGAAAAGGGCCTACTTGAAGGTGATGAATCATGGTTGTATAATGAAAAATTGGCCAACTATTATATCAATGCCAAGTATCCCATTTTAAACAAAAATCATGGAAAGGCATGCCTATGAAGGAGGAGGCCTTGGACTTAATCAATAGGGTCTGCTTGAGCCAATTTTAACCATTCGGTACAATGGAACACATGGTCTTTGATTTAAACCACCTGGGGGTGACCCCACATATCTTATTTGAGTATCATCACTAAAGACTAGTGATGATGATACTGATAATGAAGTAGAGTCTGATCATATTCCTTTTAATGACATATCCCATACTAATTTGTTTGACACTAATGCCATTTGTACCCTTAGACTAGTCATTGACCATAATCCACTTCCATTATATTACCCTTAATTGATATATTGGGACCAATAAGAATCAAATGTGCCAGTTGATGAGTTTCAAAATGATGAGGCCTTCTATGATTTTCTAGGCCTTAGGGATAATATTTTGTTGGGATACCACAAATAAGGGTTCTCAATAAAACTAGATCCTACATCCTATTTTGGAGAGTGGGTGAACACCCTTAGCCAAAAATAAACAAATAAAACATTGAGGTCCCAAAGTGAAAACCTCTTTGAGGTGCTTTTGGACTAGGGAAATAGTAAAGAGAAAGGATAGTCTAGTGGTGAAAACCTATTTTAGGAACTATTAGATGGGGGTGTTCAACCTTCCTCAAACATAGCTCATAAGACCACCAATGTTGCCTATGGGTCCAAGTTCTATCTTAAAGAACAACAAAATTTTAATCAAACTATCCAAGAGTTTCCAATTGTATTTTTCAAATGGCCATCCCTACCATTGGAGGATTCTAATTCATCATGCCTAGGAGAACTTGAAGAGATAATCCTAATAGAGGATTCTACTATTGAAAGATAGTTTTAATCTTTGCTAACCATTCTAGAAGAATGTTCAACCCTTCTAGTGGAGGACATGATATAAGGTAACATCATGACTCCAAATGACCCAAAATGGATCAAATTAGGTGCATCCCTCATTGAGGAGGAACATGAAGTCTTTATAGCCTTTTTGAGGGAATTTGTTGATATATTTGCATGGGCCTACTTTGACATGCCTAGTTTGGACCCTACCTTGGTTCTATACCACCTTGTGGTACATCTTAATGCCAAAAATATTAAACAAAAATTGTATAATATGCATCCTTGTATTAATATCTTAGTGAATAAAGAGTTGGAAAAACTCTTAGCAGTGAGATGTATTTGACCAATTGACTACTCAAAGTGGATATCCAATGTTGTGCTAGTAAAAAAAAATCCAAAAGAAATCAAAATTTACACTGATTTGAGGGACATAATAAGGCCTACCCCAAGTATGAATTTCCTCTACTAAACATTGACATGATTTTTGACTCCATAGTGGGTTATGAAATGATTTCACCAATGGATAGATTCTTAGGGTACAACCAGATCCAAATAACACCAAAAGATCTAAATAACACCATAAGACCAACATAAAATAATGTTCACCACACCATAGGGGAAATTATATTATGCCTTTTGGTCTCAAAAGTGTAGGGGCCACATACCAAAGAGCCATGACCATCATATTTCATGATATGATGAATGATATTGTTGAAAACTATGTCAATGACATACTAGGTAAATCAAAGACCAAGGCCAATCATTTAGTAACACTAAGGAGGATATTTGAGTGATTGCATGAATACAAAGTTAAGTTCAACTCTAATAAGTGTGTTTTTGGAGTTACTTTCGATAAATTTCTTGGATTCACTATGTCTCACTAAGGTATTGAAATTGATCTAAACAAAGTACTAGCCATAACAAATATACCACCACTAACCAATTTGAAGCACCTCCATAGTTTGTAAGGAAAGATATAATCTATTAGATTATTCATAGCTGAATTGGATAAAAAGTGCCATCCATTTACACATATACTAAAGAAATGGGTAGAATTTCATTGGAATGATGAATTCCAAAAAGCATTTTAGCATGTGAAGGACTATCTAAAAAATCCACCTATTTTATTGCTTGCAATGCTAGGAAATCCATTCCTCCTATAACTATTAACTACCAATAAATCCCTAGGCTAACTGATAGCTCAACATGATGATAATGGAAAAGAGCATACCATGTACTATCTAAGCCATATATTGGTTGCGTATGAGCATAATTATATGCCCATTAAAAATGCATGTTTAGCTATGGTCTTTATATCATAGAAACTATGACATTACATGTTGAACAATAAGACTATGGTCATTTTAAAAGTATATCCACTCAAGTATCTACTATCCAAAACAAATTTATAAGGTTTCACGGCTAAATGGATCATGCTTCTTAATGAGTTTGAGATAGAGTATGTCAACCGGAAAGCCATCAAAGGGCAAGTTCTTGCAGATCAACTTGTTAAAGCACCACTTATAGATACAAAGATGATAACATTCCAATACCTAGATGAATCCATTATTATCATCATTGAAAAACCCCTTGAGGAGTAGTACTAGATTTTATATTTTGATGGATCATTCACTACACATAAATCTGGGGTAGACCTTTTATTCATAACACCATAGGGGGTTTAATCCTTAAGTCATTCAAAATCAGGTTTCCTTGTACCAACAACATGGAAAAATATGAATCACTCATTATAAGGATTCAATAGGTAGTAAAATGGAACATAAAACATCTAAAGGTTTATGGTGATTCTCAGTTAATCATCAATTAGGTTACAAACCATTTTCAAACCAAGGATGACAAGCTAGTGTCATACAAGGCCATGGTCAACACTCTCAAATAATAGATTATTGATGTCTAGTTTAAAAATATACTAAGGGTCAATAAAAAACAATATATTCCATGGCCACCATTGGATATTTGATTCAAAATACAAATATGGCCAAAAAATACTAGTTTTTCATTATAAAACTGCTAGCGCTAGCTCATGAACCTTCAAATATCATGATGATATATGATATTATTGATCCTAGATCTTCTTGGTATTTAGACATATATGACTATATTTATGATAATATTATGTGACCATATTTATCCTACAAACAATCCAAAGACTTCATCCACCATGCCTAATGTTATATGTTACTCAGACCAATCCTATACCACCATAGTTTTGATGGAACTTTGCTTCATTATTAAATTTTGGTAGAATCTACATTAGCATCATAATAATTTCATGAAGGAACATGTAGAGCCCATAATATTGGGGCTGTAATATCCAAAAATATCTTATGTATTAGGTACTTTTGGCCAATGATGGATGTAGATGCAACTGTATATGTGAGAAAGTGTGATAATTGTCAATGACGGATCAATCTAATTCATGCCTTGGCCAAGACTTTGAAACCAATGTTGACACCATGGCCATTTACTAAATGGGGCCTCCATATTATTGGGAAGATAAACCCCAACTCATCTTACATCCATAAACATATCCTCACTGCCACTAAATACTTCACTAAGTGGGTTGAAGTTATACCCCTCACATGACTGAAAAGCAAATTTCCAAATTCATCTTTAACCAACTTATTTACTGTTATGGTATCCCCTCTAAAATTATATATAATAATGGTAGATAATTCAAAAATAAATATGTTGAATCACTATATGTCAATTATAAGATTAAATAACATTTTTCCATGACATATTACCCTCAAGGTAATGCCCAGGTAGAAACATCTAATAAAACCATTATCAACATCCATAAAAATATTATCAATGATGCTAGCCATGATTGACACCTTCAAATATTCCATGCCCTTTGGGCATACCACACCAATCACATACTCAAATAGAAACCATTCCATATTTATGTAACTAAGGCCATTTTTCCCATTGAGGTTGAGTTACCTTCTTTGCACATCTCTTTAAAGCATATCCTAGATGATGAAGATTGTCGAGTAGTTCACATGTAAGAGATGGAGTTACTTGATGAGAAATGCTTGGCCATAGTTAACAATCTTCAAGTATATCAAAACTAACTCTGTGGCAATTATAATTAGTGCATGAAACACAAATAATTTGAGCTTCATGATCTTGTGCTTAAAGAAAACTAGAAGAATACTATAGACGAGAAGAAACATAAAGGTAATTTAAAACCCAATTGGGTAGGTCCTTTCATCATTGTTGTAAATTATAGCACTAGAGCATACTTGATCACTACACTAGATGGGGATGAACTTGATAAGTTGATGAACATTATACACCTCAAGCATTAATTTAATTGAGTGACCTAGTGTATTATCTATGAGGACTATTTCAGTTGTACCATATTATCCACATTCTTCTTTATACCATACCATTTTACCATTATATCACTTTACCATGTCACCATTCCATTCTACCACACCTTTTCTTTTGATTGAGCCATTTTTTTTCAAATTCCCTACCTAGTCATTTGACTTTGGTTCCATTGCACTAACCATAAGGCCAATTTCAGCATGAAGATTCAGATCAAGTCTCAATAGTTGTTTCTAGTATTTAAGATAGATACCATATTTTGGAGTAGTATGACAAAGGTTTGGTAGTTGCATCCTTCATTTCTTGTTCTGTTCTAAACCAAGTGGGAATTATTATAACCACCTTTGTGAAAATCAATGTACCATGGTCATACTACTAATTATAACTACCTATGGGCAAATTAATATCTTTAACCTATGCCATTATTTCCTAGTTATAACTGCCTATGGGTAAACTAGGAGAAACACTTGTTTATCATGCCTTGAAGTATCACCTTACCATGCTTATGCTTTACTATGCCATTTTCCAAATTTACTTATTTTGTTTGAATTGGCTGCTACACTAGTCAAATTCCTTCACTATAAGGTGGAAATATAGTGACTTGAGGTCCCATCTTGGGATAATGTAGGCCTTATCATCATTTTCTTCTATCCCATTTCCTAGGAAAACTACATTTGGCCTAAAGTTTTTATTGGATCTTACATCCAAAAAACTATGTAGGCAACACCCACTTTCCTAGTGCATCTAAAGATAGCTCAGACACCCCCTTCCTTTTCTTCTACTCCCCCCATTTTTTCTGTTTCATTGTTTCTTCTCATATAGGGGAAATTATCATCATCTTGTTTGTATCATATTGTTTGTACTAACATTATGATTAATGATTGTTTATTTTTTCTCTTTATTTTTTTTGTTTTTCTCGATGTTTTATTTATTTATTTGTTTATTTGTTTGCCTATTTGTTTGATTTCTTGTTATGCCTTCATTCATTTTATATGTGTTTATTTGGTGATTCCTTATGCATTATTATTGAATCCATCCATATTCATACATTAACATTGTCATCATGGTTTTTATAATTAGTACATTATGCATATTTTAGCCAAGTTATTATGGTGTTCTATCATGATGTTTACCGTCATGAATTATAACAAAAATTAGCTCAGGGAGTCTACATGGCAATGCATCAATGATATATCTCCTTGGCACCAATACCATAAACCTTATCAATCTAATCCAAATCACATACTTTATAGAGTAAATAAACAATGAAATAATTTTCCTCCTTACTAGTTCAGATAAACATCTCCCTACAAATAGGTTGCCCAAATTCATCTTTCAAATTTGTTCCAATTTTACATCATCTTTTCCATCATCATGTTTTCCATAATTGGGGTATAATGATTATAACTTCCTATAGGAAAATCATTGTATAACATTCCATTTTCATTACCAATGATTTTAACCACCTTTGGGCAACTTATTGTGTTTCATCCATTTAAAGGTTGATGATTATAACCACCTTTGGGAAAATCATTCTCTTTCTCCTACCCAATTGGGGTAAGTTTTCATGGTGATAAAGCTTATAAACACCTTTAGGAAAACCATTATCTCTATCCACCCAATGAAGGTATGTTTTAATCCTACCAATGTTTATAACTACCATGGGTAAATCATTGTTTTCCCTTTAACTAATTATAACCACCTTTGGTCAAATTAGTCTCTTGTTACCCTAAGCCTTTTTCGATGATTATAATTGCCTTTGGGAAAATCATCACCTTTTTTTATCCCACCTATGCCGATGGTTATAACTACCTATGGGAAAATCATCTTATTTGTCTGCCTAGCTGGGGTAGCTCCATATGCCACTAATTATAACTATCTTTGGGAAAATTAGTCTCTTTTACCCTATTTCATCTATTTATTCCAATCATTTCCTCATATTGAGGGACTGATTACTGACCCCTTTGCCAACTGCTCCCTCGAGGGGGCACCTATAGTTCATCCATTATTGTTGAAGTCATAATCATATAATACCTTTTAATTATTTGAGAAGATATTACTGTGCTTATAGCTTACAATGCCTTCCTAAATAGAGGCAAACTATAGACACCTAAAATTGGCCACCAATGGCCTTCAATCAGGATTTAGACTGATTCTTACTAACCATTGAAAATTAAGCTTAAGAATCATTAAAAATCCCAAATTTGATTGTGCACCAATCATCAAGGCTTAGATTCACATTGAGACATCCCTAATTAGGGTATCCTATCATAAACAACAAAAACCTCTCATGGATTCATCTCTAATCATCCTATGACATCACAACATGCAATTTAGCCCATAAACCAATTAAATGGGTCAAGTTGACACATGAAATTAAATCAAATCTTGGAAATGCTAAAATCCTAAACAAAATTAATTAAAACGATAAACCTAATTAAATTCCTAGTTGAATTATCTATGTGTAATTAATGAAATTCTAAAAAAGGAAATTCAAAAATGCAAATATCCTATCTTTTTCATAATTACCTTTTGTGAGTTGGAAAGCCTTTGAAAATATCCTAAAATATCTCACCCATGACTATTCATTGTAAATCATGAGATTTTGACACCTATTAACTCTAATGGGATTAATTAACTCACTTAGGTTAGGTTTGAATCCATTCCATGTTTAAACTACACTTTAACTCACCTTGGGTTGGGGTTAGTTCCTAAACTTATAAATACAAGCATTTACCTCTTCATTTAGAGAGCTTGGATAAAGTAAAGTTATAATGTAAGTTTTATAGCAAGATTGGAAGCAATAGTGTTATAATGCCAAAATCATAAGTGAATCCATCAAGCAATCATAAGCCTCAAGTCAACCATGGTGCCAAGGAGAAGAGATATCCAAGATCCATTGCCAAAGAATCTTTGAGCATAAGTCAAGCAAGCCACACAATGAATCATTTGGAGCATTCAAATAATGGAAGGAATTTGTCATTCTTTGCATATTGGTTATGTTTTAAATTGGTTTTATTCATTATGTTCCCCCTATAATCTAGGATTAGAGATGTTACCTTGTTAGTTTGTTGATTTCATTTTGTTTTGTGAAACTAACACTTGTTCTAACCACCTCTCTCTATTATTTAAATTCCTTGATCATAATAAATATCTTAGAGGATAAGATTAAAAACATTGAACCAAATGATTTAAAATACACTCATGTTATATATTCACAAGATGTGTTGCATAACCATCTTACACTTTAAATATATTTTCACCCTTTTCCAATTGGATTTATTTCACCTAAGTTCACATTTTGTGATAACAAGGGTGATCCTAAACAACATCTTCAAAATTTTTATGTTGCATGCCTTGACTATACTTCCAATGATAAAATTTTGACCAAATTATTTCCAAGAAGCCTCAAGGAATGTGCTTTGAGTTGGTTCTATGATTTACCTCTATAATATATAAAAGCATTCAAACCTCTTGTATATAAGTTCTTAGCACACTTTTCCATTAAAATTTATTAAAAGTTTTCCTATGCCCAAATTTCCAAAATAAAACAAGAAACCAATGAACCTATCAATGAATATGTATTGAGATATAAGACAAAGCTATACAAAATGACCAATCTTATGGTAGATAAAGAGTTTCATAATATAGTCAAGAATACTTTACAAGAGTCCATTGTTTTTTTAAATTCAAATATTTAAATGACTTATTCCATGTTGTAAAAGATCATGAAATGAAGCTTATGTCATTGAATAAGATCAAGTATGTAGCAAACACATTAACTATATCCACATCTAGTACCAAATTCAAAATTAAAACAAGTTATAAGGTAAAAAATCCTAAGCATAAAAAGGAAACAACCATCATAGTTAACATAGTTTTAAAATAGTGTAATTGACTTGTCTTATCCAATGCACTAAGGAAAAAGTTCTCTTGTTTACTTGAGTCCCCAATTTCATTACTCCTATAGTTACTAGAGTGTTAGCTTATATCTCTCCCTCATCCTATCAAGTTTGATATAAGTTGACCTCTATGTAAGGGATATGATGTAAATGCTTATTGTGATTATCATCAACTACCAAGACATTATATAGGTAAATGATTTAACTTGAGGCACAATATCCAATATATTATCAATGACCAAAAAATTATATTTGAGGATCGTTCAAAGGAATTAGGTTCATAACCTAATGATCACCATACACATAATTTATTTTAATCCTTTGCAATACCATTCTAAAAAGGAACTAGAAGTATAAATGGAATATAATGCACATCCTCCTCTGTCACATTATGGACACCCATGAGATGGGATTATTGGTACTTACACATGGCATATACCTTAGATGGTTTAAAGACCCTCTATTTATTTTGATGATAGTGAGATTAAGGATGATGAATCTAATATTCATTCTTTATCATTCAAAAATACCTTGACAATCACCCCATACACAATGTTATGGTTGATAATGGTTCAATCAAAATTTTTAGCACCATGACATTAGTTACACACTTGGGTTATACTAGAAATTATTTACATCCTTCTACCATATTAGTTAGAACATTTGATGGGACCTCCTAGAAGGTTCTTAGCAAGATTGACCTATCTTTATAGGTCAATCCCACACATATGATTACTAAATTATTAGTTATCCCTTCCACATGCATATTTGATATGTTATTAGGAAGACCTTGGATACACACTCTTTGACTAGTACCTTCTATAGTACATGGGTGTGTTAAATACATTCATGCCAATCAAGTAATTATAGTTTATGAAATTCCATATGAGCATATTCTTAAATAAAAGAAACTTATACCCAAATAACTAGTTATCAAGACTACCAAGGCTAATTCACCACAAAAGGGTAAGCAACATGCAATCTTATTTATTAGGTAGCTAGTACTTAAGAGATAGTTACATCAGAGACATATAATTAATTCCACATAATCCTAATCTTCTACCATGAATCATGTTTAGATATATAAAGCACCTTAAAATGTACATATCATTTCTATGACAAAGAAACCACATAACACTTAATGATGTGTTCAAAGATCCCCTCCTCTTGTTACTCATACTATTGATTCATGACCATAGAGTAATATTATACATATTTAGAACACCATTGATACCATAGTGTCAAATATTACACCTATACATGCTCCTCACCAACATAAATGTGGTATTACACCATATTCATAGTGGGGAGACATATATGACCATCCATTGGATGACATCATAGGATGATATTTCCTCTTCAAATATTCAAGAAATACCAAAAAAAATTGAAATATCCAAAAAAAAACATTTTTGGCACCTAGATTGGCTCTTTGGCATCTATGTGTTAGTTTCATGTTGATAGATGGCATATTCAATTAATACTACATACACCTGTCTGTCACACTTCTACTTGAGTGTGATATAGGCATACACAAATACATGATACATTCTTATTTCATATGTTGATATTTACCTCTACTCATGTCATATGGATATTGGGGGCATATGCTTCTTTGATCTTGATACTCACAGGTTATATGATTTAATGATCACTCTACATTACTATGTTTGAGATTACATATGTACTTACACATGCATATTATCCATGATTATATCTTAGATGCATTACTTCATATGTAATACACTTGACATACTTTTACTAACACATTGGATCCATGGGATATTATGACATGTTTATGTTAGTTGCTTATGCTTTACTTTATGTACTTCTTTTAGGGTCTTGCCTTGCTATTATATTGATTTTTCAAGCATTTAAATATGTTCCTTTGATTGCAGTCCATACCTATGTATGATTTTATTGACATTTTAATATGTCATTGTTTATTATATAAAAATTTGAATATGTCATCCTTACCTTTATGCACATTTGACTAAGTCATGCCCCTTTGATTGTGTGGAATTTGAACATGCCCTTTATTTTCAATCTCCATGGACCATTGACTTTTGACTTGATTTTGAGTGCTCTTGTGTGTGTGATTAATTTTCTTGTTGAGATTGTAATATTAATATCTAGATGTTGAAATAATATTTATCATGCATTGTAGGTCTACATGTGATCACATTGGTTTTAAGAGCTTCAATGATACATTTACCTAGACATGTTCTTATATATGCTACATGGTTATATTCACAGATTATATAGTTGTATTATCCTTTTGAGGTGAGGTAACTAATAGTTCCTATCTTTCCCTCACCTTAAAGGAGAGAAATATTAATGGTTTAATGTTATAGAGACATGTTTTAAACACTTGTCATTGTTCCCAAATTTATTGGGGGTATGCTTTATAAGCATGTTCTTCACATTTATTTAGTATATGGTACTTATATAAATTTTTAGATTCAGTGGGGTTATGTCATATGGGCATGGATTATAAACTATCACAATTTTTATATTTAGTGGGAGAATGTCATATGGACATGGCTTCCACACATTCATAGTTCTCAGATTTAGTAGGGGGATGCTTTAGAAGCATGTTCTCCACACCTATTTAATATTCAACATCTCTAGATTACAGTATTGGCATGTTTTAGAAACATGTTATCCACATTGGTACTTATATCAATTTTTATTTTTCTCCATATATAATGGGGGAATGATTTGGAATCATGTTCTTCACACTTACATAGTTATTTTAATTGGCCAAAGCACACAAATATATGATTCAAATTCATAATTGTGGTAGCATTGTATACATTGGTATATACATAGTTTCAACATGAAACATATCTAAGGTGTATATGCTATGTAACATGTACCTAATATTACCAATTCCAAATCAGTTTTAGATTCCAAAACTTTCTTATGGACTATTACCATATCCTTGAGTTTTTTATATTGACACCCCACCAAATTTTTTGAACTTTTATTGAGCCAATCTACTATAGTAGTTGGTTAACCTTTTGGTATGATTGAGGTGATAAAATCACTCAATATTACCATGTTTTAGGTTAGATTTTATCATCCACCCTCACTAGGTTATAATTATCACTGGATTGCATAATTAAGCTAATCTCAACTACCAAGTGGCAACTCAATTTTGCTACAAAGTTGGAATGTGCCTTCCAATATGTCTCTCTCTCTTTATCTCCTTTGATAGATAAAATTTAAATATTTATCTATATTTTTCCTAATATTAATTTCATATCCTTACAATGATACATCTTTTTCAAAATAAATTTATAATAGGCAAGGTGGATATATCAACACACATATGTACTCCTAAACCTTGCTCTTTTAATTTAAATATATTTCAAGTACTTTCAACCCATATTATATAAACTAATTTTATTATATAACTTGACTTGGTTACAAGTTATTCACCAGTGAAGTACTCAAGTTGGGCACACATAAAGACAATGTATGCACACACACCCATATATTCATTCCCTTCCTTTAAACTAGTAATTTCATTAATAAATTAAATGGGAGGGGGGGAAATGTAGATGATATTTTATGATTATATAGCACCTTAGTCTTGGACACTTAGAAAACTTAGACCTTGGTTGTTCTTCTTAGTTCTTTACCTTTTTCCTACTTTTATAAGTCTCACATCTACTCTATCTTTGTGGTCCTTGGTATATATCTCTTAGTATAACTAGTATTATGTTGATGACATAGGTATTCTATATTTACCATAATGCTTAAAATTTAATTATCTTTTATATCTACAAACTTTAAACCTATACCTACTTTCCTATTCCCTGGACACTAACATTTGGGATAGATAATAATATTGACGCTACTATCCTATCTTGATATAAGTGTCTAGTGCCCTAAAGTCATCAAATTTATAAATGAAATGTATCTTATGGTTTTCTTAAGTGATTTAATGCAAGTTATTACTCCAAAGGGATTGATATAAATACAAGATCAACCCTCATTCATACCTCACCTAGAATTAAGATAAAAATAAAATTTGATTGAACAAATCTTCCCTATTTATTCCTATTTCCATACTAGTCCTGACTACACATTTTTAGGTCTAAAGTACTAAAGGAGTATCCCAAGAGCCTAATTTTCTAGGTTACAAGATAGGTCAATTTTGTTCTTGATTTGTACATATTGTATGATTCACACATAAGCCAACACATAGGGGACACCACATGAGTATGAGTCCCTCTTCTAGAGTATTGGATATGTAGGTAGTTCCCTATGAAAATAAGGTTTTGGGGTCAAATCAACACTATGTGACCACTAACCCATTTTTACCCTAGGTTAATATGAAGGTAGAGAACTAGGGTTTTACCATATCATAAGGAGTGACTATCCATGACCCATATATGAATGTACCATAATGAAGGCAAAGAAAAACCCAGAAGCATCCAAGTGGTCACATCTTATTTCATAAATTATTCTATAAAGTATACTTACATAAAACCTAGATAGTAGCATTGACACAACCATTCCAGGTTGACATTACTATCTAGAGAGGTAGAAGGGTTAAATCTAGAATCTAATGACTATTTTAGAATCTCCTTCTAACTTGATTTCTACCTATTTTAGATCTAGAATTGTATTAACATAAAAACAAGATAAATACATCATTTATTTGTCATTTTTATATTTAGCATATTTATACTTTCCATATTTAAACTATCTCAAGATATTAAATTTAGTGTATGCTTATATCTGAGTTTAACATCTAATTGGCCTACTATAGATTTGATTATCACCTTTGTGCCATTTCATTTATATATACCCATTTAATACAAAATCTAGGGTTAATGATAAGATCACCTTAGACCAAACATTTTAGGGTTAATTTTTTTGAAACTCAAAGGATTGATTAGTTATTAAAAATTTAGAATTGACCAGTCTCAATTCACCAAGGCTTCAACATGAGGAACCACCTATCTAAGTGCTTTAACAAGGGGGCATGTATCTTTAGTGAATCATCATATTTTGAAATTTATAGGGAAAAATGGTTTCATCTCCACACAGGTGTACTCATTCCTTTCTAACTTTTCAATTTTAAAATTTCAAAATTAAAGATCTTCAAAATTCAAATATGGACATTGACTATTTCATGTGCTATTATACGGTTTGCTAAAATTGAGTGCCCTAAAAAATTAGTGTTTTCATATCAAAAGCTAAAGGGTTTTGTATACACTTAAGTATATCTTTATAATTTAATTTAGTAATTTGATTACTATAATAAAGTGTTGGAAAATGTAGATACCTAAATCTAATCACATGTACTTAATAATGTTAATTATTTACATATATTAAACCACTTAAATTATGATAAAATACATGACTCTTCTTCTCCATTCCCCTAACTATTTATCTAAATGAAATCTTAAACCCTCTATTATTATCACTAATACACTAGAATTTCCAAGTCAATGCACAAAATACCTTTTATTAGACTGCTCCCAGCTTCAGGATAACTATAATTTATTTACTAGGATAGGTCTACACTATGTAGATAGGTATGTTGTGACATACCTATCCACCTATCCCAACCTTGTACCTTTGACATTTAATAACTAGTTTCTAAAATTCAAAATATTCTTTTGGGTCATCATGCATGTTGTATAAGTTAGCTAAAGGGAATGATTCAAAAGGTTCAATATATAAATAAATCAAAGGTCATTCATTAAGGGATTTGATATCTAACTGACATATATCTATTACACTATTGCACTTTGATAAAAGTTTATGTATTATTCCCAAATTCAATATAAATCACTATAATCAGTCACAAATCAAGTCTTAAGCATTACAAATCAAGTCAAGAGGTAACATTTTCAAGTATCAAATACAAATTTCTAGTTGCATATATATAATCAAGGATCACAATTTTACAATCACACTAGGTGGGAGAACTACGTGTGGATTGATTCCCTCCTTAGAGTACTTGGATACATAGACAATGATAAATAACCAATATGAGTTATTGGGGACAACTCAAATCATTACACTTCCCCTTATTTTTGTAGGCTTATATATCTCATAAGTACTCATAGGGTTTCCAAAGAAAGGTGGAAGAAAACATATATTTAAACATGACACTAAAAAAATATAAATATCTCAAAACATTTAGTATACATAGGTACATGTGATAGAGTAGTTATAGTTTTGTAATTTTTACTCTAGATAGGACTACAGTCAATGGACAAAGCTACACTACATAACTATCCAGGGAAGGCAAACCTATCTAGACATAACCATAGACCTTACCTTTGGACTTGAGTTGTCATAATCTTGTTTCATCCTATTTCTCATTGTCTCATAGCTATTACAATCAACTATAAATTAGAAAATGCCAAGTATATTACTCTTGGTAGTAATTTATATTAGTATAATATGCCACTTGTCAATGACTCTCAATTTTCAATTATTTTTTACATTTCTACTTATGCTTAAGTGTCATGTATTACAATATGAATAATATTTCAATGTTTTGTACTTATTAAAAATTATTAAATAAAAAATATGATCAAATAACTTGTAAGAGACTAATGTAAGACATTTCATACTCAAAATATTAGATCAAATATGTTATAGTGGCATAGTCATTATGAGGATGATCCATTAATCTTCATAGTGATGAAGTTAGTTTATAGTCTTCAAATAGAGGGGTTTGCTATAGATGATGCAATCTCTAATCTATGAAAGTGGTAGTTATATAACCACCTATATACATAGGTGATGCTTGTGTAACCATAATTTTTTTTTTTGTTTAACTACCTTAGTGGCTATAAAATTAACCCAATAGTTTTGAAATGATAGGAATGATAATAGTGATAGTTTCACCACAAGACAATGTATGAGAATGGGAATGGTTAAAAATGATTTTGATTCCCAATGATGGTTTCTTTGAGATTATTAATAGAATCCAAAGTTGAGAGCATAAATAAATGTCTTGTGTAACATAGAGGAAATAAAGTGAGAAGTCTTGAAGTTGGAATCAAACTATAAGTTACTAGTTTGAGTCTTTATTCTTGTTGTCTCAATATTTTTTAGCAATATATCATTGGTTCAACTATGTTGGAGTCTTGACATGTGTCTAATAAGTGTAAATTCATCATGTGTATAAGTTTTGGATAGATTATTAGTTATAATTATTTACATGAAGGCTATTTTTGGTAGTACCTTGTACATTTATTAAATTACATAGTGGAAGAGGAGTGGAATTACGTCACTCACTGGGGTTTTTCCCATAGTAGGATTCTAAATAATTACTATATTAATTTTAGTCTTTAATTATTATTCATGTTCATTTGAATTATTATGCACAATCAATTTACAACACTTGTTTATCTCTATTTTAGCATAATAATAATAATAATAATAATAATAATAATATTTCAATCATTTTTTGATCTAGGAATCAAAGGATCCATGTTGGTGAAGATTTATGGAATATCCACCTAGTTTAAAGATAAGATTGGTATCAAATCTATTTTAGTATCAAAATTTTGTGTCATTATGTGTTTATGACTATATTTCAAGTTTATGGTCATCACTAGAGTAAGTAGTGCTAGTGGTCAATGTATCATAGTTCCCTTTGAATTAAATATTTCCACATGGAAATGAAACAAAAGATCAAAATATGGTCCATGCTGATGAAGAAGATGCCTAAATAAAAAAAGAGTGATTTCACAAGATTTAATAATAAGCGTCTAACATTTCTATTTTTTTGAGCAAGCTTGACCAAGTGGAGTCCATCATAGGGATTATTATAGAGAGGATTTGTATTTCTATGCAGGTGCTAAAAATAAATGAGGAGGATCTTGAGATTCATGAAAAGGAATATAATCCCTATGTCAACCAAGCTTCACCTCCATTCAAGGTTGAGTCAAAGATATAGATTTATTCATATGCTGGGGGAATGAAAGTGGAGAGGTTATACCATTGGATATCCCAACTTGAGGTATATTTAAGTTTATATCAAACTAATGAAAGTCAAAAAATTTATTGTGTAAGGTTAAGATTAACCAATCATGATTTAACTTGGTTTAAGATCTATGTTCATACTTTGGTTGTTAAGAAGCTTCCTCATATTAATAAGTGGGATGATTTTAAGATGTTAATCAAGAAGAAATTACATCCTATTTTATATGAGGAATACAGGTCCATGTATTGTAAATATTTTAGGAAAAATTAAGGCTAAATCATGCACGAGTACATAAGTGAGTTCCAAAAGAAGGCTATCCAAATGGGAAAAGATATAGTGGACCATGACATTTTGATGAAATATGTGGGTGGAGTATATAGCCATTTGAGGAGACCTATCCTCTTGTACAAGCCTACATATGTAGATGAGGCTTGTTATCAAGTTCATTAATTAGAGACAAATAAGAAGAAGGCTCCATCTACCTCTCAAATCACTTCCAATAAACATGGTAGCTCCAAGCAAAAGGGAAAAGGTAAATGCAAAGGAAATCATAATGCCACTTCCATTTATAAAAAGAATAATAAAAGAAATTTAGGAAAATGTGATGTTGCTAGTTAATCTAAGGATCAATTTTGGAAGCTCCATCCATAATGCATCTATTCAAGAAAAAACATAAAGCCTATGACCTTTATCCAAGATGAGAATATTAGTTGTAAATTCAATGTGGATGATACTTTGTATTTTACCTCTATAAATATAGATGTATGTTTGGGTATTGTTAGTTTTAATAAGAGTGAAATTTATAAGATTTTACATATTAAAATTCAAATGAGGAAAAAAATGGATGCTCCTTTTGATACTTGTTCACAAATAAAATTGATATGTAAAGAGTTAGTATAAAATTGGGGTTTGAGAGTTACAATCATACAAGACCATTTTATTTAGGTTCAATGAGAAAACATAGATGTTAAGGTGACCAAGTAATGTAGGGTTAAGTTTGATATTAATGCACATTTCACTGATGAAGTTATTATGGATGATATGCCTATTGATGTGTGCAGTGTAGTGTTTAACAACCATTGATTATATATATAAGATTTTATTTTCATGAGGAGAGCCAACCAATACTATTGTTTAAAGGAAGGAAAGAACTACATCATGTCAGCCTAAAAAAGTAGTTATAAAATATCTTTGGTAAGTGCCTCTGAAGCTAAGAAATTTATTAATACTAGTGGGAAGTTTGTTTTGTTTATTTTGAGAGATATTCAAGATGGATAAGTGGATAGACATAAGACTTATTTTACATGTTTACTAAAAAATATAAAATACATATGGGAGATTTTGTGAAAAAAATTTAAGGATGTTTTCCATGAGCCTATAGGGGTTGCCACTGGTTAGGCCTATTGAGCACAAAATTCATCTGCTACTCGATAGTCTACTTCCAAATATAAGGTTATACATGGAATATTTGAATGATGCCAATGAGGTAAAATAAAAATTATAATATTTGATTAATTAAGGTTTACTATGTTTTAAACACAACCAATAAGGGTGGGGTTGAATTATTTCCCTTAAAACAATCATTTAATTTCACTTATCATTCTTGAATAATTCAAACACATACATCAACCAGTACATAAACAAGCATCTAAATAAGCATAAAACATATGAACACAAGAGATATGTGGGAAACCCTAATGGGGGATAAAACCCACTGGCACATATCTTGGACTATAGTCCTATAAGCAAAGAATCAAGATTTAGTGAGGCACTAACCCCATAAGGAATACCAACTCCTCACTAGTCAAGCACCAACTCAACTAGTCCTTTTGCAAGAACCAACTTGTAAGGAAGCACCAACCCCATAAGTGACTCAACACCAAATCATAAAATTTAAGAAAACTTCCAAAACCACCAACTTACAAGGTATCTCTCAATCCTTCTTGATAAAATACTAACTCAGCCAAGACCAACTTGATCACCTCAAGACACCTTACTGCTCAACCAA
This sequence comes from Torreya grandis, assembly GCA_037957365.1. Taxonomy (NCBI): domain Eukaryota; kingdom Viridiplantae; phylum Streptophyta; class Pinopsida; order Cupressales; family Taxaceae; genus Torreya; species Torreya grandis. The sequence goes on from JARHVA010003667.1 coordinate 1,689,855, forward strand.
TAGATGGTTACCTCTTATTCAGATCTCTATCTTCTCTATCTAAATTAAAATAAATATAATACATTAAGAACACACCTTTGATGTATCTCTAATATCTCTAAAAATACAATCAACTCACTCAACTCTTCTCAACCTTCTATCCCTCTCAAAATAACCTCTTAGGCTTCCTCGCTCAATATGCCACTTCCTAGGCTTATTAGGTCAACTGACCTTGACATCCAAATGTAGAAAAATATTTCTATGTTTATCATATTATATCTCCCCTATTTTTATTCTATTCAAGACCTAATACTCCTTTAAAATCTACCCTCTTATTTTCTCATTGATGTCTTCTATCTTACACATGTAATTAGGCCTATTATGACTTATATAAATACAAGTCACTAACTCACTTATACTCTCTCTATCGACAAAAGAACTAATAAATTATGGTAAGACCCAAAAAATGTCTTAGTAAATGTTACACACAATAATAAATCAAGATATATTCACCATGAGGTCGGTCAAACACATTTATACCTCAATCTTCTTCTAAGCCTAATATAGACCTAATGCATTAGGTCTATCCTCTCCACTAAACAAATCAAACCTCTATGGCATATATGGCCCCTAAAAAAGAATTAAAAAATTAAAAAAATTAATATATAAACCTCATAAAACCTTCTCCATTCTCAATAATTCAAAAATCCTTCGCTCACATCCTGAAAGCATAATTAGGCCTTAAAGACCTATTAGGCCTAATTACCCCCAAAACACTGTCTTCAAAGATGAAGCTCAAAAAACCTATAAAAAAGATTATAGGCATACTAAAAATATTGATGTAAAATTAATTACATAAGGGTAATCACAAAAGTAATTAGACTTCATCACTTAGGATCTAAAGACTTAGAAACACCTCTTCAAAAATCTCACTCAAAACTACCAATTTGTTCAGAACCCAGTCATTGACAATTTGAATTCAAACATCAACATAGGTAATTTAAAACAATATATATGAATTTATAAGATCTAATGTAATGTATATAAAATAAACACATCCTTGGTATAACTTTACTTAGGATAAAAATGGTTCAAGAATAACTCTTCACTTAGCTTACTCAAGTTTGTCAAAACACCTTAAAAACTAGTCATACATACTTGGTCTTAAAAAACTTGAGATAGCACTTAAAATGAAAAATAAATCATAAAAATTATATAATTATATATTTATAACACCATAATATTCTTTAAACACTTCCAAACTAGGCATAATGACACAAGAACATCAATCTCACTAACACACAAAAAACTACCAAAGACCTAAAAACATAGTCCTGATGAATGTTGTTTTCAACTTATTATACCAACTATAAAAATTATATGGATCATGGATAGGTCATATATATCCAAAAAAACATAAAAATGTGTACTAGATACATTGAATCCTGTCATAGAGTCTCAAACTCTTTACTCCATCTTACATACCTAGAACTATCATTCTACCTTGAAGATCAATCATGGTGATTATGACTTTAAGCCACTGTGTGGGAAATTTTAGGAACTATTGATACATGTGTATGATGATATGATGTAATTAGGTAACTCTAATATAGAGATATATCATGGTCTAATGACAATATTGGTCTTGCAGACCAATCTCTCAACTTTACATCTTCACTAGATAGGTCATCTTGTGAACAACATTTTCAACATTTTTATCGACCTTCAAAACATCTAAAAAATATTTAAATGTGTTATATGTATTTAAAAAAAATCCATTCAATTAGATATATTCCTAATTCATGATAACTCACCCCTAATCTCATTCTCACTTCTTCTTAGTTTTATCATTGTCTTCCTCATTAGGCCTTTTTAACGATAGGTCAACTGCCATGATTGGTTTAGCATTTTTTAAGTCTATAAAATGCTTATAAACCATCATGAACATGAAGTAAAATTATCAAAACTTATCCTTAAATGATTTGATTTCATTTAATTGGTTAACTCTATATGCTATACCAAATTTAGGAGAAACAAGCACTTTTTTATGGGGTCCATTACTCACCTATCAGAACAATACAACTTAGAGGTACATGGGAGAGTTCACTATAGGTTATAATCAACAAACTAGGTCATCCAAACCATTCTAAGCCATTTATATCAATATTTTCCATATTGGGTCACTATTAGGGTTTTAGGAGGGTTTAAATTTCCTTCTACTCTTAATAATAGTTCATGAAGGATTGCCCTTCAAATCCAAAACATATTATAGGAAAATACACCTAGGACACTTCCAAAACTACCATGAACTACTGAAGACCCCATGCATAGGTTGAAAATGCCAAAGAGCATAATAAAAACCTTCTCAGATCTATAACACTCCATTCTAGCACTCAAGAGAACCTCAACACAAATTTTCATTCTTTCTCCTTCAAAATTTGACCTCAAACTTGGTAAACATACTTGATACACATTTTCACACCTTTGACAATTCTCTCATGAGCTCTCTCACCATAGAAACTAAACTTGACCCCTCATCAAGCCACACTAGGTCTCTTTGTTCACTACATCTAAACTTGTAAGTTACATTTAGATCTTTAACACACATTGAAACCTATTACACTATTTTCAACACCTCATATTCATTTCATAAAACCTCATACCATTCTCACATACTACCAATACTCTTCTCACAAGCCTTATACTGCTCACCTCATCATGTTACCGAGCCTGTGCCTTCTTAGTAGGTCTCTTCATGTAAAGACTAAGCCAAGACCTGACCTTAGAGCTATTATGAATAATTATTTGCCTCATTATCATGATTGCATAACTTTATACACTCTCTCATGCCTATATTAGACATAACTCACCAAGCTTCAGTATGCTTCATGCATACACCTTCTTACAAGGCTAGAATAGTCTTCTCAAGACACCTAGTATTCAAAGACTTAAACTCAAACAAGCTATATCTCAATGATATCAACCAATAACATTAGTCAATAAAGATTATCTAAAGATAACACTACACTCAACAAGCTTATGAGCTTGTCACACCACAACATTATACCAGTACCTCATACAAAACTCAAAGACTACTAAAACACGCTCAAGTCATCATGAAAACTCACCATAAAACACCATAAGAACATCTTTGGGACATCAATGAAATTCAAAAACCTTTAAATAAATGATAAAATAAATTCCACAATACCAACAATAGGAACATACCTCAAAAATCTCCCCATTTATAATTAATGGCTAACACTCTAATAAAGCAGATCATTCTCATCTCCCCAAGTTGGATCTCCCCCAAACTGATCCTTGTCCCAATATGGTCTTTCTCCCCATTTGAAATTAATGAAAAATGATCATATCTAACACTACTATTATCTGATCCTTTGATTTGAAATATGCTTTCTACCCAAATGAGATCAATCTTCCTTTTATCAACCAAACATGAACTCAACTCACATCAGTACTCAACCATGCTCCCCTTAAACTTATGCATACCTAAAACACATGAACATCACTCACCTTGATTTATATATAGTAACAAATAAAGAAGAAACTCCCCTTTTTACAAAGGATCTTCTTAGTAATGACAATCATCTTCAATAGCCAGGAATTAAACGCACAAAAAGAAGGAAACTAAGAATCATCTAAGACACATGCTCCCCATTACACCATGCATACCATTTTTAGATGAAATAAAAACACAATAATGCTTACCTTTTCCTTAACATGACTAAAAATGATTGATCACACTTAGAATACTCATTAGGATACCTCACCTTAACATCCACTGAAGAACCTTCAAGTCATGTGCACTCTTCATACTCACTCAATGAACCAACTCTACAATCTTCTTATTAGTTTTTTATGATCTTACTATGTTTTTCATACTCAGACCATAGTCATTTCCCTCAGACCTCTATGAAGAGTACTATTATTAGTCTTATACTTCACATACTTTGTCAAGGACATCATACACTGTCCACATGCATTAAATGATCCTAATGTCACCTTGACATTCATCAATATCACTCAAACCCACATGGTAATGACTCATGATTCATTTCAAGACACTCCATCTAGTGTTCATTGAAATCCATAAGTCTTTACAAGTTCATTCACTTCATGAAAGCTCTTCTAGGTCTTACTTTCCCATGGAGTAATGAAACCCTCAGTACATGCCAATCATGTTATATGATCAAACACCATTTTCCACCATTAATAATACCCATAAGGTATAGTCATATTATTAGGTATTTCAACAATACTTCTAGCTTTTTTAACATACTTCAAATGGTTTTCATAATCTCATTGATATTGTAGACCAAGCTATAACTCATATGCCTTCTTAGAGCTCATGATCAATCTGAGTAGCTCCTTATTAAATCAAGCATCCACCATGATTATCATAAGTTTATGAGTGTCTCCATGAAACCTAATGGATTCACCCTCTTCCATAGGTTATTAAAACAACATAGATTTAGGATATTCCTAGATCTCCAATCCACTCTTCTCAACCACCTTGAAATCATGAGACTGATAGTCTCTCTTCAGAATCCATTTGGGCTTGATTGTAATATTTGAATTATCTATCTTATCATCATTCTTCTCTAATTTGACTATCTTTTCAACATATGCAGATACCACATATTTTTGACACTCCTTTATTTTTAATCTTTGTTCTACCACAATGAGTCCATCTTGAATCTCAGGCTCAATATGATCAACCTTGACTATCTTTGATTTCACATAAATTATTAAACAACCTTATGCACTTTAGAAGATTCATTTCCCTTGACATATCTTGAGGAACTACTTATTCCGATTGGATATAATCTATAAATATGAAAAACCTTATGACAATAGTAAAAAACAACTCTACTAATATCTCTTGTTTAATAATGACTATGACCTCCTTTTAACCAATTGATTCTCATTCCATAGTTCCATGAATGCTCATATATTGAGACATTTATTATGGAATTAGGCTTCCTAATTTATATTTTCATAATGATTTTTATGTTGTCACATTCCTTGATTTGATGTGACTTTTCTTACTCTTTCTCAAACTTTATCACCTTGACTATGAGCTGATCCACATCTATCTTGAACTACTTATACTCTTCTTCTCTTTATCTTAGAATTGAATTTGAAACCCCTAATTGATCTTTAAGATCATAAGTATTCATATCATCTTCTTTGGCTCCATTAACCAACTTAGTCTTCAAGATACATACCTGCTCCTTAAGAACCTTGACCATAGATCTCAGTTCTTAATTTTATTTTCTTAGTTGCTTAACAATATTTTGCTTCTAGGATCACCTTCAAGCTTTTAAGACTTCTCCAAAGGAATTGATCTGATACCATATTTTTTAAATACAACCACTGAGAGGGGGGGGGGGGTGAATCAGTTCCCTTAAAATAATCATTTAATTTCACTTATCATTCATAAAGCATTCAAGCACATACACCGACCAATGCATAAACAAGCATATATATAAGAATGAAACATATGAACACAAGAGATATGTGGGAAAACCTCATGGGGGATAAAACCCACTGACACATATCTTGTAATATAGTCTCATAAACAATTAATCAATATTTAGTTAGGTACCAACCCCTTGCTAGTCAAGCACCAACTCAACTAGTCCTTTAGCAAGCACCAAATTTCAAGGAGGCACCAACACCATAAGTGATTTAGCACCAAATCATCCAATTCAAGAAATATTATAAAACCAATAAATTTTAAGTTATATTTCACTCCTTGACAAATCACTAACTCAACCAAGACTAACTTAAGCACCTGAAGACACCTTATTACTCAACCAACAAATGGTGACCTATTATTCAAATCTTTATCTTCTCTATCTAAATTGTAATCACTCTCATACATAAATAACACACATATGATGTAGATATAATAGTCTCTTAAAATAAAATCAACTCATTCATATCTTCTCAACCTTCTATCCCTCTCAAAATAACCTCTTAAGATTCCTCACTCAATATGCCTCTTACTAGGATTATTAGGTCAACTGACCTTGACATCCACATGAAGTAAATAAGATCATAGTATATCTACCTTATTATAATGGTCTTTAATACCTTATAATACTTCAAAATATACCATATTATTCTCTCATTGATGTCTTCTATCTTACACATGCAATTAAGCCTATTATGCCTAGTATAAATACAAGTCACTAGCTCACTTATACTCTCTTTATTAGCCAAAACACTAAATCCATTAGGGTTAGACCCAAATTTTTATTATGAAACATTAAAAATAATAATAAAAAAAATATATAATCACCATTAGGTTAGAAAAACACATTTATACCTCAATCTTCTTATAGGCTGAACAGAGACCTAATGCATTAGGTCTATCCTCACACAGAGCAAATTAAAACTTTATGGCCCAGATGGGCCTCATAAAATAATTAAAAACTTAAAAAAAATTATATATAAAATAATATAACCTCCTCCATGCTCAATAAGTCACAAATTCATTAGTCACATACTGAAAGCACAATTAGGCCTTAAAGACCTATTAGGCCTAATTACCCCAAAAACACTATCTTTAAAGATGAAGCTCAAGCAACCTATATAAACACATTATAGGAACAATAAACATATGTATGGAAAATTAATGAACTAAGGGTAATAATAAAGCTAATTATACTCCATCAATTAGGCTCTAAAGACATAAAAACACATCTTCAAAAAGCTCACTTTGAACTACCAATTTGCTCAGAACCCAGTCATTAGCAATTTGACCTCAAACATAAGTATAGGAAATTTAAAATAATATAGATGAATTTAAAATATCTCATGGAATATATATAAAATAACCACATTATTTTTATATCTCTGTTTAGGATAAAAATGGTTCAAGAATAACTCTTCACTCAGCTTACTCAAGTTTGTCAAAACACCTTAGAAACTAGTCATGCATAATTGGACCTCCAACACTTGAGATAGTACTTATCATGAATAATAAATAATAAAAATTATATAAATATATATTTTTAACACCATAATATTATTTAAACACTTCAAAACTACCCATAATGACATAGGAACATCAATCTCACTAACACATAAAAAATTACCATAGACCCTAAAAATATAGTCCTGATGAATGTTATTTTCAACTTCTTATACCAAATATCAACATTATATAGATAATTTATAGGTAATATATATCAAAAAAAAATCAACATGTGCACTAGATATATTGAATGCTATCATAGAGTTTCAAACTCTTCAGTCCATCTTGCATACCTAGAACTGTCATTCTACCTTGAGGACCAATCATGGTGATTATGACTTTCAACACCTATGTGAGAAATCTAGGAAACATTTGTACATGATTATGATAATATGATATCATTATGTAAATCTCATATAGAGAGATATCATGGTCTAGTGACAATATTTGTCTTGCAGACCAATCTCTCAACTTTACATCTTCACTGTCTCATCTTCACTAGAGAGGTCATCTTGTGAACAACATTTTCAAAAATTTAATTGACCTTAAAAACATATAAATAATATATACATGTGTTATAGGTCTTTAAAAACAAACCCATTCAATTTTATCTATTCCTAATCCATGAAAACTCATCCCTAATCTCATTCTCACTTCTGCTTGGTTTCTTAATGTCTTCCTCACCAGGCCTTTTTAGTGATAGGTCAACTTATATGATTGGTTTAGCATTTTTTAAGTATATAAAATTATTATAAACCACCATTAACATGAATTAAAACTCTCAAAATTTGTCCTCTAATGATTTTCATTCATTGAATTGGTCAACTCTATTTGCTATACCAAATTTATGAGAAACAAACACTTTTTTATAGGATCCACTTACTCACCTATTATAAAAATACCACTTAGAGGTATATGGGAGAGTATAATACAAGTTAAAATGAAAAAAATAGGTCATAAAAACCATTCTAATCCATTTATATCAATATTTTCCATAGCGGGTCACTATTAGGGTTTTAAGAGGGTTTAGATTTCCTTCCACTCTTAATATAGTTCATGAAGGATTGCCCTTAAAATATAAAAAAAATGCTAGGAAAATAAACCTAGGACCCTTACCAAACTACCAGTAACTACTCAGGACCCCATGCATAGGTTGCACATGCCAACTAACATAAGAAAAACCTTCTCAAGTCTACAAAACTCCATTCTAGCACTTGAGAGAACCTCAACACTATTTTTCATGAATTTTCATTCATAATTTGATCTCAAAATTGGTAAAAATACTTGAAACAACTTTTTACATGTTTGATAATGCTTTCATGAGCTCTACCACCTTGGAAATGTAACTTGACCCCTCATCAGGTCATATTAGGTCTCTTTGTTCACTAGGCCTAAACCTGTAAGTTACATTTATACCTTGAACATACATTGAAACCTATTGAAATACTATCAACACCTCATAATCATGTCATATAACCTCATACCATTATCACACACTACCAATATTATTCTCATAAGCCTTAGACTGCTCACCTCATCATGCTACCAAACATATGCCTTCTCATTAGGTCTCTTCATGCAAAGAATAGGCCAAGAGAAAAACTTAGAGCTCTTATGAAGAATTATTTTACTCATTATCATCCTTACACAAATTTATAAATTATCTCATGCTTATACTAAAATAAATCACCAAGCTTCACTATGCTTCATGCATACACCTTCTCACAGGGCTAGACTAGGCTTCTCAAGACACCTAGTATTTAAAGAATTAAACTCAAACAAGATCTATCTCAATGATATCAACCAAGAACATTATTCAATAAAGATTATCTAAATACAACACTACATTCATTATTATGATATTTTACCACCACAATGTTATGCCAATACCTCATACAGAACTCAAAGACTACTAAACCATGCTCAATCATCATGAATACTCACCATGCACATCATAAGAACATATTTGGGACATAAATGACATTAAAAAACTTTTGACATCAATGAAAACATCAATTCCAAAATACCAACAATAGGGACATACCTGAACATAATCCATCCTAATACTTATCCATGTGGTTCTTCTATTATTTTAGTGCATAAGAAATATGGTTCATGGAAAAAGTGTGTTGATTATAGAGCATTTAACAAGATATATATAAATAATAGGTACCCTCTTTTATGGATTTATGATCTTATTTATAAAATTCAAGATGACAAGTATTTTAATAAGCTTGATTTTAAATCCACATATCACCAGGTGTCGATTAAAGAATATGACATTTGTAAAAAAACATTTAAAATAAGGCAAGGGTTATATGAGTAGTTAGTTATACCTTTTAGGCTATGCAATGCACTAATAATATTCATGTGATTGATGAGTGAGGTAATGAAGCCATTTATTGATTCCTTTGTTATTGTATATTTGGATGATATTCTTATTTTGAACATAAATTTTTATGAGCATATTTATTATCTTAAATAAGTTTTTCAATTTTCAAAGGAGACCAAGTTAGTGTTGAATGAGAAAAAATGGGAGTTTTCTCAAAAATAAATTATCTTCTTAGGGAATGTGTTTTGATATGGGGAACTAAGGATTGATTCAAATAAAGTATAGGCCATTATGAATTGGTAAAAACCATATAATGTGGCTAAGATAAGGAACTTTGTGGGTGTAATTTAATTTTTGAGGAAGTTCATCAAGATCTTCTCATCTATAACCAAACCTTTGAATGACAATACAATATGTGGTAAGATTTTTACTTGGGGTAATAAGGAACAAAGTAAATTTGAAATACTCAAACATATGATTATCCATGCTTTATTTTAGGTTTACCTAACTTTTATATTACCTTTGAGGTGGAAACATATGCTAGTGATTATGCTATAGGGGATATCCAACTTCAAGAATATAAGATGATATGCTACCATTCAAAGGTTTTTCATGGTGAAATTATAAATTATTGTACATATGACATATAAATGTATGCTATTTTTCAATTTACTAAGAAATGGAAATATTATATCATAGGTAGGGAAACTATTATCCATATGAATAATCAACCTCTTCAATATTTTCAAGATCAAACTAAACTTCAATAAACTAGACTCTATAAGTGGATAAGAATTTTGAAAAAATTTAATTAGGTTGGCAAATATAAGAAAGGTGTTACTAATAAACTATTTTATATGTTATATATTCCTTGTTTGATTTCAACCACCAAAACCTTAACTTTTTGTGAGCCTTTTATGTGTGAATATTTTATAGATAGATATGATATGATGCCAATTTTGCAGAGTAATTTATTCAAGAAAAGATGTCCCAAGGTGTAGGTTTTGAGCCCAAAGAGGTTTACTACCTCTAAGATGGGTTGATCTATAAGTTGGGTAATATTTGTGTGCCTAAGGAGGATAGAGTTCAATTGATGAGGAAATCACATCAAAAATTTTAGGATATTTTGGTGTTAAAAATAATATTGCACATTTGAAAAGGTAGGTTTATTGGCCTAATATGAAAGTAAATGTTTCAAAGTTCATAAGAGGATGTGTATTATGTATTATAATCAATCCTAGTAATAGGAAGTTGGTTTTATATATGCCATTACTAGGTACCTATGTAAAGGAAGGTAAATAGCTATTTATTTATGGTTGTGGACTAGTTTAATAAGATGTGCATTCTTATTCCTTGTAAGAAGACCCTACAAGGTAGTGATGTAGCTGAGTTATTTTTGATAATGTGTGGGTTCATTTTGGTTTACTTAGTTCTATTATTATAGATCAGTACTCAAGGTTTCTTAAAAATTTTTGGGACATATTGTGGGATAATATGGATATTAAGTTGAAATGATCTACCACTTAACACCCATAAATTGATGGGAAAACATGGGTTGTGAATAAGAAGTATCCTAAGTTTTAAGATGAAAATTTGGTGTATATTCAACATTCCTACATTAGGGAAATGCATTATTGTAATAGTAAAACTCTTTTTGAAACTTATTTTGGATACTTACCTCCATGTGCATTTGATGCTATTTTGAGACAACCATATAAAATCAATGATAAAGTGGATCAAGAGGTCCAAAAAGTGAAAAAATTCATTAATAATATTATCATGGGTTTAATTTGATAATCTACCCTACCCATTTTGGACATTGTTAATGGAAGTTACCCTTTCAATATTTCCATTCAATTAATAAAATTTCATATCATGTATTTTGTTAATAATGGATAACGTCAACCATTTTGGACTATTAAATAGTCATATTATCTAAGAGCATTCAATGAGCAAAGTTTTAAATTTGGAAGATATAATGACATTTACCTATTTCTATGGGATCCTTATAAATATTAATATCATTGACACATATCATAGAGGTCGGATTGACACACACATCACAAATACAACAAAATTATCATTCCTTCCAAACATACTTTATAGTGGAGAGAAATTGCTAGTTGTATTACATTTTAATTTAAAACCATTTATTATGCTAGAGGCATCAATACTGGGAGGAACTAACCATAGATTCATCTCACATTTGTTATATACCTTCATATGTGTTATGTCTTATTTTATTATTAAAAAAATTCCTCCATTCACATGTTCTCACATGCACATTATTTTAAGCATTAACTAATCAAATGAATGGCCAACGTTTATTTTTAGGCTCAATCCAATGGTTGCCACAAATAATACTATGTAGAATATTCACAAGGAAACTAACTTACTTCTATCTAATTTTTTAATTTTGACTACCTTTACACATGACTTGTACTAACTACCAAAATATGTTTGAATCATTAAAAATAACTAACTTTTCAAAAACAAGTTCTCCATTCACCTGTCATACCTAATTTCTCACAAGCAAAGACTTTTCATCTCAATAAGTTTATATTATCATTTTGCATCTCATGAAATTCTTAAAAAAAACCCATTCCTTAGTTTGAAATCATGGCCCATAAGCATGAAAACAAATTATTGGAATAATAAGAGGTGAATGTATGAGGAGTCAAACATAGATGATCCATAGAGATGGAGAGTAAAAATGGAATTCTATTGTGAATGAAGGAAGAAAAATATGTCTACCTGTGAGAGGTGATAAGGTGACATCATAAGCATAAATTAGAGGGAGGCTAGTGCTCATTCATGGTGGTAAAATACATCAATGCACTTATATTGTGGTGTGTTCTTTGGTGTAAAGATTAAACAAATCTCAAACAAAGAAGCATTTTATCCCAACATGTTCATGTAATAATATAAATTTGAAAAAATAAAAAAGGTTATATGTCTGTGAAAAATAATGTATGGTTATCTATGACTATATATTAAATAAGCATATATTGATATAAATACTAATATTTGGGTATCTATACATAAAATAATATATTTTAACCTTACTTATATATATGAATATTAGACATTATTTTAACCCACACACACACATGTATGTCTATATGACTTTTACATGTATAACATATCCCATATTTATGGCTATAAATGTTAATATATTGTTGTATATTCATACATTAATACATATTTAAATAGTATAATATAGTTATATGGAATAAAAAAATTATAATTTTTTTAATACATTTATGGATCTATATATTAAAAAGGGCACATAGCACTAAGCCCTTGCTAGGAGTACAAGTTATATTTAATCATTGTATGATTATATTTACACTTTTTTACTATATAATATAACCAAAATTTTTAGTATATTTTATAAATGCAATGTGTAATTTTGGAAAGAACATTAAAAGTTGTAAATGAATATAATAAATATACATTATGCATATAATAAATAGTGTTTCCTTTTTTTTATATGAATTTTACTAACATTTGAAGGGAAATTTTGAATAAACATTCATCATTAATTTTTTTCAAAATAGGCAATGTTAATCATCAAATACAAAACTATAGAGAAACACATTAAAATTATAAAAAAAATACTTATAACATACTTAACACATATACAAGGTTGAATCAGGTGACTTTTATGATGTTTAAACATCAAGAAATTTATATGATTAATGAAGCTCTTAAAAAAATGTAAGTCTAATATGTTGTTGCCAACTGTATTTTCTTGATGAAAGTTTTAAAACTAATTGAGAATATCAAATATGTTTGTGGAAACTATACTAAACTTATGAGTTTTTAATTTTTATTTTATAGGGTAAAATGCTTAGTTTTACAAGGACCAAGAACCATAGTAAAGTGTTATAAAAAAGAGTATCAGGCCCCTAGTGACAAAACAAAAAAAAGAGAAAAAATACTAGCTAATTAACCCCATGGGAGGCAAAATAAAACACACACAAAAAAAAGATCAGGAGGGGGGACCCTTCTATGGTTCCTTATCTTCTTTAGTCTTCTACTCTAGTTCACCCCGATTGTTCTTGAAAACCTTGGCCCCTATCCTATTGTCAAGTCCTTTAGTGTCATCTCTAGGGAGGATCATTCATGGCATTTTCTATCCCTATTCTTGTAAAGGGGTTTTATTTATGGGAGTAATGTTGTGGATCTTAGCAAGGGATCTCCATCACCTTCAAGTAATTCTTAATGGGATTCCTATTCACCTTCTTAGAATGGATGAAAGATTGGATAGTCATGTATGGATACCTATTCAAGGCATTCCATTCTTGAATGAGTTCTGCCAGATTCCTCCTAGTCTTGTGTAACATGCTGTTATAAATTTATAACTGCTCTTTATTATTTTTCATTTCTTTAGATAGGGGAAGTTTGCATTTCTTGGAAACTTCCTCAGAGGTACCCTCATATAGTATAATAATTTTGGGTTTAGGGACAAAAAAATTCAGAGGGAGGTCATCAATGGAGGTTTTGGAAAGGCTAGCTTGGGGGGTATTGGTAGAAGGGCCATAGGATCTTGAGGTAGGGTCTTCCTCTAGGGAGTCATCCTCAATGGATGACCCCCTTAGAGGAACCTACCTACCCTACAAGGTTTGGTCATGCTTTACCAATAGTAGGATGAGAACTTGGTGTAGTATAGGGTTAGATTCATTAAATTGATGGGCGAGAGTGGTTCTCTTCATATAATTTAAGAGATAGAATGGGAGACTAATTTTATATCCCTGGAAGTAATTTAACAATAAAAAATAGTGGGGAAAATTAAGGTATGCTTACCTTCAAGTGTCAAGTATTTAATCACTTTTAGGCACACCTCTGGCCATTGACGTGGGAGATTAACATAGGGGAACCCCTTCTTATCCATTTTAAAAAACTTGTTAGTATAGAAAAATCTATAGAGAAGCTCCTTATTTTGAGACTAGTCCTTATATGCCTTCACTCCATCACATGGAATGCTTGTGGATTCACTTATAAACTCCTCCATCACTATTATTTTAACTCCTCTCATCTCCACTACTTTTTTATCCAACCAACAACAAAATCCCTCACAACATCAACATCATGCTCGGTTATCCTCAACATCAGTTCCATGAGTCCACCCCACCAAAGCATCTTCTAGACTTTATTTAATCCCCACACTTTGGAATAGGAGATGGGTTCCAAATGTTCCCTATCTCCCCCCATTTTATTAGTACTAGTGTAATCAAGGCAGAAGTTTAGTAGGTTCTAGAAAAGCTTAGTTTGAATGGTTCAAAATAGAGTTGGAAGGCATGCTGCCTCCCTCCTTAATCAATAAATTATCCTCACTTTTTCATAATGACAATCCATAATATTTTAAAACCATCTCTTGTAAGAGATTTTCACACGTGTGTCAGCCTGATTGACATCGTATCCCATTGTACTCTCAGTTCATACAACCAATTGGATACTTTTGGGAACATGGCCTCCTATGTGCTAGTTGGACTTATGAAATAATTTTTAATCTCAATGTTAATGTTTTTGTAAACTATATTAAAATTTTAAAATAATTACAAATCTAATTTATCAATTCCACTGTTAAGCACCAAGTAAAACTAAATTTGAAGGTTGTATGATTGTATTTAAGATATTTTGTTATAAAATATAATTAATAATATAATTTTAGCTTTTATTAAACATTTCTCTATTAATTATCTTATTTTATGGAATGTTTTCATTGCATGGGTGACATTGAAACTTAAATCCAAGATGACATACATATGGATACTCTTTGTAAAAAATTCAACATGTGAAGTATTAATATGAGAAAAAAATATAGAGAATCATAATGGTCCCAAATAAATAGGTAAATTGAACTTTCCACACCATAAACACTTGTTAGGCTATTTAGACAACACCTGTTAGGTTGTTTAGATATACACATATTTCAAGAAATGTAAGGCAAGTGATGAAAAATAAGATGAACAATATAAGATACCCCAAACTAAAATACAGAACCACTAACATGATGAAATACCATGGGTGTCTTGGTCAAGAAATTAAAATAAGATGGATTTATCCATACAATAACACTATACTCAACATCCAAACTAGATGTAGTATAAGCAATAAGTATATTCATGCCTACTACACTTTATCTAGTTGAAATGTGATTGTGTAATCAACATTA
Source organism: Torreya grandis (assembly GCA_037957365.1). Taxonomy (NCBI): domain Eukaryota; kingdom Viridiplantae; phylum Streptophyta; class Pinopsida; order Cupressales; family Taxaceae; genus Torreya; species Torreya grandis. The sequence goes on from JARHVA010003667.1 coordinate 1,705,353, forward strand.
AATAAAATGTAAGGTGGTTGTCAATGTTTAAACCAAAAATGGACTTTAATGTAGGCATAATTTGAGAATGTTTTGGATGAGTTTCCCCAGCCCTCTTGATGTTAAAAAGGTGACAAGTGTAGGTTTGTAATATTTTATGACTTTTGTTAAAATAATTGTCACAACCATGTCGCTATCTAGAAACTAAATTTGATAGTCTATTATAACCATTTATAGTCTACCTAAAATTTCACATTTTTCATAATGAATTGAAAAAAAATGTGATTAAATATAAATCATTTTAGTTATTCTCTACTAGGTGTATTTACTCACCTAGAACTGAAATTTTAGAAGGACCTAAGGTATTCATTTTTAGAACATAGGAAATGCCACCATTGTGGACTAACAAAACTAGAAGCAAGAGGGAAATATTTATATGCCCATGTTTTTTCAACATCATTGGTCATGCTTATTAAAGCTATTGTAAATGCATTGCCATTAACATAAAATGAAATCAATGTTTACAAATAAGACATACCTAAAATAAATTTGAAATAAAAAATGTATATAACTAAAATAAATTTAGAATTAAACACTAATAATTTTTTTATTATATTCCATTAATATTTTTTTAGGACAATTTAAAAGTTAGAATGTAAATCATCTAATGACAATTTGTTGTCATGAAAGGGAATGAAGATGATAGACTGGAAAGAAAATTAAAGGCAAGGTGAGAGGATATATCAATGATTAGAGGTAATTTTACAAAATAATTATAGCTTAATTGATCTCAATTCATGACTAAAATCATTCTTTACACTATGAAAAATAAATTTATGAAGAATGATAAAGCATGCAAAGTTAATTTTTCCAGCCAATGACTAGTGAATAAGAAATTAAGGTGGGTAAGCCAATAAAATAGTTGAAACTAGTAGATGCACACATAAAAAACTATCAACTAAAATATATTTAAATATAAAATGCACTAGCTAAATCAACAAGTGAAGAATTTTCCAAAACATCTCTGGTGGTGTAGTGGGAATGGTGTTGTGAAGGTAGGTGGTGGTGGCCATGACAAACTATTAATACTAATAATGAACATTGTATTAGTGACTATCAAATTTATCAAAATCACAATTTTTTATAATTATTTAAAAAATAATAATTCCAAAACAAATAAATAAGCACATTGTTTACCCTAATTATTTTTTTAAATCAAAATTAACCTAACAAATTGCACTAATGAATAGATCTAAAAAATATGGCATTCAAGAATAAAAATCAAATCTACCCTGGTGTATAAATCAAAAACATAACTCAAGTGTAGCATGACAATGATATTAATAATTAAATAATATTAAATTATCTAAAATAATCACACCTTGATTTATTTTTGGAAATATGAACTTGAAAAAGGGATGTGCAAACTATCTTCCATGTGTTTAAAATTAGGGATTCTTGGGTAAACTCATCCTTGTAAGTGATTATTGAGTTTGACTCTGACAAAATCATTATTAGGCAAAATCATGCAACAAGTCTATTTGGGGGAGTTGAGTTTGACCTGCAAAGACAATCAAGATGTACACTTTGTATTTTTGATTTAATGTCTGATGTTGTTTCATCTTGTATGCTAAATTTCTTGTTTCACTAGAAAAATATTTGATTTTGTTGTTTCTTCCTATTTTACCTAGTTTGACACTTACAAAATAAAAGGGGTTATAGATTTGGGTAGCCATTAAGGTGATTCTATAAACTATATATATTGCATGCTAGAATAATACCTCAATATAGTTATGAATGCGTTTAAATGGAGTATCTTGAGTAAGGTTTTTAAACATCCTCTTACATATAAGTGATGATGTAACTATATGCAAAGCTAAACCTTAATCTATTATAAGAGGGTGATGAGATACCAAGGTAGATATATCCATCATAAGTGCATAAGATATGAATCAATGAAGGTCAACTTGAATTATGAGGAATGATGAAGCTCGATGCTTTAAAATTTTCTTCTCTTGAAATGAATCTTGGTTCCTCTTGATTTTATTCTTTTATAATTATGAAATAACTTAGTATGAATTTGTAAATAGAGTGTTCTACAAAAATATATGAACGTATGATGACTCTAGGAGTGATGCTAGTTGAAAATTAAGGCACATGAGTTATAAAAAAGGGAAAAAGGACCTAAAAAATGGTCATGTTTAGACTCATTGGTCCTATGAGTTTGATCAAGGAAGACTCATACAACCTATGAGTTTGAATAGGGATAAGTGCTCTAGTCGTGATACACAACACATAAATGTGTGATTTTTGACTTAGGATTGCTAGCACATAGATTTTGATAAGTGTTAGACATGATTTTGAGGCTAAAGGGCTGAAGATCAGTGTGGGTAATAATAAGCCTCATAATCATGTCTAACACTTATCAAAATATATTTGCTAGTAATCAGGGCTGAGGATCAGTGTGGGTAATAATAAGCCTTAAAAATAGGCAATTAATCATAAATCAAGTGTAATAAATTATGAGAAATACACTGAGAAAAGGGGTCTTATTTCAAATCTATGTATGTACACACATATGTTTTCAATTTTTGTTCTTAAGATTTGTGTTGATGAATATAACATGATATTTTAATTATTTTAAGGTTTAGGTGATCTAAATAAGATAAAACTATTAAAATTTAGACTATATAAAATAAGACATTCAACATACAAATATGAATGTAAAAGAAAGAGTGATATTGCATTTAATATTTATAGAATTGACCAAGTAAAGAGGAGAGAGAGGCAGTGAGCTGATTTCTACTACTTATTACCTATGCCAAAGTCCTTAAAAAATTTATATATCAATTTTGTATTTACTTGGATTAGAGAATAGACTATCAAAATCACTATGGACACTACTAACAAATTAGGTAGTGTCCATAGTGATTTTTATGAGGCCCTACTAGTACTATAATTATTGATTTTTATGGTTTATACTACCTAAAATAACTACACCTAAAACTTTAGTTGATTTATGTATTTTTAATTTCCTTTTATCTTGTGCACATATCCTAATTTTACCTCTCCTTGCCTTGAAACCCTGACTCCACTTTTAGGTTGACTTAGAAAAATAAGTTAGAAATATGGTTTAGAAAACTAAAAAACACTATCACTAAGTGATTTAGAGTTTGATACATTATAATATTATAAATAAGGATCACATCACATGTATTTATCCCATATAGAGGGGCGTGTGTGCCCATCATCATGATCCTGATATAATGCAATGCATAGCTTAGATTTATACACTTGAAAATATGCAACTTTAACCTTATGTTTGAGTTTATACTTAGATATATGGATGTTACTATGAGGGGATTTCATGTGTATGATTTTGTGACAATGTCTCAATGGAGTGAGAATGGATTTCTAAAGATTTTTTTTCAAGTATAGAGTGAGTGACCAAGTATTTGTTGAGTAAGAATTTAGGTTTGATATTTATTTATAGATGGATCTTTGGTACTTCCCCCTATAACTGGGAAATGAAATGTGATTATGCCAACCAAAGGGAGATGTTTTAATTTTTAAATTAATTATTAGGGTCTCCTATATGTTGATTGTATAATGTAGACAATTGTGTTAACCATAATTATTCAATTATTTCCAACCCTATCTAGAGAGGGAAAATAAGTGATTTGGAATATGTCAACAATCTACTTATGATTATGGATCATTATTGGATAGACTAGGGAGATTATTAATATGTGTAATATAAAATTTGGTTGACCAAGATAATAGATAGATAAAAATATAAGGAAAAGTGTGCACAAGATTCAAATGTGTATGTACAAGTCATGTATGTTAAATATATATCAAATTGATGTTTATAAGTGTTTAATATCAAATTAGGTATCTAATGTAGTCATATAAAATGACAATTGAGTGTAATGAGTGTTATTTAAGACCACCCATCCATAACCTAGCCCTAAACCTATATTAGGGCCTCTTTCAACACTTATCCAACTTTTATGAGGGCTTTTACACATCCTTAGACATCTCAAAATTAGTCCTCGGCCCTCGCGTAGGATCCATTTAGACACTAGTGCTATAATTTGAATACTAGCATGTTGTGCTAGTGTCCCACTTTCATCATTTATGTCCCTTACCTAATTTCAACCCAAATAGATATCTTTTCAATTCATAAGAAACTTAGGTTGGCCTAGACCTATTTCAAACCCCTCAAAATCACCAGATCAATATATATACATGATGTTTATCCCTATATCCACTAGATGGAAATCAGATGTAAAATACATAATTAAGTTTAGAATAAGTTGTGCACAATCAAGGTTATTGATCCCTATTCTACCCTACTTATGCAAAAAGTCATTTATAACCATCCCAAGCCTATAATACACATATTTACAATATCAAGCCTCATTCAAATCACTTAATTCAATGGTCATACTAAATTCACTTGCACTTACACCTTAGGTAGGAGAACTACATTAGGCTTGATTCCTCCTCACAGTATTGGTGTATAGGAAACTCTCAACACAATGGGGTGTTGAGGATGTCCAACCTACCTAGCTAACATCACACTTTTACTACTTGTGACACTCAAATACCCTAACAACATGGAAGTCTAGGATTTTCTCCTAAATTATCTAAAAATAGTGCATATATAGAAAATTAGAACTCATCCACATAGGTATAGGTAGGTCAGACCTAGTTGAAGGTGCACCCAAAATATCAGATAATTCTTACACAAAGGACATTAGCACTGAAAGCAGGACACTATTACCCTAGTGCTATTGTCCTAGGTAAATCACTATTGTCTAAGAGGTAGTCTGACACATGGACCTTATTTGTGACACTTATATCTACTTCAAAAATAGTTTTCAGCCTCTAGATCATCTGTCTCAGTTAGTTTCTAGATAATTACTTATTTGTGTCATTCATTGCTATTTTTAAAAATATCAAATTAGGTCAATTCTTATATAAATTAGTGGATATATTTATTAAATATCTCTACCTTGATTTATTGTACTTAGACCCTTTAACAACCTAGGGATTACATTCCATAAACCATTAAAAGTTAAATCATTTGGTAAACTTGACTTATTTTAAATACTGCCCAAAACCCTAGACCTATATTCTATTAGGGTTTGTATCCTTTTGTTTTTTATGCTCAAAATTTAATTTCAGAATTTTAGATTTGATTTATTAATTTATTTTATCAATATTTCATAGATTAAATTTCTTAAAAGGTTCAAAATATGCTACATTTTATTTTATTACTTTCAAACCTACAATGGCAGAATTCAACAACTGATTCAATGAAAAAAAAGAGATAATTTCAAGATTTAAGTTCCAAACATTCAGATATTTAAGATGAATTTATCGATATTGTCCATGAAGATCTTCAAAAAAATAATAATGGTCAATATTCTACTCCCCTAGATAACAATATTGTTACACCTAATTTGGGGGCAACTAAGAATGTACAACAACCTATTTTAGCTCAGAAACCATCAATAATAGCAACATCTCTTATGGCTAGTTCCTCCTCTCTTGATGTAAAATCCCTTATATATGAGATCCATAATATGCAGGATAAGGTGTTACATATGCAATAAGATGCTACTTGGCCATCTCATGCCTTGGATTCTCATGTTATTTTACATATATATTTGGCATGACATATAGCGGTAAAACTTTTTCCATATAGATTTTTGGCACCTAAGCTTACTTTTTATAATGGTAAGGCTGATGCAAAGCACTATCTATGAACTTTCCATGTAGCATGTTTGGACTACATGTTCAATGATTAGATCCTTACTAAGTTGTTCAATCATAGTTTAAATGATTATGCACTACAATGGTTTTATGATCTTCCTAATTAGTCTATCACAACATTCAATCCATTGGTAGATATATTTTTATCACACTTTTTAATCAACATCAGTGATAAGGTTTCCTATGCTCAAGTGGCATAACTCAAATAAAAGTCCAATGGGCCAATAGATGAATATGTCTTGAAATATAAAACTATATTAGAAAATATGACTAGCCCCATGGTAGATAGATAACTCCAATACATATTCAAGCAAAGTTTATTATTGGCATTACATGAAGCCATCCTATTCAAGAAGTTTCCATCATTCACAAATCTTTGTCATATAGTAAAGGAATGAGAAGTCAAGCTTATCTCTATGGGAAAACTAAAGTACACAACTAGATCAGATTCAACTACTAAGAGTTTCAATAATCCCCCATACAAGGTAAATCCAAATGAGACCTAGAATTATTCAAAAATGATAATTAAATCATATTCAGAGCCACCTCCTGACTTGGTCGTATAAGCTCCTCCAAGGAGAAATTTCATGAATCTTCCTTAGTCTTTAGTGAAATTTTTACAATAGATCTTAGAATTGTCATATCTTTCCCTCCCATCAAATAGGTTGATAAGAATAGGCCTCTTCCAAATAACTATGATTACAATGCATTATGTGACTATCATAGGGTAATAGACCATGCTATAAATAGATGTATTAGCTTGTGACATAATATATAAGATTTAATAAAATCTAATATCATTAATCTCAAAACTATTATAAAGTCACCTAGACCAAAAATAACATAATAAAAAGCATTAAAAATATTTTTAGATCCATTTCCATATCATACATACTTCTACAATTAGGTTGATTGTGTATGCTACATACTTATATAATCAAAATATATGAATGATTAAAACCATTATCAGTTACCAAGAAGAAAATTGCATCAGTGCATATTCTAGGATGAATGATGATTGGTAAACCCATTAGAATACATGGTTGAGGTGAGGTGACATGTGGATGTGTTGTGGAGTCTAAACAGTCAGTGAGGTGCATGAAACTACAAGATATAGTGTGCAGAAGTTGATGAGCTAGCATAAAACTTGTGTAGTACATGGGTCTTATGAGATGAAACATATAACTATCAGGTGCATTGTAATATAAGTGTGAGGGCAATAGAAATAAATGATATTAGTGTAATACTTATGTGACATGTAAGACTATGAGGTTGTAAGTGCAAAGTAATGAGTGCATAGTGTATAGTGTGTAAGGGTTAGTGTGAAAAAGTCTATGATATGGCACAAGACTTATGCATATAAATTTGAGAAAAAATTAGGTAATGAGTGTGAAATATGGGGTGAGAGGTGCATGTAATTCATAATAAAGTGAACAAGGATTAGTCTCAAATACACAATAACTACACATAGATCATTTAACCTTTTTTGAAGAGTAATGGTCTCCATTTCATCATTGCATGGTTTAAAAAACTACACTTTAAGTTGATGTGAAGTGAAACACTTATCTTGATCATTACATTTCCCAACCTTGACCACTAAAAAAATTAGATGTATTCTGTGGTAGGTGTGTGTGTATATCACTTGGATGATCTAGTCCTTCACTATGGGATGCAAGTATTTAGGATCCAAATTAGAAGGATGTTGTGTCATTGCTAGGTCAAAAAATGGTAGAGTATAATGCTTGAGAAGTTCCATGTTGAAGTCTAGGTGCATGCACAATTAATGAGGTAGATAAAGAACAAAGACATTCTCACCAATTCCATGTAAAATGGTGTAAGGAACATAACATAGAGGCTTGATTTAGGATGTGGACCTTTAAAGTGTTCCTTAAAAATTTGTGACTAGAATTTATAACCAACTCAAAATGAATTAGGTGTGAGATTTGCATCATGTCACTCCTTGTACTTAGATTGAGTGTGAGAGAGAATTTTATGAAATTTATAGTGAATAAATTAGATGTGGTATATAAAATTCTTAGCTTTTTCTACTTCTTATTTTTGTACACGTATTCATTTCCTAATGGTGCATGGTAGGATATGTCTAGAGGTACTATAGGTTGAAACCCAAGACACGTTTGGAATGGACTATGGATAATAGAGCTATGAAGAGCCCTATTATAATCATGTTTAATGTACAAGATATTGTCATCCTAGGTGTGAGCATGTGCATGATTATACATTCAAGGAAGATGAACAAGTGTGTGATTGACCACTCTAGTTTACCTATCTATTTGAGAATGAAAAGCCATTGACTAATTTAGCTACATACCCATCGATTATCACAATGCTTGCCAAAAATGAATCATAAATCATGGATCATTATCAAATGTGATGAAGGTTGGTAACCCAAAATGAACTAAAATATGTTTGAAGAATTCTTGCATAATGCTAACCACGTCATTGTCTTTTATGCATGCAACCATGATGGCCATCTTAGAAAATTGATCCACTAAAAAACATAGCATCATGTTTTTATCATGTCATAGGTAATCCAATCATTAAATCTATAATAATATACTCCCATGGTCTAGATAGAACTAGGAGAAGTGTCTAAAGTCCCAATTTTTGACTCATGGGCTTGGCAATGTAATAAAGAATGAAAGACTTGATGCAGAACACCATGTGTGTGAAAATGTGTGGCTAGTAGAAGTGTGAATATAATGTGGCTAGATTCTTTATCATGATGAAGTGTCCCAAGGTATTGGCATAATGCATCTCCTAGATGAGTCATTAGCGAGGTGTGCTAGAGGGAACATAGAGATGTTTGAACTTGTAGAGAATCTGGTTAGACAAATATAACTTTTGAACTTGTTTACCTTGTGTAAGTCTAGTGTAAGTTTTTGTGAAGTCCTAATAAACTAAGTAGAGAGGAACCCAATCTTGGAAATTATGGTCTTGAATGTATAACACAATGATGAGGATGTGAATTGGTAGTTAGATAAGGAAATCTATGGCCTTGTTGTCCTTATATTTCTTGTGATTGATCATGATATGTAACTATTATAGGTAAGTCATCCATTTCATGTGGCATGATTTTTATAGATTTTTATACAACTATAAGAACTAAAATGGTTTATGGTCTGAATGAAAAACTATCTCCTTCTTAAGAACGTAGTGTCCTCATTACTTGATTTATTATACAATATCATACAGTTCCTTCTCATAGGTGGAGTACCTTTGCATCAGGTCACTGAACATATCAGAGTGGTATGTGACCAGATGCCCATGATACTTGAGCACTATACGAAGTATGTAGTTAGACACATCAGTGTGTATTTTGAAGGTTTTCATAATGTTAGGTAATGTGATAATATGGATTATGTAGAGACATTGCTTAAGTTCCTCAAAAGTGCACTATTACACATATATCTAGTCAAACTTGGATTTGGCAAGTGTGAATTGGCTGAGAGCCCAATAAATGTGTAATAAACTAAGGATGAACCTAAAATAGAAGTTAACAAGTTAAATAAAACTACTCAATTATAATATAATTAAAATGCAAGAGTATTTAGAACCACTATCAGTTACCAAGAATAAAATTACATCGATTCATCTTATAGGATGAATGATGGTTGGTAAACCCATTGGATTACATGGTTAAGGTGAGGTGACATGGATATGTTTTTAAGTCCAAGATTTTAGTGAGTGATTAAAAATTTGAGCTCTAGTGTGTGCAGAAGTTGATAAGCTAGCATAAAACTTATGCAATGCATGGGTCTTATGAGATGTGGCACGGAATTGTTAGGTATATTATACTAAAGGTGTGAGGTGCATAAAATTTAGTGATATTAGTGTAGGAATTATGTGGAATATGAGATTATGAGTTGAGAAGTGCATAGTAATGAGTGCATAATATGAAGTGCATAGGGGTTAGTGTGTAAAAGTTTATGATATGGCATGAGAATTATGCATATGAGTTTGAGTAAACTTCAGGTAATGAGTGTGCAAGATGGGGTGAGAGGTACATGAATTTCATAATAGAGTTAATGAGTAAGCTCAAAAATGCATGAATTACACACAAATCATTCACCCTTTGTTGAAGAGCAATGGTGTTTTTTTGCATTGGTGTGTATTTATATAAACTACACCTAAAGTTGCTATGAAGTGAACCACTTGGATTGATTAGCATATTTCCCAAACTTGACCACTCAAAAAATTGGATGTGTTCCATAGAGGGTGTGGGTGTCTATCAATTCAATGATTTGGTCCTTTATTATGGGATGTAAGTGTTTAGGGTCCAAATTAGAAGGATGTTATGTCACTATTGAATCAAGAAATGGTGGAGTGTAATGCTTGAGAAGTTTCATGTTCACTATTAGGTACATGCCCAATTACTAAGGTAGATCAATAATTAAAGTATTCTCACCAAATATATGAAAAATGGTGTAAGGACCATAGCATAAAAGCTTGATCTTTTGGTGTGGATCTTTAAATCACTCCTTCTAAAGTCACAACTAAAATTTATTACCAACTTAGAATGCATGAGGTGTGCAATGTGCATCATGGTGCTCATTGTACTTAACATGATTGTGAGAGAGAATATACTAAACTTGATGGTGAATAGAATAGATGTGACACAAATTTATTTTGGCTTTGTCTACTTCCTATTCCTATACACATGATTCATTTCTTGATGGTACATAATAGGAGATGTCTAGAGGTACCAAAGGTTGAAACCCAAGACATGTCTGGAATGGATTATGGATAGTAGAGCTATGTAGATCCCTATCGTAGGCATGTTGAATGTACAATATATTGTCATCCTAGGTGTGATCTTGTGTATGGCTATACATTCATAAAATATGAATAAGGTTGTGATTAACCACTTTAGTTTGCCCACTTTTCATAGGATGAAAATCCATTGACCGATCTAGCTATATACCCATTATTTCCCATAATGCTTACCAAAAATGACCCATAAGACATGGATCATGGTCATATATGATGGAGTGTGGTAACCCAAAATTAACCTAAACATGGTTGAAGAATGCCTACTTAGTGCCAACTATATTAATGTCTTTTATGCATGTAATCATGATGGCCATCTTTAAAAACTCATCCATTACAAAAAACATAGCATCATATTGTCATATCTTCATAGGAAATCTAGTAATACAATTTATGAAAATAGATTCCCATTGTCTAGATGGAATTGGTAGAGGTGTATAAAATACCAAATTCCTATTTGTGGGCTTGGAAATGTAACAAGGAATGAAAGACTTGATGTGGCATTCTAAATCTATGTGCATGTGTGTCTAGTAGAAGTGTGACTATAATATAGATAAAGTTTTTATCAAGGTAAAGTGTCCTGAGGTCTTGGCATAATGCACCTCTAAGATGAGTCATTATCAAGGTGCATGAGAGGGAACATAAAAATGTCTGAGCTTGTAGAGAAGTTGTTCAAACAAATAAAACTTCTAAACTTGTGTACTTTGTGAAAGGTTAGTGTAAGTTATTGTGAAGTCCTAATTAACTGAGTAGAGAGGAACCCAATCTTGGAAATTATGGCCATGCCTATCTATCACCATGATGAGCATGTGACTTGGGAGTTAGATAAGGAAATATATGGTATTTTAATCCTTCCCTTTCTTATGCTTGATCACGAGATGGAACTATTTTAGGTAATCCATCTATTTCATGTGACACACATTTCCTAGATTATTCTATGACTACAATAACTAAATTGGTTTATGGTCTAAATGAATAACTATATATTTCTTGAGAATGTAGTGTTACAATTTCTTTATTAATTAAATAATGACATACAATTACTTATCATAAGTGGAGTACCTTTACACCATGTCATTGAATGTATTAGAGTTGTATGCTATCAGATGTCTATGCTACATGAGCACTACACCAAGTGCATAATTAGACACATCAATGTGTATTTCAAAAGTTTGAATAATTTTAGGTAATGTTATAATAGGTGTTGTGTAGAGGAATTGCTTGAGTGCCTCAAAAGTGCACTATTACATATATATCCAGTTAAACTTGGATTTGGTAGGTGTGAACTGGCTGAGATACTAAGAGATGTGTGATAAATTAAGGACAAACCTATGATAAAAGTTAGTAAGTACAAGAAAACTCCTCAATTCTATGAGATTGCATGGATTAGGCCAATCTTAGATCACTTTAATATTCTATGGATCTACTCTAATGCTAGTGAGATCAATGATGTAGCCTAGGTATTGGATCTATGCCATACTAATGTACACTTTGATAAGTTGGCTTAAAATTTGTGTTGGTACAAAGTGTATAAGATGCATGAGATGTGATCCATATAATCCTCCCAAATATTTTTAAAGAAAAGAATGCCATCCAAGTAGATGATGGCATGAGTAGATCATTTATCAAGCACATGAAAGTGGTTAGTGTACCGATGAGGCTGAAAGGCGTGACCAACCATTCATACAATCCTTCCTAAGTATTTTTTGTTATCTTCTAAATGTCTTTAGGATGGAATGGAACCTGATGATAACCTAAATTCAATTCAATCTTAGTGAAGTATTGTGCACCTCAGATCTATTCTATAAGGTCTTCAATGCATGGTAGTGGATATTGATTATTCACCATGATTTTGTTGAGTACATGATAGTATAAGTAGAATCACCATAACACATCCTTCTTAGGTGCAAGGACTCTCAAAATCCTGAAAGTTAATGATCTAGGCTTGATCTTGCCATGATTAAGAAGCTATTGAATCTAGTTTTAGACTTCATCATTCTCCCAAACTAATTTGTGATAGAAGGGGATCTTTAGAAGAGGAGATCCAAGAACCAAATCAATGTAGTGATTTACTACACAGTGTGTTAGAATGCCTTCAAGTTCTATAAAGACTTTACTACTATGATCTAGTAACTTGTCAAGTTATTATTACTATGATGATATGCAAGTACTACATATTTATAGGGTGTGCTTCAATTTTGACTACATAGGTGTATTAGGGTGGACTATGAGTAAAATGAACTTTTATGTATGTGAGACAAGCTTATGATATTTCTTGTAGATACCAAGGTGACTTTGGTCATGGGTTTTGACTCAAAAAGGTTGTATAAGTGATATTACATGTGAATAGTTTAATGTTGTGGCTTGGATTGATATGTGGATTCATGGTCATATAATTACAATTTTCCTAGTAGGATGTCATATACCTCTAATGTCACAAGTGACGTTGTCCTCCATAGGCTTGAATTTTACTAAAAAATGAATTTCTACTAGACCTGTATATATTTCCCCTGCTATAGCCACCCTAAAGAGTATGGATTTGGATGTGCAGTAGTGGTAATACCAAGGTGATAAGTTGTGGATTGTTTGATGATGTTATTTTGGCTTCCACTATCAATGATGATGTGGAGAGGCTAAACCTTCACCCAAAACTTGGTGTGGAAGAGATGTTCATGATCTTTAGAGATGTTAATTATAGTGGTGCTTGTGCTTAGACAAGAGGCATCTAGATTAGTTTCATCCATCGGTGTGGGTTGTGATGTAGATTATGTGAGTAGGAAGTACTGAGCATGGTATTTAGAATCATCGTGAGTAGATGAGCAATGGAGATGCCACCAATTATTATCAAAATTTTTATTCTTGCCTTTGTTTGAAGTATAAGGTATTGGATCCTTCAAGGGTTGATTAATATTTTAGTGCTATTCTCTTTTGAAAGAAGTGTGTTATTGAATTTACATAGAAGGCTATGATGTGGATTTATGTGAAGGATGGGCCTTGTGCATTGTGTTGGATGAAGAGGTGACAAGCTACCTCATCTTTGACTTGGATTAAATATTTTGAAATGTTATGACATGCTTGACATAAAGTGTTAGAAGTCAATAAATCCTTATTCATGTGGATATAAGGTGAGAGGTTGATGATGTACTTCAACACCTTATGTTCTCATAAGTTCTTGTGTAGGTGCACATAGTAGTGATGAAAAATGTTGGTGTAGTCTTCCATGGATTGATATTTTCACCAACATAGTTGTTGGAACTTTATGTATTCATATTCAAAGTGGCATAGAGGGTAGTATTATTACTTCAACATGTCAAAAAAATTATTTTAGGTTTTAATGGGAACACACTCTTGCACATGTTGGGTATTGAAGATCTCCCACTAGTGAATGACTAATATGGACATCTTCAATACTGTGAAGGTGATTTTCTTAGCATTAGTGAAAGAATTGATTGAGAAGTACACCTTGAGTTATTGAATCTAGGCATCCAATGATTTGGCATCGATCTTTCCTTTGAATAAAGGGATGTTGAAATTGACTTGAATTTTGAAGGGGGTTTATTGCTAAAACCATTGTTGAGAAAATAATGAAGGTGTGGTAGAAGGAATCAGATTGAGCTGTACCTTCAATTTTTATAAGTGGATAAAACATTTCATGTGCTATGTTTTTATTACATTGGTGATGAGCTTTTGTATCTTAGGGGCTGCCTCAAGTTGATTCTAGGTGTTAGCCATCTTACTTTTACTATGAATTTCTTATGGATATTATAAAATAGAACTGATTGGAAAACCTTCCTTCTTAAGTTACACTCACATGTTTACATGCATTGAAAATATTAGATATTTTTAACTCTAATACCAATGATTAATAGCATGGGTCCTAAGACCAAGCATGTAAGGGATAACTATGTTTTCATTGTGTAGAAGGAATGGGCACAACTAATTCAAAAAGGAACAACTAAACACATTCAATGGATCAGAAGTCTTACTTGCAAGAAATGCAACTTCTATTCATTAAAAGAGCATAGGGAAAATTGGTATAATGTGATATAGTGCATGTTTTAAAAGAGTATGCTATATTTTTTTATCACTATGTGGAGAATTGACCTTAGGCTGGTTGTGTATGTTACATACTTATACAATTATAAAATAATAATAGTTATAACCACTATCAGTTACCAATAAGATAGTTGTGTTGGTTCATATTCCTAGATAAATTATGGTTAGAAAACCCTTTGGATCACATGGCCAAGGTGCGGTGACACATGGATGTGTTATGAAGTCCAATAAGTTAGTGAGGCACATGGAACTATGAGATGTAGAGTACATAAAAGTCAACAAGTTAACATAGAACTTGTGCAATGCATGGGTCCTATGAGCTACAGTGTGAAATTGCTAGGTGCACTATACTACAGGTGTGAGGGGTGAAAAAGTTAGTGATCTTAACACAAGACTTATGTGATGCACAAAATTATAGGATGGGAAGTGCATATTAATGAGTATGTAGTGTTGAGTGCATAGGGGTCAGTGTGCAAGTGTTGAGTGCATAGGGGTCAGTGTGCAAAAGTCTCTGATATGGCACAAGACTTATGTATATAAATTTAAGCAAACTTTAGATAAGGAGTGCATAAGATAGGGTGAGAGGTGCATGCCTTGCACATCAGAGCGATTGAAGAGTAATCTAAGTTACATGAGAAATACACACAAATAATTATAGGTTGGGTTTGCACATATAACCACCATATTTATAGTGCTACCTAGTGTTGGCACATTTGATATGTTATTGGTTAGGCCTTGAATACAATAAATTTTAGCCATTACATCCATAATACACAAATGTATCAAATATATATATGATAATTAGGTGGTTAAAGTTGAGGGCCTTCCATATCAATATGCTTTACCTATTCCAAAAGTAATTATACAACACACACCAATTCCCATTCAACACATAGAGTCTATTAGCACACATCTAATATTAGTTGAGCCACTAGTGCAGGTGAGGTCTACTCCTACAATAATACCATGTATGTATACTCTCCCATGGACACCCTTATTAGTGAGACCCCTATGTCAAAGACATGTTATGAATTCTAGAGGTCCTCTCTTTACACCACCACATAAATCAATGTTACAAAATAGATAACCCATATAATAGAATAAATTATAACTAGAGTGGGTCAATAGGTCAATGTATCCCTAAATAGGTCAATGCATTTTAAGGGCCATCTAACTTTGGTTAGATCATTTCGAGTCAAAATGACAATTTTGCCATTTAGTGCTCTGGATCAGTCTTTTCTTCTAATTCATTGGTACATGTCATGTACCTTTATTATTTGGTGTTGAAAACATATTGAATGGGAATACAGATCAAACACATCTAACATCACCTTCCAATTCCTCTCCATTCATATTATGACCCAGTAATATGACTTTCTGACCATTTTGATTAATTTTGCACCAATTTCCAAAGAATTACACTAAACTTGATTAAACTTAAGCTAATTAATCCAATTTAAGAGCTTAAGTAAGAATTCCATAGATATTTTTGAATATCTCATTATTTAAAATTGATTTTGAATATTTGCATCACCTATTCACATCATTTATGGGGTGGCATCCACCAAGCCATAAGTACATAAATTATTAAGATTATGGGTCACCCATGCATAGTTAATGCCTTCGATGCCTCTTTAATGCTTATTTATCTTGAGGATATTTATGAGTTTAATTTCAAATATTAGGATTATTCATGGCCACACATCTCAATCTTGAGATGGATGGTCATGTTTTATTCTCACCAATCCCAAAAATCTATAAATAGAGAGGCCATGGGCATGAATTTTAAGCTTAATTTATGCAAGTTATTATGCAGAATTGTCTCCACAATCCTTTGTAATATACCATTAAAATTAGTTACAAGCTTCATTGATAGGCTAGTTTAGTGATTTGGAACCATGAGCCTAGGTTTTGTAGAGTGTTCTTAAGACATTGGAGGAGTTTCCCACATTTATTGATAAAGACAAGGATGCTTGATTAAGGGAGAACATGATTTTTAGCAACATGGGTATGGTGAATCCATTTGGGAAGGTAATATGATGTTGCTTTCTTTAATTTTTTTCTTTCTATAATTTTTAATTCTCATATGAATAGATAGGCTTATTTAGTTAGTTAGTTATGCATTTTTCATGATTTATGGACTAATGTTTGACTAACTTACTTTGTAATTATCTCTACATCTTGACACACCTGGTGGGATAAGACACATCCCACACATGAAGAAGATCATTATGAAAATATAAAATATTCATTTGGATCATTAAAACTCTTGTAATTTTATTTTCTAACTTTATTTTCCCATTTTTCTTTGTCACAAGTTTACACAGTAACTGTTGTCAGTTATTAAAACCATCATCAGTTGGCATAGCCATCATCAATGACTATTGGTATAACCGTAGTTAGTTAGATAACCATCGTAGGTTAGTAAGTGTAACCATAATTGGTATAGAACCAAGTTAGTCACTATGTTTTTCTTAAAAAACACAAACCTGAGAGCTAATAGGCCATTTTAAAATGTTTGGTTTGGGGTCATACAAACTCTATTTTGGATGATTTTTTCTTAAAATCACATGTTTTCTCCTAAATTTTTAGAATTTGACATTATTTTAGCTTTAAGTTTCATATATTTTTCATAAAATTTTGAAAATATATTTAAAATGTTTCTAATCTAACATATTTGCTTTTAGGGTGATGCCTTAAGGGTAGATAGGTAAACAACAAAATTGGAACTTGTTAAAACATGTTATTAAGACATATTTGGCATGATTTTAAAATGAATTAGAAACATTATTTTGGTGCTTAAAGTAAAATTTAAGGTGATTAAATAAGTATTTTTAGCATTAGTTTTAAAATTCACAACTAAGACCAAGGGGTCAAATGAACACCACCTCATTTTTTAAATTTGGGCTTAAAAATGAACTCATCTTTTCAAGCTTTTTGTATTCACTTAGTTGTTTAAATTAGATTTTTTTTGAAAAAAGAGGATTGAAATGTGTATGCTCCTCCTTTTTTCCCCTTTAGGGAACCCTTATAATCAAAATCACCATTCCTATTACAAAAAACCTAGTCCAAGGCTTAGAAAGAATGTCATCTAAAGCACTCCCCAAAAACTTGTCAAAGTTTGGGTGATCTTGACAATGACCCTAAAGTCTTTATATTTTATAATTTATTTATTTCATGTAAATTTGGATTGTGATGGGGATGTTATTACCTCCCATGAGTTCTTTAGGGAAGATTTAACCCAGGGTTTCATCTCCCAGCATTGACTTCACTTACTCCTTCTTAGTTGCACATGGGACGTATCTGCATTTGGACATCGCACTACACTGAGCATACAATAGGATGTAATGGTTGTAAAAAGGATTAGACCTTTTTAAAACTAGCCAATGGCATGGTCACTCAATTTTCATGATTGTCTTTTTAATATTTTGACATGAAAGTTATTGTGTAAATGATTCCCCTAGAATGATTGAAAACCAATTAGTTTTAGTCAATCCCATTTTCCCATACCCTTGCTAGGATTTGGATGATTATACTTAGTGTATTTTGGTAATTTTTGTTTGGTATGATTTGAGGTTAAAAATTGTTTGTTTGTTCATAAGCCATGTCAAAATCATGTATTTGAGTTAAGAAGGTAGTGTTGTGCTGCACAAATCATGTAAAATATTTTTTGCCTTTGAGTCTTTGAAACATAACAACTGAACACATCATTTGAGCATGCTTACACCATTAGGCTGCTCAATTTGTTTCAAGAAATTTTTTA
This sequence comes from Torreya grandis, assembly GCA_037957365.1. Lineage (NCBI taxonomy): Eukaryota > Viridiplantae > Streptophyta > Pinopsida > Cupressales > Taxaceae > Torreya > Torreya grandis. The sequence continues at coordinate 1,723,723 of JARHVA010003667.1, forward strand.
CCATTGTATTAAAGACCATTTGTTTCAAACCATTTCATGTATACCATTTGGATCTTGTTTATGCATCATTATATTGTTTGCTCTTGTCTAGCTTGTTTGCTCCAATCCTAGTCTTCAACATTGCATTTTCAATTAACCTTGTCAAGTTTGGATCCAAACATTGATTGATTTATATTTAGGCCTCAATTCATGGGGTTGGTACATATATATTTTTATTTTGGGTTACATAGCTTCGATTAAATGATCACCCAATTTTGAACACTATTGATTGTTTATTTGTTTGAGTGCCTATCCTCATCATTTTTTGTGACTTTGTTTGGGAAAACACAACCTTTCTTCAAAAAACTTTGATGTTAGACATTTTATGTTAGGTTTTTTTTTCCAAATCTTGGCACAAACCACTTTTGAGATGCATCTTCACCCGTTCAACCAAGGTTGAACCTTTTATATTTTAAACATCACTTTTCAGAGTTTGTATAACTTTAAGTCTTTCTATTTTCAAAGATTTCTTGATTAAAAGAAGGTATGTATAGCTACACTTATCGTGAAATAATGGGTAATCCAAATTATGATAGAATGTCCACACAAAATGAATTTTATGACTTTATTCAAGACCCCTATGGTGATAATATGGTTTGTGAGACAAATTCCTATCCACCTCACAAAAATCAATCATGAGAACACAGTCAAGATCCAACTTATGATCCAACTCAAAATTGGAATGATTGGGTTTATTAATAAGACTTGGATGCATTGTCTTGTGTAAGTAATCAAACTCCACAACGTACCAAGATCACCATTTTAGGACCTCCTCTTTTGGTTTGCATGAGTAACCAAACTAAGAAGCATCAAGTCATCACCATTTTAGGATCTCCTCCTTTGGTTTACATGAGCAACCAAACTAATAATCATCCAATATTTACCATTTTAGGACCTCCTCATTTGGTTTTTAGAAGCAACCAAACTAAGAAGCATCTATTTATTACCATTCTTGGCCCATCACCAATTTTTGATGAACCTATTATTAAAGAACCTCCATTTGAAGAACCAATTATTTTTGATCCCTTATTCAATAGTCTAATATTTGGAGAGTCCATTATTGAACCACAAACCATTGTTTCCAATAAACCAAATGTTCCTCACTTTCAAAATTCTATGTAGATATTTGAACCTAAATAAGAACCATTACCTCTTCAAAATCCATCTTATGAGGATAAAAATGTGTTCAAAATTGATCTTTTATAACTAATTATTAAAAAAAACCAACATGTTATTGCTGAAACACCCATTTGTGACAAGATAAACTATGATAAGTTACCTATTTTTAAATAGCCTCATCTCCTTAATAAGCCAGTCTTGGTAGAGTTGTCTCTTGATCTTTTACCACTCATTGAGGAGTCTCACTTTGATAGACATGATTTTCTCAAGACGTCCCTTGAGTGTTTACCTCTTTTTGAGGGGCTTCACTTAGATGAGTCATTCTATGTTGAACCCTTCCAAGATGAATCAATTTTTATTGAGCCCATTATGCCATCATAGGCCATTACTTGTCAAAAATTCAACATTCAATAGAACATTATCAAAACAACCATATTAGATGAAGAATCAATATTAGATCTAGGTTCCATTTTTGAACTGACATTGGATTTAACATTATAAACCTAATTAACATCAGTTGAAACATTATATTTAGAGTCCCTTGCTTTGAAATCAGAGTCAGAAATAGATTATAGTATTGATTGTTACAACATTGGTTATAATTTCCTTGTAGATCAATTTTAATATATTTGTGATCCTTTTATAGTTTTTCAGGATGATTAATTTAACATCAACACAAGTTATCCTAGTATATTCTATGAGGATTATGCTACCTTTCACCATCTCATTATTACCACTAACATAGACATTATATTAACATTCCACCTCCCATAAGTGTCGATCAGGACTGACAAAATCATACTTCGTTAAACTGCATCCATGGTGACATAGTATTTATAAAATATCAGGGGGACCAAGACCACATTCATTCAAAAGAAGAAAAATCTCCTAATGAAACCTTTTCGGATGCACTAGGGGATAAGCAAAGATCAAAATCAACATATTTTAGTGACACCTTTTTAAAGGTGCTAGAAGATAATCAAAGTCAAATGTTAAATTCTCTCTGTGAAACCTTCTTATAAGTGCTATGGGATGATCAAAATAAATTCATTGGTGAAAACCTCATTGAGGCACCAATAGCTGAGCACAAAAGTTCTTCATTTACTAAAGATAATATCAAAGATCAAATCAAAATAGCTTCTAATCTATAACATAATCAGATGTTAGCTACTCTCAAGATCAAGCAATAGAACAATCTGATGGTCCTATCAAGAGCATCTTTAGAGGTCTTCGGCCCTACCATAACTAAAATTATGTCAAATCTAGCATCAATAACATTGCATGTGACTAAAATTCCTAATTTCCATTTGTTTCCCATTCATTATAAATTCAATTATCACCCACCTATTTATTACCCACTTATCTCATTTATCCTACCATTATTTACCATCACTAGCAACACTTTCCTTTATCAAGGTTATAAGGATACCTTGTCTCGACATTTGAAGGAAGTAGAATCAATGATATATGAAGATCATGAACACATTATTGAGATCCAAATCAACAAAAAGTTCTTAACAAAGAAATTATTTTGAAAGGGTCTTAGATATCAACTTATATAGCTGATCATTTTTGTTGTCTCACATATTGACTGGGACATGCATCTCCCTGTTAGCAAGATCAATAAAACCATTTTCATCTACCATTCACCCATTTGTAATTACCATGCCTCGCATCTTGGGGACAACCCTATAAACCCTTTTTATACATTATTATACCATTGAGATCCATAAACCATGTCATTTGAACTACATTGACTTGAGGTCCTTTAGGACTATGTAGGCAATGCTCAATTCTTATTGAATCAGTTTGATCACCCATTTTCCACACTCTCACCATTTTGTAAGCAATTGTTAAATTTGAACACTCTCACCATTTTACAAGCAACCTAATCTAATTCTCTCACAATTTTGTGAGAAATCTGATCCAATCATTACTTGGGGGCAACTTTGTTACCATTGTATCCAATTTTATTTTGATCATTTCATTATACAATTTTTATTATACCATTTATTTACTATTGACCAAGGCTCATTTTTAGTCATCCTGTTTATCCCATTTTGATCTTAGTTTCTTTGGTTCATCCTATAGCTTTTGTAGGGGGATTCTGATCTAATTTCAATAGTTTTTGAATTTAGTGATGAAGAATAGTCTATGAACATAGTGTGACATTTGACATGGCAAGTTATCTTTCATCTATAATCTTATTTGGTATCATTGATTATAACCACTTATGGGAAAATCAGTATTTCTTTAGTACCCCTTATAACAACCTTTGGACAAATTATTATTATCACATTATTTCCTAATTATAACCACCTATGGGTAAATTAGGTATAATTTTGACCTTTACCATTTTACCCAAACCCAAAAACTATGGCCTTGCCTTGACTAGTTTTAGCATGTGCTAGATTTAGTCATTTTTATTTGAATAAGTATTTCATTTATTTTTGTAATTAGAATTTAATTTATCATTAATTTAAATGAAATTACCTTTATTTTATTTTATCATCTTCATTTGTTATTAGGGGAGTGGATTGACAACCATCCAAGGAAGCTTTAGCTTCTTGGATCTAGCATATGCTAGGCAGTCCACCCTGCATCTTTGTCTAACCAACAAGCTTGCATTGCTATATAATTTGGTTATTAGTATTATCATTTATCTTGTCATTCACTTTTGTTTGTGAACTTATTGTGACGTAGTCAATTTTTCATTACCTTTTGTGTGGATAAAATTACTATGACTTGGGATTATTTTGGGGTTATATAGACCTTGATCGATTCATGTCAAGGTTAACTCAGTCCCTCTTATCATACGCTCTCATTGTCTTGAAAGAATTTTAATTTGGTACACTCTCACCATTTCATGATTTGGACCATTCTATATTTATTAATCCTCAATCAAGTTGAGATACTTAAGAAAATTTCAAAAACATTCATAAAACCATTCAAAAACTCAAAGGCATTTTATGTGTTTATTTGATTGTTGTTTGTTGTATGGTCTTTTGTTTTCCTGTTTGCTCTTAATTATTTATTTTATTTATTTTTTCCAAGTACATCTTAATGGTCAACATGGTTATTGATTATTTATATCTTAGTCTCATGTAATTAATATGTTCTTGACTTTTATTTTTAAACATTTTTGTTTCTACTTAAGTCTTGATTGATCATATCTTGATTTCAACTTAGGTTCATTTATGTTTATCTTTTTCTTTGCGTTTAATTTTTTGTTTAAATGTAAATCACTATAACTCTATTTTCGGTCATTATTTTACCATTATCCTTAGTTATAGATATTCACATTTGAACTAGCTCAGTGAAATTGAAATCTTATGTCATTCTAAGTTATTTATTCTTATGATGCCTAATTTATTTTGATACAGCAAGCACTTTGTGCTCAGGTCTCAAAGTCTTAAATGTCAACATCAGCTCTGATGAATGATTCTCAAGAACACTTTACAAAACCTAGGCTCATGATATGGAATTAAGTATCTAGGTAACATGCATTTTATCACTCAACTCTATGCTTAGCCATGCATCTCTTCACACACATTGTGAGTTCAATAAATTCTTGGTCCATTTTCATCATTTCTCATTTTATTCTCTCCCAAACTTGGGTGAACTACATTGGCCTAAATTTCATGTTGGAACATGAGTCCATGGAACTATGTAGACAGTGCTCAATTTCTATTGAGGTCAGCTCAACTATTTCCAATCTTCTTGTCATATCTCATCACTTTGTGCATTCTTATATGCTTGGTTTTATAGGGCTTTCTAAGACATTACACCATCATATGTCCATTTTTGCCCACTCACTTTAACCTATCTTTTGGGTTATATCCTTGAGCCATTTTGCTTGTCAATTGCTCATGTTGGGCCACAACATCTAAACAACATCCAAATAAAATCAGCTCTATAGGGGTAAACCATTATTTATTCTTTATCAATGATCAAAATTTTCCCTACTAGGGCAAAACTATCTTATCATGATCAAATCTACTCTATTAGAGTACTTATTATATTCTCTTTAGAGACCCCATTCTAGTGGTTCTTCCCTTCTTGAAGTAGAACATTCTCTCTTTTCCTCCAATTCCAATCTCTCCATATTAAATCCCATGATGGCAATATTTTAGTGTGCAATTTATCTCAGGATTGATTAATGCTATAAGTATGCAGCTTGTACTCTCAAATTGGGTACACTTAAAGTGTATTCCTTACATTTATGGATCATATCTTTCCCATTTCCCTATCTCTAGGGCCTATTATACCTCTAATTATATTTTTATCATTGATGGTAATCACATGTGCAAGTATTAGCTCATCTATATGTGATCTATTCCATTGGTTAATCTTTCACTTTTTCTCTCTTATCAAGAGTCCATCCTTTTTTCTTCCATCCTAGTATGTCCACCTGAGGGGGCATCATGGTTATATTCCAAATTCTTCTTGAAAACTCTTTTCTTTGAAAAGATGTTGCTTTACCTGAATATCTCACTATACCTTCTCAAATAGGGGTAAAATGTATACATCCAATTCTTAACACCATTTGTCTTGAAATTGTTAATATTACTTGAATTTCACTCAAATGCACATTTTAGGTAAAAATCCATAAAACACATTAAATGGTGCAAACTTGTCACTTACAAGTGCCAATTTAGGTCAAAGTATCCCTAAATAGGTCAATGCATTTTAAGGGCCATCTAAATTTGGTCAGATCATTTCGAGTCAAAATGACAATTTTGCCATTTAGTGCTCTATACCACTCTTTTCTTATAATTCATTGGTACATGTCACGTACCTTTGTTTTGGTCTTGGCAACATCCTAAATGGGAATAAAACTCAAATTCATCTAACATCACCTTTCAATTCCTCTCTAGTCAAATTATGACCTATTAATATGACTTTCTGACCATTTTGATTAATTATGTACCAATTTCCAAATAATTACGCTAAACTTGATTAAAATTACTTAAGCTAATTAATCCAATTTAAGATCTTAAGTAAGAATTCCATAAATATTTTTGAATATCTCATTATTAGAAACTGATTTTGAATATCTGCATCACCTAGTGACATCATCTATGGGGTGGCATCTATCAAGCCATAAGTGCATAAAATATTAGGATTATGGGTCACCCATGCCTAGTTAATGCCTCTCATGACTCTTTAATGCTTATTTATCTTGAGGATATTTATGAGTTTAATTCCAAATATTAGGATTATCCATGGCCACACATCTCAATCTTGAGATGGATGGTCATGGTTGATCTTGACAAATCCTAAAAGTCTATAAATAGAGAGGCCATAGACATGAATTTTAAGCTTGATTTATGCAAAGTTATTAGGCAAAATTGTCTCCACAATCCTTTGAAATATACCATTAAAATTAGTTACAAGCTTCATTGATAGGCTAGTTTAAAAATTTGGAATAATGAGCCTAGGTTTTATGGAGTGTTCTTGAGACATTGTAGGAGTTTTCCACCTTTGTTGACAAAGACAAGGATCTTGATCAAGGGAAAACATGCTTTTTAGCCACATGGGTATGGTGAATCCATTTGGGAAGGTAATATGATGTTGTTTTCTTTCATTTGTTTCTTACTATCATTTATAATTCCCATAGGAATAGATAGGCTTAGTTAGTTAGTTCTTTATGTATTTTTCATGATTTATGGACTAATGTTTGACTAGCTTACTTTAAAATACTCTCTACACTACATATATTATCTATCTTATTATAGTTGGTTTTTATCATACATACATACTTCTCTTATTCTTTTCAAGTGTTCACAAATTATTATGGACTCACGTCAATCACATAGATCTAAATTTGCTATTATCTACCCATTGGGGGCACATACATAGATTCAACATTGATACATTCATCCATTAAAGGCATTTCATACACAAATTTTGCTTTACTAGGTTATATCATTCTATACTACTTATATTTTTATTTACTAATACCATAGACTCAGTTTATGTACATCTTTGCTCTTATATATATTTATACCACATGTGCATACATACTTTCATTTATATCTTTCCTAGTTTAGACTTGATTATGTCTCTTTACTTCTACATCTATTCAAGGGTATTTGAATATGTCATTGTTCTATGACTCTATACCACTTCATTTCATTATCTATGCTTTGGACATGTACCCATGTACTTATATGTGCCTTATTGATTACATATACATACATTTGAACATGTACTTATATGTGGATATAAGCCAACCTAATTGTTGTTTGCATATGTAGACATTTGAACATGTCATTATATGTATTACTTTCTCAAATTTAGTGACATATTCCCATGTCCCTTTTATTTTGTCCCCTCAGCCTACTTTACATGCCTCATGTGTGTTGTATGTATGAATTCATGTATGCATCTTCACCATGAAACTTATCTCTTTCTTGTTACACTTACACCAAGTTTTAGATGCCATGAGTGCCATCAATCATCTCCCCTTCCTCCTTGGGAGCCTTGGTGGACATCATGTCCCATCCCCCTAAGTAGTTACTTAGATTATTAATCAAATTATGTAGCTCATACACATGCTTACATTATTATATCTATCTTGATAACCTTATAAATGCTAGATCTAACATATAATATACATTACCATCTTATGCTAAGATTATCTTACATTTTGATGTCATGTATATACATTATATTGGTTTAATATGAAAATATCATATGTCTTCAACCTAACATACATCAGGTAGAGTTTTTATTTTGAGGAAAATTATTGCATAGGTATAAAAAATCCCTTAGAAAGAGGGAGAATTTATAGGGGTTTGCCACATATATCAAACCATCAGGGTGCACTCAGAGAACAATTTTAGCATATAGACACATAATACAGAGCACATAATAATGAAAACATAGAAAAATAGTTAGACACATCAATTTAATTTTTCATAGAAAAAACATAGGACATTAATGCAAAAATTAGGACACTAGCACCCCAATGGTACTATCCAAGGTACATGCTATTGTCTAGTAGCCCAAAAATAGGAAAAATCTAAATTTGACATAATGACATAGTAGTTACAACCTATATTTGCATATTTTAAGTCACATCTTATCATATTTGATTAGTTTATGTTTAATTTTACATAGAATCATACCAAATTTATTTAGATAGGGGGCATCATGTATGACATGATCACTCCTACTTTAAGTTTAGATACATAGATACATATTACTACAAATCAATCTAGAATCCATATGCATAGATATCAAAATTGGGGGCATGTGCATGGCACATTATTTTTGCATGATTAGTTTTACACCAACTCATCTTAGATGGAATGGAAAAACCCATGTCATTCTATACATGGTATACTTCAAAAACCATTTTCACTAGGTATCATACCAAATTTATGCCTTACTCCATCTACAATAATTGGCATTTCCACATAGTCCTTAAGCTACATTCCTGAGAACTCGAGTGGCCCCTTTTCCATTTTTAATTTAGAGTTTCAAAATGATCCTAGGGCCATCCTACATAGTTACAATTACATTATGTAGTTTCAGTTATAGATATATATACTATGCATCGATAGGTAATGATGGAACCATAAATTATTTTGAGTTATTGAGGCACCCACATAGGAGGATTGATCAATCCATCAACTCAGTCCAAGATATTCATCATTTGATTACTATTTACATACACACACATAAGATACCACCATGTTTTTGCATTGGTTTATGTACCTAGTGAGTTGTATTCATTCATTTCCTCTCTTTTATATATTTACTTAGTTTGTCTTTGCTTTTGATATCTCTTAAGTCAGTACTAATTATTCTATGTTTCATTTGCACAATATGTAATGAAACATACTTCACACACTCAAACCCAAATTCACAAGCTTTACATCACAGGTAAGTCTAGGTACACTCTTTTTACTTCATCTTAGTCATTTCACTTTACTACATTTCTAAGATAAAGAGGGGAAAATTTAGTCATATAAAATTTCACTTGAGTATAATGAGTGTTACTTAAGACCATCCATCCCTAGATTAGCCCTAGAACTATAATAAGACCTATTTTGACACATCCATATTTTATGTGAGACTTTACACATCCATAGAAAACTCAAAATTAGTCCTAGACCCTCCCCTAGAATCTAGGCCCCTAGTGCCTTTGTTTCTACCACCTAGACAATAGCACTATACTTTAGACACTAGTGCCCTGTGCTAGTGTCCTAATTTTAGTGCTAATGTCCCTTATCTAATTTCAACTCCAATAGATATATTTTCAATTCTTAAGACACCTAAGTTTGGTTTAGACCTATTAAAAACCTCACATAAGCACTAGATCAATGTATATATACATGAATTTTAGCTCTATATCCACTAGATGGAAATCATATGCAAAATACACAAACAAGCTTAGAATAAGTTATGAGAAATCAAGGTTATTGATCCCTATTCTACCCTACTTATGCATACAATCATCTAAAACCATCCCAAGCCCAAAATACATAGATTTATAGTCTCAATCCTCATTTAAAGCACTTAATTCGATAGTCATACTAGAATTTACTTGCACTTACACCAAAAATTTAGGTGGGATAACTACATCGAGTTTGATCCCTCCTCAGAGTATTGGTATGTAGGCAACTTTCAACATAATGGTGTGTTGAGGATGTCAAACCTACCCAACTAACATCACAATTTTTATATTTGTGACATTCAAATATCTTAACAACATGGAGTTCTAGGGTTTACTCCAAAATCATCTCAAAATAGTGCACATACAATGAATCAGAGCTCATCCACACAAGTATAGGTTGTTAGACCCAGTCAGAGGTGCATCCAAAATATCAAATAATTTATGCACAAAGGATATTAGCACTAAAATTATGACACTAGCACCTCAACACTACTATATAAGGTACAATACTATTGTCTAGGTTAGATTTTGACACCTGGACCCTATTTTTGACACTCAAATCTACTTCAAAATCCATTTTTAGCCTCTAGATCATCCATCTCAATCAGTTTCTAGCTATGTACTTATTTATGTCATTCATTTCTATTTTTATAAACCATTAACAACCTAGGGATTACATTCCATAAACCCTTAAAAGTTAAATCATCTACACATGCCATGCTATAATAAAATGAACATGAGACAAAATACTTTGTGGAATATGAAATGTTAAAAGAATGTGTTTTCTTGTAAACATGGAAACTTTATTAAAGTTTAAAAAATGTATATTTTGACTGGATCATGTAGTAATGTTTAATCGAGAGTTAAATCTAATTGAAGGCAATAGAGATATTAGGAACCAATAATATATTTCTCATCATTTGAACATTAATTTAATTATAAATTATTATTTAATATATATGCCCTATATTACTATCAAAATTTTAATATCACATATAATTTATTAGACACTAGTTATATTTTTGGATATTAGTAAAAACTAATAAAACATTATATTGTATATAATTTTCATTCCAAAATTTTTAAATTGACTTTCCTCAATATTTTACAATATTCTTAATTCTCAATTTACCACTTTGTTTTAAACTTTTAAAATTCATTTATCTATGCTATTTTCAAAATTTAGAAAGTTATTGCACACTCATTTGCTAATATATATTAAAATTTTCATCTTTTCGAGTTATCTCACCCATTGAATTTTTGTCAACCTATAATAGTTTTAGTTTTTTGAATTATTCTTCCCTAGCAATTATCCCACCCATAGATTTTTCAAAAACCTACACTATTTTAATTTTTTTGAAATTATCTCACCATACTAATTCTTCCATCCATTTCGTCTTCAATTATTGGTGTATGTGGAATAAAATTATAAAAAATTATAATATTATTAGATAGGTATTGTTTATTTTTTAAAATTTCCAAGCATTTTGTGATTGAAACTTCTAAAATAATATTAGATTGAAGTTGAATATTGATTCTAGTTCATAAAAAATCTAAAATTACTTTTAAACAAAAAGTTTGAGAGTAGAATGAAAAAGATACATACAAGATCAAACATTCAAAGACTATTCAATACCACAAAGCATCTAAAGGTTGATTTTAGATGAATAGGCTACTTGCAAGAGTGAGTGTTCAAATAACATTCATATTTATAAGAAAATCAACCATATTCTAAATCAGGTTCACCCTCTAACTTATTAAAGTACAATAATATATTTTAGAACATATACATGAGCAAATAATTGTTTACCTATATATAAACCATGTATTTTGTAATGATACTACTAGTCATTATTAGTGTAGGCTTTTTAACACTATGTGGTTTTACCTACATTGTCTAATTAGCTTGTTTAGGTTAATAATAGGTCATTAGGGGAAATTTACTTTAAGTCATTTTCTAATTATGAGTTGAGTTAATTAAATTTTTAGCTGACCTAATTCCTCACTATATAATGTACCTTTCTATATATTTTTTGGCAAATAAATGAATGTTAATTCAAATTTTTAATGTGAAGACAAGCTTCAACCTCTTGTAAGTTGTTTTTCAAATTTCACTACTCCATAAAAATTCAACCTCAAGCATTTGACCCTATCTCGTTGATCCTTAATTGTGGCCCACTCTGATATGGTATAAGAGCTACATTGGTAGATGAATCTATCAATTCTATTATGAGATCTTGCATTGTTTCTTGTTCCATATTTTCATTGATTTCAATATTTTAAGGTTTGGTGGGGTATCTTAAAAATCCATATAAATATGCTTACTTAGAGTCTCTAAGTGAAAAATGGACAATGATATTAGATTTAGAAGGTATAAACACCTTAGGAATGACTATAAACATGACCTAGTTTTGTGACAGTTTATTTTGACCATTTTTGGAGGGTTTCAAGGTTGTTTTTTGAATTCTACAAAAATACATACTTTTTGATGACTTTGAGGAAAACCCATTTCTGGGTTTGTCAAGAAACAAAATGGGTCTCTTTAAAATTTTGTAAAATCCATGTAGAATCCATATTTTAGGAGATTTTTATAGTTTAGTGGAATTTCCACCCCTCATAGGTAGTTTTGATAGTTGGCAGACTTTTCTTGGTAGAAACATAATCCTAGGTAGACATTTGGGTGGTTGCATGCACACCTATCAGGTTTTGAACCTTACATGAGTAACTATTAGGGTTTGAGCCATAAAAAAACACTTTCTAGGTTCTAACCCTTGTTTGAACACATTAAAAGTTCTGATGCCTACTCAAACACATTGTGGGTTCTAACATTTGTTTGAACACATCATAGGTTTTGATGTCTATTCAAACATAGTCTAGGTTTTGATGCCTACTCAAAAATGCCCTAGGTTATGACACTTTTTTGGACACCCCTCAGATTATTTCACTTGCCTAAACAAACCTCTAGTTTTACACACCTTTTCCACTTGTCTTCAACATCCTAAAGACTATCAAATTTAAAATAGTGAAAAATGACACTATTCATTTGAAAATTGGAGGCATTTTTTATGTGATGTCACTCTCACATCAATCAAAAGTGGGAGGGGAGAACACTCACAAAAGTTCATATATCCTTGGTCATATAAAATGGTGACATGAAGGGCACTTAAAATTTGATTCCTCCTAGTGGGGGATTATCTTTATAATGCAATCCAAACTTTTGTATACCTAAAATTTTTCAAATTTTGTAAAGTGGAGATTACCCTTGCCATATATAACTTCAAACACACAAATTTTAGCATGCTACTCTTTTTAAGGTGCTATTGTTTTTGAAAAAGCAAGATTTTTTTAGAACTATGGATTGATAATATTCTAGTGCCTTATAAGTTTGAACTTTTTTAGATTCAATGGGTTGCATATTGCTAGTCTTTTAGCACACAAAATTCAACACATACTTCCTTTTTGCATCATGGATCTGAGTTCTATTGTGATTCTTACACCTTTTAACTATCACAAGTGAAAAATCAAAGTGAAAATATTATTGAGTAAAGGATTACACTAAATCATGATGGGTACAAAAAAATAAATGATACTTGAGGCAAAGAAGATGAAGTGGTAAAATATAAGTGATGATGACTATGGTCTTCTATATCATCTATGTCTCCAGACTTGCTCTTTCATATTGAATTTGCTACTACTCCTAATGAAGTCTAGACCATATTGGAAAAACTCTTTGGGAAGTAGGACATAATGAGAGGTTTTGAATTGGACAACAAGCTCATCAATTTGAGCCTAGGTGATTTTGATATGGTATAAGACTTATTCACAAAGTTTAAATCACTCAAGTTTTAGTTGAAACTATGTGGTATTGACAAAAAATATGATCAATTGATTCTTTCCATCCTTTTCAAATTGAGATTTGACTATTCTATCTTCATTTCTTCCTTACACATCACCAAATGTGCCATTAGAACTACATGGACCATGCTTCCCTTGGATGACTTTGCTACTAAATTGACTTCGGAGCAATACAAGCTCATTAAAATGGGTTCATTGAAGTAATCTAAATCACATGCCTTTATTATGAGTCATGAAAAATAAAAGGCTTTTAGTAGCAAGGAGAAGAAACAAAATAAGGACCCAAAGTATAGAAAGGGTAATAAATCTGATGCTAAGTCCAAAGCATCAAAATATTCATATTTAGATGAGAAACCCAAAAAAGAGTGACTCAAATGCATTTATTAAATAAATTTGGGCATGATGAATCCAAATGCATGAAGAAGTAGATTGACCAACTAACTAAGATGCTCGAGAAGCATAATATCAGTGTCCCTAATTATTCCAACCATAGTTCATTAACACATGAGTCTTCTAAGGCTAAAGGTAGTAAGAATGGAAAATATAAGGCTAAAACACTTGTTGTAGTTACATCTTGACCTTCCATATGGGTTATTGATTCTAGTGCATCATACCACATGGTTTCATCACATGAAATATTATCATACTTGGAGCCTTATTATATGACTTCCATCTTGTTGTTGATGCTAATTCTATTAAAGTTAGTAGGAGTGGATTTATTTAAGTGAATAATGAAAAATTTCATGATTTTCTATGTGTTCCCTCTTTATCCACCAATGTCGTATCTATTTATCAAATCACTCAGATCAGTTTAAACAAAAGAGTTGAGTTGACACCTAATTTAGTGGTTCTTGGGGAAGTATACATTGACTATATTATTTAATTTATGAAATTAGATCATTAGTCATGATTGTATACTTTCTCACATTTTACTCTTGATCAACCTCTACCACACTACTCACTCATTCAGATAGGGTGAATAAATTATGACATGAATGATTTAGCCATCTCAATTATTGCTAACTAGAGTAACTCAATCATTAAGAAATGGTTTTAGGGTTACCATGAGTCATGTTTTTTGATGGAGTTTGTCAGGGTTACATACTTGGTATGCATCCTGAGGAGAAGTATGACAAGGGAAAATCATGAAAAACTAAATAGATATTGGAGATTGTCCACAGTGACATTTTTTGTCTATTTCCAAAAACTTCATTCAATATGACTAAATACATGCTTAATTTCATTGATGAGTTTTTGACACATACTTGGGTGTATTTTATTAAGTAGAAATTAGAGGTGTTTTATCATTTTTAGGACTTCAAGGTGCTTGTAGGAAAATATTTAGGTAAAGCCATCAATATTTTATACATCGATAATGTGGGTGAGTATGTTAGTAATTATTTTGAGTAATTTTGTATATCATAAGGGATTAAATTATATTTTATAATTCCATATAGTCCTCCATATAATGGTATTGAAAAAAGGAATAATAGGTCCTTGAAGGAAATGGCCAATTGTAGGTTACACTCTAAGTCTCTTGCACCTCAATATTGGGCCAAGGCCATCAAATGCGTTATATTCATATCTATATTACTCACAAATAATTAAAAGGAGTCACTAATTTTAAACTATGGAGTGTTCATTAACCTATACTGAAGTACTTAAGAGTGTTTGGATCTCCTATTATGGTCCGCATTATGAAGAAGAAACATATGGTAGTGGAACCTCAAAGTTAGCCTTGCATCTTCATTGGATATCCTAAGGGTGTAAATGGATATAGGATTATCCATCACATCACTCATGAGTTTTTCATTGAGAGGAGTGATAAATTTAAATAGGGTCATTTAGAAT
Organism: Torreya grandis; assembly: GCA_037957365.1. Taxonomy (NCBI): domain Eukaryota; kingdom Viridiplantae; phylum Streptophyta; class Pinopsida; order Cupressales; family Taxaceae; genus Torreya; species Torreya grandis. The sequence continues at coordinate 1,738,994 of JARHVA010003667.1, forward strand.
ATAAACATGACACTCTTCCCCCTTCCTTAAATGCACTAGTATTTGATGATTCAGAATTGCTTGAACAACTTCCTAATGATTTAAATTCTTCTTCTAGTTATGATGATGAGAGTAGTTGTGAGAATTATACTCTTACTTATATAATAATATATTTAAAGAAAGAGGAATACCTTATTTAATATCTTGGGATTAGTCCTCTTTGGGCTAAATAAACACTGCAAAGTGTTAGCCAATGGGTTGGAGATCCATCAGACACTAGGTAAACCCATTTAAAATTCCAAAATTCCCATATGAATTCATTGCATCTACTTTTAATCCTTAGTTTATTTTATAGGAATTATGCGCTCTTGAGTGGGATAATACTATGGAAGAGGAGTATGGTTCATTTTTGAGGAACAACACCTAGGATTTAGTCCCTCTTCGTAAGGGAAAAAACTTGTTTGATTTAGGTGAATCTACCAAACAAAATTTATAGCAGATGGGTCTACAGATAAGTTCAAAGAAAATTTGGTAGAAAAGGGTTTTTATCTAGTACGTAGCATTAAATATTCTAAGACGTTCACCCTAGTTGCTATTATGGATTCAACTCGCACCTTTAGGAGAAGTTCTTCAGTCTTCTCCGATTGAGCCATAAAATGGGAACAATCCCAGGCTGTGGATTACCTATAGTGGGATTTAACCTTTGGAGTAGGATGGTTTTATCTTTTATTCTTATCTAAACTAAATCTAAGCATAGTGCTTCACAAGAAAAGGGTTAGAAAGAGATGACGGCTCTTAAGAAAGTTAAATGGGTGATGCACCAAAATTATAGGTCAATTCTCTTTGTTTGACTCAAAGAACACTAATGAAACAAGTAAATAATCAAGTTCAAAATTGAACTTTCTATTCATATATCTATGTGAAGGCTCAAAAAATGGTTTAAGCTAAGGGAAATGAAATACAGGTCTAAAGTAAGACAATAACTAGTCATAATATCCATAGGTGGGCTTTGATCAAAAGACGTAGAACACTAAACACAATGTGCATGAATAGATGAACTAGTAACTAGGTGAGATCATAATTAGATGAGGGAAAATATTATACCACATGTACAAATAAAACACATACACACTATACCAGAATAGTGAAATTAAAACATAGCCTTCTCTTACTTTAAGAGGTTACAAATTCCATCTTGGTAGAGTCTGGTCTAACCAAGAGAGGGAACTGAGAAAAATAGAGAGAGATCTAATGATCTATATAAAAAAGTGAGGGATATCTATATTTGGACCCAAGGCCTCTATTTATAGAATAAAAGAGAGAAAGAGAGAATTTATGAAGCCTATTGTTATTGATAACCAATGAGCTATCAGCTTTAGAGATGTTCTATCATGTTTTTGGTCCAAATAAAACAAGTCATTATGAATGAGATTTTTATACTCAGATAGCTACTAGAGCATTATATTTTATCAAGTTTCACTAGAATACTAAGATTTTTAAAATGGTGGTAAGTCATGATCCTAATGGAATTGAATGCTCTAACTACTTTCCAAATTCCCAAGCTCTGATCTTTTGATATTCCACTAGGTCTTATTATGTGGGCAAGGTCTTCAGGTCTTTGAATTGCCAGGGACATGTCATGTCTATTTAAAATAGAGAATTTTTGAGGCATGAATTGAAATGATATTTTCAAACTTGTTCTATGCCTTGGATCTTGAACTTAATTAACTATAGAGGAAAACCAATCTAAGGATATTAATTTTGCTATATATATAAAACCTTGCCCAATAATCAGTCCCATCTAAGTTCATATCGAGCTCTAATTATTATTTCTTAGGTTGGGATCAATTTTGTCATCTTATATTTACCTACTAAGTTGGAATCATCTTACTTTATCACCCCAACTTGCCCCCTTACTATTGGTTGTTGGCAATCTGAATTGATTCCTTTGACACGTCAACCATCACATGCCATCAAATCCTAAGATCTAGTTAAACATAGATCATAGATCTTTAGGATCCATTAATTCAAGATTATATTATTATTGGTCTTAAATATCCACTAACCGTTTGGATTACTCCAAATTCTCTATTCTTGACACTTCTTGGCCGCACACTCTTCCTTAGGTCTCCACCAAGGATTTTTGAACACCATTGGCTAGTTCATAGAGCTTAATTTTATTCATGTGAATGTAATTTGACATCCATGAGAATGATTTTAATTTCTCATAGATCATCAAATTTAAAGTCATATGGATATTTACTTGAGTATAAAGTTGACACTTATGCAGACATCTTTCATATTTTAGCTAACTTTGTAAACTTGTATCTTGAAGAGCAAAACTCACAAAGGCACCAAACATTTAGGAGATGGTATTGATGCCACAAGGAGAAATATAATTTTATTTTATAGCCTAGATGGCTTCTTGAGTGAAGATATCAAATTCTCAAGTTGGTTTGTCCACTCGATCCTAGCTCAAAAATGGCCAAGTATGAATATTTGGTCATTTTAATCTATGAAGCCAACTTTGAAGATACATATCTTACATATTTCATCATCATGTGAGCCAAAAATTTTCATGAATGATCTTGGCATAATAAATAGTGAACCCATATGATTGAATTTCCTTGAATTATCTATATGCATGAAATTCAAAAGTATTAAAACAACTATGGCCAAATGTTTAGACAAAATCTAGATGGAGTGAGTGGAGTAGATGAGTTCCACATGCTCCATAGTTTATTTGAGATTTTCATAAGGTCTTATATAGTGTTTTAAATTATTATGAGATTCATGACCTCTTCACTTCACCCACACCATCTAGAGATGATCCAACTGATCTAAATTAATTACTCAATTAGGAACTCCACATCAAGATAATTTAGTAATCAGGCATAACTTATTATGTGGGAAAAATATGACCAAAATTATTGGTTACTCATAAGGAAGTATTCCTTCTATGCTTGAGAACCCAGTCCTTTTGCTAGTCTGATCCCTTGGGCATGGAGTCACCTCTATGCAACTAAGCTAGTCTAGAACCTCTCTTGAAATAAAAGGATAGAAGGAACAAAATAAAGAAACTAAGTTTTTAAACAAATGTGCACCAAGGAACTTGGATAAAATTATGAAATATAACCTATCCTAAACTAACCAAACATAATGAAACTATACAAAACCATTAACTGGTTGTACAAAGTAGCTACCTTTTCTCAATAGTACATGATACTTTACATGCTTGAGGGATATTAAATAAATATGGAGAAGTACTATATTTAAAAAAAATTGATGGTATACTTATCCTATAAGAAGAAAAAAAATTAACTCACCCTTCCATTCTGACTGCTTGGACCTGTAAGCCTCATGCAGTGAATGAACAAGCTGATCTTGTATTTATTGAAGCTTGAACTTGCACTCTAAATTGAGCACAACCTATGATGGATCCTCCCTAGCATCTTCCAACTAGGATAGGTACCTGATAGGGAATATTATTTTCAATATAAACATCAAGTTATTATATTTTACCTCACTCTTATACTTTGTCATTTCATCATCATGCTCCCTAGGCACAATCAAATCACAGTCTTCCTAAAGCACATGCCTATGTGGAAAATTTTGCTTGTCCCCAAAATTATCCTTCTCATAAGGTGATATTCCTTATATATGTATCTCTTGAGTACTCAAGATGTCTTCCTCATTAAACTAACTCAAAATTTTGACCTAAGGATTTCCTTCATCGAGATCTAGCTCATTAGTGTGAAAGCCATGCTAAGAAAGTTGGTCTAAACCTCATTCTCCCTCTTCCAAAAGAAGTGGGATACCTAATATTATATCCTCATCATAGACATTTGAATTATCTTATTTAGGTTTACCTATGATATCAATATTATCCTCCATATTTTGTACATGAGGCTTCTATCCTAAAAGGGAGATGATGGGAGGGTGAAGAAATCATTTTTGCTCATAGCTTATAAGAGTGTCTTTCCAGTATGAAGATTTAAAGGATCCTTTTAATGGACCTTGATGGAAGGATAGAGTCTATAAAATCTTGAATACCAAGCTCACTGAGGTAATATATAGTTTCTTGATTCATTCCTCACATGACTAACTCTTCTTCTATCAGAACTGATTTAGTTCTTGGTGAAGATGAGACAAAACAAGGTGGACTAGGGGGCTACTTCAGGATCTTTGGGAGTTGGGCTTGAGGCTCTACATAATATTAATTCAAGTAGGCCTATTTTATTTTGAAGGATATTAATATACTACCTATGTCTTGAATCAAACTCCCTATTATTACCACATCTTCATTCACATAGGTCATCTATTATTCACCTTCAAGGGTAGACCACTCGTATTCATCTGACTAAAAATCACTTCTTGATTTTTGTAGAACATGGGTAGGGAATGAATAAAGAAAACTCTAAAACCCTACCAATCTCCCTTATCAACCCCATATAAGTTGATAATGTTTACTTGACTCCTAATAGGGATGTAATAGGATAAGTCTAGTCTTGATAAGGGATAGGAGGGGGTGAAGGCCATGATAAGGCTGGTAGGCCTTGTGAGGGCCAATTGGAAGGAACATATAAATGTTATCCATCTGATAAAAGGGATACTGAGTTATATAATAATAATAATAATAATAATCACAATATCATTGATTGTATATACTAGATAATGATGATTAGGTACTTGGATTACTCAAACTAGATGAGATATGTTTAAAGTCACCATTGGTGTTTGTTAAATGCTTCTAAAGGTTAGTATGCAAAAGAAAAACAATAAAAAAAATTATACTGATTTAGTCTTTTGTCCTATTGAAAATTTTATAAATTTTTATGGCTTCAACTTTCACCCTTGGGATAAGTTATTTGGGATTCCCTTGATTGAGCCATAAAATGGGAACAATCCCAAGCTGTGGGTTTCCTATAATGGGATTGAACCTCTGGAGTAGGCTGGTTTCCTCTTTGATGCTCACCTAAACTAAAGCTAAGCCTAGTTATTCATAGGAAAAGGGTTAGAAATATATGAGGGCTCTTAAGAAAGTTAATAAGGTGATGCACTAAAATTATAGGTCAATCCTCTCTGCTTGACTCGAAGAGCACTAATGAAACATCTAAATGATAGGGTTTAGACTTCAACTATCTATTCACATATCTATGTGGAGGCTCACTAAATGGTCTAGGCTGAAGGAAATGAAGGAGAGGTCTAAATTAAGACACTAACTAGTCATAGTATCCACATGCAGACTTTGATCAAAAGATGTAGAACACTAAACATGATGTACATGAATAGATGAACTAGTAACTAGGTGAGATTATAATTCGATGAGGGAGAAAATTCTACCACATGCACAAACTGGACATATACACACTATACCATAATAGTGAAATCAAAATACAACATTCTATTGCTTTAAGAGGTTACAAATTCCATCTTGACAGAGTCTGGTCTAACCAAGAGAGGGAATCGAGAGAAATACAAAGAGAGATCTAATGATCTATCTAAAAAGATAGAGATATATATTTTTGGACCCAAGACCTCTAATTTATAGCAAAAGAGAGAGAGAGAAGTTATGAAGCCTATTGTTCTTTATAACCAATGAGCTATCAACTTTTGAGATGTTATATCATGTTTTTGGTCCAATTAAAAAAAGTCATTGTGAATGAGATTTTCATAATTTTCTCAGATAGCCTCCAGATCATTATATTTTAGCAAGCTACACTAAAATACAAGAGTTTACCAAAGGTGGTAAGTCATGATCCAGCTAGAAATGAATGCTCCAACTACTTTACAAATTCCCAAGCTCTGATCTTTTAATCTTCTACTAGATCCTATTATGAGGGCAAAGTCTTCAGGTCTATAATTTTTAGGGATACATCATGTTTATTCTAAATGGATTTTTGTTGAGGCATGACTTGAAATGGTCTTTTCACAGCTATTCTATGCCTTGGATCTTAAATTAAATTAACTATAGATTAAAACCAATTTAAGGATATTGGGTTTCCTATAGATATATCACTTTATCTAATAATCAGTCCCATCGAAGTCTGTATCGATATCTACTTCTTATTATTTCTAAAGTTAGGCTCAAGTTCAAGCTATTATATTTACCTACCAATTCATTATCATCTTGCTTGATCACCCTAACTCACCCCCTTGATATTGGCTATCAATAATCTGATTTGATCCTTTTGAAACCTTGACCATCACATGCTATCAGATCTCAAGATTTGGTTAAATGTGGATCATAGATATTTAGGACCCATTACCTCAAGATTAGCTTCTTATTGGTCTTTGGGATCCATTAACCATTTAATTTTCTCTAAATTTTGTGGTTTTGACATTTATCAGTCATGCACTCCTCCTTAGGTCTTTACCAAGGATTTTTGAACCCTAATGGCTAATTCATGGAGCTTAATATTGATGTTCACACAAAAATCATTTGATATCTGAGAGAACACTTTTTACATCCATAAACCATCAAATTTAAACTCATATGTATCTTTACCTGGGTATAAATTTGACACTTACGCGTACATCTTTCATATTTTGGCCAAATTTATAAACTTGTATCTTGAAGTACAAAACTTAAAAATGCACCAAAGTTTTTTGAGATGGTATTAATGACACAAGGAATAAACCCATTTGACATACTAGCTTAGAAGGCTTCCTAAGTGAAGATATCAAATGTTCAAGTTGGCTGGTCCACTCGATCCTAGCTCAAAAATTTCCAAGTATGAAGATTTGGTCATTTTAATCTACGAAGCCAACTTTGAAGATGTATATCTTCCATCTTGCATCATCTCATGAGTTACAACTTGGCATGAATGATCTTGGCATAAGAAATAATGAACCCATATGATTGACTTTCCTTGACTTGTTCATATTCATAAAATTCCATAGTATTAAAACATCCATTTATCTTTTCCTACTACTATGGCCAAATGTTTAGACAAAATCTAGATGGAGTGAGTATATCAGATGAGTTCCATGTACTCTCTAGTTTGTCCTGAACATTCCATAAGGTATTCTATAGTGTTTTAAAGGCTTGCAAGCTTCATGACGTCTTTGCTCTACCCACACCATCTAAAGCTTATTCAAATGATTTGAATTAATTACTCAATCAGGAACTCCACATCAAGATGATTTAAAAAGAGGGTATGGCTTGGTATGTGGGCCAAATATGTCCAACAGTAGCCAAAATTAAGTCAATTCTACTCACTCTCACCATTATCACATCACATTAATAGGATGTTCGTCAGATGGATATGAAGAGTGTATTTCTTCATAGTGACCTCAAAGATGAAATATACATGAAGAAACCAAAAATATTTATGGAAGATTCCTATTTAGTTTGTAAACTTTAAAAACTTATTTATGGTCTCAAACAAGCACCTTGAGCTTGGTATGCCATGATGGACTCCTTTCTTATTTTGGTTAGGTTTACCAGATGCCATTTTGATCTAGATGTTTATATTTTATGGCATGATGGTTCATTATTGATTTTGGTTCTCTACATGGATGACCTATTGATCACAAGGAGTTCTTCATCCACCATTACAATAGTGAAAATTACTTTATTTGAGATGTTCTCAATGATGGACTTGGGCTTGTTACATTACTTAATTGGGGTTGAAATTTATCAATTTGACTCGAGGGTCACTATTACACAATCCAAGTATTCTCTTGATTTACTTACATGGTTAACATGGTTTAATGTAAGCCAAATCAAACTCCTTTTTATCTAGTTTGAAGTTTGATTTTAATTTTTCATCTCCTTTGGTTGATGCTACTTTGTATTGACAGTTCCTTGGTAGTCTCATCTACCTTACACATACTAGACCTACTATTTCATATGTAATGAGCATGGGTCTCTAGATTTATGTAAGAACCACATGAGCTACATTGAAAATTAACTAAGTAGATTCTCTACTACATTTAAGTTACTCATAGTTTTAGGATTCACTATGGAATAGGTATTGACATTGACTTGATTGGTTATATAGATTCAAATTGAGATGGAGATATTCAAAATAATAAATTAATTCAAGATATAGTTTCTCCCTTGGTTTAGGTTTGATTAGTTGGTTAATAAAAAATCAAAATGCTATTGCTTTATCTTCTATTGAGATATAATACATAGGAAATATTAATGCTGCTATGAAGGCTAGTTGACTTTAGGAGATTCTCATTGAGTTTGGCATCTAGTTTTAATGACTAACAATCATCTTCTATGAAAACCAAAGAATAATCCAAGTCTATAGGAATACGGTCCTCCATCAATGGACCAAGCATATTGAGATTCACATGTATTTCATTTAGGATCTCATCTATGAGTAAGTCATTGATCTTTGTTACATCTATATAACTGAGCAAATTGCTGACATATTCACCAAACACTTCACTGAGAGAAAGTATCTTCATTTTTGGGCTCTACTTTGGGTTTAGGTAGTTTCATTCTCTTCTCATCTAGGTGCTTATATCTATGTACTCGGGTACCTCATCAAGGATCTATTCCAGGACCCAATTCTTCTACCCATCTTTATGTGTAGCTTATTAATGTCTTTGTAATCAATACATGTTCTCCATTCTCTATTATTATTAGTGGTTAATAATGTTAGTAATGCATATGTGTTTAAAATTTATTATTAATACTTAATATAAAAGGTCATGTACTTTCCATTATATCTCTAAATTATCTTTGGGTATCATCATATATGTCACTTTATTTGGTAAACTAGATCCTAGACTCAAATATATGGAGTGACTAACACTCCTCATTTATTACAACCCTTTTGATAAATAATTCGAGATAGTATACATAAATGCATGTATCATTTCCTTCACATCATGCATAATTTATTCTTATTTACCTTCAATTTTGTTCACAACTTGTGTGGGCTTAATGATTACCACCAAGCACATTTCTTCCTTCACCTCTTTTAGAAGTTGTTCTTTTGAAATTATCAAAACATTTGAACTATTTTACACTTTTATCCTTTAAAGGATTCAAAGTATACTTATGTTCATATTTCATATATGTATATGTGATCATACAACCATCATGTTGTGCCTTGAGATAAAACTACCCAAGCTTTCCAAGAAAAATATGACAAACATTCATGGGAACTATGTCACATAATACTTCATCTTTATATGTATAATTTTGAAAAATTAAAAAGAATTTCTCATTCACCAAAACCTAATGTCCCTTTAATAACCATGAAAACTTGTATATATTAAGTTTCATAAATATATTTAAACCATTATTATATACCATCTCTTTCAAAAAATATTATCTCTAATATTTGTATCAATAATAAATTTGAAGAACTTACCTCAAAATTTACAAATGGTTTTGTAAAATTCTTTCTCTATACATGACTATTATCCTTTTTTTCAGGAATTGGCAACACTCTCTTCATCATTAGATCTTCTATATATTCTAGCTTATACTTTTTTTATATATGCAAAAAAATTTATTCATCACCTTGTGTAATTTTAACACTCACATTATTTATCTTACCACCTTTATTATGAATATGCAGACACTTAAATGTTCTATGTCTAGTCTCACCATATTTAAATCATGTACCATGGAATCCATGACTTCTAGATTATCCATATGACCCTCTACCTATAAAACCATCTTTTTATTTTTGTATATTAAAATTATTATTTGTAAAATTACATGCTTAATCTTTTTACATAAAACAACCTCTGTTTCTTCCACCTCCTTGTCTACATCCACACCTAAATTTTATTTTCCCATGTGTTTCTCCTTACTATTTACATAATAACATTTATTCCACCTTTGGTGCACACTAAAAGGATTATTAAATATATCAAAACCTAATTTTTTTGATAACTTAAGAGTTAGTATAAATATTATTTTACCTCCCCTCCCTTCCACATTTATTAATAATGGTCCAATACAATCTAGATATTCACATGATAGAGTTAATACTAATACTAATTATTTAGGACTGGTTGATGATTGGTAAACTAAATCATTATTTAAATTATTAATATTAACCCTTGATGAACACCATTTAAACATATTAAAAAAATGTCTTAGGTTTTCCCATCGCACCTAACTATGTCCCAATTCAATACTTTCTGGTTGAAATTGAAAATACTCTAAAATGGATAACTTTAGAAATGATTGAAGAATTGAGACAAGATTGTGTTATTATGTTAAGGAAAGGAAAATACCTACACAAAATTTCTAAGGTAGAATGGTATGCCTTGAAAATATTATCTCCAATGAAAACATTGTCAACATTAAAGTTGATAAATATAATGCAATTATTGTGATGGATAAAATTGACTATGATTTTAAGATGTTGGACCATATTTATAAAAATTATAGTTAAAGTAGTTTATAGGTTAACCCAATCTCAAAAATCACCATAAATGTTATAAAAATGTCAATCTCTCTTTTTTATATGATAATTTAAAGAAACGTCTCTTGCCTAAAATAGGAAATTACCCCTAGGATATATAATGCCCCTAAGATTCACAAAGTAGGAATCTTGTTAAAACCAATTGTTGAAAACACAAATTCACACACTTATCCCTTAGTTTCCTTTATTACTATAAAAATTAAACCTTTGATAGGAAAACTTCTTATTTCACCAAAGACTATTTACATTTTGTTGGTATTATTAAATATAAGAAGGTTTCCAATGAGGATATCTTATTTAATATTGATGATGTGTATCTTTTCAAAAGTATTTCCCATTGAATAAGCTATCAGAGTAGTGGGAAGACACACAGATGAAGAAACTAATTCTTTAGTATAACTCTATTTAAGTTCATCCCTTTTTAATTTTATGGGTCTAATTTATGACAAAATAAAAGGTGTTGTGATTGGGTCACGTCTCTCTAGTGGTTGTTAAATATTCATGTAGGTTTTTGAAGCCTCAAGTCTCTACTCTTTCCCTATAAGACCAATGTGGTGGAAGAGGTATGTTGATGACACACATGTAAATTAGCCACATGGTTTGGAAAACTTGTAATAATTCCATTAACACATTAATAATATAATGGATAACACCAAGTTCATGAATGCACTAGAATAAGATGGAAATATTCCCTTCCTCAATGTCCTCCTTTCTAGAAAACATGATGGTTCCTTTTGTAGATAGGTCTTTAGGAATACACACACACTAACCTTTATCTTCATGTAAATTCCCATGATCACCCTTTCAAAAAATACAATGTTAAAACCTTACAACTAGAGATCTTAGAATATGTGGCAAAAACCATTTATAAGAGGAGATCTTACACTTAACTAAAGTTTTTAATAATAATGGGTACAATAATTTTTTTTTAATATAAATCTTAATCAGTGAGATCTATCAAGGTGAGTTACTGTGTTAGAGAAATGGGTAACCAAAATCCTTTGGTTTATCTTCTATACATTGAGGGAATTTATAGAATAATTTTCAAGATTTTGAGGAATAATATCCAATCTATATTCATACCTCAAAGAGCAATCATAAAATGGTTAAGTTTTCCAAGTAATACCTAAAACTTACTCTGTGAAGTAGTGTTAACAAAATTTATTTCTATTTCAGGGTGTCATACATTGGTGAGATGGGTCATTTTATTAAAATAAGGATCATGTAACACAAAACAAATATTAAAAATGAGATATTGATCAAGTCATATCTAGTTGAACATTTGTTCAATGTGAAACATCACATTTGCATTGAGAAAACCAAAGTTTTATCCATAGAAGATCCCTTCATGAAACACCATTTAAGGGAAGTAGTCAAGATTTGTAAACAAGAGAACAATATTCATAGAGATGTGAGTATGGGTTTGAATGATTCTTGGAAACCCATTCCAAAAATATTATTAGGTATAATTATTGAATGTTTTTTCCTTCCTTAGATAATAGGGTCTATTTTAATGGTTTTATTAGGGATTTTTTTTCATACCACCCATCTAACATTAGAGGTTAATATTGTTATATTTGTTTGAGGTTATTATTTATACATTAGAGTTTGGACTATTTATTTTCAATTCATTTAAATTTCCATAGGTCTTTATAATCACCTAAAAGTGGTATTTGAGTGCTACTTGAGATAACCTATTCCTAGATTAGCCCCAAACCTATCCTATAGCCTCTTATCACACTTTTACAGCCTTTGTTTGGACCATAGGTGTCCTTAGTAAAGTAAAACATAGTCTCAAACCTTTAGTTCTAGATCCTAGACCTTCATGCCTAGTAACCTGCCAGATGGACATTAACGCCATATTAAGGACACTAGATCTGCGTAGTGCTAATTTCTCCAAAATGGTGCTAATGTCCTTTACCCTATATTCCCCTAATGGATATATTTTAAAAAATTAAACCCTCCTAAGGTCTAGCCTAAACAAATTTTATTATCTTCACAAGATACAAAACACTATAAATACATGACTTTTAGACCTCTATCCACCAGATGGAAAATAGATGAAAAAGACCTATTCAAACATGAAATAAGTTGAGGAAAATCAATGTTATTAATCCCTATTCTACCTTAATTTTTCATATTACCATCTACATCTACCTTAAGCCTAGATTTTCAATCTCAAACACACTCAAGGCATTTAATACCACTATCATCTAGCATAAATTATACTTGCACCAACACTTAGATGGGGAGAATGGCATCAAGATTGATCCCTCATCAAAGTATTTGTATGTAAGAAATTCTCTTGACATTAGGATGTTGAGGATGTCTAGCCTATCCTACAAATGAACACACATTTTTAGCTCATACCCTTCTTACAAGGAGGATTAGGGTTTGCATCATAAATCAACTATTATAGGAAAAATATAGAGTTTTATAATTCATGCATGTAGAAATAGAAAACAAAAACACAGGTGTAGGTGTACCTAAAATTTAGGAACAATAATACAAAGAGGACACTAGTGCCATTTTTAGGACACTAGAACCACATGACACTATTTTCTAAGTATGGAACTACTATGTAGGAGAGAATATGACATATGCATCTAGTTTACGACACTCAAACCTATTTGCATTTCATATTAACACTCAGATCTTCTGTGTTAAGTGATTTCTAGATAAGTATTTATTTTCACATATTTATTACTATTTTTAAAAAAAGTTAAAGCAAGTCAAAATATATAAAAAATTAGTGGTTATCTATTGCATAATATTTCAATTATTTAGACTACTCAACCCTTTAATCAAACATAGGATTTACATAGCTTAAACCTTAAAAGGTTAAAACATTTGGTGAACCCAAATTACTTTGAATATTACTTAAAACCCTAGTTTACCTTCTCCAAATTTTTGTTCACTAAATTAAGGTTACAATTTTTTTTTTTTCTAAAATTTTGGCATAACCTAACTTATTAAATAAATATCACATTAGGGTTTCATTTATTAAAAAAATATATTTTTATGCAAAATAACCATAATTCAAAAAACCCTAACCTTAGATGATCTTAGGGTTTGTATCCTTATTTTTACTATTTTCATTAGCCACTTTGAATTTTTCAAATTTCATATATTCTATTTTGGTTTCTCTATTCTGATTTGTTTACTATATGCCATCTCAAAAAGTCATCTCTCTTCCATTAAGAAGAAGTGCTAGATTAGGTGGTAATCCTATACAACATATTCATATTCCTATTATCCGAGCCTATAACATGGATAAGGGACATATCATAACTCTAGACATGCATATTTCACACCTTGATTATGTGGATTTTAATGATAATGCATTTGAAGATCAATAATAAAATCAAGAGCAAAATGATATACACATTAAAAAGTGGGACACTCTCCACCCACTTAAAAATAATGATATGATTATCAAAAAATATGAGATATCACAGGGATTTAAAGATAGAATTTAGGCAAAACCCATTGATCATGCACAAATCCTACAAGCCATATTGGAAATCAAGAATAAAATAAACAATGGTCTATATTCAACTCCCCCAGCTAATAACATTGTTACACCTATAATGAGGCCAATTCAGATAGCACAACCTAAACTTGTAATTCAAAAACCTTTAGTGATAGATAAAACTCTTGTGGCTTGTTCCTCCACTCTAAATGTATAATCCCGTATGCATGAGATTCATAATCTATAGGCTAAGGTGTTACATCTTTAGAAGGGAGCCAGTGGGCCATCACATGCCTTAGATTCTAATATTCTCTTACATACACCTTTGAAACATCACATACTAACAACTCCTTTTCCATATGGTTTTGTGGAACCTATGTGTACATTATATGATGGAAAGGGTGACCTAGATTGTCATCTTAGATCTTTTCACACAGCATGTTTGGACTACATGTCCAATGATTGACTTTTCATGAAATTATTTCCACATAGTTTAAAATATTATGCACCATAGTTATTTTATGATTTACCAAATAAGTCTATCAAAACATTAAATTCTTTGGTTGACATGTTTTTATCACACTTCTCCATCAACATCAGTGATGAGATATCATATGCTTAAGTGGCATGGTTAAAACAAAAGTGAAATGAACCTATCAAAGATTATGTCTTATAATATAAGATTATATTAGCCAAATTGACTAGCCCCATGGTAGACATAGATCTTTAGGACATATTTAAACAAATTCTCTTAACAACATTACATGAAGTTATCTTGTTCAATATGTTTCCTACATTCACATATTTTTGCCACACAATAAAATAAAGAGAAGTCAAGCTTCTATCAATGGGAAAACTAAAGTATACCAATGGATCAAAAACAACTATTAAGAGTTAAAATAAGCTTCCATATGAGTCAAGGGACACTAAGAATAAGAGTGATCAAAAGGCCATAGTCAATGTAGCTTCTAAACCATCTCCTAGATTGGTTTTATTTGCTCTTTTATGTGAAATCTTCACCAACCTTCTAGAGTCACTAGCACGGGTTTTATATAAACTCTTAGAATGTAATGTCATATGTCTCCCTCCCATTAAATAGGTTGATATAAAATGACCTCTTCCAAATAACTATGATTCTAACACATTCTATGAGTATCATAGGGTACCAGGCCATACAACAAATAGATGCATAAGCCTAAAACATAAGATACAAGATTTGATTGAGGATAATATTATTGATGTGGGCACAACTAGAGGCACTAAAAACACATTAAATATAAGTTAAATAATTAAATATATTCTTAGATCCATTTCCAAATCACATAATAAATGAGGTAGGGAGCACATCAGGTGTTCACTACACATATCAAGTATATCCACCACCATTTCATATCATACTATTATAGAAGAGGCACACCCATTACACAATATTATTGGCATGTACCATACTATAGTTCCACATAGATCACTCATCACATTCTCATAGTAGGGGATTGTCAATGATGATACATATTTAAATGCACTATTTATATGAGTATTCATAGATCATCATCCTATCCAGAGTGTTATGGTTGATAATGGGTCAAACATTATCATGTGCACTATGACACTTTTGTAGCATTTGGGGTATTCACACCAAGATATATTCATCATAGATACAATCATTAGTGGTTTTAGTGGTCATTTTCAAAGATCCATTGGGGATATTTTTCTTTCATTACAGGTTGGACCAACACATATAACCACTTGGTTCCTAGTAGTACCTAGTGGAGGCATGCTTTATATGTTTTTGGGTAGGACATGGTTATAGCAGCTCCAATCCATCCCATATATAATGAACAAATACCTAAAATATGTACACATAAATTGAATGGTCAAATTTGAGGGTCTCCCATATGAATATCCTTTACCCATCCCATAGGCATTTACAATACAATCACCTGTTACAATTCCAACATTATTACCAGATATAAAACAGTTATCAGTTATAGCTCAGAATATAATTCTTATGCATAAATTATAGAGTTTAATAGATATACCAATGCAGGTGAAGTCTACTCCCAAGGTATTGAGACATAAGAATAATCTCCCATAAATACCATTATTAGAGAGACCCCCACATCAGAGATATGTCATAGATTATAAAGGACCTTCCTCAACTCAGTTTATGTCAAGATTAGTATTATTGGGTTCTTTGGGTTCTCAGCACAAGGTGGTTATGTCACCCATATATTCTTATACCAAATGGGTTATTAATAACACAATAATTCATAGAGCACCATAGTCAGTGCCACAAATTCATATCAATACTACATAGGTAGATACAGATAAAAATTTCTCACTACAAAAAATTATGGGCTCATAGTTTCCCTTTCACATAACATGCATGATCATCATTCCTTTATTTGACATAGGTCACTATGATAGTGAGTATATCATGAGTCATTCATCAGTTAGTATGGTTCCTACCCTCTTGTACATAATTTCTTCTCTCTTTCTCATTTTACATAGTTTATTTTTATTTGCTTATACATATCTTATGTCCAAAAAAATAAAAAAAACATTATAACATGCCAAAAAAAAAAACATTCAAATATTAATCAAAAAAGAATTTTTTGTTATAGATTATATGCATTAATATGTTTACACTTGTTATATTTTATAGACAATACACATGGTAGATATCTTAGTATAGTCAATTTTATCATACATACATGTTTTACTTGTTCTTGTCAAGTGCTTGTAGATTGCTTATAGGCCTCAGGTCTATTAAACTAATCTAGATTTGCTATCATCTACCCACTAGGGGTATATACATTAATTTAGTATTATTCATTTGACAAATTCTCCCGCTTGGGGCATATAATACATAGTTTATATTACCAGCTTCTATCCTTACATTATATACATTCTAGTTTAGCATTATTATATCTTGATATTGATCATTGCTATTCATACTTAGATTTTTTTATAACTATCACTAGTTTATACTTAGCATATGTACATCCTATATCTTACATAGATTTTTACTACATTCATTCGTGTTTTCATTTATATATTTCCTAGTTTAAACTTGATTGTATTCTCTATGCTTATTCTATTCGAGGGCATTTGAATATGCCATTGTTCTTTGGCTCTACACCACTTTTATTCATGTATGCCTTGGAAATGTGCCCATGTCCCTTGTGTGTGTTTTCCTAATAGTGTATGTGGATATTTGAACATGTATTTCTATGTGTCTCTAAGCCAACTTGATTTTTTCTTACATATGTGGACATTTGAACATGTCCTTGTATGTTTTTTTTAATCATATTTAGTGACATGTGACCATGTTCTTTTTACTATGGCCCCTTAGATTATTTCACATGGCTCATGTGTTTGTATGTATGATTTATTATATGTGTCATGGTGATGAAACTTGTATTTTATTTTTACACATACCAATTTTTGATGCCATGAGGGACCTCATGCATCTACCATTCCTAATTGGGTGTTGTGATGCACATCATGCCCCACCCCCCTAAGTAGCTACCTAGATTTTATATTACATACATTTATTAAATATATATTGACACCATTGTCTTACATTACATACTTATGCTTAGATTCTCTTACATTCTAATTTTATGTTGTCACATTGTATTGGATTATCATGTAATTGTCATATATGTCTGGATAACACATTTTACAAAGTTATTTCTTTTGAGGAAAGTTATTAAATAGGTTTAAAAATTACACTCAAAATAAGGGGCATTCATAGGGGTTTGTCATAGAGATCAGGATCCTACATTGCATTCACAAAACATTTTTTAGCACATAGGCTTAGTTTCAGATAATCGAGCATAGGTAAAATACAGGAAAAAATAGGGAATCAAAAATCAATATAGTGACTTATATTTTAGACCATACATATATTAATGCCCAAATAGGGACATTAGTGCCACATGGTGCTACTATCTAAGACATGGTGCTACTATCTACTATCCCTAGTTTTAGGGTAGTTCAAATTAGCTAGAATAGTACTCCAAGTGTAATATAGGTTTGCATAGATAAAACTATAAGTTTGATAGTTATGCTCAGATTTTTCTCATATTCACACTAGTTTAGCTCATATTCATATCAATTACTTAGATTAGGGGCATCATTCATGGAATGATCATTCCCATATTTAGTTTAGTTACTTAGAGTCATTATAAATCAATCTAGAATTAATGTACTTAGAAATCAGATTAGGGGCATGTGTGTGGCACATTATTTCCATATGATCAGTTAAACACAAGTTGATCAGATGGAATGAAAAAATCCATGGCATTATCTATATTTTATACACTTGAAATCATATTATAGGTTATCACCAATTTCATGCCTTATTCCATCTATAGTGGTTAGAATTCCAAAGGGGCCTAGAGCTACCTAATGTACCTGAGTGGGCACATAACCAACATACATAGTTAGATATTTCTAAAAATTTACACAGTTTAATTTTATATGCATATACTACACATGGGTAGGATATGATGGAGTCATATCCTGCTTGAGTTCTTGAGCCACCCACATGAGAGGGTTAGACACATTTTCAAAATCTAATCCAATATATTCACAAGTAATGATCCACCAAGTAGCGTTGGGTAATGTTGGAATCAAAACTAGATTGAGTTATTTAGCCACCCACACATGAATATTGAACATGCTTTGGACCATGCTTCACATACATAGACCTAGCTCTACATACTTATACTTAGCTACATGGGCTTTACTTCCTAGGGAAGTCCATGTAGTCTTATTTTTCCTTTATACTAGTCATTTCACTTTGCTGCATTTATAACATAAAGGGGGGCAAATGTAATCACCTAAAAGTGGTATTTGAGTGATAAGAGTGCTACTTGAGATAATCTATTCCTAGATTATCCCTAGACCTATCCTAAAACTCTTATCACACTTTTCTAACCTTTGTGTGGACCATGGGCATCCATAGTTAGGTAATTCATAGTTTAATACATTAATTTATAGATCCTAGCCATTCATGCTCAATAGCCTGCCAACTATACATTAAAACCACATTAAGGACACTAGAGCCACATGGTGCTAGTTTCCCCAAAATGGCACTATTGTCCTTTACACTATCTCTCTTGAACAAATATATTTTCAAAATTAAAACCCTCCTAAGGTTGTCCTAAGCATATTTTATTATCTTCACAAGCTACATAACATTATAAGTACATGAATTTTAGAAATCTATCCACTAGATGGAAAATAGATGCAAAAGACCTATGCAAATATGAAAAAAGTTGAGAAAAATCAAAGTTATTAATTCCTATTCTGACTTACTTCTACATACTACCATCTATAGTTTCCATAAGCCCAAATTTTCTAGATTTATAATCTCAAGCACACTCAAGCCATTCAAAACCACTATCATTCTAGCATCACTTTCACTTGCACTAACACTTAGGTGGGGAGAACGACATCGGGCTTGATCCCTCCTCAGAGTATTGGTATGTAGGAAAATATCTTCATAGTGGGGTGTTAAGGATGTCCAAACTATCCTAATAATGAAAAAACATGTTCATCTTATGCCCTACTTGTAAGGAGGATTAGGGTTTGCATTATAAATCAACTATTAAATGCACAAATAGAGTTTTAGAATTCATGCATGTAGGAACAAAACCTAGAAACATAGGCACAAGTGTACCAAAAATTTAGGAGTAGTCTTGCACAAATGACACTAACACCATTTTTAGGACACTAGAGCCACATGGTGCTACTATCCAGGAGAGGATATGACATAGGGATCTAGTTGACAACACTCAGACATGTTTATATCTCATTTTTCAACATTCAAATCTTCCACATTAGGTGTTTTATAGATAAGTCTTCATTTGCACATATTTATTACTATGTTTAGAAATCTAAATGAAGTCAAAATCTATGACAAATCAATGGTCATTTATTGCATATTATTTCATTGATTTAGACTACTCAACCCTATATTCAAACATAATATTTACATAGCTTAAACCCTAAAAGGTTAAAACAATATTTTTAAATAGTGTGGTCTATTTTTAGTATAATTTTTTTTATTATTACACTTGACCTATAATGTTGTGTTTTTTAACTCCAGACCCAAAAAAAATCCTTAATTTTTCCACACATATATACTTAGCTGTCTTCTTTGGTTTAGGTGTCATTCTTTCTCTCATTGAGTATGATAAATGTTTTTAACTATTTATTAATTTATATAATTTATTATTTTATATTATAACAATTTATTTATTTATTCTTATTTTTAGGTTGGATTAATGACATGTTTTTAATTCTAAAATATGTAATTTAGTTAATTTGAAATATTTAATTTATTTAATTTTTAATATTTTTTTTTAATTTTTAATTTTTAATTTTTAATTTTTAATTTTTAATTTTTAATTTTTAATTTTTAATTTTTAATTTTTAATTTTTAATTTTTAATTTTTAACTTTTAATTTTTAATTTTTAATTTTTGTTTTCACTCTCATCATCATCATCATCATCATCATCATCATCATCATCATCATCATCATCATCATCATCATCATCATCATCATCATCATCATCATCATCATCATCATCATCATCATCATTTTTCTTTCTAAAAACTAAGATAATATTTTTATACATGTTTAATCATAGATATTATTTTATACTTAACAAATTTTCCTTCTTTCTTATTTTGATAGGTTAAAATGACTCAAGTCTAAAATCACCTATCGTTCTATCCTCATCTTGATGATGGCTCATAGAATGTGACCCAAAACATAAATCTAAAAGCAAACACACATTTATTTCTAGAAACACTCACTAAATACTAAACTCATCTTTAATTATAGTGCATCACCCATTTACAAACCTCAAGATCTTCTTAGAATAATTTTTTACATGCCCTAATCTAATCATAAGTGTGTATAAATCTTGAGTGTATTCATTTACACTCATATCCATTTTTGTCAAGTTATGACACTTTTTGAAAAAACTTGAGTTATAATCTATAGGAATGAATTTAGCCTTTACCTTCACAATGAATCCATTACATGTCTTAATATTTTATTTTCCTTTTTTTTCAAATTGAACATGTTCTCACCATAACTATGTGTGACATTTCAACTTTATGCCATATAACTTAGCTTACTTGGGATATTCCATACTCTGATCTTAAATAAATTCTCTGAGTTAGTAATCTAGTCAATGAGTTTTTTAGGATTAAAACTTATAAGATAACTTTTAGGGTCCAAAGTTGGTTTTTTATTCACTAAAAATATTTTACAATAATTTATCTTTAGGTTCATCAACCACTTATTATGTGTTTGTACATGTGTAAATAAACATGATAACATGTGACTTATCAAGGTCAAACTAAGAAAACTGACATAATGAATATATGATAAGTGAATCTATAGAATGGGTGGATTTATTTGAGGAATGGGGTTTTGGATGATATGCAGTATGGGATGATCATGAATATACCATAATATCTTTGTAACATCATGATGTTTGTTGAGAGTTTTGAACTAGGTAGAGACATACCTTCAAGGTCTGTTTGTGTTGGTGATGACAAGGAGGCAAAGCTCTTAATCAATACTGTGAATGAGAAAGTCAGTATGATTAGGTTGGATGACTCTATGGATGTGGTCAACTTTGTTGGGTTGGATATGCCTTGTCAATTTCATACATTAAATTAATGAAATACAATGAGGCTAGTCCTATGTAGAATATGAAAAGAAGAGGTAGATTACTGGGCTTAGATTATATTATACTATTGACCTCAGTTTTGAGGCAAGATGACTATAAGAGGATTGGTAATATATTATTTCTCATAAAGAGAGTTAATAATGATATATTATATGGTGGTGTAATGGAATATATTTACTCTAAATTCAACATTAATGTCACTCTATAAATTATTATTAGGAATGTGAGATTTAACCCTAGGGAAAAGGTATGCTCTATGAAGGAGTGGATGCTCTGGAAGTATCACCCAAGAGGCAAGGTAATGTGATGTAAAAGTGTAATATATTATTTATAAGGCTATTTTATTTTAATTTAAATTCTATTTGAGAGGCTGGAATCAAGGTTTAAGTGCTTGTGCTTGTCTAGATAGGGTTTTCTGAGTATTTTTGTGTTTTTACAACGTTTTCATGGAAGGAAACAAACTAAACTAATTTATAAAATTTAAATGTTGAAAGTAAAATATCAATGAATAAATAAAAATAAAGGAACTATTTTATTTATTTTTGATGTTTTTTATGATGCACACAATGCTAAAAATAAAATTTTGGAAGAAAGGTGTACTTGTTGGTTTTCCTATGTTTTTCCTAGTTTTTGAGATGATTCATTCAATACAATCTAAATGATTTGAATTTGATTTCTATTTTCCTATGAAAATTATATGACATGCTACTAAAAATTATATTTTCTAACATGCAAAAATGAAAATAAAACTCTAAACCCTAGCAAGTTCATTAACTACAAATTCATAAATTAACTTTTCTATGCAAGATAAAAATGATTTTTGATGCTATTGAATTATTGTTTATGAATTTTAAATGATATATGGTTTAAAATATATAAAAACCTAATTTTATATAATTAGTGATATAAAATAGTTTTCTCTTACAATAAATTGAATGGATTCTATAGTTAGTATGCAAGGTCTTTAGTATCTAATTTTTATATGTTTTTGTGGACATTTGATTGAAGGTTGTTTTTAAATGAAAGAAAGGTTTTATTAAAAAAAAAAAAATACAATATTTTATTATGTATGCATTTTAAAAAAAAATTATTTACCCTATAATATGTGCAAAGAATACATTTTTCAAAGTAACTCAAATGCAATTTTCAAAAGAAGAGATTTAAATTATGTTTGTGATGAAAGAAGGGAAAGAGGGAGATATTTATATTATTTTTATTTTGATTTTTTAAAATGAATATAATATAATAAATAAAGGAAATATAAACTGCTCTAATATAATAAATAATAAGCAAAACTAAAATTGAAAACTACCAAACTTGTTAAGGTGAGACCAGATGGAAGCAAATAGATTGTTATTATGGATTGTCCTCAGTAATCTAACTCCTCCACTCAATATGAATATTGGAACCTATAACAAAGGATAGTATTAAAATAATGGAATAAATAATAATATAAAAAGGATAACACAATCCAAAACAATGAAGTAATTTATTGTGGCCAATTGGTCCACTGATAGTAAAGAACATGTTAATGATCTAGTGGCTTTACTTCTAAAAAATGATATAGTCTATAATAAAAATGACCAAATATGGAATGCCAAAGAAAAGGAAAGTAGGATATTATTGTGTGTAATATTGAAAATTCTAATATTATATATAAAATTTGGATATAAAATTAAGATACTTGTAAGACAAGCAAGGAGGTTACAAGGGCGAGTTTAATTATTGGTTAACTAGAAGCTAAACTTGAGAAGAATAATGATTGATATAAACAAGAATGGGAATGAGATAGGATGTCATGAATGTGATTTAAAAGAAATAAATGAATAAATATAAATATAATCATGTAAAACACATGAAAACTAAAGTCTTAGATGCTAAATATGGAAGACAGGCAAACAATGATGAAATCATCATTATTTGGAGGTGGTAGAGATGAAAATGCTATATAAGGTTACCAAACCATCTATCCCATGTTTAAAATTTATACAAATAAAATTTTCAAGATTTATTAATTATTGATGGTTTATATCTTACATGAACCCATTGAGTCTCAATTTCTTTGAGTGCACGCCTTAAGAGGTGCATCAAGAAAGGGTTGGGTAGACCATTGGTGATTTTTAGGATTGATGTCCCTATACTAACACTTGCTACCTACACAAACAAATCTTTAAAATATTTCCCTAAGCCTTTCCTCCTATTTTTCACCATCCTCTAGTCATTTTTCACCTTCATTATCCATTTTCTATCTTAAAATCCTTTTTTGATGGTTTAAAATACACTATTGAACCCATCAACCCTATACTCTAATTGACAAAATTCATTTAGAGTCTAGGTCAGCCCCTGGCCAACCTAGACTAGGACCTAATTTGGTTTTTTCAATAATATATAGAGTTTATTAGGTTGACCCTATTAACTAAACTTTTGGAAAGTATCAGGGTTAGATTTAACTATATAAACACATTCATTTCATCATTTCAGAGAGATACAACAAGGAGTTAATTATTCATTTGCACTTATTTACAATTTACTCTTTTACCATTATACTTGAGGAGTATTATCTTAGGGTTTCTACTTGCAAAAGAATATTTTATTGTGGAAAAGTCTTGGATGCTTTGGCCTTTCTTAGTGATATTTAAAAACCATAAAAACTTCTTGTGAAGAACCTTTGGCCAAAAGCGATATTGAGTCTCAATGGGTTCATCTTTAAAGAAGTATCTGTAACTTTGTTCCTCTCTTTTAGTAGATAGAATTAACATATGTAATGGATTTTTAATATATTGATCTCTCCATCCATTAGGGTCTTACCTATACATAGATTAAATAAGATTCTCTTATGCATATTTAAATTTATGTTTACTAACCCACACTTTGTGCCATAAGTTTTGGTAAGCACTAGATTAGACTTTTACTTTGATTTTATCATTTAATAACTTAGTTAATATGAAAATATAGGACCTATTTAGGATTATTGCATAGTTTTTCTTAATTGGAGTCTTTGGAACCCTCCCTAGTGATATTATTGTGGTAAGAGATCCCTTGGCTAGGTATAAAAGATACATCTTGGTCATAACCTTGAATATCTAATATATCAACAATTAAAAGTGTAAGTAGGATTTATCTTCTCTAAGATATGATTGATTTATAGATTAGTTGAATTTTTATTTGTATACATTCTAGTGAACCCGACATGAATCTAACTCTTGTAAGTTTTATTTCATGCCATCATTTTTATCATTTTATTTTATTTTTCTATATTTTTAGTACTATATTGAACTAGTCAATATAGTTATAACTTTATATATGCAGGTTTAACACATAATCGCTTCAAAATGACTTAGTTCTATCTATGTAGGTCTTCATCAACTATAGGTTATTAGATTGATAAATTTGACATAGTATTATTCTTCAATTATAGATTATCATACATTATCAAATAGGTTTAATCTATCTACTATTTTCTTCTATCAACATATAGGTCAAAAAACATTGTTGAATAGGTTGACTATGTTAGTTATTTCTTCTTCAACATATAAGGTTTTGCAAAATTTTGTCAAACCAGAACCATTTAACCTAGTTTGTAGAATTTGAAAGCAACAATAGAATACTACAACATAAAATTTTTCAATATAAATCATATTCAATCCCACTAAAGTTCATTTCTCATCTTATCTCTTTCTATTATTTTAGTTCTTCCTTCAATTCTATTTTTCATAAGTTAGTAGTCTTAAAAATTATAAACTTACAACTAATTATGTCAACCTGGTTGACTTAGTTATGTAGTATACCTTATGTTTGAGAGACATAGTCAACCTATTTAAATCTATTATTAAATACCTTTATTCCATATAATATAAGTGACCTTGTTGATTTTATTCTCTATTATTTGCATATAGTGTCACTTGAATCGACTTTATAGTATTCTTAGTCAAAGAATTAACATCTATTTACTAGTAATTAATTCACATTCTCTTTTCAATTATTTTCATGCTTAGACTAACTCACATAGTCTAAATAGGTAGTTTTTCAAATTACCATTTTAGTTACACTATTTTATTCTTTTGCACACACTACAAAATCATTTAACATTCAAAAAGAATTTAAACTTTTATCTTTCCAAGGCCTACCTACTTAGATTTCATCACCAAGAGGGAAGCTAATTTGGTTTTCTGACCAAGTATAAATATGTGATTGATGGTATATATTGGTAATGCACCTGATACCCTTATTATTGTGGGATTGTTAAGTGAGGGGTTAGGCCTTAATACCAAGCAAGTATCATTTTCAATATACATCCCTTTCAGCTCAAACATCTTAAAACCAAATTTAGATAAATTTCTAGTTCACTATTTCATCTAAACTTCCTATCACATTAACATCAAATTTTTTTAATAATATAAGGACACTTAGGGTGACCAATACGTTATAATTTACTTTTTAGTTGATTACTTTCTCTTTGACCACTGTGTGTTGTATTACAGAACTTGCATTGGAAAATATTAGTGTAAGGTTTGTGTTATATACCACAATTATGTTGGAGAGTTGTAAATGATGTAATGGTGATGTCATAGAGGTGTCCTAGTTAGTGGATGAAGTGCCTTGATTTACTAAGTGATAATAACAAAGTGTGCAATGTGCTTGTCCTAGTATGCTTGAAGTTGGCTTGGTTGATATTCTATTTTGGCATGATTAGATATGTTTAGGGATGAGTATGGTGTATTAAGAATGTGTAAGAGGTCCCATAATATTTTTTATAATATTTTAGTGTTTATGTGCATGATTTAAATTCATATAATAGTCCATAGTTTTCATCTAGACATTTTGGGTCTAGTGACAAAAAATCTAAATAGGCATTTTACTAACGTCGTTATTTATACGTGTGGATGAGTCATGGGGAGTTGGCCATATGGTTATGATAATATTATTCCCTAGTTTTTAAGTACTAAATATTAGGTCATGTGACTAAATGTGACAAAATATATACAAGTGCAAATTTGGGCTCCCACATAGTTTGATAGTGTTTTCCCATACTAAGCCAAATTTGCATGAGGCAAGAAAGAGCCAAGGAAGTAGTTTTATGGTGAAACATCTCACATGTGTAGATGTTTTAAGATAATTTTATAATATTAGTTTATTTATTTTTATTCCTAGTTTATTTTCATTAAATTTTAGATCATGCAATGAAGCACGTCAAAAAATATGCATGTGCAAAGTTGGCCTTCCAAATAGTTCATGGCATAGTTGGCTCTATGGTAGAAAAATATAAATAAATAATTTAATAGAGTTATATATCATATGTGTGAAGGTTTAAATAATATTTTGACACATGGTTATATTATTATATGTGAGGAGATCATATGGCTCAAGTTTTAGGTCATGAGATTGATTGAGGCAAAAGTTATTAAGGAGCAAAGTTGGCCTTCTAGGTAGTTTGCAAAGGTCCCCATACTTAGCCAAATTTGTGAAGGGTAAAGACTAGGAAAAAATGGAGATCCTAAGGCTCATAATAAATTGTATATATTTATCTAATGGTGTTCTCATCTGATTCATAGAGATTGATGGTAGGTGTTGAGTTAAGATTATAAGATTGAACGAGATGAGGTCAACTATTCGAAGTTTAACATCATGTAGAGATAAAGATCGATATCGTTCCAAGGATCAATGGTGAGAAAGTGTTTTTAATAATAAATATTAATGGTGTACATTAAATTAAATAGTTCAAAGTGATATTTTTATAACATGACTAAAGTGAGGATAATATCAAAGAGATTGACAAAGTGTATGAGGTCAAAGTTACCAGATTACATGAGATGAGGTCAACTATTCAAAGTTTAATATTTGTGAATTGGTGAAATATGATTTAAATTTAAAATAATATTTATGGTGTAAATTTAATCTGAATATGTGAGAGCATGAGATGTGAGCATAGTGATCAAAGTTTAACTATGACCGTTTGCATTCAAATATTTGAATTTAACAAAGAAAAGACCAATGTCTAGTTTTTGAGTAATAAATTTTGATATATCTAGAATTGGACCTTGTAGTAAAAAGAGAATTTGTATATTACTCCAATTTTATTTTGGAAATATAAATTTGAAGATATGAAAGTGTCTATAGTCAAATATATTGAGGTTTAAAGTTGACTGTGTGTTTGACATTCATTTATTAAGAACCTGGGAAAGATGTTTGAGCTTATGTTAATGTTATTTCGATGTATCATGATGAATTATCTATTTGATATTATTTTAGACTATATGAGGACCATATTTTTGAATTATGAAGGTTTTAACAATCATATGTAGTATGAAAAAAGGTTTATAAGTTGATTGTGTGTTCTTTCATGGTGACTGTGTGCATGGAATGTTGTTTGAATGTACATAGAATTGAGAAAAGTTGAGTATGATCATTTGAGGATGTATAGGGGAAATAAGGAGTGGATATATGTATTTTAAATTGGTCATATGTCCTTATTTTTCTCAGAGAAATATCAAAAGGTGAATGGGTCTCCATAGGACCTAAAAAGTGACTTAGGCTTATTTGAAAGAGAATTGTGCTCAAGTGTGACCCATGTAAGATGCCTTAAGGGTGAAGGCATGTGTTTTGGATGATAAGGAAGATAATAAAATTGATAATTAATTAATTATATATAAATATTGAAAAAATATGATGGTTTATATATTTTGAAAAAGACTTGAGAGACTTGAGCAAGGCTTGTTGGCAAAGAGGATATGTAGTGTGCCTATTGGATGAGTTTATAAGAAAAAAGGTTTATTGATGATGTGTATGACATTTTGGTCATATTTATTATTTTATAATATTTATATTTCAGTTTTAATATATGTGAAAAAGTCTAAGTGTGCATATGAGGATAGTTTGAGTGAAGAAGGAGAGAGTTTGTGGCATGCCTATGTGAGAGGCTTGTATGAGATAAAGATGGAATTTATGCAGGTGTTATAAAAATAAATATCCATCATCAGGTGTCAAAGACATCATTTCTAAGGTGGAGCTATTCAATTCAAAGGAGTGTCTAAAGGACTTGATCTTCCTTAAGGGTAGTTGTTCCTTGTAAAATAGGTGTTTCACTAAAAGCCTTTGGTCAGGAGGACTTGATCAAGGTTTCCAGTCTAAAGGACATGAAAAATCTCTTATTTGTAATCTCTTATAGGATAATTAGTCCATGTGTTATAGGCTTTCAAGTGGGTTTTATTCCCCATGAGGGTTTCCCATAGGAACTATATGTTATGTGTTTGATCTTGTGTATGCATTGAATGAATGAGATCTCTTGTTAATGTTGCTTGATCAATTTATTATATGCTTATTGTGTAATAGTTTTAAGGGATTATAATTAAAATTGAAATATCTGGGCTCATTGATTCACTCCCCCTCTCAGTGGTTATACATCTATCAATTAGTATTAGAGAAAATCCTTTAGTAAAGGATTGATAGTTTAAAGTTGAACCAAGGTACAATATGGGTAGTCATCAGGGAGGTTTATCTACTAAGCAAGCACCAATGTTCAATCGATCTAATAATGCATTTTAGAGTGCTTGTATGAGGACATACATTATGTCCCTAGGGTTTGATGTATGAAAATCTATTTTGGATGGTTATGTTGCTCCTACTACTCCTCCATCTAGTGCTACAAACAAAAGGTTATTTGAGAACAATTCCAAGGCAATGAATGCTATTACTTGTGGTCTTTTAGATACTAAATACACCAAGGTAATCCATTGTAAATCTTCTAAAGAGATATGGGAAAAAATGTATATCATTTATGAAGGAGATTAAAATGTCAATCTTGTTAAGTTGTATACTCACATAAGGCAGTTTGAAAGTCTCAAGATGAAGGAAGAATATTCTATGACATCTTTTTTGCAGAGAGTTGATGAGATTGTGAACATCATCAGAGGTCTTGTAAAGAACCTTGAAGAGGATACTATAGTTTAAAAGGTATTAATATCTCTATCCCTCAAGTTTTATCCAAAGGTATATGGTATAGAATAAAGTCATGATCTTACTCAGTTGAAGATGGATCAATTACATGGCACTTTTACTACTTATGAGACAAGAAAGAATAATGATATACCACCAAAGATGTAAGAAAATTTCAAGATTGAAATTAAGATAAAGAAGAAGTCCCAAAGGTAAGAAACCCAAGGAGGATGAAATTTTTGATGTAGATGAGGATGAAATAATTTATTTGATTTTAAGAAAATTGAGAATAGGTTCAGGCAAGTATAAGGGTAAACTACCTCTCAAATGCTTCAATTATGGAGAGGTAGACCATTTTTATAATAAGTGCCCTCATAAGTATAATAAGGATGATGATGAATATCATGATCAAGGTCATGATGATGGTAAAAGATCATTCAAGTTTGATAAAAGTAAAAATGAATTCAAAAGTTTTGATAACAAGAAGTACTTTAAGGACAAGAAGAGTCTCTACACCAAAGAAGATTGTAGCTCATCATATGAGAGTGAAGTCAGTGACTCAGAGTATGATCATGAAGATGATGGTCATACTAAAGATGAATCCCTATTCATAGCTGAGGAAGTTATTTTCTCACATCAAAAGGAGTATATGTGGAGTGATTTAGATGATGATAAAGATGAGGTGGACTGTGAGACTGAATTGATGAATGATCTTGAAGAACTGAAGATTGAGAAGAAGATCAATAAGAAGATGAAATATAAACTCAAATACTTTGAGGAGTAATCAATGTATTTGAGGTAAGAATGAATGAATATGATAAAGAGCATGAAGATAAGATCAAACATCTAAGTTGTTAATTGGAAGTCCTATCTACAAGCTTGAAAGCTAAATACGTTGAATGTTTAAGGTTTGTAATTGAAAATGATTCATTGAGATATGAGTTAGAGAATACATCTAGTAAGGTGAAGTAATTTGTGATATTTGAAAAGAGATCAATGATTTAGAAAATATTCTAAATGATCAAAATCATGCAAGTGATATAATTGGTCTTGGATACAAAAAAGAACTAAAAAATTCAACTCAAGACAAGGAGAAGACTAATGTGAACAAGGAAAATCATACTTTGAAAATAAATCATCAGATAAGAAATGAAAGTGTTGGTAGAATGAATACAAGTTAGATCAAATAGCCAAATTAAATTAGGTATGTGAATTTCAATGGTTACTTCTATTCTTGTAATTAGTTTGAGCATAGAGCTAGAGAATGTAGAAGACTTGTTAGAAATGAGTTTGCATGGGATTATGATGAGGGTCATCAGTCAAAAGGTGTAATCAAGGTTGAGTGTTTCAACTATCATAATGTAGTATACTTTGAAAAATATTGTCTATTTAAGGTAAGATAAGATGATTTTCCATCAAGAAGTATTATTTGTTACAACTATGAAAATATTGGTCACATTGCTAGATTCTACAAGTAAAGGTCTACAAATCAGAATAGGTTCAATTAAGATCTAAGAGTACAAGGAAGAAGGCAAGTTAGATCATGGAAACCAAAGGTGGTAAGTATGAGTCATGATGAGACTAAATTTCCAAGTAATCTATTTTCTATGGTGGAGAATGCTATAGAAAGTGAAGAGAACTAAGGGCTCTCATTGTCTGTTCATGTTATGAATGAAGAGACCAAGCTCAAAGAGAAGACCAAGGTATTGGTTGAGGCTAGTTTTGAAATGTGTATGGATACAAGTGAACATAATACTATTGTTGAGCATGTATAATATAAATAACATCAATTGTTAGTGCTTAGTGATGAGGTTCCTAACTACAAGGTGGATCCTTTAGATAAAAAGGTATGCCATGAATCTATATTAACTCCATGTATTGTCAATATAATCATAGAGGAGAATATTGTAGTGGATGAGCATGTTAATTATATTAAGTCCAATAATAAGAATAATAAATATACACATTATATAACTAAAGAGGAAAAGGAATATGAAGAATTATGGGCAACTCTTAGTTTCACATTGTTTTAAGACATTGTGAAATAGGGTATCTCTGCTTATGCTTCTTAGGAGACATATTTATTATGGAGAAGAAAGTTTGTGTGGTCAAGATCATAATGATAGTATATATAGAGACTTGTGTTTATCTTAGAAGGTCATTGGTTAAGGGGGAACAACAAGTTCATGAGCTTTCTCTAGAGGTTTATGAAGGAGTTATAGTACATGGTCAGAATGGGTGTTTCCAAGTGGTTTAATGAGATTGATGGAATGTCAAGAAGATTTTGGAGCTCAAAAAAGTCTATGCACTTATTTGTGATGTGTTTCAAGTATTTTTGTGTCTTGATGATCCTTTTTGTGTCAATTAACTATTTTTGAGTGCTCTCAATTTTCTCTATTTTTGGCTTAAGGGCAATCAAGCCTAAAATGGGTTATAGGATGTATGGGTTCCAAAATGTTTTAAAGCTCAAAAAATGGTACATAAGTGTGTAATGGTTATCTCCAGGTGTAAAATAAGTTTTAGAGGTGGACGTTGACCAGAAGGAGATTTGTTGACTCTATTTGTTTTAATATTTTAGGGTTTTGGGCTTTGCTAAAAAAGTGGTCTACCTTATAAGTTGAGATATAAGAATTATTAATAGGTTGATTGGAATAAATGGGTTTTCAAATCATGTTTCATAGATATTTTAAGGTTTGTGGTTTTAAAATTATTCTTGTTTTTGTCAAGATGGAGGCCTAATTGACAAGTTGATTTGTGAAAGAAGTATATTATAGAGGATGATCTAGGTATTGAAAATTTGTGTGCTTAATGGGGAATATGAGAGTGCTCTAGATATGAATTTTTAGGTCTTAAATATGTGTCTACTAAAATTTTTGGGCTTTACAAGTTCTAGGTAGGGCTATAAGGAGTCTAGACAGGCCTACTGAGAAGAAGAGTGTTTTAATATTAGTGTATCTAAAAGAAAAAGGTATGAGTGTTTTTAGTATATTTATTAGGTTTATTAAAAGAATGTTTCCTATTTGGTGAGTTTCATGAATTTCTGTTGTTGGTCATGAAAGTGTTTTGAAAGAGAAGACTAGTAAGCCTGTATGGTGGTTCTTCATGGTATATGGAGATCTAAAGATGATAAAATAGGTGAAATAGATAAAATATATTAGTATGAGTCCCTCTTATATGTTTCTTTGTGAGTTCCATTATATTTCAATGTTTTTTTGTGTTTTTTCTTCATTGGTTGAAGTGCTTGGTTGAAGAGAGTGTTGGCATGGAGCAATAAAAAGTTGTCAAGGAAAGAAGAGGTAGGATAAAGGTAAAGGGGAGTTTTTATTATATTTTTATGATAGTATAATATTTTTGGTAGTATTTTTAGGTCCTCAAGATTATTTTGTGCCCACTTTATCATTGTGTCAAAAGGGGAGAAAGTTCATATTGTGAGAGTGCTTAAAGAGAAAGAAGAAATGTGAGTTGTATATGATGTGTGTTGACATCAATGACAAAGGGAAATATTGTTGGAGAGTTCTCAATGATGTCGTGGTGATTTCATTTAGGTTTCCTAGTGAGTGGATGAAGTGACTTTATTTCTTAAGTGATAATAACAAAGTGTGCAATGTGTTTGTCCTAGTATGCTTGAAGTTGGCTTGGTTGATCTTCTAATTTGGTATTATTAGAGATGTTTAAGGATAAGTATGGTGTATTAATAATGTGAAAGAGGTACCATAAGAAATTTTATATGATTTGAGTTTTTATGTGCATGATTGGAATTCATATAGTAGTCCATAGTTTTCATTTAGACATTTAAGGTCTAGTGGCAGAAAATTTGAATAGGTATTTTACTGACATCATTATTGGCACATGTGGATGAGTCAGGGGGTGTTGGTCATATGGTTATGATAAAATTAGTCCCTAGTTATTATTCAATAAATATTAGGTAATTTCACTAAATTTGACAAAATATATGCAAGTGCAAAGTTGGGATCCTAGGCTATTTGATAGTGTTTTCCCATACTTAGCCAAATTTGCATGAGGCAAGAAAGAGTCGAGTAAGTAGTTTTATGATGGAATATCTCACATGTGTGGATGTTTCAAGATAATTTTATCATATGTGTTTTTTTATTTTTGTGTCTAGTTTATTTATGCTAAATTTGATATCATGTGATGAATCTCATCAAAAGATATGCATGTGCAAATTTGGCCTTCTTGATAGTTCATGACATAGTTGGCTTTGTGGTGAATGAGAAAATTAATGGAGTTATATCTCTCACACACTAAGGTTTAAATAATTTTTTTACACATGGTTGGATTCTTCTATGTGAGGAGATCATATTTCTCAATTTTTAGGTCGTGAGATTGATCGAGGAAAAAGTTATTAAGGAGCAAAGTTGGCCTTCTAAGTAGTTTGTAAAGGTCCCCATACTTAACCAAATTTGTGAAGGTTAAAGACCAAGACCAAATGGAGATAATATAGCTTGTAGATGATCACATAGATTTATAAAATTATGTGCACTATATGATAAATAATTTTTTGATCCATAGTGATCGATGATGCACATTGAGTCAAGATTGCAAGATTGAATGAGATGGGGTCAACTATTCAAAGTTTAACATCAAGAAGAGATAAAGATCGAGTTTATTCTAAGGTTAAATGATGAGCAGGTATTCATAATGATCAAGATAAATAGTTTATATTAAATTAAATATGTCAAAGTGTTAGTTTTATAGCATGAATAAAGTGAGGACAATCTTGAAGAGATTGATAGAGCATATGAGGTCAAAGTTACCAGATTGCATGACATCAGGTCAACTGTTCAAAGTTTAATATTTGGGAATTGGTGCATTATGAATTAAAGTTAAAAGAAGACAAATGGTGAAAATTTAATCTAAAGATGTGAGAGCATGAGATTAGAGCATAGTAACCAAAGTTTAAATGTGATCATTTGTATTAAAATATTTGAATTTAAAAAAGGAAAGACCAGTGTCTGGTTTTTGAACCATAACTTTTGATCTATGAAAAATTTGACCTTGAAATAAAAATAAAATTTGTAGAGGACTCCAAATCACTTTTTTAAATATAAATTTTATTTGAAAATGTGTATAGTCAAAGATATTAAGGTTCAAAGTTGAATGTGTGTTTGATGTTCATCTATTAAGAACTTGGAAAGGATGTTTGAGCTTGTGTTGATGTTATTTCATTGTCTCATGATGACTTAGCTATTTGATATTGTTTTAGAATCCATGAGGAAAATATATGTACATTATGAAGGTTTGACCAATCATATTTAGTATGAATAAAATTTTAGAAGTTAATTGCATATTCATTCATGGTGATTATGTGCATAAAATGTTGTTTGAGCATACGCAAAAGTGAGAAAAGTTGATTGTAATAATTTGAGGATGTATAATGGGACATAAGGAGTGGAACCATGTATCTAAAAGTGGTAATATGTTATTATTTTTCTTAGAGAAGTATCAAAAGGTGAATGGGTCTCCATAGGACCTAAAAATTGACTTGGGCTTATTTGAAAGACAATTATGCTTAAGTGTGACCCATGTAAGATGCCTTAAGGGTGAGGGAATGTGTTATGGTTGACAAGGAATATTGTGGACTTGATAATTCATTAATTCTCTATGAATAATGAAACCAAATATGATGGTTTCTATATTTTTAAAAATACTTGAGAGACTTGAGCAAGGCTTGCTAGCGAAGAGGATATGTAGTGTGCTTGTTGGATGAGTTGATGAGTAGAAGAGTTTGTTGACTAAGTGTATGAAATTTTGGTCATATTTATGATTTCAAAATAGTGATATTTTAGTTTAAATATAAGTGAAGAATTTTGAGTGTGCATATGAGGATAGTTTGAGTGAAGGAGAGAGTTTGTGGCATACTTATGTGAGAGGTTTATAGGAGATAGAGAGGGAGTTTGTGTAGGTGTTAGAAAAATAGAGATCCATCATCAAGTGATGAAGACATAATTTTTAAGGTGGATGTATTCACTTGAAAGGATGGTCTAAAGGAATTTATCTTCTTTATGGGTATTTATTCCTTGTGAAACAGGTGTTTCACTAAAGGCATTTGGTCAAGAGGACTTGATCAAGGTTTCTAGTTTAAATGACTTGACTAGTCTCTTATTTGTAATCTCTTATAAGACAAGTATTACATGTGTTGTAGGATTAAGATTGGGTTTTATTCCATATGAGGGTTTACCATGGGAACTATGTGTTGTGTATTTGATCTTGTGTATGCATTGAATGAATGAGCTCTCTTGTTAATGTTGCTTGATCAAGCTGATATATACTAATTGTTTAATAGTTTAAAAAGATTGCAATTAAAATTGAAATATCTGGGCTCACTAATTCACCCCTCCTCTCAGTGATTGTACCTATATAAAATTAGATCAATCACATTGATCTAATTATTTGTGTGTTTGCTTTCATTCTAGATTCCATTTATCTTGAAAAACTTTCCTCTATTTCAGAACACTATCATCTTGGTCACTACAATCTCTAAAAGATTATGTTTTTCACCTTTTTGTCTATAGTATATAGTCAACCCAAATAACTATGTATTACTATCTCTAAGTTCTATCCCCTATCCAATAGTACATAGTTGACTCAAATGACTTTAAAATATTCTCAACCTATGTTATATAAGTACTCTATCAACCCAATCGAATGGGTACATATAGGCTAACCCTTTCTCTTATTAACTGACCTTGTTCTTTGTCTAGCTGACTTCATTCTCTATCTTTTCCAAGTATATCCTTGATTTTCCTCTTCTTTCCTAAAAATTATATATATTTCATCAAACATCATGAAATCCCTTATCATAATCTTCTTGGAAAACTTGAATCCATTTAAATGATATATGGGGTGATCCTTCCTTCCTTTCTTTACTTCCAAAAATAATCTTCACTCTTGGATTACTTCTTCCCCTCCCTCATCTTTGGATTACAACATAGTTCAAATCATACCCCAAGATGAGGTAGGTGGATCGAATCCTTTTTGTACCTATTAAGACAATTTCCATATTCAAGCATCTCATCACAATGTGGGGGAGATTGAAACAAGTCTATCTAACAACCCATATAACAATCCACCACCTAATAACCCTCCCCCTAATACCAATTTGGGGAATCCTCATATAAACACTAACCCACCAATTGACACAACCTAAATTATTGCATAGATAGTGAAATAGATGAACATAATGCAAACATATAATTACCCCCAAATGTGTAACCATAACATCATTTAATTAATATGGATAGTTAACCTCCCTTCCTCCTCCCTCAAAATAACCAAAAATTTATTCATCCACTTCTTAGAGATGTTTCAGGGAATGTCATTATCAAACCTATCATGAACAACAAGATGATTCAAAACATTTAAAATGAGACTTTAAACCCTTTCATTTTTTCCATTTATATTAGTAATATATCTCCAACTATTAAGTATGATGGGACTATAGACCCTACATCTTTCCTCAAGGCATTCAACAATATTTACAAGGAGTGGACCCAAACTAATAATTTCACCACAAATAAACTCTTAGTTAAAACTTTCACTGGTGATGTATTGGAATGGTACAATCAACTTCCCAAACATTCAATATTACAACTAGAATATTTAGTCAATC
Organism: Torreya grandis; assembly: GCA_037957365.1. NCBI lineage: Eukaryota > Viridiplantae > Streptophyta > Pinopsida > Cupressales > Taxaceae > Torreya > Torreya grandis. The sequence continues at coordinate 1,776,135 of JARHVA010003667.1, forward strand.
ATCTAGTTACAAATATTCAACACAATGATCTTCCCAAAAATTGCCTTAGCCATTTCATCAATACTAAGCAATCTCCCACTGAATCAGCTTGTGATTTTATCAAATGATGTAAATCTTTGGATCTCAAGGCCAATCATAACATGACTGATGATAATCTATTTAAACTCTTTATAACTACCTTGACTCCTTCTCTTTAGTATAAGGTTTGAACTTTTTCCCCTCAAACGTTCAATAAAGCTCTTGACTAAGCCAAACATCAAGACTTATTAATGAAACATTTTGAACATAATACCAAATTACTTAAAGGATATTTTCAACATTCCACTAATGTAATCACTGATAATACTCCTCAAACCAATCCAAGAGTTACCAAATATGATAATCCTTCATCTTCTCACACACTTTTAACTGTGTAACATATGAAACAATTTTTAACACCCTATAAACCATTTAATTATCCCAATAATCCTCCTAAATGGTATAACCCTAATCAATTTTTTTTGGTTCCATTCTGACTTCGATCACTCCCATGAAAATTGTAGAGGGATCACTAAATTTACTATCTCATATATGATTGGTGATTCATTCAATCACAAAGCTATGATTAATATTCATCTTCATGATGACAACATTGCTTCTCAAAAATTACAATCTCCCAAAGATTCTTCTTCTAATAACCAAAAATATTTTTCCACCTCTAACAATCAATAAGCTAACAATAATGTTTATGCCATTGATGTTGACTATGACCAATATTACAATAATTCTCAATATGTTAATGTGGATAATTTCAAATACCACCATAAATTAGCTCACAAATATCTTGTTACCAAACCTAAGAAACTATCTTTGGAAGAATAACTCTTCAAAGATACTACAACTACTCACTTAGATTAGTAAACTAATGAGGACCCACCTCCTTCTTCCAAACCACCAACCACTTCTATTCCTCCAAAATCTAACTTACATTCTAAACCTCATGTTGGTTCTTCTTCCAAAACCCATTAGAACTTCTTAGAAGAGCTCAACTCCATGCCTTATAAGATACCTCTTATGGAGTTAGTTTATACCTCCCCTTATTATCTCAAGTTCATCATACAACAGCTATATGAAATTAAAGAACCATATTTTTTAGAAGAAGAAACAACCTCTCATGAGCCTCAACCAATCAAATTTCATACCATTGAATCCATTTAACCTTGTTCAAAATCCTCCATATAGGTACTTAAAGAAGACATTATTAATGATGAGATCCTCTTTCAAGTTGATGATCCACCCATATTCATTAAAATATACATTAATCTTACTCTCATTCATAAAGTATTAGTGGATAAAGGGTCTAGTATTAATGTGACATCATTCGGCTCATCCAAAAACTTGGCTATAATAAATATCATCTCAAGAAAACTTACCTAAAATGTCATGTATTTGATAAAACTAATCAAAATCCACTTGTTTGTACTTGGATCCCTCTTACAATCGAACATAAGACTATTCAAACTAGGCTTATGGTCTTCAACTTGCACCTATCTTACAACATACTCCTAGGATGACTATGGACTTGAATGAGGGCTATTGCCTCTTTTAGTATCCAATGTATCAATTTACTTCATAATGAAAAAAGTTATAAACATGAGGCTAATACCAATCCTTGGAGTATTCAAATTACAAACCCTAAATCATAATATCACATTTATACCATTTTAATGATCAATAGTTATCCCTTACTTGAATTCATCAACATGAATATGGATTTACATTTCACTCTTACTATTTTAGATGATGATGAACCTACAGATGATGATGAACCTAATGGATTACAAAATATATACAACACTATTAAGCTACCTCCTTACATATTGAAGTGGCTTCCACATTATTTATTACCTCATGATCTCGCCATCCCCCTAATTGATGAGATCAATGATTTCCCCATATATGCAATTCTTAAAAAGCCTCTTACAAAGAATATGCATTCACATGTAATGATTATGGAGTGGCCAAATTATTCTTAGATCCTTTAATCATGTATCTATGTAAATTTAGTGATATAGACATTTCCCCTTCTAAAATCTCTCCTAAATATCAAGCATATATAATTTATCCAACCTATTATGATAATTACGTCATGGCTCAAGCTCAATCATGAGACTTGGATGTGTAACATTATAAAAAAACTTTAGCTCAAATACATGATTTCAATCATGATGTTCATATTAGTTACATTAAATTTGAGTTAGAACCTGAAGGTCATATACCTCCTACTAATTATCCACTCCTTGATAATCCTTGGGTGGTTGAATAGATCTTACCCTCTAAAAATCTAAAATTCTTTCATCTTCTATACCACCTATATAACCCATCATTACACCTTATTCTTCTCCCATTAATGATGCTAATGACAATTTAATCAAATCCAATCAACCTTCTTCCCCTACTCCACATACTCTTGAGATTACATGAGATGCTAAGGCAATATATGTATGTCAAATATACTCTAAATATGATCACCACAATAAAAAAATTATTTATCTCAAAGTATATGTTGATTATTATGGTCCTCTTCCTAATTTTCCTAACGATAAAGCCATTATTGAATTACTTCATGATCAAAAACCTCAACTCCCTCGATAACATCACAAACTTGGAAATTTCAAGAAAAAATCCCCTCATTTCAATAAATTCATCACTATAAATGATCCCAAAATAAATCCCATTTCCTCTCTACATAATGCATCATATCATTTCTAAGATGGAAATGCTATGCTTATTGAGGAAATTACCAAAATCAAATATGGTACCCTATTATGCCCTCAATCACTTACAATATCCTAAGAGCTTACACAAACTAAAAATGACAATTTCAACTTATTATTTAATAAATATAATGATACTTTCTCTTGGTCTTAAGAGGACATTCCCGGTATTGACCCTAACATTGTGGTACACAATATCATCACCTATCATGATGCCAAAGCCTTGTAATAAAAGAAATAAGCATTTCTACTTGAATTTTCTAATTTATTCCATAAATAAATAATTAAACTTCTTAATTTTAAGTTTATCAAGCCTATGGACTATTCTAAACGGGTTTCAAACATTTTTCCTATATAAAATAAAGTCACCATGGTCATTCATATTTGCATTGATTTCAACTACCTCAATATTTCTTATCCCAAGGATATTTTCCATTTAACCTCTATATATGCCATCATCAATTCCACTAATGGTTATTAAATGTTATCTATTATGGATGGTTTCTTGATCTATAATCAAATTCACATTTCCCTCAAAGACCAACATAAGATAAATTTCACCATGGAATAGGGAACCTATTGTTACGTTAAAATTCCCTTTAGCCTCAAAAATGTTGAAACTACCTATCTGCATGCAATGACCCATATTTTCCATGATATTATTCATAATATTTTTGAAACCTATGTGGATGACCTCATTTCTAAGTCTAAAATTCACAAGACTCATCTTTCTGATCTTTTAATCATTTTCGATCATCTCATCAAATACAAAGTTAGACTAAATCCTTACAAATGTGTTTTTGATGTCACATCTAGAAACTTTTTGGGTTTCTTAGTTTCACTTTGTGGCATTGATGTTTATCCCACCAAGATCAACACTATTATCAACATGCCCATCCCTAGTTCCATTCTAGATATTCACACTTACCTTGGTAAATTTGTGGCAATAAGATAGTTTATCCCCGAAATGGCTTACTGTATTTATTCTGTTAATTTTCTTCTCAAGAAAGGTAATCCCATAGAATGGATGAATCATTTTCAAAAAAACATTTGATAATATCAAAGAATATTTTCTTCACCCACCTGCTCTATTTACACCTTATAATGATCATCCTTTAATCTTATATACTTATTCCACACCTTATCATTTAGGGAAATGCTTGTCCAACATAATGATATCAAAAGGGAATATGCCATATATTATATCAGTCGAGACCTCATTTACTATAATAAATGTTATACAAAAGTATAACGTGATTTCCTTTTCATATATTACCACTGAAAAGCTTTGACATTATATGATTTATCAAACCACTTATGTTATCATTCATTCTGATCCACTCCCTCACTTCTTCTCCAAATCCTTTCTTACAAGAAATATAATTGGTAAGGGGATGGTCTTTATCATTTAATTTTATCTCTGCATTATTACACAAATTTATATCAAAGGATAAATCATTTTTGATCAACTCACAACAATTTCCATACTAGCTACTAACCACCTTCAAGATAATCTTCTTGATGATAATATTCTCTATATTGAAGGTATTAATCAGGCCATATCTCTTAAAGATTAATTACATAATTTCATTGATTATCTTTAATATTCCTCTATACTCCATGATACTACTAAACCAAAAGTAGTCATCAAATAAATTCTTAAAATTAATGTTGATTTACATGAAGATAATTGGAACCTTCATTTTTATGGTTTCAAATGCCTTAAGGAGATGGGACAAGTTTTATCCTCACTAGTCCTCTTGTTAAAATTATCCCTTTGGCATTTCACCTTAAATTTTATGTGATTAACAACATGGTAGAATACTAAGCCTTAATCTTAGGCATGAGAGCAACACTTGATTTAAACATCACATATCTTCATGCTTTGGGTGACTCCCAAATCATATGCTACTAGGTTAATAGTAATTATCAATGAAAAAGTGAAAATATCATTTCTTATCTTCAAATAGACACTATCATTTACAAATAATTCACTTCTTTTACCATTGAATCTATCCCCCCAAGATCAAAATTCTATTGTTGATTCACTTGCATATTCAACATCACTTTTTCATCCATGCCAAGTTTTTACTGATTTCACTTTTTTGATCCAAATAAGAAAGTATCAATCTTCCATTCAATCATGAAATTCACTTAATTACCACATTAAGGCTATCACCATTTGACAAAGCCCATAGTAAAAAGACATCATTCAATTTAATAAACACTAAACCTATCCTCCAAACACTAATTCCTACAAAAAGACTTGAATTTGCAAATAATATTTCAAGTATGTCTTTGGATATAACATTTTTTATTATAATAATGTTGAAGGTACCTTTCTCCATTGTGTTATGAAAGAATAAGTTCCTACTCTTCTTGAACAAGAACATGGGGGAATTTTTGGTGGCCACTGTAGTAGACATGCTACAACCCAAACATGCTTATGTATGGGATATTTTTGGCCCACTCTTGAAAATTATGCCATTAGATTCAATAAAAAATTTAATCCTTTCCAAATTCATGATGATCTAATCCATTCACCTCCAACCAAGCTTCAAACTTTAAAGTCTCCTTTGCCATTCTTAGTGTGGGGCTTAGATCTCATAGGAAAATTACTTAGATATTAGGATGGGCATGTCTTTATTATCAAAACCACCAAGCATTTTACCAAATGGGTCAAGGCTATGCCTTTTGTCAATGTCAATAGTATCACCATTTACAAATTTATCCTCAATCAAATCATTTTCCACTTTAGCAGATCTCATACTCTCATTTTAGATAATGGAGGTACGTTTAAAAAATAAAGACATCAAACAACTATGTGCTAAATTCAAAATCAATCACAAATTTTCCATGCCTTGACATCCATAATACAATGGCTAAGAGAAGACCACCAAAAAAATTCTTAATAAAATTCTCCAAAATACAATCTATGAAACCTGCACAAATTTGCATCTTTATATATATCTCTCTTTAGACCTATCACACTAACATACACATTGCTACTAGGGAAACACCATTTTTACTAGTCTATGGTTTTAAATTAGTCCTTCCATTATAAGTTGAGCTTACCTCTCTCTATATATATCTTCATGGTATCATACCTAATGAATAATTAATTGAATCTCACCTTCATGCTCTTGAGATTTTTGATAAACATCATCTTTTTGCCCTATAATACAATCACCAATACAAGGCCCACATTGCCAAATAACATAAAAAAAGAGTTAAAGTCCACACTTTTTATATTGGTCATCTTGTCCTTAAGCTAGACTATACTCATGATAAAGAAGGTAAATATGCCCAAAAATGGTGGGGCCCTTAGTTAAAGACATCATTGCTCCAAACACCTATCGCCTTCAAACCAATGAAGGCCATAATTTTAAAGAGCCCACCAATGCAAAATTTTTAAATAAGTATTTTCCCTAAATCATTCCCCTCTTATCATGATTTATATATGATATATTTTTAACACTTGTTGAAATATACTTACACAAGTCTCACCCTCTGTAGTAGTATCTCTTTCCACGAACTTAGTTCCTCCATTTTTATCCTTTGGTTTTCAAATTTTCTCATGAGTTGTATTGTAAAACTACGGATAGGACCCAATTTTCCTCATGATTTCCATTTTTTTCTCCTTATTTACTTGCTTTCCAATAATTTTTGGCACATCTTGGGTTTTTATTTTGTGATTTGTAGTGTAAGACCATCGATAGGACCTAACCTTCCTCACAAATACCATCTTTATCCCATTTACTTTTTACATGCTTTATGCACCCTCATGGGTTTATATTTTATAATTTGTAGTGTAAGACCATGGATAGGACCAGGTCTTCCTCATAAAATCACCATATTTAAATAAGTATTCCTTTTCTAGAATGTGTCTAACAATGGTTACAAGTTTTTTTTATCCTTGTTCTCAACTTTAGTTGTTACTTATTTTTTAGATAAAATTTGCACAGAAAAATGTGTTAGCATGTTTTCCTACACTTCCCTCATTATTATGTTAAGGAATCACATTTTACTATCTTTGTATCCCTTTCTCACTCTTTGTCACATTTTTTAAAATTTTAAGTAATTCAAAATGTTTCATGTTCTCATTCCTCTTGATTTACTTTCCTTTCAATCCACATTGGATAAACCAAGGTCAAAGTCAAGATCATACTCTTATTTCACTTGAATTAATGCAAATATTAGACACCGTGCTCTCTAAAGTTATCTTTTAGTAGCCAAGTCTAATGTATATAAATTATAGTCATATTTAACACCCATGCTTGGTTTTCAAAATCTATATGGAGGAATAATACTAACAATAATAATAAAAGCCATCAAGAAAGTTAAAATACAAATCATTTAAAAAAAATTACATGATATAAAGGAAATATTAAAAATATCAAAAAGTCAAAATCACACCAAAATATGTGATTACAAGCACATCTCCTATCTCCAATCGAAGCACAAACTCCATAGTGGGCCTCATGATAGAGTCGACATCCATTAGGGTATGATAGGCTAGTAGATTGGATAAGAGAATTTAACAAACTCTATGGTGCTACTTAATTTCTCATGTAAGTATCTATTGGCTAATTTTAGCCTACATACCAAGCTTCTACCTAGATAGAGAAGCTAAGAATATTTCCTAACCCATAAATAAGAAAAAGATGGCAAACACAAGCTTTGAAGAGCCAGACCATCATCAAACATCATGTAAAAATGAATAGAGTAATTTTTTTATGAATTCAATAGATTTAATTGGAAAGCCTCTCAAGCCAAAATATTGCATAGACATGATGTGTTACATGTCTAGATCATCCTCTACAAATTTCATATCCTGATGTCTTTTCTATCTCAAGATATAAAGCTTTAAATTTAAACTAGCAGTCTAGGATGGGCACAAGGATATCAAGATAAAGCTATGATAAGTAACTATTGGGATTCAAATGCACTAAGGTTGAATTCAGATATAACAAGTGTCAAGATCTTAGGTGATTAAATGGAGATCTAATGGCATTTGGTGACTAATGAAGATAGTGGGTCCAAGTTGATTGATGGTGTATGATCCATCATATAAAGGTAGATCAATGGTGATAAAAAATTCAACATGTAAATGAATTTCAAAGATAAATGTGTAGTTGTTAAGTGTCATGATCAAAATAAATACTAGGTAAATCAATGGTGTGTGTAAGCCATGAAAAAGTGGATCAATGATGTGAGCAAGGTAAAAATTCAAGGAGCTCAAATTAAACATAAGGCCACCATGTGACACAAGTGCAAAAGTAGATGGATTGATAAAAGTATCCTGAGAAGGGATGCATAGCTAACAAATGGCATAATTTTGGAAACCTAGATCAATATCAAGGGCCAATATCAAAAGTTGAAGCCTTGAGATTTTAAATAGAAATCAAATACAATCAAGGTCAAACTAGAGAAAATAATTTAAGGGGATGCCATGAAGGTAGACACATCAGTTTCAATAGGTTTTTCACCAAAACCAATAACGTGATTATGACCCTTTTTTCCAATCTTACATGCCAAAGATGAACCAGTAAAGAGAAATTCATATTGAAATAAGATCACAACAAATTGATCTAGCTATTGTAACTGCTTCGACACCAAAATTCAGCTTTCAAACAACTTGATCCCATAATTGTAACCATAAGGAGCATCAATGCAAGACAAAAATAGATTAAAAGAGACTAATACAGTCATTATGTCTACCTTATAGAAGTTATCTTAGGCATTATGATCTTTTCTAATGGCATCAATGCCATACTAATTAGAAATCTTAGTCATTATGCTCCCTTTTCCATCCTTTTATGCATTGATCCCCATCTCTCTCATACTTTTCTACTATAATTAGAGGCTTCTAAGCCTTAAAAATGTCCCTCTCTTTGGCACAACTAGACTCTACCAAGATTTATACTGTAACACCTATTTGATGTAATAAAAGATTGAATTCCTCCATTTTGTAAGATGATTTGAAGTGTGTTTTATGAATTCATTGATGTGGTCAAGTGAATGTATGTTTTCCTTACATCTGTCTAAGTTTTATCACCTTTATAAAGTGTTTTTTAAGTTATCATAGGTCATTCTAAGTGCATATATAGTTTGTTGGTAAGTGTGGAAGTGGACAACTACCCTCCCATGTTAGGTTGATAGCTAGTCAATGCCTTATTATGAAATACTAATGTGGAAACTGATCCAAGAGTGAATGAAATGACATTTAGAAGTCTTGAATGCATCCTATATTGTGTCTTGGGAAATTTATAAGGATGAAAAGATTTGGTACATCACCCCCTTTTACATGTTTTTATAGTTTATTGTCAATCTCTCTCCCCTTTTCTTAGCAAGAATCTAGTTTAGGTTTAGTAAAGGTGATAGACCCAAAATGAATCTAGCCTTATATAGAGGTTTGACCTAAGATTAGGTAACCCAAAGCCTAGGGTTATTCCTATGTTGGACTAGTTTTGAGTAAGAGGACCTGAACAATCCCCTTCTTAACTAGGGTGTAATCTAGGTCTATAATAGTTCTAGCATTCCTGGTAGGATTATTCTCCTTGGGATAAGTAAAATTTTGAACTAAGGAGGAGCATATACAATAGAAAAAGACATCCACCATCATCAAAAATTGAATATTCTTCAAGTTACTAGACAACATTCTCATGCCAAAGGTTACTACAAGGTCAACTAGTAAAGGTATTCCCCTTGAATTCATTGAGATAATTTCTATTTCATACAAGAGAGTAAGATTTAATAAGACAAGACCTTATCCCAAAAAATAATATTCATCTCCTAGTCATCTTATTGTTTTAAGTAGTATAATATTCACTACCCAAATGGCCATCAAGAATCAAGTGTTCATCCCTTTCAATAGAGGTAGTCCACTGAATTTAGCTAATTTTGATGATATTCATATTTATACCCTTAAGAGTATCCCATTATTTTCAAGAGAAGATAAAATAACCATTATTGAGTACATCTATGATGTTGCCAACCTTTATTCCATTCACAATGTTGTTTAAGATAATGTGGCTATCAAACTGCTTACTACTTCTTTCAAAGGAAAATCATTATAGTGGTATAGAAATCTTCCATTAAATACCATTTCCACCTTGGATGACGTAGGTGTAGCCTTAGTTAAAAAATTTGAGGACAAATATAATCACCTATCTTTATTTGGATAGCTGACTAACATAAAGAGAGATCCTCATGAGTTCATGTCTAATTTCAACCTTAGATTCCAAAAGACATGTACTAGAATTATTGAATTGATAATACCATCCCTTGAATATGCCTTCTTATATTATTTAATAGCCCTTTATTATGATATTAGTGTGATGATACAATCCATGGGTGGTAATATCTTGCCAAATGCTTATGAGGTTACAATAAAAGTAGAAAATAGTTTGATACAAGCTGGTAAGCTTACTCCAAGGCCTCCAATGCCTATATTCCTAGATTTTAAATCTATTCTACCCATTCAAGTTATTAATTTTCCATCATTAACCTTTATTCCACCTCCTCAAGCTCAAGTTGCAACCTCTTCTAGCCAAACCAATGATCTTGGTGAGCTAAAAGGTTTGCTTCAATATTTTGTGAATGAACAAGTTGAACTCAAGAGAAAATAGTACTAGGGTAGGCCTTATCAACAACAAAACTAGAACACCTATTAGCCCTTTGGTAATCAAAGGCCTCCTTATCAAGGGTTTAGATAAAATAGACAACCTTACCAATCATAAAGATCAATAACCCATGCTAAACCATATGCATCTCTTGACCTGAATGTACTAAGAAGTTCAAGAGATATTATTCCCACACCACCTCAAAATAATTTGATGCATGACTCAATTTGGCAGCCCTCCAAACTTAATGACACTCAGGGCCAAGCCTTGGTATCATAGAACATTACTATGCCACACATGACACAAGAGGAGTTTTCTCTTTAAGGAGGTCAATATCAAGAGATAGGTTTGGTACCCTAAGAAGAGGCTCTACAAGTTTAAGGGTAACCTGATGCCATTAATGTAAATTGGAAAATGGGTGATTATGTTGTTTTCAATCATGGTGGTGAGACTAGCAGTTTAAGTGGTCAAGTTATAACTATAACTAGAGCCAAAATAAGAGCCATTGATGAGGCTCGAGATGTGACTAATGCTTCAAGTAATCCTAATTTTTTTTCTAAAAGTACCAAATATAAACCTACTACCCCTATAATACAAAAAATTAGAATGTAGAGGCTGGGAAGGTCCCTCAAATAATTCTGGTCCATGAATAACTAGTGGTTCAAAAGGTGTAGGCAAAGGTTAGTGGATCTTTATTTAGTATAGTAGATCAAATGAAAAAATAAAATTTTAGTATTATCATGTGGGATTCCCTTGCTATTCTAGGATAAAAGGATATGCTCATCCAAGAGCTTTCAACTCTCAGGGTGTCCCCAAAACCATTTGAGAAACACGAATTTGTCCTAACTAATTTAAACCAACCAATAAAGCATCAAGTATAACCATTACATAAGATGGTAAAGGGGGATAAATATAAGGTAAATTCAAGTAAAACTTCTCCCTTATACCTCTCTTTGATAGTTGGTGATTGTATAATTCATAATTATATGGTGGATAGTGGATCTAGTAACATTGTCATGCCTAACTAAACTGTAGACAAGCTTGGTCTTGTCTATGAACCAAATGTTAAAGGAGTATTGAAATTATATGGTTCACTAACAAAGATAGTATGTATTATTAAAGATATGGGTTTGAAATTACATTCTTGTGCCAATGTTACCATTCATCAGGATGTAGTTGTGGTGGACTTACCTCCCTATTTTGCCATTTTTATATCAAGGGACTTTACATCAAATATTGGAGGGTACTTATCAGTTGATTGGACATATTTGATGTTCAGGACTAGGTATGGTACCAAGGTAACCATACATCATGAACCTATTAAAAAATTTCATTTGAAACCATATATGCCAAGTGTTGTAAACACTAATTGTGTCATCTTTGATAGGTGTTAGAAACTAGTGTAGAGGAGAGTGAATCACCTTTAGATGGGATTATATATTTGTTTCTTGATGAGTGGGCATATAAATCACATTAATATGATTATTATAAACTAATTGAAGAAGAAGGACTTGGTGTTTATTACCTCCATGAGAAAGATGCACCAATTCCAGCATTGATGAAGGATGATGAGTCTAGCGATGGTCTATAGTAATTATAATTTGATGGATCAAGGAATAAACATGGTACCATGGATGGAATGATGTTAATTTATCTATAAAAGCAAAGGTATTTATCATTTATTAAGTTTTAATTTATTTTTTCAAAAAATGCTGCTGAATATGAGGCACTAGTTCATGGTTTGCAATGGGATAGGAAGATGAAATTCAATGCCTTACAAGTCTTTGGTGATAGTGAAATTATAGTTTACCAAGTGAGATGTCTTAATGTATGAAAAAACCAATTTTTTAAATCTTATAAGCATAGGGTATGGGACTTAATTTAATAATTTTATGCCTTCAACATTTAGGCAATACCAAGAGATGAGAACAAACATGTAGACAAAGTGGCTACCATTGGGGCACAATTTAGTATCCTAGGTAATGTAAGACATAAAAAGGTCCAATAACACATTAAGGTGGTTTTAAGGCATTCTATTCTAGATAATAATGATAATTGGCAAGTGTTTGAATATGGCAATCAAATTTTTAAGTTCCTGTAAGAAGAGGCTAAGTTTTCCTCAATAAACAAGTCAAAGTACTTGCAACAATATGGTGATCAGATTGTACAGCTAAAAACAAATAATTTTCCCAAGGGATTGGTCACACTTGAGAATATATTCAGTGGTGATGATGAGCTAAGGAAAGAAAAGTCAACCTTATAATCAAAGGAATAACACTATGCCAATGTGGAAGTTGCACCTTGTAAGGGCTTACAATTGGGTAAAGTATGCACTTATTTAGAAAAAGAAGATTTCATTGAGTTATGTGTAATTTTTGTTGATATATTTGCATGGAAATATAATGATATTAAGGGATTTAACCCAAGTCTAGCTCAACACACCATTGAGTTAGAAGTTGAAACTATGCCATTAAGACAAATACAAAAGCCTATTAATCCTAAGATTGAGCCTTTGATAAGAGCTGAGCTTCATAACATCATTAAGTTAGATATTATATTTCCAATCAAGCACTCAAATTGGGTGGCAAACCTTGTTCAAGTGTGGAAAAATAATGGTGAAATTAGACTGTGTGTTGACTTTTGTGACTTGAACAAAGCTTCCCTTAAAGACCACTATCCATTTCCATCTATGGAACAAAATTTATAGTTGGTTATAGGTTTAGAAAGGTTCTCATTGTTAGATGGATATAGTGGTTACAATCAGATTTTGGTCAAGGAAGAGGATCAATTCAAGACATCCTTCACCACAAAGTGGGGGAAATTTACATATATAAATATGCCCTTTGGTCTATCTAATGCTAGAGAAACTTTTTAGAAAGCAATGGATATGGCATTATAGGGCCTTCTTAACAAGTTTATATAGGTCTATTTGGATGATATAACAATGTTTTTAAAGAATACAAGAGAGCACATGGTTCACCTTGAGCAAGTGTTTGAAAGGTGTAGGCAATTTGGAGTATCCTTAAATCCTAAAAAATGTGTCTTCTTAGTTCATGAAGGTAAGATTCTTGGAAATATAGTTTTAAATCATGGTTTAAGCATAGATCCTAAAATAATAGCTTAAATTCTTTCACTTTCCTTATCCAAGCACAAAATATCTTTGCAAAGTTTCTTGGGGGTGATCAATTTCATTAGAATATACGTATCAGATTTTACCACTTTAGCTAAGCCACTTACATCCATGTTAAATAAGAATCAGAGTTTTAGATAGTCCAAGGAAGGAGTGAAGAGTTTTGAAGGAATTAAGAAATCCATGGCTAGTACTCCTATGCTCATGACCCGGTATTTCATAAAGGACTTCATTATGTACACCTATGTTAATACTGACACCATTTCAAGCATCCTCATACAATAGAATCAAGAGGATTTAGAATAGCCAATAGCCTTCTTCAGTCAAGGCTTGGAATAATATGAAATAAGGTAATATTTTTTTTAAAATCATGTACTTTTAGTTATAAGGTCTCTCAAGAAATTTAGATACTTGTTATCTAATATTAAGATACATCTGATGGTTGCCAATCCAAGAATCAAATAATTTATCTTGAACAAAGATATAAATGAGAGAATATTTGGCTGGATAACCAAAGTAATGGAATATGATGTGGAGATCAAGGTCACAAAGCTAGTGAGAGGCAAGGGACTTTGTGAACATCTAGTCCAAGACTTACAAGAAGCCAATGGGGGTGGTTATGGTGTCAAATGATGATAAAGTTATGACTAATCACACCTCACCTTCTAGCTAGTTCCAAGACATGGTAATATACCTCTAGGATGGTATTTATCCTTCTCTCTAAGCCCTTCAAAAATAATATATTTCAGATTGCAGTCAATTCCTTTTCTTCTTGTTGATGGTGCCTTGTTCAAGAAAGATATCAATGGCATGTTGTTAAAGTATATAGAGTTAGGCCAAACATAGAGATTGCTTGAGCAGTTTCATGATGGACATGGTGGAGGGAATTAATAAACAAGTAATACATCACATAAGGTCATGAGAGGTGGGTATTATTGTCCAAGCTTATTTGGTGATTGTTATGCATGGGTTAGGAAATGTAGACAAAGTGCTATGTTTGTAGGAAAGGTGAAACTTGCATCCTTACCTCTCCAACCAATTATAGTGGATCAGCCCTTTGTCTAATGGGGATTGGAATTTATTGGTATCATTAACCCCCCTTCAATCTTAGGACATAAATGGATACTGACTGCTACATATTACTTTATTAGATGGACATAAGAAGTGGCATTGAAAGAAGCAAATGTTTCTAATGTTCTAGATCTTTATGAAAGTTTTATTACTAGATTTGGAGTCCCTTCAACCATTATTTTTGATAATTATATGGCCTTTTTTTGGTCTAGAATCAACAAATGGGTAGTTCAACATAGTGTCTTTCTCAACACTTCATCAAATTACTACCCACAAGGTAATGGTCCTGCTGAATCCACAAATAAGAACATGTTAAAGATCATAAGAAGAAAAATTGAAGATAATCAGATGCCATGGCATCTCAAATTAAATTTAGCTCTATGGGATAATAGGATCACCTACAATAGGTCAATATACATCTCTCCCTATAAGTTGGTATATGGTAAAGAAGAAAGAATGCCTATTTCTCTTGAATTTCCTGCCCTAGAATTGATGCATCAACTTGAGTTGTTGGAGAATGAACCAATGGATATTAGGTATGTTGAGCTTATGTATTTGGAATAAAAAAGAAATTAGTCTATTATATCCATGGAAATCTATAAAAAAAAAGTGAAAAGAGTCTTTGACAAAGGATCCTCTTCACATAGTTTCAAAGAAGGAGATTTAGTCCTCAAGTGGGATGAGGACAGAGCTAAGCCAGAAAAGCATACAGAGTTAGAATCTGTTTGGAGTGGGCTATATAAAATCTATAAATGAAAATCCCATAATGCCTTCCAACTCAAAAATATGAATGGTGAGGATATTACTATCCTAGTCAATGGGATACATTTGAAACATTGCCATTAAGGAATCTAAGTTCCCTGTACATAGTTAGTTGGCCTTATTTTCCTCCAAGTGTTGTTCTAACACATTATTTTACTTATATTTTTTATAAATAAGTACTTTGTTTTGAAATTTGATTTTTTAGGTTAGTTTCCCTAGTTTGCTTGTTTCCTTTCTTATTTTGGTAGAATCTATTATCTTTACAAGTTAAAAGGTTTCTTATGGTCATGGATTAGATTCATCATTATTGGTGAGTCCAGGAGTCATGTAAATAGTCTTAGTTCTCAAGCATAATAGGCATTTTGCCTAGTTGAGTCACCAGATATGTTATCCAATTTTAGCCTACATACCAAGCTTCTATCTAAATAGATAGGCTAGGTAGAGTTCCTAACCCATAAATGACCAAAAGATGTCAAAAGCAAGCTTTGAAGAGGTAAACTCTCATCAAATGTCATGCATAAATGAATAGAGAAAGTTGGTCATGGATTTACTAGATTGACTTAGAAAGCCTCTCAGGCCAAAAGATTACATGGACATGATGTATTTCATGCATAAATCATCTTTTATAAATTTCATATCTTGATGTCTTTTATATATCAAGATATAAAGCTTCAAAGTTAAACCAATAGTTTGAGATAGGTATAGGGATATCAAGATAAAGTAATGACAAGTAACCATTTGGATTCAAATATCCTAAGGTTGAACATAGATTTGACAAGTGTCAAAATCTTAGGTACTTGAAATAAGGTCTAATAGTGTGTGGTGATTAACAAAGATAGTGGGTCCAAGATGATTGATGGTGCATGATCCATCCTACAAACACAAATCAATGTTGAGTAAAAAGTCAAAAAGTAAGAAAATCTTGAAGACAAATGCGTAGTTAACAAGTGTCATGATCATGGTAACTACCAGGAAAATTAATGGTGCACATGAAATCCATGTAAAAGTGGATCGATGGTGTGAGTGAGGTGAAAAATTCAAGGAGCTTAGATTAAATACAAGGCCACCATGTGGTGCAAGCATGGAAGTAGATAGAATGATAGTAAGATCTTGAGAAGGGATGCATAGCTGACAAATAACATTATTTTGGAAACCTAGATCAAGATCAAGGGCTAATATCAAAAGTCAAAGCCTTGAAATTTTAAATAGAGATCAAATATGATCAAGGTCAAAATAGATCAAATATTTCAAGGGGATGTCATGAAGGTAGACACATCAACTTTGATGGGTTTGTCACCAAAACCAACAACATGATTATGACCTTTTCTCCACTCTTACATGCTAAAGATGAACTAGTAGGGAGTAATCCATGCTGGAACAAGATCATAATAAATTGATCTAACTATTATAATTGCTTCAATACTAAAATTTAGCTTTCAAATGACTTGATCGCACCATTGCAGCCATAAGGAGCATCAATACAGGTCAAAAATAGATTGAAATAGACTAATATGATCATTATGACTACCTTCTATAAGTTATCTTAGGCATTATGATATTTTATAATGGCATCAATGCTAGAATAATTATAAATCTTGGTCATTATGCTCCATTCTCCATCCTTCTATGCATTTATCCCCATCTCTCTCATCCATTTATACTATAAGTACAAGTTTATAAGCCTTTAAAATGATCCCTCTCTTAGTAATGACTAGACTCTACCAAGATTTGTACTATAAAACCTATTTGATGTAATAAAAGACTAAATTCTTCTATTTTACAAGCTAAGTTGAAGTGTGTTTTATGAATTCATTGATGTGGTCAAGTGAATGTATGGTTTCCTTACCTCTATCTAAGTTTTCTCACCTTCATAAAGTGTTTTAGTAGTTCTCATAGGTCATTATAAGTGCATACATAGTCTGTTGGTCAATGTGGAAGTGGACAACTACCCTCCCATGTTAGGTTGATAGCTAGTCAATGCCTTGTTGTGAAATACTTATGTGGAATCTGATCCAAGAATGAATGAAATGACATTTATAAGTCTTTAATGCATCCTATATTGTGTCTTGGGAAAGTATAATGATGAAAATATTTTGTGCATCACCCCCTTTTACATGTTTTCATAGTTTATTGTCAATCTCTCTCCACTTTTCCCAGCAAGAAGCTAGTTTAGGTTTAGTATAGGTGATAGACCCAAAAGGAAGTCAAAATTATCTATAGGTCTAACCCAATATTAGGTGAACCATAGCCTAGGGTCATTCCCATGTTGGACTAGGTTTGATCAAAAGGACTTGAACAATCCCCTTCTTAGCTAGGGTGTAATCTAGGTCTATAATATTACCCAATTGTGACAGTAGATTGACAAATCTATAAGGGGTCCTAAAGAATGGAGAACATGTTGTGATAAGGTAGTTCCATTCTAATTTTCATGCATATAGACTTCATGGGATTATATACATACTTCATTTATTGACCTCAGACTTGTCTAGCTAGAAGAAGTTCTTTAGAGTCCTTAATGTCTAAAGTCCTCTTATTTTGACAAACCTAATTTGAGTGTCTTGATTTTGATAAAGAGTTCCTCTACCTTGGTTTTGCATTGATTTTACCCTCCACCCATTTTATTTCACCCTTAATAGGAATGCTTGATTCTAAATCTATTTTACCACTTATATATTCCCTAATCTTCACATCTTAAAAGCATGCTATCACCACTTTGTTTCAATTTTATCTATCCTTATAACAAAATAATATGCTTGAGTAACTATGGATTAATTTATTTACAACATTAATTTACATCCTAACATCACTTTGCTTTCTTTTACCACTTTCCATTGTTTTACTACCCCTTTTTTTGGACACCTGAGTCCATTTCTACTTTCATGTAATTTTTCCATTATTGAGTGAGGTTGGCTTGTTACTTCTCACTCACCAACATTGTTTTCCATTTTATGAACTTTTCCATTGATGATTGAGTAAGGATTGTGACTATTCACTCATCAATGTTGTTTTACCTTTTGATTTTCCATCTTTGTTTAAGTAATGATTGTTACTACATTCACATTAATGTTCGATTACCATTTTTGACATATATCCTTGGTTTGATTTGGTTAGTTTGATTTTATTACATAAGGTTTACTTATTTTAGTTTTTTGATCTTTAGTAGACTTGGATTTTTGGTTACCCAATTTACTCTAAATTTTGACTTGGTCATTTGGTCTAACTTAGTATTTGTCACCTCAACTATCCAAATTTCCAATTACATCTCATTTACATAGCATCCGTTATCATGGCTTTCTTGCATTTGTTTGTTTTTTATTTTTAGTTTTGTATCCTTGGGTTTGTTGAAAGCAGTCTATTTTCCTTCCATGATAAAAAATAAAAACATAATATAAAACCATAAAGAGAGAAAGGTAAGTCAAGGTATGCATACATTACTTTTATTTTTAGTTATTTCCATTTTGTCATGTTAAATTAAACTATTTTTTTCTTTAAAATATTGTAATTTTTTGGCTTCAATGTTGTATGTTACTATGTTATTTTCTCAAAGCACCATCCCCTATTGTACCTGAGTAACACATAATGAGATTTGAGTGGGGCATATTTATACACATAATATTTTCAAACTTTATCAATTATTGATGATTTATATATTATAGGAACCTATCAAGTCTTAATCTCTCTGAGTGCATGCCTTAAGGGGTGCACTAGAAAGGGGTGGGTAGACCATTGGTGCTTCATATGATTTTTGTCCCTATACTACCACTTACTACCTACACAACCATCTCATAATAACATTTCTCTAAAATTTGATTTTTATTTTTCATCCTCTTCTAGTCATTTTCCACCTTAATTAACCCTTCCCTAGCCCAAAATCCTTTTTGATGATTTACAATACACTATCAAACCCATTAATCCTATACTATAATTTAAAAAACTCATTTAGGGTCTATGCCATCCCCTAGCTAACCTAGACCATGACCTAATTTGATTTTGTCAATAAAGATACATAGTTGATTAGACAAACCCTATTAGTTAAACTTTTGAAAAGGACTAGGGTTAGACTCAGCTATATAAACACATTCATTTCATCATTATTGAGAGAGATAGTAAGGAGTTAATTATTCATTTGTGCTTCTTTACAATATGATCTTCCACCATTCTACCTGAGGAGTCTTAGCTTAAGGTTTCTACTTGGATAATAATCTTGTCTTGTGGAAATTTTTTGGATGCATTGGCCTTCTTAGTGATCCTTAAAACCCAAAACAATCTCTTTTGAATAACCTTTGGACAAGGGAAATATTGAGTCTTAACGGGTTCATCTTCAAGATAAGTATCTCTTACTTTTCTCCTCTCTTTTAGTAGATAAAAGTAGCATAAGTAATGGATTTTCAATATATTAATCTCTCCATGCATAAGGGTCTTACCTATATATTTATCCTATAGGATTATCTTATGCATGTTTACATTTATGTTTACTAACCCCCAATTTGTATCACAATCTTTGGTGAGCACTAGATTAGACTTTTACTTTGTTTTTCTCATTTACTTAGTGAATATGAAAATATAGGACCTAGTTAGGGATATTTCATAGTTTTGATTGATTGGAGGCTTTGTAACCCTCCCTAGTGATATTATTATGCTAAGATATCCCTTGGTTAGGTCTAGCGGTTCCATCTTGGTCATGACCCCAGATATTTAATGTATCAACAATCAGAAGTGTAAGTAGGATTTATCTTCTCTAAGATAGGAATGATTTATAAAAACCATCGTAAATGATGAAAATATTACATATATAACAAATATATCATGGTTGTTTAAAAAAAATTCACATCTAAACACATTATTAAGAGGAAATTTCATCACATAGATCGATAGTTGTGACATGAAGAGTGGAAGTTTCATAGCTAATAAATCAAATTAAATATTAAGGCTATACATGAAGAAAAGGGGATATTTTAAGGTAAAAATAGGGGTAAGGGAAATATTATGGAGTAAAATGTGAGAGAGAACTATACCTAAGCATATTTTTGAGATCACTACATCATCACTGGATATTTTTAGAAATGTTGCACTGTGTAATGTTTGGGTGTATACATACTACCCCCTCAAAGATGACACCTTGTCATGAATTGGAAGGGATTTAGTCATAAGTATTGGTGAACTAAGTGGAAAATGAGGGTTATTAAATCTACTTTACTTAGCCATGTGGTGTGGTGAAGCTAGTTAGACTCTGTACAATTGCATTTCTACAAAAAATGAAAAATAAAACTAACTAATAAAAATATGGATGAGATTACTTAACATGTACAAAGGGATGAGTATAATAATTTAAAAATATCATTGAAGGTATGAACACATCACTAAGTGTTGTAAAACTATAAAATTAAATGACATACAAATATGTTACAAAAGATAAAAATTGCTAAAATTTGTTACTTTTGGATATTAAAATATGGTAGTGGAGAAAAACATTTATCCAAAAGCATAAAATATGATTCTAAAAGAAAAAATTATAAAAATATAAAACTTTTAAATCATAGTGGTTAATTTAAAAGATTGTATATTTGAAAATTGACCCAAAATAGAAATTATTTGTGCCAATTGAGTTTTGAGAATTTAGATAGCTAGATTCATGATGATAGAATTGATCCAAGAAGTAGCCAAATTGGAAATCATAGTGATAGGATGAAAAACATACTAGTGGGAGGAAAAGGGTTAGGTTCAAGTTGGTTTTGAATATCTTTTGTTTTTTTCCCCAATTTTGAATAGTCATCATTTAAAAAAAATGTTTAATTCAAAATTTTATTGCATGAATGGGTCTAGGGGGATAGATAGGTTAGAAAAATGATAAAATTTTATTATTGTTGGTGAATTTTGGATATTTTTAGGGTTATTTGGGGTGATCATGGTTTCATGAAAAAATCATCACATTGAGATGAAACCTTATATCTACACAAACTAGAATTTACGTCTTTGACATGGTGGTTACATGACCATTATGTCCCATTGGAAAGGTAGTATCATAACTACAATGAATATGGTAGCTATGATACCTTTGTAGGAAAGGAAATAAACACCATGGTATTTTAATAAACACCACCTATAAAAGGTGATTATTTCATCCCAAAGGGAAAAAGGAGAAGTTTCTAGGCAAAAACATTGTTAAAGATTCATTCAGGGTGGTTTTTACAACAAGAATCTACATATGATGGAGAAAAGATAGGGATTAGGAGTGGATACCACATACTATTTCAATATTTATGGATTATTAATGGGCCATCCTAGATAGTTTTTAGAGTATACATATTTCTTGGGTTGAGATCATGCCCCCATTGAGTATGATTCTTTGTGATCTTTTCATAGATTAGGATATTAACCAAAAAACCTTCCAATTTCATTAGCCTACTAGAGAGTGGATCACCACTCTCTTGGATATATATATATATATATATATATATATATATATATCCAATCATAGGATTACCAATAATAGGTTGGATGATGGAACTATGGGAGGCACTTAACAAGGAAAAGGCTTTGTCTAGGCAAAACACTCTAGAGATGCAGCCACACCTGATGTGGGTGTAAAGTGTGGAGTTAAAATTTTAGGGGTTGAGGGATCTTCCATATTGAAGCTATGAAATGTGATTATTGGTATTATTCATCCTAGTTGGTTGGAGACAAGGGAATAAATAGGTTATTGTACAACTAGTCACCTTTTGTGCACCTGATTGAGGAGAGGGGTCTATGCTACTCATGGGATTGGGAGATCATTTTCCATAGTGACTATGGGCTCTCTCAATCTACTAAATGATGCTTATTATGAGATGGGTATATGAGAGGATGTTATTATACCAAAGAGGTGTTTTAGTTAGGAATTTTGGGTCTATCATATCCTCATGATAGTCAAATGAAACACTATTAAGATCATTTTAATGGTCACTTAGGACATGGAAAGTGTCTGATAAAGTGGACTTACCATATGAGGAGATGGTCAATCAATAGGATGATGAGGGAGTGTAAATCACAATCGTTACCAAAGCACAACATGTTATAAAGAGACAAATTTAGGTAAAGGTGTATGATGTCAATAGTGTGCCATAATATTTTTGGATGCATTCTATAGTCAACTTATTTATGCCTCTATTAGTGTATATAAGCATAATAAAATCCAAGTCTTAGAGATTGGATTGATATCCATTGACAGTAGGAGTTATTATCATGGGCATGGAAATGATGTGGGGAACATAGGGAGGACCACAATAGTATCCTATAAAATAAGGGGGAGTTTAGATACATGTAGCCATTCTAGTGGTATTTACAAAAGAAGGATAGCATCAACAAATGACACAAACACCAACACCATCATAACCACCACAATAACAAGATCCATTATAGTATCATAATGAAGTGGAAGGAAAGGATCCATTTTTTTTGAGTTGGATGAGGATGGATATGAGGAGGAGGAAGATTAAAAGGATGAATCAAACCCCCATTTTCATGAGGCTGATATAGATAATAGTTCATTTGTTTATTTTAGTTTTTTCCATATTTATTTTGAGCATTAATATTTAGATGATTTACTACCTTTATTTTCATATGACTAGATATGATGTAGATATATTTAATTAGGGTTGTAGATTCATCCATGGGATTGAGGACCATGATTAAGGATACCTTGATTGACCTATTTCATATAGGCATTGACCGAACTAGGGATCAACTATTAGCAAACTAAAAAATGTTTATTATGATTGACATGCATACAGATGTTTACACCCTAGATTACCATGTGTTAATTTTTTATCTAGTATGAGGGTAGAATAATAGTTTAGAGGTGATAACCAAAATAGTAGAGGCTTAATTATAGGTGATGACTAATGCTCTAGTTGGTAGAGGGGGCCATAATTCTTCAAGCTGATAGATAGGGCAAGAGACAATCTCTTAGGGAGGGAATAAAGGAGGCAGTCTAAGAACCCCATCATATGACATTATTCAACATTATAACCCTTTTAGAGGAGGAAAACATAATCTTAGAGGCACCTATTTTACATGAATATACATAGATTATATTTTTTTATTTTTGAGATTTTGAGGCACATTGCCCTCTATAGAGGTGGATTGTAATTAAAACATGATTTTACAAACTTGACATTATTATGATATATATATGGAAATATTCTAGTCTATTTTAGTTACATTATAATTTAAGTGGTATGTGCTTAATTTACATGTATGCTCTTTTAGTTTATGCGCTTTAGATGACTAGGCATGTGATGATACCATGTATCTCTTATGTTTTTGGTAATGCTATGGAAAATACTTATATATGTGAGATTGTGTAAAAATAATTTATACAAATGATATAGTGGAAAGTGATGGATATGTATAAAAATATAAATGCACTAATAGTTATTTTATATGTGATTATTGAGATATTTTATTTATATAACATATGAATTTAAACTTTTAGCAAAAGAATAAAAGGGGAAGTAGTATATGCATGAGATGGTAAAATTAAAACTATATATAAAAATTTTACTTAGAAGGAAGATGACTTAATCCATATGATAAAAGAGGGGAAAATTTTCTTCTTGATAAACTCTTAAAAAAATACTTTTATTGGCTTCACCTAGATGTAACTAGCCATGAGAGAATTGATAAATGTGACAAAGTTACCCTTTTCAACACAAACATGTAAATAAGCCTTTTGAACAACTCTTATTGGACACTTTATAAATTGAAGTTGATTTTGAATTTTAATTTTGATTTTATTTTCAACCCCCTATACTTTGTCTCATATGACTAGGAAGACACATGGGCTCATCACTAAAGACTATAAGTGGGCAAGTAAGGTCATCATTCCCCAATTTTAATCCTACACAACTAGTGAGATGTGAGGGCTCAACACCAAAGATTAGGTAAGGGAGAGAGATTTAGAATTTGCTTTTAATTTGCATAAGCTTTTTATTTTCATTGGAGTGTCTTTATTTATATTTATCACATAATTTTACAAGGCCCTTACCCAAAAATATTGACCCCATGAAACTAGTAATATGTAAGGGTTTGTCACTAAATACCTAGATAGGAGAGAAAGGTTACCTATTTGATAAGCTTCTAGAATAGGTTGTAGGCTAGCATTTCCTAATTTTTTGAAAGAAGGTGAGAGGAAAGAGATGATAATATACTCATAGGAACTATGAAATAACTAAAATAATTATGATTTTGATAATTTTTTTCATAGGATAATATGAAAATGAAATGAGATGGTAATCTACATTCTAAAAGTTTTTTTATGGAAACTAATAACTAAATAATCACCAAACATGACATATTTTTAAAAATAAAACATATATACAATGGAAAATGTAATGAAATGAGGGTAATATTAAATTAAGGTAACTAAATGTAAAAGTTTTTAAGGTGTAGAGAGTTCATAAACTCACCAAACTCCTTTCCTTCTAGAGTGCATAATCAATAGGAACCATTATTTAAATATTCAATCCCTAAATAAGGACCTATCCAAATGGGTCTAAAATTTCAACCTTATCCTTTATTTTTATCTATTTGACTATAGAGTCTCAATACAAAGTCTCCTAATTGTATCAAGTGCTCATGAACTTTTTTATTTTACTATTGGCATATGCAGTCTTTGTAAGTAATGTGATTCTATGAAACCATGAGCTGATTTTAATCTAAGGTCTCTAAATAATCTAATCATGGATTTATATATTCCTCATAATTAAGAATATTGTGAAGAGACATAAAGGCTAGGCATTTTTAACTCAATAGATATAACAAATTAGGATCTGAACATAAGGGAATATGGAGTTGACCCTGTGGGTGTGTGAACACTCACTCTATAGACCAATAGTGTTGGATAGAGTTTCAAGTGTCAATCTCTCTTAGTGGTTTTACCAATATTGACATTAGAGTTTTTTTGGTGGCCTTAGCCTAGCCATTGCCCTGCATGTAGTACAATAAGGCTATGTGATGAGATATAAAAAATTTATTACATGCTTCATGTACCTCAGGGTTTTTGAAAGATCATTTATCTAAGATGATGACATGTGGGAATTTAAACCAATAAATTATTTGATTCAAAATATATTTAACAATGACTAGTCTAGTGACAATGGTTAAAGTCATAACTTCTACCCATTTAGTGAAATACTCAGTGGATGTGATGATGAAATAGTGACCATATAATGAGGCAATAGAAAGCTTGAAAATTAAATGAAGACCCCAATTAGAAAAGGGACATGGGGTGATGATGCAACACCATTATGGGAATGTGAATCTTATAGGAGAAATGTTGAAATTTCTCACATTTTATTACATAATTAATGGTATTGTGTTATAGAGTAGGCCAAAAGTATCCCATCATGTGTATCTTAAAATAAGTTTCATGGCCACTAAAGTGTCCACCATAAATGCCACTGTGGTGATGAAAGAGGATCTTTTATGAATATTTTTGGTCTACACACCTTGGTAACATGTTTGAAAAGGCTTTACAATAGATAAACTCATATAGAATAATGTATTTTGATGCAATTATGTAAAGGCACTACCTCTACTATGAATTTATACACTTAGGATAGATATGGTCAATTAAATAATTAATGATATCCACATACAGAGGAGAAGAAACAATGGTAGTTTTCTATATATAATAGATTAATTCATTAAAAAATTTAGTATCAATGAGGTATTTAAATTATAGGGGAATATACCATCTAATCATTAGTGATTTGTCCCTTAATGGACTTTTGGTTGATGTACACGAGTTTGAATTCATTCAAAATTGTGATCAAATTCCTAGCGTCTCATAAAAGGGTTGATTGGGTTAAGAATGATCATAAGGCTTGAGACTTTAATATAAACATATTTTCTTGGTTAAACATGTAATATTTTAATCAGTTGGTTATGAAAAATGATGGCCAAACACTCATTCTCTACTTGAGTATAATGTGTCCCATAGTCAATTAGAGTGTGGATAATGAAATATATGGAGTTGTCCTTTCCATGATCATCTTCTTTGGATATCATGTAGGTGAGAGACACCTCAATTTACCTAATGTAAAGTATTAGGGGATCATCAAGATTAGGTTCCATGAGTGTTGGAGGAGAGATAATAAAAAAAATTCACTTGAAATGTATTCAATCATTCACTTATCCAAGTCAATCCAATCAACTTCTTAATCAATTTATTGATGGGATGAACCACTTAAGTTAGGTTACATATAAATCATCAAATGGCTCCCAAATTACCAAGGAATAGCCTATTTCTTGACTCATCATTAGGGGGAGCATGTCTAATATTACACAAATTTTAGTTGTAACAATATTGATTCCATGTTGATATATGATATGACATAATATTTTTCCACATGTGACTCCAAAAACACATTTGATCAAACTTTCAAGAATAGTGCGCAATACCTTTAGATGGTCAATAATTATTTTAGTTTTTATTATAATATCATCCACATAAACATCCACTATATTATGGATATGATCATGTAAAATATGGATCATGTCTATCTGATATGTTTCCCCAACTTTTTTAAGGCTAAAGGGAATGAATACATATGCAAAAATCCCCCACAGTGTAGTGTTTTACTTTAATATTCATATAATAATTAGATGTTTATATCTAAAGAATTCATCCATAAGAGATATAAACTCATAACTAATTATAGCATCAACAATTAAACTAATGAAAGGGAGTGTAAAATCATATGTGGGACATACCTTGTTAATATCATGAAATTAAATACATATCCTAACTTTTTTATTCTTATTGAGAAGATGTATAATGTTCAAAATCCATTTATAATAATACATGGGATTTATGAACCTTGCTTTTAGAAGATTAATAACTTCTTCCTTTACCATTAGTGTAACTTTGGGAATGATTAGCCTGACCTTTTATTTTATGAGTTTTGCATTAGTAATCATGACCAGATTATGAATGACTATTTCAGGGTTGATATATACCATATCCATATAGGAAAAGGTAAAATATTTGGATAGATTGGTAAGTAACTGCTTGTAATCCTCCATTTATTTTGGTGATATTAAAGACCTAAATTTGAAAATTTTATGGGTTTATTATTTTCATATGCTAATGTCAATAGTATCTACAATGAGGGAAGCATTTCCCTCTTCAAATTAATTACGAATAGGGGAAGATCGACATATTTTCCTTATGTGTTATAAAAATAAAGCTCTTCATCTAAAGATAAATAATTTTTAACTTTTCAATAGGAATCAAAATAATTGCATCAGAGGATAGATGTAGGATAACAAGTGATAGAAAAACATCTCTTATGATGGAAATATGGGAGCTCATCATAAGCATGTAGGAACTGTAGAATGGCCTCATCATTCTTAGTTATGTCAAGGACCAATGGGATAATATACCTCCCAATGAAATTGAGGGTTTGGTAATTAAATGTTTTTTACATGAGGGATTCTATCCTAATGGATACTATGAATCAAGATTTAGTATCTCTAGATGGGGATAAAAAAATGAGGAAATAGAAATAGATTTTTAAAGTTGGTTGCTTTTTATAGGAATGTCTTCTATGGAAATGGAGTAAAAATATTTGGAAACTTACACACAGTATTTCTGTATATATGAAGATGTTTAACTTTAGTCTAATGAATATCTGAGACTTGGTTGGTTACTAACTATGAGTTTCCTTGGATATTTAGGTTTTGAACTCCTAACATTTGGTGGCAAGTATTCCAAGTAACAAGGATTCATATTTATCCCCATTGTTTGTACACTCAAAGTCTAATTTAAAACCAAATGACATGATTCATCCTTATATGGAGATAAAGATGACTCTTTCCCCTATGCCAAGATGAGATTTGGCCCCATCATAATGAATGGCCCATTGAGGAGAATCATCATCATGGTTCAAGGGAATCTCTTGATCTTTCAAAATCTCAACCATGTTTATATCCAATATACTAACTAAATATTCTTGGGTTTTTTGGTCTTAAGATTCAAAGAGATTTTAGGTTCTTACTCACCATGGGTCAAAATGAAGTATAAGTGGTGTATCATTTTTATGATATTGATGATTTCAATTGTATACATAGTCAAGATGGCTGGTATCATTGTAAAATTTTTACCACTTAGATTTTATATTATTAAAACTTCATTTTATTCAGTATTCTCTTTCAAAATAGCTTTAAGAGGCTTTGTCACTTTCTTCAAAATAATCAATTTTGGATTCATGGTTTTTTTTTAACTTTAATCAAATGTGGGGGTTTCTCCACACCATTTTTAGGTAAATAATAATCAATATGTAACCCTAACTACTTATGCATGGTTTTTTTAAGAAAATAAAATGGTTTTGTGTCTGATTGGGAAATGAAAACATTTCCAAGATAGAGAAAACTTATTTATTTAAAAAGGGTAGAAGGGATCACCTTCATCCGATGAATCCAAGGTCTACCCAATATCATGTTATAATTGGTGTTTTAATCAATTACATAGAATTGTGTCAACATGGTCTTAGGATTTAGGGTAACTGAAAGCACAATGGCTTTGATTGAAGTGTAATTAGGGATATCATATCATGTAAGGGTGTTGTAGGTAGTAGAGTAGTTGGTTTCCACATAACATGGATTTTTAGGAGTAAAAATAGGGCTATGTTCATAGTTGCTCCATCATTAAATATTTCTCATTTTACATAGTTGTTATAAATTTAGACTTTTATAAATAAGGATAGATCCCCCCTCTTTAGAATACTAGAGTCATGAGGGAGGATCCTAAGGTCAAAGAAGTAGCTGGCATCCCTCGAACTCTACCCTAGATAAAATTTGTCAAGATCAATGTGGTTAATTTGGGATTGAGGTAGAGGATTCACATTATCTAAGTGCCCCAATACTATGGTATCAATAAATTTTGAACATTGGGAAAATTAATTCTTGAGTAAGTTAAGAAATGAAATGTGTGATAATGTATTCATAATGTTTATGACTAAACCATAGTTTCCCATAGGTTTAATGATGAAATCGTCATCTGAGATGTATAAGTGTGAAGAGTTGTCGGCTAATATTACCATGTATGAGTGATGATATGCACTTATGCTTTAATTTATAACTCTACCACCCCTGTCATCCTATCCTTCCCTTGAAACCCAAAATTGGGAGTTATGTCAAGGATGATTATACTAGGAGTAAAAAGCCTTGGCATAAATAATACATTTTAGCTTAGGTTTGTTATATTGAATTGGTTGATTTTATGGGTGGGAAACTCATATTTGATGGTTTAGGAAAGGGTTTTTGATATATTTTTAGATTTTGGTTTTGATGGGTTACATGGCCATTGAATTGAGCCTGAAGTTTGCATTTCCATTCCCTAGGAATATTTCAATAATAATCTGCCTATGTTATTCAGGGAGTATTTAAATAAATTAATTCTAATCTTGATAGGAATGAGTGGCATGTATAACCACTCAATGTAAGAGGCAATATATGTTGGTATAGTATTCCATAGTAGTTATTTTTATCCCTGTTGGCCAAACCCCTATTGATTATTCCTTTGGTAAAAGCATTGGTTTTAGAATTATAGGAAATGGTCAACATTCTAAAATTGGTTTTGGTTTTGTTTGGGAATTGCATGTTACATGGTGGAGGGTGATTTAAATAAACCGCATGAACTACAAGTGGAGGATTTTGGTTCATTATACCTAAATTATTATATATATTATTCTTATTCTTTGGTTGTGATTGACTATTTTTCATAGGGTTTTGTTTCTCATTTTGATTAGTCATGTTATCACTAGTGGTGTTTCAATTTATATGGAGAACCTTGGTGCATTGGTTATTGTTATCATTATTTTAGTTTTCATTTTGAAAAATCCCATTATTTTTTTAAGGGGTAACTATATGCCATTTTATTCATAGGTTCAATGACCATTATCAGTGGTTACTTGGTCAATTCATAATATGTTCTCAAGTGCTTCTTCATATGATCATTAAGAGAAATTCTAAACATATTCCACCATTTCATTTCTAAGGGAATGAATAAATATATCACATAGTTATATTTGAATTTGATATAATGGAATAAAAATATATAACTTGATTACATCTTGTGATTAAATGGGCAACAAATTCATTAATTTCATGTTTAGTTTATAATAAAATTTGAATGCCAATTTTCAAAAAATTATTCATATCAAAGGCTTTAACGAATTCCACCATGAGTCCTATAAAGGAATGGATAGAAGCCTCCAATAAGAATTAGTATTAGTCAAGGTAAATTCATTTTATAATTTTTGGAATTTTTTTAAAACCACCCCATCCCAAAGAAAGAACTACCTAATAGTAGTAGAATATGCTTTGAAATGTGCATTAGGATTTCCTTTCCATTTAATTTTTTTAAGGTAAACTATAAAATGAGGTATAATAACTCCTTATATAATGTGATTGAGGGGCTCATTTATATATTCATATTAATTCCCCATAGTATTAAAGTCTATTACAAGCATGGTCGAATAAGTTTGTGGAGGCGTTTAGATAAGAATTGTTCACATGACCACTAAGAGGAAAATAGGGTTCTTGTTAAGGTGGTGTAATATAGGCCATAAAATAATTATCTAGTTGGTTGGAATTGGATAACATATGGTAGTAGTTAGGAAGAGAGTTAAACATGGAGGGTTATGTGATTGTAAGAGAGGAGTGTATGTGAGTAGCATGTCACTTAGAGGAATGTATAGAGGCATATTTTTGTCCACTGTGTTATTGGGAAGAGTATACATGAATGCAATTCTAATTAGGACTTGGTGTGGAGGTCTATAGTGTAGAGGGATGTTTAAATCACATGTGTTGGGGATTACATGAGTAAGAATATCCCTTGGGTATTGGTTAGAAACATAGTTGGGAGGAAGTGTCTAGGTTTCTTGTTGCGGTGAAAGTGTGGAGATTTGTTGTTCTGATTGGTATGGAGGAATAATGAACCTATTTAAGAGGGTTAGAGTTCACTCCTTGATTTAGAGAGAGTTTATTCCTCTAAAAATAAAAAAAGTGACCCACCAAGGTAGATATGAGTTGAGTTTGAGTAGAAGAAGTATTGTTTCTAGGAACCTTATTTGTGGGAGGTGTGTTAGGAAGAGGCTAATAAATATTAATGGATTTAATTTCAATAATATCTTTAGGAGGAGCTAATAAATTTTTATTTAGTGGGTTGGAAGTGTACTAGTTTTTATTAGAGGGGTGCACTATTATTTACATTATACTTAATTCATCCTCAAAATAACATGTTATTCAAATATAGTGATCATATATAGCATATATTTTCACATATATATTTTTAAAACTAACTTAAGGAATACTAGTAAAATTCATGATTTTAGAATTAGGTTGGTTACTAGAGTAGATAGATATATGGGATCAAGAACAAGATGATTCAATTTTACATGATGTCTTATCTGTTAGATTCCCTATGTGCAACCACCAATATCCCAAATCAAATATAATGGTCTCCTAATGATACCTATACTATTTCCCATTACTATTCCAAATTTCACATCTATAAGATATAGACCATATCCATTTTATTTGTGACTATGTTTACCACGCGTTAATCCAATATATATATATATATAATTCCTATTATGATAATAATATTTTAATCAAGAATTCTATTGAATCAATGGGAGACATATGGCTTTATCCTAATTGTACACTTATAAATATTGAAGGAACTCAAACTACCCTTCTCAAACTACCAGTCCATGTACCTGATAAGTTAGAAAAATAAGAGGTGGCATATCAACTATTCAATAGGATAGATGGAGTTTATAATACCAAGAGAAAGAGACTTCTACACAATTTTCCTATGATAATTGGAAAGAATATTTTAAGATAGTGGGATCACATTAAGGCTACTTCAAAGCATAGACTATCTTTTAACTTGCAAATTGATGACCATAGATAATGGGACCCTTATGGAAAGGTAAAGGAACATTTGAGGATAAAATGTATTTTTAATATACCTTATGAGTATAATACCAGTGCATTTTATTTTATACACACTAAGGAATCTACTCACTATGAGGTCACTAGAAGATTAAAAGAACATAATATAAAGCCTAATTCTAGATTTAATAAAGATCAAAAGATGGAGGACATGTGGCAATTAGGTCTTAGGAAATATCATTTGATATATGTTGATTATTATAGACTTCCATTAGTAGATACATAAGTAGAACATAAGAATTAAGAGAGAAGGCC
This sequence comes from Torreya grandis, assembly GCA_037957365.1. Lineage (NCBI taxonomy): Eukaryota > Viridiplantae > Streptophyta > Pinopsida > Cupressales > Taxaceae > Torreya > Torreya grandis. The sequence goes on from JARHVA010003667.1 coordinate 1,808,738, forward strand.
AAGTGAAATTGCTTCTAGTTCATTATCTCCTAAATCTTCCAAAATAGTAGAGAAAAAATTGCCTCAACAAGAGGTTCATATGATAGTTATAGATCCTCATGAGTCTACTAAAGATGCATTATGGGTGTTAACCATGACATATGAAATATATTTAGATATAGAAGAGAGAAGTGTTGAAGAAACTAAGTAAGATAAGGAAAAAGAAAAGTCTTTAGACTTAGTAGCCATTGACACTCCCATTAGGAAAGCTAAGATTGCCATTGTCTCAAAATCTAAGAAACCAAGAGTGGCCATCACACCACCTTTAGAGAATGTCAATTTTTTTAGTGAGGAAAACATTATATATATATATATATATATATATATATATATATATATATATACCACTTATTCCTAAATGGTTCATTTATGAACCAAGTTTAGAGAAACTGCCTACTGCATTTCATCCATGAGATCTTGTAAAATATAATAACATCTATATGTAATAGGAATTGAAGCCTTAGGTCATTGATTTGCAAGAGGAAGAAGAAAAGATAGTGGCTACTCTTAGTCAATCAATTAACATACAAATTGGAGTGTCAAGTAAACATATGGGTCAATCTTTAGTTAGGGTCATATATGATATAAATACTACTAGTTTGCAAGGAGTGATCGATAAAATATTCATGGAAGGAGGTGAAGAAGTTGTGTATCAAAAGGTTGAACCCTTAAATAATTTAACTTAGAATAAAGGACAAAGACCAAGGGAGGAACCTAAATTTAAAGATGATTTCTTATACCTAGCTCAATCTCAAGCATAAAGGTTGTAAGCTACCATCAAAGTTCTAAAGTAGGAGAAGAACTTGGAATAGAAGTCTATCCTATCAGTTTTAGGGAACATTGTTAATATATTTGAAACAACTATTTATAAAACATTTGGTTATTTGAAGTCAATAATATCTAAATAGGATATGGTGAGCAAATAGAGTACTATGGCTATGAACTGAGTTAATCAATGGTAAGGTTTATATAATAAGATAAAAGCATTGGTCCAGGTATTTATGGAAGGTCATATTCTTGAGTTCAAAATAAATATCCCATCACACATAAACATAAACATGGACATGATTATATTAATGGAGAATATCAATGATGTGAATAAGTGGTCTTCAAGCATGGAAACTCTATAAAGAGACTTCAAACAATTTGAAGATAGAATGGTGAAAGTACTAGTGAGCTTGATCAAGGGTATAGCCATCCTTAGTCATATTATCATGATAAATGATGAAGATTTCCAACACAAGGCTACTCAATTCATTAGAGAATTGAATAATAAAAGCCAAGACACTACAGGGGTAGATAATAATCATACTTTGGACATGATCCTATCAACATAGGAGAATATAGGCAATGATAGAAGTATTAGAGAAGCCTTGGATAAAGATGATAAATACTTAAAAGATTTAGTAGGGAAATAAGAGGAATTGTTCATGGAGAGAGTCATCAACCACAAGTTGATTGATACACAATATGAAAAATCCATGAAGATTTTGTAACAAAGACAAAAGGCTATAGTAGTAGGGGTGTCTCAAAGTCAACTAAGTTGACTAGTATATTCTTTTATACTAAAAAACCTTGTAAGTCATTAGAAATAATATTCTATTTTATAAAATCATGTGCAATTTGTAACATACATGGCTTATAGGTTAGTCCACTTGTAAAGTGCCATTGATTCTAGAATGTTGTAAAAGGATAGTTGTCCTTGCCACTTGGCTAATTATCATTTGATAGTGATTAACTGACATACCTCATAAGTCTTCTATAAAATGAGGTATTATCATTTGTAAAAGGGAGGAAGTTTTTAGAGCAAAAATTTTGTGTAAATTTTGGAGCAAGTAATACAAGCAAGGGAATTATGCAAAGATTGTCTCATATTTGTTTATGTGTTTGTTATCATGTTTGCTTCCTCAATTATTTGGTTTGATATTCAAATTTAAATTGATTTTATAAATTATAGATGTGCATATGTTAATGTAAAGTTGTTAATTTGAGCTTATGCTAGGTTGACTAAAAAAAATTAGATTCATTTCATTTTCCCTAGTTTTTTTTGAAGATGTGCTAATGTAATTTTCTTATGCAAGTAAATATTTAAAGTGAATTTGATTTCTTATTTTCATTTTTTCAAATATCCTTAAGCATTTTCCTAGTATATGATAGGATTTGTACTTTTGGAAATTTCATGTCATATGCTAGTTTGATTGCATGTCTCTAATTAAATTAAAGCTTTGTCATGATGTATGGTCTAAAGATAAGAAAAATCCTTATTTCTACCCTACCCTACCTATTTTCTCTTTCTTTTGATCAAATCACTGTAGTTTATATTTTCATTAGAAATATTCATGCTAAATTAGGGTTTAGACTTTAGGTTTTGATTATTATTCATTAGACTTAGCTCATATTACTTTCATATTTCACAAAATCTCTAAGACCATGATTTTTATTAATAACCACTTACTTTTATTTTGTGAAATAGTCAAATATCTTGGCCACTACTACACCACAAATCTTAGGAAGATCAAACTAGTAACTCATGAAATTTTTTCTTTGAATCCTAAAAAGAGAAGTGTTTTAAACACTGTGTAAACCCTATGATACACTTACATGCATCAATAAGACACACAGTGTTAAGATACCCCAAAGACCCCTTTCTCAATGACTAATGAGCACTACTTACATAGCCTATACTCTAAAGAGGACCTCAAAATTATTTAGTTATCCCCTATATATTGGATTATGTGTGATTCATGAAATGTGTGATAAGCAAGTACAATAGTGACATTTATTGTAACTTGGAAAATATGGCTAATAGAATGATTCTTCAGTAATTTATACTTGAAGATGTGTTAAACCTATGTTTATATGGAAATAGGAGAAAATATAAAGGTTTCTCATTTGAGTGTTTGATTGAATAGTTTTGGTAAGTTTCCTTGTGAGGTATTAGGTTTGTGATAGGTTAGGAATGAATGAGGATTGATCTTGTATTTATACCAATATATTTGGAGAATATCTCACATTAAATCACTTAGACTGACCATAGGTTTATACTTCATTTTCAAAGTAAATGACTTTAGGGTACTTGACATATGCATTTGACTGAGATGAAAGTGTATGGGAAGTAAAAAAATAGGTACATGTACAAAACTTGTAGATATGGAATATAAGTAGGTTTATAACATTTTAGGAAATATATGAGTCTTGGATCATTATAATGACATCAATTAAACTAAGAGATAATAAATTATGCATAAAGAGATAGTGTATGCAATCTTAGTCATGAGGAAGGTTTATAAGCTAAAGGTACATGCATGATATGTATTTTCCAAGTGTACAATATTAAAATTATATATAATTCATAAATAGGGTCTAAAACATGATTTTGGTTCATGAAAAATATGATAGTTTATAATTGGCACTAATTCAATGGAACATGATGTTGGTTCATGTAAATTTACATAATTACACTTTTGCAGTTATTTATCAAGTATTTTGAAGTGTGAAACAACATTTAATTTTTAATTCCATTTAAAGTGGTTGATTCATATTTAAATTAATATATGTGGTTGAGATTTTGCATTGTTAAATGTAATAGATATTACCTTGTGAGTCCATTATATGGATCCTTATTTATATCCTGGGGTTATAATACTAGTGTTGGATTATTAACATGTGGGTTGGTGGATTTTATATTCTAATCTATGAACCTTTCCTTAGTTTAAATTAAAATTAGGTATTGATCACCCTTTATTTTTATATGTTATCCAAGTGCTTCAATGAAGAAGCATAATTATTCAATGTTTTAACAAGGAGGCATCTCCAACAATTTATATGGGAACATGATTTACTCACATACATATGTAATTATTCTGTGCTTTTTCAAATTTCAAGTATAGTTTAGATTTAAAATTTCATTCTATGGACATTGAATACTACATTTTAATTACAATTTTTTCTTGGAGTAACTTGCACATTGGTATCCTTCTCCTAAAGACAAAGTGCGTTGCACACACTCATGTATATATTTATCTTTTTACTCTAGTATTTTCATTGAATTTTAATACTATAATGAATGTGTGGGAATTTTTAGATACTAAAATATAGTATTTGATACTTGGAAACTTCAATATTGACCTGTATATATGATACATTACTTATGCATCTCCAAACAATTTTCATTTTCCATTCCCACACACTTGTGTGCTAATAATGAGCCTGGTCCATTCTAATTTTATACCAATCACCCACATGAACCTCTCAATCTATGATAAACTAGTATAATATCCTATACATTTACATATCATCACATTTTAAATCTTATCTCTTATACAATAACGTTAAACTCAAATAGTAATTTCAATGGGACTATTATGAGGCTAACATTACCATTATTCACCTAGAAATGACTATTTTTCAAAATCAAAGTTTTCCCATAGGTTAAAATTCACCTAGCATGTTGGTGGTATGATAAATTACCTGATTGAGTGTATATAAATATAAATAAATTTCATGCATATTCATCATCTGGAATTATCTAGTATTCTCAAGTACTCATCATATATATAATTGCACACAGAAAAAAATGCTAGTTCTTCCCAAATTTAAAATCAATAGCTAAGAGTAGTCATCAATCAAGTTTGAGTTACATCAAGCTATGTCAAGATTAAATATTTTCATGATCAAATAAATATTTCTAGGTGCAATCATATATTTAAATAACATAATTATGCAATCACACAAAGGGAAAGAACTACACATGGATTAAATTCTCTATTCAAAGTATTGTATATGTAGGTAACAATAAATAATCAAAGGGGTAATTAGGGTAAGCTCATTCCAATTAAATTTCCTCACTTTTTATAGGTTTGTATCCTTCATAATTAGTCCTAGTGTTTCAAGGAGAATGAATCTAATTTTTGCAATTACACACATAGTTAAGCATCAAAAGCTCACATACATATAATGTAGATAGGTGAATTGCACTTTATGACCATAGAGATCAAAAATTTCCCAAGATAATAACATCATCTCTAGTCACCATCATTGATGTTTATATCTAGACCCAATGTTGGTAACCCTACACAAATAGAGACATAGTTATAGATCTAAAAAAAATCATAGGCCTTATTTTAGTCCATCTTCACTACCAATAGTCAGTCACAATCATCTAATAAACAAATAGATTATCAATTTTTACTTTCCATAAATAAAAAATATTATTATCAAGTCAATTCTCATATTATATATTTAGATTTATGATTAAATGTTTTATTACAATTTGAATTAACTCTATTTTTCTATCTTATTATGATTCACATCAATCTAAAAATAGGGTAAACATACACATACTATTTTTACATGTGCATTCCAACCCAAATACTCCATATGGTGTCTCTCAATTTAAGGTTAATTCATGTAGACACCTAAATTTGGTATTAGACACTTTGGAAACATCAAAGTTGCACACTTTGACATACATGGACCTTGCACTTACATTTGAATCTTGTGTACACTTTCCCCTATTTGTCTACCTAACTATTATCTTTTCACACCCAATTTAATAAATACACATATTTAATATTATCCTAATCTATGAAAGAACCTTTAAAAATACTAATTAGACTATATCCATATCCCAGATAATTGATTTTCACTCCCATAATAGTATAATAAATAGTTAGATAGTTGTGGTTTGCCACAATTTTATATCTTTGTTGGTAATGTCTAGGGACACTCAACTATTTTAAAAAATTTCAAGTCTATATTAGGTTATAATATACACATTTAATGGATTTTTCATAATGGAAAATATCAAAGATCAATCCATAAATAAAAAATACATCCTAAGGTCATACTCACTTGGTCACTACTTGGCTATTATATTAATAATCAACTTGAAATCTTTAGAAATATATTATCACTCTCTTGATACATTATGTGTAATACCCCATGTGAGGAACCATCTTTCCTTACAAATTTGAGGCATTTGTGAATGAAATATTTAGTGAAAGTGAAGAAGTTGAATTTGTGTTTCCCTCTATTTCTAATAGATTAATGTTTGTTAATAGTTTAAGTAAGACTAATTAAATTTAAAATTTAATATTATTATCACATGAATAATAATTCCTAAAAATGGTCAATATTTTATTAAAATGGGTAGGGGATAGGGACACATAGTCATAAGAATCATAAGAAGGATATGAACCTTATTTAATAGGTTTTATAGGAAACCTACAATCCTTAGGTTCCTATCCTAGTTAGTAGGCTTGACCCACTTGATTAAGTGTTTTGAAAGTTGTGTAAGAAGAATTAGTTTTGTGTAAGGAGCCAATGTGGGCATTTAAGTGACTATATTATTGTGTAAGGCATGTTGTTTGAAATAAATTATCAAGTGTACAAGAAACTTATGATTCCTCTATGATGAGGATATGACCCTTATAATAAATGTACCTCCATTCAATGAATTTTGGGGAAGAATAATTTGACTCTCTTTTCATTTCAAAATTTTGGTCATTTTTAGGGGTTCATTCTTTTGAGTGGGAGGAGGATCTTGTTAGAAAGAGGAAGATATCATCATGGAGTTTGGGAAGATCTTGTTGAAAGGATAATAATATATCCATGGAGCTTGAAATATTTTTGCATGCGTGATAAATGGAGGAGAGGAGCTAAGTAAAAATATCAAACATTTTGGGTATAAGAAAGGGTTAGTTAATTAATAATGAAAATGGGGTTTTAGAACTAGTGGTTATTGTATGTTTAAACTCTCTTCTCACATTTTCTTAATATCTCTCCCTCTTTGATAATTTTAGTAAGATTTAGTATAGTATCAAAATACAATATTATTGTGTTAAATTATTGAAAATTATTGTTCCTTTCTTGCTTAGTTGTCTTTTACACATATACAAATTTTTATCTTGTTATTAATTGTTTGATGATGGGAAACATATTTACCTTGCTATATCTTCCTCTTAGGTTGTTATAAACATTTTTATATGACTAATTGTATGGCATAAGAGTCTTGATTAAAATGAACTAGTCAATATGTTGATACTCTTGGAATGAAACATGTGCACTTTTAATATTTTTTCCTTCATAAAATATTTTATACACTTATTGAGTGAAGATGATTAATTGATTTATTACATGAGTATTGTGTTGATTGTTTTGAAATGAAATATGTAACTGAAGCTATCATTTTTCATAGAGATGTAATTTATCTTTTTGTGGTAAATGGATTAAAAAACCTTTATTTTAGGAAAATTTGAAAGAAATGAAAATTTATTTATCTTAAAATATTTACAATTGGAAATTTGAATTTTACTATGTTATATTCATTTGATATGTTTTGAATATGTATCTTATTGTCTCTCTTAATGATCTCCTTTGTTAAAAACTATGTATTGGAAGAGAAATTTATTAATTCTTAAGTTATGGTTTAAAATTCTATGTATGAAATCTATTAAACTTAAATCTACTATCAAAATATTTTCATTAAAGTATGCATAAATATGTGTGATTATGTATATATAATGAATAATTAATTGATGAAATCATATACAATTCACATATGTATATATGTTGTGTGTGTGTGTGTATTGGTTACATATATTTAATTATATATTTTATATTATGACTTAAAAATACAAGAATTATTGAATAGAAAATGAATTATTAAAAATAAGAATATATAATGATCATTACACACACAGAAGGTCTATACACTCAAATATATACAATTATACACGAAAGATCTATGTATATTCATTGCTTTATGTATTGATGTTTATTTACTCAAATATATAAAAAATAATTAAGGTTCCAAAAATTACATGTATACATAATATTAGATATATATAATATGTATATATCCTCCAATAAATATATCTTGAACTAGTTGGCCTTCCTCTTGAGCTTCATCTCTAAAAATTGTAAAAATGAAAGAATAAAATGAAAATAAAATAATTTTTTTTGACTTTTTGTCTTTCAATAAAGAATATTAGCTAAAATTAAAAAACCCTAGATCTAGTGGTGGGGTTTTCACTCAATCTAATGGTGGACTTTGACCCACCACCTCTTAAGTCAAGTGGAAACTTTTGATATATAATTTTATTTATTTATTAAATAAATTAATAAAAAACTCTCCTCTATTAAGTCACCTTGTATTTAAATTTTGTAAATATTACTATTAAAATATGATGTGAATTAACTAACTTCAAAATTATTTTTGAAATTTTAAATAATGAAGAAATTATTTTCAAAAAGATAAATTCTAAATGTGAATCAAGTAAGCCACTATATTAACTTATCAACTAGGTTAAAATCTATTCAGATTCAAAGGAAAATAAATATCTAAACTCGAAATTTGTTAAAACTAAGACTTTTAGCTAATTTTATAAGGTTGTAGAATTTTCAAAATATGTTTATAATTTTTTAATCTTTTTAAAAACTATCTTTATTACCCATTTTGAGATGATGTTTTCAAGATAAAATTTATAATTACTTTTCTAGCCTCCAAAGTCATTTCAGATCTAAGTCCCTAGTCAGACCTCGTTAGGTCAAAAGGGTCTTTTTAGTAATTGTTTTGGAATGCACCTTTAGAGTAAGGATCATTTTTTATGCTTGAAATGAGAGGTATAAATTGGTTCACTCCCCATATTTTTATATTCCCTTGCATCTCTTGGTAGTTCTTAGATATGCTTAGGCCAGTTAGGGGCCATGATGTTACCTAAAATGAGGTAACTATGCTATCCTAGTCATGATTCCCATCTATGAAGGCTGAATGTCTTTGCCTATGATCTAACACTCATTTAGGAATGGGTGAACTACATATATCCCTATTATTGTGTGTGAAGGGATCAACACAGATATTTAGGTATCTCAAGGAGTGGGCATAGGCATAGTGAACTAACCCTTATGATTTTTTTCTAGAGTAAGCATTACAAATAACTAATTTTAGGTTTTCTTGGAACACACACTTACATAAATAACCCTTAGACTTCTTGTTTTAGTGTGAATTTTATATCATTCTCCTTTGTGTATGTGGATCTTACTAATTTCTATTTGTATGGTATGTTTAGATGTATATTTTTTTATTGGGTAGTGACCATAATTAATTATTTTGTAACTAAACATGTATTATTTCATAATGACTTTGGCCACTATTAGAGACCTACTTGAGATACATGGCTTATCTAAGTAGTGTAAGTCATATATTGTTGTGATGTTGTTCTCATTGGATAAAAGGAACATAGGTTCCTTGTCATGTTGAACTCTCATTTGTGTTATCACATGAAAGTGATTTGGGTAAGCACACACAGCTTAAGATGTGAAGGTGTTTTATGATAAGTGATTTTGGACACTTCATTTCACCTTGATTATATGACTAGAGATTTAGAATATTGCTTGAGTGATGTTTTAGATACCTTGTTGGATTAAAATGCAACCTAATCTCAATGATGACATCTCATGGAAGATGCCATAATAAATGCAAGGATAACTACATAAAACACTTATTCCATGGAATGGATATGTAGGTTTCCTAAGTGTTGTTAAGGACATCAAGTATAGGTCCTTATAGGTTAGGTTAGAGGTAATTTATCATCATCCTTGGTGTTGGTTATGATAATTTTTTTTAATTAACTTTGTATGTAATATTATTTAAATAAATTTGAAGATTAAATTATGTTTTGTTGTTGATAATCCTTTTATATTAATATTATTTTACTTTATATATAGCTTCCTTGAGATGGAGCTTGTTATGGTAACCTTCCTTGCTTATATTTTCCCTTATGGGAAATGTGGTGAATCAATATATTAGAGACTCACTCTTGGGTATGAATTTGTGTATTGGCCCTCTAATAATTAAATATAGTGTGATATTACATTTGTGTTTGTGTTTAAGAATGAACCTTAGGTGATTGTGTTAAATTAATGAAATCATGAAGTATAAAAACATAATTGACTATACTTTTAGGAATTTAATATTGTTCTCCTCTCATAATAAGGATATAAATTTAATACTAATAGTCTTGTGTGGAGTGTAATAATAAATAATACCACTTGGAACTTAACTCACTTTAAGTTTTTGTATCATGTATTCTTAAATAAGCCTCGATAAGGAAAGTAAAATGGAATTAAATAGTGTTTTAAACACTCTTGTGTGATGACTTGAGATGTATATTTGAATGTCTTCTAGTCCTAATAATTAAATTATAATTTAGATAGACCTTCTATTAAAGACATCACATTAATTTGACTTGTCCCTCTTCCTTAAAGGACATTAAACAAAATATTTTAGAAACCACTTTCAATCTTAACCTCAATTTAATGTGTTTGTATTCCACTTCATAGGGAATCCCTATAGTGGAATGTAAATGAGATAAATACTTGTGTGAATCACACTCTTAATAACATTGTGAAAATTTCACAATAGTTTAAACACTAAGCAAATGAAGTTAATAAGTAAGCATCATTTCATTAAGAAAACAAAACAAAACAAATTATTTTAGACAAAAAATTTGGGCATGACATTATGGTATCATAGCTTAGGTTCAGTACTAAGACTATGAGAAGATATATATGACTGGTTCAGTTACATTTTATAGTAGTAAGGAGATAGAATATGTATTATCAGTTTGGTCAACATGATTCATGATTATTTTCTATATAAAATTATTATAACATTTGTGATTCATAAATAGTTAGACATAAAAAACATGCATAATTTCATTGGAAACTCTTGTGGCACTAGATTTTATGTACAAAAATGACCACTTATTCTACTACATTAATAGTAGTATTTTTATATAGTTATCATCAATGTCATCAGGTATGACACATATGCATTAGTTAGAACAATTATGGATGTAGACATACAATTCTTAATACTTTTTGTGTTGAAATTATCAGTCTTACTCTAATTGCACTCAAATGCATATTTTAAGTCAAAATCACTAAAACACGCAAAATGGTTCAAAATTGTCATTTACAAGTGCTGATTTAGGCTAAAGTATCCCTAAATGGGGCAATGCATTTTATATGATTCTTAATTTTGATCAATTTATTTCAAGTCAAAATGATGATTTTGCTTTTTTGTGCTCTGGATCACTCTTTTCTTCTAATTTATTAGTACACATCACGTAAATTTATTATTTTGTGTTGGTGATATCCTAAATGAGAATATGGTTCCAATGCATCTAACATCACCTTTAAATTCTTCTTGAGTCAAATTATGACCTAGTATATGATTTATGACCATTTTTATTAATTGAGGGCCAATTTCCAAAGAATTGCACAAATGTTAATCTTGTTTAAGGTTAATTAATTCAAATCAAGAGCTTAAGTGGATTGTCCATGAAACTTGTTGAATATTTTATTAATGAAAATTGATTTCTAATATATGCATCATCAATTCAAATTGCCAAAATATCAAAAAAATATCTAGATTTGGTGGAGGACATAATCATGGTTTACTTATGTCTCCCCCATGCCTCTTTCCTCTATATATTTATGAGGATATTTATGGATGTAATTATAAATATTAGATTAATTCATGGCCACACATCTCAATCTTGAGATGGTCAGTAATGGTTGATCTTGACCAATCTCAAAAATATATAAATAGAAGGCCTCGCACTACTATTTTTAAGCTTAAATTATGTAAACTTATAATGCTAAAATCTCTCCACAAGTCATTTATGTTTTGATTATTGTGTTATTTGCATTTGGATTAGCTTCATTGATAGGCAAAATAGTTAGTTTATATCATGATCCTAGGTTTTGCATAGAGTTTTTGAGGCAATGGAGGAACAAAAAAGCCATTGTTGACAAAGACTAGAGCTCTAGATCAAGGGGAGAACATGTTTTTGAGCCACCTTTGAGTAATAGAGTTATTTGGGAAGGTAATGGTTGATTTCTTTCTTTCATTTGTATTTTGTTATCATTAACAACCCCTGCATGAATAGTTTGACTTGATTTGTTTAGTTGTTTATGAATTTATATTTATTTTATTAACTAATGCTTGACTAATCCAACCTCATAATCCACTCTACATTTTGGCATATTCGGTGGGACATGATTGCATACCCCACATATTTGAATAAAAATGGATGTTAAAATAGCTCTTATTTTTAATCTGTTTACTATTTTTTCTAATTTTTTTTATAGGTTATTTTTACTATTTTCATCCTAATTCTCTCAAAATTTCATTAAAATTTGATTTATAGTTTAAAATTTATGAATCTTTAGTGACTATCACTTTTTGTTTTCTATTTTTCTAGTAAAAATGGCTAGTACAAAGTTAATAATTTTTTTATTAATTGTTTGGATTTGATTTTTTATAGAGAGGTGAGCCTTGGAGTTATTGAAAATTTATAAACATTTTATGACAAACTAATAGATATTTTAAAAGCTATGATGAAAATACTAACTGGAGGTTTTTATGTTTTTAATGTTTAATTTTATTTGTTTTAACCTTCTAACTTGTTTTTTGCATGTTTCATAGGTTTGATTTTTTTGAGATTTTTTTGAGATTTTTGATAACCATTACCTAACCTAATGTGTTTATATTTTTTGGTTTTGCCTTCAGGTTGACAAGTCCAAGAGCATACTTTTCAAGTTTGCTTGTTTTATTTGAAAAAGTGCTTCAAAGCTAAACTACATGATGATCATTTTATTGCAAGTTCTACTTGGAAAGTGATCCATCTGTGCTTAATTAAGTATTTATAACCTCTTTTTGGGTGCTTAAAAATAATTAAGAATATTTCTATTTAGTGCTTAATAAAAATTACTTGTTTATATTGAATGTTTTTTAAGTTATTCTTTAGAAGTTTTTACAACTTAAGGCCAAGGGGCCAAATATCACCACCAAACATTTAAATTTAGTGCTTTAAAACTGAACTCAGTTCAAAGTTTTATTTTAAGTAAGTAAATTATCATTATTTGCTTAGTTTAAATCTGTTTGAGAAAAAAGGAAGTTGTGCATGTATTCTCTCCCCCCATCCCCTATAGGGAACTCATGGGATTAAAAGTGTCATATTCATTTCAAATTACCTTAGTCCAAAGGTGTAGAAGATATGTTATCAAGGATTTCCCCAAGATCCACATGGCTTGCGTGATCTAAAAATAGCCTTAAAGTTATTTTACTTAGTTATTATTTCATTACATCTTGGCTTATGAGGGGGAATTCATTACCTCCCATAAGTTCTATAGGGAAGCCTTGACCTAGAAATTCAACTCCAAAAATTATCTTCAACCCATCTCTATGGTGGGTATATAAATTGGGATCACCCCACTAGAATAGTGGTTGAGTGGTTAAACCATCTCCTATCATTAGGGCTAAGCCTGGGACATATGATCATGTTAGACATCGCACTACATTAAGTAAGTGATGGATATAGTGGTTGTAAAAAGGTAAGACCTTTTTACAATAAGCCATATGATGTGGACCCAATTAACATGATTACTTCTCTTGCATTTTGATGTGAAATTATTGTGCATCTGATCTATATAGAAACATTCAAAAACTTGCTAGTTTAGTTAACCCCACTTTGCCACACCTTGTCAGTTTAGAGATTAAGATGATTAATTAGCTAATTTATCTTTGTATTAGATTACTTGGTCTTGTTTTAGGTCAAAACTTGCTTGTTAACAAAACATCATAAACCAAACACATTGTCCATAAATTTCTTAAGCAAGGAGGCATTACATTATCCAAGTGAAAATCATCTTTTTCCTTGTTCAAATTATCATCTTAAACATTGTGTCAAATCATCCATTTTATAGTTATGCTGCCCATTTGAATCTAGATCATTTGCTAATTAATTCAGAATTGGACTTTTCTAAGTTTTAAAGGTTGATGTGTTAAATTGGGTTCACCATTTTCACTTAACTTATTTTAACATGGGTTCAATTTACTATTTGAATTGAGGGTCGTTTATAAACTCATTATCACATTATCATGTTTGTTGGACTCAAGTCATCTTGCGTATCACTCACACTTTGAATTATAGAACAAATTTTATACTATGATTCCTATTACCATGTGGCAATGTTATGCTTCCCATTTGGTTTTAGCTTTATATTTAGGAATTCTTACATGTTTCCACATCATGATTTTATTGGTTTGTATTTTCTCCTTCCTAATCCAAAGGGATTTCTTCTAGTTTTCTAGTAGAAACTCATCAAAGATGAACTATATTTTATGGTATTGATGTATCTCAAAAGTCTACATTTTAGTGTAGTAGTGACACTCAATGCTTTTCAAGTTATCATACCCTCTTCCAATTCATACAATTTCAACTTTACCAAAAGCTGAGTAAATTCATAAACATCATTATTCTAATTGTGTGTGGTTCCATGCCACCCTCATTTTATAGTCTTTTTGGTTACTTTATCACTTGTTTAGAAAGATCATAAATCCATACCTTGTTTAAAATGTTTGTAAAACATAGTCCAAATCTTGGCAAAAGTAGAAAATAAACATTTTTGGACATGATGCTAAGGTACACTCATAATGGGGTCTTTTGTGGCCCTAATTATGAGTTAGAGAACTTTTATGATGGATGTGATCATTTTGTCTTATTTGAGGATGTTTACCTCTTTGATCTTATTTGTTTAAAACCAATCTGATCCATGCCAATTTTTGTGCATCATCCTCATCCCACCCCTTAAATTTATGTACCATACTCAAAAGTAACAATTTTAGGATATCCTCATTTGATTTTCACTCCATGCTTGAAGGTTACCATCTTAGGTTATCCCCCTTCACCTTGTGTGAGTCATCATGCTCCACAACATGCAAAGGTGGCCATTTTGGGATATTATCCTCTATCTAGTGCAAGTGAGCAAGCTCTGAAACATGTGAAGGTTACCATTTTAAGACCTTCTTTGGTTTTTACAAACAACCAAACTAAAAAGCATCTAGTTATTACCATTCTTGGCCCATCACTAGTTTTTGATGAGCCTATTGTTGAAGAACATCTATTTGACAAACTTAATTTTATTGATCCCTTCTTGAATAGTCTAATTTTTGGATTTCCCATTATTGAAACAAAAACCATTATTCTGACTAAATTAAATGTTCCCCAAAATAATTTTTTTTACTGATCTTCGAGATAAAACATGAACCATTACCTCTTCAAGAGCCATCTTATGAAGATTAAAAGGTGTTCAAAAGTGATTTTTTTTGACCAATTATGAACCAAAACCATGATGTTATTGTTGAAACACCCATTTTTGACAAGTCAACCTGTGATGAATCACCTATTCATATGTTACCTATTTTTAAAGAGCCTCATCTCCTTGACAAGCTAGTCTCTACAAAGTTTTATGTTGATCTTTTCCCACTCATTGATGAGTCTCCTTTTGATAGACAAGATTTTGTCGACTCATCCCTCAAGTGGTACCCTCTTTTTGAGGGGATTTATTTATATGAGTTAGTCTATGTTGAACCCTTCCTAGATGAATCATTTTTTATTGAGTCCATTATGCCATCATAGGCCATTACTTGTCTTAAATTTAGCATTCAATAGAACATTAAAGAAATAACCATATTAGATGAAGAAATAACATTAAATTCAAGTTCTATTTTTGAACCAACATCAGATTTAACATCAAAAATATAATCAACATTATTTACAACATCAAATTTAGAGTCCCTTGTATTGGAATCAGATTCAAAAATAGAATACAATATCGGTTGTTACAAAATTGGTTACAATTACCTTGTGGATCATTTTGAATAAATTTATGATCCTTTTACAAATTTTGAGTATGATTACTTTATAATCGACATGGGTTATCTTAGTATCTTCTATGAGGATTATGATTCCATTATTCCCACCCAATATAGACATTATATTGACATTTCACTTCCCACAAACATCAGTTGAGATCGATAAAATCACACTTTGTTGAAATGTATCCATGGTGACATACCATTTTAAAATATCAGGGGGGTTAAAATCAAATTCATATAAAAGAATAATAATCTCTTAGTGAAACCTTTTTGGAGGTTTTAGGGGAAAATCAAAGAAAAAAATCAACAAATTTTAATGAAACCTTTTCGAAGGTGCTAGAAGATAATCAAAGTAAAATGTTAATATCTCTTCGTGAAACCTTTTTAGAGGCACTAAGGGATAATTGGGACAAATTTGTTGGTGAAAAACTCAACGAGTTACCAATAGTTGAGCACCAAAGTTTTTCATTGCTTATTAAAGATGTTATTTATGATCAAATTAATATATCTTCCAATATATAACATAATCAGATGGTTGCTACTCTCAAGATCAAATAACATAAAAATCTTGTGGTCTTATTGAGAGCATCTTCAGAGGTCTTTAGCCTTGCCACAACTAGAATTATGTCAAATCTAGCATCAAAAACATTACGTGTGACTAAAATTATTGATATTCATTTATTCCCCATTCATTATACATTTCATTATCATCTACCTATTCACTACCCACTTATCCCAATTATCTTGAGCCTAACATTATTTACCATCATTGGTAGCACTTTCATTTGTAGAGGCTACAAGGATATCTTGTCTTGACATTTAAATGGAAATAAATCTACGACCAATGAAGATCATGAAAATGTTATTAAGATATAAATTGGTAGCAAGTTCTTGATAGAGTAGATTTTTTGAAAAGGTGTTGGATAACAACTTTATAACTAATTATTTTTATTGTCTCACATATTGACTAGGATGTGTATCTCCCTATTAACAAGAGAACCATAACCATTTTTCAATTTTACAATTACCATTTTCCATTACCATGCCTTATATCTTAGGGGAAACCCTATAGACCATTTTAGAAATATTATACCATTATGTTTCATTTGTCTTGCATGGTTTGAACTACATTGACTTGAGGTCTTGTGAGACTATGTAGGTAGAACTTAATTTATATTGAGGTTAGATTGGTTACCCCTTTTCCATGCTCTCACCATTTTATGAGCAATTATTAAGTTAAACTCTCTCACCATTTTGTGAGAAACATAAGCCATCCTGTTATTATTTTGTGAGTAAAGTAAGCTAATCATTACTTGGGGGCAACTTTGTTTCCATTATAAGCACTTGTCTTCTAATAATTTTAATTATACCATTTATTTACTATTGACTAAGGCTTATTTTTAGCTATCCTTCTTATCCCATTTTGATCTTAGTTCCCTTGGTTCTTCCCACACTTTCTACGAGGGGATTCTAGTCTAGTCTCACTAGTTTTAAAAATGTTGTGTTGAATGATAGTCTATAAAAATAGTGTGGCATTTTATTTGGAAAGTTATCTTTCATTGATTATCTTATCTAGTATCAATGATTATAACCACCTATGGGAAAATTAGTATTGTATTTGGTACCCCTGATTATAAATATTTTTGGGTAATTCAAAATTATGACCTTATTTCTTAATTATAACCACTTATGGACAAATTAGGTAAAATGCCTTTTTGATCATGCATTGACATATCATCTATTCATTACTATTATCATTTACCTTGTCATTTTCCTTTATTCAAAAACTTGTTATGGCCTAGTTAGTTTTTCATTGCCTTTTGTCTAGGAGAAACTACTATGACTTGAGGTCCTAACAGGTTTGTATAGGTTGTGCTCAATTCATGTTAAGGTCAACTCAATCCCTCTTTTCATTATGATCTCATCATCTTATGAACATTTTAAGTTGGTTTTCTCTCACCATTTCATGAGCTAGACCATTCTATATCTCTTAATTCTCAATTGAGTTGAGATACTTAGAAAATTCTAAAAACATTTGTAAAATATTCAAAAACCCAAACAACATTTTACTTGGTGTGCATGTTTATTTGATTGTTATTTTGTTTGTTTGGTATTTTGAATTATTGTTTGGTCTTGCTTTATTTGTTTTTATAAGAACATCTTGATGATTAACATGAATCTTGATTATTTATATCTTGATCTCATGTTATTAAGTTGTTCTTATTTTATTTTTAAACTTTCATGTTCCCGCTTGAAATTTGATTATTCATATCTTGATTTTAAGTTAGGTTCATTTATGTTTTTATTTTTATTTATCTTTCATTTTTTGTTTAAATTTAAATAGTTGTAACTCTGGTCTTGGTCATTATTTACCATTATCCTAGTCATAGGTATTCATATTTGAACTATCTCTATGCATTTAAAATTCCATGTAATTATGAGTTATCATACTTATGATGCCTAATTTCTTTTGATATAGCAAGCACTTTTTGATCTAGACTCATATTTTAACATCAACATAGCTTTGATAAACAACTCCCAAAAACACTATGCATAAATTAGGCTCAATAGGTTTACCACTAGACTATATGTTTAGATGTGCATCTCTTCGCATACATCATGAGTCTAATCAATCTCTTGGTTAGTTTTCATCATCCCTCAGTCCATTCTCTCCTAATTTTGGGTAAACTACATTGGCCTAAATTTCATGTCGAAACATGCATCCATGGAAATATGTAGGCAACATCCACTTGTCTTATTTATCTAGAGTCAGCTCAGCCACCTCCCTTCTTCTTTTCATCTCTTTCATCACTTTGTGCATTCTTATATGCCTAGTTTTTTGTGGCTCTAGCATCTATTCCACTATCACATCTATGTTTGTATCACTCAATTTAATATATGAAATAGGTTATATCCTTGATCTAATTACTTGCCAATTTACCCATGCTGGGGAACCACATATAATCCTATCGTAAGAATCAAATCAGCCTTATAGGGGTAAACCATTATTTATTCTTTATCAATGATCAAAATTATCCTTACTAGAGCAAAACTATCTTATCATGATCAAATCAACTCTAATAGGGCACTTCTTATTATCATGTTTATGGAGAACACATTCAAATTTGCCTCTAATTCCAAGTCTCCACACTTTTACCCTTGATGAAAATATTTTAGTGTGCAACTTGTCTCAGGATTGATCAATGTCATAAGCATGCAACTTGCACTCTCAAATTAGGTGCATTTAAAGTGTGTCCCTTACATTTATGGATTGAATATTTCCCATTCTCCCCATCTTTTGGGCCCATTATACCTCTAGTTATATTTTGGTCATTGATGGTAACCATGTGTGCAAGAATTAGATCATATAGATGTGATCTATTCTATGGGTTAATCTCTTACTTTCCCTCTCTTTTAGACAGTCCATCCTTCCATTTCATCCTAGTATGTCCTCTCAAGGGGGAATCATGGGTCATTTCCATTTTCTTATTAACAACTCCTTTTTTTTGAAAAGACATTGCTTTGTCTGAATGTCTCACTACACCTTCTCAAATAGAGTCAAAATGTAGACATCCAATTCCTAACACTTTTTATGTTGAAATTGTCAACCTTACTCAGCTGCACATTTTAGGTCAAAATCACTAAAATGCACTAAATGGTTCAAACTTGTCATTTATAAGTGTTGATTTAGGCTAAAGTATCCCTAAATGGGGTAATTCATTTTATGTGATTCCTAACTTTGATCAATTCATTTTGAGTCAAAATGATGATTTCACTTTTTTGTGTTCTAGATCACTCTTTTATTCTAATTCATTAGTACACGTCATGTACATTTTTTATTTTGTGTTGGTAACATCCTAAATGCGATTATGGTTCCAACACATCTAATATTGTCTTTCAATTCTTCTCAAGTCAAATTATGACCCAGTAATATGACTTTCTAACCATTTTGATTAATTAAGGGCCAATTTCCAAAGAATTGCACAAATATTAATTAATCTTATTTAAGGTTAATTAATTCAAATCAAGAGTTTAAGTGGATTTTTCATGAAACTTGTTGAATATTTTATTAATGGAAATTGATTTCTAATATTTTCATCATCAATTCAACTTGCCAAAATATCAAACAAATATTTGAATTTGGTGGAGGACATAATCATGATTGACCTATATCTCCTCCATGCCTCTTTCCTCTATATATTTATGAGGATATTTATGGATGTAATTACAAATATTAGATTAATTCATGGCCATATACCTCAATCTTGAGATGGATAGTCATGGTTGATTTGGAACAATCTCAAGAATCTATAAATAGAAGGCCTTACACAACCACTTTGAAGATTAAATTGTGTAAACTTATAATGCTAAAATATCTCCATAAGTCATTTGTGTTTTGATTATTATTTTATTTGAATTTGGATTATCTTCATTGATAGGAAAAATAGATAGTTTATATCATTAGCCTAGGTTTTTCATAGAGTTCTTGAGGCAATGGAGGAGCAAAGAAGCCATTGTTGACAAAGACTAGAGCTCTAGATCAAGGGGAAAACATGTTTTTGAGCTACTTTTGAGTAATAGAGTCAATTGGGAAGGTAATGGTTGATTTATTTCTTTCATTTGTTTCTTATTATCATTAGCAACCCCTGCAAGAATAATTTGGCTTGATTTTTTTAGTTTTTTATGCATTTATCTTTATTTTATTGACTAATCCAATCTCATAATCCACTCTACAATGGATACCGACAATGTCATCAAGGTTGACATAGGTACATTTGTTGTAATGATGATGCCACTTTAATCCTTATGTATGAATTATGAAATAATGTATTATATTTTGATGTGTTTGTACCCATTTTTGTGAACAGATGTAGACAATGTATCTTGAGATAAACATGTGTATCCTCAACTTGTGTAGTTATTTATGTGCATGTGTAATTTTAACATTTTGCATAAACCCCCATATCAATTTGTGTATGTACCAAACCTCTTTAAAAAATGTACAATCTCTATATAAAAAACATTATTGTATGATTTTAGTGGGGGTATGTTATGGTATAAATATGACATTTTTTTATTGATCCCAATGGTTCCTCATGCATAAACCTCATATGTGAAAATGTGGTATAAAGTAACTTTCATTCAAAAAACATATGATTTCTAAGTGAATTTTTTATTATATAGTGGCATGTTAGGTTGTGTAACACTACATCAATACTCTTGTGAGTGAGCACTAATGCAAGTGTGGGTTTTGAGTGAGGAGTGAAACATGTTTATATTGATCTAAAATAGGTTATGGTATAGGAAGTAAAGCTTCTCATAGGATGAAAACCCACTTTTACACTTTTCATGAGTTAACCCCCTAAATCTTCAGACATGTGCACCATGAGTACCAGAATCACCAAGTGATATTCATACATAATGATAACCTTATGAATGATTTGTTCCTCCATCTACCCCTTATTGGTTGTTAAAATATCAACCCTTGTGTCATACCATGTGATGTAACCTTGTGAACCCCTTTGGGAGGCATATGGAGAGTGATGATTTTATCTTACCTCTTCAAGGTTATTGAGGCTTATATTTTTCCTTCCTCAGGTGGATTCCTTAGCCACATAGTGCCATATTTTGAAAATTTTATGAAATTATTGTGCCAAATTTTATTTTAATTCTGTTTCCATTTTATGTTGTTTTCAAACTAGCAATTTGGCTTCTCTTTGATTTAAGTTGTAATAAATAAGTTATTTTATGATTATTGAACTCATTTTAAATTTGATTGAGACATTATATTAATTATTTTTATGACTCTCTTTAATTTACACTTTTCACTTGATATAATCATGTTAGGGAGTTCCTATATTTTGATTAAGTATTTGCGTCATACATGTTCACAATGTGCATGTTGTTCACCTTATATGGGTATGGAGGAGAATAAGTATCTTAGAATATAAATATAATATCTATATGGCAACCCATATAGATGGATTCATAACACCATCATTCCCACCAACCAGACATGGTAGTTATGGGATAATATCCTACCTCTTGGGAGGGCTAACTAGAATTTTATTGGGAGGTAGAAAGAGGTTTTTGTTATTATATATAAATTGATTCATTATTTATTTGTAGGTCTAAGGAGGATTTTATTTGGAGGTCTAATGAGATTATTTTATGACACAATTATTGTTCCTTTTTTGTATCATTGATATTTCTTTATTTAGATGGCACTTCATTTTTTAATACACACTCTCACCATAGGATGGTGATTAGCTTGTTTATTATGATATTACAATATAAATTTATTATTTTTGCACTTGATACCTATTACAATTATATGGTGGAAGATATTCTTTGGGTTTTAGTTGGTTTGTGGTAGATTTTTATGATAGTATAACACTATGGGAATTACCTAAAGAAAATTAATATCAAATATTATCTTAAAAAATATTATTTCAAAGATAATCATATTAAATAATAATGATGATATTCAATAATTCTAAAAATTGAATAAGAGAAAATATTCAGAATAATTTAACCAGAAAAAAGGCATTAAAAACTCTAACAAAAACTATGTGGTTTAAAAATTATTGTTGTTAAATGTTGTTGAATTATTTGTAACTTGGGGTGCCCTTTGGAAGTATATGGATTTTTTAAACATTGTATTAGATTAACACATCAAGGATGGTGATTTTATAAGGTGGAGGTATGTAATATCCTATATGAGCAACTTTATTTCCCTACCAATTTTAGGCATTCTACAATGTAATATCTAGTGAAAGTGAAGAATTTGAATTTGTGGTTCCCTCCTTGATTTATAATAGATCAATATTTATTAATAGTTTAAGAAAGACTAATTAAACCTAAACTATCATTTAATTATCATATGAATTTTTATTCATAAAAATGGTTAATATTTTATTTATTTATAAAATGGGGTTGTAGGATTCCTAAGAAGGATATGAACCTTATGTAATAGGTTTTCTAGGAAACCTACAATCCTTATGGCCCTAGCCTAGTTAGTGGGCTTCACCCACTTTATTCAATTTTTTGGAAGTTTTATAATAAGAATTAATTATGTGTAAGGAGCCCATATGAGAATGTAAGTGAATTTATTATTTTTTAAGCTATGTTGCTTGAAAAAAAGCCTCAATATTTCAAGAAACATAGGGATCATATATGGCATGGATGTGACCCTTGAAATAAAGGTACCTCCCTTCATTCAATGAGTTTTGGGGAATAATAATTTGACTCTATGTTTATTTCAAAATTTTCATCATTTTTGGGGGTTCATTATTTTGAGTGGGAGGAGGGGATTGTTCAAAGGAGGAGAAGATATTCATGGAGTTTTGAAAGATATTATTTGAAGGAGAATAATATCTCTATAGAACTTGTGATATTTTTGAATTTATGTAAAATGGAGGAGAAGAGGTAAGTAAAATTCTAACACATTTTGTGTACATGAAAGGGTTATTTAGTCAATAATTAAAATGGGGAATTAGAATTAGTGGTTGTTACATAATTTAAGTATCTCTTATCTCCTTTCCCTCCTCTCTTTACCTCTTTGATAAAGGTTAATAGGATTTATTATAGTATCAAAGGATAACTTTCTTGTGGTAAATTATTAAAAATGATGTATCATTCCCTTCTCTCTCGTGTTATTTCAAATATATAAAAAGGTTTATCTTATTAATAATTGGTTAATGACTAGAAACATATTTAACCTGTTATCTTTCCTCTTAGGTTGTTCCAAACATTATTAAATGAATAATTTAATGGTATGAGAGTCTTGATTAAAAAATATTAGTCAATATGTTGATACTCTTGGGATGAAACATGTGCACTTTTAATATCCTTTCTTTTGCAAAATGTTTTTTTACACTTATTTAGTGAAAATATTAATTTATATAATGTAATATTTTTGTATTGATGATTTTAAAATTAAATATGGAACTAAATATATCATTTTGCATATAGATATCCTTATCTCTTCCTGGAAAATGGATTAAAAAAATATTTTAGGAAAAAGACAAAAAAAATATGAAAAGTTATTTATTTTAAAATATTTACAATTGGAAACGTGAATTTTACTATGTTATATTCATTTGATAAGTTTTGAATATGTATTTCCTTATCTCTCCTAATGCTCTCCTTAGTTGAAAACTATGTATTAGTAGAAAAATAATTAATTATTAAATTATGATTTATAGATATACTATGAAATCTATTAATCTTAAGTATATTATCAAAATATGTTCATGAAAATATATATAAATATAAAAAAGGTCATAAGTTGTCCAATAACACATAGCTACTGTTGTATCCTATGTAGCCAACTTACACTATTTATATTTTTTAATTCTAGTTTATTCAATTTTCTCAAATAAAACTCATAACACACACACACATAAATATATACATTTATAAATATACAATTATACAAGGAATATCTTTGTATATTCATTAATTTATATATTGATGGTTGTGTGTGTGAATACACACACACAAATATGTAAACAAATAATTAGGGTTCTAAAAAGATAAACATATACATAAGATTAATTGAGACATAGATATTGAAATTAATTGGCCTTACTCTTGAGCTTCATCTTCAAAAGCTGAATAAATAAAAGAGGAAAAATGAACAAAAAATAAAACAATTTGACTTTTTGTCTTTCCATAAAGAAGATTAGGGAAACTTTTGAAACCCTAGATTTAGTGGTGGGTTTTCACTCAATCCAATGGTGGGGATTTAACCCACCACCACTTGGAACTTTTTTTTTTTTTAGTTTCTTTATTAAGTAATTAATACATATCCCTCCACTTTTAATTTACCTTTTATTTAAATTTTACAAATCTTTCCATTAAACTAAGCTATGAATTAATTAACTTAAATTTTTTATTAATATATTTATTTCCCTTAAAACTATTTATGCATTTTTAAATAATGAATCATCATTTTTAGAAAAATAAATTATGAAAGTGAATCAATCAAGTTACTCTATTGGCTTTCCAACCTGGCTAAGACCCATTCAAATTCTAAGAAAAATAAATATCTGAAATGAGAATTTGTCAAAACTAAGAATTTTAACTAATTTTATTAGGTTTTTAAATTATAAATAATATTTATACAATCATTGATCCTATCAGAAACTATCATTACTACCCATTTATGGATGATGCTTTCAAGAGTAAATTTGTAACTAATTTTCTATCCTTCAAAGTTAGGCATAAAATAAACACTCAAATTTAAATTTTTTAAAAATTTGAGACTTGGAAATAACTATTTCTAGATAAGAAATATGGAATCAGTAACTAGATCATTTTTAATTCCTTTAGGTACTATCATTTTTGACTAAATTTGAGATATGAATACAAGGGCGAAACCCTTTTATATTCCTCTTGTTCCCAAAGTTAATTTGGAATCAATGTAAATAAAATAGCATGGAATGAAACTTCTCAAAAATAAAAATGTGTATTCAATTTACAATAACTTCAATTTTTCATTACAATAATAAAAGAAAATTTATTGTAAATTCTACTATTTTTTAACAAGGCGATTCTAAAGTTGATTTATGGGGGAATTTCTTTAAGAAAATTTATAAGCAAATAATTTCACTTTAGAATGGTGGTAAATTTTTTAGTTTTATTCACGATAAAAATATCATTGAGCCTTAAAAATGTTAATCCAACCTTATAAAATACATTCTAATAGTTATTCAATTTTATCTATCTTGTTAAAAATTAAAAAAAATGGTGTTTTTGTATTTGGTTTATACAACTTAGAGTTGTTGCATCCTATAACACTCTAGAGAATTGTTACTCATTAAAATTTATTCACGTGTGTCTTTTACATTTCTAATTAAATTTGTGACCTTCATGCATAATATCAGCCTTATATAATTATTATGACTTTAGGTCAGGTTTTGAGTCATAAACTCTTATAGCTAAGCCCTAGTCGCACCTTGTTAGGTCAAAGGGGTCCTTTTGTCAATTATTTTGGAATTAACCTTAGAGTAAGGATCATTTCTATGCTCAGACTAAGAATTCTAAATCTACATACTTCTCATATGTTTGGATGCCCTTGTAAATCTTGGTAGGACCTAGATACGCTTGGGCTAATTATGGGTTGTGGTGTTATCAACAAGGGGTAACTAAGCTAACATAGTCTTGAGTCTAATGTACAAAGGCCAAATACATTCTATTTTGATCTAACACTCATTTAGGAATGGATGAAATATAACCATCCCTAATTATTCATGTGAAAGGATCACCATAGATATGTAGGTAGCTAAGGGAGTGGGTGTGGGAAAAGTAGACTAGCTCTTAGGATGCTCTTTTAGAGTGAGCATTATTACTAAAAAAATTTAGGTTCTCTTATAACACACACTTAAATAAATAACCCTTAGATTTATTGATTTAGTGTGAAATATACAACATTCTCTTTTACATATGTATATGTTATTGGTTTTTAGTTGTGTGTTTTTTTAGATATATATTTTCATTATGTAATACTCTCATTGACTATTTTATAAGTGAGTTCATATTATTCCATCATGACCTTGGTCACTATTAGATACCTACTCGAGAGATAAAGCTTACCTAAGAATTGTAAGCCATAGATACCAATACTTTGGTCTCATTATATCAAAGGAATAAAGGTTCCTTATCACATTAAACTCTCATTTGTGTTATCTCATGAGATTTATTTGGGGAAACACACACACCTTGGAATTTGAAGGAGTTTTATGATAGGTGATTGTGGATGCATTATTTCACATTGAGTAGATGATTAGATCTTTAAAATTTTTCTTGAGTGATGTATTGGATATCTTATTGGCTTATAATTACAACCTAATCTCAGAGATGGAATCTCATGGAGGTGTCCATCACAAGTACAAATAGAACTACATCAAACCCTGACTCTATGGAGTGGATATGTAGGCTTCCTAATTTTTGGTATGGGCATGGGGTCTAGTCCTTATAAGTTAGGTCAAGGGTTCTTTTTCATAATCCTTCATGTTGGGATTGCACATTATTGTTTGGATTGACTTTGTATGTAATATTATTTGAATAATATGTTTTATTATTGATAATATATTTATATTAAAAACTTTTGAATTTATGTGCAGCTCCTTTGAGATGGATATTATTATGGTAACCTTACTTACTTATATGCACCCCTAGGGGAAGTTTTCTTAACAATTTTTATGGATACTCACCCTTGGGTATGCCTTAGTGTAGTGGCCCCATAATAATTAAATATAATATGAGATTACATTTTTTTTCTATTTTGATAGACGACCCTTAGGTGGTTATAAAAATTAATGAATTATTGAAATATATAAAAATCAAATCTACTTATAGGAATTTAATATTTTTCCCATCTCATAATAAGGATATTAATTTAATATTAATGGTCTCGTATAGAGTGTAGTAATAAATAATACCACTTGGAACTTAAATCACCTTAAGACATTTCATCCTATCTTCTTAAAGATGCCTTGAGGAGGAAAGTAAAATGGAATTAAATAATATTTTGAACATTCTTATGTTCTGATTTGAAATGTATGTTTGAATGTATTCCTGGCCTAATCAAGAAATTATAATTAAGTTAGATTTTATATTCAAGACATCACATTAATTTTACTTATCCCTCTTCCTTATTTTTGACATTAAGTAAAACATTTCAAAACCACTTTTGATCTTAACCTCACTTTAATGTGTTTGTATTCTAGTTCCTAGGGAATCCCTATAGTGGAAAGTAAATGAGATTAGTAGTTATGTGTACCACAATCCTATTAATGTTGGTAAATATTAACAATAGTTTAACCACTAAGAAACTAAAGTTAATAAGTAATCATTATTGAATTAAGATAATAATAAAAAATACATGAGATTTTGGACAAACATTTTGGGCATGATATTATGAAAAAAATAGATATATAAATATCCCTCAAAAGACTAGTCTTAAATCCAAGTTTGAATACAAATGTAGGTCAAAATTACATTATTCCAAGAGTCATTATCCAAACATTACATTGCATTTTAGATTGATCATTATAGTGTGCACACACACCTAGGTGGGAGAACTATTTGTGTTTTGATCCCTGTTTATAGTATTGGAATGTATTAAATGCTCATATAATCAATGTGAAGTGGTTGGGTTTTTCAAACAAGGAATAATTTTAATAATGGACCCATAAAACTTACTATAAATTCTTAATGAATTGTAAATTTTATGGATAATTTCATTGGATAATCTTTGGAAAAATCACCACATAGTATAAATTAACTAGCGATTTATTTTAACTCTTTCATAAAACTTATAAATATATGTAAAATTAAAAATCATATTCAAATCAATAAAAAATGGAAAAAAATAATAGTTAAACCCCTTTCCCTAAACAAATTCATAGGAAAAATATGCTTGAGGTGGAATAATGATTATGACCACTAGATACTAGATACCCTAAGTTTTCCAAAATAGCTATTTTGCTTTGCCTTATGAAATTGGGGGATGTTTATCCATTTCAAAAAATTTACCAAATGAATAAATACAATAAAAAATTACATGAGAGACAACATGAATAATAATTTCTATATATCCATCCAAAACCTAAACCCTAAGCATGTGTGTGCCACTCAAAAAAATCCATCTCCACATCAGTGCCCAAACACACATTCATAAGATTTTTGATGTCTTGTTGATCTCATTACAAAACAAATAATCCCAAAAAAATGACAATATATTTTTGATCTCATTACTAGAAAAAAATCTTGTGTGCTAAGTAAATTCTGTTTAATATTAAGGATTTTGATATAAGACAAAAGGTTTTTCACATTATGAGTAAAGATCTGATGAAAAAATAACATGAAAATAATTTGAATCAATGAAAAGATTGTTAGAATTCATTAAAAGTGTGAAAAATTTTATAGATATGTAGGGATTGTATTTATTATTTGGATTTTACTTCATTGATATATTCTTCGAATCCTCCTTGGAGTCCTATTGTAATGGTCACTCGCTTCATGATAACCACAACCACAAAAGAATAAAACTTTAACAAAAATGAAGTTATAAGAATTTATGTTTTAGGATTTCATGTTTTGAGTGTTTTAAGAAATTTGAAGCACTTATGAAAATTTATTTTAGATCAGTTAATTAACATTAATTAAAAAACCAATGGAAAAAGAGGTTAGAAGATGATAAATCTAAATTTGAGATCTTATTTATGGTTCCTTCTTTTTAATGATTAAATTTATGTTTAGTTTTAAGGACTAAATTTTATGGTTACATGACTTAGTATAAATTGAGTATAGACCTATGTAAGTCTCTTAAAAGACTAACCATATAATATAATAAACTAAATATAGTAAAAATAATGACAAAAAGCTAGAGTATAGAGTAAAAATTGACTATGGGACCATAGGGCAAGACAACTATGAAAATTTAGGATGACATAACTAAAAAAAATTATTTAAAACATTTTCATAATTTTAAAATTATAAACTATATAATAAGGTCTACCAAAATGTCTTAACCATATCATATTGGCCTTTCAAATATTTTTAATTTCAATTAGCAAACTATTCCAACCAAAATATAATTATTACATTAAACATTTAAATAAAAAATAAAATATGATCATGAGGCTCTATTGAATTTATTTAGTTTGTTATTTATGAATTGTTTAAAAGAAGTATCTTGCATTCCATTATTTCTCAATCATTTTCTTGTTTATTTTATTTTTTAGAATAAGTATATGATAAATAACAATCACATAATATAATAAATTGAGTATAGAAAAAATTGTGACAAAAAAATAGAGTATAAAATATAAATAATAAATCAACAATAATAAAGTATAAAGTAAAAATTGAATATGGGGCGATAAGGCAAGACAACTATGAAAATTGAGGATGACATAATTGAAATTTTTTTTGAAACATTTTCATAGTTTTAAAATTATAAACTATATAATAAGGTCTTCCAAAATGTCTTAACCATATCATATTGGCCTTTCAAATATTTCTTATTTCAATTAACAAACCATGCCAACCAAAATATAATTATTACCTTAAACATTTAGATACAAAATACAATATGATCATGAAGCTCTATTACATTTATTTAGTTTGTTTTTTGTGTATTGTTTAAATGAAGAATCTTGCATTCTATTATTTCTCAATCATTTTCTTGTTTGTTTAAAATAATTATGTGGTAAATAACAACCACATAATATAATAAACTGAGTATAGAAAAAAATGTGACAAAAAATTAGAGTATAAAGTATAAATAATAAATCAAAGCTCTGATGAAAAATAACATGAAAATAGTTTGAATCAATCAAAAGATTGGCAAAATTCATTAAAAGAGAAAAAAATTTATATATATGGAGGGATTGTATTTATTACTTGGATTTTACTTCATTTTTGGATTCTTAGACTCCTCTTGGCCTCCTCTTTCAATTTTCGCTCTCGTCATGATTATCACAACCACAAAAGAATAAAAATTTAACAAAAATGAAGTTATAAGAATTTAGGTTTTAAGGTTTCATGGTTATAATGTTTTAAGAAATTTGAATAACCAATGCAAATTTATTTTATAAGAGGTAATTTACATTAATTAGAAAACTAATGGAGAAAGAGGTTAGAGGATGATAAGTCTAAATTCGAGATCTTATTTATGGTTCCTTCTTTTTAATGATTAAATTTGTCTTTATTTTTAAGGACTAAATTTGATGGTCACATGACTTAGTATAAATTGAGTATAGACCTATGTAAGTCTCTCAAAATACCAACCATATAATATAATAAACTAAGTATAGTAAAAATTGTGACAAAAAAATCAAAGTATAGAGTAAAAATTGACTATGAGGCCATAAAGCAAGACAATTATGAAAATTGAGGATGATATAAATAAAATAAATATTCAAAACTTTTTCATAGTTTTAAAATTATAAACTATATAATAAGGTCTACCTAAATGTCTTAACTATACCATATTGGCCTTTCAAATATTTTTTATTTCAATTAACAAACCATGCCAACCAAAATATAATTATTACCTTAACATTTAAATACAAAATACAATATGATCACGAGGCTCTATTATATTTATTCAATTTATTATTTGTGCATTATTTAAAAGAAGTATCTTATATTCTATTATTTCTTAATCATTTTCTTGTTTGTTTAAAATAATTATGTGATAAATAAAAACCACATAATTTAATAAATTGACTATAAAAAAATTGTGACAAAAAATTAGAGTATAAAATATAAATAATAAATCAAAGATCTAAAGAAAAAATAACATGAAAATAGTTTGAATCAATCAAAAGATAAGCATAATTAATTAAAAGTGTGAAAATTTTCATGAATATGTAGGGATTGTATTTATTACTTGTATTTTACTTCATTATTGCAGTCTTAGAATCCTTGTCCTCCTGTTGTAACTGCCTCTTGCTTTGTGATTACCATGACCACAAAAGAATAAAAATTTAACAAAAATGAATTTATAAGAATTTAAGTTTTAGGGTCTCATGGTTCTAGTGTTTTAAGAAATTTGAATCACCTATACAAATTTATTTTATAAGATTTAATTTACATTAATTAAAAAACTAATGGAGAAAGAGGTTAGAGGATGATAAGTCTAAAGTTAAGATCTTATTTATGGTTCATTATTTTTAATGATTAAATTTGTCTTTATTTTTAAGGACTAAATTTTATGGTCACATGACTTAGTATAAATTGAGTATAGACTTATGTAAGTCTCTTAAAAAACCAACCATATAATATAATAAATTAAATATAGAAAAAAGTATGACAAAAATTTAGAGTATAGAGTAAAAATTGACTATGGGGCCATAGTGAAAGACAAATATGAAACTTGAGGATGATATAACTCAAAAAAAATGAAAATTGAGGATGATATAACTCAAGAAAATATTCAAAACATTTTCATAGTTTTAAAATTATATACTATATAATAAGGTCTAAAAAAATGTCTTAACCATATCATATTGGCCTTTAAAATATTTTTTATTTCAATTAACAAACCATGCCAACCAAAATATAATTATCACCTTAAAAATTTAAATATAAAATACTATTATCAAGAGGCTCTATTGCATTTATTTAGTTTGTTTTTTATGCATTATTTAAAAGAAGTATCTTGCATTTCATTATTTCTCAATCATTTTCTTGTTTGTTTAAAATAAGTATGTGGAAAATAACAACTACATAATATAATAAAGTGAGTATAGAAAAAATTGTGACAAAAAATTAGTTTATAAAGTATAAATAATAAATTAACTATGGGGTCATAGGGCAAGACAACTATGAAAATCATAATGCATTGAGACCAACCTAGTCATTAGATGATGTGATTTTGAAACTTAAATTTTTTTCCATTTATTGAATTCAATGACCCTTAATATAATGTAGCTAATGAATGTAATTTTGACTCTTGAGACATCATTTTTATCACTGTTAAATTTTACAAATTCATTATCTTGAACAAAAAAGAGTTAAAATTATATTTTAGATACATAAACCATGGTATAATATGATATAATATGAATATTTTAAAATCATAAAGTAATTCCAAGACACATGGATTAGGCAAATCCAGTTTCAGGTAGTACATAATTTTTAAGATTTTTAAAGATCATAGACTTTAACATGGAGATCTAGTGTTCTAATGTGGACTTCCTAATTTGATGATGAATTTGTAATTAAGACATAATGTTTTAGGAAATTACTTAGGTGACATGCTATAAATTAAGTATAAACCTCTGTAAGTCTCTCAAAAGACCAAAAAAATAATATAATAAACTAATTATAGCAAAAATTATGACAAAAAATTATAGTATAGAGTATAAACTGACTATAGGGCCATAAGGAAAGACAACTATGAAAATCAAGAATGACATAACTGAAAAAAATATTCAAAATATTTTCATAGTTTCAAAATTATAAAATATATAATAAGGTCTGGAAAAATGTATTAACTATTATAGGTATAATTCTAAGAGGGGGAGGGGTGAATCAGTGATGCAATCAATTCAACTTCAATTCCAATCCTTCAAACTCTTAACCATTCAACATAATCATTCATGAAACACATAAACCATTCATTGTAATGAACAAGGAAAAACATATAAGATAAAATGACATAACACATGAATTATGTGAGAAACCCTCATGGGGAATAAAGCCCACTCTCAAGCCTAAAAACACATGGACTAAAATCCTATAATATATCACAAACAAGAGACTTTATTGAATCACCCACTTCACAAGGAACACCAATCGTTAAGCAGGGACAAGTACCCCCTTGTCCTTAGATGTTAAGCACCCACACAACACCTCTGATATCAATAACTATAAAACTATGATTTCCTATTAATTTGATGGAGAAATGGTGGATAGTAGATCTCTTTAACCCTTCATAGTTTATTAAGCCTTCACACATAAGCAATCCATCCAAAATAACCTTTTGGATCACTAAACACCTTTTTGCTCTCTCAATCTTTAACCCTACAATAACTTTATTACAACATTAAAAATATGACCAATAGGTCACATACATATTCCTAACACTACTTTGATCTTCAATCCATCCATCAATCATACTCCCACTTCTCTTTCTTCGCTTGTTAACTCTAGAAATCTTCATCTTTGTTTATGCTCTTTATAGAGCCTTCATGATTACTACCCATAAAACATAAAATAAAACTTGAGGATTATATAAAACTTATAATAAGATCAACACAAACTCTATAATTCATCCATATCTTTTATAGATCACTCTTAAGTAGCAAGACCTTTCAATTAGGCCTAAGAAGCCCTTATAGGTCCATGGAGACCTATCCATTCTTTTAACACTTCACTAAGCAAAACTAAGAACACAAGACCACTTAAAATCACATAGGTCCTCACAACATGACCCATAAGATACCCTCAAGTGATTACATTCATAACTACACACCTCTTCATATGAAAAACCTATCAACCATTTTCCTTGTACATGAAAACACCATGAACAAACAAAAAGTCAATCTTTCAAGTAATGTTTCATACTAAAGATGGATTGGTCAAACCTAAAAAATAATACAGATGATACTCAAGGAGTCTAAAACATTCTAAAATATATAATTCACCATGAAACATCCAAAAAATATAAAAAAAAAACTCAAACATCCTTCAAGGGTCACTTAGAGAAGAAATTCAATCCCTCAATCAACTTTGAACCCCAATAAATGCAAATATATGACCAATAAAACCTCCAAATCATTTTTCCTAGATTTAAATTAAAGTTCTCTACCAATTTCATTTTTACTTCATCATAAAATTCATCCATCATCAAAATTTATAAATAAAACATTTCAGACTTGTTTTCCTCTATAAATTCAAATATTAGAATTCCAAAGATCACTTTTTAATGCAAATTTGACTATGGAGACTAGTGAAATCTACTTCGGAGAGAAAATTTAAACCACCATAACTTTTTAAAGACATAATTTCAAGACCTTAAATTTTAAACACATGTTATATGAATAAAAATAAACATACCCATGTGACCACTTTTTTTTTACACATTCACATGTGTGAATGTTGATGTCATTAATCTGCTTACTTGGGAAATTCTACCAAGATGACTAGGATAAACTAGACCTTCAAAAGACTAATCAAATGGATTAATTTTACTTACATAAGTATAAAAATCACTCTTAACCCCTCATATGACCCATAAAACATGGTCAACACATCACCACATCCATCACTTTACTAACCATACAAACACTGCAAAGTCCATGCATGCTCCCTAAGGCACACACTGTCATTGAGAACCATGTATACATATCAACTCATGGACACCTAAGGGACATAATTGAAAATAAATAAAATATTTACCTATTTTTAATTGATTTCAACACATGTAATTTTTTTCAAATCCAACAACAAAGCTATGCACATACTCTTTCTGCGTCTACAGACGCTTTCTCCCACTTTGACACAATGACAAAGTGGGCTTACTTGATGATCCTGAGGACCTATAAATGTTTTTAAAATCTATCATAAATAATGGATATCCCCTTATAAATTATATAAATATCCCTCTATCATTGTTGATACTATTTCTTACCATGACTACATCAGGCCTGCTCATTGATAACACCCTTATTTGACCATGCACTACTCTATGAAGAATAAATGAATAATATAAATAAAATAGGAGTGATAACACATTGATAAAAATAAGAGGGACTCCCCCTAATTTTATTAAACTTAGGCACCCCTTGACCACCTTCAGACCATCTCCAACCATGATGAAATTTCATAGTTACCTTCAATTTTTCTCTCACAAGCCACTCACAGAATGAATAATGGGCATTCAAGCTCTTTATAAAACATATATAATGCATCAAACAATATTACAAACACATTAATGGGAAAACATAACTTTTATTTTGAATAAAATGACCAAAAATTACTCTTCTTCACACTAGCCTTGCTTAAAGGCCTAGTAACCCTACTTAAACTTTACAAAGCCCATAAATTTATATGTATTCATCTTCATGACTAAAAATTTCATATTTAATTCAAATTTATATACCCCCTCATGTGTGAAAATAATCATCATCCAAATCTTCCTCTGAACCATAGCTCCTTCACAAACTAACTTGCCAATTAACCCTCCATTTGCATAAATCCTCAATAATAGAATAAACCATACACTTCTTGATGACTATAAATTAATTTTTGAGAACCCATTTGGACATTTAAATATATCAGGTGGCCTAAAATATCAATTACTTTGGGAAGGTCACTAACCCATATGGTACAAAACCTAGGGCATAAAAGAGAAATAGGATCAACTTACCATCTTTTGATCAATGTCAAATTTTGAAACTTCTCTCACACCTGGAGGTCACTGATACATACCAATAAACCAATTTTTAGGTTTGATTCCTTTGGAAACTGATAGAATCATGAAATGGTTTTTGACCTATTAGCCCTTAAATAAGGACTATCATACCCTAGAGTCATAAAAAAAATTCAACTTTCCCTCAAGAGACATTCAAAGATTGAAACCACTTGGAGCATACCTTTATGAGGTCAACACACCTTTCTATGCCAAAAATTCATCTTTAATACTCATAAATCTTGTTTTGACACCTATAAACCTCATGACTATGCTTATAAACCCTATGTATACCCCTGTCACTATGCCAAAACACCTTCAATTGATCATGGGATCCTTCTAAATTCTC
The DNA here is from genome assembly GCA_037957365.1 of Torreya grandis. Taxonomy (NCBI): domain Eukaryota; kingdom Viridiplantae; phylum Streptophyta; class Pinopsida; order Cupressales; family Taxaceae; genus Torreya; species Torreya grandis. The sequence goes on from JARHVA010003667.1 coordinate 1,844,789, forward strand.
CATATCACCTTTTTCACATAGACACATCAAATCCAACTAGCCTCCACCCTTTGTTTTCCTCATATACCTCAAATGATAGGACCTAAGTTCCCCAAAGCTCTGACACAACTTGTCAAAATTAAGAGCACACATGATTACCTTTGTATAAGCAACTTAAACATGTGTAAATAACCAGAAGAACAAATAACTATCAATGAGAAAACACACAGAATATGAGAGGCAACACACAATTGTATTCAACTCATTACAAAGGAAATTACAATAAAGAGATCACACTCTTCTTCCACCTCTATGAGGCTTCCTCCTCAAGGGCTCCAAGTAATCTTCCCACCTGAGTAATCTTCTCTCATAGGTCACAACTAACAACTAACACAAGCTGTTGTTCACCTCATTGTATGTCCAGTACAATCGAGTATGAACCGGTACTCCAAGTAGATCTAACCATGATCCTGCTCTTGATGTATTGATGTCACCTTGATCTTGCTCCCCCGCTGATCCTCTTCTAACCCTCGCATACACACATCCCTGTAGACCAACCTGATCTTACTTATCACATGTAGATCTCCACCATGATCCTGAAACACCCTGCATATCAAACCTGATCTTACATACATGGGGAATCCTACTTGATTCCACCATGGGAAGAACTCTCCAAGCTCCACACTTGGGTTCTACAAGTTCTACACTTAAAAATACAGCCCATGAGTCTATTATATAGATCTCATGTATACACTAATTTAGACAAGCGGATCAAAGACTCGAACTGGTCTTCATCATGCAAACTACGCATTCACTTAACTGACTATTTGCCAACAATAGTTTTGACAGCCACAGGCGACCGACATCGGTCCCTAAATGACGTCGGTTGTGGCCTGCCGATGCCAATGACTGCATATGCTCAAAAACCTCCATGTTTGCCTTAAGGTGAAGCTTTTAGCTCCACACCCTAACAATCTCCCACTTGGAGATAAATAGCTGCACCTATACCTAAACCAGTACTCTGTCTAATTTGCATCCTGGCTTGTATTCCTCTTCAAGCTCCCACTTGAAGACAACCCACCACACTCCTTATGGTGTTAATCCTGTGCCTGACTTTCTTCATTCTCAACTTACCTTCTTCTACCATTGCTATACTCCCACTCAATTAGAAACCCCTATGAGTAACTTGTAATCAACAAACCACTAACCAGATCTGGCCCATCTATTAGTCAAACTCGCTCTGAGAACATCCAACCTCGCTCTGATACCATTTGATAGGACCTAAGTTCCCCAAAGCTCTGACACAACTTGTCAGAATTAAGAGCACACATGATTACCTTTGTATAAGCAACTTAAACATGTGGAAATAACCAGAAGCACAATTGATTACTTTCTTATAAGCAATTAAACACAGAATTATACTAGAATGATTAAGTAACTAGAAACTTGAGACAACAAAGAATTTGAGAGACAATACACACTCTTGTATTAAATACTACTAGAAGAAAATACAATAAGGAAGATGCCACTTCTTCCTCCACCTCAAAGGCTCACCACACCTCAAGACCTTCTTCCCTCTCTCTCTTGCTCAACACAACCAACTCAACAACTTGAGTTGTTATCCTTCCTTGAATGCTTCAGCTGATCTCCTTGACCTTACAACTGTAGATCTCCTTGACCTTGCTCTAATGCTTTAATGCTTTACTTGCTTGCTTGATTTACAATACATGCCTCATGGGTCTTTAAATAGAATCCCATTCATACAAAAATAGAACTCTAATTACAATAATTAGACACGCAGCTCGTGACTATAATTAGCCCCTAAACATGCAAACACTCGCTTCACTTAACTGACTGTTCATCAACAACAGTTCTAGAACCGCCACAGGTGACCGATGTCGATCCCTGTCTGTCTGGTGCTGACTGACATCAGCCAACTTCTTGTCGATGCCAGTTTCCTTCTGTACTGGTCATGACCGACATCGGTCATGCTGCTGACACTGGTACTTCTAGATCTTTAGCAACCTCCCTTCTTCGTGCCTGCAATAGTTGAAGCTTTTAGCTCCACACCCTAACATCAAATACACTAATTTTTCAAGATGAGCACTCACTAGGTAGTGAACACTAAGAAAAATAGTAAAACTAAAAAAATGGCCATGAAAGCTTCATGTGACAAATCCAATCCATGAAACCCCATGTATTTAACTAAGACACATCCTATTCACCCTCCATATCAACCTTACCTTCAAACTTCATGATTAGGCCTTATGAACTAAGCATCAAAATATGACTAAAAGTTTCCTTTAGAACCAATGTCTCTGAATATATTTCTTGAATCTTTTCATTACAAACCTTTAGATCAAGGTCATAAACTTGTTGCTCCCCCTTAACTAATGAACTTATATAATCAACACAAGGCTTGGTTAACATAAGATCATCTATTCTTATACCACAATGACATTGGTCTTAAAGATCAATCAACAACTCTACATAGATTTTTACTGACTATAACCTCTTGTACATCACCTAGAGCACACACTTAATTTTACATATGAAAGATGTCTCTTAAGAAGCATAAGTATAGATACCCACCTGTCATAAAGAGACTAAAGGTCCCAAAACCTAGAATAATCCCACATATCCATGTTCTCATTTAACTTGCAATCCTACCTCATCATTAAATTGACTTTGAATGGGTTCTTACCTTCATTCTTGCCTTTTGACTTAGAATCTTGCATGATCTTCTTTTCCACTTGGAAAGATAAGACTTGCTTTTTGACACTTGAACTTGTATCTTATTTTTTCATGATAAACAATCCATTTTAAACCTATTTTTCATTCACATTTTTGGGTCTCCATTAATTAAGGCTCCTTTTCTTCATTTTAGGATTAACATTCTTTGAAATAAAAATTTTACCATTCCTATAGAAACTTGTTATGTGACCTATCTCTTGACACTTGAAACAAATGAAGTTTCTCTGATTGTACATACCTTGTGTATGAGTCATATGATGACCCTATGAATTTTTATTATCCCATTCATAAAACTGATCAATTGATTTCTTGATGAAGGCATTGTAAGACCTTGCAATATGACCAATCCCTTGAAAATTGTAGCACAAGATGTCATGCTTTCCTTGTGGACTAGTTGACTATCTTGAGTGATGATTTTATTCATGCTTATCATTATCTTGCTCATAATTCCATGCAAATCTCTTACTAGGATATTTTTTTTGCAATCAATGATCCTATAAGCAAACTGATGACAAGAATAATAGTAAACATTAAAGGAGTTATCATACCTTATTTCATTGAGTTGCTTGATTTTATTTGAAAATTTATAGCTTTTGAATTTGGCCTTATTATTCATATTAGTCTTTTGATATATCACCACTATCTCCTAAATATTCTTATCCTTTTGAACATCTTCATGGAACCCTAGGCCTAAATTTTCATTTGAGACATTTTGACTATTCAATAGGTCATGAAGATTAACTGTACTATTCTCAAATTTCTGATATGTTTCAAGCTTGCTCATAGTTTGATCTAGTTTTACTCACAAGGACTCCATTTATAATTTAAATTTAGCACATTCTTCATCCTTAATCTTTACCTCTTCAGTAAGAGTAAAAACATAAGTTTCAACATGTTGAGTGATTTCATCATGCTCTTTGACTTTATTACTCAACCTTTATTCAAAGAAGCCAATTTAGTCTTCATAGGTCTTGATCAATGATGCTTTATTTTTATTAATTCCTTGTATAAGCTTTAAATCTTTCAATATACTCATGTATTTATCTTCAAGAGTGACTTTTTCATCTTCTTCTTCTGAGCTATATCCACCAAAGATATCTCTGCTTAAAGAACATTCACCTTCATCATCATCAAGATCTATGAAAAGTGTCTCATTATTCTCATTATGAGATGAATCATCTTTGTCAAATGTGTTTCCTTCTTCATTAACAAATGAGTTAATGTATTATTCATGGTAAAGACTCTTACTACATTTTTATGACTCCTTATTTCCATTTCTCTTATTGAATAACTTTTTGTACTTATTAGAACCTGTAGATTTATTGTGCTCATCCTCATGAGATTCCTTATAAACTTCTTTGTATTCAAAATTGCCTCTATCTGGGCACTTAGCTACAAAATTACAAGCTTTAACACATGAAAAACATTTAAAACAAATCTTCCCTTCATATTTACCTAATCTTACATTCAATTTTCTTGAAATCATGGCTTTAAGTTGATATTTATTAAGATCAAAGTCTTCAAGACTTAACTTGATCTTCTTGTATTTTTTCTTCTTGATCACCTTGAAGGTTGCTTCCTTCTTTGGTGGTTTTCCCTCATTGAATCTCATCTCATAGGCAATAAAGATTCCATGCAACTCATCCATCTTCATTTTAGTGAGATCATGACTTTCTTCTATAACAATTTTTTTTAAATCAAACTTGAGGGTGAGAGACATTAATACCTTTTGTGCTATAATAGCTTCTTCAATTTCTTCTCCAAGACCTCTGATAATGTTTACCACCTCATCTACCCTTAAAATATAGGATGCCACAATATCTTATTCCTTCATTTTTAGGCCCTCAAATTGCCTTCAATAGGTTTTTAACTTAGACAACTTAACTTTTGAATCCCCTTCATAGATAATCTATAATTTGTTCCAGATTTTCTTGGTATAATTGCAATGGATTACCTTGGTGATCTCAACCTATGATAAGCTACAAATGATAGCATTCATATATTTAGAATTATTTTCACTCAACTTCTTGTTACCTACACTAGTTAGAGGAGTAAGGGGTGTAGAATACCCATCCATAATTGACAAATGTTAAAACATAGAGACATGATGTAGTTATTCATATTTACACTCCAAAAATCATAGATATATTGAATAGTGGTGCTTTATTATTAGATAAACCACCTTGCATTTGATGACTACCCATTGTACCTTTGATCACCTTCAAGTAGTTAAACTTAGTAAAGAAGGTGTGGCTCTGATAAAAATTGTTAGAGGTATAATAATTAAGAGGGGGGGTGAATAAGTTATGTAAGTAATTCAAATTCAATTCCAATCCTTAAAACTCTTAACCATTCAACACAAAAATTCATGAAACATATAAACCATTCATGGTAATGAACAAGGAAAACCATGCAAGATCAAAGCACATAATGGGAAACTATCATGGGGAATAAAAATAAATATCAAGCCTTAAAACACATGGAATATAGTCTTATAATATATCACAAATAAAATACTTTAGTGAAGTACCCACTTCATAAAGAAAACCAACCCATAAGCATGGACAAGCACCCACTTTCCCTTAGATGTTGAGAACCCACACAATACCTCTGATATAAATACCTTGATAACTCTGATTACCTCCTAATATAATAGAGAAATAGTGAATATAAACTCTCTTCAAACCTTCACACTTTTTCAAGCCTTCAAACACAAGAAATCCATCCAAAATAACCTTTTGGATCACCATACACCTTTTCACTCATTTTCAATCTTTAACCCTACAATAACACTATTATAACATTAGAAATATGAACACTAGGTCACATAAATATTCCTTACACTACTGTACTCTTCAATACATCCATAGAGCATACTCCCACTTCTCTTTCTTCACTTGTTAAATATAGAAACCTTCATCTTTATTTATGCTCTTTATAGAGCCTTCATGATTACTTCCTTCTTGGTCAACCATAAGAAATACCTTAACCATTAAGGATTATATCACACTTATAATAAGATAAACACCACCTCCATAAGTCATTAATATATTTGATATATCACCCTTAAGAAACAACAAATTTCCATTAGGCCTAATAAGCCCTTATAGGTCCATGAAGACATATCCATCCTTTCAACACTTTATCGAGCAAAACTAGGAACACAAAACCACTTCAAATCACATAGGTCCTCACCATATGACCCCTAAGCCACCATTAAATGATTAAATTCATCAATACACACATCTTCATAAGCAAAACCTATCAACCATTTGCCTTATACATGAAAACATCATGATAAATAAAAATTCAAACTTTCAAGCAGTGGTTCATACTAAATATGGATTGGTCAAACCTTCAAAATCTATACAGATAAATCTCAAAGAGACTAAAACATTATAAAATAGATAATTCACCATTAAACATCCAAAAACTATCAACTAAAACTCAAACATCCTTCTCAAGTCACTTTCAGAATAAAGTCAAGCCCTCAGTCAACTTTGAACCATAATAAATGCAAATGTACAACTAGTCAAACCTCTAAATCATTTTTCCTAGATCGACCTTGAAGCTATATACCACTTTTATTTTTAATTAATAATAAAATTCATCCATCATAAAATTTATAAACAAAACATCAAAAACTAGTTTTCCTTTGTAAATTCAAATATTTGAATTCCAACGGTCACTTTTTAATGTAAATTTCACTATGGAAACTAGTGAAATCTGCTTGGGAGAGAAACTTTGAACTGCCATAACTTTTGATAGACATCATGTCAAGACCTAAAATTTAAAACAAATGTTCTAGGCATAAAACTAAAAATACCCATATGACCATTTTATTTTGACACCTTCACATGCATGAATTTTGATGTCATCAATCTATGTACTTAAGAAATTCTACCAAGATGACTTAGATAACCTAGACCTTCATAAGACTACTCATATGGATTATTTTAAATTCCATAAGTACACCAATAAATCTTGACCCCTCATATGACCCCTTAAACATGGTCAACACATGACCAACATCCATCATCTTACCTAACCACATAAACATTGTAGGTCCATACATGCTCACTAAGGCACACTTTGTAATTGAGAACCATGTATACATATCAACTCATGGACACACTTGGCCACCTTAGCTACATCATTGAAAACCTCAAATTTAACCATATATATAATCAATAATGGCCTTTTATATATTTTTTATTTCAATTAACAAACAATGCCAACTGAAATATAATTATTACCTTAAACATTTTTAAAAATTGAGAATAAAAACCTCTCTATAGTTTCTATGGATGGATATGTTTTCAAAACATGAGCCTCATAATTGATTCATTTATATCTTCTTTATTAGGGTTGTATAAAATAGTTGTGAAGGCTTCTAGATCAAGTTAGCAAGTCTTCAAACTAATGGATCATATTTTAACCTTGATAAAATTATTAAATAAATGTATGTAACATGATAAAGATTCAAAATGAGCCCAAGGGAGAGGTTAAAATCAATAATATTTTTTGTCAACTTTTATGTCACCAAAAATTGGTTCTCTAAGACCTTTCTTTTGTAGTACATATGATAATATCATGTGTAATACTTAGTATAAATTGAGTACAAACCTTTATAATTCTCTTAGAGGACCAACCAGATAATATAATAATTGAGTATAAAAAAATTATGACAAAAAATAAATGTATAGAGTATAAACTAATTATGGGGCCATAGAGAAAGACAACTATGAAAAATGAGGATAACATAACTAACTTAAATATTCAAAACATTTTCAAAGTTTTAAAATTATAAACTATATGATAAGTCTAAAAGACAACTATGAAAAGTGAGGATAACATAACTAACTTAAATATTCAAAAACATTTTCATAGTTTTAAAATTATAAACTATATAATGAGGTCTGCCAAAATGTCTTAACCATATCCATAATCAATAATGGCCTTTCAAATATTTTTTAATTTCAATTAATAAACCATGCCAACCAAAATATAATTATTACCTTAAACATTTAAAAATAAATTATAGTATGAAAACCTCTCTATAGTTTCTATTGTTGGTTATGTTTTCAAAATGTGAGCCTCACAATTGATTCATATGTGTCTTATTTATTAGGGTTATATAAAATAACTATGAAGGTTGGGAGAGCAAGTCAATAAGTCTTCCAGATAGTGGATAGTGTTTTAGCCTTGCCAAAATTAGTAAATAAATGTATGCAATATGATCAAGATTCTAGATGAACCTGAGGGAGAGGTTAAAATCAATAAAAAATGTTTTTTTATCTTTTATGTTCCAAAAATATGGTTCTCCAAGACTCTTTGTGTAGTACATACAGAAATATCATGTGCAATACTTAGAATAAGTTGAGTACAAACATTTGTATGTATCTCAAAAGACCAACTAGATAATATAATAAACAGAGTATAGCAAAAATTGTGATAAAAAATCAGAGTATAGAGTATAAATTGACTATGGGGCCATAGGGAAAGACAACTATGAAAAGTGAGGATGACATAAGTGAAAAAGATATTCAAAAAATTTTCATAGTTATAAAATTATAAACTATAAAATAAGGTTTTCTAGAATGTCTTAACCATATCCATAATCAATAATGACTTTTTAAATATTTTTTCATTTCATTTTAAACCATGCCAATCAAAATATAATTATTACCTTAAACATTTAAAAAATATATAAAGTATGAAAACCTCTCTATAGTTTCTATGATTGGTTATGTTTTTAAAACGTGAGCCTTACAATCAATTCATCTGTATCTTCTTTATTAAGGTTGTATACAACAACTGTGAAGGCTGCCAGAGCAAGTCAACAAGTCTCCTAGCTAGTGGATCATGTTTCAACCTTGTCAAAAATAGTAAATAAATATATGTAACATGATCAAGATTCTATATGAGCTTGCGAGAGAGGTTGAAATCAATAATGTTTTTTTGTTATCCTTTATACACCAAAAATATGGTTCTCTATGACTCTTTTCGTGTGGTACCTATATTAATATCATGTGCATTACTTATTATAAATTGAGTATAGACCTTTTTAAGTCTCTCAAAAGACCAATAGATAATATAATAAATTGAGCATAGAAAAAATTGACAAAAAATTAGAGTATAGAGTATAGACCGACTATGGGGCCATAGTGCAAGACAACTATGAGTAAACTAAAAAAAATATTCAAAACATTTTCATAGTTTTAAATCTATAAACTATATTTATGAGTAACCTAAAAATACCCATTTCACATATTTTTAGAACATATCAACCTTCTATCACATGTGTGAATGGACTAACTGTGTGTAGTCAAAAAGAGTGAAAGAAACAAAATCTTTTTTTTTTAAGGAAAATATTTACAAATTTACATGGAATTTCCAAGAAAACCAACATGCACAGTGTTTTTAGCAAATATATTTAAATAAATACTTTTTAGGTAACTTATCATTATATTTATTCATTTAAAGATACATGAATGTGCATGTAAATAAATAATATTAATATTCAAAACAAAATAAACACAAATCCATGCCTTGCAATCACAAGGAAACCAACTTAGACATTGTCTATGTCTTCATTCCCACCTCTTATCCTGATATTTCAACTATAAAATCTTTGATTCCACTAATAGCTTTCATAAATGACTATAAAAATAAATAAACCATCAAATATGTATTCAAGCAACTTACATTAATCCTATGGGTGACGTGTTGGACCAACATTAAATTTTTATTTGATTAGCCCCTCAATATGTCAGTGTTAATTCACTAAAAAATGGGGAAATATCTCAACCTCGATCATGTTGTTTTAATTCCACATACACTACATTTAATGCTAGAAATAAAATAAACATTACCATATAGAAGGAAAAGGATATTTTTTAACTCAATTTTATAAATGGTGCTAAAAAATATTCAAAATATTTTCATAGTTTTAAAATTATAAACTATAAATTGATTGCAAAAATGTCTTAACCATGTCCATAATTGGCCTTTCAAATATTTTTCATTTCAATTAACAAACCATGCCAACCAAAATATAATTATTACCTTAAGTTTATTATGTCTTAGGTGCTCTCTCTCTCTCTCTCTCTCTCTCTCTCTCTCTCTCTCTCTCTCTCTCTCTCTCTCTCTCTCTCTCTCTCTCTCTCTCTCTCTCTCTCTCTCTCTCTCTCTCTCTCTCTCTCTCTCTCTCTCTCTCTCTCTCTCTCTCTCTCATACGCACTGCATGTACACACACACATGCATGTATGTGAATGCATGAATGCACACACACACACACACACATACCTAGAGATTACATATAACCAATACATGTATCATATAATGTATTGGTGAATAAGAACCATACATGCATAGTAAAGTTGGTGAATCTGTGTCCTAAATTAGGATCGAGTATAATGTATAAGGTGATTTGAAACACATGTATAAAATATTTTATAAAATTGAGGCTATTTGATCTATGTATAGTTTCACATAATTAGTTATTTTCAAAATAAAAAAACCTACTTATAGCCTTTTGGATATAAACAACCTCTAAAATTTTCCCTATGTCAAACCCAACATACTATTTTTTTTTCAAGGGTCATCTTATGATTGAAAGTGAGATAAGGGTTTTAAAGGAAGGATAAATAAAAATAATATCAACACACAAGACTAAAGGTGAACACACACATAAGAGGCATTTAAAGGTAGATGAATAATATTCTAAGGAATAATATACTTTCATATTCAAGAAGGATAGTATCAATAAGACATAGACAATACTAATTGTCGTAGGGGTCTAAGTTTTGTTGGTAGTGTCTAAAAAACATTTGAGATCTTGTTTCCTAATCTGAATGGTTTACAGAGTCAACACAAATATTTTTTATGAAAAATTAAGTATACATTGAGAAATAAAATATTATAATAATATAATTTCATCCCTTCTATGTTGGTTTACAAAATTTTAATCTTCTAATTTCAATATCAATCTACCTTTTTACATTTATATTTGTATGAGTATTTCCATATTATACATGGTCTAAATATTCATAATTTTACTAAATTTAGATCACATTAATCACAAAATAAGTGAAAAAATTGGTTAACCTAATCATTAACCTAAGTGTTATAAACCCTAGGCCTCTTCTACATTAAGGTTTAATACTTTCTTATACTTTCTTATTTATCATGCACTAGGATATCTGATTATTGATTTCCCCTTATTTTCACATAATCATAATGGAAAATTCATGTGGATTCTCATAGAGTAAATAATAAAAACAATTTTTGTAATTGTTTTGATGATATATAAATGTGAACTTATATAATATCTTAAAATGAATCCACACATGATTGATGCATTATTTCATGTAACTAGAGATTAAAAGAAAAATCTTACTAAGAAACCCACATTCTAGGAATAAAATGCTAAAATTTCAAATGAAAAAAAAATACCTTTTAGAGGTTCAAATTATACAATAGGTGTTCAAACCATTATCTATATTACTACTATTCATGTGTCTACAACTATGGTTACACATGTGATTTCTACACATAGTATGAGGGAAACACAACTTAATTCTAGAATTTTTATGGCCATTCCTATGAAATTTACTTTTTTTCCTCCTAGGATTACTAATCATGTGATACCATTTTTTCCAATTGATATTATATGCATAATAATCAAGATCTTATATAAATTCATCTTTATCTTTAAGCCTATCTTTCCCAAGTGGAACAAGGTTCTTATAAAATAGTCATTTAAAAAAAACTCAAGCATTATGACACAATCCTTTGGGCCCAAAATATTTCATCTTATCCTTTTATTAAAATACTTTTTGCACCTAATATTAAACCATATGATGGTAAAGATGATCTAAAATAACATCTTAGATCCTTCCATGCATAATGATATTATTCCTCTAATAAGAAGTGACTAACAAAGATTTTTCTTATGATCCTTAAGGACTATACTTTGAAATGGTTTTATGAACTCCCTTTCTAATCAGTATAATTTTTCAATCCTTTGGTTGAACAATTTATAACTTAATTTTCAAAAAAAAATAGTGAGAATGTCTCCTATCCCAAAAATACAAAGCTTGAGTAATTACAAAAATCCTATCCCATTAGTGACTATGTACTTATTTATAATAATTATCTTTCAAAAATGATAAATCTTAGGACTAATAATGAATTATAAGAGATGTCAAATAAATGCTTAATTTTTCCTATCCATTAGTCTATTATGTTCAAATAATTCCAATCATTCAATAACATGTGACATACAATTAAAATCATGAGATTAAGATGATTGTCATGAACAAGTTGAATGTCAAGTTTCAAATAAAATCAAATTTCAAATCCAAGGTGAATGATAGTAAGAATGAGGCTAAAATAATCATTAATATAGTTTCGTAACCTAATAATAATCTTGTGTTTTTGTCTCCTTAAAGGAGGTAGTTTACACAATCATCATAACCTCCTTATAATCTCTTTAAAAATCTAATTGAGTGTAATTTCGTAAATCTCCCTTTACTAATGGAGGTTGATATGAAAAAGGCACAACCTAAGGGGTTAAATATCAATGAAAATTATGATTGACATAGATACACAAGACATTATAATAATATATATATAACGTTTTGACATATAAGATATAATATTTAATTGAAAAAAATATTATTTAGATAAATGATGATAATACACCTATGAACGATTTTTTGCACAACCTAATACGAAGCTTAATATATTTTTAGATTCATTTATATATCATGAAACATAATAAACCATTACTAACATTGAGTTATGTATGACTTACCATGCATATACTCATCTAACTTATACTACTTTTGGAATTAATGAGGCTTGTCCTATAGATAGTCTTATTGGTATTATTAAAGATGCACAAGTACAATGACCTAAAATCATATTCATCAATTGTAAAAAATATATGATGATTATACCAGTACAAAATTTTTAATACACATTTCAATCTAATCATTTCTTATAATAATGTTATGTTTGATAATGGGTAAAGTGAAAACATATGAACTATGTCATTGCTAACTAGTCTTAGATACATGCAAAGAGATTTGATTGGTACAAATACTATGATAAATAGATTTGAGGTAAAATGGAAAAAACCCTAGTTTTAGCATTGTCTTATCACTTATGGTAGGGCCCATATATATTTATAAAATTTTCTTAGTTTTACCCAATATTGGGGAATTAAATATGTTATGAGGATGTCCATGGATACTTAAGATTTATGTAATACCATATTCAATACATTGATAATTGAAGTATATACATAGAAAATAAGTGTTTAAGGTTATAGATATTCCATATGAATATCCCATTAAACCAAAATAAATACTCCATCACCTCCATAATAGCCTATTGTACAACTTGTATAGGTTCATCCTATGAATAAAATTTAGAGTAAAGTGATTTATCTTACAAGAAGACCAATTCTCTAATGTCCATTACATCATAAAATTATTTGAGATCATTATAAAATACCTAATCCATAGCTTCCTATGATAGTTTTATATAAATGTTACGTATATTTTGAATATAGAATACTAACTCACTATCCTAGAAAATAATGAAGTTCACAAGTTATTATGGTTACTATAACTATGTAACATTTACCCTGATCATGCTAACTTTGATGAAGATGCTGTATATTTTATAGCACATGATAATTTATTAGATTATTACAATGATACATATGTTATCCCTCTCTCAAAGTGTCTGACATTCATAATTATTGATGTAAGACCTACCATGATTATCCCATTGATGGAATCATAGGCTAGTAGGAACATTCTTTAAAATTTGAAAAAAAATACAACATAAAAAAGTGGGAGATTCAAAATTCAAAAAAACAAAAAAAACTAAGACCTATGCATTAAGCTATTTTCTAATATAAATTATTTATTGATGTTATTTATCACATACATGGTGAATTACATATCTATTTTTATGCACATTTTTACAATATACATGTGTGGGTTATAGGAGATATATGTTACATTAGATACATGCGCATATATGTATATGACATTATTTACACCCTCGGGCTACCTTTCTACATTGGGGGCATGTTTATGGGCATATTTTTAGATTTAGTAAGTTATATATATATATATAATGGTCCATTGATAATAATATGTTTGTTCTTGTGCCCCAACACACCCCATTTTAAAAATTCATATAAGAGCCCATAATTATCAATAAATATTCATTTTATGGTTTAAATGAACCTTAAAATTTCAATTTGAATTAATCTATGCAAACTAAGGTTATTTTGGGTTTAATTTTGTAATTTAAAATAAAATTTCAAATCTTGGGCATGATAAAAGATTATTTCATTTATCAATTTTGATTCTATCTCGAATGCTTACTCCAAGTTGAATTTTTGGATTTGTTTGAGTAACAGAGATAATGAGACAATGTTTTAGTTCAACTCGACTTTCATATATGTACAAGATAGCTTTTAGACCTTAAGCTTATTCCACATTTGGTCCTTGGCTAAATTATACAACTACATGTTTATGTATCATTAATTCTAAGTTTCCCTAACCATAATTTATTAGAGACCTTCATAACCATGATATTCATCCACTCACTGACATCATGGTTACACATAGTATACAGTTCAAAAATCAAGCCTATATTTTTGCAAAAATTTTGTTTCCCTAAGATTCAGATAGGTGGCATCATCATGTCAACTCAAAATCTCAAAAACTAATTGAGGGATAGTACATTTTCAAAGTTTCAAAGAATATATGGAGCCCTAAGATCATCCCATGTGGCATAATCCATTGTACTCATAACACTATGAACCATAGTACACATAATTTTTGAATGACCCCAGATCAATAAGATCCATCCATGTGGTATGATCTTATTAACTCAAAGCCTATCAATATAAGGTACATCATCAATACTATATTTTATCGATATCACCAATAATAAACCATGTGTCATCATCACATAATCCTATATCTTATGTGAATAAGGTAAAATATTAAAATAAAGAGGATCCTCTAGATCCTTGAGGACCATCCACTTGGCACCATCCTATTCACCTAGACCCTTTTAGGAATATATACATAGTTAACATTCAAAAGGACCCTAGATCCCTGAGATCATGCAAAGTGTTCAAATCTCATTAACTCGTAGCTTATAATGAGTATGAATCAAGATTATAAAACCAAATACTACATGTAAGTGAGATTATGATAAGTGTCATACTTTTAGAGATCCATAGATAGAATATAAACATAAAATTTGATATCTAGGCCAAAATTTGATGCATGGGAAGTGGAAATATATCTTAAGGTAATGACTAAACACTCATAGTGAACAAAAATAAACCACATGGCAAAAGGTACCAGCCAAAGTTGATTTACAAATTTGATTTGAAATGGGAATTTATAACTAAAATACAATATTGTATTAACTTCACATGAACTAAGCATTTAATTATTGATATGTCAGCAATATATACAAATTTACAAATGACATCAATTCAATATTGACATCAATTGAATATAAACAAACTATGCATTTGAGTTATCCTATTATCAATAGCCCTAGATTTTCTCCTAGAAAATTTTCAAGTACTTTAAGTCATCTTAAGATAGATTTTATAGTGATTCATATTATAACAATGGCTTCTTCATCATGATCATCTCAAAGTCAAAATCCTTCCCTCATACAAAATCATATGTAGGACCAAATATCTGGGCACATTATTTGATAAGGGAGAACTTGAATTTTTATTCCCTCATTACTTATCCATTTGGGATGAGGTGTATGATGTAGATCCATATTCAACACAAGATAAATTGTTTAAGGATGACAAATATATATTCATGACTTACTACCAATCAAGGCCATGTAATTTTATAATGCATAAGTATGATATGAGGTAACACCTTGCATCAATTTACTTCATGATTTGTTTATTATTGGTTTTATTACTAGGTACTACCTACATATTAGAATTCACATAAACATAGTATTATATATTCATGGGTAAGAATTTGAGAAGTATTTATAGCTTCTAATGCATGAGGTGACCTATTATTAGGTTTCAACCAATGCTTGGTTAGAGCATAATAAAGTTGAGTGAAACTCAAAAAATGGCTCAAGGATAAAAATAGAATTTTTGAGGTGATATCTCCTCATTTCACATAGTTAATTAAATTTAAATAGAAATGGAATTAATGAATAAATTGTATGGTTTTCCCAGCACCACATATGTGCATGAGGAATGGTACCTTTTTTAGATTTTTTTTACCATTGATAAAATTTTTGTACTCGATGAACTTATCAGTGTAAGGCTAAGGGAGTAAGTGTTATAAATTTCCCAAACACCCAATTATGAGAATTTATATATGATGTCCTTTATAGTAGATATAGTCATGGGGACAATACACAATACTCAAGGGAAAACTTGGGAACCATCAAATGAATACATAAATAATAAGGCCTATGATGATTATTTCATACTGAATGTTTAGAGGTTTATAAGTGAAATCAAAATAATTTTAAAAGACATTTATTCATAGGTCTACCAAACCATCTATGAGTATTAGATGCCTAGGATTTCTAAGAATATGAGGAGTATAGAGAAAATAGGGGATTATTGGTACTATGATAATTGTGGTACCATAATTATTGTATTATAATTTTATGATCCTTCCCTTGTGCACCTTGACATGATTGTTTAAACATTGACATATCTGGTGTATAGTTGTTTGCTACACTTCCTTACTTAACTGGACTATGTATTGAGTTTGATGCTATGATACTTTATTGTAATGATGTAATTATCATGTTTATGATTCCACACTTGATGATGTATTTATCATGGTTATAATTCTGCATTGATGATTATGGATTTCTTGATTCAATTGATAGTTCACTATAATTCATTACTACTCTATTATTCTATTGATTTTTGGATCAGATACTGCTGATAGATTCACTCGATGGTTTCAAGTGTTGACTATGAGATAGGTTGGAAGATAGCATTGGTTTTTAGGGTAGCATAGTGGTTTTGAGTGGTTGAATGAGTTCTAATAGGTAACTTGTTATCTTGGTTAGTGCCTTTAGATAGTTATCTTATTGTATTATCATTGTCCCATATGTGTTTTTGGTGTTGTATTTGTCCACTTAGACTTTTCATTCTCTTTCATGTACACTTCACCACCCCATATTCATGGACTAACCCTAACCTATCTTGGACTCCCTAAGAGACCTACCTAGACCTAACCCCCCATGACACCCCTTTCACATGATTCGTTACTCGAGTGACTGGATAAGTATTGATGGCTAGTTATTTAGCCAATGTGGAATTTAAACATTTAATAACATTAAAATAATATCCATTTTATTATTTTAATTTTTATTAATTTCCCCTTTTGTTTATGCCTTTTAAATATATATATATATTTGTGTGTATGTATGTAGATATGTATATAAAATTAAGTTGCTATTAGTTATGCTTACTATCTTATTAGAATTGGGCTCAAATTTGGATAATAAATCCATCTTGGACTTGCCATTTTAGGGATGGTCACAGGGAAATGGAAATGGGTCGATAGAATTGGGAGAGACTTTTCTCTATCCAATTCAATGTAAAAGGAAAAGGGAGTATGGTATGTGGGTAAGGAGGGGGAAGAAGTCAGGGGGTGGTTGGAGCAAGGGAGGAGATGTAAGGGAGTGTGATATGTGGGAAAATGTAAGGAAAAATTCATGTATTAAGATAGGAAAAATACAGAGAAAGGAGGGAGAAGAGTATGGGAAGGATGCATATGGAAGAGGTAGAAAAATGTAGGCATAAAGAGAAATGATGGATAGAGGAAAAAAGAGGAGGAAAATGCATGGGGTAAGGAAGGAGATGCACAGAGAGGGAATAATAACATAGGCAGATGGAATAATAATGCAAGTAAAGAACTGAAAGACATATGCAAGAAAAATATAGAGGGAAATATGTAGGGAAGGAAAAAATGGTGGAGAAGATAATATAAGAGAGAGGATGCATTGGAGAAGGAAAAAATAAAATAAACATAGACGGGTTTATTCAAGGGAGGACTTGGGCATTTTACTTGCGTATTACATTTTGTTTTTTAGGTCGATTCTCATAGCTGGAAATAGTATAGATCAGGTTAATAAAATGTTGTCATTATCATGTTTTCCCTTTCCTCTGCATTGATTGGGTAAGTTAATCTTATCACCACCAATTATCTTCTTAATGTAAATGATTATAGTAAAACCTACATGTATTACTACCATTATTAATTTGGCACATTAACCCTACAAGAAGTGAAACATAGCTTTTAATTTGGTCCTTATAATGTTTAATTAGTTGTACCTAAGTCTGGGAAATGCATTATTATTGAATGGGATGTGTATTCTTTAAATTTTCTAGTGATTATGCCACAACCTCACTATATTAAACCTTTCATTGTATTTCTATTGGTTTTTCACACATATCAATTGGGTCAAACTCTTAACCTGACAAGTTTTATTAATTGACCCCTGTGTATATCAATCTCCTTATGTATATGCCATGACCATGAAAATCCAAACCCTGCTATCACATTTTATTTGGCTAGGTGAAAATAGAGTCATTGACCTTTGCTTTGAAGAATGCCATAAATAATGGTAGACTATGTTGTTTATTTTTGTACCTTTAAATGAATAATTTTAGTTAAAAAACCCCTATGCCTTGGTCCCCCATAATCTTTGATCATTGTAATTTGTTATGTATACATGTTATTCTACCTATATATATATGATGGATGTCATACCCTATTCTAATAGAGTTGATTATGGATAAAATGATAGGTACGATTTAGATTACATTTAATCTTTGAATTGGATTATTCCTATCATTATATTTGTTAGAATTAAAATAATGTGACCTGGGTATCTAAAAACTTAATGGAAAACTTTATTATTTGATTTTCATGTAGTTCCTCAATGTGTAAAATTGATTTAGGAGTATATTAAACCTTTAAGATATAATTGACTAGTGGTTATTATTTATTTATCTAATTTTGGATAACCAATTTGGGCTTTAACCAATTACATGGGTAGAATACCATTTTGGTATATTCATGTAATTTATAAATGCAAAAGGTTGGTTTGGTTTTAATTTATCCATAGAGCTAAGTGGTTGAAGATTATTGGGTCTTTAAACTTACTTATTCTTACTCAGGATTCTACTTGGTATGGCCATGCTTTGATTTTGAATGGCATGAATTTTAACTATATAGTTATACCTTAGATAGTGTTAAATACCTTTACATTTTTTTAATGTTTAATTCCCTCATGATAAAGATAATTCAATTGGTTTACTCCTCTTAATGGATTGATTATTGTGTTTCTTGCATAAGTTGATTTGGGATAAAATTGCCTATGTGTGGTCTTAATTGGAACATCTTTATGTTAATTAGAATGATTAAATTCCATTGGGATTTAATAAAAGTCATGTATTTTTATGTATTGCCAAACTTTTTGAATTGGATTAAAACCCTATTTAGATCATCATTATATAAGGAGGATTTTCATTTTTAATTAAATCTTTTTCAAATGCCTCTTATTCCTTTAACTCTCCTTGACCCAAATTTCAATTTTTAAGGATCATATGAGGTCGAAAGACCTCATGATGATCCCTTAAAGCCCTTATATCAATTATTGGAACCTAATAGATTCATTATTTATATGCCTGATAGAATCATCACTACCATTATTGGACTATTTTAAATTACCAAATCGATTCTGAGTTTTTATTTGATTATTGTATTGGATTGTTTCCTTAGAAAAGTTGTATGGTTGAGTTGCTTGATTGTTATGCTTGGCTGATTTTATTATTGGTCCTTGACTTGGTCAAGTATAGCTATAAGTTATATGTGGTGATTTCTAGTCTACTTATGACTGAGCGAAGTGCATCCTTGATGGTGATTATACCTTATGTTGGTTCTATGCTATTATGATGTGATGTCCATTGGTTTAGAATCCAACTTGCTTAGAACTTCCTCCTTGACCCTATTACTAAAACCACCATCTAGATGATGGTTGAGGTGGTAAGGGCCACCAATGGTTATGCTCATAGGGTTGGTTGGAATGGTTTGTCCATTTTAGTTACTTGTTGCTTCATGCTTGGATGATCTTATGAACATGTAAAGTAAGTGTTGTTAAATTAACTTATATATTTATACATCTTTACTTAGATGTTAATGTCATTTGTTTCATATACATAGTTAATATATTATTTTGATTCTATATCAGTTAATCATTTTAGTTTCATGTGATATGCTAACCCAGTTATTAGTGGAACAAGAGAATAAAGGAATGCAAGATTAATAATAAGAAGCTAAAATTGTTACATTTCTAAAGGTAATCCATTTCATATGTTAAGATTATTCAATGTTTAGTTTATTTCCCTTCTTATTATTGAGTATTGTGTGGATATAACTAGTGTAACATTACTATTTGATTAAATCATACGATCTTATTAGAGTTGATATGGACTTCATGTTATTACTAACTAAGAGTAACCTTTGGATTTTATCATTATAGTGTCTGTTTCTTTAACTAGTCATACAACCTTGTTTAGGTGGATATGAGTATTGGTGGATATTATTAGTAGAGTTAATCAAGCATACAAATATGTTTACTTGAGATAGAAACCTTCAAGCTTGTTAATAAAGTAAATGGGAATAATGATTATCATTGGTGTGTTTTCTAGTTCACTTGTTTTGGTAAATTGAGCATGCTTGATTATGTTGAATTGGATTGTTAGCAAGCTACAATCTTAAATGGAATGATAGTTATTGAATGTTATCTATTTATTTTCCTTTGGATCTATATATATGCTTTTGGCTCATTTTAATTTACATACATTGGAATGAATTTTATGTTATCTTGAGTACATGGAATTATTATTAGTGATTTCCAATTGCGTATGGAGCATAGAGACTCCTTGAATGTTCAACTTATATGTGGTATTATAAGAGTATGTACATTTTACTATCAGAATAAGTTGCTAGTTCATGGATGATGAAAGAAATATTAAACCATCCACAATGTGAAGTAAATGGTAATGTTATGTGAGGCATACTCCTTTGCTAAGATGATTATATGCATGGATGTGACTATATGTATATGTTGGATATCATTGAGTATGTATGCATATTGTTATCTTTTGTTGGTTGAATTTTATTAGTAAGGCATTGTTATTGGTAAGAGATGGAATATGCATTTAATTCATGTAGAAACTTGATGTTTATGAGTTATTTAAATGGTTCATGATGAAATATATTGTAGGATTTAAAAAACCATAATGGCATTCATGAAAAACATCCAACTCTTTTGTTTTTAGATGTAATTAGAATTCTAACATATGCATGTATATTTGGTACTTGTCTTATGAGAAATAAAATTAACAAATCATGTTGAATATTATTAGTTGGGAATTGAATGATGTTATGATTACATCCTTACCAAAATCCTTGGTTATATGAGAGTTTGTTGTCTTAAAAATTAACCATGCTTAATAATTCATGATTACCTTTATGACTAGAATATATTGATGTATATGTGTGAGTTGGAATAACTAATATGCCTTCCTTAACTAAACCATTGGTTTACAAATGTATCAATGTTATATATATGTTTAGATGCTATTTAATTTGGATTTTTTGATCCCCCTTTTAATTATGATAGCATATTATCTATTTTCCAATATGAAATCATCTATATCAATTCCATGAATGGCTGCCATTACATCTTTATTAGTTAGTTGATGAGTTAACCCCATTTGTACATCCGACCATTATCTTAGGTCATGGAAAGAATGTTGTTAAATTGATTAAAATATATTCATGTAAATGATATTTTTCTATATGCTTATGAGTCCTAACATAATTTGTATGTATTTAAACTGATAGCTAGTTACTATGTGAGTTTAGCATATTGGATATTTGCCTGATTGTCATTTAGGACAATTTTATTTGGTTCCTTTATCTATGAACTTGTTGTGACCCATTAATGTCATAGATGGTTTAGGTTAACCTTTTTGGTTGTGCATACGTGAGTACACTATATAAGTATCACTTTCTTCAATAATTGAGGTTTGGGTCTGTTATGCATCCAAATGTGTACTCTAGTATGAAAATTAAAAAAAAAAAGGTTATTTCATCTAGTATTAGAGCAATCTTTTTACTCTAGGGAACTCTAGGATTGGTAGAGTTTCTATTTGGTGACTCTTAAGTTATCCTAATTAGGTAGAATTTTGAATTAATTCACAAAACACTTAGCCTTTTAGGTTGAAAATTAAGGTTTTGTGTTGTTTTTCTTACTATTGGAATGTTCCATACATCTCTCAAAAGAAATGATTCCTAGGAATCTAGTTTATCTCTTGATAGTTGCTATCACCCATAGCCTTGGTTGGGGTTAACCCTTCTAGAATATGGTTGCATCAAGGAAAGTATCACCTATTGACCATTGACTTATATGGGTAGGATAATGAGAGTTAGGTGATATAGGCTTCACTCTTTGAAATAGGGTAATGATGCCCAAGTATCTATGGTTAGCTTGTATGGATGAGCCTTCCTTAGATACTTAGAACATTATGACCCAAGGAAGACGGAGGGTTCAACATAAACCTAGAGGGCATAATAGGGTGAAAAAAAGACTAAATTTCTTGAGTAAGTTAAACAAGTTTGAGATATCTTCTCATGAAAAGGATTGCTTTGAGTTGTTGGTAACCTATGAACTTGCATGGGTGTGTTATCTAGTGTTCATATTTAAATAAAATTTATTGTAATTTCTTGTGTAATGAGTTATTTATCCTATGTTCTTTTTGTCAAAAGGGATAAAATTCCACATTTTTTGTATTTGGTATGTCACTACAAGTGGATGGTTTTAGTGGAGTGGAAACATCTCCATGAGGTGAGTTGCTTATGGATAGAAGGGCTACCCTACTTCTTTTTTGTTTCTAATAAGTTTGTAGAAGATTCTTGTAGTTTCATTGTGATAAAAATTGTGGTGAATAGCCATAGATTTTGGATTAGCCTAGGTGTCGCTATACGTGACTAGGGGTAGTAATACACAAATTTTATTATGATGATAATGCCTGAGAGGCATTGGCTCATCTAATGTATTGGACTTTTTAGTTAGTTGAGGAGGTTATGTTGTCTAATTTATTTCATAATTGGTTGAGTGGTAGTTGTTATGCATTATATAAATAGACAAGCTTATGAAATGCTAAAAATACATGCATTTCAATTTAAAAT
This sequence comes from Torreya grandis, assembly GCA_037957365.1. Taxonomy (NCBI): domain Eukaryota; kingdom Viridiplantae; phylum Streptophyta; class Pinopsida; order Cupressales; family Taxaceae; genus Torreya; species Torreya grandis. The sequence goes on from JARHVA010003667.1 coordinate 1,867,846, forward strand.
GATGAAACCAAGTGGCTTCATAAATTTCAAAGTGCTGAAGTTATCTAGTTTAGCATGTTTATTATGATTGTGGATCAGTTTTACGTCTATGGTGTGCATTTTATTCATGGATATTCTTGATCTCATGTGTATATTGATTAATCCTAGCTAGGCTATACACCATGGGGACGTTTTTTTTAACTTTATCTTGACACCTATGAGGATGTCTATTGAGACATTGGATATGTCCTGCATATATGAGGATATTTATTACAACTTTTGACTGAACTTAGTGAATTGTGGGGGATTGTGATTCTCACAATAGTGTTATGTTACTCTCCTTGAGCCTTGGTTAAGATCACACTTTTTCCCAAATCTATGTTGCATTATAAACAAGCATCACCATTTGACCTTTAACATGATTGGATTAATTCAATCAGTTGAATCATGATATAATCTTGTTGTTGGAATCTTAATTTAATGTATGGATGTCCTCTAATTTCTTGCATAATCAAGCCATCCAATGAGACAGAGGTATGTTATCTTGGGAGGACCAAGGGTGTGGATCAAGCTTAGAGGGCCTGGTGGGTGAGTGTGATTGACTTATGTGAGCAAGTTAAGAGTTTTTGGACTAATTATGTGATACCATTGATGGATATTTGATGTCTTTTGGATGACATATACCATTAGGTGGACTGATGTGGATTCATGGACACTTGTGCTTCACACACCTATATGTTTGAATATTGTAATGTGGAAAAATACCTTGACATAGTTACCTATACCTGAGTGTGTATTTATCTTATGTTGATCCTTCATTCATGTACATTGTTATATGTTATTTGTATAATCTTTGTGAGATTTAAAAATGTTTAACCACATGAAATGTGCAAACTTTTTTTACTATCTAGTTGGCTTTATAGGTAACTTAGTTGTGTTATACATGTGATTTTGTGTTGGTAACACTTGTGTTTTATAACTCTTTTTGGAAGATGACTCTCTTATTTAGGCTACCAAGGTAAAGTGTTGTGATGTATTTTTTTATCCCACATCATTGTTCTATCTTTGAACACTGACATAAGTATGAGGTTGAGAGTAAAGAGATATTATTTCCATAATGGTTTAGATTGGGTACGAGTTAGGGAGTGGAGTTTCTCATAGGATTAAAATCCAATCCACACCTTTGCATGAGGCAACTACCTGATTCAATTAGATTTTTTAGTATAAGAGCCACATATTGGCCATGGGACCTTCTTGCATAATGGTTGCCTTATGGTTTAGTGTTCTTTTATCCACCTCTCAGAGGTTGCTGCTAAAAAACCTATGTGAAATTTCATTGTGTAAGCCTTGTGAAGCACCATATGGTCCTACATTGTGGATGCTTATGTAATCAACAAGGAGATACTAAAAAGCATAGTTGTGTTGGCATGTGTGCATAAACATGTTGTGATTGAGGTATTTCCTTATAATACCTGATGCATATATATTTATGGTATGAATATATTTATGATTATTTATGCATGAATAGATAACATATTGGTTTTATGTTTAGAATAAACATTATAAATTTTGACTAGGCATATTTTGTATTCTTGGTACCCTTTTTCTTTCTTGTCTTTTGTTGCCATGAGGTAAGTGTAGTATGATGGTAGAAATTTGATTCCTATAACCATCATGTGAGCTCACAAAGTGTTTGGAGAGCATGTGGTAAACTTTTGGGTAGCATGTAAGGTTTCGGTTAGCTTTTCCTATTATTTAGTGTGGATAGTATGGGATATTGTGCTATCCCTTAAATAATATTTGTTGGTTTGGATGTAACCGTTCAAAATGGGTTACTATCCTATGGTAGCATTTTGTGATGAATGTTGATTAAATTATGCATAAGGCATAATGTGTGTCAGTAAAAACACTATTTTAAGTCAGATTATATAGTTAAATCCTGATGCGGTTGTATAATTTGTAACTGCTATCATAAAATTTGTAGTATGTTTTCCTCTTAATTAGAGGGATGTCTAGCTAGTGTTTATTTTTATAGAAATTTTTTGATCTAAATGGTATAAATTTATTAAAATTCGCCCATATTTCACAACCTTTCAACTGATATAGATGTGCCTAGAAGGCAATGAAGGCTTTTGTTAGCCTTTATTGAGATGGGAGAATTCATTCCCATGATTGGTAATGTTGATTTGTTTGGAAATTCATGCCTATATGGGTGGTTGATTTTTTATAGTTTTCTTAGAACTATGTTTAAAAAGTGGTATGCCATTGGTATATGTGCTAAATAAGAATAGTTTTAGAGCTATTAAACCTTTTTCAAGCTATAATTATCTATTTTTGGCTATTAATAAGTGACCTATACGTCATAAACATGGAATTATACCCTAAGTTAATGTTGGTGTATGAGCATTAATGCTATAACAATTTGTATTAGCTCTTTATTATTCATCTAGTGTTGTAAAATGACACGTGAATCGATAAGACTTTTCTTATGGATTTAATTATGATTTATGTTTGGAATAACAAATGTATTTTTCTTGGATGGAGTATTAATTCCTCTTGCTTACTATTATGTAAACTGATGGTTTTTCTAATTAATATTATGATTGAGTAAATGAAATCTTATGTAAAGAGTGTTTTTAGTCCTCTGGGCCATCTGGGTCCATGATTGATGGTATAGTCATTAGGATGGCTCCTCTCTAAGAAGGGGAGGATGTTATGATCCTACCCTTGTTAACCTTGACTTGATTGTTTAAATGTCAATATATCTAGTGTATATATATTTGCTATATTTCCTTAGTTAGACTGTGTATCAAGTTTGATGTTATGATACTTGATTGTAGTGATGTAATTATCATGTTTATGACTCTACACTTGATGATGCATTTATCATGGTTACAATTATGAATTAATTATTAGTTGACTATAGTTCATTACTGCTTTATTGTTCTATCATTTTTTGGATCAGATACTACTAATGGATTCACTTAGTGGTTGTAGGTATTGACTATGAGCTAGGCTAGATGATGACATTAGCTTTTAGGGTAACATAGTGGTTATGAATAGTTAGATGAGTTTTAATAGGTAACTTGGTATTCTTGGTTAGTGACTCTAGAGAGTTATCTTGCTCATTTGTGTAGTCTTATGTTATTATAGCTTTGTCTCTCTTTACTTTTGTGTTTTATTGTATTATCATTATTCCCTATGTGTTTTTGGTGTTGTATCCATCCACTCAAACTTCTCATTCTCTCTCTATCCCATGTACACCTCACCACCCCATCTTGATTTAATAACCCTTGCCTATCTTAGACTCCCTAAGAGACCTACCTAAACTTACCCCCCCCACCCCCCATGACACCCCTTCCACATTATTCATTACTCGGGTGACTGGATAAGTATCGATGGCTTGCTATTTAGCCACTATGGCATTTAAACATTTAATAAAATTTAAATAATATCCATTTTATTATTTTAATTATTATTATTTTCCCCTTCTATTTATGGATTTTAAATATTTATTAGTAATTATATATATATATATAATTAAGTAAATATTAATTATGTTTAGTATCTTATTGGTGTTGGACTCAAATTTTGATAAGAAAGTCATCTTGGACCATGCCATTTTGGGAAAGGAGGTCACATGGGATAGGGAAAGGAGTTAATAGAATTGGGAGAGACTTTTCTCTCTCCAATTCAATGCAAAAGGAAAAGGGAGTATGGTTTGTGGGTAAGGAGGGGGAAGAAGTTAGGGGGATGGTTGGATGAAGGGAGTAAGATGCCTAGGGGAGTGAAGCATGTGGAAGAAGGTAAGGAAAAATTCATGGATCAAGGTAGGAAATATGTATAGAAAGGGGGGAGAGTATGGCAAAGATGTGTATGGAAGAGGTATAAAATGCAAGCATAAGGAGAAATGACAAGCAGAGGAAAAAAGAGGAGGAAAATACATGGGGTAGGGAAGGAGATACATAGAGAGGGAATGATAACATAAGAAGAGGAAATAATAATGCAAACATAGAAAATAAAGACATATGTAGGAAATAAATAAAGGAAAATATGTAGGGAAAGGAACATGAGGAGAGAAAGGAAGGAAAAAATGGAGAAGAGAATAGAAGAGAGAGGATGCATTGGGGAAGGAGAAAAGAAAAGAAATGCAGAGGGTTTTCTTCAAGGAGAGGACCTAGGAATTTTACCTAGGTGTTACAATCTAGTTTTTGGGTCAATTCTCATAGATGGAAATAGTACATATCAGGGTAATAACATGTTGGCTTTATCATGTTTTCCCTTTACATTGCACTGATTAGGTAAGTTTCTTTTATTTCCACTAGTTATCTTCTTGATGTAAATGATTATAGTAAAACCTACATGTATTATTTCCATTATTGTTTTGGCACATGAACCTTATAATAAGTGAAATGTAGCTTTCAATTTGGTCCTTATAATGTTGATTTATTTGTACCTAAGTTTGGGAAATGCATTATTATTGAATGGGCTATGTATTCTTTAAATTTTATTGTGATTATGCCATGGTCTCACTATATTAAACATGCCACTATATTTCTATTAGTTTTCACACATATTGATTAGGTCAAACTCTTAACTTGACAAGTGTTAGTAATTGATACATGTGTATATCAATCTCCTTATGTATATGCCATGACTAGGTAAATCCAAACCTTGCCACCACATTTTATTTGGCTAGGTGAAAATGGAGTCACTAACCCTTGCTTTGAGGATCTCCATAAATAATGGTAGGCTACATTATTTATTTTTGTACCTCTAAATGAATAATTTTAGTTTGAAAACCCCTACATCTTGGTCCCCCATAATCTCTGATCATTGTAATTTATTATGTATACATGTTATTACACCTAGATATATATGATGGATGTCATACCTTATTATAATAGAGTCGATTATGGATAAAATGATAGGAATGATTTAGATTAAATTTAATCTTTGAAGTGGATTATTCCTATGTCATTATATTTTTTAGAACTAAAATAATGTGACCCAGGTCCTTAAAAACTTAATGATAGACTCTATTATTTGATTTTCATGTAGTCCTTCAATGTGGAAAATTGATTTGGGAGTATGTTAAACATTTAAGATAGAATTGACTAGTGGTTATTATTTATTTTTCTCATTTTGGATAACCGATTTGGGATTTAACCAATTACATGGGTAGAATACTATTTTGGTATATTCATGTAATCTCTAAGTTTAAAAAGTCAATTAAATATGTTTACATTTATTTAATGTTAAATTCCCTTATGATAAAGACAAGTTAGTTGGTTTACTCCTCTTAATGGATTGATTATTGTGTTTTTTGCATAAGTTGATTTGGGATAAAATTGCATGTGTGTGGTCTTGATTGGAACATCTGTATGTTAATTCAAATGATTAAATTCCATTAGGCTTTAATAAAAGTCCTATATGCTTATGTATTTCCAAACTTTGGGAATTAGATAAAAACCCTATTTGGATCATCATTTTATAAGGAGAGTTTTTTATTTTTAATTAGACCTTTTTAAAAGTCATGTTGTTACTTTAACTCTCCTTGACCCAAATTTTAATATTCAAGGATCATATGAGGTTGGGAGACCTCACGATGATCCATTGAAACCATTATATTTATTATTGACACCTAATCAATTCATTATTTGTATGTCTAATGGAATCACTATTGTCATTATTAGATTATTTTAAATTACCAAATTGATTTTGGGTTTTTATTTGATTATTGTATTGGATTTTTGCCCTAGAAAAGTTGTATGGTTGAGTTAATTGATTGTTATTCTTGGTTTCTTTTATTTTTGGTCCTTGACTTAGTTATGTATAATTGTAAGTTATATGTGGTACTTTCTAGTCTACTTATGACTAAGTGGAGTTTACCCTTGATGGTGATTGCACCTTGTGTTGGTTCTATGTTATTGTGATGTGATGTCCATTGGTTTAGAATCCATATTTATTAGAACTTCCTCCTTGATCCTATTGCTAAAACCACCATCTAGCTGATGGTTGGGGTGGTAAGGTCCATCGATGGTTGGGCTCATAAGGCTATTTGGGAGGGTTTTTCTTGTTTAGTTACTTATTGCTCAATTCTTGGATGATCTTAAAAACATGTGAAGTAAGTGTTATTAAATTAATTTATGTATTTATACATCCTTAATTAGATGTTAATGTCATTTATTTCATAGACATAGTTAATATATTATTTTGATTCTATATTGGTTAATAAGGTTAGTGTCATGTGATATGCTAACCTAGTTCTTAGTGGAATGTGGAAATAAAGGAATGAAATATTAATAATAATAAGCTAAAATTATTACATTTATAAAGTTAATCCATTTCATATTTTAAGATTATTGAATGTTTAGTTGCTTTCCCTTCCTATTATTGAGTATCGTGTGGATATAAGAAATGTAACATTACTCTCTAATTAAATCATATGATATTATTAGAGTTGATATGGACTTCATGTTATTACTAAATAAGATTAAACTTAGGACTTTATCATTATAATGTTGGTTTTTTGAATTAGTCATACAAACTTGTTTAGGTGGATAAGATTGTTGGTGGATATTATGAGTATAGTTACTCAAGCATACACATATGTTTACGTGAGATAGAAACTTTTAGGATTGTTAATAAGTAAATGGGCGTAATGATTATTATTGGTGTGTTTCCATAGTTCACTTATTTTTGTAAATTGAGCATGATTGAATATGTTGGCTTAGATTGTTAGCAAGCTAGAATCTTAAATAGAATGATATCTATTGAGTATTATCTATTTATTTTCCTTTGGATCTATATATATGATTTTGGATCATTTTCCTTTACATACATTAGAATGAATTTTAAGTTAGATTAAGTAGATGTAATTATGCTTAGTGATTTTTAATTATGTATGGATCATAGATACTCCTTGGATGTTTAACTTATATGTGGTATTATGAGAGTATGTACATTATACTATTGGAACAAGTTACTAGTTAATGGATGATGAAATAGATATTAAACCATCCATAATGTGAAGTAGACAATAATTTTATGTGAGGTATCCTCCTTTGATAAGATGCTTATATTAATGGATGTGACTATGTCTATATGTTAGATACCATTATATTGAGTATGTATGCATATTGTTATATTTTGTTGGCTGAGATTTTCTCAGTAAGGCATTGTTATTGGTAAGAGATGGTATGTGTGTTGAATTCATGTAGAACCTCAATGTTTATGAGTAATATAAAATGGTTCATGATGTAAATTGTTTTAGGCTTGAACAAACCATAATGGAATTCATGAAAAATGTCTGACTCTCCTATTTTTATATGTAATTAGTAATCTAATGTATGCGTGTATACTTGGTACTTACCTTATAAGAAATATAATTAAAAAATATTGTTGAATATTCTTAGTCGAGCATTGAATTATGTTGGGATTACATCCTTACCAAAATCCTTGGTTTTAGGAGAGTTTTTTGTCATAAGAATTAACCATGCTTAATAATTCATGATTACCTTTATGACTAGAATATATTTATGTACATGTGTGAGTTGGAATGGTTAATATGACTTAACTAAATCATTGATTGATAAATTTATCAATGCTATGTAATTTATATGTTTAGATGACATATACTTTGGATGGTTTTATCCCCCCTTTAATTATGGTAGTGTTTTGGCTATTTTCCAATATGAAATCATTTATATTGATTCCATGAATGGATGTCATTACATATTTATGAGTTAGTTGATGAGTAAACCCCATTGGTAAATCTGACCATTATCTTAGGTAATGGCAAGCATGTTGTTAAATTGATTAAAATATCTTCATGTAAATTATATTTTATTGTATGCTTATGATTCTTAGTATAATCTATATGTACTCAAATTGATAGCCAGTTGCTATGTGAGTTTGGCATGCTGGATACTTTCTTGATTGTCATTTAGGACAAATTTATTTGGTTCCCATATCTATGAACTTTTGGTGACCCATTAATGTCATAAAAGGTTATGGTTAATATTTCTAGTTGTGCATATGCAAATACACTACATGAGTATCACTTGCTTCAAAAAGCAACGTTTGGGTCCATTAGTATCCAAATGTGTACTTTGATATGTAACTTTAAAAAAAATTGGGGTTATTTCAAATAATTAGGATAGAGTAAACTAGGGTAACTCCATTGTTTTTTACCTCATTATGTATCTAATAAAATGATAGAGTAGGAAATAATGCATCAAATATACAATAGTGTTTATGAATATCTCCATGATAAAAACCAAGGGTACTACCACAAAACCCCTATGAGCATTGGTTAAATTTATTAATCAATATGGAAGCGCCTCAATTTAGTTGGAAAATTCAAGGCCTATTATGGTTTAGGAGAATAATGATACAGAGATTGGGACCTTAGGGTTAAAGTTAGGCAATATCTTAATGACCTTAGGAAAAAGGGAGCTCATATTCCCTATAGCCACAAAATTTTTGAGCATTATTAAATATTCATCAATTATCCATATGAATTTAAGGTTACATTTAGATGAACAAATAAAACATGTCAATGGTGGTTTTACATAAGATTCAATATATTCCTTTGATCACCAAAGAAGATGCAAGCAATATTTTAGAGGAGGTGAATAGATCTACAAGTTATCAATGGCTCCAGCCATAAGCCCAATCATCCCTAGAACATCCTTCTTCTCATCAACTAAAACAATATATTCCATTGCAATAACATGCTAATCAAAGGAAATTGGACGCCAAAATTAATAAAAATATTCTTAAGGGAGTTTTGAAGCCTCAACTAGTGGATATAATGCAACCCTCTAGGGTAAAAAAGGGGCATCACTTCCTACAAGTGGGAAAGTAATTTCAAAAATTCTTCCTAAATATTTGTATAATTATTTTGTATTAATATCATCCACATTATCTCCCCATCACTTTGAACATCTCCACTAGTGGTACCTACATTTTCAGTGCCTCCACCTCCACCTACTATGGATCTCCCATCCATTTAACCTTCTACCACCTCTTCCTTTTCAACTTGACCTCCACCTTTTCTATATGGTCCATTTGCATCCATTGTTAAATCCCATTCATCTTTCATTCCATCCATTTTAGATAAAACCCCATTTTTACTCAAGTACCCATTGTTACTTACTGAAGGAAGCCCATAACTCTTTTATTCTATCCTAAAATTTCCCAAGTAGAATAAAGACCTATAAAGGTTTTATTCATTCATGAAGGTCATATTTTTGAATAATGATAAGAAAAATAGGAAGAGTTAATATTATTGGTAAATTATGTGAGTGGTGAGGAAGAGAAGGAACTATAAACTATGGAGGAAGAAGAACAATGGGTCCAAATTGAGATAATTGAAATAAAAAAGGATACAAAGTCTAAAGAAAATCAGCAGGAAGAAGATAAATCAGTGGACATATGGTTATTTGAAGGAAAGGATAGACCAATGTCTACACAAGATGAAAATTTTATTACTAAATAATAATGTTGGGCCCTTAATAAGGTAGTGTATTCTTACATCTCCTCCCTTACAATTATAGATACTAGTATTGTTAGTTTTCCATCTACTAGTCTAGATATGAAACCCCTTTCTCCATATGATTCATTGTAGTAATATTTTTTAAAAACTAGTCCATTTTAAACTAATGCCAAT